>JAQSVV010000087.1:1473975-2947950 GCA_036375495.1 Agrotis segetum
TTTTAGCTCATTGTGTACATACATCCATGGGCGTTGTTTTGTTATTACCGGTGCTACGGATTACAACATTTTAGTGCACATGTAAGAAAATTATGTATTTGACAATAATTTGGGTTGAATAGTGAAACTAAAAAGGATAAAATAAAAAACTTTTTCAAAAAAAAATGCAACCGACTTCAAAACAACCACAAAAAAAGTTCAAAATAACCTACAAAAAAACTTTTCTTTAGAAAGTCGGTGACACAAAGTCAATGAAATATAAAATAAAGTCACCGACTTTCGAAAGAAAAGTTTTTTTGTAGGTTATTTTGAACTTTTTTTGTGGTTGTTTTGAAGTCGGTTGCATTTTTTTTTGAAAAAGTTTTTTATCTTATGTATTTTCCCCGATTTCTCAAAGACTCCTGGACCGATTTTGAAAACTCTTCTTTTTTAAATTAAATTCAGCGAATCAGTTTAGTTAGTTCGCATAAGTATCTTGATGGGCAACTACGGAACCCTACACTGTGCGTGGCCCGACACGCACTTGGCCGGTTTTTTATTTTAAATTACAAATTAAAAATACATTGCAGAAACTAACCTATTGTCTGTTAAAATAAAAAAAAAAACGATATAAGCAAGGCACTAAGGGCTTTTATTTCTGTTTGCAGGGTTTAAAGGAACATAACAAATCCGAACCGATTCGAGGTGTCCATAAAACACCTTCAACAATCTTGCTTAAGCGTGTTTCAGATTTGGTGAGCATTTATACATTTTGGTATACAAAAATAATTATTGATGAATAATTATTGATGAACAATGTAGCCATTGTCAGAAGCTTATCACTAGATTTTCTGTTTTTAAACAGCGTACTTGAAGTAGGTATTTACTGCCTTTTGAATCGAAATTCGAAAAAGCGCCTCTAGTGTACGAAGGGGGAACTATTTTTTTCCATCTTTACGTCCTAGGTAGTTCCAGTTTTCATCACAAAAACGGATATCTTGCTAGGGCCTCTGTACGCTTAGCACGAGTGTTCAGTATTTGAGACGTAAACTGGAACTTTGACAATTTCAGTACCCCTTAGCACGAATTTTCACTCTTTTACTTTACAGTATTTACAACGTTTCTTGAGGTTTCTTGTACCTATGAATAATGTAACAGCGCCTCTGGTGTGCGAAGAAGGAACTAATTTTTCCCTTGAAAATTGTCAATTTGAAATTGTCAAAGTTCCGGTTTACATTTCAAATACTGAAAACTCGTGCTAATGGTACTGATTGTCAATTTTCTAGGAAAAAAATTGTTCCTTCTTCACAAACCAGAGGCGCTGTTCCATTTTTTCATACAAGAAATGCTGTCAATAGGCTGGAAAGACGCTGCCGTAAAGTAAAAGAGTGAAAACTCGTACTAAGGGTACTGATTGGTAGTTAGTATTAATTCTACAGTTCATAAATTATCGGAATCAACTACCTATCATGCTGAAGGCTTTTTGTATTTTTTCTAGCAGAATGCTTTTTCATTTTATGTTTTCTAGATTTTATTGGAAACTGGAAGTTGGGAGTTGTGACGACGATGTGACGGGGTTCCTAGATTTAGACAACTTTTGAAAAATAAAGTGTTAATGTTGATGTTAAGTGTTTTATTTAACTTTACCTTCAGATAGGTACAATCGACGAAGTTGAATCATGACCCACCATAAGCTTATTCTTATACAGACTTTCAAATACAATTAGGTCTACATTCGCATAAACATACATAATATCCATGGTAATGACTTTGATTATTGTCAATTTGACGGATTCAAACGATTTATTGTCAAAATGGGTCATGATTCAACTTTGTCGATTGTACATCACATGTCTAGTATTTTCTCACATACGGTAAATGCTCTAGCCCAATTGGCTGTGGTAAGCCTCAATAGGGCCTTATTAAAGAAAATGACTTGATGGCAATCAACCTATCGGAGCCAAACAGTTTTTATTGTGTTCTGTCAATTTATAGGAGTTCTAGATGGTTCCAGTTCAGTCCGAGAGAGCTCGCTCCATGATAAAGGTCTCATCTTTGATTCTAGGACAGAATGTTGCCAAAAAAAAAAAATGGATTATAAAAAAATTAATTGGTAACTGTTGGCAACATCAGTCGAGAAGACTGGATCACTGCATAAATCTTCAAGGATAGTAATAAAAATAAAAAAAAACAAATTCAGTCAACAATTATTTATTCTCATATTTTCGTCGTAAACACAGCTTTATCCTAACATTCACATCCAACGTCTTTATTTACTTACTGCGTACCCAAATTATATTGTCTGATTATTTTATGTCATTTTGTAAACAAAAAATTAGTTTACCTACATTAAATCAAAATGTAAAATTGACGTCGGTGTAAACATGTATCAAAATGACGTCGGCTTTACATTTTGTCAAATTGACGTCGGGAACAAATAAACATATTTTATAATTGTCAAATAAAATTGAAGTTGACGTCAATTAATTTACAAAGCAATAAAATAATAGGACATATCGTAAATATTTGTAATTGAGTAAAAGTATAAATTGTTTGTTGAATGTAATTTGATTACATCAGTTGTCACCTGCCTTCCCAAGATGACAATATTTTGGCCTATTTTAGACAGGCTGCTTGCGAAAATAACACTAATTCTTTAACAAAGTTTCGCAATGCGTCTATGC
Source organism: Agrotis segetum (assembly GCA_036375495.1). NCBI lineage: Eukaryota > Metazoa > Arthropoda > Insecta > Lepidoptera > Noctuidae > Agrotis > Agrotis segetum. Next base: position 1,476,639 of record JAQSVV010000087.1, read on the forward strand.
CAATTAAATATCGTATTCATTGATTTACACAGGGTGATTTGTCAATACTAAAGGGCTTCACACACAGCAGCTATAATGTACATTACATCCCGGGATGTATAGCTTCAAATTACCTTAAGGTATCACACACACAACAGGTAATGCCAATGTATCTTTCCCTTGATTTATAACAGGGTTTTTGAAGAGAGATGTACTAAGAAATGTATTGAGATGTATAAAAATATTAAGATGTTTCGAAATATAAATGTATATTTTCGCATAGCTCAGTATCTTAGGGTTCGAAGATGTAAAAATATACATTATAGCTGCAGTGTGTGGTCTCTTAACGATTTCTATGGAAAGGTGTAATAAGATGTATCGTGCTTTAATGTACATCTTTACATTACAGCTGCTGTGTGTGAAGCCCTTTAGAGAGAGTAGTACATGCGAAAATGAGCAACATTTTTGCTATGATACCGAAAATTAACCGTCGAAGACAATTTAGCTCACCTGGCTGCGCAGCTAAATAGGTAATCTCCTAGGCTCTTCAATGTCTCGTAACTGGAAAAACGTAACTTTCATATCCACAGGATATAAATGTTATATTTTTGAGTTAAGCCTCATTCAGACGATGCAAGAACTCGCACGCGAGTTGCGTTACATTGCGGACTTTTAGGTAGGTACGACGAATTCAGTTGATCAAACTAATACCTCAATTTAGTGATATCGCAGCGCAGGCGAGTTCTTGCTCTATCTGAGAGACAAGTAATGAAAACTGCGTAATATTATGAGTAAAGCCCATAATATTATGCAACTTTCATTATGATTCTTAGTACCCAATCCCTCACAGTTTACAAAATCACCTGTAATTGATGTTTTGATTGAATGATTTGTCTTCTTGAGAAAGATTTACTTGGTTTTTGTGTTTTTAAAAAAGTAACATAAAACCGTCCAGTTTTCTTTCTTTAGGCTGTATTTATGCGACTTTGAATTGAATTGTGCAATCAAACGTTTGGGCTATTCTTGAACTTGTATCGGTTCTTCTTTTGAAATAAATATTCGTACCCTTAGCACGAATTTTCACTCTTTTACTTTATGAAGCGTGAAGATTCCAGTATTTAGGCATATTTGTATAAAAGATGGAACACTACATGCGAAGACAGAACTAATTTCTTTCCTAGGAAAATTGTCAATTTGAAAAGGGCAAAGCTCCAGTTTAATTCGGGTGTCGGCGCGTTGAAAATTCGTGAAAGGGTACTGGTCCTTGATATAATTATGCGTATTTGAATAAATTAAGGAAGAAAGTGAACATATTCAGCTGTTGGTAGGTATTTAGTGTACAGATAGTAACTATCAATGAATTTTACAACGTGTATGCATAAAGATACATCAGAGTACATTAAAAATAAGTACCCGTGACTATACCTAAAACATGTCCAAAAGAAAACTTAATTGGGCTGAGTCTAGGCTGCAGGAATTACTTAAGAGATTAACGCGGCCCAGAATACCAAAGTACGGCAAGGACCACTTGGCACCATTCATGATTTACAAAACCAAGAAAACTAGGACTAATTTTGAACTGTTTTGTAAACATCAAGCAAATCACATAAACATAGCCCAAAGTTCAACGTCCAATCGCGATCAGTCTAATTAACATTTCAACGACTTTATATCCTAAACATTTATAAAACATTGACTTTTAGAGTAGTGAACATTCAGTCAAGGATTTAATAGGTAGGTATTAAAATAAAATATATTTTTTATATAAAACAGAATAGGTTAGGTCCTTATGAGATAGTTTAATACTGAGGTTTTGTACTGCCGTGGCTTAGGAAGTAAGGGGAACAGCCCACCTAATCAAGTCACAACAAGTTGCAAACGGTAATCGTAAACGCTCGGTACTTCCCAATAGATTTTCAACTTTATACCCTAGAGCCTAAAGTTGAAAATGTATTTAAGATTTCTGAGCGTTAGCGGCTGGAACGATCGAGAACGCTGTGGAATCTTCAATAGATCTTCGATTTTATACCCAAGTTGATATGGTTAAAAATGTACTAAAGCCTACTCAGCGTTTGCGTTTATCGTTTGTTGCATGGCTGCAGGCCCAGGTAGAGATCGGAATCATGTTGCCAGTGGTCTCGAACGTATATAAGACACAATCAGACATCGGTCGTCATCCTACAATAAATCAAACATCCTGTTGAACACTTTGTCTAAAAAAGTACCAACTACAAAACAGAATTTGACGTTGATGTAAGGGTCGTTTTGCAGTTAACTCTTTTTCGACTCGCATACTACACTCGTTTGTCTTTGGCATTTTTTGGACAAGAAAAAGTACCTACATTTTGTCACTAATTATGTTAATTTTGAGACCTTGGGTATTTGGATTCTTGTACCCTTTCTTCCACAAGTCACGGCCTGCTTATGGCGTAAGATAATAGATTATCGTCAACAAGAATTTAGAATGTTTTGAAAAATTAAAACTGAATTTATTAAACCGTTTGGGTATTCACTTCACTATTGGCAATAGCAACGAAACTGCTGATTTTGGGTATAAACTAAATATGTATGGTTTCGTTTCAAACACTTTATTCGTCCATACGTTAAACCATATCTTACGCCACAAGATAATTCACATAATATTATTTTATCAAGAAGTAGAAAGATAAATAGATCTCACTCGTTTATAGAACAGTTAGTGCTTCTGAAAAGTAGACAAATAGTCTTTTAACAGTATTATGTCATAATGTCAATAAACTGCAATAGTCCAGTGTCGGTCACTCGTCGCAACGTTTCTTTAAAATCGATAAATATTACATCTTCACACGCGTAACGTTGAATACGTTCATCGCCAACGTCGATCACACGTCGCGACGTTTCTTTAAAACGTCGATCACACGTTGTAATGTTTATTGAATACGTCGCTCACTCGCCAGCGACGTTAACTGATGACGTGGCACGCGACGTCGTTGACGTCAGGCTCGTCGACATCGTCTGACGTTGTCGGTGCCAGCGCCGCCAGTTGCGTCGCTGTTGCTCTTCGCTAGGACCTTGGGCGATTTGCTTCCCCTGTAACATCAAATTCAGATAATTTGATATAATTATCCATTACCATTCGGTTTTTTCGCATTTTATCTCAAATTATATTTGGTATTTTGCTGTTATACAGATGTGCCCGACCAATTTCTCGAAATGACTATTGATTAGCGACTGCAAGATTATCGCTACAGTTTCCAGCGCTGCTCAACATATACTTTGTTTGTGAACCCTTACCAGAACTGCCAGTGCACCTATCGTGCCGTCAGAACTGCTGGTTGCAATGTATAGCTGCTACCAGACTCACCTCTGCGCAGTCTCAGCTCCAGCATAGTATGCGTCACCAGCGCAGTTAGCAGAGCAGCTGCTAGAACTGCTAGTTGTGTCCGCACGCAGAGGAACTGCCGCGCTAGACACGCTAGCGCCAGCCCAGAGTGGCGCGCCGCCACTATCATAGACCACGCGCCCCGCCAGCCGGGGCCTCCTATGCAGATGCCAGACTGGGGAAGGAAAAACGGATATTCAGGCCAATCTGAACTGGTTCGCTACAATTAAAAGGGTCACTTAAAGTTGTCTCATTCCTGCTGAGGCTTTTATTTGAACTTGGGACGGTACAACACATCTTTTCTTACATATTTTGTTTATTTTTTCAGAAATATTAACATATATTTATTATCTTCATCATGCTAAACTTATGCCCAGCAACGGATCGCCCATTGCTCCCAGTTTTCTGCCATACTTTCTAGTTCTGTGCGATCTTCAGCCAATTCCAACTTTCACTACGCAGAATTTTTCGAAAGCCACACAGAGTTTGACGTAAGACGATTTACTATCGCGGACAGAAGCACAGATGTACTAGCGTTGCGCTTCTAAGATTTTAAAAAGTGCGACGCTGAGTCTCTTCTGTATGTTTTGCGTCGCGACTTACATGCTATAACATTTTGACTGCATCGTTCACACCAAACGTGTTGTCCGCCGCTGACTGTGAGAACGCGTTACGCAGTTTATTGTTTTTGAGGTAAATATTTAACTTGGGACGGTGTTCACACCGAACCGACTAAACGCATTAACATAATTCTGACCGACTATACAGACAGTAAACTTATCCCAGCAACAGTCGGCCGCGGACAATACGTTTGGTGTGAACGATGCCTTTGTATTAAAGGGACGTTGTAGAGACACATGTCTTCGTCCCGTCTGCGTCTTATGTCCCCCTCAACTGTGCGGAAGCCAAGCTGCTGCGTGGACAGCGCCTTAATGTTTCAGAAGTCAAATGTACCTGCAATACATCCCAAAGCGCAGCACAAGCGCCCCACGCAGCGGCTGCAAGCGCAGGTAGCGCTAGATCCGTCTTAGCGGCTCTCCAGCGCAGAAGCGCTAGCACAAGCGACGCGTGCGCCGCTCCTCCGCCTGCAGCCAGGGCTCCGCGTCTGCCGCGGGCTGCTGCCATGGAGAGGGTGCCTGCTGCGAGGCCCTGCAGGACTCCGGTCCCGCAGAGGGAGCGCCACGCACACCACCATCCGTCTACGCATACTCCGTACCACTGGAACGATATTTTTGATCTTTGCGGTAATTGTAAGAATATTGAAAATCTTTTGGGATCTAGAAAAGAGTTAGATAATGTTTTTAAATGTCAAAAATTTTTTAAATTTTTTTTTTACTTTTAGCACGCATACTCGTTAAATAGGTTAATAAATTGCAATTTTGTGTAACTGTACCTTAATATACGACGTATAAATAAATCCCTGTTGGAGGCCTATGAACAGTCCCATGGGCATCCCGAGCAGGGCCCGAGGGTCTACGAAGACGGAGCGCGCGTCAGGCGGCGGCGCGGGCGCAGTCGGCGCGCCGTACACTCCGATCCCAACAGAGAGCAGAGCTAGGAAGGCCCACATAGCTACTAGTAGCATCCTGCCGTCGGCGTCTAGTACTGTGCCTGATAAGGTCTGCATGTCTGGACAGCCGGCCGCTCCGCAGGTTCTCTCCTGGAAACGAAATACAGATGAAGAAGTTTAGTCATGTGCTAAGAGTCGTAGATTGTTGAGGGTTAATTGGCACCATGAATCATTGATTTGTATCGTATTGTACTTTAAACGTTAACCTTGCCCAGCAAATCACCACAGTCATGTTTATAAAATCTTTGAACATACTTTGATGTAAAACTGTATGAAATTATTGGGAGAAGAGGGTAGAGTAAATTAAAAATTCGTCCGTTTGAGTATGAACATTATGATGAGGAAAGATGAAACGTCATTCATCATTAATGAAGAGTTGATTATGAGAAGACCGATAAAATAATAAGAGATGGCCGAAGAAGGAGTTAATGGTGACGTGAAGATTAATAGTGAAAAATAAACCTGTTGCTCCAATACCAAGTAGATTGGGATAAGGGCAGGAAGATGAAGGGCAGAGAAGGCTGTTAGAAATTAAACAAAAACTCACCTCATAATCATCTTCTAAGAAGTATTCCTCAGGTGGCGGCCATCTTGGAACCGACACATTTGTCGGTACCGCAGTGACAGGCTTGGACACCTCCTCGGACCATATCAACAGGGCAAAACCCAGAAGTAAGGACCCACACACGAGACCTAAATCTTGGGCTGCTCTCAAAGCTCTCAAGGCTCTTCTAAGAGCAACCTTCCTTCTGGCCTCATCACCAGCTGCCTGAGCCAAAGATGTCGCTGATGCTGACATTGCCAAGACATTGGTGACAGCGTCATGCCGCAGATTCCATACAGGGCTAAAAGAACAGGGAGAGGAGTCTCCACCGTGTGAGCTGTTAGCAGCACACAGACTAGGGTGTGTGCGATAGCTATCACTAATCTCGTGCCAGTCTTTTGAGTATTAGAGGTGAGAATGGGGCGACTACTGCTGCTGCCATATGCATGATTGACAGAGGCATAGCACCTGCTTCTGCACCAGCAAATGCAGTGAAAGGCAGCAAGGCAGTCGCACAGAGGCCACTGGATATACATAGTAGAGTGAACCGATTCACAAGTGGTTTCGGCAGCTTCGGTGGCTGCCTCGCTAACAGTCTTCGAACTGATGCTGCCCCTACTGATGAGGTGGCTGAATCTCTTCGGCGAGGTCCGATGCAAGACCCTGCGATCCGGATTGGTGTTTTCTGCTTCTTCCAAGGCCATTCTTTCTTGTATATTGTGCTTACTGGGATCTGTGTAAAAAAATTGGTCTTATAACATCTGCGGAGATGAAAGCATGCGACGTTCTTAAATAAAACAGTAGTAAATTTTAATTATTGTAGTTATTGAATAGGTGTTCCTCATTGTATGACTTACAAGTCGTTTTTCCGGGGCCAGGCGTTTGAGGATGTGAGTTTATAGGTTTGTAAAAACACCCACGAACAAAAAAAAATCGGGAAATATCCTAGATTGGAGATACGTTTCATTTTTATTTGATAGTTTTCCAAGAGAACAAGGGGTCATCATACCGGTGTGAGGATGGCGCGGTGACGGTGCGGGTCGGACACGGTCCGGACAGCGGCGCGGACGGGCGCCGGACGCGACCGCTCCGTCAGGTCCGGTAGACTGCCCATGCGCACGCGCCGGCTACACACCGGCCGACATACTACCCGGTGTCATATCCTGATGAGAAAGATTTGGAGTCAGAATATCAAGTTAACACTTTCACTGTCCGCGCAGCAGACACAATACCTAAACAATAGTCTTACCTAAACAATAGTTTGACTGGCCTGTTGGTCTAGTGGTTAGTGACCCTGACTGCTACGCTGGAGGTTGTGGGTTCGATTCCCACCCAGGACAAATGTTTGTGTGATGAGCACGATCATTTGTTCTGTGTCTGGGTGTAATTTATCTATAATATGTATTTAAAAATATATAAGTATGTTTATCAGTTGTCTAGTACCCATAACACAAGCTCTGCTTAGCTTGGGACTAGATGGCATTGTGTGATAGTTATATTAAATTAAATTTAAAAAAAAAAAAAAAAAAAAATAGTCGTGAGTCACATGTGATTCATCGGACAGGGAAGTGGTTAAAAAAAGAAATCACAAGTTCAGACTCCAATGGCTCTTGTAGATGTGATGATATTACTGATGTAGAGCGTTTAACAGTGTCTAGCATACTGATTTAACATTAACCCTTAATTTGGTACAGTTAAGTATACTCAACATAAAATTTGAAAAAATCTAGATGTCAAATTTTCTTCCGTGGTTTCAAATTTTATAGGCTAGGAATACTTCAATGATAGTTAATTATAGTAGGAAAAAGTTTCTATCGGCCTGTCAATATTTTACTTGACAATAGAGAACCAGAAAAGACAATTAGACAACGTCATCTGTGACCCATAAAGGTAAATATTTATTTTTGTTGGGTTTTGGTCTAGTTTTGGTACATATTTTGCTTATTCCTATTTATTTATTGGGTAATCAATACATTAAAAATATTAGAAATCCATTTTTCACCTGAATAAGAACACGAGGAGTCAGTGAAATTGATTGTTAAGTATACTCAACAAAATTCGATGGTGAGTAATCTTGTTATGTAGAGTATACTCAACAAATCTGCATGGTGAGACTTATTGAAATGACAGTTCTAGCACTTTTTCAAATGAAATGATGCATTTTCGGTTAGGCAAGTGATTCTCCTCTACAATTTACACAAATCTTGGCTTTTGCGCCACTACCAATATGTACTACAGCTTCTAGCAAATCGTCGGAGACAGAAGGCTGTGTTCTATCTCCACTCCACTCCACTTAGCATGATCCAGATAACCCCTGTACCCAAGAAAAACATGTAATTAAGTTTAAATGGTCTCATGGAAGTGTCCTTCATTGTGCTGAAGTAGATCCAGAAGCGTTCGCAAGCTCTAGGGTCCCAATAGAAAGAACTAATTCAATTATTTCATCGATTTCATTTCTGACAATCTCTTTGACGAAATTTGTGCCAAAACTAATGGTTAATTATATTGTTTACTAAGTGAAAATTTTACTACATAAAAATACTGCATGTGAACCTTTTATCTTTTTTTTTATTTATATATAATATAATATTATGTATAACGGCCATTCTCCGGTTGCAAGTTTTTATTTGTCCGCGCTTACTTAATCCGTAACATGATCATATTCAAGCGTGGTTTTTTTTTATATGTTAGATTACGACCGTATCTAGCCGTAAACAAAATATTGAGTTCTGTTCTTAACTAGTAAGCCTAAATTAATTGAATCTCTGTTCGAAAAAGCTCTTTTTTCTAATTACCGAAGCCTGTCCGCACTCCAACTTGAAGACAAAACTTGCTTGTAATTTCTCAAACCTGCAGATTTACTTTGATCCATTCAAAGTTTTAAACAATACTAAGGAACGTGTATCACCTACTAAAATATGGACTCAATAGAACCAGCCTATAAATAATAATAATTAAATAACCGCGTGTCCGATAGAAAGTTATAATTACCGTAACAGTATCTGTTCTCGGGTGCACATGCCTAACTATCGGTATTTGGCACATCAGTACCGCACGCGTCGAATGTTCTTAGGGTGTGCTGCAGCCTATTAGCAGTCTTACGTTTCAAACGTTACTGTAGCGCCAAAGAAGCACTTGAGTATATAATTTCCGTAGCCCTTGGTTCAAAACTTTTCTAATTACCGTTATACTCATTTAAATACTTGATTTTTGAAGTTAGACCCTAATTGATAATGTAAATGAAACAGTACTTTGGCTTACGTATGTTATGATAAGCCAGTATTTGCAGATATTGTTGGTTTTCGAAATTTTGAAGAAAGTGTATCGTTTTCTAATTACCATATACTAATTACCATGTGTTAATAATTACCGTTGTATGAAAAACTTATACAGAAAAAATCAGACTAGAGAGTAATAAAAGACAAAAGGAAAAGGGAAACCTGGAAAGAATCGAGGAAGAAGTAGTCATAGATCTAGACGAGCTTGATAACAGCATATCAGATCCTCTTGAAACTCTGTCAAGACCATTTATCAACTCATCCTTTTGCAGTCCACTGCTGGACATAGGCCTCTCCCAGGGAGCGCCCCAGAGCACGATCTCCTGCTTTTTTATCCAGCCACTGCCAGCCACCTACTTCAGGTCATCGGTCCATCTGGGGGGCGTCCCACCCTACACTTACCTACACGCGGTCTCCATTCAAGAACCATCCTACTCCAACTTTCGTCGGTTCTGAGCCAGACGTGGCCAGCCCACTGCTACTTCAGCTTGCTACAGATTTGGAAAATACGTACCTCATTCCGGATTTTATCCCTTAGTGAAACCCTAAGCATAGACCTTTCCATAGCACGCTGAGTGACATGAAGTTGGTGGGCCAGCTTGACTGACATGTTCCATGTTTAGGCTCCGTAGGTTAGGACTGGAAGGAAGCACTAATTGAACACCCGGCTTTTCAGACACTGTGGCAGTGGCGACGTGAGGATATGACGCATTTTTCCAAATGCCAAGCTGCACTCTTCTGGCGATTTTCCGCTTGAATTTATCTCTACTTAGCTGTAATACCTGCCCGAGGTAGATGTATTCTTGGACAACTTCGAGTGTTATACCTTCGACGGAAATTGGTTCTGGGATGACATGGTCATTGAACACGACCTTGCTCTTGTTTCATCCCAAGACCCACACGTTTCGAGACAGCATGAGACTGTTCAGCATTTTTTGCAGGTCTTGCATCGATTTCGCCATAATAACTATGTCGTAGGCAAAATGTATTCACCGTTGACATTGATACCCAGTCCGTTCCAGTGCAGCTTCTTGAACAAATCCTCCAGCGCGTTGGTAAACAGTTTAGTTAGGGAATATTACAACTCCCTGTCTCACACCTCTTAGCAGCTGGATGGTGGTTTTGTACTTGGACCGACATCGACGCCATGCTATAATATCGTTTCCTTAGCACCTTTATGTACTGCCAATTGACTTGGCATCGCTGCAAGGATTCCAGAACAGCACAGGTTTCGACGGAATCGAAGGCTTTTTTGTAGTCCACAAAGGCTAGACACAGCGCGAGCGGCCGGTTATACTGCTCTGTCTTCTGTATAACCTGCCGCACTGTATATATGTGGTCTAAGGTGCTAAAGCCTTTGCGAAACCCAGCCTGCTCCGGTGGCTGGAAAACATCAAATCTAGCGGAAAGCCGATCTGTGACGACCCTCGAAAACAGCTTGTAGACGTGACACAGGAACGGGGTTGGTCTATATAGTTTTTGAGGAGATTTTTGTCTCCTTTCTTGAAAAAAAATGTCACCACGTCCATGCTCCACGCCTCCGGGGTAATCCCACTGGCTATGACGAAGTTAAACAGCATTTGTTGGATGTTTATATCTTAAGCTCGCCGAGCATAGGTTGGCCCGTAATTTTTAAGAGTTCGGAGGTGATGCCAACACTTCCATACTTACCTTAATAACATCAACTCCGCGTCCAACTAGTGCTCTCTCATCTTCTTCTACAAGTACTTTGTCATTATTAAGCAATTTTGAGCAAATGAAAGAAAATAAAGATACAAGTATGGAGATACAAAATATTTTCTAATTACCGTAGCATCAAATATTCAACTTGTCTAATTACCATACCCAACTTTTTTTTAAATCTCAATATCTAGAAAACCATCAGTAATAGTAGAATGCCAAAATAACTATTGAATTCCTAACTTTAATGTGTTTCATATTCTAATGTGTTTAACGTCATATCAGTGAAATTCAAAAACAGCACGGTAATTAGGCAAATAACACCTATTTGGAGAATGGCCGATAAAATAATTCTTTAGCCATATGATTTTGTTGAGTATACTTAACGTAGTGTTTTCAGGAAACCCTTCATGTAATATTTTTTTTATTATTTTTCCCGTAAGGTTTGAATGCATATTAACACAATATATTAATGCCAACTTTCTACTACAACTTTTCAGGTCTTGCCAAATTAAGGGTTAAGTCCAATATGCTTTTAATTCACTAAATATTTTACCATAGACATACATACATATAAGTCTCAAAATCAAAACAAGCAGTAGGAAGTCATTCATTATTGAAAATCAAGTTCATCATCATACAATTCATATCTCTAGAAATATTTTCTTAGAAATAACAGACCTCAAATCGTAACACATTTACTCGAATCGCTAAGAAGTAATAGTTAAGTGAATAAAATCAATAACAAATAGGTGCGCACCCTACATAAAACCTACATAAAACGGCTGATTTACATATCCATATATCCCAAGGGACGGAACCAATTCCACTATATCGTGAAATCGTTTATCGTTTGACATTTAACCAAACATCTCAAGTAGATTTACAAGAGCGAGTAAAGCTAGAGTACCACAAAATATGGGAACAGAAGGTTCATTTCATACAAGATAAACCACAAGACTAGGCGGCGAAAATCACAAAGAAAAAGTTTGCACTTCGGGAATCATCGTCTATCTTCGGAAATACGAATGTTATACAACACCCCCGCTGGTCAATACCAGCAGGGGCTCCGGCGAGTGAAAGAGACAGAGCTATACAAGTCGTCTAGCGCCATCTCGTTCACTCACTGGGACAAGCCTGGTTTTAAGGCCCCCCCAGTCACCTCACTGGTAAAAATTAAATGGTTCGATTTTAGAAAAGGTATACTTATCTTGTATGGCAATAGATTAACATGGCAACGATTAGTAAAAAAAAAAACCGGCCAAGTGCGTGTCGGGCCACGCACAGTGTAGGGTTCCGTAGTTGCCCATCAAAATACTTATGCGAACTAACTAAACTGATTCGCTGAATTTAATTTTAAAAAGAAGAATTTTAAAAATCGGTCCAGGAGTCTTTGAGAAATCGGGGAAAATACATAAGAAAAAATATTACAACGAATTTAGAACCTCCTCCTTTTTTTGAATTTAGTTAAAAATAGTTGACGATAAAAACCTACCTATCCCCAAAAAACATACCTATAAAAGCTGTAAAAATAAAGTTGACAAACTTACATTTGCAGTTGTCTCCGATACATTTTGTTTAAGAAAATATGATATCAAGTACATTTTATAAGTTGGTCGACTATTACTCGTAAAGTTGTAAAGCCTACTTAGTCATGATAATTTTCTTTTAAACTTCGTTATATGTACTACTACTGTGAATTTTTTCACACCCCCAAACATAACCGTTTAGCTGGTAGAGTGGGGGGACACTCGAATCGAGCAAAATTTAGCACTTTAAAGCTTAATATTTCACAAACGAATTTTTTTATCAAAAAATTGTTAATGGAAACTATCATTATTTTTCAAAGGCCTATTTAATGATACCCCACACTAAGGGGTACGCGAGAAAAAAAAAATCCTCACTTTACGTGTAAGTACTGGAGGTACCCTAAAAAAAAATATTTTACGAGATTTTATTTTACCACTTTTTCGGCACAACAAATCCGTATATTTACACCAAATTACAGCTCTCTAGTACTGTGCGTCTCTGAGCTAAACTGCGGACAGACGGACGGACGGACGGACATGGCGAAACTATAAGGGTTCCTTGTTGACTACGGAACCCTAAAAACACATTTTAAAGGTACGGTTAGCTTTACCAGAGAAAAAGTGCTAGGCTAACATGTGTTCAAGGTCTACAACCTTGAACTTATGCTAGCCTAGTACTTTATTTAAATCATTCTGGGAAGGTTAACTGAAATATTTACCATTTAAAGTAGGTTGGCATAGTTATAGGTTGATTGGTGCTCAATATGAATTCAATTATTGTTGCTGATAACATTATTGCTCTATTATTAATAGTTGTTCAAACGAATATTCCTGCTTACCTAATGAGGAATACCTAAGCTTTCAGGGCTTACAGGGGTGTTTTATAATCTATTAAATTATGTATAGGTAGTTATATATACAAAACATTTTGTTAGTTTTTAGGGTTCCGTAGTCAACAAGGAACCCTTATAGTTTCGCCATGTCCGTCCGTCCGTCCGTCCGCAGTTTAGCTCAGAGACGCACAGTACTAGAGAGCTGTAATTTGGTGTAAATATGCGGATTTGTTGTGCCAAAAAAGTGGTAAAATAAAATCTCGTAAAATATATTTTTTTTAGGGTACCTCCAGTACTTACACGTAAAGTGAGGATATTTTTTTTTCTCGCGTACCCCTTAGTGTGGGGTATCATTAAATAGGTCTTTAAAAAATAATGATAGTTTCCATTTACAATTTTTTGATAAAAAAATTCGTTTGTGAAATATTAAGCTTTAAAGTGCTAAATTTTGCTCGATTCGAGTGTCCCCCCCCTCTACCAGCTAAACGGTTATGTTTGGGGGTGTGAAAAAATTCACAATAGTAGTATATATAACGAAGTTTAAAAGAAAATTATCATGACTAAGTAGGCTTTACAACTTTACGAGTAATAGTCGACCAACTTATAAAATGTACTTGGACATCATATTTTCTTAAACAAAATGTATCGGAGACAACTGCAAATGTAAGTTTGTCAACTTTATTTTTAACTAAATTCAAAAAAAGGAGGAGGTTCTAAATTCGTCGTAATCTTTATTCTTATGTATTTTCCCCGATTTCTCAAAGACTCGTGGACCGATTTTGAAAATTCTTCTTTTTAAAATTAAATTCAGCGAATCAGTTTAGTTAGTTCGCATAAGTATTTTGATGGGCAACTACGGAACCCTACACTGTGCGTGGCCCGATACGCACTTGGCCGGTTTTTTTTTTATGTATGATGGGTTTGCTCTTGACCTTATTCTAGGTCCAGAGTGACTAAGACAAGGTCGACGATGGAGCGAGCTTACCCAGAAGAAGCCTGTTTACTCTAACTTTGAAGAGATTCATCGAACTTTGAAGAGATGCAGGCAGAGAGTTCCACTCCTTCGCTGTCCGCGTTATAAAAGACGTTTGGAAAAGCTTAGTGCGAATTTGTGGGTAATTTGTAATACCTAAGTAATAAATAATTTGTGAATAGCAAGAAGGTAAGGATGATAAAATAAATCATTTTTCAAAACAGACATGCCAACAGAAACCAATTGGCAGAAAGACCAACCTTCTGTACTTCGTTGTCTCTTGTAGTATTGACTTGGATGTTGAAATATCGGGAATTCGGTATGCCGGGAGGCGTGAACCGAGACCAATTGAATTTAAGACAGTTGAGTTAGCGCGGAACCGAGTTTGTCGTGCCAATAAATCAGTACGTTTAGCTGGTAGACATGAACTTTGGTAAAGTTGTCGTTACCATCAAATCGGTAATAGAGCAATTTTTCGGAAAGGTTTGTTAATTTCATCATTTTCACAATTTCTCATCTTATTTAGGTATCTGAATAGACGGTGTGTAGTTGATTAGTAACATCGGGCACATTATGCTTAAATCAATAACGACTGAAGTACCTACTGCTCCAATTGTACCAAAAAATGTTTCTTTGTTTTTGTTTGTCTGCTAAATTGTTATCATAATCGTACTGACTTACAAAAAACCTTACTTTGTTTCAATTTGTGTTTTTTGCGCTCAGTCCCAAACAATTATTGTAAAGGACACTATGATTTTGGCACAGATTAATACAATTGATGGCTTGGGTTAATAAATTGTAGATTTGTCACTCAGCTAAGTCGATGCCAAATTCATTTAAAAATGTTTAAGTGTTAAAATCACACAGAAAATTTATAATTATAACTATTACAGGAATCCACACGAAAATTATAATAATAATAAAATAATAATTCATTTTATTTCTCCTCACAAACAAGACCATAGGTACAAAGATTGATTGATAACATTTTAAGACAGTGTTAAAGCAGTTTGTGAAGAGCTGGTGTCTATTGTAGGTGTTAACCTGAGTTACAGATCACCAGGACCCCACCCCGCAGATATTCGCGAATTTTAAATCTTTGTAAATAAACCCACGACACAGAAGAAAATTCTAGCGTTTCTAGGATTTCCTATTCGCTTTCGAAAGTTGCTGATTCGATTTTTTATTTAATATCGAACTTGGTTCTATTGATGCTTTGGCGAAAAAAAGTTGGACTAACCACTTTTTTTTCCCAAAGCCTCTTTAATTACACTCCTACTACTATGTATTAATTACCTCTTAATAACACTATATAAACGTTCGTTTTTTTTTCTTTTTTTTTTAACGTGGTAAAATCGTCGATTGAGTCCTCCCACCCCGGGCAGGGCGGGAGGGACTAGACTTGTACTGACTAAAATCCACGGTGTTCTTCAATAAGAAGATATTGTTCCGGGGTCACGGTAAGAAAGTAAATCCCGCGACCCCGTCAGGCTTTGGCCCTCTGAGAGGGGCCCCTTCATTTTTTGCTGACGCTCTTTGAGGCGCGCGTGGGACACGACGCGCCGTCGACCCCGGCATGGTCCATGGTCGGACAGCGAGTTGCCCTTTTCGCTGTCCGCATGCCTGATTTATACGTCCGTAGAATAAATTTAGAACTCCACCCAAGTGAATCCACTGACTAAACTTAGTTAAGACAAGAACGTACATTAATAACGACGTTAACACCCATGTATCTACACTAAGAAGATCATTGGTCCGACCAAGAGACACTACACATTTTCAATTTCCGACCATGACGCAAGCGAATCAGCTTGCTAAACCTAGCAAATAAACCTTTATTAATTAAGACGTCAGCACTTAGGTACCTGCATAAATACCCTCGGTATCTAAGTAAAGTAATCGGTCTCTAGTATAAACAGTTTAACGGCTCAAGGGCCAAGCGCTCGACCTAGGGATGTCACGAAGAGTCACGTACCATGTACCAAGACTGAGGACCAAAAATACCAAGATTGGCCGTTGACCGACAGAATAAACGATAATTTTATGGTACAATCGAGTATTGCTAACAAAAAAAAAAAAAAACTTTTTCTTAAATGTTATGAAAAATATATAGCCTATACTCAGATAATGATAGAAATAAAAATAAAGATATGAGTATAGGTTTGATTGCAGGGCATGTTTTTCCGTTTGTTGCATGTGTGCATATGCATAAGGGCGGGAGGGTGGGTCCGATTTTGCTGAAATGTGCATGTGCATGACTGCATTTTAGGGTGGGATTCATCCTGCAACAGGCCTCGGACCCTTTTTTTCGCGGAATTAAAGCTATACATTTTTCATAACATTCGATAATGTCATGGATCAAATTCCGCAAATAACATGTACTGAGTTCAATAATTTAACTTACAAAAAAACTGATCACATTGTATTCAATTATATAATAATTGACACGGACAAAAAATCGCAGTCAGTTGATAGCATTTATCCACTGTACGGTTGGTAAAACTGCTTATTTCGTTTTTACTGGCCTTTATTAACAGTAAAAAAAATTGAAAAAAAAAAAATTCATTAGTATTTTATTAATTTCCGAACAATTATGGCTCGATGTAAAGTATTTCGTTTCATGTACCAAAATTTAGTTCATACAAAGGTTTCTGAGTGGCCGTCTGACATCCCTGGCTCGACCCCTAATCGGTAGGCATGAGTGGTTGCCTAATGGGAAGTACCGTCGAACGTTTGATTAAACAGCGGTGGATCGGTGATTATATAATTTCAATAATACGTTGTATGAGAGTTCTCTTGCTCTTTTGAAAAGGGAAAATTTGTGGAGTTTAGGGATTTTAACTTGTGAGTGAATGTATTAAGCTGATTGTATTAAAACAGCAAAGTGCGTGGTGTGTGTGTGTGTTGAGGAATTTGGGATGGCTTTGTTTGATTCAAATGTGAAGGAAATAATATTTGGCCCAAATATGCAATAAAAGTTTGTAATAAAAATGTGTATGGGATACTCTTTCAATGAGAACCATTTGAATGAGAGTATAAAAAACTGTTTTTGAATCTTTAAATGGTGTGCCGAATACTTCGATGCTGAATACATTGAAAAAGTACAGTGAATGGCTATTGAGAATAAAAGTTTTGGGGTGACTGTTAATGGGTTGACTTGTAATACAATCTAAAGGCACCGTAGCCTCGGCACGCAAATGTAAACCGAAGTAATAGGGTGCATTTTATGTGAGAAACAATGTAACAGTCCGTTCCCCGCCCAGGGTGGGAGGACTCATTTGATAACTTTTCAACAAAAAAAGGTGACTTTTTCAAGTTATACACCGTGACTTTTTAGTCGTCTTACAAAAGCAGCCCAGTTCATGTATCCAATGACTAGAACACGTTTGTAATAAAAAAATAGGTATTTAAGAGATTTGAAAAATTCAATAAAAAAAATTTAATTCGTTATTATGACGCTAGGCGTAGTTAGAAACACCCTTGTCTCATATAAAATGGAGATGGAATAAAATTATTGCGCTGGGTCGTATACTCTACAGCTTGATACGTAAACGTTTTAACAGGGGAGTGTACCTATTTATTTAAAATTAAAATTATTCTTGACGATTAAAAAAAAAATAAACTCCCCTAGAAGTATTTTAGGTCGGATACATTAAGTGGACCACTTTTGTAAGACGACTAAAAAGTCACGGTGTATACTTGTAGGAAAAATACCTTGTCGATTTATTATTCACGGAGGTCTTATAAAGAACAATAAGGGTTGATTCTCTAAATGCCAAACACTTATTTTTTTATTTGTTGAGTAAAACTTACTAATGTAGGTTTACCTTTGTCAAGTATGTCATGGAAAAGGTATCAGAAATATATTATTCAGTTATAATGTATCTGGGGGTTAGAAGGGTCAGGATATCAGACTGAATTCAACATCTTCTGCCTGCCTTTTCCCAACTATATTGTGGTCGGCTTCCAGTCGAACCAGATGCAGCTGGATATCAGTATTTTACATGGAGCGACTGCCTATCGGACCTCCACAACTAGCAACTGAGTAATACGATATCCCATGGTAAGACTGGTTGTCAGACTTTAGAGCTTCTGACTAAAAAGATCTACAAATGACAGCCGATTAATTAAACTACGAGTATCCTATCATAATCCTAAGTTAATATTGTGATGTAAGCTTGTTTGTTCAACACTGAACTGCGATCACGTTAATATTTTGCATACACTTTGTCAGATGTACTGAGACAGACCCTAGAAAGGTACCCTATGTACCTTTCATCCCGAAAAAAAAAACATTGTTCCCGAAAAAAAAAAACATGCGTTAATGATAAACTGTAAGATTATCAATTTCTTTAAAAATAGTATTAGACCGCAAACTTTGCGGAAAGATTAACAAAACTTGAATTGAATTAAAGTAGACATTAAATCTAAGGGCGCTCCCTCACCGCGAACATTCACCTGTACAGATTCAAACATTCGAAGACAATAGAACATCAAATAAAAAAAAAAATGAAATAAAGTTTATTGAGGACCAAACATACAATTTGTATCTAAACTGCGCAGCAGTTTGTCGGCGGGATTAGCAAAATTGCGCACGTGTTACATTACAGGTGAATGCTCGCGGTTTTCTCAACGCAAAACAAAAAACTGTACACGAAATCATAAACTGAATCACTAAATATGTCAATAGATGTGCTATACCTGTACGATACGAATTGGTTATCGAATTCTAAAATACAAGGGGAAAAGACAAAAGCTTATGGTTTATATCTGAAACCTTGAAAATACAGCTTAGTGACATTATAAACACAGTCTAGTTTAAAATGTAAAAGCAGCAAGCTTCTAAAGCTGCCTTATCATCTATTTGTAAACCACTGGTCGATACGAACAGACAACCGTGTGTAAAGCTGAAATTGTAATGAAGTTGTACGCGAGAAACGTGTTGGTATTCAGTGTGAACGCTGTTTTTTTTTGGTTTATTTCCACGAATTTTTTGGTAGTACAGTCTACCGTACATCAATTTATTTGTCGTAGTATATTTCACTATTTATATATTACACCACACTACTCTCCAAAACACAAATTGCTGACGTTGGTGAAAAGGCCGCTGCACTGAAATGGGCTTAAACCGGCTACGTCTGCCGCATGCCCAATGAGCTGTAGGCACAGCCAGAAGGCATAGCGGCAGACCTCGTAGAAGATGGTCGATGGACGAACTTGACCAGTGGTCCACTATGGCCCTGGATCGTGAAAATTGGAAGTCATGGAGAGAGGCCTTTGCCCAGCAGTGGGATGATGTAGGCTAGTAGTATCAGTATCAGTATGTGTATATTTGTCGTTGGAGTATGAACGATTCTCATATTTGTGAATTTACGAGCATCTCTCGGGCTTGTCTATCATGAGAATACTTAATATGAATTAATGCGCTAGGAACCTGTCGTAAACCTTAGCTGTGACTACGTCCGTCTTCTTCAGGCAACTCGCTGTCCGATCACGGATCATGTCTGGGTCGTAGGCACGTCATGTTCCAAGCGCGCCTCAAAAAGTTTTCAGCACAATGACGGGGCCCCCTTAGAGGGCCAAGGCCTGCCAGAGTCGAGGGATGAATGTGCTGCCGTGACCCCGGAACATAAAGGGTTATTGAAGGTCACCGTGGATTTTGGTCTGTTAGTACCTTCTGCCCTGCCCTGGGCGAGAGGACTCGACCGACGGCCGTTGCGTTTGGATGCTAGTTTATTACTGAGCGACGTTATGGTGCAGGCACGCACACACACATGCATATCCATAGACAACAACACATAGACAATATCCATAGACACATCACATAGTCTTTGTAGAAAAAACAATGTTTATAGTTCATTTTCTCTTTTATAACTGTCTACAATTCCCTTGGTTCCATTTCAAGTACCAATTACGTTTCCCCGGACCCTCGGACCATATAAACAAAAGAGTAAGTACCCAATTTCCTCCCAAATTCGTTAAACTCTCCGACCTCAGTAACTGAGACAATAACCAGACTACACAATTACACCACAGCCGGGCCCGGTCATCAAATGTTAACATTAGCGGTCGCAAACCGTGTTTATGGGTTGTTGAGCAATGGGGACTTAGATATAAGGACGTGAAGACCAATGGGAGACTGGTACAAAAGACATGAATTTCGAATTGCTTTGTACAAAAAAATAATTAAATAAGAAGTTTTTGAATGAACAAGAAGTGTGAAACATTGGTTTATTCAACCCCAATTATTTCTACCCTCGTCCGCTTTCTCGACCCCTTAACGTTTCCACATTCAACCCCTGAGGGTTGAAAGTGGAACTCAGTTCATTGGTAGTCTTAATAATTGGTAGAATTTAAAAGTGATTTTGTTCTACTTGATTAATTGACTCATTGATGATTTTACCACCAAAAAAAAGGCATGTGTTTAAAACTAGGTTAGCAAATTTTTTCTTTGTGTAAATTCATCACTACTGCTCTCAAAACTATGAAGGATAACTTCACAAGGAAAGTTATTCTCGTCTTAAGAGGATCGTCTACCGAGCGCTCGTCCATACTAAAAGGGAAAACGTTTTCCCTGTAACTTTCAAACTATAATATATTAAAAAAAAATAGAAAAACGTTTTCTCTTTTAGTATGGACGAGAGCTCGGTAGACGATCCTCTTAATACTCAAGTGAGATTCACCACATTGAGCCTGAGTGACGCATCACAGAGCCCCTCTCACAGAGAGGAGGCCTGTATCCTATCATTATGAGAGTCAAGGACTGATTATGCAATAAGAAAACAGGATAAAAATATATCATAACGGTTGAACAACTTTGCACAAGTAGAAAGAAAAACAAAAGAAGTTTTGTGAAACAACTTAACTTTGTGAAGAAAAAAGAATTCCTGCGTGTTGTTATATATTTTGACAGGCCTGTTGGTCTAGTGGTTAGTGACCCTGACTGCTATGCCGGAGGTCGTGGATTCGATTCCCACCCAGGACAAATGTTTGTGTGATGAGCACGATTATTTGTTCTGTGTCTGGGTGTTATTTATCTATATCATTTATTTATTTAGAAATATATAAGTACTTATAGCTGTTGCCAGCGGCTTCACCCGCTACAACTCGAAAATTATCCCAAGGGAACATAAAATCGGGATAAAAGCTATCCTATGTGTTAATCCAGGTTATAAACTATCTGTGTACCAAATTTTAGCCATATCCGTTCAGTGGTTTTTGCGTGAAAGTGTAACAAACATCCATACATCCATACTTACAAACTTTCGCCTTTATAATAGTAGTAGGATGTTTATCAGTTGTCTAGTACTCATAACACAAGCTCTGCGTAGCTTGGCACTAGATGGCGTTGTGATAGTAGTGTCCTATTAAAAAAAAAAAACGGAAAGGTACCTCAAAGATTCAGCACAAAACGAGGGGAATGAAGATCAGTCGGAACGTGTGAGGGAAAGGACATCCTATTCCTTGCGGTCTAGCCACCACTAAAGACGGCCAGAGAGTCGGACATCGCAGGGCATATTCAGGCTACCGTAGGACTAGGCGTCTTGCCATTCTGACGCACTTCACCAATAGTGTGTACATGTAAACATCACTTTTCTATTATTATGTGAAAGTTCATGTTATTTACAGCTTTAGTGTATCATGCAGTCGATAAAGATTGTTTAAAATAAGTGAAGATTGCGATACCTACGGGCCACCATTGTACGATACAAATGAACACTCATATCTTATTGTTCGTACAAAGTGTTCAATGTTCATATCTGTGAGCAAAACAAATATTTGAATCTCTTTTTGAGATCCTATTAAGATATCTTTCAGTGTATTTACATTTCAATCGTTCTGAGAGAAGAAAATGATAACGAAATACTCATAAACTGTCAATATTAATAAACTGAAGGAGAAAAACCAATTTTCTTGTCTTGAATAATAAATATGAAATTGAAAATACGGACGCCAAAACATCAAAGTGAAAGTGAAGAATGAAAGATAAAACAAAAGGAAAAGAAAGTCTCATAATCGACTCGTAGCTGTTGCTACGGAGTTCCGTAGCAAATTCGTAGCAATCTCGTAGCAATCTCGTAGACCTTCGAAATTGAATGAGTCACAAAATACAATCTCAATAATTTGTAGATGGAAAAAACAGAACCTCAGTCACTCAATAATAGTATTTATTAATTGTTAGTGTTGCTTCTGCATCAGTAAATAATGAATAGGTCATTAGGGAGAAATTCCCATGGCACGTTCCCCGTGGGTGTTCGCAAATTATAATAGATTGCGCTCTATTGATCGTGATCAGGAAGCTAAGCTTAATTGAAGTGGTCGTCCTAGTTCCTTTATTATCTTTTGTAGGAAATAATGTTTTCTTGAGGAAATTCTTTGTCCGTGACTGTGTCGAGCTTAATTGCCTCGGTGTTTTTCTGGTGATTGCCACTGTTGACTCTAGTTTCAAACTCAAACTCAAGCCGCTTTATTACAAAAAGGGGTTTAACTAAAAACCCAGGTTTTTTTGTAAAACTACGGTTTACACAAACGTTATTACAAATCGTGTTTTTGTGATAAATCATTTTGTGGTCTAACAGTAGTAGCTGTCAAAGGTGTGTCAAAGTTTCTTAGAGCAACTTTTTCATTGTGTTATTGTTTTGTTTTGTGAATTATTTTACCCAAAACCCAAAATGTACATAAATAAGGTAGATTTAATTGTAATTTAACATGGTGGATTTCATTTTTTAGACAATCGTTCAAATCTAAATCGACAGTCCTAAAGTGGACGTTTTATTTTAGTTTTGTAATACGGACAAACTATGGCTCTGCAGATAAGCCTGGACTTGATAGACCAGGTTTAAACCAAGGTTTAATTAGTTTTTGTAATAAGGCCGAAAGCATTTATATCAATTTGACCATTACATGCACTTTTAAATTGTCAAAAAAAAAACCTTATGTAGCTACCTAAAGTCCCAGTCACAAAGTTTAATAAGTTTTGTCGCACAAGCGTTCATCGCACTTCCGTTTGTCGCATTAGCGTAGTACACTCAGTTGTAAAAGTATTGTAGTTGCCCATTCTAAACACTTTTTAAAAGGCTGATTACGCGATTAGTAAAAAGAATAATGATAAAGAAATAAGTTCATTAGATGGTTGAACTTCTTAGCACAAGCAGAAAGAAAAACAAAGGAAAAATATAAAAGCTGTTTGCTATAATTATCTTATGGGCCTACCACACGCACAAGCTTCACCACAGTTTTGCCTGCGCAAACCTGGCCTGCGCGTACTTACTTTTTTTTTTTAATTATTTAAAAAAAGAAAACTAATAATACTAACATTACAGGTTACAAACCCTTACCTGTGTGTTAGGGTGCTTGTACACGGCGCATGTAACCCACGCAAGTGCCTCAACATGCTCATGCTAAATTTGCCATGTACACGCCCCACGCGGGTAGCTTGATCAAGTAACTTGCGTATGTTACTCGCGCGGGTTTAGTAAACCGCATCTTTACTCGCGCGGGTTACATGCACCGTGTACAAGCACACTTAGGTTGGGTGTTCAGTGTAGCCGACCGTGTATTGTTTTTTTCTTTTTCATGCGAGAAGATTGCGCAGGCAGAACTGTGGCGAAGCTTGAGAATGTGGTAGGCCCATTAGACCTCGCTCATTGTTTTCTAAAGTGAAATTGAAGTCCAGAGAATTATAAGTACCTAAAAATATTATGTCTTGGAATAATGAAACAGAATATTAGATAGTTTAAGTTTTAGTTTTTTTTTTAAGTATATTACTTAAAAAGTCTATTTCTCTTGATTAAGATTGACAGACAGACTGACAAGGCAATCAGCGTAGCTTGTCTCCCTTTGAGATTTTTTCTGTTTTTTTTTTTTTCTTTTTACTAAGTAAGACTACGACTAAAAGGGATATAAAATAATTTATGTGATAAGTTGTTAATGCTCATCATCAAATGAGTCCTCCCCGTGGTCCTCCCGCCCAAGGCGGGACATCTCGCACAAGTAAAAAATTGGCCTGTGGGCCAGATGTCAGATGTTATGAATTATTTTCAGAAGAAACCACGTCTCCTATTTAATTGTTAGGAGATTCATCTCCCAAGACCCCTAACCATAGGTAACCTCGGTTCTGTTCCCGATGCTGGTCCCACCAGCAAAAAAATTAACAGATTTTTATTCATTTTTACTCAATACTCCTCTGCCCAACCCATCAGGGATTACAGGCGTTATGTTAAATTGCTTGAGGTCGCTAGTTCTAACAATACTTATCATTATTATTTTGGTGATTCTCGGCAGTTTCAGAAATTATTAAAAATGATAATTACGAATCTTCGAACTTGTGTAACTTGGCCGAGAGCAATCCCACAACTTTTATACCACAATAACTATTGCTCCAAATGACTTTTTTTTTCGTGGTAACATCATCAAATGAGTCCTCCCACCCCGGGCAGGTCGGGAGGGACTGTCAGACTTGTACTGACTAAAATCCACGGTGTCCTTCGGTACCTATCCCGCAATGCTCCAAATGACTAGTACTACCCAAAGGTACAATTTTTTTTCGTCGGCACTTTCAGAAAAGGCCCAAAAAAAATGATGTCCTTTAAGTTTCCGGAAGTATTCTAGTAATTCCGGCGCCATTCTTGTTTTATGTCTATAAATAAAACGCGTAGGCGTGTCTCCCTGTGGTATGTCGACTGTTACGTTCACAATAATAAAATAAATTGCATTTCATTGCTCCATAAATATCGATACTTCAAAGACGTTGGGAGTCAATATTTTCAATCTTCCTGTTTGCCTTAATGGTGATTTATTTGATATCTATTATCGCATAAATTGACATCTTTTTTTTGTAAGTGACAAAGGGTGTTGTTTTATTGAGTGAGTCCTTCTTTATAAATTAATTATCTCTTTAAATTGTTGAATTAAATATCTAGTCATTAGTACGATTTAGTAAAGATATATATTGGCTGTTGAGCTAAGCGAATTTTTGCGAAGGCATGCTGAAAACTTGCTCAATACTTTTTTAATTATTCCTAAATACAAAAATGCAGAACTGACTTTGAAGAAATTGGTTTGAACGAAGCCAGGCGAATTAAAAGATGCGATTGTTTTAAAAGAAGAATTTTAAAATAGTGTTTGAGTTAAGTGTTTGAAAATTTTGGAATTCTTCTTGCTTTAAAATTTTTTTCAGCGTGATTCAGGCACTTTTCCGAAACTTCAAGTAGCTTTTGGGCCATAATGATTATAGAAAATTCATAAAAAATCTTTCTTTTCTTGATCGGTGTTTACCGAAACTGGAAATTTTCTTTGAATTTTATTGTATTTCCATTGATCTAAGTAATTTGACTGAAAAAACAAGGTTCTTCACAAAATCAAAATGTATTATTTTACATAGGCCTCAGTGGGCACTTATAAAACGTCGAAAAATTCTTCTTACTTATAATAGGTAGATACTTCATAATGTAATAATTAATCTTCAAAAAAAAAAAAATATGTGATCAGTGAGATCACATTTTTTTTGAAGACTTATTTAAGTCAAGCTTATATTAATCATGTCTAATAGTTTCTTCCTTCCAAAACAAAGCGCCTACAAAATTACTCATAGCAACAAGCCAACGCATTGCGTCTTATAAACCTTAACGGCTACAGTTAATCCAAAATGCGTAATGTATACAAAGATTACTATATAAAACAGGAAAATTACCATATGTGCGGTGACTTATCCATAAACAGCCTCATTTAAAAATTCAGCGCCTGACTAATTATTGATAGCAACATGTCATCGAAAGATTTGTCTTTTGTGTGTGTATGTTTGTAATGAATAAACTCAAATTGAGCTCTAATTATTCTGAGGCGATTTAATTTTTTTTTCAGAAAGTTACATTCACCTTGAGTATCATAGACTACCCGTGCGAAGCCGAGAAAGGCTTCTAGTTATACATAAATAAATGAATAATTATTATTTCATTGTTCAGTGGTTTTATCTGAAACGTAACAGACATTAGACTATAATAGAATTATTTTTATAGTAAAACATGAGTAGATACCTATGCATCAGGCAATAATATGTGCAAGGTCAAACAACGATATATATTCGTCCCTACAAACTTCATCATTTATATAACTCTAGTTCCATGAATATCTGTTTGGAAATTCCCCAAATGAACAAAGACACCTTTCAATTACTACAGTCTCGTTCGAAAACAAAGCGCCTGTCAAACTGTTCATAGCAACAAGCCGACGTACTGCGTATAGTAGGCGCCCTAAATGTAGACCCAAATGGGCACAAATGGGACAGAGGTGCGGGCATCGATGGCTCGAGGCCCACACGTGTAGACACCCACTCTAAAATACTTCAACTGTTGATATGCTTTCGAGGAATTCGAAATTAAGGGGTTAAATATGATATTTTTCGCTATACATGTATCTAATTAACTACCTAGAAAAAAACGAATCATTTGTTGTAGTAAGACGTGAAAACAATGAAAAATGAAATATGAAAATGAAAGTAGTAATGTATTATTCTCTTTAAAAATAAATGATAATATTTTCACGAAGCAAAAATTTTCACGAATATTCGCCCTTAAATTCACGGACGAGACACTGAAAACATAAAATAAACGACCACAAAACTACTCACTTTGAAAACACATATGCTTTCGGAATAGCTTTTACAAATTCACAACACGAATTGCACTATGTTACCATTTTAGCACTATTTATCACGATCACTACTAACAACGGAGAAACGTTTACAAATCTTTACAAAATAGATTTTTTTCTTCTAATTTTGTTACTGATATGAATTATTTGTTGGATATGTTTATTGTCTGAAAGCTAGCTAATGTTTTGCTCCGGCTGCGCTTGTAGGTGACGCTTGAAATGCGTCAGAACACTGGGCTCGCGGCGTGGAGTGGGATACGTAGGGTGACCATGTTTTTGGAGGCTGGCGGATAGGTCTAGGAAAATATTTGTTATGCAAATTGGCTTATGAGGTAGCTAAGTCTGAGTGTTTTAGTATGCCTACTTAAAAATTTAAAGTTGTTAATTATCGGCATACAATCTCCGGCCACGGCCCGGGCATGCGGGCGACGAGTAATGGCCCATTCGACAATACTGACTAAAAATCCACTTGCTCCTTCAATAACCCTTATGTTCTAAGGTTACATTTTTGATACCGACATGGTAGTACGTTGCAAGATACTACGCACGTCTTTTGTTTGACACCTCAACTTTATTTAATACGATGCAAATTGATTCTAGAGAGCAATTGTATGTTTAATTTATTTTTATTCTGTCTGCCAACGGTTCGATCAGAGTCTTGAAGACTTTACAATGCCTAACTTTTTATTCTGCGTTTTGGATTAGTGATAATTCTTTTCCTCCGTCACAAATGCACAGTATGATTTAATTGAAATTATGGTTTTTGTCTTTCTTCACATCATTATCTTCTAAATACCTAATTTTAATATTCATAAACACCATAAAACATCCACCAAAACCATTAACAGTTCACAAAACAAGCCTACGAAGTGCGTAACAAAACCCGACAATTATTAATCACCTCATCAAAACAAATGAGCATCAATTTTAGTACCACAATTAACATCTACTCAACCTGTTGATATGGGTATTATCCTTGATATTTTTCCATCATGGCCACCCTACTGTGTCAGGGTGAGTCCAGAGAAAGGGAGCTAGAACGCATGCGCGCAACCCTGGACCGTCTGTCTGAAGCCCGAGAGCACATAGTAGCTTATAGCTATGTTTGTATGATGCCAGCAGTGTAGTGCAGAAGAACCATAGACAGGGTGAGGGAATAAGGTCAAGATCATATGCATATTAGGTTGTAAAGACTGGGAATGTTAAGTTCGCAATGAAATTGGATGGTATCCGGGCTACAGACATTGGTGTCTCTACGCCAAGGTCATTAAATATTATATTATATTCCACAACTATCACACAACGCCATCTAGTCCAAAGCTAAGCAGAGCTTGTTTTATGGGTACTAGACAACTGATATACATACTTATATATTTTTAAATACATACGTATTATACATAAATTACACCCAGACACAGAACAAATGGTCGTGCTCATCACACAAACATTTGTCCTGGGTGGGAATCGAAACCACGACCTCCGGCATAGCAGTCAGGGTCACTAACCACTAGACCAACAGGCCAGTCATTGAAATAATACTGCAAGCCGGGGTCGCGTGACTGTCTCACTAAATAACCTTGACTATGGAACGTAAAGGGCTATTGAAGAATAGCCGTGGATTTTATTTCGTCAGTACAAGTCTGACAGTTCCTCCCTTGCTGCTCTTGAAGGACTCATTTGATGATTTTATCACAGTAAACAATGGCTTTGTTTCGACGTATTATCTGGAGTAGGTAGTATTATCCTATTATCTGATAGAATCCGAAATGAGCAGATCCGTAGACGAACTAAAGCCACCGAGATAGCCCACCGGATTGGTAAGCTGAAGTGGCAATGGGGCAGGCAACAAATTAAGCTTAGAAGAAAATAAAAAAAAACATGTGGCATTCGAGGACTGCCACGGTAAAGCATCATCAAATGAGTCCTTCATTTGATGATTTTACCACAATAAAAAATGGCTTTGTTTCGACATTTTATCTGGAGTAGGTAGTATTATCCTATTATCTGATAGAATCCGAAATGAGAAGATCCGTAGACGAACTAAAGCCACCGATATAGCCCACCGGATTGGTAAGCTGAAGTGGCAATGGGGCAGGCAACAAATTAAGCTTAGAAGAAAATAAAAAAAAAACATGTGGCATTCGAGGACTGCCACGGTAAAGCTATTGCATAGTATTTTATCAACTGATGCAATTTCCTTTTTTTTGGCTTGGTCAGTCACGTAGATCAAGTAAAACGTCAAGAAAAATAAACACCGTGTCCAAGTCTGCCGACATCCTGTAGAAGATAGACAATGCGGGGTGTTAGGTTTATTTTCGTTCTTGATTCCGTCGCCGCGCTAAAAGCCCGACATAAAAGCTATGCAATAGCTTAAAAAAGGCTAGAATTCACTATTGAAGTTTGCGGTATTGCGATTCGATGTGAATTATTGGGTCACTTTTAAAATTGGTATTTACATGTAACGGTATAGCTATATCTTTACTAATAGTTTACTAACTACTGATGAAACTCCTTAAAACAGACCTTCTGAATTATCTTTAATGCTAAAACCGCTTAAGCACATCAATTAGGTTTAGAAAAACATTGAATGTTACACAAAAGTCATGAGACATTGTCCGCGAATAGCTTTGTTAGTAAAACTGATCGATTTTGTCACACATTTCAGTTAAGCACTCTTTTTGTACGAAGTCAAATTGTGTTAGAGATATAAAAGTACCTATGTTACCATACGTTTTTTTTTGGGTTGTAACTTCGCCACAAAAATAAATAATTTTCCACGAAAAAAGGTTAGCCAAAGCCAGGATTTTTTTATTTTATTTTAATTATTGTACATTCCACCCATTTTTTCCGCATGGGGTAAGTAGAACAATCTATATATATATATAAAAGAACAGGGGTTTTTCTTTTGACACGACTACAGCCGAAACCGCTAAACGTAGAAACTTGAATTTTGGACAGCATTTGCAGTCTACTATGTAGATTGGCAATAAGACGGGATTTTGCGAAAATCCTCCTCTAAGGGGTTGAAAAGGGGTAAAAAAGTTTGTATGAAAAATCTTATTCCTTGGGTTTATAAACTTGAAACTTACCACGAATGAGAACACACGTAAATAAATAAGATTAGCACCATTATTTTTTTAAAACTACCCTCCATTGGTAATCTAGGGGTTGTTAAAGATTGTATGGAAAAATCATAACGCGTGAGCTGAAGAATTTGAAAATCAGTATTTATATACTAGATAAGAATTAATCAAACACGTGTTTTTGGATTTTTCAAAAATCACCCCCCAATTTGGTTAAAAGGGGTATTCAAGTTTTAAAGGGAGGATATTAAACCACTAGACGTAGAAACCTGAATTTTGGATGATAGTGGCAGTTTATAATGTAAGTAATCATTAAGAAAGGATTTTGCGAAAATCTACCTCTAAGGGGGTGAAAAGGGGTGAAAACCTTTGTATGCAAAAACTTATTCTTTGGGTTTATAAACTTGAAACTTGGTACGAATGTGAGTATATGTAAATAAAAAAGATGGACACTATTTTTTTTTCAAAACTACCCTCCATGCTTGGGTTTTTCGAAAATCACGCCCTAAATTTTGAAAAAGGGTTGATTAAGTTTTAAAAAGGGAAGGATTTTACAGCTTGCTTCGATGAACTCAAAACTGAGCATAAAGTATCTCTCAATCGAATAAAAGATGCGTAATAACCCCTAGCGGGGTGAAAATCGGAAATTCAGTTGTCTTCTACGATTGATCGTTTGTATTGTATTGAATAGGCTCCAAAACTACTAGAGCATTTTTAGATTTTCCAAAAGTAGCCTATAAGTAGGGTGAGCGGGAATTAAATTCACTGAGTTCGAAGTAAAAAACACGCGCAGACGAAGTCGCGGGCAAAGTGCTAGTTAAATTATAAAATCCAGCACAAAACTACCGAAAACGAGGACACAATGTGGAATCTGAACAGAAAGTAAGTACTTGGAGAACAGGATAAAACTTTTTTTACCCGTTTTTTTAGAATGCTTCTGACACAGTAAAAACCTAGGTTTATAGGTTTTCTTTTTTTCAAAAGTATCCAACTCTTTGGCGCCTGTAACTTTCAAACTATTAAAAGTTTTGAAAAAAAATAAACCTGTAAGCATTCTAAGAAATCATTGACATATAGGATAACATTTAGGGGTAGGAAAACGTTTTCTCTTTTAGTATGGACCAGCGCTCGGTAGACGATCCTCTTAATCGCGGGCGAAGCTGTTACCAATAACTAGTACACGCCATCTTATTATCTAATTGACATACGTGAACGCAATAACATTAAAATTAAATAACATTATCAAAATATTTTTAATACACAAGTGATTAAGGATTTCAAACATTCATGATGACTAAGTATTTAATTTAAAAACATTCAGTGTTTACATGTTCATATATAAATTCAGAGATAAAGAAGTCAGCATTACTCTTAATTCCTATGTTTAGGTACGTCAATTCCCAAAAAGTCTGATTCTCAAAGTGGTAAATTCTCGCAAAACCTAATTCAAAAAATGGCTAATGATCTAAATAGAAAATTTTCTACAATTGGTAGCATAATTTTTTAAATACCTAACAGATTTCTACGCTTCGGTTTAACTAATTTGTTTCATGAAAAGTGAAAAAACATTATTCATATTTACAAAATATTATACTCCCATTTGTAAAAAAAAAAAAACCATTTTGATCGGTAGCCATTTGATCATTAGGCTTTTCGAGAATTTGCCACTTCAAGAATCAGGCCTTTTGAGAATTGTCTATTTTGAGAGTTAGACTTTTAGAGAAAAAGCCATTTTGAGAATTTG
This sequence comes from Agrotis segetum, assembly GCA_036375495.1. Taxonomy (NCBI): domain Eukaryota; kingdom Metazoa; phylum Arthropoda; class Insecta; order Lepidoptera; family Noctuidae; genus Agrotis; species Agrotis segetum. The sequence continues at coordinate 1,507,864 of JAQSVV010000087.1, forward strand.
TCCTTTTGCCACTTGGTTGCCATATTCAGAAATAGGCTTTTTACGCCTAAACCCAGTCAAGTAGTTTGTGCTTCATCGGTGCGTAGGAGTTCCAGTTTCTTCTGAATAGGCTCACTATTATCCTATTCTTAAAACGGTGAAGGAAAACATCGTGAGGAAACCGGCATGTCCTAGAACTAAAAATTCGAAGACATGTGACATCTACCAACCCACACTGGGCCCGCGTGGTGCATTATGGCCCACTCCCTCTCATAGAGATGAGGCCTGTGTCCCAGCAATGGGAACATTACTGGCTGATGATGATGAATCCGATTCTTATCGTTGGTTCCAGCTTAGTTTTTTTTTTATTTTATTTTTTTTAGCTTGGTAAAATCATCAAATGAGTCCTCCAACCCCGGGCAGGGCGGGAGGGACTGTCAGACTTCTACTGACTAAAATCCACGGTGTCCTTCAATAGCCTGTTATGTTCCGGGGTCACGGTAAGGGAATAATCCCGCGACCCCGGCAGGCTTTGGCCCTCTGAGAGGGGGGCCCCGTCATTATGCTGACGCTCTTTGAGGCGCGCGTGGGACACAACGCGCCGGCGACCCGGGCATGGTCCTTGGTCGGGCAGCGAGTTGCCCTTTACTCGCTGCCCGCATGCCCGCGGGTTCTAGCTTAGCAAGAGGACAAAATCAAACTCATAGTAAAAAAGCAATGAATTTTATCAAACAGTATTGGGTCTGCGTGTTTGAACACTTTCATTTTTTGTTCTTGGACGACTTTGTGAGGATGTAGTGAGCTTTTGTGTTGTATGGAATACACCACAAAAACTTTAACAAAAAGCAAGCCATGTTTTATCAAATTGATAACAACAATAATACCACAATCTTGTATTATGTAAGTCACAAAGTTCATTCAACACTCACCATGACTTTTAATTTCATTTTATGATAATAATTGTTTATAATCTCTGTTAAAAACGTAATAGATATGTGAAAGTCACGATGACTATCTATTTTGAATTCTTGAAGTAGCATAGTTACAGCTGTTTTTTCCCCTTTGTTTTGATTACAGTTACTTAGGCGCGGGCCACATAGAAAACACCTAAGATGAGGCGCGTCGCGGACGTACGAAAATGTATGAGAGTCGCGCCCGCGCCCCGTCTCTTCTGTAGGTTTTACGTCGCGATCATCATCAATCATCATCAGCCTATAATGTTCCCACTGTTGTGACACAGGCCTGCTCTCAGTGAGAGGGAGTGGGCCATAATCCACCACGCGTGCCCAGTGCAGGTTGGTAGATGTCACATGTCTTCGAATTTTTTGTTCTAGAACATGCCGGTTTCCTCACGATGTTTTCCCTCACCGTTTTACGTCGCGATGCTTCTATACATTTTGTATGAAAGAGACGCCGAAGAGACATATGGCTCCGCCCCGTCTGTGTCTTAGGTTTTTTATGTGACCTGCGCCTTAGATACCTACGTATTAAATAAACATGTCCATAAAATCATAAAAAACCAAGCTTTTATTGTTATCAAAATACTTACGATAGACAAAGTACTCGTCAAATGAGTCTATACTCGATGGGTTTGCGGCGTTTCATTACGTTGTTTTTAGATAGATTTCATCCCTATAATTCATCCCAACGCTGGATGCAATAAAAGTACAGGGTATAATTTTTTCAGATTTTAGCCGGTTCGATTCCCGGGTGTGGGAGAAGAGAATTTTCGAAAATCTTTGAATGCAGTTTGCTTTCTATTCAAAAATAAAGGAATGTTTCCTTTGAGTAAAATTTTGTATCTGCGGTATTAAGAATACTACTGCGGTATTAATAAGTTTTAGTTTTATTTTCGTATTGTTTATGTATTGTATTAATTAAGTTTTATTGTATTGTATTATAGTATTTTATATGGGCCTTGAAGCCCGAATTAAATAAAAAAAATTAAAAAAAAGTTAAGAGTACTTTCCCTCCAGGTGGCATTACAAAATTCCACCCTGTATACATATACGTGCAAAATTTCAGCTCAATCAGCAATCGGAAAATAGATCAAGTTTAACTTGCAAGGTTTGATTACAGACAAAGAGACAGGTAAAACTAAATTCAAGCTTTTAAAAAAGCAATGATTATTGAACTTGCGATGTTGAACGCCCTCTTCTTGGACCAATAGGATGTGGTGAGTTCTTGTGGTGAGTGGGATCCACCACAAAACTTACATAAAAATCAAGCCATATTTACATCTATCTAATTGATAAAAACAATAATATCACAATCTTTAGTTATTTAAGTAATAAAGCAAATCCAACATTAATCATGACTCTTTCAATGTATAATAGGTATTCATTGTTTGAAATCTCTGTTACAAACGTAATAGATAGGTATCTGAAAGTCACGATGACTATCTATTTTAATTTCTTGATGTAGCATAGTAACAACTGTTTTGTCCACATATTTATTACATTTAGGGCTGATTTTTATTAAATTGAGGGCTGATTTTTCAATAGCCAGATAACCTCTAACTGACGAATTAAAATAACTGTTTGCCGTATTTTCTATAGATAAGCTGTCAAACCGCCATCTTTATTCCTCAGTTAGAGGTTATCTGGCTATTGAAAAATCAGCCCTTATAGATACCGATTCCAACTAAAACCGAAAATCAACCTTCATCATCTCAGCCAAAGGACGTCCATTGCTGAACATAGGCCTCCCCTTTAGATCTCCACATATACCGGTTGGAAGCGTCTTCCGGCGACCTTTATAAGGTCGTCTGCCCACCTTGCTGGTGGACGTCTTACGCTGCGCTTGCTAGTCCGTGGTTTTTTTATCGAATCCGAAAATCAACTTTGCTACTAATAAATCATTATTTATTGCAAATTATTTATATGCAATTCGATTGACTTGACGCCGTCGTCGTGGCGATCGTGTTTTGTTTTCATCTACCTGTAGATAACAACGTGTTTTATTTTTAGTTGGAAATCGGTCGAATTGTAATCACGGTGCGCCAAGGGTAAAGTCCCTAAAAGATCGAACGTAATAGATATCTATTTGAAAGTCACGATGACTTCTTGAAGTGGCATAGTTACAGATACAGATATTTTGTAAATTATAAAAATTAACAGTCACTATACGTATACAAGTTCATAATGCTGTACACAATATGTCCAAGTCCATCACAAAAAAATGTTTTGTCAGAATTTAGACAAAAATACTAATATTAAGTATTTGTCTAAATTTAGACAAATATTATCGCTGGAACCATCGCAGAATTTAGACAAATATTATTATCGCTGGAACCATGAATCATGGACCTAAAAAAAAGGCGGACGGAACTTCTCTAAGAAACAAGTGAAGCACCACAATGGCGGCTGCTTATGTATGTAATAATAATAATAATAATATTTGTTTATTCCTCTCATAAAGGTACATATTGGTCACAAGTTATTACAGTATTTACTTATAGCATAGCTTTTCAACCTTTGTGAGAGCTGGAGTCTATACTGGGTACTGGACCTGTGTGACAGATCTCCAGGCTCACACTCGATATCTGTATTGAAATATATACTCTTACTAAAAATACACTACACAAATAATAACTATATATAAGGCAAGACAACCAAAAATTTGAGAATGAAACAAAAAATGCAAAAAAGAAATAATAACAAAATGTATGTGTTTTACCAAGTGGAAAACGTTTGTGTAAATTTATCCGATAGACGAAATTATCTCGCAATGTTTAAGATTTCCTCAGTCCCAGCATAATCCAATTCTAGCAGCCAGTCCGTTACAGTTTTTTTACATTGGTATTTAGCCATGTGATATATGTGTGCGTGTCGTGTATAGGGATGCCAGATGAAGGAAAAAATTACCCATTTTTAAACAATATTTAATTAAGATCTCCCTTGAACTTAAGTTTAATTACAATTTTTTTTGTTACGGATATCTTTTTTTAAATAAAGGTAAAATAATTTAACACATTGGATATTAAAATATTTACAACTCGTTTAATGTTAATAAAGTTTTACAAACCCTTTTGTTGATTCAAATTTTTGTAGACTTGTCTTTTGCTATCGACACATCTAGAAATCCCTTTTATTTACTTAAGTCTCAGATCAAAGAAATAGGCCTATTTCTTCGATCTGAGACTTAAGTGGTGAAAACGAATGTTTAAGTATTTTTCGGCTATAAATATTTAATTAAAGCTATTTTATGTTCCATTCCTACACGTCTACATTCCTATTCCATGTCTACACTCCCTCGGGGTGCTATGATAGGAAACCTCCACGTGCGCAGGCAGGGCAGGACCGGATCGGACCGGACAGGAACGGGCAGGACCGGACTGGACCGGACCGGACCGGCCAGGACCGGACCGGACCGGACCGGACTGGACTGGACTGGACTAAACCGGACAGGACCGGACCAGACCGGACCGGACCGGACTGAACCGGACCGGACCGGACCGGACCGGACCGGACCGGACCGGACCGGACCGGACTGGACTGGACTGGACTGGAGTGGAGTCGCGACGATTATTTTTGTTGAGTGTATACCACCTCTCAAGTTTTTTATTTATTTACATAGTCTGTACGCACCTTTATAATCTTATCAACATAGGTACGTGACCACAATATTGGCTCAATATTAGGTTGACTTTCATCTAAATTAAATACTAAAGGACTGTCTATCTAAACAAAATGGAAGCCAAGCCAAAGTCAGTGACGTTCTGTCACTGACTTTGGCTTGGCTGTTGCTTAGGTAACAATTATGCTTAGGCAATCCGATCGCTGGCGATACAGCGGACGCAGTCTAATTAATTCGTTTGATGCGATGCGTCCGATACGTACGATGCGGACCTGTGGACGCTTACCTTTAAAAGAACCTATAGAGCCGGGCATTCGAAAAATTGTCATTCAAAATTGTTGATGCCGTGCGTCAGTAGCACTATCTAGCGTTGCATAGCAACGCGAGTACTAGACTGAGCGACTTTTTACTTCGTGGTAAAAAGTTTTGGATCACAACTTTCTTCGTGATGTCCCGTCTATTGCTCGTATATACATAGTTTAATGTCTTTAGACAAAAGCAAACACTAATATCAAATCCATACTTACAGAGTGCTAAATTCTCGAAAATCGATAGGTACTATGGTTGAGCGAAGTACTGGCTTAGTATTAGGTTGGCTTTCATCGAAAGTAAATATAACGTTAGAAATGGAAGGAAGAATTCGCCGCGGCAGGTAAGATCCTCGGTGGCTCGGTTGGAAATGAGCGTCGGATGTACTGAATCCGAAGGCCGTAGGTTCGAATCCTGCCCGCGGATCGATTTTTTCCTTTCCTAAGGAACCGTCTATTTATTACGGAATGGATGCTTAGAACTTAGCTAAGCACTGACTTTGGCTTGGCTGTTGCTTAGGTACGACTATTTATCTCGGCCTGAGTGTTTGTGTATGTGAATTTATATATTAGAAAAGATTTAGTTTTTTTTAAGTGATCGTTCGTCGCTTTTGTTGATTTATAAAAAAAACCATGTGACTAAAATAGACACAAGTTCATATACTTCTCTTGCCTTCAAAAAATATGTAAGTATTGATTGTGGTACTAGAATCAAGCACAATCATCATAGAACGTTCCTCCCTTTTTTGAGCGCAGTGGTGATGAAATAAATTACATAGAGTAAAGCGCCTTACTGGGTTTGAACCCCCAACCTACAACTTGTAAGTCAGGGCTCGGCTTCTACTGAGTCACTACTGCTCTAAAAATGGAGTGAGTTTTGTTATTCGTAATGACTGTAAACCAGTTTCTTGTCAACGAGTCTTTAGCATTCCATTACTTACTAATCACGACAAAAAAGATGCTGTGGTGGACCATAAACAGCAAGGTTGTAAATAATTGCCATGTCCTTATTGTACTTCGGGCACGCGCGCCGCAATCGAGGCGGTAAGACTCCTCTTTGAGGAGTGGCTGGAGAGAAGTCATGGCGTCCTGACCTACCGCTTGACGCAGGTCCTCACCGGACACGGAAGTTTCGGGAGGTACCTGTGTCTGATGCGAAAGGAGGAGACGCCTGGGTGTCACCACTGCGAAGATCGCCCGGAGGACACGGTGGAGCATACGGTGCAAGACTGCCCAGCTTGGGCGGAGCACCGACGTGTCCTCACGGCTGCGATAGGCGGAGACCTCTCGCGCCCGGCATTGGTTGCGGCCATGCTGCGGGGCGAGACGGAGTGGGAAGCGGTCAGCTCCTTCTGCGAGGCAGTAATGCTCGTAAAGGAGGAGGCAGGCCGCGAGCCAGAGAGGACAGCGTCCTCCCTCCGCCCCAGCCGCAGTGGTAGGCGCCCACGGCGACGGACGTCGCTCGATGATCTCCGGCCACCGTAGGCGCGGGCATGCGGGCAGCGAGTAAAGGGCAATTCGCTGCCCGACCATGGACCATGCCAGCGTCAGCATAATGCTGGGCCTCCCTCTCAGAGGGCCAAAGCCTGCCGAGGTCGCGGGATTATTTCCTTACCGTGACCCCGGAACATAAAGGGCTATTGAAGGATACCCTGGATTTTAGTCAGTAGAAGTCTGGCAATCCCTCCCGCCCTTTCCGGGGTGGGAGGACTCATTTGACGCTAAAACAAAAGGTCTTAGGTATTGCAAACTGCCCGGTACAGAGGGTGTCTCAGTTAACGTTTTTTGAATTGAGAGTTAACCCCATACGGGGTTAAAGCATCACTTAATTATTAAGTGGAATCACCTACTCATCTATCTAATCACCAACAGAAAATTCTTTAAAACATAAAAGTACATTGTCATCTTCAAGTTCGCCGAACGCATTACGTATCTATAAATACTCACACACGCTGTAAACATTAATCAGATTCTTCCGAAACTTCAACATGGTCACGACACTGTTGCTCGCGGCGATACCACTCCTCTTTTTTGGGATTTACCTAATATCCAAACGAAAGTTCAGGTATTGGGAGAAAAAGAAAGTGCCGTTTGTAGAACCAACCGCGTTCTTCGGAAACTACGCTGGATACATTCTGCAAAAGACGTATATCGGAGAAATAGCTCAGAAAATATGCCAGAAATTCCCTAAACTGCCATACATTGGTGCCTACTATGGCACGGAACCCACCCTTATCGTACAAGACCCTGAACTCATCAAGATAGTCATGACCAAGGATTTCTATTTCTTCAGCGGTCGTGAGGTCTCGAAGTATAATCACAAAGAGCTGTTTACACAGAATCTCTTTTCCTCTCACGGAGATAGATGGAAGGTGCTGCGACAGAACCTAACTCCGTTGTTCTCCTCCGCTAAGATGAAGAACATGTTCCATTTGATTAACAAGTGTTCTCACGTGTTTGAGAACATACTTGACAAAGAAGTCCACCGAGACAAGGCAACTGAAGCCAGGACACTCGCCGCGATGTTTACCATGGACTGTATCGGATCCTGCACTTTTGGCGTCGACACTAACACGATGATAGAAAAAGAAAACAACCCCTACAAACAAGTTGGAGACGTCATATTTGAAACTGGCAGATTCAGAGGATTCAAAATTGTTTCACGAGCTATCTGGCCTGCCATCTTCTACGCAGTGGGATATAAATCTATGCCAACAGAGGTAGACCATTTCTTCAATAATTTGTTGACAGGAGTTTTCAAAGGCCGCAACTATAAACCAACCACGAGAAACGACTTTATTGATCTTTTGCTGAAATTGAAGAACAACAATGCTGTGACCGGCGACAGTATTACGAATATGAAAGCTGATGCAGAAAAGAAAGTTAACTTAGATGTGGACGATGATCTGTTGCTGGCGCAGTGCTTCATATTCTTCGCTGCTGGATACGAGACGTCGGCAACCACTATGAGCTTCACTTTATACGAATTGGCGAAACATCCCGAAACTCAAGACCGGTTATTAGAAGAGGTGGACAGTTACCTGCGTCGTAATAACAATGTGTTGAAGTACGAGTGCGTTGCAGAGACTCCATATATGCAAGCTTGTTTTGATGAAGCTCTTCGACTGTACCCAGTACTAGGAGTGCTGACTCGCGAGGTGATGGAAGACTTCACGTTCCCGACAGGCCTGACAGTGGAGAAGGGTGTCCGTGTGCACCTGCCGGTGTACCATTTGCACCACAACCCGGAGTTCTTCCCGGAGCCGGAGCAGTACCGTCCGGAGCGGTTCCTGGGAGAGGAGAAACAGAACATCAAACCATACACGTACATGCCATTTGGTGATGGTCCCAGAATCTGTATCGGTAAGTGTTACATTTTTATTTTTGTGTCGTCTTTCTCTTTCGTCTTTGTGATTTTGTTATCTTTCATAAAGAAAAAAGCTTTGTCTGTCTCCCAACTGGGGGTGTTTAGGAAATTATTTTTCTGCCAAAATGTAGTAGTAAACCTGTTCGCTGCAGAGATTATGAGTTAAAGAGAAAACGGTACCATCTTTTGGACTCAATGCTCCAGAGCCTTGAACATCGACGCCGAGTTGCCTGCCTGTTGGTTTTTACCGGTTGCATTTCAGGGAGTATGCGATGGACGATGCAAAATTTGTTGTTGCCAAGCCCTTTCCATTATTGTACTACAAGACGTGCGGCAATGAGTTCGTGGTATACATCCCATTCCTACGTACAAAGCGTTTTGAAAATAGTTTCATCAGTAGATTTTCTTGCCGTAGTCTGTATTTCTTAATAGTCACAAACTTGATATCTTTAGGTCCTCTTCCTGTTAGGTTACTTGATTTTCCGCATGATCTGATGCGTTAACATTAACAAGATTATCAAAAATAAATTAATGGATTACCCTTTAGGGTCGTAGCACACTTATCAAAACGGAAAGGGATCGTCACTGTATCAACTCAAGCCGTTCAATATTATTTGTATGAAACTCCTCACTGCAACGCACACTAATCGGTATCGTAACGTAATCGCATCGCCTCGGACAAACTCACGAACTCTTTCCAACAAAAAGATTTTTTTTCAAATCGTTTGGTAAGCGTCGGAATTATGAGCGAACAAACAACTTATAAACATCCGAATTGATAACATCCTCCTTTTAGAAGTCGGTTAAAAATTTACTCTTCGCTTTTCCAGGAATGAGATTCGCAAGAATGCAAATGTCGGCTGGTATGATCACAATACTGAAGAAGTACCGAGTGGAACTTGCTCCTGACATGAAGAAAACACCGTCATTCGAACCCACCGCCTTAGTAACACAACAAGTTGGTGGAATCAAGCTCAGGTTTATTGAAAGGGAAGGGTGGGAACAAAGACTTTTTAAGTCGCCTTAAATTGAATGTGTCATCTTTTTATCATTTTGTAAAGTTCATGTCACATAGTCCAGTATTAAAGCAATCTGTAAAGAATATTATTATAAAATATTTCAAATAATATTTCATTTTCATTTATTAGACATATTTTGTTAGGTACAGACGCCAGTAGGTCAACCTACCCGAATCTGTCAGATTTTACCATTCAAACCTTAACCTTCTACTCTTGTGATAAGGTTGAAATTTTATTAAAGAAATCTGACAGATTGTGGTAGCTTGATGTGCTGGCGTCTGTACATATCATATACTAATATTTATTTAAAAAAAGATAAAAACATTAAAAAAAATATAAAACCATTTAAGATAAGGTTCCAGGGAGAAGAGAAGGACTCAATATGCGGTTGCAATATCTTCTTAGACCGGCCACATACATCCGTTTTACTGATCCGTGTTCTATCCGAACACAGTGAATTCATACAAATGTGTGTGCATGTTTTGTGTGTGTTGTTTACATTTCATTCATCATTTCGAATTCCGAATGGAAAAAAAAAGATGCGTCTACCGAGCGCTCGTCCATACTAAAAGAGAAAACGTTATCCCACCCCTAAATGTTATCCTATCTCTATTATTTTTTAGAATGCTTCTGACACAGTAAAAAGTAGATTTATAGGTTTTCTTTTTTTCAAAAGTAACCTGTAACTTTCAAACTGTTATAAATTTTGAAAAAAAGAAAACCTGTAAACCTAGTTTTTTACTGTGCAGGAAGCATTCTAAAAAATCATTGAGATAGGATAACATTTTAGGGGTACGAAAACGATTTCTCTTTTAGTATGGACGAGCGCTCGGTAGACGATTCTCTTAAGGTGTTGATCGATCCTCTTTGCGATTAGTACATTGACCGTACCGACTATGAGTACAGACGCCAGCAGGTCCGACCGGAATCTGGCAAACGAATATTAACCTTCCTCTATTGTGATAATATTTAAGTCTATTAAAGTAATTTGACAGATCGAGGTAAGTAGATGTGCCAGCTGACGTCTGTACAATGATTGCAGAGTCCACGCCTCCAGGGTCTACATGTGGTAGACAACCTCGTGTGTTTAATCAAGATACTTTAATTTTTATAATAATAATTCTATAATGATTACCTTGTCGACACTCGACTGTTTAGTTAAGTCATCAACTCTTAAAGAAAAATAAAAATCAATATCATCAATCGAAAGCCGCTTAAATTTCTCATTAATTATTTTTTCTGTAGTTCTAATATAGATGACAATTAAATGAATGAAGTTATTAAGTTCATTTGGCGAATGAATGCATGTTCGCAAAAATCAAGGACTCTTCAAGACTAGAACAATTTTCATAATATCCAACACGCAGTAATCAGGAAATTGTAACACCGAGATTCAGACTAGCAAAGTCGAGCAAGTCGTTCCTTGTAAACAGCAGCCGTCGTACCACAAAATCTTTTAAACGTTGTGAAACACTTGTCTAAAAAAATGTCTGATTATGACCTAGAAATAAGGTCCATTTTTCAGTCACACTTTTTTTAGACAAGTGTTTAAGTTTTTGTAGTAAGGCTGCAGAGGTTTTTAAAACAAATTGCCTCACTGAACTGAAGCTATTGTCAAATAGACAAGCGAAGCGAATGCGATCCGAAGCGTTTTTATTTGTAATGTATGGAATTGTTTGAATCCAGTCACATAGAAAAAGCGAAAGCGATCCGATAGTATATGTGACTGGCTCAAATCAAAGAAATAGGCAGATAGAACGCTCAGAACACGCGTGTGTCTCCACCAAAGTTAATACAAAATCAAATTGAATTACATTCCATAATGTTTTCTTTGTTTGTTTGTTTGTTTGAACAACGTTCAGCAGTCGCTAATACATTTTCAATTTTATACCCCATTGCATAAAGTTGACAATCTATCAAAGATTACAGAATATTTTCGTTTTCGTTTGTTTCCTTCACTATCGCTCAGCTATCTTCACTAGATTTTCAACTTTATGCGATGGGGTATAAAATTGAAAATGTATGTATGCGACTGCTGAACGTTAGCGATTGTTGCTTGCCGTTTGGCTACAGGCTCTGAAAATGGAGTTAGTTTTGTTATTCTTAAAGGCTATAAACCAGTTTCTTGTCAACGAGCTTTTAGCATTCCATTACTTACTAATCACTTACGACAAAAAGGTACTGTGGTGGACCATAAACAGCAAGGTTGTAAATAATTGCCAAGTCCTTATTGTACTTTCGTTAAATTGGCGTATTAACTTCACGTTTACGCCACGCACTCCTGCCAAGGTCTTAGGTATTGCAAACGGCCAGGTACAGAGGGTGTCTCAGTAAACGTTTTATGAATCGAGAGTTAACCCCATACGGGGTTGAAGCATCACTTAATTATTAAGTAAAATCACCTATTCATATATCTTATCAGTAACGGAAAATTCCTTAAAACATAAAAATACATTGTCATCCTTCTCGCCGAACGCATTAACTATCTATAAATACTCAAACACGCTCTTACCATGATCAGATTATTACGAAACTTCAACATGATCACGACACTGCTGCTCGCGACGTTACCACTGATACTTTTTGTGGTTTACCTGATCTCCAAACGAAAGTTCCGGTATTGGGAGAAGAAGAAAGTGCCGTTTGTAGAACCAACCGCGTTCTTAGGAAACTACGCCGGATACATTCTACAGACGACGTATATTGGAGAGGTTGCACAGAAATTATGTAAGAAATTTCCTAACGCGCCGTTTATTGGTGCCTTCTATGGCACGGAACCCGCCCTTATTGTACAAGACCCTGAACTCATCAAGATAGTTATGACCAAGGATTTCTATTTCTTCAGCGGTCGTGAGGTCTCCGAATACAGCAAAAGGGAGCTGTTCACACAGAACCTCTTCTCCTCCTACGGTGACAGATGGAAGGTCCTGCGACAGAACCTAACTCCGTTGTTCTCCTCCGCTAAGATGAAGAACATGTTCCATTTGATTAACAAGTGTTCACACGTGTTTGAGAATATACTCGACAAAGAAGTGCAGCGAGACAACGTGACTGAAGCCAGGTCACTCGCCGCGATGTTCACCATGGACTGTATCGGATCCTGCGCTTTCGGCGTCGACACTAACACGATGACAACGAAAGAAAACAACCCATACACAAAAGTTGGAGACCTCATATTTGATACTAACAGAATCAAAGGATTCAAAAATGTTGTACGAACTGTCTGGCCCACCATCTTCTACGCATTGGGATACACATCAGTGCCGAAAGAAGTGGACCATTTCTTCAATAATTTGTTGACAGGAATTTTCAAAGGCCGCAACTATAAGCCAACTGCGAGGAACGACTTTATTGATCTAATGCTGAAATTAAAGAGCAACAATACTGTGACCGGCGATAGTCTGACGAATATGAAAGCTGATGCAGGAAAGAAAGTTAACTTAGATGTGGATGACGATCTGTTACTGGCGCAGTGCTTCATATTCTTCGCTGCTGGCTACGAGACATCGGCAACCACTTTGAGCTTCACTTTATTCGAATTGGCGAAACATTCCGAAACTCAAGAACGGTTGTTGGAAGAGGTGGACAGTTACCTGCGTCGTAATAACAATGTATTGAAGTACGAGTGCGTTGCAGAGACTCCATATATGCAAGCGTGTTTTGACGAAACCCTTCGACGTTACCCAGTACTAGGAGTGCTCACTCGCGAGGTGGTGGAAGACTACACGTTCCCGACAGGCCTGACAGTAGAGAAGGGTCTCCGTGTGCACCTACCGGTGTACCATTTGCACCACAATCCGGAGTTCTTCCCGAAGCCGGAGCAGTATCGTCCGGAGCGGTTCCTTGGAGAGGAAAACAGAACATCAAACCATACACGTACATGCCATTTGGTGATGGTCCAAGAATATGTATCGGTAAGTGTAAAATTTTTAATTTTGCGACGCCCTTTTGGTTTCGTAATTATTGTCTCATAAAGAAAAGGCTTTCGTCTCTCAACTTGGGGATTTTTTCGGAAATAGCTTTTCTGTCTTAGTGTGGTCGTAAATCTGTTAGCTGCAGAGACTATGATTTAAAGAGAAAACGGCATCAGATCCTTGAACATCGACGCCGAGTTGTCAGCCTGTTGGTTACATTTCGGGGAGCACGCGATAGATAATGCACAATTTTTTGCTGGCAAGCCCTTTCCGGCGGTGGTGGCCCAGTGGTATCGGCCTCGACTTACGAGTTGTAGGTCGTGGGTTCGAATCCCGGCAGGCGCATTACTTTGTGTAATTTATTTCATCACCACTGCTCTCAAAACGGTGAAGGAAAACATCGTGAGGAAACCGGCATGTCCTAGAACCAAAAATTCGAAGACATGTGACATCCACCAATCCGCACTGGGCCCGCGTGGTGGATTATGGCCCACCCCCTCTCACAGAGAGGAGGCCTGTGTCCCAGCAGTGGGAACATTAATAGGCTGATGATGATGAAGCCCTTTCCATTATTGGAATCCAAGCCGTGCGGCAATGCGTACATGGTGAACATCTCATCTTTACTTACAAAATGTTTTGAAAATAATTAAACATTAAACAGTCGTTTTTTTGCCGGAGTCCGTATCTCCTGATAGCTATAAACTTGGACTCTTTAAGTTCTCTCTATGTTAGGTTACTTTCAACTCTGCATACAAAAAAGAAGCCCCGCACAAGGTGTTCTGCATGAGCTGTTATGCGTAAATATTATCAGGATTATCAAAAATAAATCAATGGATAAAGAACCTTTTAAGTATCCACCACCTCAAAACGAACAAAAGTCTTGGTTAATATTTTATAAAATTTACTCTCATCGTCTTTTCCAGGTATGAGATTCGCAAGAATGCAAATGGCAGCTGGGATGATCACAATACTGAAGAAGTATCGAGTGGAACTTGCTCCTGGTATGAAGACAGAACTGAAATTCGAACCCAATGCCATAGTAACACAACCAGTTGGTGGAATAAAGCTCAAGTTTATTGAAAGGGAAGGGTGGGAACAAAGACTTTTGAAGTCAGCTTAAAAAGAATGTGTCATCTTTTTATCATTTTGACAGTTAATATCAGTGTCCAGTATATGACTTATTTAATGTTTAAGCAATCGGTAAAAATTGATATTTATGATACCTACATTTTTTGTTACATTTGTAAATATTCCTTTTGAAATACAAAAAATTGAACTAAATCTTTTTTTTTTTGATAAAATTGCCAAGTGCTAGCCAGCAATGGTTTGCAAACGCCAGACGATCACTCTAAGTGTATGAAATTTTTTTTATAGCCTATTCAGTGTCCTATTTGTATTTTTTTTATGAAAATAAAAATAAAAAAATTATTAAGTTTTCGCGTTTTTTATTTCTGTCAACGATTAAATGGTCGAGTTCCCAAAGAAGGCGAAAATATGAAAACCTTGAATTTCCGTTACACTGAATGGAATTTTATGATTTAACAGTATCCGCCTTACTACAAAAAGATACTTAAACATCTGTTGAAAGCTTGTCAAAAAAAAAAGTGTAACTGGAAAAGGACCCTTATATCAACGTGAAAATGTCGTTTTGACATTGGCAGTTTTTTTTGACAATTGTTGAACAGATGATTAAATATCTTTCTTGTGGTAAGACAGTATTAAGTTTACAGTGAAAGGAATTTTGTGCTCCATCTAATTTCTCCATATACAATATGTAACTTAATTAACGCACACCCTCAGACACCCCAATTAGAATATTATGTTATAATCATAATACATAATTATATTTATTTTTTAATTTAACATGTAAATGAATTTTTATTAACTATATAAATTAGTTATTTTGCAGTAAGGTTTATTTTTCTTTATTTTGTATTGAATGACGGAATTTGTTTTGAAATAAAATTGCACTTTTAAGTCTTGTTGCCTTGATTTGCGGTCTATCTTAGTTTGTTTTGACCGTACAGGGGTAATGTGACTATAATTTCCGTGGTTTTAATTATTTTTGATAAAAAATTACCTACATTAAAATTAAAATGATAGAAATCGATTCAGTAAACGATTCTGAATAAACTAATTTCAGGATGTGCGTTAATTATGTTACATGTTGTATACATAATTTTCTAACATGCGCACTTGAATTTGTACACCGCAAAAACATCTTACAAATATGTAATAAGTGAAAAAAGCTCATATTATTATCTAATCTAATATCTTAAAACGAGCAATTGTTGTATTAGGATTTTCATGAAAGTTACAGATTAGGGGTTTTCCGGCTCAAGGAATCGATTTATCAAGGTCCCAGGTTCGAGAAAAGCTCCGTTCCCAAGATATAGACATTTTAAAAACCGAGCGAAGCTTGGTCAACCATATATTACAATTAAAAAGTACTGACAAATACAGCATCGAAAAAAAAATTGCTTATTATATTTCGGACCAGAAACGTAGTACTTAATAGTATCTTATTATCTCATTGAAATTATTGACCCTAATTACAATTTAGTAATAACTTCAAAATATTTTATAAACAATTATTTATAAAGCATTACAAACATTCATCATGATTCAACATTATTTATTTTATTAATACTCTGTTATAAACATGTGGAATCAGTACCCTTAGCACGAATATTCACTCTTTTACTTTACAGCGTCTTTCCAGTATTTACAGCGTTTTTTTTTGTATGAAAAAATGGAAAAGCGCCTCTGATGTGCGGAACCAGAACTCATTTTTTCCTTGTGAATTGTCAATTTGAAATTGTCAAAGTTTCAGTTTACTTTACGTCTCAAATACTGAAAATTCGTGCTGAGGGTACTGTACCCTTAGCACGAATTTTCATATAAGAAACGCTGTAAATACTGGAAGACGCTGTAAGGTAAAAGAGTGAAAACTCGTGATAAGGGTACTGACAGTTATAGAATTCTTCAAATATGTTTTATTAATCATCAACATCTGCCTATAATGTTCACTGCTGGGACACAAGCCTTCTCTCTGTGAGAGGGAGTGAGCCATAATCCACCACGAGGGCCCTGTGCATTGGTGGATGTCACATGTCTTCGAATTTTTCGTTCTAGGACGCATGCCGGTTTCCTCACAATGTTTTCCTTCACTGCTTTGAGAGCAGTGGTGATGTAATAAATTACACAAAGAATTGCGCTAAAAAACAAATATAGCTGACGTGGCTCAGAAGGCTGCCCAACTGAAGTGGGACTGGGCGGGACATGTCTGCCGCATGCCAGACGAACTGTGGGCCAAAATAACACAATACTGGTGCCCTGAGATAGTGAAGCGAGGCCGCGGCAGACCACGCAGGAGATGGCGGGACGAAATAGATAGATTCTGCCCGAACTGGAAGGAGGAGACTGTCGTGAAGGATGGAAGGAGTGGAGGGAGGCCTTTGCCCAGGAGTGGGACAGAGCAGGCTAGGAAAAAAAAAATTGCGCCTGGCGGGGTTCGAACTCACGACCTACAACTCGTCAGTCAGGACCGATACCACTAGGTCAACACCCGTGTAATTAAAAAAATGTAAAATAGTGTGAATTGAAAACTTTTTAGACTTTTTTTGTGACTATTTCCAAACCTCTGCATCTTCTGAAAGCCAGAATCAACAGTGGCAACCATAAGAAAAGCACCAAGACAATGAAGCTCGACGTGTCTGTGACCCTCTTTGAGGCGTGCTTGGACCACAACGCGCCGTCGGCCCGGGCATGGTCCATGGTCGGACAGCGAGTCGCCCGCGCCTCAAAGAGCCGTCAGCATTATGACGGGGTTCCCCTTAGTGGGCCAATACCTGCCAGGGTCGCGGGTCTGTCTCATCAGGTAACCGTGACCCTGGAACGTAAAGGGCTATTGAAGGATCACCGTGGATTTTAGTCAATGCCAGTCTGACAGTCCCTGCCGTCTTGCTCTGGGCTCCAGGACTCATTTTATATTTAATACGATAAAAAAAAAACCTTATCACGACAGAACCTGCTAAACGGTTCGTAATGACTTCTCATTACTAACATTAATCATGACTGTTAATTTTTAATTTAAAAACAAACATTGTTTACTTTCTCTGATTTATCTTGAAAAATCTGACAGACGTCAGGGTGACTTTTATTTCTAGTCCTTCAAGAAATCGAGTACCTACTGCTACAATACAGTTAGATAGTATAATAAGGTATACAAAGTGTAACGTTAATAGCGCAAAACCTCTCGTGGAGAAAAAAAATGCTTTTTCATACAAAATGAGAAATTGATCGCGCCCAGTATGAAAAAACATTTTTTTTTTGCGAATTTCCAAAAGTCTTGGTACAAACATTGTTCAGTAACATGGGCTGAGTTAGGGTGCTCCCATATCTAGCGACGCGGAATCGGATTTCGAAAAAGCCGATTCCGCGTCGATAGATGTGGGAGCACCGTTACCTTACGAGACGTTTTGCGCTATTAACGTTACAACTACACGTTGTATAAAGTGTGTATAAAAAACCGGCCAAGTGCATGTCGGGCCACGCACAGTGTAGGGTTCCGTAGTTGCCCATCAAAATACTTAGGCGAACTAACTAAACTGATTCGCTGAATTTAATTTTAAAAAGAAGGATTTTCAAAATCGGTCCAGGAGTCTTTGAGAAATCGGGGAAAATACATAAAAAAGATTACGACGAATTTAGAACCTCCTCCTTTTTGAAGTTAGTTAAAAATAGTTGACGATAAAAACCTACCTATCCCCAAAAAACATACCGTAAAAACATACCTATTAAAGCTGTAAAAATAAAGTTGACAAACTTACATTTGTAGTTGAAGAGCATGTTTTCCGATACATTTTGTTTAAGAAAATTTTTATCCAAGTACATTTTATAAGTTGGTCGACTATTACTCGTAAAGTTGTAAAGCCTACTTAGTCATGATAATTTTCTTTTAAAATTCGTTATATATACTACTGTTGTGAATTTTTTCACACCCCCAAATACAACCGTTTAGCTGGTAGAGGGGGGGGGGACACTCGAGTCGAGCAAAATTTAGCACTTTAAAGCTTAATATTTCACAAACGATTTTTTTTATCAAAAACTTGTTAATGGAAACTCTCAATATTTTTTAAAGACCTATTTAATGATACCCCACACTAAGAGGTACGCGAGAAAAAAAAAAACATCCCCATTTTACGTGTACAGGAGGTACCCTAAAAAAAAATATTTTACGAGATTTTATTTTACCACTTTCTTGGCACAACAAATCCGTATATTTACACCAAATTACAGCTCTCTAGTACTGTGCGTCTCTGAGCTAAACTGCGGACAGACGGACGGACGGACGGACGGACGGACATGGCGAAACTATAAGGGTTCCTTGTTGACTACGGAACCCTAAAAAACTCACCTCAATAGCCAATTGACAGGCCTTTTGTTCAAGAGTTAGTTACCTTGACTGCTAAGTTCGTGGTTTTTGATTCTAAAGCAAGACAAATGTTTGTGTAATGAGCACGATTATTTGTTCTGTGCCTGGCTGTCATTCATCTATAATATATTATTTATGTATTTAGAAATAATCTATATATATAAAAGAACAGGGGTTTTTCTTTTGACACGACTACAGCCGAAACCGCTAAACGCAGAAACTTGAATTTTGGACAGCATTTGCAGTCTACCATGTAGATTGGCAATAAGACGGGATTTTGCGAAAATCCTCCTCTAAGGGGGTGAAAAGGGGTGAAAACGTTTGTATGAAAAATCTTATTCCTTGGGTTTAAAAACTTGAAACTTACCACGAATGAGAAAACAAGTAAATAAATAAGATTAGCACCATTATTTTTTTAAAACTACTCTCCATTGGTAATCTAGGGGTTGTTAAAGTTTGTATGGAAAAATCATAACGCGTGAGCTGATGAATTTGAAAATCAGTATTTATATACTAGATAAGAATTAATCAAACACGTGTTTTAGGATTTTTCGAAAATCACCCCCCAAGTTGGTGAAAAGGGGTATTCAAGTTTTAAAGGGAGGATATTAAACCACTAAACGTAGAACTCTGATTTTTAGGGTTCCGTAGTCAACAAGGAACCCTTATAGTTTCGCCATGTCCGTCCGTCCGTCCGTCCGTCTGTCCGCAGTTTAGCTCAGAGACGGACAGTACTAGAGAGCTGTAATTTGGTGTAAATATACAGATTTGTTGTGCCAAAAAAGTGGTAAAATAAAATCTCGTATAATATTTTTTTTTAGGGTACCTCCAGTACTTACACGTAAAGTGAGGAATTTTTTTTTCTCGCGTACCCCTTAGTGTGGGGTATCATTAAATAGGCCTTTAAAAAATAATGATAGTTTCCATTAACAATTTTTTGATAAAAAAATTCGTTTGTGAAATATTAAGCTTTAAAGTGCTAAATTTTGCTCGATTCGAGTGTCCCCCCCCCCTCTACCAGCTAAACGGTTATGTTTGGGGGTGTGAAAAAATTCACAATAGTAGTATATATAACGAAGTTTAAAAGAAAATTATAATGACTAAGTAGGCTTTACAACTTTACGAGTAATAGTCGACCAACTTATAAAATGTACTTATATCCATGTTTTCTTAAACAAAATGTATCGGAGACAACTGCAAATGTAAGTTTGTCAACTTTATTTTTACAGCTTTTATAGGTGTGTTATTTGGGGATAGGTAGGTTTTTATCGTCAACTATTTTTAACTAAATTCAAAAAAAGGAGGAGGTTCTAAATTCGTCATAATCTTTTTTCTTATGTATTTTCCCCGATTTCTCAAAGACTCCTGGACCGATTTTGAAAATTCTTCTTTTTAAAATTAAATTCAGCGAATCAGTTTATAGTCCAGTCATTAAAGCCTAAACCCGAAAATAATTAGTAACACGCTGAAATTTTAAGGGGTTCTTAAGGAAGGTAAAATAACATACCGGGTGATTTTGCAGCGTTCTGGGGTGTACGGAAAGGGTTGAAAAGGGGTGAAAAGTGTTTTTTGCTAATAACATTGCCAAAAAAATTAGTAACACGCTGCAAATTTGGAATAAGGTTGTTCTTACGGTTTTGTAACGTGTATTAAATTTGCAGCGTTTTGCAACATACGGAACATTGTTTTTTTCAAAACAGTGCAATTAGTTAAAAACAGGGGTAAGAAAATTAGTAACACGCTGCAAATTTGGAATTAGGTTGTTCTTACCGGTTTGTAACGTGTATCAAATTTGCAGCGTTTTGCAACATACGGAACACTGTCTATTATTTAAAAAAAATGAAATTATTTAATCACACTGGTGAAAAAAAATTGTAACTCGCTGTAAATAAGTTGTTTTTACCGTTTCGTAAGGTATATCAAATTTGCAGCGTTTTACAACAAATTGAACATTGTTTATTATTAAAAAAACAGTGCGATATACGTTACGAAACGGTAAAAACAACTTAATTACGAATTTACAGCGAGTTACAAATTTTTTTCACCCGTGTGATTAAATAATTTCATTTTTTTTTAATAATAGACAATGTTCCGTATGTTGCAAAACGCTGCAAATTTGATACACGTTACAAACCGGTAAGAACAACCTAATTCCAAATTTGCAGCGTGTTACTAATTTTCTTACTTGCACTGTTTTGAAAAAAAACAATGTTCCGTATGTTGCAAAACGCTGCAAATTTAATACACGTTACAAAACCGTAAGAACAACCTTATTCCAAATTTGCAGCGTGTTACTAATTTTTTTGGCAAAGTTATTAGCAAAAAACACCTTTTCACCCCTTTTCAACCCTTTCCGTACACCCCAGAACGCTGCAAAATCACCCGGTATGTTATTTTACCTTCCTTAAGAACCCCCTAAAATTTCAGCAAGTTACTAATTATTTTCGGGTTTTGGCTTTAATGACTGGACTATTAGTTAGTTCGCATAAGTATTTTGATGGGCAACTACGGAACCCTACACTGTGCGTGGCCCGTCACGCACTTGGCCGGTTTTTTATGGTAGTTGCAATTTATTATGTAGGTGAGCATTAAGAAAGGATTTTGCGAAAATCTACCTCTAAGGGCGTGAAAAGGGGTGAAAACGTTTCTATGAAAAATCTTATTCCTTGGGTTTATAAACTAGAAACTTGGTATGAATATGAGTATAAGTAAATAAAAAGATGAACATTATTCTTTTTTCAAAACTACCCACCATTTTTGGGTTTTTCTAAAATCACCCCCTAAATTGGTGAAAAGAGTAAGTTTTAAAAGGGAAGGATTTTTCAAATCGGAAAATCAGTTGTCTTCTACGATTGATCGTTTGTATTGTATTGAGTTAGGCTCTAAAACTTCTAGAGCTTTTTTAGATTTTCCAAAAGTATCCTATAAGTAGGGTGAGCGGGAATTAAATTCACTGAGTGAGAAGTCAGAAACGCGCGCAGACGAAGTCGCGGGCAAAGTGCTAGTTATAAGTATATTTATCAGCTGTCTAGTACCCATAACACAAGCTCTGCTTATCTTAAATTGGGACTAGATAGCGTTGTGTGATATGTAGTTGTGGAATATTATTATTATACACATAATATACACAACGTGTAAAGTTAAACGCGCAAAACCTCTCGTGAGGTAACTCAGCCCATGTTACTGAACAATGTTTGTTCTAAGTTATTTGGAAATTCACAAAAAAAAAAAACTCATACTGACCTGGTCAATTTCTCATTTTGTATGAAAAAAAATTAAATTAAAAATTTTAAAAACCCCCGACACAAAAACCAAGATCCCTTTAAAAAGTACTAAATAATAAAAAAAACTCAATCTTAAAGTACCTAACTATGTATTAATAATTATTAAAAAAAATACGTCACGTTGGGGGACCGGTCCAAATTATTTATTATCTAGGTTTTTTTCGGTCCCCCAACGTGACGTATTTTTTTTAATAATTATTAATACATAGTTAGGTACTTTAAGATTGAGTTTTTTTTTATTATTTAGTACTTTTTAAAGGGATCTTTGGTTTTTGTGTCGGGGGTTTTTTAAATTTTAAATTTAATTTTTATTTGAAACTTTTTATAGGTACACACTTAATTAAGTGATCAATATTCCCTTTCAGTTTGCTTTGATTTAAGACCCCACTCGAGTATTTTTGCAAACCCTCGGCTACCCCTTCTCTCTTTTACCCCCACAACTTTTAAACGGCTCAACCGATTTTCATCAAACATGTCTAAGAACACTCGCACGTAAATCACCTTTAATACAAAAAAAAACTAAATTGAAATCGCTTCATCCGTTCGGGCTCTACGGTGCCACAGACAGACAGACAGACAGACAGACAGACACGTCAAACTTATAACACCCCTCTTTTTCCGTCGGGGGTTAATCATTTTTTTTCTAATTTCTATAAGTCTTAGAACAAACATTGTTCAGTAACATGGACTGAGTTACCCCACGAGAGGTTTTGCGCATTTAACGTTACACGTTGTATAGAAGGGAGGGCCTCTCACAGTCTACCGCCCTCGGCCCTAGCCAATGTCGTATACGTTGGTCGTATAGTCCGGTAATTTACGCCACTGTCTAGTTGTTTCTTGATATTAATACGTAATCACGAGAGTATGCAGTTATCTGATCAGAGCCTGTAGCCAAATGGCAAGCGACAATCGCTAACGTTCAGCAGTCGCTAATACATTTTCTACTTTATACCCCATTGCATAAAGTTGAACATCTATCAAAGATGACAGATCGTTTTCGTTTGTTTCGTTCGCTATTGCTCAGCAGTCTTTACTAGATTTTCAACTTTAAGCGATGGGGTATAAAGTTGAAAATTTATTAGCGACTACTGCACGCGTAGCATAGCGATTCTATCTCTATTCTACCAAGAAAAGACAAAGTTATTTCATCGTTATTTCTACACAAATCGACTGTTTTTTTGCACAAATATAACACCATTCATACACTATTGAAGAAACGAAAGTTTACTTTTCATGTTTTCGCATAACCATGCTTAAAACGCTAAAAATATTTCGACGTTCTGTCATTTTGTCTATTCTTCCGTCGACAAAATCCCTTTCTACGGCGCCATGCTACGCCTGCAGAACATTAAAGTTTGTCGCTTGCCGTTTGGCTACAGGCTCAGATGACATGACCTGATGTTACAAAACAGGCCGCCACTGTTACAAATGTTACTTATACCAGGTAGTATGTGGTCACTCGATTTGCCGCCCCCCTGGACGTGTAAACAGTGCGCCGCACATCTTGCACGTCCGATAGCGACGGCCCTGGCGATACGAGCAACGCGTGGCAACTTCCCGAATAGTTTCGAGTCGCGAGGGTACCCTGCCCCCCACCGCACCAACATTATTCTAATACAATATTATAGTCCCGCGTCTTGAGAAACTTTGGTTTTTGTAGTTTTATTTATTTATTTAATTTCTTCAGCCGCTAAGATAAAATGAAGTGCGACTTGCGCCGCCCTCAAAGCCTGCCGCCCCTGGCCGTGGCCCTCTTGGCCTAAGGGTAAATACGCCACTGCTCTTAGTTTAAGTATGCCTGACTAGAAAATTAAGATTATTGCTGACAAGGTAGTAAATCAACAATAATCGGTAAAAAAAAAAACGATCTATCCTTTTCTTGTGGGTTTTGACAAAACCGTTATCTGGTATTAGCCTTTTGACTCAAGTCTTGGTCAATCATATCTTTTCTTTTCACTAATAAAAACTTTTTCAAAAAAAATGTAACCGCCTTCAAAAACAACCACAAAAAAGTGTAAAATAATCTACAAAATAACTTTTCTTTCGGAAGTCGGTGCCTTTGTTTTTTTTCTTTTCATTGTCTTTTTAGCCACCGACTTCCGAAAAAAAAGTTATTTTGTAGATTATTTTACACTTTTTTGTGGTTGTTTTTGAAGGCGGTTACATTTTTTTTGAAAAAGTTTTTATTTTACTCTTTTTAGTTTAAATAATTATTCAACCCGAATTCTTGTCAAGAACATTATTCTCTTACATGTGCACTATAATTTTGTAATCCTTCGCACCAGTACTTACATCACTCATGTACACATTAAGCTAATAAAATTCCATATCTCAAAAATTACTAAACCGATTTTGATGAAACTTGCAGTATTCTCTAAGTTAAATGATACCTAGTACAACAAAAAAAGAATTACTTAAATCGGACTTGTAGTTCCGGAGATATGCGAACACAAAGTAAATCAATCGATGCCTACTCCTTACTGTTAAGGAGTTGTACCTTCCATCATCAGGTCATCCACCTGAGATGATGATTATCAGATGCAAATACTTGAACAGCTTTAGAAAATATATGAAAATGGTACTATGTGCCTATAAAATTTGAAGGTTGCCCTCGATTTCCCTAGGATCCCATCATCAGATCCTGACCTGGTGATCATGGGACCAATTGGAAAGTATACCCTTTCAAACAAAAGAAAAAAATTCCAAATCGGTCCAGGCGTCTTCGAGAAATCGGGGAACATACATAAAAAAAAAAGATTCCGACGAATTGAGAACCTCCTCCTTTTTTTGAAGTCGGTTAAAAAAAAAAAAAAAACATTACCCCACACTAGGAATTGCTCCTGTGTCGTGGGTGCTTTTACTAACATATAAACTCACATACACAAACGGCCACACCCGGAACAACTACTTGTAGATCATACAAATTGCTCCGTGCGGGAATCGAATCCGCGGCACGCAGCGCAGCAGTCCAATCAATTAGCCACTAAACGGTATACAATGAACTAATATTTGTCATGAGCATCATGACTCTTAATTTTAATTTAAAAACATTCATTGTTTACATTATCTGAACAGATAAGTGCCTGTCAGGATGACTTTTATTTCTACTCCTCAAATCAGTACCTACAATACAGTTAGAGACAAAATAGGGTATTTCTATTTTTAATAGATAAAGGGTGTTTAAAATTTACACTCTTTTCAATGGCAAAGACTGGCCTGTTGGTCTAGTGGCAGTGACCAGGACTGCTATGCTATAAAGCTGAGCTTTACATCTGTGACCTCTCGCAAGGCTCAGTTGAAAATCAGCGTCAGGCCTGGCTTTATGCTGAACTGAGCCTATTTGGCACAGCCGTGAGGCACACGGTACCAACATTCAGATTATTCTAGTAATTTGAACTGTAATAGTTCGCTTAAGAGGATCGTCTATCGAGCGCTCGTCCATACTAAAAGAGAAAACGTTTTCCTACCCCTAAATGTTATCCTATCTCAATTATTTTTTAGAATGCTTCTGACACAGTAAAAAACTAGGTTTATTGGCTTTCTATTTTTCAAAAGTAACTCTAATTTTGAAAAAAGAAAACCTATAACCTTACTGTGTAGGAAGCATTCTAAAAAATCATTGAGATAGGATAACATTTGGATAGGAAAACGTTTTCTCTTTTAGTATGGACGAGCGCTCGGTAGGCGATCCTCTTTTAAGGCTTGCCAAATAAACTTATTTTCTTTTCTTTCTATGCCGGAGGTCGTGGGTTCGATTCCCACCGAGGACAAATGTTTGTGTGATGAGCACGATCATTTGTTCTGTGTCTGGGTGTAATTTATCTATAATAACATGTATGTATTTAGAAATATATAAGTATGTTTATCAGTTGTCTAGTACCCATAACACAAGCTCTGCTTAGCTTGGGACTACATGGCGTTGTGTGATAGTTGTGGAAAATAAACACAAAGACAATTTTTTTTTTTCCTGGGGTGCTATGACAGGAAACCTCCACGTGCGCCCGTGGACTGGAGTTCCTTCTCGGATACGTCCGGGGGGAAGACCAGTTTTTCGGGCCGGTGCACCCTGGGATGCGGGCAAAAACTCTTTCTTAAGCACTGTGTGCCTAAGTGGTCTCTTTGCCCGTATGCGAATAGCCTGTCGTGTGGACGCTCCAACGCGTGTCCCTCTGATTAGCAGAGGGCACAGCGGCGGAGCGGGCTTGCGGACGGTGAGTGATGGGTAACTCGCCGTCCGAAGGACCAAGCCCGGGTCGGTGGCGCGTCGTGTTTCGCGCCAAATGCCTGCTGGGGTCGCGGGTTTTTTCTTAACCCAGGATACCGTGGCCCCAGAACGTAAAGGGCATAGGAAGGAACACGGGTGGATTTTAGTCAGTAAGAGTCTGACAGTCCCTTCCGCCCCACCCAGGGCGGGAGGACTAATTTGATGATTTTACCACCTTAAAAAAAAACAAAAAAAAAAGACAATTTTTTCCTTGTACGTTTTCATTGCAACAAATAATATTAATCAGGATTTTATTTGCTGTAAATTTAGGTGACATAATAAATATAAATAAATGAGATCAGCTACATTAACCTTCATAAAATAGTAAAAATGTCAAAAATACAAATAAAAAGTTATATTTCTCAAAATGTATAACGTTGTCCGCTTATAATTGTTACAAATAAGTAGTGTCCGAAACCGAACTTTCGGCCTAGCCCTCAGTTTCGGCCGAAACCGAAACCGAAACTTATTAAAACAGTTAAATTTTCGATGATTTTCTAAAATTTTATGTTTTTTTTTTACAATTTAGACACGACGACTATAACACTTAAGAAAAAGTGTATAATTAATATACAGGAAAATAAATAATAAATACAGGAATTACAGGATGACTGAAGACCGATTTTGTCGAAAACGAAGACTGCATCATTGGATTTTAGAAAAATCAATAGTGCTGGTCAGGAATCGAACCCGCACATTTTGAAAAAAAAAACCACACATTATTAAACCATTCGATAGTGTTGCTAATAAGGATCAAATTCTGGAAATAAATTTTATACGGCAGTCTTATGGAACAAATAGGTTCCTAAGAAATTGCTATTTTTCTATGTTATTTAACTTCTACTGAGCCATAATCTATATTTTCTGCCTTGACGATTGATAAGTTTAAATCTATTTTATTATAACATGAATATACAAGACTTAGGGCGACTTTCACCAACGGTCAAAGCAAAAGCAAGCAAAAAATTCTATTGAATTTTGTGCTTAAATAAAATTTTATTTAGTGTCAATTTAGTGTCAAATTCTATTGAATTTTGACACTAAATAAAATTTTAAACATGTTTAACTTTTGGTGAAAGTCGCCCTAAGTCTTGGCAGTAAACTCGAAAACATAGCCTCAACTCACGATTAAATGAACGGTGGCGAGCAGCGCCGGGCCCCGCCGTCAAGCAAGCACGTGTTGGCTACGAATGTTACCGAACGACGCACGAAAATGCACGAACACTTGAGTTTCATCAGGTTTCGGTTTCGGCAAAGTTTCGGCTTTATATTGGCCGAAACCGAAACTAGGGCTGAAACTAGATTTTTTGGCCGAAACCGGCCGAAACCGAAACCGAAATTTCGGTCGGTAACTACAAATAAGGTCTTGTATCGTATAGGTATTTCAAGGATTGCAACCAATCACAAATCACTTTATATTTAAGTATTTTATTTTGCTCATATAAATATTGAAAATGTATGAAGTCTAAGGACATGCACCATCTCATTACCTACTCATCTTGCCAAAACTTTTATCGAATTCAGTGATGGAACTGCGCAGGTTACATAGGTACAGACACCAGCACATCAACCTACATCAATATTTCAAATGACTTTAATAGATTTTCAACCTTACCACAATAGTGGAAGGTTAATGTTCGATTGGTAGGTAAAATTTGACAGACTCCGGTAGGTTGACCGGTTGGCGTCTGTATCAATATTTTTTGAAAAGCAACAAAACACTGTGTGTGCGATGATAGTATTTAATTTTCTTTTGAAACGTTTTACAAAATATGTAATCTACCAGGAGGCTCTGTCGTGTAAAAACCGTCAGACACGCTATATTTGAATTTGATTATAACTCAGCCTGTATCCATTGTTTTGTTACTTAGTCGTTATAAGCGTCGATAATAATCACACATGAACTAAGAAATCTGCAATGTCATAGCTCACGCGTATCGGTTACCACACTTACAGCAAACTCTGGGATATTGTCGAAATTATAAGGACCTCTTTTTAGGGTCCCGTAGTCAACAAGGAACCCTTATAGTTTCGCCATGTCCGTCCGTCCGTCCGTCTGTCCGTCCGTCCGTCCGTCCGTCCGTCCGTCCGCCTGTCCGCAGTTTAGCTCAGAGACGCACAGTACTAGAGAGCTGTAATTTGGTGTAAATATACGGATTTGTTGTGCCGAAAAAGTGGTAAAATAAAATCTCGTAAAATATTTTTTTTTAGGGTACCTCCAGTACTTACACGTAAAGTGAGGATTTTTTTTTTCTCGCGTACCCCTTAGTGTGGGGTATCATTAAATAGGCCTTTAAAAATAATGATAGTTTCCATTAACAATTTTTTGATAAAAAAATTCGTTTGTGAAATATTAAGCTTTAAAGTGCTAAATTTTGCTCGATTCGAGTGTCCCCCCCCTCTACCAGCTAAACGGTTATGTTTGGGGGTGTGAAGTATTGGGAGAAAAAGAAAGTGCCATATAAAATTCACAATAGTAGTTTATATAACGAAGTTTAAAAGAAAATTATCATGACTAAGTAGGCTTTACAACTTTACGAGTGAAAGTCGACCAACTTATAAAATGTACTTGATATCATATTTTCTTAAACAAAATGTATCGGAGACAACTGCAAATGTAAGTTTGTCAACTTTATTTTTACAGCTTTTATAGGTATGTTTTTTGGGGATAGGTAGGTTTTTATCGTCAACTATTTTTAACTAAAAACAACAAAAAAAAGGAGGAGGTTCTAAATTCGTTGTAATCTTTTTTAGGGTTCCGTAGTCAACAAGGAACCCTTATAGTTTCGCCATGTCCGTCCGTCCGTCCGTCCGTCCGTCCGTCCGTCCGTCCGTCCGTCCGTCCGTCTGTCCGCAGTTTAGCTCAGAGACGCACAGTACTAGAGAGCTGTAATTTGGTGTAAATATACGGATTTGTTGTGCCGAAAAAGTGGTAAAATAAAATTTCGTAAAATATTTTTTTTTAGGGTACCTCCAGTACTTACACGTAAAGTGAGGATTTTTTTTTTCTCGCGTACCCCTTAGTGTGGGGTATCATTAAATAGGCCTTTAAAAAATAATGCTAGTTTCCATTAACAATTTTTTGATAAATAAATTCGTTTGTGAAATATTAAGCTTTAAAGTGCTAAATTTTGCTCGATTCGAGTGTCCCCCCCCTCTACCAGCTAAACGGTTATGTTTGGGGATGTGAAAAAATTCACAATAGTAGTATATATAACGAAGTTTAAAAGAAAATTATCATGACTAAGAAGGCTTTACAACTTTACGAGTAATAGTTGACCAACTTATAAAATGTACTTGGATTCATATTTTCTTAAACAAAATGTATCGGAGAGCAAATGTAAGTTTGTCAACTTTATTTTACAGCTTTTATAGGTATGTTTTTTGGGGATATGTAGGTTTTTATCGTCAAATATTTTTAACTAAATTCAAAAAAAGGAGGAGGTTCTAAATTCGTCATAATCTTTTTTCTTATGCATTTTCCCCGATTTCTCAAAGACTCCTGGACCGATTTTGAAAATTCTTCTTTTTAAAATTAAATTCAGCGAATCAGTTTAGTTAGTTCGCATAAGTATTTTGATGGGCAACTACGGAACCCTACACTGTGCGTGGCCCGACACGCACTTGGCCGGTTTTTCTTATGTATTTTCCCCGATTTCTCAAAGACTCCTGGACCGATTTTGAAAATTCTTCTTTTTAAAATTAAATTCAGCGAATCAGTTTCGTTAGTTCGCATAAGTATTTTGATGGGCAACTACGGAACCCTACACTGTGCGTGGCCCGACACACACTTGGCCGGTTTTTTCAATAAATTTAAGTAAAAAAAAACACGTATGCTACATGCCTCTTTGGTGTAGGAGTGATCACAATCACAACTACCGACGACGTTCCAGTCTTGGTTCGACTTTCAGGGTGGGTGAATGATGTTTTGATGAGCTGCACAAACTGCTTCCCGTCAGTTTCGACCACATTGACGTCACCGGGCTGCTGAAGTACCTACATTGCGTCTCCGAAGGTCAGCCAAGCATAGATGAAATCCAAATAAAAGTCCTCGGACGACATCATACTCGTATTTGAATTACAAGCCCAAGTAATTTCAGGGTTGAAGCAACACCGAATTCTTATCAAGTGGAATGGACAACTATCAAAATGAGAAACAATTATTGACGAGAAATTCCTCAAGACATAAAAATACGTTGTCATCACCAAGTGCGCCGAATTCATTATCTATTTGAACAACTATAAATACTCCAACGAACACTTTTAGCTTAACAGATTCTTCCAAAACTTCATCATGATCACAACACTACTTCTCACGGCGATACCGCTCATCCTATATGCGGTCTACCTGATCTCCAAACGAAAGTTCCAGTATTGGGAGAAAAAGAAAGTGCCATATATAAAGCCGACCGCGATTTTCGGAAACTTTGCCGCATATATTCTACAGAATGCCTATGTGGGAAAAGTTGCGCAGGAAATATGTAAGAAATTCCCTAACGCGCCGTATATTGGTGCCTTCTATGGCACGGAACCAGCTCTCATCGTACAAGACCCTGAACTCATCAAATTCGTCATGACCAAGGATTTCTATTTCTTCAGTGGTCGTGAAGTGTCCAATTACAATCACAAAGAGCTGTTCACACAGACCCTCTTCTTCACTCACGGAGACAGATGGAAGGTGCTGCGACAGAACCTGACCCCGTTGTTCTCATCCGCCAAGATGAAGAACATGTTCCATTTGATCGAAAAGTGTTCTCACGTCTTTGAAAACGTACTCGACAAGGAAGTGCAGAAAGCCACTGAAGCCAGGACCCTCGTTGCGATGTTCACCATGGACTGTATCGGATCTTGCGCGTTTGGTGTTGATACCAACGTGATGGAAAAGCAAGAAAACAATCCATTCAGGAAAATTGGTGACGCTATATTCGATACTAACAGATTCAGAGCATTCAAAAATGTTGCACGAGCCATCTGGCCCGCAATCTTCTACGCAGTGGGATATAAATCTATGCCAACAGAAGTTGAGCATTTCTTCAATAATCTGTTGACAGGAATTTTCAGAGGTCGTAACTATATGCCAACCACGAGGAACGACTTTGTTGATCTCATGCTGAAGATGAAGAACAACCATACTATGACCGGCGACAGCCTGACGAATATGAAGGCTGATGCAGGAAAGAAAGTTAACTTAGATGTGGACGATGATCTGTTGGTGGCTCAGTGCCTCATATTCTTCGCTGCAGGCTACGAAACATCGGCAACCACTATGAGCTTCACTTTATTCGAATTGGCGAAACATCCCGAAACCCAAGAACGGTTATTGGAAGAGGTGGACAGTTACCTGCGTCGTAATAATAATGTATTGAAGTACGAGTGCGTTGCGGAGACTCCATTTATGGAAGCGTGTATTGATGAAGCTCTTCGACTGTACCCAGTAGTAGGAGTGCTGACTCGCGAGGTGATGGAAAACTATACGTTCCCGACAGGCCTGACAGTGGAGAAGGGTGTTCGTGTCCACCTGCCCGTGTACCATTTGCACCACAACCCAGCATTCTTCCCGGAGCCGGAGCAGTACCGTCCGGAAAGATTCCTGGGAGAGGAGAAACAGAACATTAAACCATACACGTACATGCCATTTGGTGATGGTCCAAGAATCTGTATCGGTAAGTGTTTCATTTTTTTTATGCGACACGTCACATTTTTAGATATCTCTTACAGAAAAGGCCTTTGTACTCCAACTGTGGGAATTTTATACATTGATTACATTTTGGGAACTGGTGTATTCTGTATTAATTTATAGTTGAATGTGTTAGTAACAAAGATTCTGGATTAAAGCTTGCAATTCGTTAATTCTAACACTGGATCGTACCTGGGTATGGTAAGAAAAATCTGAACAGATGCCTGGCACTCAGTTTATCAGAATCAGCTCAAATTCGACGAAAAACTTGTTGATTATTATCTAATAATTTGTAATTATCGTCTTTCCCAGGTATGAGATTCGCAAGAATGCAAATGGCGGCCGGTCTGATCACCATACTGAAGAAGTACCGAGTGGAACTTGCTCCTGGTATGAAGACAGAACTGGAATTTGAATCCAGATCCATGGTAACACAGCCGATTGGAGGAATCAGGCTCAAGTTTATTGAAAGGGACGGGTGGGAACAAAGGCTTTTGAAATCACCCGAAGCTTAACGTGTACTTGTAATCATTGTTTTGTTAGAGCCAGATTCACATTTTTAGTTAATTTTGTTTTGAGGGCGGTCGACTAAACGTCTTTTTTATGATTGTTTATGGACATGTCAAGTCTAAAAAATCGTTCGTCAAAAAGAAAGATTCGTGTCCTTCATATTTTTATGACGGATTTGTGTAAATGCACGATTCCTATGCAATGTCAGTGTCCATCATGTTTTTGGGAAGTTTCGTGTTTGACGAATGACGAGTCCGAGTTTGAACAATTGTGAATTGGCTCTTAGAAAAAGGTCTAAAAAAGCTAGAGAATTTTATGTTCAATTATGCATATTATGCGAGCCACATAAAACTCGATGGCAGCAAAGTAAAAACGGACATCTACATTTTTTCGAAAATGATTTTTTTACAAAAATGTGCTTATATTATTAATATAACAAGTCTGTATCAATTTTTTTTCAAAATTTAAATAGTGAAGAATTTTTGACACGTAAATGAAGACAATCCATCTAGTTTGTGAAATCTACACTGGATTTTTAAAAAACATCGCAGTTGAAACGGCCATGTGGCATTTGTCCGCCTTTGCTTTCGAGCTTTGACAGATGGATGAAACGTCAACAAAGACATCTGTGAGTCACTTGTCACATTCTAGGACGTACCGGTTATATTTTCGTGCGTTTTAATTGAATTGACACAGTCTCGATCGTCATTCTGGTCCTGGGAATCAGATTAAACGGTTTTAGGCAGATGTCTTCTTCTACGTCAATGTTTTTCCAGCGTAAATAAAGACATCTACAGTATTTCAGTAAAACAATGTTGTAGTAATAAAGCCTGTTACACAATTCATAAAGAAGGTTATTTTAAAACGTCATAGAAAAATTCGTGTTGATCGCTCCATAACTGTCAAAATAATCACTCTTTTAGACTAAATCTGCTCTCCTGAAAGTTGCGATTTTGTAGATGTCCGTTTCTACTTTGCTGCCATCGAAATAGTCTTGTTCTGTTCAAAAGCTGTACTAGTTTATCGTAATACATATATGGATATGTTTAGGCTACTGTTAACAAATAACTTGAATGACTATTTACAAAATTATTACACTATCAATTATTATAATCGGCAAAGACTTGCATCATAATAAATTGATTCTATTCTATTGATTTGGTGATGTTTAGTGACATAATCTACTCATATCATAGTGTTATCTATTGTTAAGAATATAATTAAGTTTCTAATTAAGATTGTAAATAATGTAACGTACCCTGACACGTGATATGCGGCTTAAATTTTAATCTATAATTTTTATCAGAAGTCACATAACTTTATCTGATTTGTTATTTTATTTTAATGATTTTTTGGCGCCTATTTAGAGATGCAAGTGAAACAGAGTGTTCTTGTTTTTTAAAATATGTGAAAAATGGCCATAAATCTCATTACAAAGCGCGCCAAAAAGTCTTTGTTCCACGTTTAAAAGAATAAAACAAAATTAATTAAATAACGTTTTTAATTATTGTCAGCACTTGTAATTAATGCCCTGTCAGTTTTCAATACCAGATTTTTTTCTTTTCCAAAGAAAAATTCTGGTAGGTCCAGAAATGAAGAAGGTCTCATTTCTCTTGTATTAGCATTACTAGCTTTACCCCACAAATTTAAGCTCGTATTCCACCAAAGCAGAGAGGAGAGGAGATGTCCACTGAAGCTAAGCGGAGAGATATGGACATCCTGATTGGTTATTCAAACAAATCTCCTCTCGTCTCCAGTTTGGTGGAGTCTGGGCCTTATCCTCATAATGTAAGAAAATAACCTATAAAAACACATCACGGTTTTGCTCACGTTACTTTCGTTTTTTTTTTCGAATTTGACAATCAAGAGATACTACATGTGGCGCCATCTTTTATCATTTGAACTTTATTGTTTTTTGTTGTTTTTTCCGTTAGTAAAATACCATATTCGGATTCGGATTTTTGGATATAATTATGTAAATTTTAGGACCATTGGCATAGGTTCAGTCGTCTGGACGTTTTTTTTTTGTTAGCTTATTCTGTTCAACTTCTAAAGCCTGCTCTACACTACTCGCGAAGTTGGTCGAAGTTGACCGAATACGATAGTGTGGAAGGGCACTTCGCTTCGCTTCGTGCAACTTTGGATCGCTTCGTGTGACGTCCATTTGTTGTCTGTTTTTGCGACCGAGTCAAAGGCCACAATGAGCTCCTCGCGAAGTTGCACGAGTTTGTAGTCACATACTTCGGGATTTCTTTCAACTTCGTCGAGTCAAATTCGCGAGTAGTGTAGCACACCACTTCTTTTGGCTGGTGTGCCTGTTCACCTCAGTTCACAAGGAAGACATTATAACGTCTATGTATCCAGTCTATGCTAAGTGGATTATAAATAGAATATTAATATGTTGCTTTAAGGCGCTCCCTCACCGCGAGCATTCACCTGTAATGGAACGTTACAGATTCGAACAGACAATCGAGCATCACAATGCGCACATTGATGTCGTAGCAGCTATGGAGTCCAGATTTATGTCCGATTGATGGCAATAGGCTTTATTACATGAGCCTCTAAAAAATAAATGATAGGTGATATTTGGATGTACCACCGACCTCTAATTCATTAGAGATCTATAGTGTTATCGGAGTGTCAACGGAGACCAGAGGTCGGAATTAGGTACAGTTATTTTAGCACTTGAATGTTGATATTAATATAGATCTTTCAGATATTTCTAATACACAATCTCGTGTGCAAATCACTTACCAATAAATATACATCAGAGATAGATTAGATTAGACAAAATTTCTCTCACGGGATTTTTCTGCTCTTTAAAATTAATTCCGGAATTTGGGGCATATCCACTTTATTCTTTCGCTGTATGTAATCAGTGTAAGTACCTACATGAATAACTCTACCTCATTCCGACCTATGGTTATGACAAGGACAGAGCTTTGTGGTGTCTTTTAATGCCTTAGAAAATAATACCGAATTATTTTTAATGGTGGCCAAAAATCGTTTATAGGCATCTGTTTGGCAACCAGGTACATGGCACACGTGTTTTTGACTCAAGAGTCAACCACTTTCACGGTTGAAGCAACACTTAATAGTTATCAAGTGCAATTGAAACCTATCATCAACAAATAAAACAATCTTCAAAGCGAATATCCTTAAAACATAAGAATTCATTGTCAACAACAAGTAACGACGAACTCGTTATCTGTACTTACAACAACTATAAAAACTCAAACATAATTATAACTTCATCAGTTTCCTACAATACGCCAACATGATCACAACACTACTTCTCACGACGTTACCGCTCATCCTATATGCGGTCTACCTGATCTCCAAACGAAAGTACCAGTATTGGGAGAAAAAGAAAGTGCCGTTTATAGAGCCGACCGCCATTTTTGGAAATTTCGCCGCATACATTTTGCAGTCGACGTATATGGGAGAAGTAGCTCAGAAAATATGTAAAAAATTCCCAAACGTGCCGTATGTTGGTGCCTTCTATGGTACGGAACCTACCCTCGTCGTAAAAGACCCTGAACTCATCAAACTGGTCATGACCAAGGATTTCTATTTCTTCAGTGGTCGTGAAGTGTCCAATTACAATCACAAAGAGCTGTTCACACAGAACCTCTTCTTCTCTCACGGAGACAGATGGAAGGTGCTGCGACAGAACCTGACACCCTTGTTCTCTTCCGCCAAGATGAAGAATATGTTCCATCTAATCGGCAAGTGTTCTCACGTGTTTGAGAACGTTCTCGACAAGGAAGTACAGAAAACCGACTCGATCGAAGCTAGGGCTCTCGTGGCAATGTTCACCATGGACTGTATCGGATCTTGCGCGTTTGGTGTCGACACCAACGTGATGGAAAAGAAAGAAAACAACCCATTCAGGCAAATTGGTGACGTAATCTTTGATACTCACAGATTCAGAGCATTCAAAAATGTTGCACGAGCTATCTGGCCTGCCATCTTCTACGCAGTTGGATATAAGTCTATGCCAACAGAGGTAGACCGTTTCTTCAATGATTTGTTGACAGGCGTTTTTAAAGGCCGCAACTATACACCAACCACAAGAAACGACTTTGTTGATCTCGTGCTTAAGTTGAAGAACAACCATACTATGACCGGCGACAGCCTGACGAATATGAAAGCTGATGCAGGAAAGAAAGTTGACTTAGATGTAAACGATGATCTGTTGGTTGCGCAGTGTTTCCTGTTCTTCGCTGCTGGTTATGAGACTTCGGCAACAACTTTGAGCTTCACTTTATTCGAGCTGGCGAAGCATCCGGCGGCTCAAGAACGGTTATTGGAAGAGGTGGACAGTTATCTGCGTCGTCACAACAATGTGTTGAAGTACGAGTGCGTTGCAGAGACTCCATATATGGATGCGTGTATTGATGAAGCTCTTCGACTGTACCCAGTACTAGGAGTGCTGACTCGCGAGGTGGTGGAAGACTACACGTTCCCGACCGGCTTGACATTGGAGAAGGGTCTCCGTGTGCACGTGCCAGTGTACTATCTGCAAAACAACCCGGAGTTCTTCCCGGAACCGGAGCAGTACCGTCCGGAGCGGTTCCTGGGAGAGGAAAAGAAGAACATCAAACCATACACGTACATGCCATTTGGCGATGGTCCCAGAATCTGTATCGGTAAGTGTTTAAAGTTTGATTTAATGGTCATCTCCTTTACATTGTTGTGCTTGTTTTGAACTATCCTCCCAGAGATAAATAATAAAAAAAGGCCTGTTTCCTGGCAGTGGAAATTTTACAAATTAATTGAATGTTTAGGGAAACGTGGTGTATTCTATTCATGTAGTATTTAAAATGTTACTACGTAGAGAGTTTGTCTATTTATAGTTACACATTTTGAGATTATGTTTGATATTATGATTTTTTGTGGTACCCATGAAAACCATAGATAACATTTGACTGAGAATTAGTGCGTATTACATAAATACTCGTTATATAATTTCATCCAATTATAAATAGTAGGTACCGGCGTGATTATGTACATACAATCTCACTCAACTCTATAAAAATAACAAGATAAGATAGAAGCTGTTTTGGTTCTTTGGCATTGGACTTGCCTTACACATAGTTTTAGATAACATATTTTTTATTACATAAATATTTTCTTTGTATTTGCGTGGGTCATCATTATCGGAGATGTTACCTACGTCATCTACAGTACAATATTGGTTTAAAAAGTAAAGTGGACGTATTATCATTTGCCACTTATCCCGATTTCACATGTTAACTCCTGTATCGTTGGTTAGTTTAAAATTTCAACTCAAATTCACAAACACACCATACATATTAGTAGGTAGAATCGAAAAAAAAGTTTATCTTAATTTATCATATCTGTCAATTTACCACCATCATCGTCTTTTCCAGGAATGAGATTCGCAAGAATGCAAATGGCGGCCGGTTTGATCACAATACTGAAGAAGTACCGAGTGGAACTTGCTCCTGGCATGAAGACCAAACTGGAATTTGAACCCAGGGCGATAGTAACACAGCCGATTGGAGGAATCAGGCTCAAGTTAATTGAAAGGGAGGGGTGGGAACAGAGGCTTTTGAAATCGCCTTAACTTTAGTATGTATGTACTTATAACGCCTTCTGTACACTACTCGCGAAGTTGACCGAATACGATAGTGTCGAAGGGCACTTCGCTTCGCGTCGTGCAACTTCGGCTCGCTTCGGGCGACTTCCATTTGTTGTCGGTTTTTGCGACCGAGTCAAAGGGCACAATGAGCTCCTTGCGAAGTTGCACGAGTCTTTAGTCACATACTTCGGGACTTCGATCAACTTCGACGATTACTTCGTCGACGCAACTTTGCGAGTAGTGTAGCGGCTTACGTCATCATTTTGTCATAACTGTCACACTTACGGCCATCACAATATTATTATTACTAGCTGACCCGTGCCCACTTCGTTGGGCAGAAAATATTTTAACTTGTGATGAAATTATAAGTGTGGTTCGGTTAGTACTTGTGCTATGATTTATTTGAGCTGACTGCCAAAAGGAGGGTTTTGTTTTTATTGTATACTGTACTGACTGTAACTGCCCACTGTCTTTCTGTTGGTAGGCGCTGCGCATGTTCAGCGCTAGATTCCCGAGCACGGGCCTGTAATGTTTATACTCTTTGGTTAGCGAGCCGCTGCGAGCGCTTAGCGCTCGACTTCCCATCCCTTGTTGCAGAGACATGCTGCCTTAAATGAAGACGCTGCGCACGGTCAGCGTTAAATTCCGGAGTACGGGCCTGCGATGTTCTCGCGCTTTCGCTAGCGAGCCTCTGCGAGCGCTCAGCGCTAGATTCCCGAGCACCTGCGATGTTCTCCAGCTTTGGTTAGCAAGCCGCTGTGAACGCTCGGAGCTAGATTCTCCAGCGCGTGCTTGCGAAATATTTTCTCTATTCCGCGAGAGGCGCTGATCATTTTCAAGAGCCGACTCTTCCATACGGCGTACTCGATCTGCTCTTGTCTTTTTTTTTTTTGTTACGTGGCTAAATTATCAAGTGAGTCCTCCCACCCCGAGCAGGGCGGGAGGGACTGTCAGTCTTGTACGGACTAAAATCCACGGTGTCCTTCGGTAGCCCTTTGTGTGCCGGAGTCGCGGTATACGTATGTCCCGCAGCCCCGGCAGGATCTGCTCTTGTCTGGGATGTCTGACGGGAATGTTGTGATTTCCTTTTTGGCATGATAAACAATCGCTGAAACTTTCAGTTTAAAACGTTGAAGTCTGTGTTGAAGTTGTGTAGCTTCGAACTCGAAGAATAAGAACGAAGTAGTACCTATTTGTGCTTAAAGAAACCGAGCAACCAAAACAATTTTAAAAACCAACACGTAATTTCACAACGCCTTCTATAGGTAAATGGATAAAACGTCCGTACAAAGCATGTTCTAATGCGATTCGTGAATGGACGGCGGCATTTTGCGATTTAGTAATTTTATGTTATCTTCGAAACTATTTAACCAATTGACATACTATTCAGAGCAAATCGTATCTCTGGGCGGCTTTCACCAAAAGTTAAACATGTTTAAAATTTTATTTAGTGTCAAAATTCAATAGAATTTGACACTAAATTGACACTAAATAAAATTTTAAACATGTTTAACTTTTGGTGAAAGTCGCCCTCTATGATGTTCTTGTGATCATAATAATATTTTTTTCGATAAGGTTTAATATTTTGTTATGTAAAACATCGTCCAAAGGCAAGTACGTCGAAAATAACTTTTTTAACTCATAAAATCTACTATATCTGCTAAAATATAAAAGATAAAAATATGGTGTCGCGGACTTTATTGTAGAACTATTCAAAGCGGACATTTTTGCCATACATAGTTTTCAATTATATACAACTGTTAAGGCAGCGCATGCTAATAACTGTGTTGGAAGAGCAATTTTTTTCCGCCTGGCTAGACAAAAATTGAGATATTTCGGCTAATATGCATGATATCTTTATAATTGATAGCCTATAGCACTCACGGATAATGTAGCTTTCTACCAGTGAAACAATTTTTAAAATCGGTTCATTACTTCCGGAGATTACCCCCTACATACAAACTTACAAACCTACAAACTTACAAACTTACAAACAAATTTTACCTCTTTATAATATTAGTATAGATTAGAGAAAGAATTACTTTTTTTCATCTCTAGTAAGGCAAAACAAGAGAAAGAAACGGAAATAGTTTTTTTATTTCTAGTAAAACAAAATCTACCATTACACCTCATTTTCGAATTTGATTGACTAAACGTTTTTTTTTCGATTCGTTATTTTTTTTTTGTGGAGGATTTCGTGGCCGCACAGGCCGATCTTCGGGGTTAAGCCGTGCTTGCCGAGGTTGGTCTCTGTTGACCATCTGTGATAGCGAGTTTCCTCCGTGCCTCGGAAAGCACGTAAAGCCGTTGGTCCCGGCTGTCATTTGTATATCTTTGACAGTCGTTACTGTTAGTCAGGAGCTGTAAAGTCTGACAACCCAGTCTTACCATGGAGTATCGTATTGCCCAGTTACTAGGTTTTGGAGATCCGACAGGCAGTCGTTCCATGTAAAATACTGATATTCAGCTGCATCTGGTTCGATTGGAAGTCGACCCCAATATAGTTGGGGAAAGGCAGGCAGATGATGTTATTTATTTAACAATACTATATAGGTCGAAATAAGCAAAAATTACTGATAAAGTTTGCGCAACCATTCATGACCTACGGGAAATTCGAGGTACTACATTTATTTAAGGCAGTTTGCTATAATAACATACTAGCGCCGCGTCATAAGGACTTAAGTCGAGGAGTAGACTATTTATTAAATATAACTACTGTCATGTTTCGCGCGTTATCGTTTGAAACTGACATTATCAACTCATTAATCTTAGTTATAACTAATGTAAATACGTTTTGTAATAAGAATTTAGACTAGACTGTAAATTAAGTGTGTAATAAAGTAAATAATAACAATTAATTATTAAGTAAAAGACGCCGCATCGTATTTGTTTTAAAAATAAAACGAAATTAAATTAAAAACTATTGCTTTTGTTATTTTGTCAACAATTGAAATTATTACCATCCCTGACTGCTTGTTTGTTCCGTTACCTTCCCAACCTTCTTTGCTCCTCTTAATTTTGCTGTAAATATTAATCCGTACTTAAAAAAAAAAACTCAACTGCGTAAAATAAATAAAATATAGCTAAATTCTGTAAACGTTGTCAGCACGCGTAGCATGGCGATTCTACCTCTATTCTACCAAGAAAAGACAAAGTTATTTCATCGTTATTTCTACACAAATTATCTGTTTTTTTTGCACAAATATGACAGGATTCTTACACTATTAAAGAAAATAACGTATATTTTCCATATTTTTTACATTACAATGCTTAAAACGCTAAAATTATTTCTACGTTCTGTCATTTTGTCTATTCCTGCGTCGCCCCCAAAACCCCTTTCTACGGCGCCATGCTACGCCTGCAGGTGGGAACGTGACCAAGAGACTGGCGATGGCGGTGTCTCTTTGAACATC
The DNA here is from genome assembly GCA_036375495.1 of Agrotis segetum. Taxonomy (NCBI): domain Eukaryota; kingdom Metazoa; phylum Arthropoda; class Insecta; order Lepidoptera; family Noctuidae; genus Agrotis; species Agrotis segetum. The sequence continues at coordinate 1,549,222 of JAQSVV010000087.1, forward strand.
GTGAGGGTCGCGGGCAACTGATGGATGCAAGTGGCGAATTGTCGTTCGGCGTGGCGGCCTATGTTCAGCAGTGGACGTCTTCCGGCTGATGATGTTGTGTCTTTGTATAGCAATGCTTAGCCTCTGACCAAGGTAAAAGCCAGCACTTGAGTCACGGGATGCGTCAAAAAGTCTTTTAGAAATTTCTCTGTAGGGGATGTAAGCACTCGGACCCCACAGCCCTATAATTTCAACCCCAAACAGCTCAAAAATGTAGTTAACAAAAAAGTATCTATATTTACGCAACTTCGGGCGCTCAGCAACCGCAGCAGCGCCAGCAGAGCATGTTGAATTAGAAGATGGGATGGCGCAAGAGTATATCAAAATCAAAATCAAATTATCATTTATTTCAAGTAGGCCCGTTACAGGCACTTTTGAATTGTCATAGATAAATAAATGAATATAATTAAACATTAAAAAGCTATGGTGCTACAGTCTCAGTCACAAGACATAAAAACTGAAAGTACCGTAGATGCCCGTTCCAAAAAATATATAGAGATCTACCTCTATGGAGAAGAACGTGCAAGAAACTCCAATCCATGGACACTCTTTTTAGACTTTTTCGACAAAAGTAATAACTTAAAGTGATAACTGACATAGAAATCACATGAACTAGTTATTTGAAATTATATCGTATCGTGGATAAAGTAACATTGAAACAAATAATTATAACAGTTGTAGATAAAAGTAAGTAGGATAGGTATCCTATAAAATTATAAAAACAACATAATGTTGCTACACATAGGTATGTGTAGCAACATTATGTTCTTTTTATATTTTTTTATTCGATCGGCCAAGCTAACATAACAATATAACCACCTGTTATTAGTTTTTATCATATAAAATAAATTAAAGTAATTTGTGTGTCGATTTTTTCATTGTAGATAAAAAGCAAAATGCGTAATAAACACGATAAGATGATTACTACAAAAAGTTTGCAAAAACACGATGAAACCAGTTTCTTCTTTTTATTTTTATAAGGCGTTAATAAAAGTCAAGGGCCAGGCACGTGTTTACATACTCCAATATAATTATTAGTTGAGGAAAAACCAAAACTAACAATAGGCTTAGATATTAAATAATGTCCCGATTTAGGCCCGCGCCTTAGGCTTCAATTCCTAGTACCGGGTAAAACGGGGTGAATAGGGATGCAGGGGTGAATCGGGACAAAACTTTAACAGCGATTTTAATATTGTATTGATTTGATAGGTTACCAACAACTACTCAATTTAATTTATTGAATAATACTTCATTATTTCGAGACCTTGTTGGCAACATACCATTATTATATATCCCTAAAATCCCTTTCGAAGTTTGTCCCGATTCATCCCTGCATCCCTATTCACCCCGTTTTACGTACGCCACTAGGATTTTTTTTTAACAATGATAAAATGATGACTTAGCCCCCTTTGTTAACAACACGACGCAAGTCCCCGATACCTGACTAATTTGTTATCCAAATCCAACTAACGCAATACACAATTTGTATAGAAGTAGACAGACTCGCGTATTTACTGTTAATCAGAAGCTGCAAAGTCTGACAACCAATCTTACCATGGGGTATCGTATTACCCAGTTACTGGGTTGTGGAGGTCCGACAGGCAGTCGCTCCATGTAAAATACTGATATCCAGCTGTATCTGGTTCGATTGGAAGCCGACCTCAATATAGTTGGGAAAAGGCTAGGCAGATGATGATGAGTATTGGATATCAAAGTCGTCAGGTATCGTCGACTTGTGTACGAAGATGCTTATAACGCACTGCACATTCAATTTAAGGCGACTTCAAAAGTCTTTGTTCCCACCCTTCCCTTTCAATAAACTTGAGCCTGATTCCTCCAATCGGTTGTGTTACACCGGACTTGGGTTCGAACACCAGTTGTTTCTTCATGCCAGGAGCTAGTTCCACTCGATACTTCTTCAGTATTGTGATCAGACCGGCTGTTATTTGCATTCTTGCGAATCTCATTCCTGGAAAGATGATGAGAGTAAATTATTAGATGATGAAGACTAATTTCGTGGATTCTGAGGAGATGGAAGACTAAAATTATGAATTTAATCAGCTTATCTAAGCATCGGTTTTCTTTTTAGGGGTCCTGCAAAAAATTTGGTTGGTTAAATAATCTATGAAGTATCAATTTTAAACATCAAGAAAAAATTACTAATTATAATGGGGTATCAAATAACTCCTTAACAGTATCAGCAAGAAATAGGCAGGCCTTTGAAATAAAATTTGCAAAATAAGTGACATTAGCATGAATGTCTCTTGTGACTTAGTAAGAGCGTGTTTAGTATTTTTTCCTACAAACAAAACCCCTTCCCTCAAGATAGTAGTATTAAAGTGGTAAGTAAATAGGATTGTCACATTATTCAGAGTGGGGCACGCGGCGACGAAGCATAGTAAAACAGTGTTTTACTATGCTTGTGTCCAAATGCCACGAAAGATACGTTTAAACAACGTTACTTGAATGTATCACGACATGATGACCCCCGAGTCATCATGCCGTGCAGTGTGCCAGTCCCATGAGTCACGGATAGGCAAATTTTTTCGTTGGTTGGTTACAGAGAAAGCCCGGGATCATGATAGCAACCGAAATAGATTTTTAAGGGGATAGGTCAGTAAAAATACGGTTTTTATTTTTTACTTTTCTTCGTACATATCTGGACTACAGATCTTACAACTTGGAATATAGTTATTGACTATATGATCTAAATTCTCACAAAGTTGAAAACACGATTCAATTAAATTTTCTCGATACAAAAAAAATGCAAAGTTCGGTCTATCTAATTTATTTTTTGGACTTTATGGAATAACTACTATGAGTTTTTGAAAGGATGTTGTTTTAAATTGTATAAAATACTAGTATCTAAATTCTGTAAAGACAATTTTTCAATTAATAAAAAATTTAATTCATAAAAAGACGTCAATATGTTTGGGCACATACGCCGTTTTATTCTGAGCACACATTCACTATCGTCCTCTCATCTTTTGCCTTTTAAAAGTAGTGTCATCACTTTCGTTCCATGACGAATCAGTCAGCCAGCGTGGCTCTTACAGGCTAGACCTGCGACACTTTTTTTCAGATCGCGGCTGTCAGATTTTCGTAATAATAAAATTGGAATGGATAAAAAGATCGAGAAAATAAAAACGAATGATACGTAGGCTTATAGATTATTGAAAACTATGTTCCGCTGTGTTACATGGGACGTGATTAAACGGACATGACTGTAAATAAGTCACGTAAACTATTTTAAATAACACATTATTTTGATGAATAAATAAAGAATAAAATAAACCAAACTCACTGAAAATCATCGCAGGAATTTCCTGACGACCCCTACTGAGCAAACAAGGGAAATGTTAGAATACGTATGATTCCATACATTACGAATTGTTCCTATCATCAATATAATAAATTACTCACAGTGATATTATATCAATGCTATCGTGATATCGTACTATTGTTGTCGGATGGATCCTCTGTGTCCATCCTCCTCCCATCTAATCTTTATGCATCTAAATACCATTTCACATAAACTAATGATAAATGCACTGATTTGCAGTCAACATTTTGAGATAATATTATGTAACTGAAAACAACTTCTAATCGTATCAAATTGCGATATAGGATAAGAAGCACTTCACTTTTATTATTATTTATTTAGTTTCGTCACAGATTTATAACAATTTCTAAGAAACAGGATTAAAATAAATTAAATGAAAACTGCTGTTGTCATTTTGAATACTTCAAAATTACTTGTCAACTACAAATAAGGCATAGCACCCATCACCCTGTTAAATATCGTCTATGATGAGAAAAATCGGTGGTCATTGCTGTCTCACCGCGTGTTCGGTACAAGTTGCTTCTCGCTCTATTTCTTGCTTTGGAGTAAAAAAAGATCAGTACTGGGTTCATTTTGGAGTGGCTGGAGAGAAGTCATGGAGTCCTAACCTACCGCTTGATGCAGGTCCTCACCGGACACGGAAGTTTCGGGTGGTACCTTTGTCTGATGCGAAAGGAGGAAACGCCTGGGTGTCACCATTGCGAAGATCGCCCGGAGGACACGGTGGAGCATACGGTGCAAGACTGTCCAGCTTGGGCAGAGCACCGACGTGTCCTCACGGTTGCGATAGGCGGCGACCTCTCGCGCACAGCATTGGTCGCGGCCATGCTGCGGGGCGAGACGGAGTGGGAAGCGGTCGCGAAGGAGGAGGCGGGCCGCGAGCGAGAGAGGACAGTGTCCTCCTTCCGCCTCACCCGCGGTGGTGAAGCCCACGGCGACGGACGTCGCTAGACGATCTCCGGCCACCGTAGGCGCGGGCATGCGGGCAGCGAGTAAAGGGCAACTCGCTGCCCGACCATGGACCATGCCCGGGTCGACGGCGCGTTGTGTCCCACGCGCGCCTCAAAGAGCGTCAGCATACTGACGGGGCCCCCCTCTCAGAGGGCCAAAGCCTACCGGGGTCGCGTGATTATTTCCTTACCGTGACCCCGGAACAGAAAGGGCTATTGAAGGACACCGTCGATTTATCAGAAAAGTGATTATTACAACCTTGTCCCAAAAAAAAAACTGTGGATAAGATATTATAGAATGTAGATTTAATTATAAAGAGGTTACTGACATTAAATTGTTCTAGTGTCCGTCATTACATCAAAATGCATCAAAAATTAGTACCAACACCAGATGGTGGAGGACAGGGTGGCAAGCACCCTTAGCTTTCCACTCTCGAACATATTAAGATATCACACAACCAGCTTTGTGAACCCACGTTACTAAAGGAGCGTGTGTTTGGGGCTTTTTTTAGCGTGCTAAAATAATTTACCAGCCCTACCCAGGGCAGGGCGGGAGGGACTGTCAGACTCGGAATACTTACTAAAATTTACGATGTCTTTCAATAGCCCTTTACGTTCTGGGGTCATGGTATTCGTTAGCCCGCGACCCAGGTAGGCCCTCTATAAGAGAGCCCCGTCATTGCCATTGTGCTGACACTCTTTCAGGCGCGCGTGGAACACAAAGCACATGCCCTTGCCCGTGCGCGCGTGTGTTTGGGGCTTAACGATAATAGGTTTTGTCACTTTCGTAAGGTATGCCAATTATCATTCATTTTCTACCAAATAGGTAGTAGTTATTTTCGTTATCTCGGGACGTCAAAATGTGTGTCAAAGTGCTAAAAAATAAATTTAAGACTTTGAATGATAAAAATATTACAAAATATTTATCCACATCAATAAGTATTTCTATCATTTTGTTTTAGTAAATGTTTCGATATCCTTATATCAAAATATTTCTACTAGAGTAATACATGTATTTTGGGTGAAGGGAACACTTTATGAAATGTCGAAGTTGACGAAATGAAATTAATAAAACTTTGGATTGCGTTAATTTCGCGATACTGGCGCCTACTGGTGGCGGTGCGTGGCAACTTTTCCGACTCATCAAACGACGCTTTCGCTTGACCATACGCCGTTAATTTCCAGCGTAAGAGGAGGATTTGAACAATAAAACAAAGGTAAACATTACTTAAACACTTACCGATACATATTCTGGGACCATCACCAAAAGGCATGTACGTGTATGGTTTAATGTTCTGCTTCTCCTCTCCCAGGAACCGCTCTGGACGGTACTGCTCCGGCTCCGGGAAGAACTCCGGATTGTGGTGCAAATGGTACACCGGAAGGTGTACACGGACACCCTTTTCCAATGTCAGGCCGGTAGGAAACGTGTAGTCTTCCATCACCTCGCGAGTCAGCACTCCTAGAACCGGGTACAGTCGAAGAGCTTCATCAATACACGCTTGCATGTATGGAGTCTCTGCAACGCACTCGTACCTACTTCAACACATTGTTGTGACGACACAGGTAACTGCCCACCTCTTCCAGTAACCGTTCTTGAGCTTTAAGATTCTTCGCCAATTCAAATAGAGTGAAGCTCGAAGTGGTTGCTGAAGTCTCGAAACCAGCAGCGAAGAACAAGAAGCACTGCGACACCAACGAAACGTCATCCACATTGTTAACTTTCTTTCCTGCATCAGCCTTCATATTCGTCATACTGTCGCCGGTCACAGTATTGTTCTTCTTTAATTTCAGCACGAGATCAACAAAGTCGTTTCTTGTGGGTGGTGTATAGTTGCGGCCTTTGAAAATTCCTGTCAACAAATCATTGAAGAAATTATTCACTTCCATCGGAATGGATTTGAATCCCACTCCGTAGAAGATGGCAGGCCAGATAGCTCGGGCAGTAATCTTAAACGCTCTGAACCTTTTAGTTTCGAATATAACGTCACCAATCATTATGAATGGATTGTTCTCTTTCTTTTCCATCACGTTGGTGTCGACGCCGAACGCGCATGATCCGATACAGTCCATGGTGAACATCGCGACGAGTCTCCTGGCTTCTAAAAAGACGGCTCCCTGCACTTCTTTGTCGAGTATGTCCTCAAACACGTGGGAGCACTTGTTGATCAAATGGAACATGTTCTTCATCTTGGCGGAGGAAAAAAGTGGAGTGAGGTTCTGTCGATGCACCTTCCATCTGTCACCGGCGGTAAAGAAAAGGTTTTGTGTGAGCGGCTCGCTGTCCCAGAATTTAGACGCTTCACGACCGCTGAAGAAATAGAAGTCTTTGGTCATTACTAGCTTGATCATGTCAGGGTCTTGTACGATGAGGGTGGGTTCCGTGCCATAAAAGGCACCAACATACGGCGCGTTAGGGAATTTCTTGCATATTTTCTGAGCTACTTCTCCGATATACGTCGTCTGTAAAATATATCCGGCAAAATTTCCGAAAATTGCGGTCGGCTCTATAAACGGCACATTTTTATTCTTCCAATACTGAAACTTTCGTTTGGAGATCAGGTAGACCGCATATAGGATGAGCAGTAACGACGCGAGAAGTAATGTCGTGATCATGTTGAAGTTTTGGAAGAATCTGATAATGTTAGAATCATGTCTAAGTACTCGTATTTATAGTCACAGATATAGATACTGAGTTTGGCTTTTCTGAGGTTGACAAAGTATTCTTAAGTTTAAAGGATTTTCCTGTTATTGTTTGCTTATCAGTAGTATCGTTTGCACTTGTGATGCTTCAGCCCCAAGAGTTTTACTCTTGAATTAAAAACTTGTGTACTGTTTATGATCAACTGACAGGTAGTTGCAAGGACAGATATCTAAATGTAAAGATATCAGATCAAATGTAGAGCCAAACTTCTGAATCTACACGTCCTAACTCTAACAACCCTAAATTCGCAAATCCTACATAATATCAGTAAAAATGTAATATATGGCTTCGCCGTTTCGCCATCATCGTGGAGGTAGTGCGAATATTTAGTTTCTAAAGTAAGTAACGTAACAGCCAAGCCATACATTTTTAGTGATATATGTAGAATTTACGAAGTTAGGGTAGGTAGAGTTAGGAGTTAGTTCGGCTATAGTAGTAGGGGACGTTAGCCTAAGACGAGTAGCCCGCCTATAATTTATTTATTTATTTAAACTTCATGCACTTGTAAAAAACAGTACATAGGCGGACTTAATGCCATAGGCATTCTCTACCAGTCTACCTTAGGGTGGTGCAGAGAAACAAACATAGCAGGTGTAATAAATAATACATTAGTAGAGGAATATTCAAGATTATAATATAATTAAATACATATAAATATATATTATATTATATATACAAATAAAATATATACAAAATAGAACAAAAAATGGAAAAGAAAAGTAAAGTTGGGAAAATTCAACAACACATTATCTTTGTGATGAAACTGCCAACCTCTTATGCAAATGCTCACGGACCTAATACCTATCTTATGTAAATGCTCACGGACCTATAATGGGTACGCATTTAAAATTAAGCGTCGTTCTTGCTAATGAGAACGTGTGCGTGCAGGAAGCGGCTCCTAATAGGGATAGTCTTACCTTCCCTATAGTTAGTAGTCTCGATTTGCATAAATTTTCCATAAAAGTCGATCATCCTAAACTGGTATTGCATAGCTTAATGTGTAGCCGAGGTACCTATATGGTACGGTGCATTCAATAAACATATTTTATTATTGAAAATAGCTCTCTTTTATCTTTGGGAACGTCCCACAAATAACAAAAAGTGTGGTAACATTTAAACGTGTGACATTGCAGATCGCTTAACTCAATAAAAGTTAACGTTTATTTGCATAGATTATTATTTCAATTTAAAAATAATCCTTCTACAATTGGCCTCAGATTAGGATTGTCAACAATTCACTTATTCTTATCAACGTTAAGAGACAAGCTGAATTATCTTTTAATTTGTGGAAAGACAGTTTATGAAGCTATCTCAGATCAAAAAAACCGGCCAAGTGCGTGTCGGGCCACGCACAGTGTAGGGTTCCGTAGTTGCCCATCAAAATACTTATGCGAACTAACTAAACTGATTCGCTGAATTTAATTTTAAAAAGAAGAATTTTCAAAATCGTTCCAGGAGTCTTTGAGAAATCGGGGAAAATACATAAGAAAAAAGATTACAACGAATTTAGAACCTCCTCCTTTTCTTGAGTTTAGTCAAAAATAGTTGACGATAAAAACCTACCTATCCCCTAAAAACATACCTATAAAAGCTGTAAAAATAAAGTTGACAAACTTACATTTGCAGTTGTCTCCGATACATTTTGTTTAAGAAAACATGGAAATAAGTACATTTTATAAGTTGGTCGACTATTACTCGTAAAGTTGTAAAGCCTACTTAGTCATGATAATTTTCTTTTAAATTTCGTTATATATACTACTATTGTGAATTTTTTCATACCCCCAAACATAACCGTTTAGCTGGTAGAGGGGGGGGACACTCGAATCGAGTAAAATTTAGCACTTTAAAGCTTAATATTTCACAAACGAATTTTTTTATCAAAAAATTGTTAATGGAAACTATCATTATTTTTTAAAGGCCTATTTAATGATACCCCACACTAAGGGGTACGCGAGAAAAAAAAAATCCTCACTTTACGTGTAAGTACTGGAGGTACCCTAAAAAAAAATATTTTACGAGATTTTATTTTACCACTTTTTTGGCACAACAAATCCGTATATTTACACCAAATTACAGCTCTCTAGTACTGTCCGTCTCTGAGCTAAACTGCGGACAGACGGACGGACGGACGGACGGACGGACGGACGGACGGACGGACGGACATGGCGAAACTATAAGGGTTCCTTGTTGACTACGGAACCCTAAAAATAGGCAGATAGAGCGCTCAGAACGAGCGAGTGTGTCCACCATAGTTAATACAAAATCAAAATCGAATACAAAGTCGCGACAGTACCAAGCTACGCGTCGTACCAAGCTGCGCGTTGTTATTGTTTTTTGCCAAAATAATTATGCCGTCTCGTGTCTATAACCATTGTAAAAGTTGTTCTCAAAAACAAAGAAAATATTATGGAATGTAATTCGATTTGATTTTGGTGGACACACACGCGTGTTCTGAGCGTTCTGTCTGTCTATTTCTTTAATCTGAGGAAGCGATGGTATAGTTGTAGTTTTTTTGTAACTAAATATAAATATTCAAGCAATTTCTAACAGTTTCTAGTCCGCACGGTCCCACGGAAGTGGTGAAGCATATTTATGGCGATGCTGCGCGTGGGGAAACGGCACGGTGAGTTCCGCTCAGCCACGCGCGTTTATTCTCATATCCCTCTTTGAGCTTGCCACAGGGGTGGTGGTTGACACTATTTGCGTGGTGGTTGGCATTAATTGGCGCGGAGGCGCGCGTGGAACACAACGTACCGTAGACCCGGGCATGATGCACGGTCAGACAGCGAGTTGCCCTGTACTCGCCGCCCGCATGCCCGCGCCTACGGTGTCCGGGTATCGTCTTGAGACATCCGTCGCCGTGGGCGTCCACCACCGCGGGTGGGGCGGAAGGAGGACATTGTCCTCTCTCTCACGCGGCTCGCATCTGTTGCACGCTTGTCCAAAAAGTGTGACTGCATGTTGACAATTTTTTTAGACAAGTGTCAAGGTGTGCGTCCACAGGTCGGCGTCGCACGTATCGGACGTATCGTATGTACGTAACGGATTTTAGTTTGCCTTGTATGAAAACTCATACAACTGCGTCCACTGATCCGCATCGTACGGACGGCTCATCGGCCTACCGATGACGTCATACGGAATGCCGATCAGTGGAAGCGATGAAGGTGGCATCGGCAATCTGATTGCTGATACTCGCGTCGGCAATCCGATCGCTGCCGACACAGAAATCCGTTTGATGCGATGCTTTCGATACGTATGTACGATGAGGACCTGTGGACGCTTACTATTAAACATATCTTTACCTTTTTTGTGGTAAGACGGGTTAAATCTAATAAATAAAAACAACGGTATTTTTATAAATTTTTGTAGTCTCAAAAGGATTGTAAACAAGGGCTTTATCTTATCGTAGATAAAAAATAATTATGCCTATTTAGATAAATTACAATAATAGCTATCTATATCAATATTAGTATTATTTCTACAAGTAGTAGAAATGAACAGTCATGCTGACTGTCAGATATCTGCATTGTTTATAGGGTTCCGCTATCAAAGGGTAAAACGGTAATCCGTATTATTAAGACTATGGTGTCTTTCTATCTGTATATCCGTCTGTCACCAGATCTATCTCATGAATTATGATGGAGAGTTTTTTTCACATAATGATGTAATTCTGTTGCTGCTATAAGAACAAATAGTCAAAAAACAGACGAAAATAAATATATAAGGGGGTTCCCACTTTATTGTGGTAAAATCATCAAATGAGTCCTCCCAGGGCAGAGCGAGAGGGACTATCAGACTTGTACTGACTAAAATCCATGTCAATAATTTCCGTTTACGATCTGGGGTCATGGTAATTCGTAAGTCCCGCAACCCCGGCAGGCTTTGGCCTTCTAAAGGGGGCCCCTTTTGTCGGCCTTTGGCACTCTTTGAGGCGCTCGTGGAACACGACGCGTCGTCGACCATGGTACATGGTTAGACAGATAGTCGCCCATTACTCACTGCTCGCATGCCCGCGCCTACGTTGGCCAGAGATCGTCTAGCGACGTCCTTTACAATGGGCGTCTACCACTGCAGCTAGGCTGTGAGTTGGACGTTGTTCTCTTCCTCGCGCGTCCCACCTCTTCCTTTGCTAGCATGACTGCTTCGCAGTAGCAAGCGACCGTTTCCCACTCCTAAGGGGCTCCCTTGTTTTTTTTTTGCCACTTTTATTGATGCACGGAACGCTTCGTGCGTAGACGGCTCGCAGTTGCCCGGTTATTAGATAGATCATACGGATCATACAGTAGAGAGTGCTAGCAATGAATGTTTTGAGATAATTAAAATGAAAGAGTCGTTCTAAATGTTAGTTTTTCTTTATTACTTTCTTATTTAAACAGTGTTTTATTATTGTTACCAAATATTATGAAATATTACACAACAGAGGCCTACACAAAATTTCGACTAGGTACAAGTATTTTGTCATTTGGAAAATGAAAAATCGCCTCTAGTGATTCTTTATTTAACACTAGCTTTTCCCAGTGGCTTCGCTCGCCCCCCTCCCCCCCCCCTTATTGTCTACGAGTATGTCACTCCTGAGTGACATTATCCATTGTCCAGTTACTTTGGTTCTGACCAAAGCAGCTTTCAACTGGTGAAAGAATTTTTGAAATCGGACCAGTAGTTTTTGAGCCTATTTATTAAAAAACAAACAAAATTTTCCTCTTTATAATTTTAGTAATAAGAAGGTATTATAATCTAATATCCTTAAACGAGCAATTCTTGTATATTTGTATATAATCAGGATCTCGGAAACGGCTCCAAGTATTTTCATGAAAGTTACAGATTAGAGGTTTTTCCCAAGGTCCCAGGTTCGAGAAAAGCTCGGTTCTCAAGATGTAGACATTTTAAAAACCGAGCGAAGCTCGGCCAACCAGATATTTAGTATAAATTATCAACTTGCTTCTGCCCCGGCTTCGCTCGTGCGGTGGTCGAATATTATCTACGGGAACGTACTATTGTTATAAAAGTTTCAGAATAATGCTGGTTCTGGCTCATAATACAATAGTGCATTTACGACTTTACCAAAAATTTAGCTTGAGGCACATATTTTTGCGCCTGACGACCCCAATTAAATGATCTAGATCTTACGGTATTAAATGTTAAAGGTATGAAGGTTTCGATACCTATGTCTCAAACACTTTTTTTTTTGGGACCAAAAAAATCGTATTTTCAACTACTTCCGGCTTTTTTCAAAGCTAGTTTCTCTCACACAGGTCTGTATTTCTATGTTGAGGGATAATTGAAGAAGTATGGAACAGTTTTCAGCGTCTGTCAAGCACTCTTCCAAAATTTAAAGTAGCTCTTAAGCCCTGGGCATGCGGACAGCGAGTAAAGGGCAACTCGCTGTCCCACCATGGACCATGCCCGGATCGACGTCGCGTCCACGCGCGCCTCAAAGAGAGTCAGCAAAAATGACGGGGCCCCCTCTCAGAGGACCAAAGCCTGCCGGGGTAAGTCCCGCGTTATCTCATTACCGTGACCCCGGAACATAAAGGGCTATTGAAGGACCCCGTGGATTTTAGCGCGATTATCGCGATACTGAGCCATTTGCAAAGTCATCCAAAAATTGCCTAATCTAATATCTTTAAACGAGCAATTCTTGTATATTTATTTATTCAGGATCTCGGAAACGGCTCCAATGATTTTCATGAAAGTTACAGATTAGGGGTTTTTCGGCTCAAGAAATCGCTTTATCAAGGTCCCAGGTTCGAGAAAGGCTCGGTTCCCAAGATATAGACATTTTAAAAACCGAGCGAAGCTCGGTCAACCAGATATTAAGTAGGTATTGAAGGACTATCTGGACACTATACCTTTTGAACATCTAACATTATTTGATTAATAATACACTTATATGAAAATGTCAAATCGATTTAATGTAGTTGGGTAGTTCTTCAGAGACAAAATTTTCGATGTCTGTGGGTATATTTCTGTAACCAACAAACAAAACGGCATGTAATATTTTTTTCTGTACAGTTTAGCTTTAGCTCTACCTGGGACAAATTCTATTTTTTTAATAGTAGCTATATATATACAAAATAAAAAAATTTGAAGTCTGTTCTCCTGATTCATATAGGGCGTCCGTTTCCCATTTTCCGGAACAAAATGGTCGATGTCGCATTTTTCTTTTGATTCATCAATATAAATTATAGTTATATCGAAAGGTAATTAATTGACCTCTTACAAAAAAAATACATATTAGATATAAGTACGTTAGTGTAATTTTAATTCAGTAAATAAGAAGTGTCCGGCGTATAAAACTGATTCATGTGGAGTAAGCTTTGCTTGACTGTACTTGATCGAGGAATAATGATGAGAGTCTGGGATCCCACGTGGGGGGAAACCTGCCGTACAACGGACGTGCTAGAAGGCGGACATGAGGCTGGTTGGCTTAGAACCTGGTGAAACACAGGTAAATGTCTGATTCATCTGTGCTTGGTTTAGGTACCTTGCTGATTACAATGCCTAATTTATCAATTTTATTTTGCTGTTTTAAGACTTTAATCTGAGTTTCGTGTGATGCTTTTGGGTTACAGATTCGTGTAGAAAAATGATAATACTGAAGTCTGTATGAATGATGAGTATGAGTATCAATCATGATTTTAGGCAAAATCATGATTCATCTGTGCCTGATTTATATGTTCAAAAACCCATATGAATCTGAAAATAAATTAGTTTTCCTCTTTTCCAGCCAGAAAGGAGCACTTTTGTTACGTTATTTTACTTTTTCATGTCAGTAGAGTGTGTGTGACATATTACGTACATAATTTTGACATTATTCTTCGGTTTTTATTCATTAATAGGTCAAACTCTATCTATTTTTTTATATTGCTGTTTACAACAATGCCACTATCAATAGTAGAAAAGATGGAACAAAATATATCTATGAGAAAAAGAGACTCACAGAACGTACGAAGAGATAGAAAATAAGAAAAGTTCCAGGCAAATATGCTGCGTGGAAATTAGAAATGAAAGAATTATATTTGAAAAAATAGAGAGAAAAACAAAAGTAAACAGAGAGAATATTATAACGTATCATTAAAATAACTATCTAGTACCTATTTATAACAAAATTCTCGCTTTTCTGTACCTACGTATTTATTTCTGTAATTGTTAGTTTAAAAACAAGAATTTTATTGTTGAATTGACCAGATTTTTTCCTTGATAATATGATCACTGTTAATAAATTAATTGTTTTATAAAAAAATAATATTGTTGTTATAATATTATGATTATTTTCTTATTACAAAGCCCATTTTTATTTACATCTGTTAAAAATTCTGATTCATCTGGGCACAAAATTTTTAAACGTCGATATCTTAAAAACTACTTTGTAAAAAGAAGTCCCTCAAATAAATAAATGTTATTTGGAATATCTATTTTCATATGAACATGTGTTACTGAGCGGAAAGTGGAATTAAAATTTGACCATATGAATCAGTCAAAGAATCAAATTTCGAAGAACTACCCATTTGTAACACAAAAACTATGCCGGATCATGTCAAAATAAATGCGGAGGTAAAATAAGGGTAGGTATATAATTCAAAATCGGTAACCATCTTTCTTGCAACAAAATTAAACAACGCACTTATGGGGCCTCACTCTTACAAACACATTCAACTTAAGGCGACTTCAAAAGTCTTTGTTCCCACCCTTCTCTTTCAATAAACTTGAGCCGGATTCCACCAATTGGTTGTGTTACAATAGACTTGGGTTCAAATGTCAGTTGTTTCTTCATGCCAGGAGCAAGTTCTACTCGATATTTCTTCAGTATTGTGATCAGTCCGGCCGCCATTTGCATTCTTGCGAATCTCATACCTGGAAAAGACGATGAGAGTAAAAATTATTAGATGATAAAAAAGTTTTTGTAGGTTTTTGTGATGGAGAGAGATTATGTTTCTAGCCGACTTCTACTTCTATTTCTGATTAGAAAACTTCGTATCGATTGTCATTTTAGGGTTTGCCATTTAAAAAATTTAAGTTTTTTTTTAAATACCTACACTAAAAAAACGTGGAAAAATGTAAAAATCCAGTTATATTTAGCATGTATGCTGTATGCTTTGACAATTGTTTTTAAACTAATAAATAAATAAATAAGGCATCAAGTGTTGCCACGTAGTGTGGAAACGCTTAACATCTCTGACAAAACAAGGCTTTAAGAAATATGAAATATTATTTTCTATCTAATAAAAGAAGAAACGGACGGGCTGACTGACTGATTTATCAACACATAGCTGAAGTTACCACAGGGTCTACAGGCACGAAAAGCACGAGCGTTCTTTAAATGACGCAAGTCTGCACTAAGAATGGATTTTAAGAAATTATTCATTACAAATTCCATTATTTTCATTTTTGAGTCAGAATTTCTGCAGAAACATGTTCATATAAATATTATCACAAAAATAACTAATCCCTAAAACTTACTAGTACTTTTAATACTTCTGCAGACGAGGGCGAACGAGGGCTGTGAGAAGAATGATAATATGGTACATCGTAATGCGTTGTTGTGAATGGTTTTCGCACTACATCAAAGTCGAAGCCACGGGCAAGCTAAAAGAAACCAAAGCTAATAGAATCCTAATAATGTGAGTAAATAATGCAATGATGAAGACCCAGAGCGTCGAGGTTTGCAATCGAAATAGAAAGTTGGTCATCTATCTGTCACTACCACACGGTCAGTAATAACTTATCAAAGTACCTGAAGGCTATACAGCGTACTTGAGCGTGACCATACGGCCGGATGCAGGGTACATACTCCTGTTATGATACGAGTACATAGCCACTCAACCACTCGGACGTTCTGAATAGCTCCGTGTTTTACGTGATGGTAAACGAAACCCCGCTCTGCGGAGCTGTATTTCCGCGTGCAAGGTTTAAAGGAATCAAATCAGTTTTTGGGGTGCCCAAAAGTTATTGGTATCTTTGACAGTAGACGTCATTACATCTTTTGATTCACAATTCACGACCAATTCTCTCTGAGAAGATAATTCAGAACATTGTAACAGTAATGACACTTACCGATACAGATTCTGGGACCATCACCAAATGGCATGTACGTGTATGGTCTGATGCTCCGCTTCTCCTCTCCCAGGAACCGCTCCGGACGGTACTGCTCTGGTTCTGGGAAGAACTCCGGATTGTGTTGAATATGGTACAACGGCAGGTGGATACGGACACCCTTCTCCACTGTCAGACCTGTCGGGAACGTGTAGTCTTGCATCACCTCGCGAGTCAGCACTCCTAGTACTGGGTAAAGTCGAAGAGTTTCATCAATACACGCATCCATATATGGAGTCTCTGCAACGCACTCGTACTTCAACACATTGTTGTGACGACGCAGATAACTGTCCACTTCTTCCAATAACCGTTCTTGAGCTTCCGGATGTTTCGCCAACTCGAATAAAGTGAAGCTCAAAGTGGTTGCCGAAGTCTCATAACCAGCGGCGAAGAACAGGAAACACTGCGCCACCAACAGATCGTCATCCACATCTAAGCTTATTTTTTTTCCTGCACCAGCCTTCATATTTGTAATGCTGTCGCCTGTCATAGTATTGTTTGTCTTCAACATCAGGACGAGATCAACAAAGTCGTTTCTCGTGGTTGGCATATAATTGCGGCCTTTGAAAATTCCTGTCATCAAATCTGTGAAGAATGTTTCCACTCGTTTAGAAATGGATCTGCCTCCTACTACGTAGAAGATAGCGGGCCAGATAGATCTGGCAACAATCTTGAAAGCGCTGAACCTGCGAGTATCAAAGATAGCGTCACCAATACCTCTGAATGGGTTATTTTCTTTCTTCACCATCGTGTTGGTGTCGACTCCAAATGCACAGGATCCGATACAGTCCATGGTGAACATCGCGGCGAGCATTCTGGCTTCTACGGATTCAGTTCCCTGCACTTCCTTGTCGAGAACGTTCTCAAACACATGAGAACACTTGTTGATCAAATGGAACATGTTCTTCATCTTGGCGGAGGAGAACAACGGAGTCAGGTTCTGTCGCAGCACCTTCCACGTGTCACCGTGAGAGAAGAAGAGGGCTCTTAAGAGCGGCTCCCTATGATTGTAGTTGGACACTTCACGGCCGTTGAAGAAATAGAAGTCCTTGGTTATGACTAGCTTGATCATTTCAGGGTCTTGTACGATGAGGGCGGGTTCCGAGCCATAGTAGGCACCAACATACGGCGCGTTAGGGAATTTCTTGCATATTTTCTGTTCAAGTTCTAACATATGTGTCTTCTGTAGAATAGCTTCGGCAAAGTTTCCGAATATCGGGGTCGGCTCTATAAACGGCACTTTCTTTTTCTCCCAATACTGGTACTTTCGTTTGGAGATCAGGTAGACCGCATATAGGATGAGCGGTATCGTCGCAAGGAGTATTGTTGTGATCATGTTGAAGTTTTGGAAGAATCTGATTGTTAGACTATTTTTTGAGTAAATATATAGTTATAAATGTACAGATAATGAGTTCGGATTATTTAAGGTTGACAACAAATTCTTGTGTTTTAAGGAATTTCCCGTTGACGATTGATTCATATGTATTTATAAATGTACCTTGTAGTTGCAACAACAATATTTATAGCCGTTTGTTTGTATACCAATAATGCAAATATAAAGGATTTCGATATTAAAACTAATGGTAGCCATACACCATACTGCCTATTTGTCAATTCGGCATAAAACTGCCAATTTGCTCAAATAGAATTGAACGTGTATGGGGGTGGAATGCCAATTTGATGGCATGACATGCCAATTTTGATAGGTCATCAAATCGTTTTTGACACAACGTCAAATCGGCAGCAGTGATGCCATCTTAGCAACTCCATAGATAGTTAGCTAATTTTATAAAGGTGCTAGAAAAAAAAGCTAAAAAGTGTAACTTGTGGCTAAACTTTTTAGCTACTTTTCTACAGGGACGGTTAGGCCACGTTCACACGGCGATTATTTTCCCGTATACCGTACACGAGATTTTATCGAATAGAGTTGACCAGTTTTAGGACAACTATGCACGGTACACGGTAAAATATTATATTTCTCAAACACGGGATTTTCCCGTATGAACGCCGTTTAAACTATTTTTAAGTTTTCATTTGTGAACTGTTATTACTGCTCTATTCGATAAAATCTTGTATACAGTATACGGGAAAATAATCGCCATGTGAACGTGGCCTTACCAGGAAAACTGAGGCTTTTCGCACATGGATCGCATGTACACTCGTAAAAAAAAGAGTTATTCATTTTATTTTAAACCAAAATACGATTGAAAACTTGAGAGGTGTCAAGGGACCACGAAAGCAAGTTAAAAAAAGGTTCATGCTATTTTCGACCTTATTGACATTTATGCAAACACCTGATTTTAATGAAGGAGCAATGTTAACGAATGAGAATGTGAGAAAAACAAACTAAATTTTAAATGTCGATAAGGTCGAAAATCGCTTGCACCACTTTTTTTAACTTGCAATCCTTAAGCAAATGTTTTCCGACCTTCAAGCGATTTTCGACCTTATTGACAACGATGCAAACACCGGATTTTAATGAAGAAGCAATGTTAACGAATGAGAATGTGAGAAAAACAAACTAAATTTTAATGTCGATAAGGTCGAAAATCGCTTGCACCACTTTTTTAACTTGCTATCCTTAAGCAAGTATTTTCCGACCTTCAAGCGATTTTCGACCTTATTGACAATGATGCAAACACCGGATTTTAATGAAGGAGCAATGTTAACGAGGAAATTGAAAATAATTGAATTGAAAAGGAGCAATGTGAGAAAAACAAACTAAATTTTTAATGTCGATAAGGTCGAAAATCGCTTGCACCACTTTTTTTAATCTAATTCGATAGTCTCATGATGAAATGAAAAGGTGCTAGAAATTGTAGCTGTCGTCACCGAATAATAGCCAGATCTAGTTGCTGAGTTGGCATCACTGGTGCAGATTTGAAGTTGTGACAAATCTATCGTATCGATAGGCAGGATGGTGTATGGTGTATATGGACGAACTGCCGATTTGAAACAATTGCAAGCGTCAAATCTATCGTATCGATAGGCAGGATGGTGTATATAAGTAAGCATATTTATTTGCTCAAAGATGTGTATACATACAGAACGGTGACATTATGCATGCAAGATATTATTATAAATTATGTTCGACATATTGTTTGCCACATAGGCGACGTGCAAAATAATTATGTTGCTTTTATTACGCTAATACTATATCCGTTTTTAGTTAATTAAATAATTCAGAAGGTTACACGGACGATAAGAAAAAATTAAATTAAAAAATAAAAACAATAGTAAATTTAAAAAAATCTACTAAGAATAAAAAAATTAAAATGTCAATAAAATAAAATAACAGACAAATAGACAGCTTTTGTTGTCCAAGTTACAGTACTATGTAGGTACACTTAGTAACTTATCTATTTATGTATTTATATATTGCAAATTATCATAAAAACAAGAAAGCATTGAAAAAAATATTAAAAGTTATGCAATAATCTATGCTATTTCATAGGCCTTCTGGTATACACGGTTTATCTTGGTTTGATCTTTGTCTGTGATCCACATCTGTGATCTGTGATAACTGTGACAATGAAAGATTTTAAGATTAATTTGACACGCATGTAATAGTTATTTGTTATACAAGAGTGCAAAGTTGCTTTTTAACCGCGTGCTCAATTTTGATGACCGAGCAAGCGAATGATTCAAAAATTAGAATCATGAGCGGTAGTGAGGGAATCAAAAGAGCACAAGGTGAAAAATCTTTGCACTCGAGTGCAACACGTAACTTTTCATCCCACCTCAGCGAGGAAATGAGTAGATGCAAAAAAAGTTTAGGTAATAACTACTTACTACATTATTATAGGTACCTACTTAAGTATTACAGAAAATAAAATATAGTTTAGTATGTTTTTAAGTTTCTTATTTTTATCTTGGTTTGTCTTAACAATAAGTAGGACGTGAAAAGAAAACCATAAAAGAAAAGTTCTGAGTCAAGAAGGTTCCGAGTCTGAGATTTTATTTTTTATTATGTCTGTGTGTGTGTCCATTATCAAATAAATGTTTTCTATTCTATTCTATTCTTTTTAGATTGTAATAAATTAATAGTAGATTACGCACCAAAGAATTCTGGTTCGGGATTCAAGTTAGCCCAATGGGCACCACAACAAGCGATCAGCTGTAGGGGTCAGCAGCCGCCTTTACTGGTACAACTCTTTAGTGCACGTGCATGTTCCAAATTCAATTTACTTTATCCACTAGAGGATAAAAACGGCTTTTACGCTCAGATATCGAAGAGGAAATAGTACATTATGCAACGAGTGAATAAAGAGCGGATTTAAAGCGAGGGCCATATATATGAATCAAGAGCAAGCGAAGGATTTTAATGACTGAATCACGACCGTAGGGAGTGATTCATGATGATTGAATCACGAGCGAAGCGAGTGATTCAAGTATTTAAATCCTGAGCGACGCGAGTGATTCAGGCCCTCGATTTAAATCCGTTTTATTCACGAGTTACATACGATACTTTATACCATGACCACAAGAAAAATAATAATTAAGCGATAATAGATAGTTATTTAACGAAGAAAAAAAAAGACAAAGGTGCGTTTACAAACATCTAAATTCACATACACAAACACCCAGATCCGAAACAAATAACTATAGATCATACGAAACTTTGCTCCGTGCGGGAATCGAACCCACTGCACGCAACGAAGTAGTCAAATCGCTCGGTCACTAAGCCAACAAATTGACATTAAACTCGGATCAATGTTTTAAATTAAGAGTAACATTATCCTAACAACACGTGGGCTGACGCGGGTGGACCGCAGCAATGTGTTCTAAATTCAAATTCAAAAACAGTGAGAAAAAGAGCTTTTTACTCACTGTTTTCAGTGAGAAAAAGTAACTTTTTAAAGTGGGAATGGTATAAACATATTTTATGTGTTTGCACACTGTGTTCTGTCAATGGTTTCCCCAGTTTGTTTCTGTAGTGTTTGCATAACAATTAAATAAATAACTGCATGCACTTTTATTTTCGGGAATGTCTCATAAATTACTAAAATTGTGGCGATATAATATTCACGTGCGATGACATGATTGATTCATTTCATGAATCATGTGTGATTTTCAACAATTAGCTTAATATTATCGATGGATATCTGTACTATAAGATATATAAAACTACGCTGGGATTAATAGGGACGGAGCAGCAATAAAAATGTTTTAAAATCGGAAAAAGGATTCGTAGAGAGCTAAAAATTCTTTTGTTTTTCTGCACCACCCTAAAAGCAGACTGGCATTATATCTGAGGCTTTTGTACGAATTCGTGCAGTTTTTAGTAAATAATAAAATAAATAAATAATAATAATAAAATAAAATAAATAAATATATTTAAAACTGTTTTTTTCCCCAACGTGGGTGTATCGTGGGTGTAACGTGGGAGTAACCTCATGATCACGTGACATATAGCGACAAGCAATGTTTACAGGTTGAATTATTTTTTATTTGTTCAACATTGGTTTAATAACAAATTGGTCTTGCGGACGTACGCTTAGTGCCGCTGATCCGTGAGGACATATGTACGAGAAAGAATTGGATGATTCTAGTCAAGTATAGCAACAATAATTTAAATATTAACCAGGTACATGTCCTGATAACTAGATGACTCTGACTATAAGAATTAAATGGTTTGCTACACCTGCTACCCACCCGTTAGCAACGCCTAGGCTCGCAAAATCGCTTGTAGCCATCGCATCACCTAGGCTCGCAGTGTGGACATACACATATGCACACGCTTTTTTATCAAGCAAGCTCTTAAATTCACAGTAAAAAAATAAATAAAGAACACCGGTGATTTAATATTCTTCATTTTCGAGCATAATGTTCATTTAACTTATTTTATTTTCTCGTTCAGTTTGCCACCACATGCTGTATCTATGTCAGATTTGTTGAATGACAATCAACCACCTGCTGTACCTATTAGCAGATTTGTTGAATGACAAACAATGAACCGTCATGGTGACTGATAGATTTCTTCATTTTTAAGCAGAGATAGCAAGCAGTGAATCATGATGAGTTAAGATGCGTACAGACCATGTATCGATGTTATATAACATTGTTATAAAACACGTCCACACCATGTAACATTGTTATAAAACATTGCCAAATAAATCCATACCGTACTAGTGTAACAATGTTATATCTTCATCATCTGAAACATGTTATATAGCAATGTTATATAACATTTTGTGTCCACGTCATCTGAAACATGTTTTATAACAATATTATATACACATGTTATATAACAATGTTATATAAAATGTTATGTTATATAGTTGGTACGCATCTTTATATTGTGCCCTCTCTTGGATAAAGAGAGCCCATGAAATTTACAGAATCGAACCTGCCAGCTGTATCTATAACAGATTTGTTGAATGATTAACAATTGACTAACAAACAACAGTCATGCTGACTGACAGATCTCTTCATTTTTAAACAAAAGATAGCAATCAATGAATAGAATGTTGCTTAGTAACTTATTTATTTTAAAAGGGTTTAGATATAAATATTTAATTGCTATGTTATGAAAAATTGCACAATATTATGTATGTGACTCATTGTGATAATGTCTTGATTTCTTAAAGTAACGCCATTCTATATAAAGGCTTTGAAAATAGAAGCTCGCGCTAAAGTCTCGCTGCCGCCCGGCGCGACTCTAGCGTGGCGAATTCTTGGCGTGTTTCTAGTTAGCGTCGTGAACTTTTAGGGACGACTAGCTTAGGGTGTTTGTACACGGCGCATGTAAGCCGCGCAATTGCCTCAACATGCTAAAGCTACATGCCCCGTGTACAAGCACCCCGCGGGTATGATCAAGTAGCTTGCGCATGTTACTCGCGCGGGTAAACCGCAAACCCGCACCTTTACTTGCGCGAGTTGCATGCGCCGTGTACAAGCACCCCGCGGGTAGCTTGATCAAGTAGCTTGCGCATGTTACTCACGTTGTTAATCCGCAAACCCGCAGCTTTACTTGCGCGAGTTGCATGCGCCGTGTACATACAAGCACCCTCCGGGTAACTTGATCAAGTAGCTTGCGCATATTACTCTCGCGAGTAACCTGCACCTTTACTTGCGCGGGTTACATGCGCCGTGTACAAGCACCCCTAGTTTTCATAGTGAGTGAGAACGTTAGCGATTTTACTAACTATGAAACGGTCACGACAAACTAGCGTCGCGTCTCGCCGAGGTTACGAAGCCTTTATTATCATTTTATTATAATCCTAGGCAAGAAAAAAAACTTAAAAAAAAAAAGTAACCGCCTTCAAGAACAACCACAAAAAAGGGTAAAATAACCTACAAAATTACTTTTCTTTCGGAAGTCGGTGGCTTTGTATTTTTATTTCGTTGTCTTTTTTGCCACCGACTTCCAAAAGAAAAGTTATTCTGTAGGTTATTTTACCCTTTCTAACTGACTTCATTTGTGGTTGTTTTTGAAGGCTTTGGCCCTCTGAGAGGGGGGCCCCGTCATTATGCTGACGCTCTTTGAGGCGCGCGTGGGACACAACGCGCCGTCGACCCGGGCATGGTCCTTGGTCGGGCAGCGAGTTGCCCTTTACTCGCTGCCCACATGCCCGCGCCTACGGTGGCCGGAGATCATCGAGCGACGTCCGTCGCCGTGGGCGCCTACCACAGCGGCTAGAGCGGAGGGAGGACGCTGTCCTCTCTCGCTCGCGGCCTGCCTCCTCCTTTACGACCATTACTGCCTCGCAGAAGGAGCTGACCGCTTCCCACTCCGTCTCGCCCCGCAGCATGGCCGCAACCAATGCCGGGCGCGAGAGGTCTCCGCCTATCGCAGCCGTGAGGACACGTCGGTGCTCCGCCCAAGCTGGGCAGTCTTGCACCGTATGCTCCACCGTGTCCTCCGGGCGATCTTCGCAGTGGTGACACCCAGGCGTCTCCTCCTTTCGCATCAGACACAGGTACCTCCCGAAACTTCCGTGTCCGGTGAGGACCTGCGTCAAGCGGTAGGTCAGGACGCCATGACTTCTCTCCAGCCACTCAAAGAGGGGTCTTACCGCCGCAATTGCGGCGTGCCCGACATAATATCACTTAGCAGAAATTAATTAAAATGCTCACAAAATAAAAAGTCCTGAACCAAATTTTATGAATTTTTTATGGGACCAAATGAATAATATACTGCATCGAACAAAAAAAGAATCACACTAATCGAACTAGAAACCTCTGAGTTATCGGGGAACATACATAAAAGAAAAAAAAAAGATTCCGACAAACTAAGAACCTCCTTTTTTTGAAGTCGGTTAAAAATAGCAAATTAATTCGTGCCTAACTGCACATGTTTCTTAGTGCCTATGCACACTACGTTTTTAACCGACTTCAAAAAAAGGAGGAGGTTATCAATTCGACTGTATTTTTTTTTTTTTTTTTTATGTTTGTTACCTCATAACCTGCGACTGGGTGAACCGATTTTCATGATTCTTTTTTTATTCGAAAGCTGGTGCTTCCCGTGTGGTTCCATTGTCACCATTTCATGATCTGATGATTGGATCTTGGAGAAATCGAGGGCAACCCTTAAATTTTATTAGCTGACACATAGTTTTTCGCAAATCATATGAAGTAATTCAAGTACTTGCGTATGGAAATCATCATCTCATGTAGCTGAGCTGATGATGGAAGGTACAACTCCTCAAGTAAGAAAATTATGTTTGAGTTCGCATATCTCAGAACTATAAGTCCGATTTAAGTAATTCTTTTTTTGTTGTACTAGGTATCGTTCGACTTAGGGAATACTGCAAATTTCAACAAAATCGGTTCAGCAGTTTTTGAGATAGGGAATGAATGAACGATGTTATTACCGGGTGCAACGGATTACAATAAATTCTAGTGCACATGTAAGAAACTAAATGATGTACTTATTTGACAAGGATTTTGGTTGAATATTTAAACTAAAAAGAGTAAAATAAAAATTTTTCAAAAAAAATTGACCGGCTTCAAAAACAACCACAAAAAAGAGTAAAATAACCTACAAAACTTTTCTGTCGGAAGTCGGTGGCAAAAGAGACAATGAAATTAATAAAAAAGTCACCGACTTCCGACAGAAAAGTTTTGTAGGTTATTTTACTCTTTTTTGTGGTTGTTTTTGAAGGCGGTCAATTTTTTTTGAAAAAGTTTTTATTTAAACGCGTCGTTAACGCGCTTCTGTAGCGATACGGATGCGATACGCACACAACTCAAACGCATCCTGTAGACCTTTTACACCTGTTTAAATTCAAAAACGAGTTTGCATCGATACAGACGCGCATGTGTACCGATACAGACGCGATGCAAAGGCGCGTTTGACGTAATACAAACGACAACAAACTACTCTCAAATGTAGTGTGTATAAGCCCTTAGATGCACGCAAACCACACTGTTTGTACACGTCCTTATACCACTTATGAAAATAAAGTAGCAATTACATGCTTAAGTGTAATGTCAAGTGTTTTGTTGGTACTCGTAAATAAAGCGTTTGCAATAGTTACATTGCAGAAGCTATAAATAGTTAATAGGTAGCACTTATAAGTGGTCATTATCTGGACATTCAGCAATGTCATTGTTTTGCACTTATGGAGGTTCCTACGTCATACAGGCATCTACTTAGGAGGAGTTGGTTCATCATCTTTCTGCCACACAGCAGCTATAATGTGAAGATGTACATTATAGAACGATACATCTCCTGAGGATTTGTATGGAAAGATGTATTGAGATGTATCGTGCTGTAATGTACATCTTTTCATTATAGCTGCTGTGTGTGAAGCCCTTTAACTTCATTTTACGCAATAACAAACTGTTGCAAGTGCCTTGATCACGAATGGCGTTTGTCACCATCATCTTCCTGGCCTTACCCCATTTTACTTGTGGTCGGCGCAACACGTTTTTTTCTCCATTCTCTCGTATCAGACTTCACAGTATCAATAACTCCATTTTCTTTCATATCATTCCTTAGACAATCAATCCATCTTCCTCTTCCTCTAAATCCAGCAACGTTCATACTCATCACTCTACTAACTGAGAATTCTACTATTCCACTTTCTAATAATATTATAAACGTGACAGTTTGTTTGGATGGATAGATAGTTTGTTACTCTTTTCCGTAAATACCATTTTTTTGCGTGTTTGATATACTGATGCTCGATTTGGAAATTCACGGGAAAAGCCAAGCACAAAATTACCACCTGTCAACGGGGAATAGAGTGAAGTATGCTGAAGGTTAATAAAATAGACAAATTACGACACACAAAAATAAGATCTATTACAAAATCTAATAATAAGCTTAAATGGAAATGCCTTCGCCTCACACTAAGAAGCTATCCTGTGTCATGGGTGCGTTCACAAAACAGGAAAAAGGGGGTAAGAAGCAGAGACGCTCTAATCCAATAAGGAATTGAATCAGCGGCAAACGGATGAGGATGGGTTCATCAAGGTGGAGAAGAAGATGAAGAAGAAGCCACAGAAGAGTCAGAACCAGTGTGGTTCCGCGCTGGCTGGGCCAAACATGCTGTTGCGCCCTGCAATTTAATACCTACGACGCTTTTGTATGTGTCCCGGCTACATTATAGAAGGTTGAGGAGTATTTGTGAGTAAAGACCTCCTGGAATTTGAGGGTCGAGAGGTTGGAGCCGCGCCATGAAACCAACTTCCAACCAAGGATGAGTTCTGGCCGAAAGGTGTCGTGTACCGCGTTTTAGAGGCCAGCTGCGCGGCTCCAGTCAGCGAAACACGATGCCGATGCCGCCTCTTTGTGTGCAATAGTCAATAAGTCTAGTTTGTAGATGATTCATATGTATTAGTTTATTTATAATTATTATATTAAATGGTAAGTATATATTCTATGTTATGGGCCATAGTTGCCTGAAATAAAGGTGTAAATAAAATAAATAAATACTAAACTCATATACATAAACCCCATACACAGACCCGGAACAACTACTTGTGGATCATAAAAATATTTGCTCCGAGCGGGAATCGAACCCGCTACACGCAGATGTATGATGCTGGCTACTGTACCTTCTTGAGATTTTAAATATTGATACAGGAGTATCGGAGTAAGTAAGAGGCCAGGTTAAATTCCCAGTGTGGTTCAAACTGTAATTTAAGATAGATAGAAAAAACATTACCTAATTAATTTTCTGATCGTTGTGTCATCTCAAGGTTACTTAGTAAATAACCTAAATCCTTTCAAGTTTTTATTTCAAAAATTTTGTTTATTTATTTTTAACACGAGTTTCATTTAAAAACGTCCTCTCATAATTTACTGGCGAACTAGTACCGCCCCAGGGTGTAGTTGGGAATGTTTTATTGGCCTATAAAATGTAGAATTGTTACTGTAAAAATGCGACATTTTTTTTATTATACCTACTTTTTTACCATCCTTGCGAATACTAAAGCTTAACCAACACTGTAGACCACTAAGGTTGTGTTTAAAATAAATACAAAAAAAAAAAAAAAAAAAAATGATCATATTCTGAAATTTGGATAAAAACTTTATCTGTAATATTAAAATCAAGTTGTTAGTTAGTCTTGATGAAACTCGAAAACGAAGGAACGAAGGTTCAAAAGGTGATTTTGAGGCGGTACGAAGTTTGCCCGGTCACCTAATTGAAAATAAATATCTTCTAAAACAAACACAAAAAGAAAAACTTTTCTTTCGTAATTCGTTACTATTTCATTTACTTATTTTAGGCACCGACTTTCTGCAAGAAAAGTTAATTTGCTTTTTTACACAAAATGAAAAGTGCCTGATATTCGTATAAAGCAACAGTCTAGAACCCGCGAATCAATGTCTGTGTTCAAGGGTCTACGAGTACGTTCCCTGCTACGCTTGCTACGAGGATTCGTAGCCCGTAGATCCTGCGTAGCATTAGTGCTACGCAACCAGATATTACGAACTACTTAGAAAGACTTTCTTGCTCTAATTTTATTTTTCAAATCATAATAATTATTATCAACAAATTCAATAAATACAGAATATAACGCCTGAAATAGTAAGTTTTTCACTTGAAGTTAAGTTGTAGCAGCAAGTAGTTGCTATCAATTAATTAACAGGTGAAATAAATTTAAGCTAAATTGCTATGATTATTTTTTTATTAAACACATTTATTTTAAAAACAGTCAGCATTTGATACCAGGGTTGGTGTAAAAGCTGAGCTGCGTGCCGTGAGTTTGATTCATCCGGAACAAATATTTAACAAATTGGACGGTAAATTATTATTTGTCATCATTATCATCATCAGCCTATAAATGTTCCCACTGCTGGGACACAGGCCTCCTCGATAAAAGAGGGAGTGGGCCATAATCCAGCACGCAGGCTCAGTGCGGGTTGGTAGATGGCATAATGTCTTCTAATTTTTGGTTCTAGGAATGCCGGTTTCCTCACGATGTTTTCCTTCACCGTTTTGAGAGCAGTGGTGATGAAACAAATTACACAAAGTAATGCGCCTGGTTGGATTTGAACCCACGACCTACAACTCGTAAGTTGGGGTCGATACCACTGGGCCACCTCTGCTCAAAATTATTTCTACGTAACTAAAAAATAATGTACCTAAGCATTTGGTTTACATATTCAGAAAAAAAATCTTTCAAATTTGCCAGTCAGTCCATTTATTACGATGATTTTATAGGTTTAGTTAGTAGTTACAATACAGTTTTACTTGATTTGTTATACCAGCCTTGGTTGTTTGTCAATATTAATGCAGGGATCTTCATCATCATCATCAGCTGGAAGACGTCCACTGCTGAACATAGGCCTCCCCCTTAGACTGCCACGCCGAACGACAATTCGCCACTTGCATCCATCGGCTGCCCGCAACCCTCACGATGTCGTCGGTCCACCTAGTGGGAGGCCTGCCTACGCTGCGTCTTCCGGTCCGTGGTCGCCACTCCTTGTAATGCAGGGATTAATCGAGGTAATACTTTGAAAGATATTTCTATGCTGAAATAATATAGTAAAATGGCCAATAAGATGTCTTAATAATAACGTATAAATTCGTCAATTAAATTGATTAGTTGTAGGTATTATTATCATATTATTTTAACGTTAAACTCCCTTTCAACTTTTGTCTCAATTCACCCCGTTCAAACAGCCCTTCTTCAAGGGATATTCTATAAGTCAGTGTAAGTACTTGGTCATTGATCTTCATTCCTACCCTTAATATAAATGATAAGGGTTCAATTTGGGTTGTTTTAAGGGTTTGACCTCAAGAGTTGAATAATGATACGAAATTGCGTATTTAGAGTTTTATGGCGCTCACCTCTCGGTTTCTCAAACAAATATAAACCTTAAGTTTTTAAAAATACGGTTACTTTATTACTTATCACTAGAAGTTACCGTAGTAGTGCTTAGTTGTTGGGAATACATTTGAATTACATTTTTCTTTCCGATTGAGCACCACGACAGATTTTATTAATCGGAGTTCTAATGGAAATCCAAAAGGGGGAAATGGGTGGCCCAGTGGTATCGGTCCCGACTTATGAGTTGTAGGTCGTGGCCAGGCGCGTTACTTTGTGTAATTTATTTCATAACCACTGCTCTCAAAACGGTGAAGGAAAACATCGCGAGGAAACCGACATGTCGCAGAACCAAAACATCGAAGACATGTGACATCCAACAATCTGCACTGGCCCCGCTTGGTGGATTATAGCCCACTCCCTCTCAAAGAGAGGAGGTTTATGTCCCAGTAGTGGGAACATTATAGGCTGATGATGATGAATTGGAATATCAAAGGCGCTGCAACAATCGGTGCTCAAGCAGGAACTAAATTTAATAGCGACTAATGCTTACTTTTCACGGATCCCATTATAAACTGCTATTAGATTTTTCCAATTAAGGGGGATGCTCCAACCAGCCCGCGAAATTCAATTTTTTTTACGTTTTTTGCTTTTTGCAGGCCAGTGACATGTTGTAACTTTATAAATATTTGTGTTGCGCAAATAACAAGTATAATTTTAAATATAAAAAATATCAAAAAACTCGCTCCATCAGCTCTCACATAGAAAAGGTGCATCATGTTAAAATCTCCGAAATCTAACTACGATGCACCTTTTCTATGTGAGAGCTGATGGAGCGAATTTTTTTACAATTTTTATATTTAAAATTATACTTGTTATTTGCGCAACACAAATATTTATAAAGTTACAACATGTCACTGGCCTGCAAATTGCAAAAAACGTAAAAAAATTTGAATTTCGCGGGCTACATCGAAGCAATCACCTTAAAATCACATTCACAATGAGAAAATATTTCTTCTGTGTGGTAATCGCACTCGCAACACGCAGATCAGTATACGATTGCTAAGTCACTGCGCCAGGCGTGCATAAAGTAATACCGGTCTAACGTAAGCGTATATTTTGCACACGAGTTGTGCGATCACACATAATTTACAACATTCCAGTTATGTTGTGCATACAATGAGCACATTGAACAAATTAATAAATGAATGACTTCGTGACCCGCAAGACTAAATTCATGACAAATGCCTTCTATGAGTTTGTGGCTAAATAATAATATTATGGTCGACGTCATGCTGTGTATTAATTTAATTTATGTATTTTTTTCCATGTTTAAGTATATCAGTATAATTTATTTATCAAATATTATTTACAGATTTATATAATTATATATACATATATTTATGTATAAAAAATGATCTTGAGTGTAATAATATATTATAATATATAGGTAATATAAGTTGGTATATATTTTCATATGTATTAATATTTTATTTATAAACTAGCACTTTGCCCGCGACTTCGCCTGCGCGTGTTTCTAACTTTGAACTCAGTGAATTTAATTCCCGCACACCTTCCTTATAGGATACTTTTGGAAAATATAAGAAAAACTGAATACAAACAATCAATCGTAGTAGACTAACTGTTTTCTGATTTTCACCCCGCTAGGGATTGAAATTCAAATATAAATAGCAAGTTTTGAATTTATCAAAGCAAGCAGTAAAATCCTTCCCTTAAAACTTAATCGGGGTGATTAAGTTTTTCACCAATTTAGGGAGTGAAATGAAATGAAATGAAATGATGAAATGAAATGATGAAATGAAATGAAATGAAATGATGTTTATTTATGCAAGTAGGTTTTATCAACACTTTTACACGTCTTTTCATAAAACTAGGAGGGGCCGGTGTTTCGTACCTGACTACTCTGAGAAGAAACATCCGAAACAAACTCAGAGGTCACAGTCTCTTTTAAAGTCCAGACATCATAAATGTAGAACAATAATTATACGAGGACCATGCAGGCTATGTCTGAAATGGTCTTTTGAAGAAAGAACCACACAAATTTGAGTGGACCTGTCCAGTCAGTGCAAGCATTTGTCAGTTATCGTGGAGCTCAACTTATAACACAAGGAGCTCAGCGACACGACGAACAATACCAAAGAAAGGACTTGTTTAGGCCGCTTAAGTTACTCAAACTGTCAGACAATCATTATAATGAATAAATAAATAAAAAACAACAGCTGGCCCACATGGGTCCTCGTATTCACAAAACTAAATAAAATAAATAATTACATGTAAAATAAAATAATGTCAGTTTGTATAAAAATATAAAATAATCATACATGTCAGTTTGTATATAAAGGAAAAAAGAAGAAAGAAAGGAAAAAATATAATACAAAAATGTCAGATTGTATAAAAAAATCGTAAATGTCAGATTGTATATAAAAAAAAAATGTAAATAACAATCGGAAAATTGTTTCGTCAATACATGTGAGAACTATGTAGATTCTTGTATGAAATGGTCTTTTTAAGAAAGAACTGCAAAGAACTGCAAAGAAAAGCTTTAAGTAGACCTGTTCAGTCAGTGCAAGCATGTGTCAGAGAATGAAAGCTCAACTCAGTACGTAAGGAGCTAAACAACCTCTGATACCACATATTCCTCACATGATCAAGAAATCATAAAAAGTTTATTAAAAGCGATTGACGAAAATTAGAAAAATCTATAATTGATGCTTGAGGGTGCATTGGAGCAGCTTACTCCCAGGCCATTTTGTCATCAAGATAATCTTTGATTTTATAGTAACTTTTTTTACATAGTTGCTGTTTAATAACTGATTTAAATTTGTTTAGGCTTAGTTCTTTAACATGGTTTGGGAGTTTGTTGTAGAAACGTACACTTTGGCATTTAAACGAATTACTAATTTTATGGAGCCTACTCGCGGGTACTTTTAGCAAGTCCTTGTTTCTTGTATTTATGCTATGAATGTCGCTATATTTTGTGTAAAGATTAATATTCTTTTTAACAAAAATCAAATTTTCATACACGTATTGAGATGCAACTGTCATTATATTTATTTCCTTAAATTTATCCTTCAGTGAATGCCTGCTACCTAGGTTGTAAATTGCTCGAATGGCTCTTTTCTGCAGCACAAATATAGCCTGAATGTCGGCCGCATTTCCCCACAGCAAAATGCCATACGACATAACACTATGAAAATAACTGAAATATACTAAACGGGCTGTTTCTACGTCGGTTAAATGACGAATTTTATATACCGCGTATGCTGCAGAGCTGAGCCGTTTCGACAATTTTGTAATATGGGGGCCCCATTGCAGCTTCGAGTCTAGAGTAATACCCAAGAAAACAGTGGTGTCCACAAGATCCAATTCAGCACCATGTACTAGTACACTGGTTTTCACCTGCTTAACGTTCGGTGTTAGAAATCTTAAACATTTAGTCTTTTTTTCGTTTAAAAGTAAATTATTAACACTAAACCAATGTACTATTTTAGAGAGAGCTATATTTACCTCATCAGTAACGGGCTGTTGACGTTTTAGTTTAAATAAAAGTGATGTGTCATCTGCAAATAAAACTATATCATGATCTTTCTTTACAAGGCAAGGAAGGTCATTGATGTATATAAGAAATAAAAATGGGCCAAGAATTGAGCCCTGCGGAACTCCCATAGTGACAGTAGAACCCGGAGATCGTTTACCATTAACGTCCACTCTTTGGACCCTATTATCCAAATAAGAAATAAGAAGATCCAAAGCAGTATTTCTAACACCATAGTGATGTAATTTCCTGATTAATGTTTCATGAGAAACGCAATCGAATGCCTTAGACAAGTCGCAAAAAATCCCCAAGGCATCCTGCGAATTTTCCCACGCTTCATATATATGTGTAAGTAGCTCAACACCAGCATCAGTTGTCGAGCGACCCCTTGTGAAACCGAATTGTTTGCTATTAAGTAGTTTATATTTATTAAAATGTCTTTGCAGTTGATCTAGCATCAATTTTTCGAATATTTTACTAAATGTGGGAAGCACAGAAATTGGTCTAAAATTCGTGGGGTCTGATGTGCTACCCGATTTAAATAATGGTATTATTTTGCTATTCTTCATTAAGTCAGGAATCACACCACACTCAATACATTTGTTAAAAATAATTGCCAATTCAGGCGCTACACTCTCTATAATGCTTTTGGTAATCTCTACGGAGTTTCCCCATAAATCAGCAGTTTTTTTTACATTAAGGGTGTTAAAAGTTTTAATAATATCTTTATCAGTTATAAACTCGAAATTAAAATCATGCTTACAGTTTTCAACATTTTCTTTTAATAATGACTCGGCTTCAATGGGTGTTGATTTTAAGAATTTTGTGGTTGAAACTGGAATATCAGCAAAGAAACTTTCAAAAATTGTTGCAACTTCTACATCCTTATCAATTATTTTATCATTAATATTAAGACTAAAGCCAGTGCTATGCTTCCTTTCTCTTCCAGTTTCATTATTGATTATTTCCCATGTGGTTTTTATTTTATTCTGGCTATTTTTAATTTTAGAACTTATATAACGACACTTAGCTTCTTTACAGACTTGTTTAAATAATTTAGAATAATTTTTAACATATTCATTAAATTCTGTACTCTTATTATAGTTTCTTTCTTCGTATAATTCATAAAGTTTTATTCTACTGTTATGTATCCCTCTGGTTGCCCATTCACTGAAGGTTGTGGAACCATTTACTGAGATCTGCTTGGGAATGAATGTCGAGTCAAATTCTTTACAATACATTGCAAAAAAAGAATTATACAGTTGATTAGGATCATCACTATAAGGTAAGTAGGGTAATTTACTAATGATTTTATTTTTGAATTTCTCCAAGCGACCTGCAGATTTAGGAACCACCCTAATACTACGCTTAGCCACATTTTTATCTTGTAAATTAAATGTAATCAACTGTCCACAGTGATCAGATTCCAGTTGATTTATTATTTGTTTCTTAATAAGTATTATATCTGTGAAAATATTATCTAGACATGTTGCTGATGTGGCTGTAATTCTGGTAGGCTCTAAAAATTGATTAGTCAGATTATATGATTGAAATAAATTATAAATTCTTAAACATGTTGGTGAGTCCTCCAATAGGTTGACATTAAAATCACCACATACAATTACATTTTTTTTTAGTTTACCAAGTTTTTGCAAAACATCATCCATAACATTTTCAAAGCAATCATAAACTGAAGATGGTGGCCGGTACACACTCAATACAACATGCTGCTCCAACTCCACACAAGCAATTTCAATAGTCCGTTCTACAGATAGGCTCACAATATCTTTACGTTCTTTATATTTAAGATTATTGTTTAATAGAATCAATGAGCCACCGTGTATTGCATTATCTCTACTGAACGAACTACCAACCTGGTGATTACTGAAATTAAACATAAATTGATGACTTTTTAACCAATGTTCAGTAATGCATAAAATATCAATATTGTTACTGTTCAAAAATAGTTCAATTTCAAGGTCCTTTCTCAACATACCCTGAATATTTTGGTGCACCAGGTTGATTGTACTACAGCCTTTTTTTAAATTTAAATTATTTGATGAAACTGTGGATGTCTTTGAATTGTCTCTGTTCATAATGCAAGAGGTTGCCTCTTTTGTCCCAAGTTCTAATTTAAAGTAATGTCAGAGTGTGAATCAAATAAAATGTCAGATAGCTCAATAGGAGCAATAAAACTACAAGCCAAGTCTTTGGCTGGATCAAACATAGTGGTGGAAAGCTCAATAGGAGCAATACATGTATTAGCCAGCTGATTGGCTAATGAATCAATAAAAAAATTGTATAGCGATAAAGCTATTTGTCTCTTCAAACATTTAGGCAAATATAATTTGTATTTTGTTAAATTTAAATATTTACCAACATATTTATTAATGTCAAGTACATGAAAGTTATTACTAGATGTCTGATTATTCAATATTACATTCAATTTGTGCCTAAAGTAATTTTCGTTCTGTGGCAAACTGCGACTATACGGAAATGTAAACATAACAATCTGTCTTAAGTGTAGCTCACTTAGTTTGTTAATAGTAATTTAGCAGACTGTCCTGATTCACATTTCCCCTGTTACTAATTAAAATGATTAATGTTGTATCCTGGTGGAAATTCAAACTTAATATTTTTGTCACTATCTCAACAAAGCTTAAACCAGGCATACAGTAGTTGGTCACTGACTGTCCCTTGCAAATATTAGATAATAATGGGCCCATGTCCTTCCCAATGTCATCACTAAATATCACAATATCTTTGTTTATTTGGGTTTGTACACAGTCTAGGTTTTTATTTAATTTTATTTTGGAGGTACCCTCAGAAGTGTAAGAATTCTTTCGAATAGAAGTAGTCTCAGTATCACAGGCTGGCATTGAACAAGCCAGTGGGGACTGACTGTTTGACACAGTGTTATTGGTCAATGGTTTTGACTGCTTACAGGAGCATGAACGAGAACTCACCACTAACTCATTCATTGCCAGCATGTATTCCTTTATTTGCATTTCTGATATATCATATTTGTTTGTAATTGTTATTAATTTATTATTTAAATTTTCAATTTCAATATTTAAATTTTTTGTTTCACTTTGATGTTTTAAAGTATTACTTTTACATTTTTCTGAATAAAAATCCAATTTATCCAATAATGACAGACGTTCCCTGTTTAATTTAACATTTTTTATGAAAAATTTTTGTCTGCGCACTAATTTTTGAGTTTTTCTAATGTACTTATTTATTCTTACATATTTTTTCAATTTGTTTCTACTACATGTAATCATCTTATTTGCACCATTAGACTTATTGTCATCTTCACAAGTAAGATCTATAGTGACTTTGGGTGTCATTTGACTAGCAACAGAAACCATACTTGGGGCAATGACTACCAGCTCATCGAACAGACTTTGGTTCAATGATGCAGTGATGTTGTGTTGAGTGCTTTCTAATTGTGAAATTTTACTGTTAGCCTCAAGAAGTTGTTTTTGTAAGGAGTTAGCGCGGTCAAGAGCAAGCTCATACTCAGAACTGCATTGGTCAAACCCATCAACAATGAGCTGGAGCCTGTCCCGGGCTTCAATGACTTCGGTGTGTTGAATATGTAACCGTGTCATTTCTGATTTCAACATCTGGTACTGATGTAAAGTTTTCTCAACTTCTTTTTCATTTTCCTCTGATTCCCTTATCAATCGGTCACACAACTCCTTAGAAACCTTGAGTTCGCTCAAAGCCAGACTGAGTTTTTCCTCTTCTTGGCGAGCAAAGGCTTTGCGAGTTAAAGTCATGATTAAATAGAGGTCAAGAGAGAAGATGAAAGTGCAATAGAACAGTGATATAGAAGAAGAAAAATAGTTGTTTGAAGAGTTGTGCCACCTTTCAATAAGGTTATGTTTACGTTCAGAGAAGTTAATTTATTGCGACATTTACTTATCTAAATTATGTTGTAGCCCGTAACAAGTGGATTTACTATTTAAAAAACGTTGTTTGATTATTAACAGAGATAGTATTTACCTGTTTTAAATGATGACAAAGCGAAATTCTATACGCCGGTAACTGTCAGTTAGTCACCGGAATACATGCGTAAATTACAACTTATAAACTCATATAAAAACTTGTTTTTTACACAAAACACACTTGAGTTGTGATTTTATTCAGTGATTTCAAGGAATTTGGGCAGAAATACATTAATAATCTAATTATTTAAGATAAAATTACGGGACTCAGTCAAAATCAGCTGTTAGCCACAGGTGATTTAGAAAAACCCAAAAATGGAGGGTAGTTATAAAAAAACTATTAATGACTATCGTTTTTATTGACTTATACTCATATTCGTACCAAGTTTCAAGTTTATAAATCCAAGGAATAAGATTTTTCATTTAAACGTTTTCACCCCTTTTCACCCCCTGAGAGGTAGATTTTTGCAAAATCCTTTCTTAATGCTCACCTAAATCATAAATTAAAACTACCATCCAAAATTCAAATTGCTAAGTTTAGTGGTTTAATATCCTCCCCTTAAAACTTGAATACCCCTTTTCACCAACTTGGGGGGTGATTTTCGAAAAATCCAAAAACACGTATTTGTTTAATTCTTATCTAGTATATAAATACTGATTTTCAAATTCATCAGCTCACGCGTTGTGATTTTCCCATACAAACTTTAACATCGTCTAGATTACCAATGGAGGGTAGTTTAAAAAAAATATTGGTGCTAATCTTATTTATTTACTGGTGTTCTTATTCGTGGTAAGTTTCAAGCTTATAAACCCAAGGAATAAGATTTTTCATACAAAAGTTTTCACCCCTTTTCACCCCCTTAGAGGAGGATTTTCGCAAAATCCCGTCTTATTGCCAATCTACATGGTAGACTGCAAATGCTGTCCAAAATTCAAGTTTCTGCGTTAAGCGGTTTCGGCTGTAGTCGAGTCAAAAGAAAAACCCCTGTTCTTTATATATATAGATAGCTATAGTTAGATGTAGGTAGTAGTTTTAATTGTATAATTAGTGTTGTTGTACTTATTCTTAAAAAAAAAAGTTGACTGGTAGATAATGCCTTGCGGCATTAAGTCCGCCTCACTCATGTACCACATTTTGTACATAGAAGTGTAAATAAATAATAGTTTTTTATGATACTAGTGCGGTAAGTTGGTTTTTACAAACGAGTAGACGAATGTAAGCTTATCATAGTCACGAGTTTGTAAACACCAATTACTGCACGTGTGTCATACAATGTTTTTCAACACATTTGCGAGAAAACAGTACAATATTTAATTAAACAAACTTTATTTAACAGTAGAAAAATCGCAACAATTTTTGAAGTTCCTAATATGAAAATGGCGCGAATTTGCAAATGGCGCCCCATGCACGTGGTGGAAATTAGAACTACATCTTTCGTCTCATTTACTCGTATGTATGAAAGTGAGACAACGTATTGAGCAAAAGCGCTTCCAAGGAGGTTCGATCAGTCAGGCTGTTTATTCTCATAATGTGAAACTCTTTGGTGGAATTCTTTTTTTTTTAATGGAAATTAAAAAAAAACCGTAAAGAAAACGCACGGTGCTATACAACGGGGCGTGCGGTAAAGTAGGTACATAAGTGAGAGTACCTATTTTACCGCACGCTCCGTTGCATGGTGCGTAATTTTTAACTTTCGAACAATGTATACAGGCTTTGTATAAATGTATAAATGCATTTTTCGAGCAACTGTGTTGAAAATAATAATTACAGCCGCACAGGCTAATCTTCGGGTTATGCGACACGACATATTTATCCTCACAAACTTTCGCATTTATAATATTAGTAACAAAAATCGTGTTTGCTGAAGATTGTTCCCAGAAGTTTATTTTTTCCTTTTCCCAACTCTATTGGGTCGGCTTGCAGCCAAACCGAATGCAGCTGAATATTACTCGTAGTATTGTATCGGACCTCGACAATACAGTATCTGGGCAATATGATACCCCATGGTAAGACTGGTTGTCAGACTTTAGAGCTCGTCCAATAGAAACGAATGTTAAAGATCTACAAATGACAGCCAGGACTAACGGCATTACGTACTTTCCGAATCATGGAGAAAACTGGCTAAGACTGATGGTCACCCATTCACAAACCGACCTCGGCAAGTGCGGCTTACCCGGAATCGGCCTGTGTGGCTGTGATTATTTAGCCACGAGCTCTTCACACAGTTAAAACTATATACACATAATAATTGTAATCGTCTTCATTAGACCTTTGAAACAGTCACAGACTATGCAATAAATAACTGGTTGTCACTGTCGTGTCGCATAGAAATTACGTAATTATGTATTGCTAGTACAAAATGTGCTAAGTGGACGAAAACGTGAGTCCTGAGTATAATGTATTGGGTTCGATTTCCGGGTCTTTCTATCAGCCTCTGTGGCAGCCACGTGTGTGGACTTGTACTTATTTGATGGCAAAAAGCTCGATCCTATATCTAAGTATATGAGACTCAAAAACATAGCAAATGATGTGCGGAGTACATCATCAGCTGGAAGAAATCCACAGCTAAACAAAGGCCTTCCTTAAGCTGGGTACTCTTAGCAGTGGTGCACGGGACGTATGAGACTGTATCAACCTGCAAGTGGGTACGGCTCGTCTGAGAACACTGCGAGCCGCCTTTGTGTACGCAGTGATACCGCCACTCGACGGGTCACTGCAAGCTTACAGCGAGCGGTTCCTTATCTGATACGTTACATGCAACACTGCTAAGTAGTAAGCTGGGTACTCACTTAGCAGTGTTGCATGTAACGTATCAGATACGGTATCAAGTGAGTACGTAGAAACGAGCCTGCTGCGAACCGCTCGCTGTAAGCTAGTAAGAAACACAAAGGCGGCTCGTAGTGTGGTCGGATGTGCCGTACCAACGACGATATAATACTAGACTCGTAATAACAGGCGACCGATGTCTGCCAACACATTAGGCAAAAAAGTCTTATATATTCGTCTCATTTCGACCAATCCTGTGAGCCGTAAACAAACGTTGAGACAGAACAGACCTTGAGTTAGCCAATCACAACGCAGTACCCCGTCCCCCTCGCTTACGTAGTACCTCAGCGAGTTGGCAGAATAATTTTCGTTCCTTAGATCGTGCATGCGTAGTCTAGTATTATATCGTCGTTGTGCCGTACCCACTTGCAGGTTGATACATTACATGCAACACTGCTAGTGAGTACCCAGCTATAGACTGACACGCTGATTCATCGGTTGCCCGCGACTCTCACGATGTCGTCGGTCCACTTAGTGAGAGGCCTGCCTGGGCTGCGTTTTTCGGTTCGTTTCCCGTAATGTTGACCCCTAGCCAGTAAATCGAACCATAAGCTCCTTCGTATACAAGGCGACGCCAGTCTCCGACTTTGGTATCCATTGACACGTGCCTGTGTACGAACCTCTGTAGTAGGGGAGCCGAGGATGCTAAATTTGCAGTTACTCGAGCGTCATGGAGACCTATTGGATTTGAAAGATTATGTTCTAAAAAGAAAAAAAGTTTCTGACAAGTTTTCTATTTTAGTGAGGGGGAGAGCTTTGAAACTGTAAAAAAAAACAGTTGTACAGAAGTACTCGAGCGCGTCAGATATTTATAGTGTAAACGCGCTTTACATTTCTGATAACCAATACATATTAATCTGACGATTAACTCGAGGGGGCTGTCCGTGGCAAGCGGTTGAAAATCCAAAAAAAAATAAGTTACTCGAGCGCGTCAGATATTCAAAGTGTATGTAAAGTAAACCCTAAAAAGTGTCGTATTAAAATGTCTGACGATTTGGATGTGGCGCAAAGTAATAATTCATATTTCTATCTGTAAAAAAAAAACGTAATCTCGAGATACTCGAGCGCGTCAGATTTTTATGCAGGAGGTTCAAATTGATATCATAGTCCTCCTGAATAATAATCTGACAATTATACGGAGGGATATCGCTATTCTGAGCATCTTAAAATAAATTTATAAAGAAGATAACTGCATTCACGCATAAAAAAAGTATAAAATTAAATTAAATGTGTAGTAATTACAAATAGAAACTCGTCTACATTATTAAAATCCTATCAAAAACATAAATGTCAAATGAGAGCCAAGTTCAATTATGATATATGCCTTGGTTTACGACTTCACGGACAAAATAAGTGAAATCTAAATAGGTGCCAAGTTCAGTGGTCAGAGGGCCAAAGCCTGCCAGGGTCACGGGACTTATTCCATCACCGTGACCCCGGAACATAAAGGGCTATTGAAGGACACCGTTGATTTTAGTCAGTACGAGTCTGACAGTCCCTCCCGCCCTGCCCGGGGTGGAAGGACTCATTTGATGATTTTACCACGTTAAAAAAAAAAAAAAAAACAAAAAAGTTAAGTGGTCAGTCCTGAAGTTTATTTATACATATCGTATAAAAATCAATGGCACTTTTCGTTGTAATTTTATAACTCAAGAAAGGGCTCACCTATCCAAACCAAATATTTAACTTTGTTCAGACTATTTAGTAGTTGGTTTATGTGAAGTTTGCACAAAATCAGTAGAGCGGTTCTTCATTTATCACATTTTTTTGTAACAAATTAATTCAATAAAAGGCGGATCATTTTGTTAATGGGATTTTTGCTGTCAAAGTACCGAAGCACCTAACGGGCTGCAATGAAGATGTAAATAAAAATTAAATAAAATATGCACAAAATTATTTTTAATTAATAAAACTCACACAGGATGAATAAAAACAAAAAAAGAAACACAAATAGTGAAAAACAAAAATACAAGATTTGATCCTGGGACCCGGCTCTCGTTAGGCAGCTATATTACTAGTACGACCAGCTGGTTCGCTGACAGTGAGTTTTAAAAACAAATTTAGAAATGTCAACAATGACTGAAAACCAACATAATATAACATTGCTAATCCCCCAAGGGAAATAGCGTAATAATACATACCCTATTAATTGAAGAGCAGTTTTAGGAATATTTGAGGAAAAATTGAATAACTATTATTCATTGGTTTAGGAGCCAACTCAATACATACATAAAAAAGCAACGTAATTCAAAATTGCTTAGCTCCCAAAAAAAAAGAAGAAATAGCGTAATAATACATAACATATTAACATAAGCATATTTTTAGCAACATTTGAAGAGAAAATTGATCTA
Source organism: Agrotis segetum (assembly GCA_036375495.1). Classification (NCBI taxonomy): domain Eukaryota; kingdom Metazoa; phylum Arthropoda; class Insecta; order Lepidoptera; family Noctuidae; genus Agrotis; species Agrotis segetum. The sequence continues at coordinate 1,591,265 of JAQSVV010000087.1, forward strand.
CAATTTCTCAAGTTATATTTTTAAACGCACAAAAATACAACTTTACGTAAATATAACTTTAGTTTAGAAGTCGCTCTCTAATACAGCATTGATTTGATTGCAATATCAGACGTGTTGGTTGGTAAGTAGTTTGAAACATTACCAATAGATGGCGCAACGTGTAAACAGCGTTAGAAAAACAAGGGAACGAGAAATTCAGCGTTGTGAGTAGTGGTTGCGATGGCCTAGTGGTTAAGGCGTCTGGAGTACCTATCCAGAAGACGCAGGATCGAACCCTGCTCGCAACAAAAAAAATTTCGTTTCTTTGAAAATATCTTTACAATTTCTCAATAGCTTAGGAGTCAACTCAAAACATACAGACGCAGGACTGAACGCTATAGTACTGACAAAGTGTCTGCGTTCTGATAATGATTATTCCTGTTGAAATATTCCTATCAGGAAACTGATAGGACGGTAACTCATGGACTCGGACTTGGGCTTGCCTGACTGATGACCAATAACAATGGCCTCTTTCCATGCCTGGCATGCCATATTATTGCTCGGAACGCCACATACATTAAATCACGACCGATAGTAGCGAACTAACTGGTACTTCACCTTTTCTTCACGATTCTACCGACTTCGCCCCATGGAAAACGTCAGATTATTAGTGAGTATGATTTTTACAGCGTAACCTTCAATAAAAAAAAAAAAAGAAACGCGCTCGAGTATTTCAAAATGACGTTTTTTTTTTACAACTTCGGTACTCGCTCATTTCCTAATGCCACGCTCAAATTGTCAGATTATTGAAATATACACTCTTCTGAACGTAATTAATCTACCTTTTCTTACTCTGACGCGCTCGAGTATTTCTGCGGATCGATTTTTTTTTACTAATCTGACGGGTTCTCCCAGACAAACCCCACCAGATAAAGGGTTGATATTTGGTACAGGTACATTAAAGGGTGCAAGGATTCTCCCTTATAATAATCTGACGCGCTGGAGTAACAGCAAAAATCCCTTCCTGGGCTCCCCAACTACTATGGATTTGTATTGAGATAGTCACTTGGATACTAAAGACGTAAGATATCGGATATAACAGCGGAGATAATACACACACGTGCGAAACTCGACAACATTATAATAGGCACTACTTTTGGCTTCTGGGCAAAAAATGCTAGGATAAAAAACAAGTTGTTTATTAAGCAACACGTGTATGCCTGTCAAGTACATGATAGCTCAAAACCTATTAACAAAAAAATCTATACTTACACAAAAATGTTATTTGCAAATCGTATCCGTAGTGAAAATCACTTTTTTTCTAACTGATAATTCTAATTGAATAAAAACATAACTAGTGATTTTCTGTTTTTATTGTAATAACTAAAATCATGAAGACTAAAAACTCGGTATTTCTGTCTATGAAGTACATAATAATATCAGCTATATAATGTCAGGATTTTTTACCTCAGTTTAAGATGCATTTCTTTAAGATATTTTTTGCCTAGCTCGCGGAATAATCCGCTAGCAAAAAGTAGTGTATTCAAGTTCTTGTGTTTTGTACCTATAAACACATTGTAGGTAAGTACACTATTAAAGAACTTAAAAGTTTATTTGTCTTAAAACTTATTATTTGCTTTGAGTGTCCGATATTTCGACACTGCTACAAGCGCCATTTGTGGAGGTCTCTCGGGGCGAATCTATCAAAGCAAATTAAAAATTATTAAAAAGTGGACATCTGGCCTACAGGTTTTTGGTGGGGGAGATTTCCCCTAGCCCGATAGAAAAAGGAGTAAATGATACTGTGAAGTGTGATAGGGGAAAATGGAAGAAAAAAAACGTGTTGCGCCGACCACAAGTAAAATGGGATAAGGGTAGAAAGATGACAAGCGCCATTCGTGATTAAAGCGCTTGTAACAGTTGATTATTGAAAAAAACAAACCAGCAGACATGCAAAAAGACATCCTGCACCGACTACTTTTTATATGCAACCGATGTATTCTAAATTAAGCTGAGGATTAGTCTTTTTTTAATGTCAAAGAACAGGGTGGTTTTTAGTGACTGAGAGTCAGTACAAGCGATTCTATTGGTTCTTTACGAACACATTCCTCGCTACGCATCCTCGCACATCTCTGGTGGAAAAGCAGCCTTAGGCTATCATAATAATGCAAAGAAATAGCAAAGGATAGAGGCGCCGGCGTCGCCACCTTGCTAAGCTGCGACGTGTCACAAACATTCGTATAGATGCCCTGTCTGTTTTTGTCACAACTTTTTTTTGTCATTTAAATCAATAATAAATATTCGAACACGTTGGAATGTTTACATTCATTCAAATGTAATCAATTACCACAGAGACTACTATATAAATAAGTTTATTGTAATGGAAATTAAATATGCTTACAAAGTCGAGACGCTTTGTCGTTTAGACATTATTAGCATACATCATGTGTTGTATTATGTAAGCAGCACGATTATTATCGCATAAAAGTCAAGCAGACTAAAATAAGTAAAACTACGAAACACTTCGAGAAAAGGTAGGTGCTCAGGGCTTCGTAATAAATAAGAAAAAAGAAAGATGCAGTTTTTCACCATTTTTTTTTTTAATTTTAATTTGACAATGGCTTTATCTTAGCTCTTAGTCTTAGTCAGAAGTAACAGATAAAGTCGACAATGACAGTGAACAGAAAATGGAAAATTTGAAACAACTAATTTTAATAAAACCGTTCGCAAACTTTTTTGTTACGTATACGTTGCGGATTTCCCATAAGGTGCGTTACCAAGGCAAATCTTGCATACAAGTATGACATCACATTGGGTTACAAGTTGCTTAAATTTACAAAAAAAAAACAATCTACAGTTCAAAAATTACCACTTGTAACTTGTATGCATGCTTGGTTATATTGCATACAATTTGCAACATGTATACAAGTAACTTGTATACAATTACTTATTTTGCAACATGTATACATACACGTTACTTGATATACATGTTGCAAAAGCATCGTTTACAGGATAGGTACCCAAAACACTGTATAGTTTATGAGTAAGATACACATATAATTTATGTTGTGTTCTTATGCCTTGTTTTTCTCTCGCACGAAGTTCCTCCCTTCCCAGCCTTCGCGTTTGCTCAGCTTCAACATAATGCCTTGGTCCTTAGGTTGAGTCAGGAAGGTTCTGGCGTCAAAAGTCAGATTCTCCGGCATGCCGTCAGCCAGTTCGACTCTGTACTTCTTCAAAAACGTGATGAGACCTGACATCACCTGCATCTTTGCGAAGCGCATTCCTGTAATACAATTAAAGCATTAGTAGATAGAATACCTTACCGATTTCTTCATTCTGGAAAAGAGTGTCCATGGAGTTTCTTGCCCAATCTTCTCCATAGACATTATACTCCAGAGGCAAAACCTCTCGTGGGGTAACTCAGCCCATGTTATAGCACATTATTTGATTTTTCATACTGATAGGCCCGATTAGTTTCTCGTTTTGTATGAAAAACTATTTTTTTTTCAAAATTCTTAGTACAAATATTGTTCTGTAACATGGGCTGAGTTACCCTACGAGAGGTTTTGCGCATTTCACGTTACACCTTGTATAATTATGCATTGGAATGGGGGCACCTACTGTATTTAAATAGTTTCCTGTCTGGTGACTACGACTTATTTCTTTTGACAAAAGTACCTGTAATTAGCCTAGTTGAAATAAATGATTTGATTTGCTCATTTACGACACAAGAAACGCTGTAAATACTGGAAAGACGCTGTAAAGTAAAAGAGAGAAAAATCGTAATAAGGGTACTGATGTGTTTAAGTAGAACCAACACAATCGACGGTATATTTTGCATAAACACAGTCCCCAAACGCCAGACTAATAAATAATGTCCAGGAGACATTGATTCACTTATTTTTGCAAGCAATAAGCTAATAATATAAAAACTCACAGACAAAACATAATTATTATTCCAAAAAATTAAAACATGAACTTTACTAAGATAAAAGTTTTGACGACGTAAACTTGGACTGAAATTGACGATAACCTCCATCTGTATACATAACAAGAAAAGATAAGAAAAGATTACTTAATCTCTGTTGACGTGGTAAATGACCCCTGGAAGATTACCACGTTTAGTTTTGTACGATGTACTAAACGTGTGCAAAAATACCACTAAAAATTTACATTCGTTCAGTGGCTTCAGAGATTAGTGAGACTATAAATAGTCCGATCAACATTTTTTTTATGAAGACTTTCGAAAAAATCCTCCGACACCTATGTATAAGGATAAGATATCACATAAAAAAATTAAATCGGCAGAGCAATTTTTCACTAGAAGTTACATGTAAAAAGTTGATTTGGAGTGACACTGAAATCGAACATTTGTTGGATTTTTATACGAGTACTAACTTAATCTAAATAATACATTTAAATAAATACAAAAAGAATTAGAGGCTAAGGAATTTTTCACAGGTAAAAGCAATTTTCATATTTTTGTCATCTAGAAAAAAAAGTTACATTATTGTGCATCTGTAATCTGTATCACCTTCTTTCATCATAATGCCTTTCAATGCCGGAGGAATTTTTCGGAACACATAATGCCATGCGGCATGCCCTAGCTAGGCACGCTTTCACAAACTTCCCTTCGGATTTTCCTACATACTTTTCCTGACAATTATGAAGATAATTTACACTCATTTTTAGATTGACATAAAGTTCAAAATAAGTCTTAAAAAAAGTGACGTTACCTATACATAGCCTGGGACCCGATCCAAACGGAAGAACGTGTACGGCTTAACATCGTCTTTATTTTCAGGCAGGAATCGTTCTGGCTTAACATCTCTGGCTCCGGGAAATAATTTGGATTATGGTGCATGTAGTAGACTGGGACATGAACGCGGACTCCTATGTCTAGCTTCAATCCCGTAGGGAGGACGTAGTCGTCCATAACCTCACGAGCAAGGTTCCCAAGAACAGGGTACTTGCGGAGGGTCTCGTACATACACGCCTCCAAGTAAGGAAGCTCATGCACGCACTCATAGTTCAGTTTGTTCCCGTGACGTTGCAGGAACTCGTCCACCTCCTCAGCTGCTCGTTGCTGCGCCTCTGGGTGCTTCGCCAGCTCAAACAGTGTAAAGCTCATCGTAGTCGCTGACGTCTCAAACCCTGCTGCGAAGAACACAATACATTGCGCCACCAGCAACTCATCGTCTACCTTCAATTGCACCTTCTTCTCAGCACCAGTCTTTGCGTTGCTTATACTGTCTCCAGTTATATAATCCTCTTTCTTTAAAGTCAGGACCAGATCAACGAAGTCGTTCCTCGAGGATGGTTTGTACTCTCGGCTTTCAAATACTCCTTTCAACAATTTTGAAAAGAATTGGTCTATCGCTGGGGGAAAAATTTGGAGTCCCACTCTGTAGAAAATTGCAGGCCAAACAGCTCTGAAAATGATTTTGAAACCACGAATGTGCGAAGCTTCGAATATTGCGTCGGCCATATATTTGAAGGGGTTGTTATCTACTTTACCCATGGTGTCGGCTTCCACTCCGAAAGCAGCGGAGCAAATGCAGTCCATAGTGTACCTTGCAGTAGTTTGTCTCGATTCGATGACGTTAGAAATGCCAAGTTCATAGTCCAGCATGTCTTCGAAGGTTATGGTGCACTTTTCTATCAAATGGTACATGTTCTTCATCTTTGCGGACGAAAACAGTGGAGTCAGATTTTGTCGGACTATCTTCCATCTATCACCAGCATTGAAAAACAAGTTCTGGGTGACAACTTCACTTCCCGAATAGTTGGATGATTCCCTGCCGTTGACGTAGTAAAAATCTTTAGTTAACACATGTTTGATCATCTCGGGGCTGTGCACCACGAGAACTGGCTCCGTGCCGTAGAAAGCTCCGAAGTAAGGTTGATCGTTGAACTTTTCGCATAGTTTTTGTATCATGTGTCCGGGATACTCCTGTTGCAAAATGTATCTTCCGTAGTTGCCCAGAAGAGGCACTGGTTCAACGTATGGAACATTTTTATTCTTCCAGTAGCCAAACTTTCTTTTGGATATTAAATATAATAAATAAAATATTAAAGTTACTAAGGCCGCGAGAACGAGAAGAGCGTTCATTTCGGTAATCGCGTTGTAGACAACTGCTGGCCGCTTTCGTACCACGTTAATAAATCAGCATATGCTACAACCAGCCACTCTAAAGATCAACGTACACTTGTGATTACGGTGGAGAATTAGTATCACCTTAGGGTCAGCTAGACACTGGCACTTGGCCGTATCGACTCAGTACAGTTGGATGGTTGCCTTGCTTGCAGCAAGAAATCGCCTTTTGTGACGGACCTATATCAACTACTGATTGAGTATGGCGACGACCCTATACTTTAAAGTTATATCGCTACGATTTCCATGCTCATTATTAAAAGATTTTATAATTGTTTGCAAGCCTCTAGGCAACAAAGATAGTTATGCACAGCGATATATGGAGATTACGATATTACCGCCAGGTTTGCGGCTCGTTTGACGTGGCATCCACTTTGCATTTCAACATTGAAGTTGTGTTTGACAATTCAATTGGATTTACTGTGCGTGAGCCTTTAGTCTACGTAGTAATAACTTTTGTAAACGTACATGACATTGACAGCACTAGCTATTAATGAATGCGGACCCGTTATGAACAAAATGGTCAATCCGGTTTTTTGTTCAAAACAAGAAGTATGGCCGATAATTTGATAATATTTCGTCTTTATCTTTACATATAATAAAATCGTAGAGCTGTCATTCCTGTACATTGAATGTTTTTTTCTTTTTGTATTTTTTTCGAGATAAGGGATCGATTCTGATGTCAAATCAACTTTTTTTTTTTCGAAATTTTTTGTTTTTTTTTTTATTTGATCTATCTCCTAAACTACTGTAAAGTTGTCGATCAAATTTTCCTCAAATATTCCTAATAATATGCTTCTGTTAATAGGCTATGTATTATTACGCTATTTTTCCTGGGAGATAAGCAGTTTTGAATTTTGTTGTTTTTATGTGTTTGTTGATAATTGGAAGCTAAACCACTGGATATTATTTAGTCAATTTTTCCTCAAATATTCCTTAAACTGCTCTTCTATTAATAGGATATGTATAATCACGCTATTCCCTTTGGGGGATTAGCAATTTTATATTATGTTGATTTTCAGTCATTATTGACATTTGTATAAGAACTGCTATGTATTTGAGACTCACTGTCAGCGTCCTAGCCAGTCTGATTGGTAACCCGCTTGAATTTGGTGCAAGGTGCTCTGGATCAAATCTTGCAGTTTTTATTTTACACTTTTTGTTTTTTTTTGTTATTATTTTGCCCTGAGAGTCTCAAATAATTAAAAAAAAATGTGCATACTTTTATTTCAATATTATTCGCAATTTTAAATTATTACAATTTTTTTCAATACTTCTCTAGGATATAAATCTACACCGATTTAAATTGTAGGTAGTAAGTTGGATATTTTTTTTAATTGTAATTGTTTCGAGGTGTAGGAATTTATAATTTGTGTTTATTTATGTTTTGAATTGGTACTCAAACCAGTGCATAGATTCTGTTTTAAACGACGACAAGTTGTACTCATCGAGTCAGTTATTTAGTTATTTTTTAGGTATCTCGCGGTATGCTAAAGGGAGAAGAGCAATACTATCGTACGTTCAATTTGCAGCGATACTTATATCGACCAAAAAATGATAGTCTAATGTTTAAAATAAACACGGTTCTTTGCGCTCAAATAAGGACGTTTCCTATGCAAACTATGGACCTAGATATAACATTATTGATCTAAACTAATAATAAAAATGCAAGTATGTTTGTTTTTTACCTTTTCACGCATTACTACCTACTGAATCGATCGTCCCAAAATTTAGCATATACGTTGTCAGGAGTCGAGACACGGATAAAAGGTATCTTACAACCCGAATAACAGAAGAGACCTGTTGCCGAGAAAACAATTACGTTCATATTCCAGATGGCGCCACTTACATGATCCGTATTGTTTCTCAAATTCTAAATTAACGCAAGCGAAGCCGCGGGCAAACACTAGTTTATTAATATAAACATTAAGTAGATAGATAAGTGCATAATTTTTTATTGTGTTAAATAATTAACAGAGTCCTTCCGCCTTATCGAAAGACTCGTACTGGCTAAAATCCTCGGTGTTCCTTCAATAGCCCTTTACGTTCTAGGGTCACGGGTACCTGATAAGACAGTCCCGCAACCCTGGCAAGCTTTGACCCCTAAGGGGGTAACGTGACATTGCTGATAGTTCTTTCAGGCACGTATGGAAAGTGACGCGCTGTTGACGGCGGTCGACCCGTCATGGTTCAAGAAGGACGGCAAGTTACCCATTACCTACTCACTGTCCGCATGCCCGTGCCTACGGTGGCCGTAAATGTACGATTTTCGGTCGAAAATGTACGACGTGAGTGTCTCCCGCGGCGGCTGAGTCGTGAGGTGGAAGCCGTCCTCTCCCTCACTCGCCCGCACGCCTGATCCTTCGCTAGTATGACTGCGTCGCAGGAGGAGATGTAGATAAGTACATGCATCGAAATCCGAATCGTTATTATACGCACGCAAGTCTTCATCGTTTAAAGGGACTTGCGTGATGTTAAGTGGAGTAAAAAGACATAATTATAATTTATTTGAGATAACGTAGGTATCAACTTAAAATTACCTACAATTTATACTGTGACTTTCAGAATAGCCGACTGCTGAGTAGTTGCAATATGGCCGAGTTTTAGTTTCCGTTACAGCAGTCTGACTATCCTAGGTATTTTAATGTGTCATTTTTAGGGTTCCGTAGTCAACAAGGAAACCTTATAGTTTCGCCATGTCCGTCCGTCCGTCCGTCCGTTCGCCTGTCCGCAGTTTAGCTCAGAGACGCACAGTACTAGAGAGCTGTAATTTGGTGTAAATATACGGATTTGTTGTGCCGAAAAAGTGAAAAAATTCTTCTTTTTATAATTAAATTCAGTGAATCAGTTTAGTTAGTTCGCATAAGTATTTTGATGGGCAACTACGGAACCCTACACTGTGCGTGGCCCGACACGCACTTGGCCGGTTTTTTTATATTTAGCTCATATTTTTTAAATCACATTCTACATGATTTTAGTTATAAAAGCTTACTTACCTACCGTATTTAATAATAATTATATTCCTAGAGGAGACTTAGCCCGCTACAACCCAAAAATTAAACCACGGATAGACACTGGCACTGGCGTCGTAAAATCATTAAATGAGTCCTCCCACCCTGATTGGGGCCCCCGACTGTCAGACTCACACTGACTAAAATCCACGGTGTCCTTCAATAGCCCCTTATGTTCCGGGGTCATGGTAATGAGACAAATCCCGCGACCCCGGCAGGCTTTGGCCCTCTAGAGGGGGGCCCCGTCATCATGCTGACGCTCTTAGAGGCGCGCGTGGAACACAACGCGCCGTCGACCCGGGCATGGTCCATGGTCGGTCAGCGAGTTGCCTAACGAAAGAACTCGACAAGAGTTGCTATCATCAACGGCTAACTCAATCACCGCACGCTATTTGATTTAACTATTCCTGTTCCAATACTATGCTCACATTTCCGTTGCATTTCACGAAATCTATATATATAAAATTCAAAACTGACTGACTGATCTGACAACGCATCTATATATATAAAATTCAAAACTGACTGACTGATCTGACAACGCACTGCCCAAACCGCTGGGCCTAGAAACTTGAAATTTGGCATAAGCCCTCCTTATACCTCCTAGGTGAGCACTAAGAACGGATTTTGCGAAATTCGGCCCCTAAATCATGTAATGTGGACCATTTGGAATTAGTTCAAAAAACCGGTTTTAAACGCCCAAATGGTCGGTTCAACATTGCCTAAGGGGTTGTTTTTGGGGTTGATAGTTTGTATGAAACTTCGCAACTACAGGTGCTAGAAATTCCAAATTTTGCATGGGGTGTCTTTTTAGAACGTAGATGGTGGTGGTGAGTACCATGACAGGATTTTGCGAAAGCCGACCCCTGAGGGGTTTGTTTTTGGGGTCGATAGTTTGTATGAATTTTTTTTAATACAAGTGCTAGGCGACTCAAATCTTGCATGGTGGTACTTTTTAAGATGTAAATGCTCACCAAGGTGGAAATTTTGAGAAGTTTGACCTCTAACCCCTGTTTTTGGGGTTGATAGTATTTTGATTCAAAATTTTACGTAGCGGTTCTTTTTTGCACGTAAGTAATACTTAAGACGGGATTTTGCGAAATTAGATCCCTAAGGGGTTGTTTTTGGGGTTGAAAGTTTGTATGAAACTCTGTTACAACAAGTGCGAGGAGCCTCAAATCTTTCACCGGGTTCCTTTATAGGACTTAGATGCACACCATGGCGGAATTTTGCGAAATTCGATCCCCAAGGGTTTTGTTTTTATGTTTGATAGTTTGTATGAAACTTTGTTACTACAAGTGCCAGGCGTCTCGAATTTTGCGAGGGGCTTTTTTTAAGACCTAAATGTTCACTAAGACGGTTTTGCGAAATTCGACCCTTGAGGGGTTTTTTCGGGGTCGATATTTGGAGACTCAAATTTTGCATAGAGATTCTTTTTTGGGAGTATTTGCGGGTGCTTTGTGAAAATAGACACCAAGGGGTCTATTTAGGGGTTGATATTTTGTATAAAACTTCGTTTCTACAAATGCTAGGAGTATTAAATTTTGTAAGGTTGTTCTTTTATGACGCAAATACCCCTAAGGGGCTGTTTATGGGATTAACAGTTTGTATGAATCTTTGTTGCTACTAATGCTAGGAGTTTCTCAGCATTGGGTTGTTTTAGGACCTAGGTTCTCACTAAGACGGAATTTTACAAGTTCGACCCTTAGGGGTTGTCTTTGGAGTTTGTAATTAGAGGACTCAACATTGCAGGGGGTTTCTATTTGGGATACAGATTCTCACTAAGAGGGGATGATACGAAATTCAACCCCTAAAAGTTTGTATTGCGGTTGATAGTTAGGAGTCTTGAATTTTTAGGACCTAGGTGTTACCTAAGACGCAATATTGCGGGTTGATAGATTTTTTGTTGAATATTGATTTCGTTTTTCCAACAGTATCGCATATAGAGGGTGGCCGGGACTAGAAATTCACAAAGGCAAAGTTCGGAAATCACGCGGACGAAGTCGCGGGCGTAGTGCTAGTACCTCATATCTTTATCTTTATCTTTATCTTTACATATAATAAAATCGTAGAGATGTCATTCCTGTACATTGAATATTTTTTTCTTTTTGTATTTTTTTCGAGAAAAGGGATCGATTCTGATGCCGGATCAACTTTTATTTTTTTTCGAAATTTTTTATGTTTTTTTTTATTTGATCTATCTCCGAAACTACTGTAAAGTTGTCGATCAAATTTTCCTCAAATATTCCTAATAATATGCTTCTGTAAATATGCTAAGTATTATTACGCTATTTTTCCTGGGAGATAAGCAATTTTGAATTTTGTTGTTTTTAGATGTTTGTTGATAGTTGGAAGCTAAACCACTGGATATTATTTAGTCAATTTTTCCTCAAATATTCCTTAAACTGCTCTTCAATTAATAGGATATGTATAATTACGCTATTCCCCTTGGGGGATTAGCAATTTTATAATATGTTGATTTTCAGTCATTGTTGACATTTGTACAAGAACCGCTATTTGAAATTCACTGTCAGCGTACTAGCCAGTCCGGTCGGTAACCTGCTTGACTTTCATGCAAGGGGTCTCTGGATCAAATCTCACAGTTTATTTTTTTTTCTCTTTTTGAGTTTTTTTTTTATTTGTCCTGAGAGTTTTAAATAATTAAAAAAAAATGTGCATACTTTTGTTTCAATATTACTCGTATTCGCGATTTTAAATAATTACTATTTTTTTTCAATACTTCTCTAGGATATAAATCTACACCGATTTAAATTGTAGGTAGTAAGTTGGATATTTTTTTTTATTGTAATTGTTTCCAGGTGTGGAATTTTAAAGATTAGAAAAAAATCAGGGTTTCTATAATTTGTGTTTATTTATGTTTTGAATTGGTGCTCAAACCAGTGCATAGATTCTGTTTTAAACGACGACAAGTTGTACTCATCGAGTCAGATAATTAGTTATTTTTTAGGTATCACGCGGTATGCTTATCACGCGGTATGCTAAAGGGAGAAGAGCAATGCTATCGTACGTACGTTCAATTTGCAGCGATACTGTAAATCGACCAAAAAATGATAGTCTAATGTTAAAGATAAACACGGTTCTTTGAAATTAATGTCGCTCAAATAAGGACGTTTCCTATGCAAACTATGTACCTAGATATAACATTATTGATCTAAACTTATAATAAAAATGCAAGTATGTTTGTTTTTTACCTTTTCACGCATTACTACCTACTGAATCGATCGTCCCAAAATTTAGCATATACGTTGTCAGGAGTATAGACACGGATATAAGGTATCTTACATCCCGAATAACAGAAGAGAGCAGTTTCCGAGAAAACAATCACGTTCATATTCCAGATGGCGCCACACGATCCGTATTGTTTCTCAAATTCTAAAATAACGCAAGCGAAGCCGCGGGCAAACACTAGTAAATATATAAAAGAACAGGGGTTTTTCTTTTGACTCGACTACAGCCGAAACCGCTTAACGCAGAAACTTGAATTTTGGACAGCATTTGCAGTCTACCATGTAGATTGGCAATAAGACGGGATTTTGCGAAAATCCTCCTCTAAGGGGGTGAAAAGGGGTTTTCACCCCTCTTTTGTATGAAAAATCTTATTCCTTGGGTTTATAAACTTGAAACTTACCACGAATACGAACACCAGTAAATAAATAATATTAGCACCACAAGTTTTTTAAAACTACCCTCCATTGGTAATCTAGACGATGTTAAAGTTTGTATGGGAAAATCCTAACGCGTGAGCCAATGAATTTGAAAATCAGCATTTTTATACTAGATAAGAATTAATGAAACACGTGTTTTCGGATTTTTAAAATCAACCCCTAACGGAGTGAACATGGGAAAATCAGGACTAAACCATTTTTAGATTTTCCAAAAGTATCCTATATCGAGGCTGACCGGACATTAAATTCACTGAGTTCAAAGTTAGAAACACGTGCAGACGAAGTCGCGGGCAAAGTGCTAGTTGAAACTATAAAAAGGCGTGACATAAAAAAAAAACAAAATATCAGTGTGCTGTCAGTGGCCAGCATTACTTGACCCACTTTAACATTATTTCGTCGGATAAGATGGGTCATATAATTTTTGGCCCCGATTATACTAGTAATTAGAAACCGTTTATTTACTGACATGATAAATGACCGTTACATACCTAGTTATTATTGACCTCCATGTTTCGTTCAATGTCGTTTTTTAAACAGAATCTATCTGCTATGTTTTTTAACAAACTACTACAGCTTGACATAAAAATGTAGAAAACCGGAAGTCGCCCCTGTCTTCGCGCTATTAGCACTTTGAATAATATAATAAAATAAAAATTAGGTTTATTTATCTCCACAAATATTAAGTTGACAGGCATTTTGACAATAAATGTAATTTGTGGGAGATCTGGAGTCTAAACTAAGCCTAGGCCTGTATTATAGAACTCCAGGCCTCCCAATTAACACATGGTAAAAGTTGTCAACGTGGTAGAATTACGAGTCAAAGTTGATGTGTGTGTGTATGTTTGTGTGTGTGTGTGTGTGTGTGTGTGTGAGAGAGTGAGTGTGTATGTATGTGTGTGTGTGTGTATGTGTGTGAGCGTGTGTGTGCGAACATGCAGTGTGCGTGTGTTTGTGTTTGCGATATGGGAAAAATCTTTGTGCAAAGGATGTATTGACGATTGATTTTATTTTTTTTCACTTATTACGTTAGTTTTATGGCACAATAATAAATCTAACGAACCTGCGGCCTTTGTTTACATCAAATATCAAAGACTTTAAAACGCAGTGAGAAATAAAAAATTTAGTTCCGTTTCAACCCGTTCTGGCCAAGCTGTAAATTAAATTAATTAATGAATTATAAAAGCGGCTTAAGGACAGACGAGCTCATTACTAGCACGAAAGCAAAGCATGCTTTTATTGGGCAAGTGCTCATTAGTAGCACGTGTGTCATATTGTAATGAGCATGCATAAAGTAAGCTCAAAAATCAACCGACATCGACGTTTGATTTTCGAGCATGCTATCTGAGGCGCGGGTAGTAGGGGGCATGCTCCGAGCCCGTCTGAACAGGTTTTCTTATTAAAAAACGTGGAAAAATACATAGCATGCTTATTGCTGGAAAATGTTAACAGATGCATGAGCATGCTAACTTTAAGCAAGCTTTTAAGCATGCTTTTTTTTGAGCAGGACTGCCCTTATCTTTAGGGCTCATGTACACGACGCCGCCGCCGCGCCGCCGCCGCTCCGCCACCGCGCCTCTAGGCTGTGTACACAGTCGCTACCGCGCCGCCGCCGCGCCGCCGCCGCGCCGCCGCCGCGCTGGCACCGCGAATCCAATTCGATAGTGTTTTATTTATCTGAAAAAGGAGGTTTCTCATTTCGGCCATAATGTTTTTTTTAATGTTTATTCGCGGATTACTTCTTTGTTCATGAACCGGTTTTGATGATTCTTTTTTTGTTGGAAGGCAGATATTTCTTACTATTTAGCTCCACTCGATTTCTCTGCTCTTCCATCATCAAACCCTAATCTCCATATCATGGAACCGCCTTTGAAATACCTTCTTTCCAACAAAAAAAGAATCATCAAAACCGATTCATAAACGAAGAAGTTATCCTTGAATTATCAAAAAAAGAAAACATTATATGGCCGCAATGAGACATCTCCTTTGTTAGATAAATAAAACACTAGCGAATGGCATCGCGGTGGCGGCGCGGAGGCGGCGCAGCGGCGGCGGCGGCTCGGCGGCGGCGCGGTAGCGACTGTGTACACAGCCTAGAGGCGCGGTAGCGGCGCGGCGGCGGCGCGGCGGCGGCGTCGTGTACATGAGCGCTTAAGGTACTCGAGCGACTAAGTGGAAAAATTAAGAAAATAATACTGGACTTAAATTAGTATTTTGACAAAGGTCACTTTTCGAAAGCAAGTTTTTGTTAATTGAACTTTGTAATGATAAAAAGTTTGCTAGTCATCCAACGTCGTTATAATTTGTTTTTATCTTTTGTTTTTAATTTTATCAAATGTTCGGACGCCAGCTGTTGATAGCAATGCAGACTTTCCCTACCTTGTTGCTATTCCACTACTTTTCACTTTTTGTTTTTTTTTTGGTGTGGTAAAATCATCGGATGAGTCCTCCCACCCAAAGCAGGGCTGGAGGGATCGTCAGACTTGTACTGACTAAAATCCACGATGTCCTTCATTAGCCCATTATTTTCCTGGGTCACGGTAATGTAATAAGTCCTGCGACCCCGGCAGGGTTTGGCCCTCTAGAAGGCTGTCATCTTGTAGAAGCGCGCGTGGAACACAATACGTCGTACTACTTCTCACTTAACGTTTCTAAACGTAAGTATATTATAATATACACAGCAATGGAGCGGAACTCTACCTGCGTCTGTGTTTCCTTTTGGAAATATCATCATCATCTATAATCTCCCACTGCTGGGACACAGGCAAAGTCAAAGTCAAATAATTTATTTCAATTAGGCCATCAAAGAGGCACTTCAGTACGTCGATTATTGAAATTAAAGGAAATGGGACAGAATGGGAAATTTATAATAATGTAATAATAATATTCCACAACTATCACACAACGCTATCTAGTCCCAAGCTAAGCAGAGCTTGTGTTATGGGTACTAGACAACTGATAAACATACTGCAACTAACATTTTTCCTGAATGAGAATCGAACCTACGACCTCCGGTATAACAGTCATGGTCACTAACCACTGGACCAACAGGCCTGTAGGCCTCTCATTATAAAGAGCAAAGTGCCCAGCGCCGGGACTACGCCGGCGCCGTCGCCGGTGCCGTTGCCGGGCCGGCTCATGGAAAACACCCATTCGCATCCAGACTTTACTTTTCTTAAAAAAATGATCTACTAATTTGAATTTTTGATGTGATAACGTCGTAATATTTATTTATTTATTAAGCGTAGTAATTGAATCTCAATTTTCTTTTGGTTTTGCAGCTTACGATAAAAAGTTTTTTTTTTGTCTTGCTACGTTGCAACGACGTTGGATAACAAACAAAGTCTTTATCTCCTATTATCAAATTATCGGAATCTGCGCCGCCACAGCCAGCGAATGTAGAGATTCAGTATCTTGTATTGTTACTATTCCACTAATTTGCCTAAGCGTTTCCAAACGTCTTTTATAATGCTTCCAGTAGAACTCTCTACCTATGTCTGTATTTTCGTTTGGAAATTGTTAGGGTGTGGACCCATGTCTACGGTGTGGCGCCGTGCGCTGCGCGGCGTCACGGCGCGGTGACGTGCCGCGCTACGGCGTCGTGGTCGTACCCACTCAGCAAGTGTATCAAAAAATTAAAATGACAGATTTGGTTTGATATGGATCGCGAAAGATGTATCCTGCTCCTGTTGCTGTTAAGACGACGAGAAATGAAGAAAAAACAAAATTAAAGAAAATATTGGGTAACGTAATATCGGGTATACGGTAGTTCTGGAGATTTGCGAACACAAACATAATTTACTAAATCAGTCGATGCCAAGTCCTTATTAGAGGAGTTGTACCTTCCATCATCAGCTCAGGTACATGAGATGATGATTACCATACGCAAATATTTAAATAACTCCATGAAATTTGCGAAAGACGATGTGTGGGCCTATAAAATTTGAGGGTTGCCGTTTTCTGTAGGATCCAATCATCAGATCCTGACATGGTGACAATGGGACCACTCCTGAAGTATCTCCTTTCGAACAAAAAAATAATTTTGAAAATCGGTCCACAATTAGCGGAGTAATTGCGTAACAAACACACAAAAAGAAAAACAATCGAAGAAAAAACAGTCGAATTGATAACCTCCTTCTTTTTGAAATCTCTAAAGCATTTGATTGCGTAAATTACGATACTTTGCTTTTCAAACTTAGCATTACGGTCTCAGTAAACTTGCAATAAGTTTGATAAAATCTTATTTGTGTGATAGACAGCAGCTAGTTCAGATAAATGGTGTGAATTCAGAAGGTTTACAGGTAAAAATGGGGGTTCCGCAAGGCTCAATATTGGGTTCTTTTCTCTTTCTTGTATATATCAATGATCTACCCTATTTATTAAAAAATCAACCTCACAATATGGTGTTATTTGTGTAAAGAGCGTTTCAATAAAAGGCGGGAATCAGCAGCGAACTGGTTTATTAAACAGGTGTGCAACATAACGCGTGCAAAGGACGCACATTCAAATATGGAAGTAGTGCCAACTTACAAACTATGAAAGTTGCTACTCGCTACATCTTCTCCCTCCTAAGCTACAGAGTACTGCTATAACAAAATTCTTAACCTATTAAAATATAAGTAAATCCAGAACAAAACTTAAATCTATAAACTTATTTATAATGCACGCTTAGCTCGTTCGTAAGCACGCAGTGCTCGAGCTGACGCGTCGGGTGGTGGTGGCGTTGGTAGGGCTACCGGCTCGGCTGGTGTTACTGGAGCAGACGGCTCAGGGCCCTTTTCTGGAGTACGCCACACGTCGCCCTGTTCAGCTTGTGCTGTATCGTCAGCACCATCAGACGCGTCTACGTGTTCTTCACCAACGACCCCAGGCACGTCCACACACGGCTCATCTCGCGATCCTTGACTAGCTCGCGACAGTGAAAACCTATTTTTATTGCGCGCGGGAATAATCTGATCCGCATGTCTACGCCACTGAGTACCATTTCCTATGTCCACATTGTACGATACAGGACCCGTTTTCTTACTGACCGTGGCAGGAGCCCACTTTTCCCCCCGCGTAGAATAGTCGCGAGCAAAAACTGCATCGCCTACATCAAAATCCCTGATAGCGCCTGGCCCGTAGCGCACCTGTCGTTCCTGCGCAGTGCGAACTACCGCGCCTAGATCGGGCCGCAAAGCGTCGAGGCGACTGCGAAGCCTCCGTCCCTGTAACGCATACGCTGGAGGTACCCCTGTCGTCGCGTGTGGACAGTTCCGATATTTTAACAAGAATTTACTTAGAGCTGCGTTCACATCGTCTCCCTCATACTGTGCTCTTTTAATTGCCTTTTTTATAGTTTTGACTGCATTTTCAGCTGCGCCGTTAGCTTATGGTCTATATGGGGCTGAAGTTACATGTTTTATACAATTTTTATCACAAAATTCTTTGAATTCTCGAGCTGAAAAAGGCGGACCATTGTCCGTCACTAGTTGTGACGGTAAACCAAAACGCGCAAATATGCCCCTAAAAGCATTTATAGTGGAGCGAGCATCCGAACTCTTCATCGGTAACGCCTCTATCCACTTCGAATGTGCATCGACCACAATGAGGTACCTAATACCGCCACAATCTCCAAAGTCTGCGTGCAGGCGCTGCCACGGATGCAGCGGGAACTCCCAAGGGTGCACCTGCGCTCGCGGCGGCGCGTCGCGCACCACTCGACACGCATCGCATTTCCTACATATCTCTTCTATATCCTGATCTAGGTTTGGCCAGTACACGTAACTACGTGATAAGTTCTTCATTTTGTTAACCCCTAAATGACTTTCATGAATTTCAGTTAAAATATGTTTTCGTAATATTTGAGGAATGACAATTCTGTATCTATATATTAAACATCCCTGGTCCACTGACAGTTCCAGTTTTCTCGCAAAATAAGGTTTCTCTTCCTCGCAGTTAGGTGCAGCTGGCCACCCAAACAAAACATAGCCCTTAATTTTATTTAAAACTACATCTCGTTCTATTTCTCGAGCCACATCTTTAAACGAAACAGGGAACGTGTCTGCAATTAAATTCAAATATTCTATAGTAATTTCTTCGCGAATTTCTTTATCTAGAGGTAACCGAGACAGTGCATCAGCCGGACCATTGTCTACTGATCTCACAAATTCGACCTTATAATCATAAGCTGCCAAACGTGCCGCCCACCGCTGCAATCGACTTGCAGCCGTTTGAGGTATACCCCCCTTTTCACCAAAAATGTGTGTCAACGGCTGATGATCCGTTCTTAATATAAAGTTTCTGCCAAATAGATACTGGTGATGTTTAGTTACACCAAATAGTATCGCCAGGGCTTCCTTGTCAAGTTGACTATAGTTACGTTCCGGTGCACTAAGTGTGCGCGACACGCAGCTGATAGGGCGTTCGCTGCCGTCGTCGTAGCGGTGCGCGAGCACGGCGCCTAAAGGTCATGGCACACTATACCGGCGCGGCAACGGCACGGCTACAACCCAGCAGTTACCCTGTCATTCAAATAAGAGCCTTAGATCATGTGTCATGTAATATATTTCATAATGTCAATATGAAAAGGCCAACGGCGGGAAGTCAGCGTGCTTACCGCTAACATACAACTCGCCTCGCAGCCCGTGCGCTGCAAGCGAGCAGACGGCGTGCTTACGGCGCGGCGGCCGACTTCGAGTTGCTAGCGAAACGAATGCCTTATAACAATATGTTCACGGTGACAGCAAGCTGCACCTCGCAGACGGTGCGCGAACTGCGTGCTTCCACCTCCTGTACAACGCGCAGACGGCTAGCCGTAGCCCATATTCAAAGTGACGCCGTGCTGCAGCTGTGCAGTTGCGGTGCTGGTATAATGTGCTATGACCTTAAACCGTACGCGCTGCTGTCAACTGACAAAACGAGTGGTCGCCCCTCCTCATAGTGCGCCAGTACGCGATTGCTTAAAAGAGCCTGTTTAGCCTGACTAAAGGCTAATTCACACTCCGAGTTCCATTTCCATACTACCTGTTTCCTTAATAAATTATGCAGTGGATGTAACAAACTACTTAAATTGTGTATAAATCGCCCATAGTAGTTCAACATTCCTAAAAAACTTTTAAGTTGTGTAGTATTTTCTGGTTTTGGTGCGTTTGATATGGCTTCTAATTTTTCAGGATCTGGTTTCAATCCCTCTTTATTAATAATAAACCCAACATACTTGACAAAATCCTGCAGAAAACTACATTTGCTAAGTTTAACGGTGAGTCCTGCGTCACGCAACCGAGTGAGTGCTGCCCTTAAATTTTTTAAATGATCTTCATCACTAGCCCCTGTTACGCAAATGTCATCTAAAAACACTACACAACTCGGAATACCTCTTAAAACTTCTTCCATAATCTTCTGAAACTTCTCTGGTATACATGATAAACCGTACGGAGTGCGTCTGTACGCAAATGTACCTATGTGTGTGGTGATCGCGGTATACAACTGCGAATCCTCAGTTAATAAACACTGCTCGTACGCGTGCCGTAAATCAAGTTTAGAAAACTTTTTACCACCACTTAATGTGGAAAATAGCTCTTCAATACGGGGTAAGGGGTAATAATCGCGCTTTAATTTCGGGTTAATCGTAATCTTATAATCACCGCAAATTCTTATCTCCCCGTTACGTTTCACTACCGGTACAATCGGAGTACCATAATCCGAGTAATCTATACGATAAATAGAACCATCGGCCTCGAGCCGCGCGAGCTCCCTCTCGACACGTTCGCGGAGCGCTAGTGGAACGGGACGTGCGCGGACGTACACGGGGTCATTGTCCGTAAGTAGTAGCCGAATTTCGCGGTTACAGGTACCTAGTTTCTCAGTAAACACGGTTGGGAATTCCTTAATTAGTTGGTCCACGGATTGACAATCTGAAATTTTATTAAATTGTATTTGTTTTATTTGCAACGCCCGGATCCAATCTCTACCCATAATGGGGCGCGCTCCCCCTCTAATGACATGTAAACATAATGAATGAGTTTTATTTCCTTTAAAACTAACTTCTACCACAATGTATCCTAGAGTATCAATCCGTGACCCACTATAGCTGCGTAATACTAAATTATCCTGTTTAATTTTCTTATATAAAAATAATTGTTTATACATGGATTCACTAATTGCTGAAATACGACTTCCTGTATCAACTTCACACCGAATATTTAAATTATCAATTAACAGTTCTAGGAAATAAGGTTCATTACTCGTAGACTCCACCTTACTTGACAAATTGAACAAATCCTCTTCGCAATCACTCACGTAATTTTGCCTGGTGCCACTTTCTCGTTCGCGCACATTTTTGCACATCACTTTTAAATGCCCTTTTTTATTGCACTCATCACAATTGTGTAGTTTTTAAATCGACACCTATCTGCGGCGTGACCCTTTCCGCAACGCCAACACGGCCTGTAGCCGCCGTCGTCCCCTGCAGCAGCTCGGGCGCCTCCAGCGCCGCGCGCGCCCTGTTGCCTGCCCGATGTCGCCGCCGGCGCCCCGCGGCGCCCTCTCGTGTAGTGCAGCGCCTCCGCCGCCGTCGCAGCCGTCGCGCCGCCGCCCGCTGATTCCACTGCCGCCGCCGCTGAGGTCGAGGCGCTTACCTCAGCGTGTTTTTCTGCTGCCTCTAGAGCAAGCGCCAGCTCTACCGCCGCCTTGTACTCGATCCTTTTTTCAGCGAATATTCGTGATCGCATTGCGTCGTTCGCTAAACCAGAGACAAACTGGTCTCGCAAATTCTCCTCGAGTTGTGCACCAAAATTGCATGTAGTTGCCAAATGCTTTAATGCTTGAAGATACTCCATAAGTGGCTCGCCAACACGTTGTCGTCGCAAGCGGAATACGTGCCGCTCTGCTATCTCGGACCGTTGTGGCTCAAGATGGTCAGCCACTAACTTAACCAGATCATCAAAAGTTTTATCTTCAGGAAACTTTGGCGCGCACAAATCACACATTAAGGCGTATGTAGGTTCTCCGACAACCGTAACCAGTAAAGATACAGTTAGTTCATTTTTCACAGTATTTAACAAAATGTATTGTTTTACGCGGCGAACGTACGCGGCCCATTGCATTGAACTTGAATCAAATGGCTCTAATTTACCGATAGGCATGATGTTTATTATTTATACACTATTATATCAACTATATTTGTCAATTACAAATAGTTTTTTAAACGCACGGTTCACTATTTTCATCGAAATCGTCGCCAATGTAAAGAGCGTTTCAATAAAAGGCGGGAATCAGCAGCGAACTGGTTTATTAAACAGGTGTGCAACATAACGCGTGCAAAGGACGCACATTCAAATATGGAAGTAGTGCCAACTTACAAACTATGAAAGTTGCTACTCGCTACAATTTGCTGATGACACTTCCCTAATATTTAAGATAAATAGACGGGCCCAAAATCTAGACAACGTAAATGATGCTTTATGTCAGGTCCATGATTGGTTTACTGCAAACAATTTAGTATTAAATGGAAAAAAGACCAAATGTATAAGATTTGCCTTACCTAATGTTAAAAGCACAAATTATGATATACTTCGTATTGAATCAAGAGAAACTTTAATTTGTCGATAAAACAGTTTTCCTGGGGATTACGCTTGATGCACGGCTTCAATGGAGTCCCCATTTAACAACTTGCGGGGCGGCTGAGTTCAGCAGCATACGCTGTTCGAAAAATCCGTCAATTTACCGATGTAGATAAAAAAATATATTGTCAATTATTTCTAAATTATTTTTCTGTAATTATTTTGTATTCAATACCCGTAGCACGAGTTTTCACTTTTCCAGTAAGTATTTGAGACGTAAACTGCAACTTTGACAATTTCAAATTGACAATTTTAAGGAAAAAATTAGTTCCTTTTTCGCACACCAGAGGCGCTGTTCCATTTTTCCATACAAGAAACGCTGTAAATACTGGAAAGTAAAAGAGTGAAAATTCGTGCTAAGGGTACAGTACCCTTAGCACAAGTTTTCAGCATTTTGAGACGCAAAGCAAACTGGAACTTTGACAATTTCAAATTTTCAAGGAAAAAATTTGTTCCTTCTTTGCACACCAGAGGCGCTGTTCCATTTTTTCATATAAGAAACGCTGTAAATACTGGAACGACGCTGTAAAGTAAAAGTAAAACTTTACAATTGTTGAATTGTCAAGTTCCAGTTTACTTTACGTCTCAAATATTGAAAACTCGTGCTAAGGGTACAATACCCTTAGCACGAGTTTCCACTCTTTTACTTTACAATTGTTGAATTGTCAAGTTCCAGTTCACTCTATGTCTCAAATATTGAAAACTCGTGCTAAGGGTACTGTTAAAGATTTTTTTTAAAGATTAAAAATTTTATTTCGGAACCATAACAAAAGAATAAATACAACAAGTAGATCGATGATAGCTGCAAAAGTATAAAACTGCAGCGCAGCTACCAACGCCCTTCTACAGTAACAATGGAATTGATGCTCCGTGTAAAGCATTACTTAAATTTTATACAAATAAAGCAAAACTTAATTATTTTCCTTATACTTTTTATTTTTTATTTTTCTATAAAAAATAAAAAGTTATAAAAGGAAAATAATTACATCAAAATAGTACAAAACATAATCATTTGGGGTGTGTGGGTGGGTGTGTGTCAATGAAATGTGTTGTGTGTGTGTTTATGACATAATGAGTGTTGTGTGTGATTTAGTAGGGGTGTGTGAGAGAGTGATGAATATTTCATACCTCCACAAGTTTCTCTGTGTCATCGTAATTTTGCGATTTTAACCATGAGAGAAGTTTCATTTTGCATTTGGTTTTTCTTAATGGGTAGATGTGTAGGCTTTTGTTTAGTCTATTGTATATTTTAGAACTAATGTGTTTGTAATGACGACTCGCAGTTCTAAGGTTCTACGAGACTCAGTGTTACAAACCCTACTCGAGCGGCGGTTAGAACAGCATCTTGGGTCAAAGGTAAGTTGGCTGTGCTTGCGAAGAACAGTTTGGAGGACAAAAAGCTGCCTGACTGTGAGAACCTGGCAGAGGGTATACAGAGCGGATGTAGAAAAACGAATCGGTTTCCGTGCCATCACCTTCAGGACAGCTCTCTGCGCTCGTTCTGCCCGAAGCATCACTGTTTTTCCGGCGCCACCCCAGACTGTTAGGCAATACCCCAAGAAGCAAGTGCAAAGTAAACAGTTAATAAACAGCTGAAATCGGCCGCGCCTCTAAGTTTTTTGAAAATAAATATTAGTTTTCTCACACGAGCCACCGTTGAACTAATATGTTGGTTCCATTTCAGGTTGCAGTCAAGAGTGATGCCAAGATATTTGATAATGGATGTATTCTCTATTGACAGCCACAATTTACTGTTAAGTCTGTGCAGGTGTGCGCACGAATTCCAATCGGTGTTGGGGGCTGACCTGCCTTCGTGGGGGAGAATGTAACAAATTTAAGGGCCGATTACACGACACGATTCATCGTGCCCTAGGTCCCAAATTTCCGATGGATTGGGTGGTGTGATCGCTGTTAGGCTGAGGACACTAACAGCTTAGGGCACGATGAATCGTATAGTGTAATCGTCCCTTTAGTTTTATTGACATTTAGAGTAAAGTGATTTGCGGTTAGCCATCTCATGACGGTGCTCAGCGCAAGCTCTGCGTTAAGCTGAGTTTCAGTCCAGTCCCGGCCATGGACAATCAGTGCTGTGTCATCGGCATAGGCTATAATTTTGCAGTTGGGTAAGGATAACTGACACAGTTCATTCCCAAAAATGAGAAAAATTGGGGGACCCAAAACGCTGCCCTGGGGGACACCAAATGTAATAGTCTCCTCATTGCTGAGATAGTTTCCAAGCTTTATAATTTGTTTTCGATTGGTAAGATAGCTCTTGAATAGATCGTGGGCCATCCCGCGAATACCAAGATGTTCTAACTTTGAAAGAAG
The DNA here is from genome assembly GCA_036375495.1 of Agrotis segetum. Classification (NCBI taxonomy): domain Eukaryota; kingdom Metazoa; phylum Arthropoda; class Insecta; order Lepidoptera; family Noctuidae; genus Agrotis; species Agrotis segetum. The sequence goes on from JAQSVV010000087.1 coordinate 1,616,022, forward strand.
TAAGGGAATAGAGACAGTGTCGAAGGCTTTGGATAAGTCTAAAAAGATTGCAAGGGTTTTATATTTATTTTCCCAATGGCCAATAATTGTTTCCGTAAGTTCTAGTATAGCATCTTCGGTGGATTTTCCACTCCTAAAACCAAACTGATTATTTGAGAGAAGGTTGAATTTATCTAAATATTTTCGAATAGCTTTGAAAGGGTACTTAACACTGAGATGGGTCTGTAATTAGCAACGTTATCCTTGTCTCCCGATTTATAGATAGGGTGGACAACTGCAATTTTGAAAACATCAGGAAAAGTTCCTGTTGAAAATCACAAATTAAAAAGAAATACGAGTATCGGAATGAGAATGTGGCGAGTCCCCTTCACGATAGCGGAGGAAATACCGTCAAATTCCAAAATTCCATCCAACATTCGCAAAATAATTGTTGACTAATTTAAATTGTTGCCAATGTAAAGGTTAATGGTGAGTTTAAATAAAAGCACTCACCAACGTTTACAATAAAATTTAAAAGGTCGTGGTTCACAGCCGTCACTTGGTATTTAATCGTTCCGTGGAAGTAGGCGCACTAAGTACTGTCCTGGCTTATCGCGCAGTACAGAGACGCGATGGCGAGGAGTTGTCCCGAGGTGAGAGATACTGCTAGAATTGTCTATTTTAGTTACTTTCACAGTATCATGTCTTATGGCATTTTATTGTGGGGACGGGCTGCCGACATCGAATCTATTTTCATTTTGCAAAAGAGAGTCATCAAGGCCATATACAATCTCCGTAGACGCGATTCTCTCAGAGAACTGTTTAAGGAAATTAACTTTATGACAGTACCTTGTCAATAATACATCTATGAGAATATAATGTACGTTAGGAAAAATCTGCATCTTTTAGTAAGAGAGGTGGCAGACACAACTATCACACTAGAAATAGGGATCAGTTAGTTCAGCCGGGCTTCAGACTCGCCAAAGTGGACTATTCTTTCATGGGGTACTGTTTAAAGTGCTATAATAAAATACCAAAAAATGTTCTTGAATTGAATGAGACCAAATTTAAATCATGTATTAAACGCACACTATGAAAGCGGGCTTATTATAAACTAGGCGATTATATCGCTGATAATGCTTGGCTCCATGCTGGTCCTGCTCCACCTGACAGTGTAGGATAAATTAATATTGATAGCGATTATTTAGTATTCTTGTTGGAGCTGCTGAAGATTGTACAACTGGATTTGCATTGCATAGACTCAATCTTCCTTGTATTATATAGTTTCATAGCCAGCATTGTGTGAGTACTATGTACCTCGGAGCTATCATTCACTGAGTACCTTCGTCTCTTATTGACTTGAATGACCCTGGCGGTTGAGAGTATGTCATGCTCACTCAAATGTCTCGCTGATAGTGGCGCGTGTGTCGGACAATTTAGCTCCCTTCAAAATGGTTGAGCTGAATGGTGCTGATATATGTTTCATGTTCGTGAACGGGCGCTGTTAGTTAGGACTGGTCATCTATTAGCTGCCACGGTCTATTTTAATTATTAATTTAACTTTATTTTGAATTGTCTTTTTATTTAACTATGGACTATTAACTTGCCACATCGTTCTCACATAATGTACATACTATCTGATGATGAATGATGTAACAAAATTTTTGAAATAATTTTGGCGATGGAAAAAGAGTGTTCATGGAGTTTCTTGCTCATTCTTCTCCATAGAGATCTACGCTTTGGAATGAGCACCTACGGTAATTTCACAGTTTTTATGTCTTGTGACTGGGACTGTAGCACCATAACTATTTTTGTACGGTCAGTTTTAAGACGTTGTAATACCCCCCTGGTAAATTTCCACAGAACTACGTTTAATAATAGTTATTTATCAGAAACGAACGGTGACTGACTAGCAATTTTTTTATCTTTAGATAAAAGTATTTCACGATTCAAAAACCAGCTTTAAACTGGTTTGAATAGCGTCTAAATGTTATGTATGTTGTAATGCGCCTTCTTATCAAACCTTACAATTAAGCATAATTTAAATCGCTATCATCATGATACGACGAATCAGAGAGCTTATCGGGTACTAAAAATAATATAAAACTGATCACACACATCTCTAAAATCACAGTTTCAGTTTTCGGTCATCGGTTGTCGGTCGTGGTCACCATCATGATCTCTGTCCTCGTGTTCGCGTCATTATTTACGATAGTATTTTCTTTATTATATTATCTATCAACAAAGAAATTCAGTTACTGGGAAAAGAAGAATGTGCCTTACGTCAAACCACTGCCTCTTTTGGGTAACTACGGGAAATACATCTTGTTACGAGAATACCCTGGACAGCTGATCCAAAAACTTTGCCAAAAGTTCATCGATCAACCTTACTTCGGAGCATTCTTCGGCACGGAGCCAGTTCTCGTGTTGAACAGTCCCGAGATCGTCAAACAAGTGATGACTAAAGATTTTTACTATTTCAATGGCAGGGAAATTACTAATCACATTGACAATGAAGTTGTCACACAAAACCTTTTCTTCAGTGGTGGTGATAAATGGAAGGTAGTCCGACAAAACCTGACTCCACTCTTTTCTTCCGCGAAGATGAAGAACATGTACCATTTGGTAGAAAAATGTGGAATTGTCTTCGAAGATATGCTCGACTATGAAACAAGGATGTCTAACATCATCGAAGTGAGAGACATATGTGCGAGGTATACAATGGACTGTATAAGCTCCTGCGCTTTCGGTGTGGATGCTAACACCATGTCACCAGGAGATAATAACCCATTTAAGATAATCGGAAAAGAAATATTCTCCCCTACAAATTATCGTGGTTTAAAACTAGTATTGAGGTCGATATGGCCAACAATTTTCTACGGAACGGGATTCAAAGCTTTCCCTGATTCAGTAGACAAATTCTTCTCTGGGCTGTTGAAAGAAGTGTTTCAAAGCCGAAACTACGAGCCATCATCGAGGAACGATTTCGTGGACTTAGTTCTAGCATTAAAGAAAGAAGATTACATAACTGGAGATAGTTTAAGTAACGCAAAGACTGGCGGTAACAAGAAGATACAGACTCAAGGTGGACGATGGTTTAATGGCGGCGCAGTGTGCAGTGTTCTTCGCAGCTGGTTTTGATACGTCTGCTACGACTATGAGCTTAACACTGTTCGAGCTGGCGAAGAACCCTGAGGCGCAGCAACGAGCAGCTGAGGAGGTGGACGAGTTCCTGCGACGTCACGGGAACAAACTGAACTACGAGTGTGTGAATGAGCTGCCATACTTAGAGGCATGTATGGACGAGACTCTCCGCAAGTATCCTGTTCTAGGAACCTCACCCGTGAGGTAATGGATGACTATGTCTTCCCTTCGGGCTTGAAACTGGATGTAGGAGTCCGCGTCCATATTCCTGTGTACCATCTACATCACAATCCTGAATTCTTCCCGGAGCCAGAGAAGTACAAGCCAGAACGGTTCCTGCCAGAAAACAAAGACGACATCGTCCCGTACTCATTTTTACCATTCGGAACTGGACCCAGGCTATGTATAGGTAATTATAATGTTAATACTACATCAACTATTATTATTCTATCAATATTGATATTTTTATCTAATCAGCCTACTTCATATACAAGTAGCTACGAGTTGCCACGCATAATGTAACATCCCTACGTTATCCCTAAAGCGCCATTTAGAAGGGAGATTTACACCCGTGGTTTCACGACTCGAACATACGATAATAATATAATATTCCTATCACACAACGCCATCTAGTCCCAAGCTAAGCAGAGCTTGTGTTATGGGTACTAGACAACTGATAAACATAAATATATTTCTAAATACATACATATTATAGATAAATTACACCCAGACACAGAACAAATGATCGTGCTCATCACACAAACATTTGTCCTGGGTGGGAATCGAACCCACGACCTCCGGCATAGCAGTCAGGGTCACTAACCACTAGACCAACAAGCCAGTCAATCAATAATCGAAGGAATCTAAAATATTGCCTTCGTCTAAACATTCACTCTTCTCGCCCGTTGACTTGGGCGATAATTGCCTCGAATATGAAGATTTCTCGGGTGTAGGATTTTGTCTAGCAAATACACAAGTCGTTTAAAATAATGCTTACTTGACTCGCGGACCTTCCTATCAGGAAACTTGGCTATTGAAGGAATACCGTGGATTTCAATCAGCTCATTAGATGATTAAGATTATGCATGTTGAAAATAAGAATAGCGTAGGATTAACTCCGGCAAACATGCAAGACATTTAAAAATGTGATTTCTTCAATTGAAATCGAATTTAAAAGAACTATTGACTGACTGTTCTATTGTATTTTTATGAAATCGAGTTGTGGTACTTGTTATGCCTTATATTCTGTGTCCATAAAGTTCTTTCTTTGCCTTCTTTGAAATTAATTTTGAATATTGATATTTTCAGGAATGCGCTTCGCAAAGATGCAATCGTTAACTGGTCTCGTTACGTTCCTGAAAAAATATAGAATAGAATTGTCTGATGACATGCCGGAGACACTGACCTTCGAAGCGAGGACCATAACGATACAGCCCAAGGATCAGGGCATCACGTTGAAGATGTTTAAGCGGGAAGGCTGGGAGGACAGAAATTTCGTTCGAAGCGGAAAGAAATAAACTTTGTCTGAGAAAACAGTAAAGCAAGAAGTTATTATCACCTAAAAGATCACAAAATACGATATAAAATAGATTATCGTTAAATTGTTACGAAATAAAATTGTTATCAAAATCAAATCGTTTATTTCAAGTAGGCCAGTTACAGGCACTTTTGAATTGTCAAACGACAAAATTAAAATAAAATAGTTTAAGAAATAGTTACGGTGCTACAGTCCCAGTCACAAGACATAAAAACTGTGAAAGTACTGTAGATGCCCATTCCAAATCGTAGATCTCTATGGAGAAGAACGGGCAAGAAACTCCATGGACACTCTTTTTCAATCGCCAAAATTATAACAAAATCTTTGTTACATCGTTCTACTTGTGATGGTACATTATCTTTATAATAACAATAAGGGAAGATTGTTTTTATAAATGATGATGATGCAATTATTTTTATCATTCATGACTGCATGAATGATAAAATTTGTGGCCTCTGTTTAACCATGGAGACAGAAATAGGAGCCGCGCTTAGCGGGATTCCGGCGATTAAGCTTTATTTTTATTTACGCCTAAATTCAGATTTTATATTTTGGACTATAAGTAGCTTAGTTCATTGAATGTTTATGAAAGTGATAAGATTAAAATGTAGGTAGATGTTTTATTATTTTAAAGTTGTGACATACATTATGTCAGTGTATACATCTCTTGATTACAGATAATTGATAAACTCTATTACGTTCTATTGAAATGTTATTAAATTTTATTCTGTCCTTCATCCTTATTATTTCCACCTGCATCATCTTTCACATCACTAATGGATCTATTTCTCAAAATTTGTGTTCGTACACTGAGTGATTTTTTTACTAGGTCATTATGGTTACCAAATATTATATTAATTGGGATATTTTTGTTTGTGTCACATATAATGATGGTTTAGGCGCATTTGGGCTAATTCTCATTTGGGCAACCGACTCCATAATGGACTACTTCTCATTTGGGCTAATTCTCATATGGGCTACTTCTCATTTGGGCTAATTCTCATTTGGGCTACTTCTCATTTGGGCTACTTCTCATTTGGGCAAATTCTTATTTGGGCTACTTCTCATTTGGGTTTCTTCTCATATGGGCTACTTTCCAAAATTTACTAAAATAATATTTATTATTTTAAGAGCTAGTACATACGTCGACGTTGCGTTGAGCGCGCGTTGATCGCGTACACACACCGCCCTTAGCACTTTTAACATTTTTGTTACAAAATTAATCAATATCAAGCGCTCAAAATGAGTCCCAATATATACTGTTGAATACAAAGTTGCACTCTTTTTATTATTTCAATGTGGTGGATGTTTACAATAATAGGTCTAAGTTGTGTTTGTCCATTTTGTTTTTTTCACATCACATGTTTAGAAGCTTAAAATTTGGCATAAGCCCTCCTTATACTCTCCACGTAGGTGAGCTCTAACAATGGATTCTGCGAAATTCGGCCCCGAAGGGGTTGTACTATGATGATAGATACCAAAACTGGATTTTGTGAATTCGACCCATAAGGGGTTTGTTGAAACTTAGTTACTACAAGTGCTAGGCGACCAAATCTTTCATGGCTGTTCTTTTTAATACGTAAATGCACACAAAACATTATTTTGCGACGCTTAAGAGGTTGTTTTTGGTGTTGATAGTTTATATTAAACTTTATTGCTACAAATGCTAGGAGTTTCAAATCATTCATAGGGGTTTCATAGGACGTAGATCACTAAGACACAATTTTACGAAATTCGACCTCTTATGGGGTTTTTCTGTGGTTGATAGTTTGTGTGAAACTTTGTTACTACAAGTGCTAGGAGTCTCAAGACGAAAGTTGTATCTAAGACGGGATTGATGTATTGATAGTTCGTAGAGGTCTCAAATTTTACAGGAGGTTCTCCTTAGGACATAGGTTCTCACTAAGAGAGGATGTTGCGAAATTCGACCCCTAAGGAGTAGTTTTGGTGTTGTTAGGAAGGAATCCAAACATTATATGCATTGGGGTTATTTTTAGGACTTAGGTACCACTCAAGACGGGATACTGCGGAAAGATAGAATCTTTGTTGAATATTGATTTAGATTTTCGAAAAGTATCCTTTACTTACATGCCCTAATTTTGGGAAGTACCCCAAATGAGAAGTAGCCCAAATGAGAAGTAGCCCAAATGAGAATTAGCCCAAATGAGAAGTAGCCCAAATGAGAATTAGCCCAAATGAGAAGTAGCCCAAATGAGAATTAGCCCAAATGAGAATTAGCCCAAATGAGAAGTAGTCCATTATGGAGTCGGTTGCCCAAATGAGAATTAGCCCAAATGCGCCTAAACCATAATGATCGCATGATATGCGATAATAATTTATTTATTTGTATGTCAATTTATGTTATTGTTTTTACAATAAAATGATTATTGTTATATTTCATCAATTGATATTTTGTTTTAACACTTTCACTGTCCGCGCAGCAGACACAATAGATAAACAATGGTCGTGAGTCACATGTGATTCATCGGACAGGGAAGTGGTTAAGCCTATGTAGTTTCGCATAGTAACTGGGTGTGCATTGCATTGTAAGAAGAGCTTTAACAGTAGTAGTGGTTGAGTTAAGGTTAGATCATAGTAGGGTCCTAAGGCGCGGGACACATAGAAAAGGCATACGTCCCTTCGGCGTCTCTTTCATAGGCGCGGGCCACATAGAAAAGACGTACGATGAGCTCATCGCGGACGGGCGAAAATGTATGAAAGACGCATCCGCGTCCCGTCTCTTCTGTGTGTTTACGCAACGCTTCTTTACATTTTGTATGACAGAGAAGCCTAAGAGACATAATGTCTCCGCCCCCCGTCTGCCATTTACGTCTTTTCTATGTAGCTCGCACGTTACAAAATGTAAAGAAGCGCGACTCTCATACATTTTCACACGTCCGCGACGCGTCCTCGTTTTATGTCTATTCTATTTGGCCCTCACCGTAGGGTCCTCAGGTATCATACCACCCCCTATTGTGTGCCGGAGCTTTACTCGAGGACCCTAGCGAGTCTAAATGCAAACGAACGAACGGGCGTTATGAAATACCTCTAGCGTATTTATCTTGAATAACATTTTATCTAGACGTCTTAAACGTTTATAATTATTACTGGCGAGCCGCCTCCGCTCGCACGGATGCAATCTTTAGAAGAAGAAAGAAGAAAGAAAGAAAATTGTTTTAGTTTTTTACAGTAATGCATGCAAATTAGGTAGTAATGCATAAAAAGAAAAGTAGAAATTAAAAAGTTAACTTAATCTAAACATAAATAAAAATAGACATTTATCATGTTATGTTCATTGGATTAGTCGAGTAATGTCATACTACTAGTTGGCAACAACCGGTCCGTGTCTATGACCTTCTCTTCATGTTGTCTATGAACGAGTGTGCCTTCGGTTGCTTTTGGAAAGACCCGCCAATTTTGTTTTGTTAAAATCTATGTTCAGTATTAATATTAAAAGTAATTGTATTCTCTTGAATTCCGTGTTTTGTTTGAGATTCCCCTGAGCTGTTTCAGCTCAGAAGTGGGATCACGGCAAAAATATACTGTTTTTGCTACGCCCACGAACCATCAACAAGTTCGAAGGTAAGGTTTTGATAATTTTAGTGATACGTTTTCTGTAGATGAAAATACTAAAACGGGGATTAATCCCTTAGGGAGGCCCCGTAATTGATTAAATGTCATGTTTTTTCTCGAATGGTGATAAATGAGAGGATGCATATGGGCTGATCGAGCCTGTGTTTTGTGGTCATTGCAAAGAGCAGAAGCATGCAATGATTTACATCGGAGACTGTTTGTATGACTAATTTTATACAAAGTGATTGCCAAAATGTCGTGAGATTGAGCCGATGCATAAGAGAGATCTTAGGTCGTGACCATTATAAATCTAAGAGTGTTTATAATATATTTTTCTTTCAATGTGCTTCATGTTAAATCCATAGACTAAGAGTATGGGATGAGCAATAACTATCTAAATAAATGCGTAGACTAAGAGTATGGACTGAGCCATAGCTGCCTAAATTGACCCCACTATAAAGAGAGGAATCGAAGAGCGGGTCCTACCTATTCTGTTATAGAAAAGATATAGGTCCGTAGTGGCGAGCTTCTTGGATTAGGTCCAATAGTCCAATATTATTTTTCAGTTGGCTAGGGGGGCGCAGTCCATTCTCTAAATCAACAGTAAAGCAAATATTTTATTACTACAATCCAGATAATATTGGGTTTAGAAATGCATAAATAATGTAAAAACACTAGATTATCTGTAAAATAATTATAATACAGTATAATGATGTGTATGGATTACGATACAACGTACGTAAGCAGCAACATTCTTTTTACCCCATTGTCGATTTGGTCTAATATATACCATGCGTACAAGTTCCAGATGGATGGAGGACAGTACGATGACGTTGGGCGACGGCGCCTTGAAACTCCAGCCAGACGGTCGCCACAGCCGGATGAGCGGAGTATGAGAGCACGCGAGGGGGAACGTCGCAGCCGCAGCAGAACGAGACGTGACGACCGGCGAAGCAGCACTCATCTTCGGAGCAGGAGCCGAACCACACGTGACGCAGAAGGTGGAGGGCGGCGACTTGGGCGCAGTCGTTCTCGTCGTGTATCACATGATGATGACGATTTACGCCAGAGGTTACAACTTTTAGAAGAAGAGTTACAGATACGAAATAAACGACGTACGCGCGACCAGGCGGCCACCACTTACAAACAATCTACGGGCCCAGCGCGAGAAATAGTTACTCCTCCTCGGAGTGACGTCAGAAGCTCCGACCGGAAGAAACCGAGGTACGCTGATCAACCAGACTATTTTGAAGAGTTTGCAAAAATTTTTAGAAGCAGAGATCGGGAACCGTTTCTGTCGTCTTCATTAAATAACATCATCCCAGAGTTTGATCCTCTTTCAAAAGAGCAAACTATTGATGTATGGTTGAATAAAGTAGATGAGTGCGCGGAGATTTACAACTGGAACGACAAGCAAACAGCCCACTATGCCCTGCCCAAGCTGACAGGACATGCTAAAACTTGGTACCAGGGTTTACCTTCTATCAAACATTCTTGGGTAGAATGGAAGCGTATATTACAGGAATCTTTTCCTTCAACTGAAAACTACGCCGAACTGCTGACGGAAATGCTTAATAGAAGGGCACACCCTGGTGAATCTTTGGAGTTATATTATTTTTCAAAAATCAATTTGCTCAACCGATGTAAAATATTTGGGAAACAAGCAGTCGATTGTATTGTATTCGGTATAGAAGATAAAGGCGTACGCTTAAGTGCACAGGCTGGGAAGTTTGACAAACCCGAGGAAACATTAGAGTTCTTTAAAACGGTTAAAAATAATCAACCACGAGACTCGCATGACTTTAAGAGGGACACACAGTCGAAGGAAACGCGCTCTTCGAACGCCGTCCCGCCGTCGAATAGTGTCGTTCCGAGAGTTAACAGCATGATCAGGAATGGATCTAAGGGAAACTTAACATGTTTTAACTGCAACGATCCTGGACACATGAGTTGGCAGTGTCGTAAGCCCATAAATAAATGTACGGATTGCAATTTTTTAGGTCATAATTCGAATAACTGTCCAAAAAAATCCAATAATGTTAGCAATAACGACAATTCTCAAAATAAGAATGCTCAGAATTAATGTAAAAGTGTTCTTGAAATTGTTGTTGATGACGAGGAGAATGACAAATATAAAATTGTTATTAAAGTAAATGGCATACACACACCTTGTCAGGTAGATTTAGGAAGTCAAGCTACGCTGACTCGTGAAATGGATGCTCGTGGGATGCTCATAAATTAGGACTCATATGGGAATAATAATATTAAATGAATACGATACAAGGGCCTATGTTAAGAGGTTTAGGTAACATTCCCTATCTTCCCATTGGTAAAGTTGTTTTTTTAGGCATTGAGGTACAGGACGTGAAAGAAGAGCAAGTAGAGATATAATTATATCGTTGATAACTCTCTGATTAATATGCCAATTTTATTAGGTCATAGCTTTACAGAACGTCCCGGATTAAGAATTGTTAAAACCGCGACCGATTTACGTTTTGAAAGGTCAGGGTCAGGTAATAGTGCAAAACTGGCTTTGATGGCGACCGATTATGATGTCGATATTGGGGTAGGTAAGCTGGAAACAATAATGGTTAGTTCTGATGGTAATTATACTGGCGGCATTTATGTAAATGGATCTATTAGAGGAAAACCAGGAATGCAATATTATTTATTACCAGGGCAAAGGCCACAGAAAATAAAAGCGGATGCGCTTCAGCGTATAGAGCAAAGCCAGGAAAAGAGTAAGGTTCGGTTTGATAAGCATCGTAAAGCGGCAACGGAAGATAAAATTGGTGATTTAGTCAGGGTAATTAAAATTAGTAGGAGGATCAGGAAAATCTAAAAGTTAGAATCCAAATGCCAAGGGCCTTACCGAATTAAAAAGTGTGCTTCCTAATGATTGATACCTTATTGTTGATACGCCGCTTACTCGAAAGGGTAAACCATATGAGAACGTAGTGTCTGTAGATAAAATATATCATCCTTGGATGAACTTTGACGTCCCTGCCTGTTCCTCAAGTGACGATAGTGACGATAATTAATGATGATTAGAGAGAAGAAAGATTATTGCTGATAGAGACTGTCTACATGACTCAGAGCTTGAGCAGACGTGAGCCGAGCATGAGAGTTATGTATGGCAAACCTCATCAAATTGGATAGTGAAAGAATAGAAGTAGCTATCCTTTGTTGAGTTACAGTGAGAATATTATAGCGATAGTGATTTATGATTTTGTCGATTAGTGAGATCTATAACAAAATATTAGTAAAATAATAGAAATAGCACTTTTGTTAACTTCTTTTTTGTAAATTGTTATTTAGCATTTATGTCTTTAGTTAATTGTTTAGAACAAGAATAATTTTATTTCTGTATTGAATGATACATATTGATAAGCTAAGCTACCATTTAATTGTACAAAGCAACGAACGAAGGGACTCGTACTGTGACGGATGGCCGACTGTTATGTTCATTGGATTAGTCGAGTAATGTCATACTACTAGTTGGCAACAACCGGTCCGTGTCTATGACCTTCTCTTCATGTTGTCTATGAACGATTGTGCCTTCGGTTGCTTTTGGAAAGACCCGCCAATTTTGTTTTGTTAAAATCTATGTTCAGTATTAATATTAAAAGTAATTGTATTCTCTTGAATTCCGTGTTTTGTTTGAGATTCCCCTGAGCTGTTTCAATCAAGACCAAATTGACAACAATTTGACAGCTGCATGCCATGACTGCAAAAAGAAAGGTGACCACTCAGCATAATGCTGTGCTGTGAGAGACCCACAGCACAGCGCTGGTTTTCAGTGGTCACCCCGTTTCTTTACTATATTATGCACGATAATACCTCTTTTTATAACTCTATGATCTATATATGGGCTCGAGCCAGGGCAGGGCGAAGCGAACCTTCGACGCACTATTTCGCACACGCCCGCCCGTACCACGCGCCGCAATCGCTATGTCCCTGCATTTTAAATCTGAAATATCTTCAAAAACCTTCATTTAAATTACATGATGTAAAGGGATTGAGGAAATTGATCTATATTACATGTACAATGTGTTTCAGGTACTTAGATTTTTCGCGCTTTTTCTATTATTAGCCTTTTTTTTACTAAAGTAAAGGATAAATACTGTAAGCGCAAACAAATTGTTTATTTTTGACCTTATATAAACCTCTAACAATTATCAGGGTTTCTCTACTAAATTATGCATGTATTGTACATAATATGTTTACTATACAGGTTGACTTTTTTATCATCGTCCAAATTTTTTCTAGGCATTAGGTATCAATCACTTACCCCATTTTTGAAAAAAAAATCGATACGTCAAATTGTCATATTAAATCATTTTCTCATCCCCTCTGTGTGGTCACTAAGCTAAACGTTAATAATATTATACACTTGCCGACGCATGAAACGGGAAGAGAGCACCCCGCTTACCCCCCACCCCACCCCGCTACACCTGACCGACACCATCACAGCGCGGTGTCCAGATTCATCAACTTTTTATAGATAACATTGAGATGTGATATCTCGATATTTTTGTATTGAGTGATACAAAAAGAACGTATTCAATGCTTTTCGCCAAAGATTAATTTATTAAAATTTGGATGATGACTAAAAAATCACCCTGTATTTTAAAAATCTAAGCATACATAGGGACAGACAGCAGGAAGCAACTTTAATGCCAAATCAACGGCCTGGGGTTCGCAAATAACAGATTTATAAGGGGTCAAGTTTTAGAGCAGTGGACAGTAGAAACTGGCTTGCTCGTCCTAAATCGAGGGTCAGATTAACATGCGTGTATCAGCGAGGCGGATGTAGAGTAGACTTATCATTTGACAACCCCGCACTAGCAAACTCTGTCCAGGCATGGCGTTTACTGGAGGAAGTAGAAACATTGTCTAATCACCGATACATTCGGTTTAATGTCTCTGCTCAAACTACCAGTAATACGGTAAAGATAGCAGCTTTTAGTGGGGTAGATCCGCGTTGGAATCTGAAAAAGTTAGATCGGGAAGCGCATATGGAAGCCTCAATAGTTCAAACCTGGGCTTCTGCCCCTACAACGTCAACAAGGAGGAATCAGAATGGCTCAAAAAGGCACTTTCAAATATTTGCGATGCACACACAAGATCCATAAGATCTGCCAAACGCCAGTTGTACTGGTGGTCGATGGAAATTGCGCAGTTGTGTCAAGCATGTGTAGAAGCACGACGTCGGTATGCCAGGCACCGCAGGAGACGAATTCGAAATCCGAATGCAGAAGTCATAGAAGCGACACTGTACCAGAATTACAGAGATGTAAAGGAAGCCATGAAAACGGCTATTTGGAAGGGCAAAACTCAGGCTCGCGAAGAATTGCTTGCAGCTCTGAATCAAGATCCGTGGGGGCGTCCTTACCTTATGGTTAGAAATACACTTCGTCCTTGGGCTCCGCCACCCAACGTCTCCAGCCACAACTTCGCGCTCGATCCGGTGGTTAGCGCTCTGTTCCTTGCAAGAATCGAACACAGACCTTCGCGGATGATTCCACCTCCTGCAGAGTTCAGTGCAGATAAATTATGTTTGTGCGATGAGCACGATCATTTGTTCTGTGTGCGGGTGTACTTATTTTATCCATATTTATGTATTTAGAAATATACATATATAAAATAAATAAACATATAATATATAGCATATATTTAATATATAGTATCAATATATACATATGTACAAATATGTTTATCACTTGTCTACTTACCCATAACACAAATTCTGCTTAGCTTGGTACTAGATGGCGTTGTGTGATAATTGTGGATTATTATTATTATACACACAGCGAAACGAGTTTGGTTTTTATAGAATGGAGATATTGCGTAATCACTCACCAGTTTTTCTGTATCAGTATTTGATCATAATCAAAATCACCGTCACCGTGACTCGACAGAATAATGAACCTATCAAAGTATTGTTGATAAAACACACTATAAAAACTAATCACAACCCACTCTGAACTCACAGTTGTTATTTTTGGTCATCGGTTATCGGTCGTGGTTAACATAATGATATCTCTGCTCGTGTTCGCGTCCTTATGTACAATAATATTTTCTTTATTATATTATTTATCGACAAGAAAGTTCAGCTACTGGGAAAAGAAGAATGTGCCTTACGACAAACCAGTGCCTCTTTTGGGTAACTACGGGAAGTATATCCTGCTACAAGAATACTCTGGACAGATGATACAAAAACTTTGCCAAAAGTTCATCGATCAACCGTACTTCGGAGCATTCTTCGGCACGGAGCCAGTTCTCGTGGCGAACAGTCCCGAAGTCGTCAAACTAGTGATGACTAAAGATTTTTACTACTTCAGTGGCAGAGAAGTTACTAAGCATGTTAAAAAAGAAAAGATCTTAAAGAACTTGTTCTTCAGTGGTGGTGATCACTGGAAGGTGCAGCGGCAAAATATGACTCCGCTCTTTTCCTCTGCGAAGATGAAGAACATGTATCATTTGATAGAAAAATGTGGAATTGTGTTTGAAGATATGCTCGACTCTGAAACGAAGATGTCTAACATTATTGAAGTGAGAAATATATGTGCTAGATTTACGATGGACTGCATAACTTCATGCGCTTTCGGTGTGGATGCTAACACTATGTTACCAGGAGAAAACAACCCATTTAGGATAATCGCAAACGAAATATTCACCACTACAAACTTTCAAGGTCTAAAAATAGTAACGAGATCCATATGGCCAACAATTTTTTACGCATTGGGATTAAAATTTTTCCTGATTCAATATACCAATTCTTCTCAGGACTGTTGAAAGAAGTGTTCCAAAGCCGGAACTACGAGCCAACATCGAGGAACGATTTTGTTGACCTAGTCCTGGCTTTTAAGAAAGAAGAATATTTAAGTGGTGATAGTTTAAGTAATGTGAAGACTGGCGGTAACAAGAAGATACAGTTGAAGGTGAACGATGACTTGTTGGTGGCGCAGTGTGCAGTGTTCTTTGCAGCTGGTTTTGATACGTCTGCCACGACTATGAGCTTGACACTCTTTGAGCTGGCGAAGAACCCGGAGGCGCAGCAACGAGCAGCTGAGGAGGTGGACGAGTTCCTGCGACGTCACGGGAACAAACTGAACTACGAGTGTGTGAATGAGCTGCCGTACTTAGAGGCATGTGTGGACGAGACCCTCCGCAAGTATCCTGTTCTAGGGAACCTCACTCGTGAGGTAATGGATGACTATGTCTTCCCTTCGGGGTTGAAACTGGATGTAGGAGTCCGCGTCCATATTCCTGTTTACCATCTACATCACAATCCAGAGTTTTTCCCGGAGCCAGAGAAATATCAGCCAGAACGTTTCCTGCCAGAAAACAAGAACAACATCGTCCCTTACTCGTATCTACCGTTCGGAACTGGACCCAGGCTTTGTATAGGTAATTATAATATTAATATTACATATATCTATAAGACCATTATGTATTTCAGTCCCACTTTTGAAAGAACTTGTACGGCTTTTTATGCAGGTAAGAGAGGCCTTTAGAATAACCTGGAGAGGTTACCCCTAGGTCGTGCTAAAAGTACAACATAGGAAATAGCTCTAGCCATTGGCGCGTTTCGCGCGCGTTTGCTGCAGTGGTTGGAAATCCTAGTAATAATTAAATCTTGGTAAACACACCTACGACCCCTGAGAAAATGGTGGGGCCTAAAACAACAAATTGTTTCAAAAAAGGTGCTGCTAATCAATATCGTGTTATTAACTTCCGGTTTAGTCAGTTAGAATGAATCAAAAATAATTCTGTACAGTATTTTTACATAATATTCAACAGTATTTTCAAAAAAATCTATTTAGGAGTTTGATGTGCCAATTTTTTCAGTTTGCTTCTGATTCTTACTCTAGTGTCTGTGGAGTTTCTTGTCCATATTACATAATGTTTAAATAAATAATTCTTCTCCACGAGGATCTGCGCTTTAGAAAGGACAATTGTAGTTATTTTTACTTGTGACTGGATCATAGCTTTACATCTTTTGTTTAAAGTATTTTAAATATACGCACCTCGCGCTGTTGTTAATGCTTACATATTTTAAAATCCAAATTAATTTTAACAACTGTCTTTTCCCAGGAATGCGCTTCGCAAAGATGCAAACGTTATCTGGTCTCATCACATTCCTGAAGAAGTACCGATTCGAACTGGCTGATGGGATGCCTGAGACCCTGACTTTGGAAACTAGGACCATACCAACACAGCCTCAAGGGGGCATTATGTTGAAGCTGACTAAACGTGAAGGCTGGGAGAGCCGACAATACGTTCGAAGCTAAAATAGTAACAGTAATTTAAAATATTTGACTAATTGTGTTCTCAATATTATTATAAATTGTATTCTCTTTTATAAAAATTGTCGTTATTTGTATTCCAATATGAAATTTGCTTTTTCTTCATTGTTATTTTTATAATAATTGTTCTTTAAATTTTATAATAGTGTATGCATACTAATGTATAATGTGTAGTTTTCTGAATTCCTAATATAGCCAGACCTACTGTAATAAAAACTATTTTTAAAAATACGTGAAAAAATTAACTTAATTATAAACTAAAAAGAAAGAAACAAGCCCAGTGGTTTAGAATTCACTCATTCACACGGGAAGATTTGATTGGTATCATTTGAATGGGCCCCGAATTTTTATTGAAGTTAATTTTTTCACGTATTTTCAAAATTATTTTTTTACGCAGTCGGGGTATTTGTATTTCTTTTTTTTTTATTTCATGTTTTTTGGTTACGATTCATTGATTTATTTATTTATTAAACGTAATCTAGTCATTTCATTGAGGGAGTTAATATCGCGGGGATAATTAAGTTACTTGCGGTGGTCTAAAGACCTAACTCCTTGCTAACTACTTCCTTGGAAAACTTAACTCCAAAAATATTTTTTTTCCCGCTTTTTCACTGTTTTTTTTTTGTTTGTACTCGTACATATATCATTTATACCTACTTGAAATAAAACTTAAATCAATAAGATATTTAAATCAATACGTAAGAAAATTAGCGAGAATGATTGTTTTGTCTTTGGTCTTGTTAAACAATTTTAAATCGTTATATATCCTAAACTATTATTTAAAATGAAAAATGGTAAAAGGAACCTAAGGATGATTTTAAAATATCCCACTTGACATAGTTTATCGACTTTTTTTTCATTTAGACAATAATGGCGTCTGGTTGTCGCTTGTGTCACCACAAGCGACTTGATTACTGATTTTGATTACTGTAATGTATTTAGTCACTTGCAAGGTTAAGACGAATCGATTGACGTAAGAATTATCAAAATCGGCCTACGCATTTGGTCTCTAGAACGCCACATAGAAACAAATAGATATACATAATATGCTTAAAGAACGCTGTAGGTAAAAAATACGGAAATCTTGTTTTAATACTTCTGTGGTTACTTACAACATTATTACATTTTTGTGTCTGTAAATAAATCATATAAATAATCAGTGCACCTACATAAGTATAGGATTATGATACCATTCATTTGTTAAGTAATGTTATTGACTTTTATCAACAATAAATTCTAATGATTAACACTAGTTTGCATTTTTTTTTTATCCTGATGGTAAAACATGTTGGTTAAGTTTTGTGATTATTCATCAATGATTTACTCTATTAGTTAAGCAATGGAATAGAATCTTTAACATTAAGCATTTTATCGCAACACACATTGTGATGTTGCTAAAGTGTTATTTTTAGACCCGCAGAAATCTCCATTTCGAGCCACATGTGTCACTCAAGTGTGATTCGGATTGGGAGATAGTGAAAGTTGGGTGAAATCTTTATTTTTGTACAACATCATTTTGCACTTTTAAAACTACTATTTTTCTCGAAAACTTGAACGACGAACCCAATGTTGGTTTTCACCAAAATTTCTATACTAGGTGTAAGGGACAGCCCTCCACAAACTTTCAGGGCTTGCTCAGTATACGAAACTAAAACATCATCCAAAAAAATGTTTTTATTTTCAGGAAATTCTGAGGCGGTACGAAGTATGACGGGAGTCAGCTAGTTATTATTATTGCACGTTCACGATAAGATACACAATCTAAAAAAACGGCTCAATCTTTTCATTTGATAATACTTTATATGGTCAGATTGAAAAAAAAATTAAACCTGATAATGTTTTGAAAAACTAACGTCCTTATTTTTTTTCTGTCTTGAAAATCTCAATGAGTATCAAATCCTCTGTGGATTGGAACCTCTACGAGTATGGATTTGTACTGAGATAGTCGCCCTCGCCATACCAAAATCAGGGTCTTACCGCCGCGATTGCGGCGTGCCCACCGCTAGTACCCTTAAAATAACATTATTGTGAGAAGCTTCTTTCGTGTACCTACTATAAAGGATATCCTATTCCATTTTCATCAATAAATCATTCAAAAAGCATCTGAATGATAAAAAACTTTAAAAACCCCAATTAAGTAGTTCATTTACTGCGAAAACGAGAAAAAAAAAATTAACTTTAACTTAAACCAAAATCATAAACCATAAAAAAATTGAACCCTTTTTTACGACCTTTTATGTTACCCAATACCAAAAAAATTACATAACTAGTATTAAATTGTTAATTAATGAAAAGAAAAGAAAAAACAACAGAGACCCTAAAATAGATCCTTGTGGTACTCCAAATGTAAGTTGAATGCAGATAGACACGATGCCATTAATTACGACTCTCTGGGTTGTGATTGCTTTGTAGAATCCAAAAAAACGATGGCAGTCCCCAGATATCATAATAAGTACGAGTTTTTTCAAAAGTAATCCTAATCAACTTTATCAAATCCTTTTTGAAGATCTGAACTGAATGATTCAAAATTTTGCTTATATGCAGAAAATTTTGAAAAGTTGAGTTGTATTTTTAATAAAAAATAACTTAAACAACCATAAGTGTTTCAAGACCTGGCGGATTTCAAGGGCTTTTTTTAAATAATGTAAACTCAGTTTATTATCTACGAATAGTTTGTTGGGCCTGTTGTGTACAATCTTTAGATAAAAAACAAACTCGTGATTCTAATTTCGGCTCTAAACTGGTTTGAATAGCGTCTAAATACATAATGCTTTAATAGAATCCATTTATCAATACTAATGTAAACAAAACTATTGAATATATTGTGTACTTAACATTATTTGACACCCTCAGTGACTTGACATAACTATTATTAAATAGTGTTGATAAAAACTATTATAAAATAAATCATATCCGATCCTCAACTTAGTTGCCAACTTCGGTCAACGGTTGTCGGTCGTGCTCACCATCATGATCGCTCTGCTCGTGTTCGCGTTCTTATTAACGATAATATTTTCGTTATTATATTATCTATCGACAAAGAAGTTCAGTTACTGGGAAAAAAAGAATGTGCCTTACATCAAACCATTGCCTCTTTTGGGTAACTACGGGAAATACATCCTGCTACAAGAATACCCTGGACAGATGATGCAAAAACTTTGCCAAAAGTTCATCGATCAACCTTACTTCGGAGCATTCTTCGGCACGGAGCCAGTTCTCGTGTTGAACAGTCCCGAGGTCGTCAAACAAGTAATGACTAAAGATTTTTACTACTTCAATGGCAGAGAAATTACTGATCACATTGACAATGAAGTTAGCACGCAAAACCTTTTCTTCAGTGGTGGTGATAAATGGAAGGTAGTCCGACAAAACCTGACTCCACTCTTTTCTTCCGCGAAAATGAAGAACATGTACCACTTGGTAGACAAATGTGCGATTGTCTTCGAAGATATGCTCGACTATGAAACAAGGATGTCTAACATCATCGAAGTGAGAGACATATGTGCGAGGTATACGATGGACTCTATAAGTTCCTGCGCTTTCGGTGTGGATGCTAACACTATGTCACCAGGAGATAATAACCCCTTTAGCATAATAGGAAAAACAATATTCTCCAACACAAACAGTCGCGGTTTAAAACTAGTATTGAGGTCCATTTGGCCAACAATTTTCTACGGAACGGGATTTAAAGCTTTCCCTGATTCATTAGACAAATTCTTCTCAGGACTGTTGAAAGAAGTGTTCCAAAGCCGAAACTACGAGCCAACATCGAGGAACGACTTCGTGGACCTAGTTCTGGCATTAAAGAAAGAAGAATACATAACTGGAGATAGTTTAAGTAATGTAAAGACTGGCGATAACAAGAAGGTACAGTTGAAAGTGAACGATGACTTGTTGGTGGCGCAGTGTATCGTTTTCTTCGCAGCTGGTTTTGATACGTCTGCTACTACTATGAGTTTAACACTGTTCGAGCTGGCGAAGCACCCAGAGGCGCAGCAACGAGCAGCTGAGGAGGTGGACGAGTTCCTACGACGTCACGGGAACAAACTGAACTACGAATGTGTGAATGAGCTGCCATACTTAGAGGCATGCATGTATGAGACTCTCCGCAAGTATCCCGTTCTAGGGAACCTCACCCGTGAGGTAATGGATGACTATGTCTTCCCTTCGGGGTTGAAACTGGACGTAGGAGTCCGCGTTCACATTCCTGTGTACCATCTACATCACAATCCAGAGTTTTTCCCGGAGCCAGAGAAGTACAAGCCAGAACGTTTCCTGCCTGAAAACAAAGACAACATCGTCCCTTATTCGTTTTTACCATTCGGAACTGGACCCAGGCAATGTATAGGTAATTTTAATGTTAATACTCCATCAACTTATTGATCATTTATATGTAATCAGACTACTTCAAATAGAAGTAGCTACGGGTTGCCACACATAGGGTAACATCCCTACGTTATTCCGTAGGTGCAGGATTTTATCTAGCAAATACATCTGACGTTTCCAATAATGCTTACTGGAGTCGCGGAACTTACTATCAGGAAACTAGGGTATTGAAGGAATACCGTGGATTTTATTCAGCTTTATGAATGTTGAAAATAAGAATAGCGTAGGATTAACTCCAACAAACATATTATAAGATATTTTAAAAATGTGATTGTTTCAATTGGAAAGAACTGTGACTGACTGTCCGATTGTATTTTTCCGAAATCGAGCTGTGTCACTTCTTGTGCCTTATTTTTAGGTTTTTATTTTTCATCTTTAGTGTCCATAAAGTTCTTTGCCTTTTTTTAAATTAATATCTGAACATATATTTTCAGGAATGCGCTTCGCAAAGATGCAATCGTTAACTGGTCTCGTTACGTTCCTGAAGAAATATAGGATTGAATTATCTGATGACATGCCGGAGACACTGACCTTCGAAGCGAGGACCATAACGATACAGCCCAAGGACCAGGGCATCATGTTGAAGATGTCTAAGCGAGAAGGCTGGGAAGACAGAAGCTTCGTTCGAAACGGAAAGAAATAAACTTTGTTTGAGAAAACAGTAGAGGAAGCAGTGAATATCACCTAAAAGGTCACAAAATACGATATAGGATAGATTATCGTTAAATTGTTATTTCTACCGACTTCAAAAAAAAGCAGGTTAACAATTTGACCCTTAATGTAATATTATCAGAACTGCCCAGTTTTCGTATATATGTTAGTCTATATCAGCGTCTGAACAAATTTGCCAAACATAAGTGTATGTATGTATGTAGGTTTTTATGTTTGTGCACGCATATCTCCGGAACTACAAGTCCAATTTAATTCTTTTTTGTTGTACTAAGTATTGTTCAACTTAGGGTTCACTGCAAGTTTCATCAAAATCAGTTCAGTAGTTTTAGAAATATGAATTTTTCTATATTATGACGGATTACAACATTAGCGCACATAATGTAAGAACAAAAATGTTGTATTTTACAAGAATTTGGGTTGAATATTTAATAAATAAACTAAAAAGGGTAAAATAAAAACTTTTTAATGAAAAGTACCGACTTCAAAAACAAATACAAAAGAAGGGGATCGCAGAAACCACGAATCACAACTGCATGAATGATAAACTTTGTTTAATTTTTATTTATAAAAACAGTCTTCCCATATATAAAATGGATCGCTAAATCGTCGGCTAAGAGTGTAAACCTGCTAACTCACTTTTACCGGAGACAGATAAAACTTAATAAATTTGAATTTTACAATTTTAGGTTAAAACCAAAAATACAGTTGGTGTATTTTTGGATATTCTACATTACTAGAAATAATAAAAATAGTAAAATTTGGTTTTTAATAAGTTACTAGTGTTTTTGTGACTTAGCTGGATTTTTTTTGGTAGCAAATGTTTAATTTTGGGGACATAGCAGGTTTTTCGAAAAATATCCAGAGTAAAATTAATTTAATTGTTAAGTTAATTTTACTTTATTTACAAAACATAACTATATTATGATTTACTATATTAATATTATATCATCATCATCATCTCAGCCATAGGACGTCCACTGCTGAACATAGGCCTCCCCTTTTGATTTCCACAGATACCGGTTGGAAGCGACATCCATCCATCCATTAATATTATATATAAACTTTAAATAAAAACTGATTGTTAATATGTACAAAAAAAGTTTTTCTTTTCATATAAATTCAAAGGGCGTCAAAGAATACGTCCACATCGCTGGAATGGGAACAGTACCGAGAACGCTGGCCACATTGCCACGTTGTATGGCAATGTTGATTCGTTGACATAGGAATAGGCCAGCCCTCTGATCACCTGAAGAGTCAACTAATAGCCTGGCGATGTCCTTAAAAACGTGAGCACTCGGACCCAATGGCTCTAGAATTTCAACCCTTAATGGCTCAACAAATAGCTACTAGCTAAACCAATGTATTTGCGCTGCTTGGAATTTTCAGCACCTGCATCAGCAGCGCCAGCACTTCACGCTGTACTAGAAAGATGGGATGACGCAAGGGTGTCGACACAATATGTTGTATCGCACACCACACCACACATATTTAGTTTCCATGGCATTATGGTCATACCATTTGGTCTGTCCCCATCGTCTCGTGCCAAGCCTCTAGGTTCTAAGACGGCTGGCACCCCGGCGGTGCCAAGAGCACGACGGATTATGTTGTTTAAGCTTGAATGTCGTGCTAACCGACCTGCACTCCTGCTACAAAAATGGCCACGATGTCCGAGGCAGTCAACTATTTCACCACATTGACAGCGGTGTGTCCCCACAAGGAGCGCTCAAACACAAGTAGCGACCCGGATGGTTGTGTCACCCAGCATAGTACCTGTGTTGGGGGACGGTAGTGCCTGAAGCCAAAGGCCCAACTACCACTCACCCACAGCCAGCAGGCGGGCACGCTCCGCAGTATTAGTGGACGTATTAATGAAATTATTCCGGTCAACTTGCACAGCGACTTATCCCACTGTCTCTGGGAAAACGGGTTCACGGGTCGATCCGTTACCGTGCTCAGATACGGATTACGGCTTTGGCACCTTTGCATCGTTAAACACGGACAAACTATTAGCACCTCGTTTGCTCTCGGGACTAAATAAGTAACTTTCACCCCTTGAATAAAAATGTACTATTGTAATTGATTACGATAAGTACACAGTTTACAGCAGTGCAGTGGTGGTCCAGTGGTATCGGTCCCGACTTACGAGTTGTAAGTCGTGGGTTTGAACCCCGCCAGGTGCATTACTTTGTGTAATTTATTTCATTATCACTGCTCTCAAAATGAAGGAAAACATCGTGAGGAAACCGACATGTCCTAGAACCAAAAATTCGAAGACATGTGACATCTGCCAACCCGCACTGGGCCTGCTTGGTGGATTACGGCCAACTTTTTTAGAGGATAACAAGTGGATAATCCAAAAAAAACTTATTTATTGAATACTAGACGTAAAACGAAAAATGAATAGTAATAATAAAGGCTTGCCTCTACTATATTCCAACCCAGAAACCTTGAAAAAATCGAGATAATTGACCGAAAACTAAATTTTAATAGCACGGAACGTTGTCACGCCGAAAACTCAAAACAAAATGGCGTCAATCATGGAGTTAGCAGCGCAATTTGACTTAAGTTTATTTGGCTGTTTTACGCATCACACTTTTTTTGCCGATTTTACGTTGAGAATGAGGGTAGCTGCTTTTACAGACTGTGTGGCTTAACTTTCTCTTACAGACTGCATCAAAATGTCATTTTTGGTCAAAGTGGAGTTAGCAGGTTTACACTCTTAGCCGACGAAATGTGTTGCTAAGTCCATAACTTGCAAACGGCTGGAACCGATTCGGATAATTCATTTTTTGTTGTGTTTGTAACCATCAGGACCAGGTTATAGAGACCGAACATCATCATGTCCACCAGTGGGAAGCCGTGACGGGCCGCTAGTTGTAATTTTAACAAAAAAGTTTAAAATAACCTTTCTTTCGGAAGTCGGGCTTTGATTTTTATTTCATTGACTATTGCCACCGACTTCCGAAAGAAAGGTTATTTTAAACTTTTTTGTTTTCGTGCTAGGTTAGAACAGAAATAGGAGCCGCACTTAGCGGGGCTCCGTCGATTAAGCCTTATTTTTATTTACGCTCAGATTTTACATTTTGGACTTTATTACAGCTTTGTTCATGTTTATCAAAGTGATAAGTTAAATGTAGATGTTTTATTATTTTAAAGTGGTGACATACATTATATCAGGTTATACATCTCTTGATAAACATTACAGATTATTTTATATACTCTATTAACGTTATATATATTATTCAGTCCTTCATCCTTATCATTTCCACCTTCATTATCATGTATTGACAAAATGGATCTATTTCTCAAAATTTGTGTTCGTACACTGAGTGATTTTTCAACTAGGTCGTTATGGTTACCAAATATTATATTAATTGGGATATTTTTGTTTGTGTCAAAAATAAAAACACATAATTATAATGATCGCATACTACGTACAGAGTTCTAAATTTTCATGAAACATCATTTATTTATTTATTTATTTGTATGTTATGTTATTGTTTTTACAATAAAATGATAATTACTTGTCTTGTATATTTCATCAATTGTTATTTTATTTAAAAACCTAACGTTTTGTCCTTCCTATAATTTCGCATAGCCACTGGGTGTGCATTGCATTGTAAGAAGAGCTTTAACAGTAGTAGTGGTTGAGGTAAGGTACGCTTTAGATCGTAGGGTCCTAAGGCGCGGGCCACATAGACAAGACGAAAGACGCAGACGGGGTGGAGACATTATGTCTCTTCGTCGTCTCTTTCATAGGCGCGGGCCACATAAAAAAGATGTAAGGACGCGTCGCGCACGGGCGAAAATGTATGAGAGTCGCGTCCGCGCCCCGTCTCTTCTGTGTGTTCTACGTCACGACGCTTCTACACATTTTATGTGAAAGAGACGCCTAAGAGACATATCTCCGCCCCCGTCAGCGTCTTATTTTTTTAGCATGGTAAAATCTCCAAATTAGTCCTTCCACCCCGGGCAGGGTCTTCAACCCTACGGCCTACATTTGTACGAAGAGTCCTAACTAGAGTACCTGATAATAGTCGAAGGACTTTATGTTTTTTGTTTCTTATAAGATTACATTTTAAGTATACTATAAAGTACAAAATTATTTGTTTAACTCATTATTTTGTCTACTAAAATGAAAAAATAAGGCCCTCATGTCACCAGGGACCGAAAACCTTTATAAATTACGGTACCGGTATTGAAGAATTTTGGTAATTTTTCAGACTTAGGTAACCGCTATCTGGGTAACCAGACCGAAGAAAAATGTAACCTCTATTCAGGTTACCGTTTTAATACCGGTTAACTAAAGATAATGACTCTTTGTCACACACACATGCGATGCGCGCCCTGTTTGCCGACGACGGCACGTGTGAAGTGTGCAAGATAGGGGTAATTTTTATTTCGGTAACCGGTATTAATACTGGTTATGTATTCACTTTTAATAATAAAGGTTACTTCAAAATTACCTGTAAAATAAAAAAAAGGTTGTTACCGAAAAAATACCCGTATTGATCATACCGGTTTCGGTCCCTGCTGCCAACAACACTGTTTTAATCTTACTTTATGAGAGTAAAAAATATTTTTTTAACATGAAACAAGCATGGGCCATGTATTGAGCCTTGGGAGACTCCAATTTTTTTTAGTACAAACAATGTACTAAATGAATCAGTTATACTTCCTTAATTAAGCAATAAACATAAATTGATGTAAAAGATTTCAAAGTTGTACTCGTATACCACATACTGTAGTGATACAATTTCCTAGTTAATATTTTATGAAGATCGCAATCGAATGCCTTGAACAAATTGGGTTTTTTTCAAAGAGCACTGCATTTTACCCCGAATAAGTTTGTGCAGTAGTTTACCTCTATCAGCAATAAGAAGAAGTATTCCTAATCTTTTTTCCGGTCATAATACCATAAAAGTTAATTAATAATCCCAACAAGTCAAGTCAAGTCAAGTCAAGTCAAGTCAAATCAATGCCAAGTTGAATGCACCATCAGTGGATCACACGTCCGCTTTCCAGCATTTGCTGAACTGGGTCTATTTGGCACAGCCGTGAGACACAATATTATTTTAGTGTTTAGTTGTTACTTTTTTTTTTAATAATTTCTTTTTTATATGTTGTGTATACTTATGGTACCTATGTGTTAATAAACGTTATTTAGGGTTCCGTAGTCAACAAGGAACCCTTATAATTTCGCTATGTCCGTCCGTCCGTCCGTCCGTCTGTCCGCAGTTTAGCTCAGAGACGCACAGTACT
Organism: Agrotis segetum; assembly: GCA_036375495.1. Lineage (NCBI taxonomy): Eukaryota > Metazoa > Arthropoda > Insecta > Lepidoptera > Noctuidae > Agrotis > Agrotis segetum. Next base: position 1,642,887 of record JAQSVV010000087.1, read on the forward strand.
AGAGAGCTGTAATTTGGTGTAAATATTTGCTGTGCCAAAAAAGTGGTAAAATAAAATCTAGAAAAATATTTTTTTTTTAGGGTACCTCCTGAACACGTGAAGTGGGAATGTTTTTTTTCGTTCTCGCGTACCCCTTAGTGTGGGGTATCATTAAATAGGTCTTTAAAAAATAATGTGAGTTTCCATTTACAATTTTTTGATAAATAAATTCATTTGTGAAATATTAAGCTTTAAAGTCCTAAATTTTGCTCGACTCGAGTGTCCCTCCCCTCTACCAGCTAAACGGTTATGTTTGGGGGTGTGAAAAAATTCACAATAGTAGTATATATAACAAAGTTTAAAAGAAAATTATCATGACTAAGTAGGCTTTACAACTTTTCGAGTGATAGTCGACCAACTTATAAAATGTACTTAGATAATATATTTTCTTAAACAAAATGTATCGGAGAACATCCTCTTCAACTGCAAATGTAAGTTTGTCAACTTTATTTTTACAGCTTTAATACGTATGTTTTTACGGTATGTTTTTTGGGGATAGGTAGGTTTTTATCGTCAACAATTTTTAACTAACTTCAAAAAAAGGGAGAGGTTCTAAATTCATCGTAATCTTTTTTTTTAATGTATTTTCCCCGATTTCTCAGACTCCTGGACCGATTTTGAAAATTCTTCTTTTTAAAATTAAATTCAGCGAATCAGTTTAGTTAGTTCGCATAAGTATTTTGATGGGCAACTACGGAACCCTACACTGTGCGTGGCCCGACACGCACTTGGCCGGTTTTCTTCCTTCTTTTCTTTCACTTTAATGCCACGCATCGTGACGTCACACGTAACTTTAATAGGCTATATCTTTGTCATTTTTGGTCAGACGTTTGGCCAGAGGGCCAAACGTCTAAAAGAACTGTCAGTCATCTGATGGGGCCTCAAGGTCTCTGGGCGTGCCATCGCGCGTGGAAATGGGTTTGTTCATGGGGGGGTGATAGGTTGTCGCCTCTTATCGCCTCCCTCTGAGAGAACACGGCGGTGCTCTAACTAAGCGGGGCAGAAGTGACCCTATCTGTATCAGTCTATAATGACATGCACTAAAATGTTATCAATGACATGATTAAGCATTTTACTTATCTTATCTTAAGGGTAGAGTTGGCAACTTCTAATGATGCTATAGTGATGATAAAAGTTAGGTAATTTGCATCATTCTTAACAATGTTTATTTTTTTTCATACTGATTAGTTTTTTCATGTTACTCTTTTTCTCGATTTTCATAAATGAAACAAGAAACCAATAATTTAATTTTTCTAATTTTGCCTTTTGTTTTTAGACTACAGTCAATGGGGACAAAAGAGAGTCTTTGCCTTGCAATATATTTCTTGCGATTTCTCAAAGTCTGACAACCAGTCTTACCTAGTCGATACCATGGGGTATCGTATTACTCAGTTACTGGGTTGTGGAGGTCCGATGCCTATGGAGGGGAGGCCTATGTTCAGCAGTGGACGTCTTCTGGTTGATGATGAAAATGTGACGATGGAGGTCCGATGGCAGTCATCATCATCCGCCTATTATGTTCTGACTGCTGGGACACAGGCTTCCTCTCTGTGAGAGGGAGTCCATGGCAGTCGCTCCATGTAAAATATTGGTATCCAGCTGCATCTAGTTAGATTGGAAGTCCACCCCAATACAGTTGGAAAAAGGCTAGGAAGATGATGGAATATGATGTTGACACTGTTAAAAACAGGCACAAAGTAGCTAATAAAAGCTTTAATAATATATTAGGTATGTATTTCAAATTTGATCATCAAGCCCATTAATTTGATACCCATTTCGATACTGTGAGAAACTTTTTTTTTCGGTTACGACTTTACATCTCCTAGTGAGTGCCATATTGGACCTTATAACTAGCGGACAACTGAGATGCTTCTAATGACACCTCATTTGTCATGTAATGACAAAAAAAATTGAATTTATGAGATTAGAAGTTATGAGGCAACAAACAAACATACATACTTACATACTCCTTTTGGCTTTGCCATAATCGGGTAAAAAATAGGAAATTAATTCTAAGAAAATCCAGTCATGAGACTTCTAACTTGTCGTCCTATCAAATTGCACTCACCTTTTTGTTATCGTTACAATCTGCATTCTTGTCAGTTTGGCGTATATCATAAAAATGATAAACCTTATGGCAATAGCAACAGACTTTGTGCAAAAAAGGTAATTGCCTCCAGTTATCATCAACGCGGTTGCCAAGATGAACGCTCTCCTCGTTCTCGTGTCATTATTGACAATAATATTTTATTTGTTGTATTTATTGACTAGAAGAAAGTTCGGTTACTGGAAAATTAAGAATGTGCCTTACGTTGAACCAGTGCCTCTACTAGGAAACTACGCAAAATTCATTCTGCAACGAGAATACGGTGGACACGTGGTACAAAAACTTTGTCAAAAGTTTATCGATCAACCTTACTTCGGAGCTTTCTACGGCACGGAGCCAGTTCTTGTGGTGCACAGCCCCGAGATGATCAAACATGTGTTAACTAAAGATTTCTACTACGTCAACGGTAGGGAAGCAACCAATTACGCTGAAAGTGAAGTAATCACCAAAAATTTATTTTTCGCGGGTGGCAATAGATGGAAAACTGTTCGACAAAATTTAACTCCACTCTTTTCTTCTTCAAAGATGAAGAATATGTACCATTTGATAGACAAGTGTAGCATCGTCTTCGAAGATATGATCGACTATGAAATGAGAATTTCTGATGTACTTGAAGCAAGGCAGATTTGTTTGAGGTATACTATGGATTGCATCTGCTCTGCCGCTTTTGGGGTGGAGTCCAACACTATGGGAAAAGAAGAAAGTAACCCCTTCCGATTCATAGGAAATGAAATATTCAAAGCAACAAACTATCGCGGATTCAAACGAGTTTTTAGAGCTATTTGGCCTGCAATTTTCTACCGTTTAGGATTTCAACTGTTTCCTTCAACCATAGATCAGTTCTTTTCGAAATTGCTAAAAGGGGTGTTTAAAAGCCGAGACTACAAGCCATCACCGAGAAATGATTTTGTTGATTTGGTCCTGACTTTTAAAAGTAAGGATTATTTAACTGGGGACAGTATAAGCAACGCCAAGACTGGCGCTGAGGAAAAGGTTCAATTGAAGGTAGATGACGACCTGTTAGTGGCACAGTGTGTCGTGTTTTTTGCAGCAGGTTTTGAGACTTCGTCTACAACCATGAGCCATACGCTGTTTGAGCTAGCAAAGCACCAGGAGGTTCAACAACGAGTAGTCAAAGAGATAGACGAGTTCCTGCTACGTCACGGAAACAAACTGAAATACGAGTGTGTGCATGAGATGCCTTACTTGGAGGCTTGCATGTACGAGACCCTGCGGAAGTATCCTGTGATAGGAAACCTTACCCGCGAAGTCATGGACGAGTACGTCCTGCCTACAGGCTTGAAACTAGACGTAGGGGTCCGCGTCCACCTCCCAGTCTACTACATGCATTACAATCCTAAATACTTTCCAGAACCTCAGAAATACAAGCCAGAACGATTCCTTCCAGAAAATAAAGACGATGTGACGCCTTATACTTTCTTCCCGTTTGGTACGGGTCCCAGGCTATGCATTGGTAAGTTTTACTTTTTTCTGAAAACTTTAGGAGTTGCAGAAGCCTCAATGTTTTTTGCCAGTCGTCGCGTTCCGATGCCCACCTCTTCTTAGTGACATCATTTTCTTCTAAATATCTCGTGCCGCGCTATTTGTGGTTGCACTCCTTCGAAACGGCGAAATTGGTATAAAGATAAAGAATCTTTATTTGGCAGAAACATGAGTATGCACACACGGCATGCAGGATATGATTGAATACATTGCATTAGAGTATTTTCCTAATTTTTTTTTTTGTAGGTATTATTTTTCATGTCCCGCGAAGCAGGCACGAGTGATCTAGTCTTTTAACCAGATCTTCCTTTCTCAGGAATGCGTTTCGCAAAGATGCAGGTGATGTCAGGTCTCATCACTATCCTGAAGAAGTACAGAGTGGAACTGGCTGATGGCATGCCGGAGACCCTGACTTTGGACTCTAGAACTACAGTGACGCAACCCAAGGACCAGGGTATCATGTTGAAGATGGTTGAACGTGTGGGCTGGGATCAGAGAAAATTTAATCGCGAACAAAATAAAACATAATCGTTAAAAAAAATTGATAGAAAACGTACCCTTTTTATGTAAATACATATTATGAGTAATTTAATGTACTTATTTCCACCAAAAAAGGGTTCACGCTCTGTGAGTGTATTTAAAACATGCCTCTATGAAAATTCATAGAAAAGCTGTGATTTGTTAATTAATGTTGCCAGCCTCACAGCATAAAACGTATGGTTTTGTATGCTTTTCATATATTATCACCTTTAAAATAAATAAAGTTCTAAGGTTCCTTACTCGTTTCATTTAATCATGAGTTCAAAAAGGTCTGGTCCACCCCGCGGTGTAGGTCCAAGGTGCGCCCGCGTGTTCTTTTAGCGTGAAACTGCAAGCACATGCGGGCGCACCATGGACGGGTTACAAAGTCAGCTGCCGCCCGACTATGCGAAGATTTTACATATGTTTGTTTTTGGGAAGTGACACTTCTGTACGTAGTACTATTAAGTATTCTGTGGTAAAAGACAATATTTTTAGTTACAAAAACCTATCACTTCGTACTTTGTGAGACTAAAACGTGAGTGATGACGCAGGCAAAAAGTTAGTTTTATAAAGAAAATATAAATAGATGTCCTCTTTTTGCGAACCATACTGCCCGAACCAAATTGCCAAACAGTCAGACACGACACAAGCACTTGTAGATCATAGAATATTAATTTGCTCCGTATGGAAATAGAACCCACGACACGCACTGCTTCAGTGGATCACTCGTCCACTTCGCTAACGTTAATTGTAAATTCGATTTGCCTTAAAGAAAAAATCGTTTGAACGGAGCACGTAGTAGCTTTGACCTCCAACTTGACGTGACTTTGCTATTGAATAATATCTTATCTAATGTAGTTACTTAATTAGTATTCCGGTCAGTTCGAGTGCTAATAAGTGCTTTAAGTATTCTATACGTTGAACTATGTATATATAATGTTTATTAATCTTTATGCTACTACTCGTAAGATATAATTATTGTTATCAACGTTTTCCAAGATGTCTGTCTTCGTACAGTTGACTGCAACGCGTTAGAAAACATGAACGCCCTGTTAATTCTCGTGTGTTTACTAATTACAATATTTTATTTATTGTATTTGATATCTACAAGAAAGTTCGATTATTGGAAAAAGAAGAATGTGCCTTACGTAAATCCACTGCCCTTTCTGGGCAACTACGGCAAATACATTTTACAGCAAGAATATCCCGGTCATGTAATTCAAAAACTTTGTCAAAAGTTCAACGATCAGCCTTACTTCGGAGCTTTCTACGGCACGGAACCTGTTCTCGTGGTGCACAGTCCTGAGATGATCAAACATGTGTTAACTAAAGATTTTACTACGTCAACGGCAGAGAAGCATCCAAATACGCTGATAAGGAAATGGTCACCCAAACGCTGTTCTTCGCCTCTGGTGACAAATGGAAAATAATCCGACAAAACCTCACGCCTCTCTTCTCTTCTGCGAAGATGAAAAACATGTTCCATTTGATAGAAAAGTGTAGCACGGTGTTCGAAGATATGCTCGACCGTGAAATTGGTATGTCTGACGTCATCGAAATAAGACACATCAGTGCAAGATACACGATGGACGCATTGTGCTCCGCTTCCTTTGGTGTTGAGTCCAACACAATGACACAAACAGATAATAACCCCTTCAATTTCATGGCAAGCGAAATTTTCGAAGCTTCAGTTTACCGGGGATTCAAAATAATTTTTAGGGCCATATGGCCAGCAATTTTCTACAAAGTGGGATTTTGTGTTTTTCCTCCAACAATAGATGACTTTTTCTCAAATTTGTTGAAAGGAGTGTTCGAAAGTCGAAATTACAAGCCATCACCCCGAAACGACTTTGTGGACCTTGTGCTGACTTTAAAAAATGATGATAATATAACAGGAGATAGTATGAGCAATGCTAAGACTGGTGATGAGAAAAAGGTACATTTGAAGGTGGATGATAAACTATTAGTGGCTCAGTGCATCCAGTTCTTCGGTGCAGGTTTTGAGACATCAGCTTCTACTATGGGCTTCATTCTGTTTGAATTGGCGAAGCACTTGGAGGCTCAACAACGAGTGATTGAGGAGGTGGACGAGTTCCTGCGACGTCATGGGAATAAACTGCAATACGAATGTGTGAATGAGCTGCCTTACTTGGAAGCTTGTATGAATGAGACCCTCCGCTTGTATCCTGTTCTTGGGAACCTTACTCGTGAGGTTATGGACGACTACGTCCTGCCCACGGGCCTGAAACTAGACGTAGGTGTCCGCATCCATCTATCAGTCTACTACATGCATCACAATCCTGATTATTTCCCGGAGCCAGAGAGATTCAAGCCAGAACGTTTCCTTCCTGAAAATAAAGACGATGTTCAGCCGTATACATTCTTCCCGTTTGGTACGGGTCCCAGGATATGTATAGGTAAATGTAATTTCTTTACATAGTCCGCAAATAGGGTTTATTCCGCGTTCAACTCCCAAGATTTTCTACCCTCTTCCGCGTTCGACCCTTAAACGTTTCCCCATTCAACCCCTGAGGGTTGAAAGTGGAATTCGGACAGCATCTACATTGTTTGTTTAGACTTTGATATTTGTCTCGTGGTTGTAAGCGAGTCTTAGTTGGATTCTTGAGTCGAGAAAAAAGTGCTATGGGGTTTTAATATCCCCCATGCTTCGGAAAACTGTTGGTCCTGCGCCTGATCTCTCTCCAGTCGTGTCTGATTCCTGGTCACATCGGATGATGAGAGTGAAAGAACAGAGAGTGCACCTGCGACTGCGCACACACTTGGTGCATTATAATATCTCCTGTGCCGATCGCTCATCTCCATTAAGATGGACTGTTGTGACCACAAAATCAGTCAAGACACTAAACATACATAATATAATGATTCGTAAATGTACTGTGAACAACATACGTTTTGAGCGTCCCTTACCATCGTAACTTGTTCTGTTTTCCCCTAATATAAGATCCTCTTTTTAACAGGAATGCGCTTCGCAAAGATGCAGGTGATGTCAGGTCTCATCACTATACTGAAGAAGTACAGAGTGGAACTGGCTAAAGGCATGCCGGAGACCCTCGTCTTAGACCCGAGAACCTTATTGACGGAACCCAAAGACCAGGGTATCAAGTTGAAGATGATTGAACGCGAAGGCTGGGAAGAGAGGAGATTTATTCGGGAGTAATAAAAAATATTTTAGGCATTCAATTAGATGGAATACTTTATAAAACTATCTCAGGGCATAATCCTCAGGATGGCGAGTATGGGTAGCTGGATCAAGGCCACAGCCACGATCCAACAGCGCACAGTGTTTGGCCGGCCGGGTATTTGGGATTGCCGTTTAAATATCCCCGGTACGAAAAAAAATTTGGAAGTTTTGGGTTTGTAAAGAATTGATGATAAATTACAAAAAATATCAATATTCAAAAATAAATACTTTCGATTTTATTAGGACTCAAACGCAAAATTGTGTCCGAGAGACACTTGTGGGTGGTTAAGGGTTAATAATCGTGTGATCAAGATACTGCCACTGCACCTGCGTGGAGTGGTTGATGCTATCAAGCTCGTACTTACTAAAAATCCTGTCCTGAGGCCTTATCACGAGCTCTTGACGCGATCTAGTTTAGGCTGTGGAAAAGAGATGGCGCTAGACGACTTGTATAGCTCTGTCTCTTTCCTACATCCTAAACTGGATCGCGTTAAGAGCTTGTGGTAAGGCCTCTGTTCTTTCGTAAACTTTTAGGATATTCTCCTGAACCAGACAGTACCCTGAAGTAATTTTATAAAGTGTTGCATTTTGCTTCATAACTCTATGTCTATAAAATGATATTTTTAATACTTTTTTTAATATTGAAAATAACTTTTTATCTTTCCACTATCTTAAGTATTATCGTTATCTTTCTGTATCATATTCGTATCAATATTATGTCACGATAACAGTAGCTTTAGGAGCATGTGAAAGTCAGCAAAAACTCAAAGGTCAATTGATTGGAACATGATTTATTACTCGATCGACGGATCAGCGCTTGCCTCGGTAGCTATATCATAACTAGCTGTTTCCCGCAGTTCCACACCACTCGGCTCCTACTGGCAGGAGGGTGATAAAGAACATTTTGCGAAATGGGACATTCCACGAAAGGTACATTTTGCGAAAGGGGGACATTCTGTGACAGGGACATATTGCTACCTGCGGATATTTTGCAAAAGGAACATTTTGCTCCTGAGCCATATTATATAGCAGGGGTAACCAAAATGGCGAACCACGGTCCATATCCGCACTGCCGACCCATTTTGTGCGAATCGCGAGAACACAACCACTTCTACTACAGAGTACGATCTACGATCAATTTTCAAGAAAACATTTCTTTAAAACACAAACATCATGCGGAATCTTCTGGATTTAATATCAAACACGCAATAAAACATGACACTTTTCTCAAAGAAATGTGAAAAAATACCTTTGTTATATTCTTTGTATTATTCGTAATTACAGTTTTGATTCAAATTGGTTGATCACGTGACACTATTTTGGGTTGTAAAACCCATAAAATGAGTTTTCCTGCTCTGGATGGAGAATTATAGGAACATAAAGGTGGTGATTTTATCGATAAACAAAATTCAGAAATGATAAATCCTATTAGGTAATATTATATGTACTTTAACACACGTAATAATATGAGATTGTTTTCATAATCTGCATTCCTATCGGTTGGGTGTTTTTGAATACACAGATAATCTCACAATTAGGAGTGATTGAGTTCGCTATTATCTTATTTTTTATCAACATGATACAAAAGATGCCAACTTGATAACAGTACAGTTGTCAGCGACGCGTTTGCCAACATGAACGCTCTCCTTGTTCTCGGGTCCTTGTTGACAGTTATCTTTTACTTGTTGTATTTATTATCAAAGAGAAAGTTCGGCTACTGGAAAATCAAGAAGGTGCCTTACGTTGAACCAGTGCCCCTCCTAGGCAACTATGGTAGATATATTTTGCAGAAAGAGTATCCCGGACAGGTAATACAAAAACTTTGCCAAAAGTTCAGTGACCAACCTTACTTCGGAGCTTTCTACGGCACGGAGCCTGCCCTCGTTGTTTTGAGCCCAGAGATCATTAAACAAGTGTTGACCAAAGATTTCTACTATGTCAACGGCAGAGAATCAACCAATTACTCCGAGAGTGAGACGGTCACACAAACGCTATTTTTCAGTGGTGGTGACAGATGGAAAATCGTTCGACAAAACCTTACTCCACTCTTTTCTTCCTCAAAGATGAAAAATATGTACCACTTGATAGAAAAGTGTAGTGTTGTCTTCGAAGATATGCTCGAACACGAAATAAGCATGTCTGATGTACTCGAAATACGGGAGACTTGTATGAGGTACACCATGGACTGTATATGCTCTGCCGCTTTTGGAGTAGAGTCCAACACTATGGGTAAAGAAGACAACAACCCCTTTAGATTCATGGGAAGTGAAATATTTGAAGCTTCAAACTATCGTGGTTTTAAAATCATTTTCAGGGCCGTATGGCCTGCAGTTTTTTATCGACTGGGTCTCCAAATTTTCCCTCAAACAATAGATCAGTTCTTCTCAAAATTATTGAAAGGAGTATTCGAAAGTCGTGGCTACAAACCATCGGCCAGGAACGACTTCGTTGACCTGGTCCTGACTTTGAAAAATGATGATTACATAACTGGAGATAGCATAAGCAACATAAAGACTGGCGCTGCAAACAAGGTTCAATTGAAAGTTGATGAAGATTTGTTGGTAGCTCAATGCGTCCAGTTCTTCGGGGCAGGTTTTGAGACATCGGCTTCTACTATGAGTTTCACTCTGTTTGAGTTGGCGAAGAACCAAGATGTGCAGCAAAAAGTGGCTGCGGAAGTAGATGACTTCCTGCGACGTCACGGGAACAAGCTCAGCTACGAGTGTGTGAATGAGCTGCCCTACTTAGAGGCCTGTATGTATGAGACCCTCCGCAAGTACCCTGTGATAGGGAACCTTACACGCGAAGTCATGGACGATTACGTTCTCCCTACGGGCTTGAAACTAGACGTAGGGGTTCGCGTCCATGTCCCAGTCTACTACATGCACTTCAATCCTAAGTATTTTCCGGAGCCGCAGAAGTACAAGCCAGAACGATTCCTCCCAGAAAATAAAGATGATGTTGAACCTTACACGTTCTTTCCATTTGGATCAGGTCCTAGGCTGTGCATCGGTAATTATGATTTACTACAATTTTATCAATATTAGTTTTCGTTCATCCAGGCACATACTATGGCTTTTTTTATCAAAAAAGCTTGTAAATGTCGAGCTTTTAGGTGGATGACTGAATACCTAGATCTCAGTAAAAGAACTAGGATTTTATAAAGAAAAAAATTCTACGTCCCGCTATCAAAGAAGAAATCGTTAGTTGTATCTTTCTTGGATTAAAATGCTGGATATTCATAAGTTTAGCTTTCATCTACTTACTATTTCTTTACAAACAAAAAAAAACTCTAAAATTTCAAGAAGGCTGAATTGATAGTAGCTTCTTTTAGAAGACTGACTTTCTTACAAATATTTGGTTTTTTTTTTTAATATTCTTTTGGTATTTTTACATCTTCTGTTTTTTTTTTTAGGAATGCGTTTCGCAATAATGCAGGTGATGTCAGGTCTCATCACGATCCTGAAGACGTATAGAGTGGAACTGGCTGATGGTATGCCGGAGACCATAATCTTGGACCCCAGGACACTACTGACGCAACCCAAGGACCAGGGCATCATGTTGAAGATGAATAAACGGGAGGGCTGGGAAGGGAGGAGACTTGTGCGGTCGGACAAATAATGCGGAAATAATTGACTTGTCTAAACTGACGATAAGGTTTGCGTTTTCTATGTTTGTTAAGGTACCCACGATATAATTGACTGCCCTTTTGGTCTAGTGGTTAGTGACCCTGACTGCTATGCCTGAGGTCGTGGGTTCGATTCCCACTCAGGACAAGTGTTTGTGTGATGAGCTCTATCATTTGTTCTGTTTCTGGGTGTAATTTACCTATAATATGTATGTATTTAGAAATATAAGTATGTTTATCAGTTATTAGTGTCCGACCGAAACTGATTTTTCAGCCGAAACCGAAACCGAAACTTTTTAAAACATTTAAATTTTCGATTATTTTCTAAAATTTTATGTTATTTTTTTACTTTTGTTAACACTTAAGAAAAAGTGTATAATTATACAGGAATTACAGGATGACTGAAGACCGATTTTGTCGAAAACCAAAACTGCATCATTGGATTTTAGAAAAATCAATAGTGCTGGTCAGGAATCGAAACCGCAGATTTTGAAAAAAAAACACACGTTATTACACCATTCGATAGTATTGGTAGTAAGGATCAAATTCTGGAAATTAATGTTATAAGTACGGCAAACTTATGGAACAAACAGGTTTCTAAGAAATTGCAACTTTTCTATGTTATTTAACTTAGTTTCGTCAGGTAAACTAGATTTTTTGGCCGAAACCGAAACCGAAATTTCGGTCGGTCACTATCAGTTATCTAGCCGGTTAGCTAGTTTAGGCTATTTATTCGCAGATAATGTAGCTTTCTAATGGTGAAAGAATTTTTTAAATCGGTCCAGTAGTTTTTGAGTTTATCCATTACAAAAAAAAACCCTCTTTATAATATTATTAGCGTAGATGTAGATTGTAGATATACTTTATTTTAGATATAAAATGTGACGTGTTTACAATTGAATCAGATATCATTGATATGCTAAGTTAGTAATGCTAATAATTTTTGTAAAGCAATCATATACGTTTGTACTTAATTTAATTATTTTGTTAAACCCACCATTCTTATCTGCCTACTACAAATTATGATCATTAGTTAAGTGGCGACTAACTTGTATTTGTAATTGTCATTCTATGTCTATAATAAAAATTGTTTATTCAATGGATAAGTTTTAATAAAATAGGCTATTTACAAAAGATTAATTATTATAAACACCCGGGGTATTGGGGTCAAAGACCTTACTGATTTTATTGTTTAATTACTTGAAATATCAGTTTCAATATAATTTTTGATTCAATTTTTAATAAAATGGAGGGTTTAGTTAGTCGTTTTGCTCCGCCGCTCCAGCACAGGCTGGGCATGGACGCGTAGCACTGCATATACCATCTCTCATTATCATATTATTATGCCTAGCCTTTTCACAATTTTATTGGGTGTTATGTGTTATGTTAGTAAACAAAATATTAAATAAAGATACTTGAGTATGTAAAAAGCCCATTTAGGTTTTTTACATAAACATAACATCATTGCAGAGAACCAGTATAGTTACAAAACTGGGGTTTCTACCAAAGATGCTGTACTGGCTCTCACCCAATTCGTAGCAGGAAAACTTGTTAGTGTAGCTGGCTGTCTAAGGCCTTTGGCACAATTTCTGTTCCCAAAATGATCTTAAAATTGGAGCATCTGGGTGTACGTGGCATAGCACTCGACATTTTCAAAGATTACCTCAAGAATCGCTCTCAGCAAGTAAAAATAGACTCGATTCTAAGTAGTGAGCAAATCGTCACACATGGAGTCCCCCAGGGAAGCATATTAGGTCCCACACTGTTCCAAGTTTATGTCAATGACCTTTGCAGGATGATGTTACCTAACTGCAAGATCTATGCATACGCTGACGATACTGCAATCATAACCTATGTTCTGGGATGAGGTTAAAACTAAGGCAGAAATAGCGCTACATAGCATCATGAACTGGCTACACAAAAATCTACTTACACTAAACTTGCAAGTCTTGCTACATTCCCTTCGCAATTCGACGAACATCTAAGCCACCGCAAAGCTTTGCTGTAACTTCACACTCCTGCCTGAACTTGCCAACACCTTGTTCATATCCTACACTAGCTCGATGTGAATCTTTGAAATATCTGGGCCTTTAAATTGATGATGGCCTACTAACTAACTATTTGCGACGTTGTCAACTTTCAGAATAAGTGCTCTTAATTGAACAGTCATCATAGAATTACATGCTGAGTTCTAGTGATGCTGTCCACACCTAGCCTTTGCTCTCTATCTCTAGGGATGTTGTCCTTAATAACCATACTTTAATAATTCTACTCGACTATTAATTATACTGAACACAATTGAGGTCGGCTTCCAGTCGAACCAGGCTACACTGGTCTATGAAATGGAACTTACAAAGGTGATTACCCAACTCTGGTGACTCAACTGACATAAACAAAGAACGGACAGCAGCAGTACTTATAATCAGATAGTAGAAAAACAATTAATGATAACATAAATCTTAACATGTTAAATTCATTGATTAGATTATGTTTTTATTACGTCTTGATTATTATCAAATTTCATAACAATTCAACTGTCGTTACCTACATAAAATAATCAATATACATAATCATACTTATACATATGATAGGACAGGTGTAGGTATACCTTTTTTTAGTGGTAAAGTCATCAAATGAGTCCTCCCCAGAGCAGGGCAAGAGGGCCTGCCGCAATACGATACGATAACGATAACAATAATTATCATATCTGCCTGCCTAGCCTTTTCCCAACTTAATTGGGTTTCAATTCCCTTTTTCAACATAATTGGGTTTGGGTTACAGCTTCAGCCGAACCAGATGCAGCTGAATAGCAGTATTTTATTTGGAGCGACTGCCTATTGGACCTCCACAAGCCTGTAACTGGGTAATACGGTACCCTATGGGAAGACTGTTTGTCAGACTTTAGAGCTTCGGACTAACAGTAACGATTGTCAAAGATCTACAAATGACAGGGAGCTACGGGTATACGTGCTTTCTGAGGCACGGAGGAAACCGACAGATGGTCACCCATTCACAAACCAACCTCGGCAAGCACTGCTTAACTCGAAAGATCGGCCTTATTTTGAGGCCAAATATTTTGTCATGGACTTGTTACATGAGTTATATACAACGCATAACTCACAAAAAGTAATATAGTCTGTCATGGAATCCAAACACTAATATAATTTATTGACATAGTTAATTTACAAGGATAATAATATAGCAAAACCGGTCCATACAAAAATATTTACATAACAGCTAACTGCGTTAGCTAACATCTTAAAATAACATGTGATTGACGTTCAAGTTCATGTTACTCGTGTGTGCTTTGGTGATGCTTAAATCACCAAGGAGGTCACAATAGAAATAAGAGCAGAAGGACGAAATGCATAATAATAATCGTAATATAGCAGGACTCATTGTACCGATAGTGGTTACGGTCAATTGCCTAATTGCGAAGAGCCTCGACCACTCTCATTGTACAGTTGGTTCAAGGGCTTGATGCAGAAAGCAGTTCTCTTGGACACGGCGCGCATAGTGAGGACATTCTTCTCTTTGGAGCCCTAACCACCAGCACCTTAGACCATGTTCCCGGTGCTGATAGGCTGTTAAACATGTAACAAATATGTTGTAAAATGAATAAAAGAAATAATACGATCGATCGAAGCTCTCCCTAGGTGGTTGGATCAAGGACCTGATTCAGGAAGCAGCATTCCTCGATACGGCTCGCATTGAGAGGAGGTTTCTGTCTCTGAAACCCTATCCACCGGTAGCATGGACCCTACTCCCCGGCCGACTGGCGGCAAAAAATGGTATAGTCCGAATTGAGAACCTCCTCCTGTTTGAAGTCGGTTCAAAAGAGAATGAAAATTCAAAACTTATCTTTTTACAAAATGTAATTTGCAAGTGACATTTGATCGCATAGTATGTTCATAATTATCTTATCAACAACAAACTGCAGTTATTTGTACTTGGGAATCAGTGGCTATCTGTACACAACACTCGTTGATTAGATATAAATTTTGTAATAATGCTGTAATAACAACCAAAATAATCGCGTTTAATTAAAAAAAAGGAAATAGGTTTTTAAAAAGTTTGTATTCTCTTTTATTCCTGAACCATGTTGGCTGCCTTTATTATTACATTATTATATCAACGGTTAAGACCACTCGTCTTGCAAAATTCAAAATGGAATCAGTTTCGACGTTCACAATATCACAAGTTATGTTGTTTTCAAGAAAATCAAACATACATACATATTGAGCCTAGTCTTTGATCGGACGGCGAGCTATTCATTAGTCGCCGAACATAATTCCATTCCTATGGTTACTGAAAATCTCCTCGAGCTCCTCGAGCTCGAGATAATGAGGATATTATCCCCTTCGGTCTCCAGGCTACGCAAGTTTCCGATACCTTACGACTTTGGTACCCAGGCGACTATTGCAATACAGATCCATAAAGGTTCGTCCACAGGATGCCAAAGTCGTAAGGTATCGGAGATTTGCGTCGCCTATAAGGTAAGAACAACCGGCCGGAATCGGCGGCATTTTACAATGCGGTAAAGAACATTAAAATCTATCAACAGTAAATACAGTTCATGTTTGTTTGCAAAGTTATCTCCGTCGGCATTTCGCGACACGTAGTGATGTGTCCCTTATGTTGCTTTCAAAATAAATATGAACTGTATTTACTGTTGATAGATTTCAATGTTCTTTACCGCATTGTAAAATGCCGCCGATTCCGGCCGGTTGGTGGGAATCTTACGTACCTAAATGTACGAAAGGGTTTATAGCCAGCCTTCTGTATTCACCTAATTCAGTATCAAAGCCGAGATATTCTTGTCTGAACCTCCTCGACTAAATACGTCAAGGTTACGAACTTTGTAGGGTTGTCCCACGTTGTCCCCTGTCACTTGGACGGAGACATGTGGGTCGCCATGACAGGCTGATGGGACCTTCGTGTCAGTTTCAGCCCGTTCTACAAAACAAAACAACTCAATTATCAATGTATAGGTGGAGTAGAATAAAAAGATTTTATTGTGTTTAGGTATTTATCTTGTTTGGAGAAGGCAACAAAATGTATAAGTATACAGAGATGCTGGTACAAGCCTTTTTTCCAATGTCTTGGTCATCATCATATCAGCCCGGAATCACCCACTGCTGGGTATAGGCCTCCCCCTTTTTCTGCCACATCTCTCGGTTCTGTGCCTCTCATTCATTTATTCCCCGCGATCTTGACGATATCGTCAACCCAACGAGCTTTTGGGCGGCCCTGGTTTCTTTGGCCGAACCTTGGCCACCATTCGGACAAAACCTTACTCCATCTGCCATCTTTACGTCTAGCCAGATGTCCTGCCCAGCTCCAATGTCTTGGTAAAATCATTAAATTAGTCCTCCCACCCAGGGCGGCACGGGAGAGACTTGTACTGACTAAAATCCACGGTGATCCTTCTATAGCCCTTTACGTTCCAAGGTCACGGTTACTGAATGAAAAGAAAGAAAGAAAAAATATTGATTAACACACACATAGGACAGAACAAAAAAATACAAAGAAAAAACAAAATTTTATAAAAGAAAGATGAACGGATCAAAAATAACATAAATAGTCCTACGCGAGCCCAAAAGGCTCCTTTAAATGACACAGCCCTTTAGGTTCTAGGACAGATTTTGACGAGATTTTTTTGATTGATTTACTTTGATATATGTGTATCATTGAGTGCCGATTCTATAACACGATTTTTTACGTATTTGTAACGTTACGGAAAAGGAAACTTTGACGTTAATTTGATGGAAAAAATAGTTCGAAGACTAGAGGCGCTTTTTTATTTTACGATGAAAAGGTTTCTACTTTAGCATATTCTGGTAATACAAAGTAAAGATGGAGCGATCAACAGTACAAAATAGCGAAACAATAGAAGAAATAATAATATATCTTCATTCTTTCAAATACTGAATGGAAACGGAATAAATACATAATGCCTCTATGTAATATGCAATCATAAATCTATTGTCCATCAAAGATGTTCTCATGGAAAAATACCCGTCGTAATAATATTTATGTACATTACATAGGTAGATCAACTATTTATTATGATATGTAATTTAAGTGCACATACAAAAGATAAATACGGAACTACTTTATGTATTGATAAATATGTATGTAAATAGTTACTAGCAATAGTGTTGGACTAATTACTGCGATGACTTGTAACAACGTGCCACAAGATGGCATATAGTACATAATATTTTCATAAACACACAGCTAAGAGCCAAAATACTAGTTATATTACTAGTATCAGCCTATTGCCGTCCACTGCTGAAAGCCGCCCCCAAAGAGCGCCAACCCTCCCGGTCCGCGTATTGCCAAACTGTATGCTGAATTGCTAACCCAGACCGGGGTTGCTCTGGAGGCCAATTCTCGATTTTCGCCATTTTTCTCGAGTTCTAGATTGTAAGTCGATCTCTATGTCTATCAAAAATACACACATCAAAAGTGTCTAGGGATCAAGCATTTTTATGCGGATTTCTTGAGATTGAGATGTGGCTTTGTAATAAATTTATGATTTTATAAATTTATATGGATTCTTTTTGGTGCATTTCATAATTTGAATCAGGAACTGTAAATCAAATTCGAGTAAAAGATGAAAATCAGCTGTCAATATTTTCCCTATAAAAACATACAACGCATTGAAGACATTATTAGTGCTACTGTTTCCCTACTACTGATTAAAACCAACGTTATTATGGAGCGGCGACGTCATTTAAGCAGGGAAGAAATGCTCAGAGCCGTGGGAATGATAGAAGCTGGTTCCCAGCAACGTACTGTGGCTTTAGCTCTGAATACAAGTCAGAGTGTTATCAGTCGACTTTGGACACGTTACCGAAGCACTGGTACCGTGGCTGAGCGCCATGGAGGACGGTATCGCTGCACCACACGGAGACAAGACCGATACATTCAAATCTTAACTCGCTCTAACAATAACCGCCATGATGTTAGCCGTGAGGCTTCATCACTCTTCAGGGAACTTAATTAGCGACCAAACAGTCAGAAACCGCTTGCATGAAGTGAACCTTCATTGCCGAAGACCGTACGGGTACCACCTATAGCAATGCACAATCGTAGGATTCGATATCAATGGGCTCTTGAACACAGAAATTGGGCAGAAGAACAATGGCGTTTCGTGTGCTTTTCTGATGAGTCTCGTTTTGGTATGAGACCGGATACAAGACGTATACGACACTGGAGAACCCCTGGACGCCAACAGCGATTAAAATCCTGCCAGGAAGTCCATCCTTATAGTGGTGGAACCATCATGGTATGGGCGGGTATTTGGATCGGCGGAAGAACTGAGTTGATTTGGATCAGAGGCAACCTCAACGCTCAAATTTATGCTGAGACGATTGTATCAGACGTCATCGTTCCTCTACAAGTGCAAATCGGTCCCTTATTTCAGTTAATGCATGATAATGCACGACCGCACACCGCAAGAGTTGTAAGACAGACTCTCGCCGCAGCTAACATCAATGTCCTGCCCTGGCCTGCTCAGTCGCCAGACTTGAACCCGATTGAGCATGCATGGGATATGCTACAGAGAAGAGCTCTGCCGAATATGGAGGGTATCCAGTCGCAAGAAGACCTTTTTTTGTTGTTGCAACGAACATGGGCGGCCATTCCACAGCGTGATTTGGATGAACTCATTTTGAGTATGCCAAACCGATGTTCTTGTGTTGTTAGTGTTCGCGGTAGAAACACGGATTATTAATTGTTTAGTTACCCAATAAAATTTTGAAGAAAACTGTTATTTCAGTCTTTTTTTCGAACTTTAATGTTAGTGGTTCAAATGTCAAAAATCCCTTTATTAGGAAAATGGCAAATTTCTTTATGAATGCAAAGGTGACTTGGTTTATCGTTACTGTGACAAACGATAACACTTTATTTGATGAATCCTTAAAGAACATTTTAATTAATATCAATCAGGAGAAAAGTTATTGCAAAAATATATGTTGATCCCTAGACACTTTTGATGTGTGTATCTCTATCTCTACCAAAAAACATCGAATTGAGCAGAAATCGGTATTCTCAGTCAAAATAGACATAAATGTCACGAAAATGTCGAGTCGAGTGAACATAATGTTACCATTATGAAGAAACGCACGTTCCGTTTTAGGTAACTATAGGTGAATGAATGATTTTGTTTTAAAACGCAGGCTAAATCTAATTATTTTAGTATGGAACGAAACGTTTTACGTATTAATAATCAGTTTGACAGTTGATTGTCTGTGTCAGAATTTGTGTCTTTTGTTATGACATGGACTGTGTTTATAAATCACTAGTGGGCTGTGCTGTTTTTTTCACGTTTTTTTTATTATTTTAACGAAGGGAATTACTTAGTGACTTTTGTTTCGCTCAAATCGTAAAACCGACGGCGGGATAAGTGCGCTGTTGTTGCCTGTGTTGATCAGTTGCTCTCCACTTTCCAACAACTCGGAGATAAAATGCTAATAAACTCGTCCATCTTTCAGTGGTTTCTAGTGCAATCGTGGGTACACGAATTACAAAGTTTGTTAATTGTGCGAGGACGTTTTCAAGAAAACAAAATGCAAAAATCAAGAGTATAAATCGCCAGTAGGTATGACATGCCAATCCGTATTTTATTTAAAAACGTAGAAAAGAAAACATGCGTGTACATCCAAAACTCAACAAATTCACTCAGAAATGATGTATCTCTACAATCGACATTACATCTCTACGGCTCAGAAGCACTCGACATGAACTCTAACGTGTAGCCTTCGACAAATGTCGAATTCGACATCCCCAGAATAGCAACTATTAAAATTTGTCGAGAAAATGACGTCATTAGAAATTTTTGTCGAGTTCGACACGATCTCTAAAGCCGAGAATTGGCCCCCAGAGCTCGATCGCAGTTTGCCTTTGTAGTTGAAGAGCAAACTGTATACCTATTCAGAGAGTGTTTGAATCAAAATATATTTTGAGATTTTAATCAGTACAAATCTGACAGTCCCTCCCGCCCTGCCCTGGGTGGGAGGACTCATTTGATGATTTTAAAACGTAAATAAAAATGGTGTATCAGCAACGTTATATTTATGGCTATAATTGCTGATAGGACTACAAATGGATTATTGAAATGTTTTTATATTGATACTCGATTAGCCGAGTGCTTACGTAGGTACTGATTACTTTCAAAGCTGAGAAAGATAAAGTAATTCAAGTGCTGCAGTGAAGTAAACAGTACGTACCTATCTTGACTTCGATACATGGGAATTCTATAGATAAACACTATATAGGTACTTAAATTATGAAGTTCACGACTTCACGGTCCATTCCGAACACAATTGTGTTGATAACAGGCTTGAGTGGGTTAATAAATCAACAAAAATAGCCCTTGATCTGTGGTATTGTGGTATTATTATCTAAGTATCCTATCCAATACTTACAGAATACTTATGCTTAAAATCGTCTAGCTGTCACAAAATCATATCACTGTCTACCATAAAATCTTCCTTTTATTTACCCCAGGGGCAATACAGGGAAGTTTAATATTAGGCTATATAAAATCGTGGTAAAATCATCACCTTGGGCAGAACATCGTGAGGAAACCGGCCATGTCCTAGAACCAAAAATTCGAAGACATGTAACATCTTCCAATTCGCACTGGGCCCGCGTGGTGGATTATGGCCCACTCTCTCTCACACAGAGAGGAGGCCTGTGTCCCAGCAATGGGAACATCATAGGCTGATGATGATGTTGATGATTTTTTCCCTGTATTTTCGTATGTCTCTTCTATATCTATCTATCTATCTATATCTATCTATCTATTCTATCTATACATATAATAAAACTGTAGAAAAATAATTTTTGTACATTTAAAAAAAACTCAAAAAATATAGCCAGCGTGTTAAAGGACAACCAATAGAACCCATTTCTAGCATTTTTAGAATTTTTGTCTGTTTGTCTGTATGTCTGTTTGTATGTTTATTTGTTCGGGCATCATAAAATGTACGAAAGCTATGTAGATAACTTTAATACGACAACGACTGACTGTAACTTGAAGTAACATTTAGTTTTTGCTTCATTGAAATCGGATCAGTCTATCAAAAGATATTTGAATTTAAAGTGTTCCAGAAGTAAAATTACGGTCAGTTTACACCGAGACGCGCAGTTCAGTAGCGCGATCTAGCTTGGAATAGAAAAACTACAAACCTATTCAAATATAGTGTGGACTGGAGTCGATTGGCTTGGAGTGGAGTGGAGTAGAGTAGAGTGGAATAGAATAGAATGGAATGAAAGAAAGAAAGAAAGAAAGAAAAGGTTTTTATTAGACTCACAATAGAATGGGATGGAATGTTATGGAAGAGGATGGAGTAGGATGAAGCGAGATGGAGTGAGATGGAGTAGGATGAAGCGGGATGGAGTGAGATGGAGTAGGATGCAGTGGGATGGAGTGGGATGGAGAGGGATGGAGTGGTATGGAGTGGGATGGTGTGGGATGGAGTGGGATTAAGTGGGATGAAATGGGATGGAGTGGGATGGAGTGGGATGGAATGAGATGGAGTGGGATGGAGTGGGATGGAGTGGGATGGAGAGGGATGGAGTGGGTTGGAGTGCGATGATATGGGATGGAGACGGATGGAGTTTGATGGTGTGGGATGGACTGGGATTGAGTGGGATGGAATGAGATGGAGTGGGGTGGAGTGAAGAGGAGTGGGATGGAGTGCAGATGGAGTGAGATGAAATGGGTTGGAGAGGGATGGAGTGGGATGGAGTGAGATAGAGTGGGACAGAGTGGGATGGAGTCGGATGGAGTGGGATGGAATGAGATGGAATGGGTGCTCTAATCCAGTAGCAATTGAATAGTACTACTGCCTTTGAACGACAGAGGGCGTTTATTACAAACACGTCAAATATTCTTGAAAAATCTAAATAAATTCTAAATATAGGGTTTATATGAAAACGATATGATTTATAAAAAACGTGGCGAGAATTAAGCGGTTCGCACTAAAAAATACATTGTTAAATTCCGACATCCACGCGAACGAAGTTGCGGGCACAGCTAGTCTTCAATAAGATTGTTGAGAAAAGGCATAGTCTTTTTACTAAAGACACACAAATCACAAAACCACCTTCTAGAAAACGTTACCTACTGATCTATAAAGCAAGAGACACACGAGTCACATTGTCTGCACTACATCGCTAGCTGTACGCTCTATTTCCCAGACGGCTGCCGGCTTCCTGTACCGGCTGCGGAAGTGGGTGACAGGCTCTTTGATAGCTATGTGTCGTGTGTCCTACTCTTAACAATGTTTAGTATAGGGACTATACAAGGTGGGTTTAGAAGATATTTTATCTTTTGTCTTCTATTATCATGGCGATAGAATACTTAGGAAATGTGTGTTTAGAGGAATGCGATTTGGAAAAGATTTTTGGTTTCGATGATCGTGTGATCCCATTTTCTTGATTTTTTTACCGATATATAAGTTACCTTTGTGCAGGCATAAACATTATCACGCATTTTCTTTCTTACTTTCTTTACATAGATATAATATTTAAAATTTGATAGAAATGATAACAATAGGTAGGTAACTCAAAGATAGAAATTGAAATAAATATTTTAATTTGACTATTACAAGCATTTTGTAAATTGATGAAAAATATTGATGAATCTACTTCTGCGTCCCAGTCACAAGGCATAATAAAAGTACAGTAGTTGAACAATTAATCAGATTTTTATGTACGGAGAGTTATTCCCGTAACACATCACTTAACTGCTCACAACATAATTTGATAATCATGATCTCTTCATAAACAAATTAAGTTCTAAAAGATAACCTCCCAAACAATTTTTAAAGCGCCTAATAATTGCTCAAAATCCGAAGCGCCAGTCAGACGGAATGTGCTCTAAAAATTCAATCAGGCGCACAGAGGCAAGTTCAAAGGTATCGCTTACATTAACATTTTCAACAGGAAAACCAGTAATTAAGCGAAACGAGGGGTCGGCGATACTTAGCATTTGTATACAAACAATGTATTAAGTTTCTGAGAGGTGGAAGTGATTAGTAACAGAGAAGAAAATAATGGAAAACAAAGAAAGGGAAAATAGATTGCAGATTTGTGCTTTTGTAGTTTGAAAATATACTAATAACTATCATTGTAAAAATATCGTTGAAGAGAATGTAGGTAATGAATTCCTTGCTTCTATAAAAGTTATTGGAAAAATGGCTTCGGACATTATTCGTACCATTGTGACAATTTTTTATTTCATTTAAAACTGCCCCACATTAGTATTTTTCTTCCTTTATCGTAGGTCTGTGCGTTTACAGACAAAGAAAATCGTGTAACTACACACACACACACACCCAAAGACGAAACAACTACTTGCAGACCATTCACTTATTTGTTCAGAGGCCCCACGAGCTCTTAACACGATCCAGTTTAGGCTGTGGGAAAGAGACAGAGCTATACAAGTCGTCTAGCGCCATCTCTTTCCCACAGCCTAAACTCTGTGCGGATATCGAACCCGCGACACGCTGCGCAGCAATCAATCGCTTGCGCCAAACATGCTGTCAGATAAAATTAAAAAAAAAAATAAGTAGAAAAATACACGAAGCGCTTCCTTCACTAACTTCTTAGATACCTACGAAAACGTTACAAGAAAACACAGTAACAACAAAATAATCTCACAGAAACATCAGAAAGTGAAAACTCAAATGTGCCAAAGTTTGTGAACAAACAGGGGTTGCCAACATTCAAAACTTTAACCAAACACTGAAGTTTAGAGTTGTGGAGGTCAACACAGTTGAATGTTCTACACACGAGTGTTTTCATCAAACAAGATTTTTTTTTGTGGTATCTCGCAGGTCAACCTAGGACTTTTCAGTGGATGCCTTAAATGACTCTTAAGGACTTTAATACTACAATTTAAGTGACCTTAGGGCTTATAACTTAAATACTAGAAATTAAGGTTTTTGTGTGGAGCGTGGCCCCAATGGTAAACTGCTATTTTATTTATTCAGCATCGCGATGCGCAATGAAGGAATATAGGTAATATAGGTATATTGATAACGGAAACTTACACAAACAAAAATATATGCGAGACATAATATCCTAAAGCATAAAGTAACTTTGGTTGAAAAACTAGTCAAAATATGAAACATGCAGAAACAATTTTTTTGTCTTTTTTCTCCCTGCAGCACGCGTAGCATGGCGCCGTAGAAACGGGTTTTGTCTACGCGAGAATAGACAAAATGACAGAACGTAAAAGATCTTTATCGATTTAAGCATAGCAATGTTTAAAACATAGAAGAAATAAATGTTTCTATTCTGATGTAGGTACAATTCATGTGCAAAGAACACAGTCGATTTGTATAGAAATAACGATGAAATAACTTTGACTTTTCTTGGTAGAATAGAGATAGAATCGCCATGCTACACATGCTGGTATGTATTTTGAATTATGACGACACAAATAGGAATAGTGGCCAACTAGGTTTACATTACAAGTTGCAGCTGACTATTCCCGTTTGAAAAATTGCGGCAAGTATCAAACTTATCGTGAACTAGATAGATAGAACACCTGAACACTTTGTAACTTTTCCACTTTCAGAGTCTACACGTGGAAGTGATGAGAAGTGAGTATCTTGGGAATTGGGACACGCTCAGACCAATAGGAGAAGAGCCGCTGGTGAAACTTCGGGGAACTGCTCGTATATAAAAACCGAATAGGTTTTTATCTTATACGAGCAGAACTTTAACCGAAATTCAAAAATTGATTTTTGATTTAAAGCTTGGTCTAAGTTAAACCACGTTTTGTAATAAAGCCGATAATGGTTAGTATAACTTCTTTTAGTGGATGCTTTGTTTCTATTAACCCTTTAAGAAAACAACAAAAAAAACAAAAAAGCACCGTAAATGTCAGTGTGTCATAGATATAGGTCGTTTTCTCTGGAATTGGGTCACGACGAAGTCGCGTTCGTGTCACAGTATAAAGATTAACAGTAGATCAATTAAGCCCCAATCTTGTCAAGCCGATTACCATCTTGACAATCTGCTGAGTTAGGCCTAATTGTCGCAACTGATGTGTATCAAACAGCAAACTTATTTTTTTTTTCTTATTAATGTGACTAATCAAGTTTAAGTTTGTTTTTTTTTTTGTTGTTTATTAGGTTTTGAGCGATATACCTCAACATTTTTTTTTTTAATTTTTATTTAAAATGAAGATGTTTCCACTAAAAATCAGCAGCAGTCATTGGAATCGGGATTTGTGCGTAGTTAGTAGCAAAAGGTTTGCCGGGTTCGCCGCATGTAACGTAAGGTAGGTGCTATTCCAAGCATCTGTTCTTAGTTGAAATACTGCTCGTAAAGTATATCTGTGTGACCGCTACAGTCATTGTAAGTTCACGGTTATGATTTCTGCGGTATGAGAGGGTTTCCGTGTAAGTTTATATTTTATTGTAGCGCCTTAAGAAAATGTCGCCGCAAATGATTGTTTTTCGTGCTTGAGTTGAAAATATTTTTTGAAAGGGAAATCTTTTTGATGTAGGTACTTACTTAAGGGTCTGATTTAAAGTTTCTAAGTAACTTTTTTTGTTTATGTCTTTTTCTGGGAACAATCCTTCATAGAATAACTCCCCTGGGAGTAGTGAAAGGGACTGTAACATTCGTACGGACGAAAACCCATCTGTGCCTTCAATATCCTTTACATTTCAGGACCATGGTTACTTCTTCAGAAATTCTTAATTCTCGTTATTCAAAGTGGGTTCTAGGTCTACAGTAACCCCGTGATTTGATAAAATACACGTTTTTTTTTAGCATGGTAAAATCGACAAATGAGTCCTCCCACCCCGGGCAGGGCGGGAGGGACTGTCAGACTTCTACTGACTAAAATCCACGGTGTCCTTCATAGCCTGTTATGTTCCGGGGTTACGGTAAGGGAATAATCCCGCGACCCCGGCAGGCTTTAGCCCTCTGGCCCCGTCATTATGCTGACGCTCTTTGAGGCGCGCGTGGGACACAACGCGCCGTCGACCCGGGCAAATCACTTACTTAGCGTTTATGCAAAGTGCTCTTTATATTTTCTGAATGATCAGTTTTTCTTTCTTTCTTGCAGTTACACAAACATATCGTTGCTATACATAACACATAGGCGTTAATCATGATGCTAACTATGCCAAGTTAAGACCGAAATCTTCAATGACTTAAATTAATTTGTCAACAGCTGTCACTTGAAAATTCAATTAAATAATTGTACCAAGTTTCGTTAAAATCCGTCGAGTAGTTTTTGTTTCTATAACAGTTATACAGACAGACAGACAATAATTTTATTGATTGCATTTTTGGCATCAGTATCGATCCCTAATCACCTCCTGATAGTTATTTTGGAAATATATTTTACGTAGGTACAGAATTGACCTCTCTACAGATTTAGGGTGCTCCCACATCTATCGACGCGGATTCGGCTTTTTCCGTCGCCCTTTCTCTTTCTGTCGCTTAGAACTGCCATTTGCTAGACCTAGTTTTTTCTCTTTCTGTTTTCCCAGTGCTTTCTCTTTCTGTCGCTTAGAACTGCCATTTGCTAGACCGAGACAATGCGATAGCACGCTGCCGCCTCGAGAATTCCGGCGCGTGCTATCGCATTATGCTTTCTGTCTCGGTCTAGCAAATGGCAGTTCTAAGAGAAAGAGAAAGGGCGACGGAAAAAGCCGATTCCGCGTCGATAGATGTGGGAGCACCCTTATTATAAGTATGGATATAGAATTAATGCTCGTTTCTGTAAGAGCCTGCAAGTGTTAAAAAAGCATGATGTCACAATATAACGCCACCACAGTTTCTTTCTAATAATGCTCACATGATATTTGGAGCTAGAACATTCCACATTCTACCAGCTCCGCGATGCACATTCAACAAACCAGCATTATCCATACAGACTGAATGCTTATAAAAGACCCAAAATAAAGAAACATGAACAATAAAAGGCCGTTGGCAAGCCGCGGTAATGAGAAATACGAATATTTCCAGAATTTTAAATAGCCTTGGATTTTATGATAAAAACATGGTAGGCAGTGAAATATGTAGTTCATTTGAAAACAATTTGCAAACAGGTCGTTTTGAAAAGGTGCTTTTTGGTACATCTATACGGATATTTTATTGATATTTTATGTGTAGACAAAATTCTAACGAACTAAATTAACTAAATTTTTTCATTACCGTAAATTCGATACGCGTAATATTTATAATAATTTTTTTTTTGTTTACTGGGAACAGAAGACATAATTTGTCGCACCAGCTTTATGTCGACCTTCAGTGTATCGCACAAGCTTGCATTCATTATTCATCGAACTATGGTGTTTCGCAGTACAGTTATGTCGCACAAGTGTTCATCGCACTAGCGTAGTACACTCAACTCCGCCATCTTTGTTCAAAGATGGAGGACCTCGTGGATGCAGTGTGGCTTGCAGTCAGTGCGACAGGGAATCGAAGATGGAGTTGGCGGCAAAGAAACTAGCTCATTGCAGCTTTAATGTTTATATTTTCTTCTATCAAGAAGCAAGTTAAACATAAATTGTTAAATTAGTAAATTACACCATGTTAGCTCTAAACGTAGTTTTTAGTGAAGAAGAAGTGTCAACATGACAGATATGATTGATAGATAGGAACAGATGTTGCTATAGTCAAAAAATAAAATATACCAGTAAATTGTGATGCCATACATTAAAATAGTTTTTCTAACACTTCCCCTTATGGCTCACAATATACAGAATCAAATGTTAAAATAAAACAAAATGACTCTACATTAAAAGAAAATGTGACTCTATATTTCAAAACATTTGACTCTATATTTTAAAAAAAATATCTCTGCATGTTACAACAAATAACTAATAATTATGCATTAGGTAAATAGGTCCTCAAATAATTATTAAATTTAACATGCACAAAGACACATAATTCACATTCCAAGTCATATTATAAAATATTGAAAGAACACATTAACCACAATACTAATTCACATTCATAGCTTTAAGAAATTTCTCATGCTTAATTTTACTTAAAGGTTTGGTTAAAATATCCGCAAGCATTTTATCAGTAGGTAAATACATAATACTTATTACATTTTTCTTTACAAGATCCTTTACATAGTGATACCTCAGATCTATATGTTTGGTTCGTTTGTGACAATATTCTCTGACTTGTAACAACTTTTGAGCACTTTGATTATCATTATATACAATACAATTACAATTAATATCACACATCTGTCCAGGCAAAATTTCTGACAGCAAATTTCGAATAAAAGAAACGTCTTTACATACATCGCTTATCGCTAAGTATTCCGCTTCAGTGCTCGACAATGCTACACACCTCTGTTTGCGTGATTCCCAGTTAACTGTATCATTTCCCAATTTGATGACAAAACCGGTATAGGATTTCCTATCAGTTACATCATTCGCCCAATCCGCATCAGTATAGGCACTTAAAAACCAATCCCTACTTTTATGAAAACATAAAGAGTAATGAATTGTACCTGCCAAATAACGCAGAATCCGCTTAGCAGCTAACCAATGAGTCCTGTCAAAACAGTTGTTAAACTGACTGAGCTGACTACATGCATAAGATATATCTGGGCGTGTACAAACGGACAGATACATCAAGCAACCAAGCAGCTGACGATAGTTGTAAACATCATCCTGTAAACTGGACTCCTCATTTTTAAGTAGCTTACAGTTAACCTCCATTGGTGTAGAGACGGCCTTACAATGTTCCATTCCAAATCGAACAAGCAGTTTTTTAATGTATTCACTTTGGTCGAGCTTTAAAATACCCTTCACTCTATCCCTAGTGACATTTATACCTAGACAGCTCCTAAGTGTTCCCAAGTTCTTTACATTAAATTCATTTTCAAGAATTGAAACTAAATTATTTTTATTAGAGCTATTGGAACTGTAAAACAGGTAAAAATCATCCACATATAATGCAATTATAACAATGTCATTACCAGAACATTTTACATAGACACACGGTTCACACTTTGACTGAATGAACTCATGTTTACTTAATAGACTGTGTATTTTACAATTCCACATTCTGCTTGCCTGTTTAAGGCCATAAATACTTTTCTTTAACAAACAAACCTTATTAGGATCTTTACTACAAAAACCTACTGGTTGTTCCATATAAATTGTTTCATTTAGATCGCCATTTAAGAACGCTGTGGCGACATCTAAATGATCTATATTTAAATCAAACTGATTAGCTATGGAGAATAGAATTCGCATCGTAGAGTGACGCACTACGGGAGAAAAGGTTTCGTTATAATCTATACCTATTCGTTGAGTAAAACCTCTGGCAACGAGTCTAGCTTTAAAACGATCAAACTTTCCTGAAGCATCATACTTTGCCTTATAGACCCATTTGCACTTGACAATATTTACATTCACTGGCCTCTCAACCAACTCCCATACATTATTCGCTACCAGCGCGTCGTACTCACGTTTCATCGCGTCTTTCCACTGTGCACTGCATGAAGAATTCATCGCCTCCTCGTAGGTAAGTGGTTCATCAACGAGTGGGTTCTCGTTTACCAAATAACTCATATCATAATCTAAGAATCTTGAAGGTTGTACATTACGTGTAGAGCGAATAGGCCGACCAGTACGCGAAGCGACAGTCACCGGACTCGTCGCGACTACTTCTCGAACTGACGTCTCACCCGGCGAACTCAAGGGCTCAGCACCCGTGTCACCTGCAGACAGTTCAGCGGAGCTGGAGTCGTCTTCACTGCCCGTACAGTACTCTTCATCTGAAACATTAGGAAAAGAACCACTGTTATTAAAAGAATTCTCATTATATGCATTATTTAAATTAGATTCATTACTTTTGTTATGTAAATAAATATTATTTTGACTAGTATCACAGATTAAATTATTTTCTTGATTATTATCACAGATTAAATTATTTTCTTGATTATTATCACAGATTAAATTATTTTCTTGTTTATTATCACAGTCAAAATTATAATAATTGATCTCCACTTCATGTGAGCTAACAGGCTTAACAAGATGGTCAGTATTAGTGTAAAACTTATTTTCAATAAATGCTACATTACGCGAAACAATGACCTTAGTAGGGTTCAATGGATCAGCTAAGCGAAAACCCTTTTGTGTTTCACTATACCCCACAAAGATAAATTCCTTCCCCTTAGCATCAAGTTTGTCGCGTTTGTGTTTAGGTGACAACGAATAAGCAGTGCAACCGAAAACCCTGAGGTGACTGAGGTCGACCTGTGACCCCGACCAAACTTCCTCTGGAATCTGCCCTGACAAAGCAGCTGTGGGCGATCTATTTTTCAAATAAAGCGCAACCATAACGCATTCGCCCCAAAACCGCTTACAGAGGCCACTGTGTTGCAACATGCAACGCACCTTATCAAAGAGAGTCCTGTTCAGACGCTCAGCGACACCATTTTGTGCAGGTGAATAAGGAACACTGGTCTGGTGAATGATACCTTCTCGCTGTAGATAGCAAGTAAATTTTGAATTTAAATATTCACCACCATTATCAGTTCGCAAGCATTTAATTTTTAAATTAAGCTGCTTTTCAACTAAGGCTTTAAACTGAATAAAACAATCCATTACCTGATGTTTATTCTTCATAAGGTATCCAAAACTTTTTCTTGTAAAGTCATCTGTGAATGTGACAAGATATCTAGCTCCCCCATAGCTAGCCTCCGGTAATGGTCCACAAACGTCGCTGTGTATGAGCTGCAGTGGCTGTGTTGTCCGGCTAGAACTTGCATTAGGGAAAGGTTCAGCTGCTAACTTCCCCTTCAGGCAAGCCTCACACTTCTTCAGTGCTTCATCCTGAAACAATACACCACATGCATGCTTTCTTAACCTACACATACCTGCAGGATGTAAGTGGCCAAGCCGATGATGCCAAAGTTCCATACTGGTTGAGGCAGAGGCAGCAACTGCAGCACTCATTGTCTCCTGCCTACCTTGCAGGAGCATAGAATGCATCCTATGGAGCATGTTATCCTCACACACATACCCATTCACTTTATAAATGCCATTAGTGCAACTAGCCTTAAATAAATAATTGCCAGAAATTTTACACTGTCCATTTTGGTAAACAAAACAACCATCATCAGTAAATATAACTATAAAACCATCTTTTACTAACTTAGAAACTGATAAGAGATTAGCAGATAACTTGGGGACAAACATTACATTTTTAAAGGTTCTTACCTCATTATTTGTACATATATTCATGTCACCCACACAGGTACTAACTAATTGTTCATTATTAGCGCACGAGACAACTTGAGTACTGGTTCCCTTTGTATTAATAAGCATTTCCTTGTCCTTAACCATATGACACGACGAACCGCTGTCAATATAGAGATTTGAAGAGCTGTGAGCTAAGTAGGCAGTGACTGGCTCATTTTCTTCTTTCTTCTTCTTCTGCAGCTTGTCTCTCTTGAATTTGAAGCATTTCGGCTTGATATGTCCAGCCTTGTGACAATATTTGCAGACCAATTGCTTTTTGCTGACAAATGCCGTAGCAGTAGAAGTTTCATCTTTTCGGTGAGCTTCTTGTAATAGTCTAGTCCGTACCAATTCGCTCTGAAGCGTCGACGAAATGCAGAGGGTTTCTAAGTTAGACACCAATGTATCATACTCTTGCGGTAAACCACTTAGAAGAATTTCTGCAATTTCTTCATCTTCTATAGTTTTTCCAATATCCGACAATTGATGAACAAGTGACATAACCTTTTCAATGTACTCTGACATGTTGCTGTAGTCTTTGTACTCAATGCGGTGGAGCTGACGAAGCAATAATACTCTTCTGTAAAGGCCACGGTCTTCGAAGACCTCACTGAGCTTTTGCCAAGCTTCTTTGGCTGATTTTGCTTCTCGAACATATTGAAATAGACCTGTTTTGACACTTAAGCAGACGCGAGCCAGCGCACGTTGATCACGCGCGGCATCAGCGCCAGAAAGTGCATTGTTATCGCTTCTCTCGATAAGATCCCAGAGACCTTCAAGTTTCAATATCATTTTACATTGAAATTTCCAATTGAGATAGTTTCCCGCACCTTCCAATTTTTCCATTGCGCCCGCCGCACCGCCGAACACAATCGTCGAACCATGTGGCGCTCCCGTCGCCGGAATAATCTCGTTCTCTGGCGAAGCCATGTGGGCCGCACACACTGGGCGTCAAATTCCGTCGCACTGATTTTGCAAGCGCCAGATGGATTTTGATTTCTTCTGCGGTGTTCCTGGGCCGTAACCTGTTCAAAGATGGAGGACCTCGTGGATGCAGTGTGGCTTGCAGTCAGTGCGACAGGGAATCGAAGATGGAGTTGGCGGCAAAGAAACTAGCTCATTGCAGCTTTAATGTTTATATTTTCTTCTATCAAGAAGCAAGTTAAACATAAATTGTTAAATTAGTAAATTACACCATGTTAGCTCTAAACGTAGTTTTTAGTGAAGAAGAAGTGTCAACATGACAGATATGATTGATAGATAGGAACAGATGTTGCTATAGTCAAAAAATAAAATATACCAGTAAATTGTGATGCCATACATTAAAATAGTTTTTCTAACAATCTTAACATTTTTTCCAGTGATAGGATGTTGTTGTAACAAAGCAGTTAAATCTAAACAGAATCTGATAAGCAGTCATATCTTTACTGATTTCAAAACCAATCAGTATCTGATGGTACATCGGAGCATACTGACTACTTTTATTTTTATCGGAACCACAACACACTGCTACTGCGCCAACCATCATCATTTGCGTAGCTTTTTCCTAACTATATTGGGGTTTGCTTCCAGTAAATCCGGATGCAGCTGATTATCCATGGAGTGACTGCTTATCGGACCTCCACAACCCAGTACTGGATAAAACGATATGCCATGGTTATCAGACTAGAGCTTCCGACTAACATCAGTAACGCACTACGGTCGAAGTTCTACAAATGACAGCCGGGACCGGCTTTACGTGCTTTCCGAGGCATGGAGGAAACTCGCCATGACAGATGGTCACCCATCTACAGAACGAGCGTAACCCAGAAGATCGGCTTGTGCGACTGTAATTATTTAGCCACGAGCTCCTGGTGATAAATTGTATCCACAATGGCGATAATTATGTTCAGAATAATTTGTGAAATTCAGACTTAAAGTCTTTCGACTAATATCAGGTTGGGAATCTTCGTGCAAATGTAGGAGAGGGATGTAATCTGCGTGCGGGGCGTGGGTGAGATGTTGAAGGATTGGTCATCACAGTCATACCGATACTATATTAGGATTTCTCCTGTAACTATAACTTTTGGAAAATAACGACCACCGAGTACACGGCCGTGTGCTCTGTGTAACTTACTTCACTGTCAAAAACTGACGTTCTAATAGCTAATGCCCTCCTCACCAATACTCAGAGTTTGTTAAAGCAATGAGGCGCGCCGATAGACTTAATTACAAAAAGGTATACAAATAACTCCTAAAATACTGTTTTAATAAAGAAGAGACGTAATAATCCGAAAGGGAAGGCTTTATAAAAACCTTGTTTACTCGAAAACGCTTTTAATAAGTTCCCTTCAACTTGATTAGTTTTTGAGATAAACTTGACGACTCGGTATATTTTATTTTCAACGCTTTTTCTTCGTAATTAAGTTCTGAGTTTCAAACGTAGAAGTTTGTTATTTTAAATTAAATGTTTTTGGCTTCTTTTGATGGAATACATGTTTATTATATCTTTACGGGCTAACATTATGGTCCACTCCCTCTCACGAAGAGGAGGCCTGTGTCCCAACAGCGGTAATATTAAAGGCTGATGAGGTGGATGATGATGATATCGTTAGGCTGGATGCAGAAGGTTATGGAAATGGTGATGCGGACTATGATAGGCTGAGTTGATTGATTGATACCAAGACCTGGACGTTAGTACAGAAGTTTTGAGGCGGGCACGGAAAATTTCATCGAAGGAATTGGGTAGATTTTGGTTCAGGAGAAGGCGCTCAATTCACCTAGAAATATCGAGAGAACTCTTCATCACATAAATTTTTGCTTCCCCGTTACCGGCACGGTGCCGGCGCCGTTGTCGGTGCCGGTGCCGGGCCGGCTAATGGAAAAACGTCCAATAAATGACAGCAAATTCACCCGCAATTGCTGCTATTGCATATCTATGCATTTATTCAATCAAATAACATCAGCTACCTACAGTAACATTATAAAAAGGAAAGATTTCATAGCTTGTGTTGAACAACTGAACCGATCTCTAAAAATTCTTACACCAGTTGAAAGCTGCTTTAGTCCTGGCTATTTCACCCAGATGAGTGGACAAAGTGGTGGATTATGGCTCACTCCCTCTCGCAGAGAGGAGGCCTGTGCAGTGGGAACATTATAGGCTGATGATGATGATAATGAAGTGGACAAAAGCTATAGTTATATTATAACTAGCTGCTGCCCGCGACGTCGCGTCGTCTGCGTAAATGCTTAAAGAAAGAAAGGTTCACTGCTCGTTCCCCGTAGGTGATAGCGTGATAATATGTAGCCTTTTATGTTGACCCGACTTCTTAATAATATTCGTGCCTAATTTGAAGAAAAACAGAAAATCAGACAAACTGCCAAAAATTCTAAAAACTATATTTTTGGTTTTTGTATTGATTGTTGTAGACCACACCCAAAAAAAATTATTCAATGTACAGTTTTGACTTTCCTACCATTTTATTATATCATGTACACATTATAGCCTGTACCGTATCGACTAAAAACAAGTAAGAAAAAAAAAACAATAATAATAAACTTACTACATTTTGCAAATGTAATTGGTTTGGCTTTGCCGTAGTCGGGTAAACGCCCGGAGTGGTTTCTTTCTCTGCGAGATTTTTCTTATAATTTTTCTATCCAAATAAGTACTCACCATTTTTTTCCTACCAAGTCAACTTGTCGATGAATCAAATAAAGCTTCAACATGATTTACGCCTAGTTGAATGGAAGGTAGGTGGACATAATTGTCCCGCCGCTACGCTGGGGCGTCACGGCCCAGTAGCCATCTTTCCGAGCCAGTGCCCCGTCGCATGGAGCCATCACGGGGGCTATTTGCGTGTCTGTAGGTTAGCTATGTGGAGTGTTGTAGCACAACTAGTAAATTGATTAGTTGTTATTACTAATGTTTTGACCGAAAAAAACTAAGGATTAAGAAGGAAGGAGCTGAGATTATTTCTAGGATTTGTTTTGTGGATTGTCCCTAACTTCATCTTCTTTAAGATAATTAATTATGTGCAACCTTAATTAGTAGATATAAGTTGTACTCGTAGCTATAAAGAATATAATCAGGCGTTACACTTTCTACTCTTCAATTTTAGACTGTCATCCTTACTTTTTTTTTTTTAAGCGTGGTAAAATCATCAAATGAGTCCTCCAACCCCGGGCAGGGCGGGAGGGACTGTCAGACTTCTACTGACTAAAATCCACGGTGTCCTTCAATAGCCCTTTCTGTTCCGGGGTCACGGTAAGGAAATAATCCCGCGACCCCGGCAGGCTTTGGCCCTCTGAGAGGGGGGCCCCGTCATTATGCTGACGCTCTTTGAGGCGCGCGTGGGACACAACGCGCCGTCGACCCGGGCATGGTCCTTGGTCGGGCAGCGAGTTGCCCTTTACTCGCTGCCCGCGCCTACGGTGGCCGGAGATCATCAAGCGACGTCCGTCGCCGTGGGCGTCCACCACTGCGGGTGGGGCGGAGGGAGGACGCTGTCCTCTCTCGCTCGCGGCCCGCCTCCTCCTTCACGAGCACGCCTCCTCCTCCTAAAAAAAATAATTAATATGTTGAGGCACTAGCGCGGATAACATGCGCCGTGTACAAGCATGCTTACGTTCCTTCCTACATTCGTGTCTTCGCCCTTTTCTCTAAATTGACTAATTTTAGCGATTAGCGTAGATACTCGTATTTCATAAACACAGCGACACGTTTATTTTACATTTAGTTTTACGAGTTTTCAAATGTCATGGTCACTATTACTATCATTGGAATTTAAAACGGGATATTTAGTATGTTTATGATTTGTTTTGAATTTCGGCACTGCAAATTCCATGATCACGGATTGCAAAAGTGCGTAATACATATCGTAAAATTAAAATATGTAGTAATAAATGGCATAATGGTACAAGACTAGCTGTTGCC
Source organism: Agrotis segetum (assembly GCA_036375495.1). NCBI lineage: Eukaryota > Metazoa > Arthropoda > Insecta > Lepidoptera > Noctuidae > Agrotis > Agrotis segetum. The sequence continues at coordinate 1,679,061 of JAQSVV010000087.1, forward strand.
CGCGACTTCGCCTCGGGACGTGGCGCCATCTTTTAGCATAGGTACGTTATTTTTGTTATCTTTTAGCATAGGAACGTTATTTTTGTTATCATTTAACATAGGAACGATATTTTTGTTATCTTTTAGCATAGGAACGTTATTTTTGTTATCCTCTAGAATAGTTCTTCTTTTCGGAATGAAACCCCTATGTAATGGTATATGGTAAGGTGACAACGTATACATAGACATATAGACATCAGAAAAGCTTGCACTTGTACGTTTGATTATTATTATGAATTCTTCTCCTTTTTAGATTATTTGAAAATAAACATTTAGAATATTAAGGCAATAAAACATTTCAAATGTTTTTCATTAGATTAAAAAATACTACTTAGCTTATAAAAACTGCTTATTTTCTTATATGAAAACCCATCCTCTCACAATATGGCCCAAACAATGAAAAAAATTAAGCTTCACAACAAAGTAAGAGGACAGAGCAGTTCTTAACATACCATTTAAGACTTGTCCTATATTATTCATAACGATGTTCATTCTAGTGGTTTAGGTGAGAAAAGGTAACAAAAATACTAACTTTGGCATTTGTAATATATTTATGTTGATATGATTAAGGACGTAAATACGTTTGAAAGAACACAATTTCTGTCAATTTGACAGCGTGATGCCCCACGAATAAAAACAAAACACTAACGAAACATCTATGCCTCGTATACCAGAAAGACAACTACAAGAGCATTTGCAATTTTTTTACGAAAATTTAAACAGAGTGAGATCCCGTGGCTTCTAGACACTAGTTTATTTTCTCAGTAGGTAACGAATGGATAATACGTTATGTATTTGTAAAATACTGCGTTCTTGGCGCAGTTGGATAATTGACCTATTCACAAATATCAGACTAACCATGGCCGGTTGCTCAGACCAAGGCGTGAGTTTCTCCGGAAAAAGGAGCCAAATCCACCCGGTTCTATCTTTTTGAGGTGTAACAGTAAAAATTACGGACCATCGTGGCCATGATTACTCGTTAGTCCCGCGATCCCGGCAGGCTTTGGTCCTTTTGGTAATTTATTCAGCAGGTTGGTAGAAATTTTAGTACTTATCTATCTGATGTTTATGAAGCCTACAGAGGTGTTGATGCAAAAACAGATTCACACTTGTGTATTCGAAGCCGCCGCGCCGTAAATTAGTATGTGGCGTAGCGTAGCCATATCTACTTATAACTAGATACTGAATCCGTGAATTCTCGGCACAATACCGACACTGATCGGGGAACAGGCACGAATGCGCGTGAACCCCGCAAAAACCATCCACATTCTCGTTCGCGCCTGGTCAGGGGGTTTACGGCACTAATGTGAAGCCGCCATCACAGTGTAAAGCCGGGTCCAGACTGTTGTAATGTAATGCGAATCCAACGTGTAATGTAACACGAATTCTAGGTGTGGACGGCACCGCCAGCATTACATGTAACGCTCGCGGCTGATCCATCGGCTGTCGGTTTTTGCGCGAACACAAAGGCGCACGCAGTATTCGTGTTCTCAATTTGCTTTGAGTTCGTGTGCCGTCCACACTTTTCATGCAGATTATACGTAATCGTAAGATTCAGGCTACACCAGTCTGGATCCGGCTTTAGTAACCATACTCTCCCGAAACGTCTTGACCGATTTCATGAAATTTTCGTTTATTGCCCGTGGTCCACCTGCTTGGTTCACCTAGGTGTACCTCGGGAAATTATTTTTGCCCGTGGTTCACCTGGGTGTACCATGGGAAATTATTTTTGCCCGTGGTTCACCTGGGTGTACCACGGGTAATTATTTTTTCCCGTGGTTCACCTTGGTGTGCCACGTCAAATTATTTTCTCTAGGTACGATTCTCGACTAATATTTATGCCACATTCAAGAAGGTTCATGGGTAGCTCACCGTCTGCACAGAATTCCAGCTACAAGCTTAGAAACTGAAAGAATTGTATTAACCAGAATAAGTACCAGGCTTACATAGGTTCAAGGTGGTATGTTTTTAAATACTTGCACCTGACTGGTTTTGTACTTTTGCTAGACTGTATAAATGATTAAAATAATTACCATATTATTAAAAAAAAGACCACCTTGAACTCATGCCAGCCTAGTAATTTTGCTGGTTAGCAACATTCTTTCATTTTCTAACTGGAATTCACGGACTTAAAAAGAAACGGTGGCACTATGGTCCCCATGCAACGAAGTGGACGAGCGACGGTAGTAGCACCATTTCTTTCATTTTCACTGGTTTGTCCCTGGGCCCAGTTTTGAAGTGGATGAGTTGCATGGGGCTCCAATTCTACTCCGTGTTAAAGTACTTCTTTTAAACTTTTTTTATTTTATTTCATTATTATTTTGACGGCATAAGTATTATTTAATTAATTTAGTTAACATTTTAACGTATCTCTACCTCTACGTAGGTAAACATAAATATAAGTAGGTAAGGGGGTAAAATTTAGTATAAAGTGGCAGGCGGAGGGGGGAAAAGAGGACCCCTTTTCCCACACCCCTGGGGGCACCACACCCATGATGCGGAAATGTGGTTTTGTAACCTAACCTCAAAACTCGTTAAAGTCACATAATAAGCGTATTTCAAAAAATTGGTTTCGTTTAGCATAAGGATTAGGTGCCTCATGTATCCTGGCACCACTGTCATGTTAAGGCAACTCCTAGACACTAAACTCCGACACGGAAAGGTACTCCAAGGGTGCTCCAAGTCTCGGGACTTGCTCGCTCTTGCATCCTAGGTCAAATAACTCCCTACTACCTACCAAGGTGGCTCGACGGAACCCTGCTTCGTAGGGCTCCTAATTCTGCGTTCAAGGTCTAAAATAATAATCTAACACAAAGGCGATGGCGAGGTCTGGCATTGGCACAGACACCCTGCCATGCCTTCAAACCTGTCCATGTCGGGGTGCCCCAATTCCCGAGCTCGCTTCGCTCGCTCTTGGATCCGAGGCTTTTCTGATAAAATTGACAAACAATGACAGATGACATTCAGTTTTACGTATGCAATCGCTTGATTTTGCGCCATAGAAAATAAGTGGCAAAGATATGGTTGTCAATCGCCCATTTTTACGTTCCGTTTTCGGTTTTTATCTGGTTTGAGGTTGTAAATACTTTTCTTCTTTAATGTCTGGAAAAATAAATTTCCGCGTAAAAATAGTGGTAGCATTACAATCGAGGACTTAAACCTTACCCATTTTAAGCCTCTGTTACCTTAACCGACTACCAATTATTACTAAACCCAACCCTGTAATATCACTATTTTTCTTTCGTTATACTACGATGAAAACATGTGGACATTCAGGTGAACCACGGGCAAAAATAATTTCCCGTGGTACACCTAGGTGAACCAAGCGGGTGGACCACGGGCAATAAACGGAAATTTTATAGGCATATGGAATAGGTCTGAGAATCGGCTACTATTTATTTTTCAAACCTTTAGGTGATAAAGGTTATCCACACCTAAAATTCTACTTTTATTTTAGGACTTTTTTAACATGATATTGATCCTTATCCAAGTAAATACGTTATTCATTAGAAGCATTTGAGTCTGAACAAAATTGCCCTTGACTTCAATTCATTTGAATGAATATCTTAGGAGATATCACAGTATCAAAATACTATCACATCAAAATAATGTCGGGCTGGGCAGGGCATGTCATGATTGCGGCGGTAAGATCCCTCTTCGAAGAGTGGTTGGAGAGGCGCTACGGCGGGCGTCCTCATCTTTAACCTAGCGCAAGTCGGAGATTCGGCGGATTCAGCGGCAGGCAAGGGAAAGGGGAAGAGTCTGAACGTGTGAGGGAATGGACATCCTCTACCTCTCTCCCAGCCACCGCTGCAGACACCCTGGGCGTTGGCAATCGTAGGGCATATTCCAGTCGCTTGCGGACGGGGAGCAATGGGTAGCTCGCCGTCTGATCATGAGTCATGGCGCGTCGTGTTGCAGGCGCTCCTTAAGGGAACTAATTCGGACGGGGCCATAGGGCCCAACGCCTAATTTGACGCGAGTGAAACCGCGGGCAGAAGCTAGTATTTATATAAGATGTCTCTAGAACCATAAATCAAGTCAATCAAGCATTGGGGCATGGACGAGATCATTTTCAATCTTTTTACTTCTGATAATGTCGGTGCGAACTTATACGGTATATATTACGACCACTTTTCGGGTTCAGGTAAACAACCAATGCCTCTAGATTGAAACTTTGGAACTAATTAGAATTTACGATTGATTGAAACCTCTTAGTAGCAGTGATACACAAATCTCTAAGTGTTTGTGTCCGCGAGAATGCTCATACATTGGCCGAGGTCATGTGAGGCGCGACGGATTGGGAAGCAGTCACCTCCTTCTACGAAACAGTCATGCTAGCGAAGGAGGAGGTGCGACACGTGAGGGAGAGGACAGTCTCCACCTTACGACCCAGCTACCCCTAAAATCGGCAGCATAGACAGGCTTCTTCCTAGGCGGACCGACGACATTGTGAGAGTCACTTGCAACCGATGGAAGCAAATTGCGAAATGTCGTTTGGCGTGGTGGTTTAACGCCGAGGCCTTTTATGAGTCTTTATAAAGAAAAAACATTTTTTTTTCCATGAAGAAAGAATTTTTCCAATGCTTTTCCAGTATGCTGCGCGCTCAATGATTGGGACCATAAAAGACTTTTTTTATGATTGTTTACACCTGCATGCATTTGGGTACTGGTATCGATGCAATACCCGTGATATTGCAGGTTTTCTTTATTTTTTGGTTGCTTTTTGCATAGTATGGTGGAAACTGTTCTCCTCCTCCCTTACGCGTCACGCCTCCTCCTTCGCTAGCATCATTGCTTCGCAAAAGGGGGCGACCGCTTTCCATACCGTCTCGCCCCGCAGCATGGCCTCGACCAATGCCGGACGCGAGAGGTTGCCGCGTATCGCCGCCGTGAGGACACGGTGGCAAGGCCGTAGCCAAGGGAGGGATCAAGGGGGATTAATCCCCCCCCGAAATAAAATTTTATTTTATAATTTTGATAAGTGTTAATCGGATTGCAGTAATCTTGATGAGACTGCAGTTATAACAAAACAAACAACAGACAGTGAGCCCATCTCACTTTTTTATATATTTATTGAGGGGACTTCGTCTTACAATATTCTGTGATTCACATGTTTGGTACTTCCCTTGTAAGGCATTGACAATCCACCGCAGAATTGACATCGACACCGAGGAAGTAATTGATTTGTTCGCTGCAAAAACAGCTAGAAGACTAAATTTAATTTTGTAATAGGTATTAATATTTCTTTAATGGTTTTTCATAAATCTATATTATATATATACGAGTATAAAAGAACAGGGGTTTTTCTTTTGACTCGACAACAGCCGAAACCGCTAAACGCAGAAACTTGAATTTTGGACAGCATTTGCAGTCTACCATGTAGATTGGCAATAAGAAGGGATTTTGCGAAAATCCTCCTCTAAGGGGGTGAAAAGGGGTGAAAACTTTTGTATGAAAAATCTTATTCCTTGGGTTTATGAACTTGAAACTTACCACTAATAAGAACATTAGTAAATTAATAAGATTAGCACCACTATTTTTTAAAACTACCCTCCATTGGTATTCTAGGGGTTGTTAAAGTTTGTATGGGAAAATCATAACGCGTGAGCTGATGACTTTGAAAATCAGTATTTATATACTAGATAACAATTAATCAAACATGTGTTTTGGATTTTTCGAAAATCACCCTCCAAGTTGGTGAAAAGGGGTATTCAAGTTTTAAGGGGAGGATATTAAACCACTAAACGTAGAAACCTGAATTTTGGATGGTAGTTACAATTTATAATGTAGATGAGCATTATGAAAGGATTTTGCGAAAATCTCCCTCTAAGGGGGTGAAAAGGGGTGAAAACCTTTGTATGTAAAATCTTATTTCTTGGGTTTATAAACTTGAAACTAGGTACGAATATGAGTATAAGTAAATAAAAAAGATGGGCATTATTACTTTTTTTAAAACTACCCTCCATTTTTAGGTTTTCCAAAAATCACTCCCTAAATTGGTGAAAAGAGATGATAAAGTTTTAAGGGAAGGATTTTATTGCTTGCTTCGATAAACTCAAAACTTGACATATTAATTATCTCTCAATCGAATAAAGGATAAGTATTTTTATTTATATTTCATAAGTCAACCCCTAACGGGTAAAAATCGGAAAATCAGTTTGTCTAATATGATTGATTGTTTGTTTGTATTGAGTTTTTAGATTTTCTTATATGGAGGGTGAGCGGGAATTAAATTCACTGAGTTCGAAATTAGAAACACGCGCAGACGAAGTCGCGGGCAAAGTGCTAGTATATACATAATAAGTAACACCATTTTATTTCTTTTATTAAAACGATTTCATGTTTTTCTACTGTTCTACCAAATCAAACCCCCCCTGAAATTATTTTCTGGCTACGGCCTTGCACGGTGGTGCTCTACCCAAGCGGGGCAGACCTGGACCGTATGCTCCAGGCGTTTCTTCCTTCCTTATCAACACACACAGGTACCTCCCGAAACTTCGGTGTCCGGTGACGACCTGCATCAGGTGGGTGAGCTGCAAAGGACGCCGTGACGCCTATCCAGTCATTCCTAAAAGAGGGGTCTAACCGCCGCGATTGCGGCATGCGTGCCCTATGGAAGTCAACGCCAGGTTCGCTCGACGAAATTATAAAACACTAGCTGACCCGTGCCCACTTCGTTGGGCGGTAAAATATACATGATATCTTTATAATTTATAGCCTACACTCTCTGCACTCGTGAATAATATAGCTTTTGACAAGTGAGACAATTTTTAAAATCGGTTCATTACTTCCGGAGATTACCCCCTGAGTTTAGATATTGTTGGTGTAAATCTTTATGGGTGTAAATACGGATATAACAATTTTTCCCAGACATGGAACATTTACCTAAATTGATTTTTCGTACCAATAAATACTTATACTTATTCCAAATTTCATCGTAATCGTCGGAGTCATTTTCGAGAACCGTAAAATATATTTATTTTTATGCGCGTTTAATAGTATAGGATAAGATACAGTTATATCCGTATTCAACACATTGATACATTTACATTACAATCAGATCAGAATTAAAATAATTCAAAATATTAATTTGTATCAAGAAAGGTTGGTTACGCTGTACTCTTTGCGATTGGAAAAATTCCTGGCCACCATTCATGACCTACGGAAAATTCGAGTTACTACATTTTTCAAATGCAATTTGATGTTATGGCGAAGGCACTAGCGCCGCGTCTAAAGGTCATGAATGGTGGCGTATATTTTTAATTTTAATGATTACGTGACTAATGTCAAAATGGTTGCGAGCGATACGTCCTCCCTCAATAGGCGCCCCGCGCCGTCTAAATCAAAGAACAAAATGGTCTTGGTTTTATATTGAATTTTGTCATTTCATAAAATTATTGTTTACACTATTATTTTACTTTTAAATGAACTCATTATTTTTTTGATGCAAGGTAAGATAGTAACCTTAGTTATTCAGTACTTTCTAATTAAATACCCATTAAATATTGATAGATAAAAAAATATAATTTCTGACGAAAATTTGTCAATATCTTCCTGTTTTGCGGAATTACTTTTGGTGTATTTCTGAATGAAAAATAAAGAAATATTGTCTATGTCTTAAAATAGACTATACTTGCCTACTTTCAGTAGTATTAGGAATATTAAAATATGTTATTTGTAGAACAAAATATGTTCGCAAACACAACACGATATGGTAAACATGGCAACGGCAGATCGATTTTAAAGTATTTAAACCTATCATTTTCAAGAAAAGCTTGTCTATCCTGGGAAGATAAAGAACCAATCTGTTTGTATTCGTTATTACTTTTATTCGATTTGATTCAGTTTAGTAAGAATCGGTACCGAAAAAAGGCATAATTTTGCGTCAATTGTAAACGCGTCCTTAAGTACATCGAATAAAAAATAAACACTAAACTAAAGGTTAAAGAAAATAATAATAATAAAGGATGCTGCTGACCTCTAACAAATAAGTTGCTTTGCATCTCTTGCCTACTTAAAATTAGCCCAATAAAACTTATTATATTGATGAAATAAATTTAACATTGTGAATAATTTAATACCGGTAATAAATAAATTAATGCAATAAACTTGTATTTCATAATATTTACAATTTCGACTTGAAATAGTGCGCGGAAAAATATAGAGCAATAAAATAATTAAGTCCTTGACACTGTTACAATTAAGTCAACAAAATAATTCGTAGGAAATCTGTTGATAAATATTTATGTGATCAAAAATTTAGTATATTTTTTACCCATCGCTTAAAATTTTATTGCCCTCTTAATGTTTGTAATTTAATATATTGCAAAACTAACTAGCTTCTAGTATTTGCGAATTTGTACGTTAATTGTGTAGTAAGTCAGAAAAATATTATTTTTCTGACTTACTACATAAGAAAAGAAGTATGATCATGAGCAGTGGTGGCCCAGTGGTATCGATCCCGACTTACGAAGTTACGAGTAGTAAGTATGTATCGACTACTGAATCATTAAACTCGTCACCAGCTGCTGCAGAGTCTTTACTAAAGGAAAATGTTCCTGCTTGTGATTCTGATTTTCATTTTCAATATGTTACTTGTAAAGATGTAATCAAAATTTTTCGTACCTTAAATATTAAGAAGACCGCTGATCTATGGGGTCATTCAGTAGACGTTGCTAAGTCAATTATAAATATTGTAGCTCCTACCCTCGCTTCTATTTTTAATGATTGTATTGACAGGGGAGAGTTTCCTGATCTAATGAAAAATAGTAAAATAATACCACTATTCAAATCTGGTAGTACAGCAGACCCTACTAACTACAGACCTACTTCAGTACTACCTACTTTTAGTAAAATTTTTGAAAAGCTTATTTTGGTACAACTGCAGAGTTTTTTTGACAAACATAAATTATTGCATAATAAACAGTTCGGTTTTACAAAGGGTCGTTCAACAACTGATGCCGGTGTTGAACTTTTAGGACACATTTATGATGCATGGGAAGACAAATGCGATGCTTTGGGCATTTTTTGTGATTTGTCCAAAGCCTTCGATTGCGTTCTTCACGAAACATTGATCAGGAAACTGCACCACTACGGTATCCGGAACGCCTCTTTGGATCTTCTTACTTCTTATTTGAGTGATAGGATTCAAAGAGTGGACGTCAACGGAAAAAGATCCCCCGGATCTGTTCTAAAAATGGGTACCCCAAGGCTCAATTCTTGGCCCATTTTTGTTTCTCATTTATATAAATGATTTGCCTTACTTAATAAAAGACAATCATAACATAGTGTTGTTTGCAGACGATACTTCACTTTTATTTAAACTCAAACGTCAGCAGATGGTTACTGATGATGTTAATAGAGCTCTTGCAAAAATAGTAAACTGGTTCGAATGTAATAATCTTCTTCTAAATGAGAAAAAAACGAAATGTATTAAATTTACGATACCTCATGTTAAACAAGTGGGAACTGTTATACAGATAAAAGATCAGGAATTAAAACCAGAAGATACCTCAGTCTTTTTAGGCATAACTTTAGATAATAAACTACAATGGGGCCCCCATATAGAAAAATTGGCAAAAAAACTTAGTTCTGCAGCATTCGCCGTTAGAAAAATCCGCGACTTAACTGATTTAGAGACAGCGCGTTTAGTTTACTTTAGTTACTTCCATAGTGTGATGTCGTACGGTATTATTTTATGGGGAAATGCCGCCGATATTCAAACTGTTTTTGTATTGCAAAAAAGGGCAATTCGTTCCATTTATAAATTGAGCCCCAGAAGCTCCCTCAGAGAAAAGTTTAAGGAGATTAATATACTGACTGTGCCCTCTCAATTTATTTATGACTAGTGTATGCCCGCGGCTTCGCTTGCGTTATTTTAGAATTTGAGAAACAATACGGATCGTGTGGCGCCATCTGGAATATGAACGTAATTGTTTTCTCGGAAACAGCTTCTGTTATTCGGGATGTAAGATACCTTATATCCGTGTCTATACTCCTGACAACGTATATGCTAAATTTTGGGACGATCGATTCAGTAGGTAGTAATGCGTGAAAAGATAAAAAACAAACATAATTGCATTTTTATTATTAGTTTAGATCAATAATGTTATATCTAGGTACATAGTTTGCATTGGAAACGTCCTTATTTGAGCGACATTAATTTCAAAGAACCGTGTTTATTTAAACATTAGACTATCATTTTTGGGTCGATTTACAGTATCGCTGCAAATTGAACGTACAGACGCCAGCACATCAAACTACCACAATCTGTCAGATTTCTTTAATAAAATTTCAACCTTATCACAAGAGTAGAAGGTTATGGTTTGAATGGTAAAATCTTACAGATTCGGGTAGGTTGACCTGCTGGCGTCTGTACGATAGCATATCTCTTCTCCCTTTAGCATACCGCGTGATACCTAAAAAATAACTAATTTAAATCTGACTCGATGAGTACAACTTGTTGTCGTTTAAAACAGAATCTATGCACTGGTTTGAGCACCAATCAAAACATAAATAAACACAAATTATAGAAACCCTGATTTTTTTCTAATCTATAAAATTCCACACCTCGAAACAATTACAATTTAAAAAAATATCCAACTTACTACCTACAATTTAAATCGGTGTAGATTTATATCCTTGAGAAGTATTGAAAAAAAATAGTTATTTTAAATCGCGAATAATATTGAAACAAAAGTATGCACATTTTTTTTTAAATTATTTAAAACTCTCAGGACAAATAAAAAAAAAACTCAAAAAGAGAAAAAAAAAACTGCGAGATTTGATCCAGAGACCCCTTGCACGAAAATCAAGCAGGTTACCAACCGGACTGGCTAGTACGTTGACAGTCATTTTCAAATAGCGGTTCTTGTACAAATGTCAACAATGACTGAAAATCAACATATTATAAAATTGCTAATCCCCCAAGGGGAATAGCGTAATTATACATATCCTATTAATAGAACAGCAGTTTAAGGAATATTTGAGGAAAAATTGACTAAATAATATCCAGTGGTTTAGCTTCCAACTATCAACAAACATCTAAAAACAACAAAATTCAAAATTGCTTATCTCCCAGGAAAAATAGCGTAATAATACATAGCATATAAACAGAAGCATATTATTAGGAATATTTGAGGAAAATTTGATCGACAACTTTACAGTAGTTTCGGAGATAGATCAAATCAAAAAAACATAAAAAATTTCGAAAAAAAATAAAAGTTGATCTGGCATCAGAATCGATCCCTTATCTCGAAAAAAATACAAAAAGAAAAAAATATTCAATGTACAGGAATGACATCTCTACGATTTTATTATATGTAAAGATAAAGAAAATCTCTTGTACGCTCATAAACATATTAATATTTATAAAAAATATAGTGATATTCATAATATTAACACGAGGAATAAAGATAAATTTATTGTTCCAGCAACTCGGCTCAAAAAAATAGGGATTTCGTTTAGATGTCAATGTATACGTTTCTATAATAAGCTCCCCGGCCCTATTCAAAAGCTAAGTATGAATAAATTCAAATCGTATATAAAATGTCATTTGTCCAAGAAAGCTTACTATCATATTAATCATTATTTAGAGGACAAAAATGCATGGGAATAAACTGCTCCAATTAAATTAAATTCACTCAATGTCTTCTTTTACACATTTTTTTAATTATTCACTTATTTTGACATGTTTTGCTTTTTATACACGCTGACATTTTATTTTATTTTTACTTCTTTTTTTTTTCTCTTGACATGATTACTTTGTAATTTATTTATATTTTTACATATTTTGACATTTTCTATGTCATTTGTTTTTTGGTATTTTTTATTTTATTTTATTTTTTATTTTGCTTATTTTGTTGACGTGAATTACTCTGTAATTTTAATTTTGTCTGTTTATTTTTTCATTTGTGTTTTTTTTGTGTTTATTTTTTATTTGTGTTATTTTTTTTGTGTTTATACTAGCTTGTGAATATGAGAACATATGTGGGTTACATTTTATTCTCCTTTTTTATTATTATTTTCCTGCGATTCATTTTATTGTCTGACAGTTTGAGCTATTTATGCGACCTACCCAAATGTCCTTTCTTTGGTATTGTTCGTCGTTTCGTTGAGCTCCTTGTGTTTTGAGTTGAGCTACACGGTAACTGACACATGCTTGCACTGACTGGACAGGTCCACTCAAATCTGTGTGGTTCTTTCTTCAAAAGACCACCTCAGACACCTGCATAGTTCTCATACATTTGATCAATAAAAATTGTCTGGACTTTAAAAGAGACTATGACCTCTGAGTTTGTTTCGGATGTTTCTTCTCAGAGTAGTCAGGTACGAAACACCGGCCTCATCTAGTTTAAAATAGTGTCTTTTGACGTGTAAAAGAGTTTGCCAAAACCAATTTACTGAATAAATATCATTTATCATTTATCATTTAAGTAGGAGGTTGGTTCGAACCCCGCCAGGCGCATTACTTTGTGTAATTTATTTCATCACCACTGCTCTCAAAACGATGAAGGAAAACATCGTGAGGAAACCGGCATGTCCTAGAACCGAAGACATGAGACATCTACCAAGTACCAACCCGCACTGGGCCCGCGTGGTGGATTATGGCCCACTCCTTCTCACAGAGAGGAGGCCTGTGTCCCAGCAGTGGGAACATTATGGGCTGATGATGATGATGAAAATACATAAATATTTAAACTTTCGCATTTATAGATAGATAGATAGAATATACTTTATTGTACACCAAAATTGTTACACAACTATTATAAATAATACTAATTCTATGGTTACAATGGCGGTCTTATCGCTAATAGCGATATCTTCGAATAAGAATATTTTTGTTATAACTAAAATAGGTACCTAAATAAATCTTAAGGACGCGTTTACAATTGACGCAAAATTATGCCTTTTTTCGGTACCGATTCTTACTAAACTGAATCAAATCGAATAAAAGTAATAACGAATAAAAACAGATTGGTTCTTTATCTTCCCAGGATAGACAAGCTTTTCTTGAAAATGATAGGTTTAAATACTTTAAAATCGATCTGCCGTTGCCATGTTTACCATATCGTGTTGTGTTTGCGAACATATTTTGTTCTACAAATAACATATTTTAATATTCCTAATACTACTGAAAGTAGGCAAGTATAGTCTATTTTAAGACATAGACAATATTTCTTTATTTTTCATTCAGAAATACACCAAAAGTAATTCCGCAAAACAGGAAGATATTGACAAATTTTCGTCAGAAATTATATTTTTTTATCTATCAATATTTAATGGGTATTTAATTAGAAAGTACTAAATAACTAAGGTTACTATCTTACCTTGCATCAAAAAAATAATGAGTTCATTTAAAAGTAAAATAATAGTGTAAACAATAATTTTATGAAATGACAAAATTCAATATAAAACCAAGACCATTTTGTTCTTTGATTTAGACGGCGCGGGGCGCCTATTGAGGGAGGACGTATCGCTCGCAACCATTTTGACATTAGTCACGTAATCATTAAAATTAAAAATATACGCCACCATTCATGACCTTTAGACGCGGCGCTAGTGCCTTCGCCATAACATCAAATTGCATTTGAAAAATGTAGTAACTCGAATTTTCCGTAGGTCATGAATGGTGGCCAGGAATTTTTCCAATCGCAAAGAGTACAGCGTAACCAACCTTTCTTGATACAAATTAATATTTTGAATTATTTTAATTCTGATCTGATTGTAATGTAAATGTATCAATGTGTTGAATACGGATATAACTGTATCTTATCCTATACTATTAAACGCGCATAAAAATAAATATATTTTACGGTTCTCGAAAATGACTCCGACGATTACGATGAAATTTGGAATAAGTATAAGTATTTATTGGTACGAAAAATCAATTTAGGTAAATGTTCCATGTCTGGGAAAAATTGTTATATCCGTATTTACACCCATAAAGATTTACACCAACAATATCTAAACTCAGGGGGTAATCTCCGGAAGTAATGAACCGATTTTAAAAATTGTCTCACTTGTCAAAAGCTATATTATTCACGAGTGCAGAGAGTGTAGGCTATAAATTATAAAGATATCATGTATATTTTACCGCCCAACGAAGTGGGCACGGGTCAGCTAGTGTTTTATAATTTCGTCGAGCGAACCTGGCGTTGACTTCCATAGGGCACGCATGCCGCAATCGCGGCGGTTAGACCCCTCTTTTAGGAATGACTGGATAGGCGTCACGGCGTCCTTTGCAGCTCACCCACCTGATGCAGGTGAACCAACAGGTGATGCACCTGATGCAAGGAAGAAACGCCTGGAGCATACGGTCCAGGTCTGCCCCGCTTGGGTAGAGCACCACCGTGTCCTCACGGCGGCGATACGCGGCAACCTCTCGCGTCCGGCATTGGTCGAGGCCATGCTGCGGGGCGAGACGGTATGGAAAGCGGTCGCCCCCTTTTGCGAAGCAATGATGCTAGCGAAGGAGGAGGCGTGACGCGTAAGGGAGGAGGAGAACAGTTTCCACCATACTATGCAAAAAGCAACCAAAAAATAAAGAAAACCTGCAATATCACGGGTATTGCATCGATACCAGTACCCAAATGCATGCAGGTGTAAACGATCATAAAAAAAGTCTTTTATGGTCCCAATCATTGAGCGCGTAGCATACTGGAAAAGCATTGGAAAAATTCTTTCTTCATGGAAAAAAAAATGTTTTTTCTTTATAAAGACTCATAAAAGGCCTCGGCGTTAAACCACCACGCCAAACGACATTTCGCAATTTGCTTCCATCGGTTGCAAGTGACTCTCACAATGTCGTCGGTCCGCCTAGGAAGAAGCCTGTCTATGCTGCCGATTTTAGGGGTAGCTGGGTCGTAAGGTGGAGACTGTCCTCTCCCTCACGTGTCGCACCTCCTCCTTCGCTAGCATGACTGTTTCGTAGAAGGAGGTGACTGCTTCCCAATCCGTCGCGCCTCACATGACCTCGGCCAATGTATGAGCATTCTCGCGGACACAAACACTTAGAGATTTGTGTATCACTGCTACTAAGAGGTTTCAATCAATCGTAAATTCTAATTAGTTCCAAAGTTTCAATCTAGAGGCATTGGTTGTTTACCTGAACCCGAAAAGTGGTCGTAATATATACCGTATAAGTTCGCACCGACATTATCAGAAGTAAAAAGATTGAAAATGATCTCGTCCATGCCCCAATGCTTGATTGACTTGATTTATGGTTCTAGAGACATCTTATATAAATACTAGCTTCTGCCCGCGGTTTCACTCGCGTCAAATTAGGCGTTGGGCCCTATGGCCCCGTCCGAATTAGTTCCCTTAAGGAGCGCCTGCAACACGACGCGCCATGACTCATGATCAGACGGCGAGCTACCCATTGCTCCCCGTCCGCAAGCGACTGGAATATGCCCTACGATTGCCAACGCCCAGGGTGTCTGCAGCGGTGGCTGGGAGAGAGGTAGAGGATGTCCATTCCCTCACACGTTCAGACTCTTCCCCTTTCCCTTGCCTGCCGCTGAATCCGCCGAATCTCCGACTTGCGCTAGGTTAAAGATGAGGACGCCCGCCGTAGCGCCTCTCCAACCACTCTTCGAAGAGGGATCTTACCGCCGCAATCATGACATGCCCTGCCCAGCCCGACATTATTTTGATGTGATAGTATTTTGATACTGTGATATCTCCTAAGATATTCATTCAAATGAATTGAAGTCAAGGGCAATTTTGTTCAGACTCAAATGCTTCTAATGAATAACGTATTTACTTGGATAAGGATCAATATCATGTTAAAAAAGTCCTAAAATAAAAGTAGAATTTTAGGTGTGGATAACCTTTATCACCTAAAGGTTTGAAAAATAAATAGTAGCCGATTCTCAGACCTATTCCATATGCCTATAAAATTTCCGTTTATTGCCCGTGGTCCACCCGCTTGGTTCACCTAGGTGTACCACGGGAAATTATTTTTGCCCGTGGTTCACCTGAATGTCCACATGTTTTCATCGTAGTATAACGAAAGAAAAATAGTGATATTACAGGGTTGGGTTTAGTAATAATTGGTAGTCGGTTAAGGTAACAGAGGCTTAAAATGGGTAAGGTTTAAGTCCTCGATTGTAATGCTACCACTATTTTTACGCGGAAATTTATTTTTCCAGACATTAAAGAAGAAAAGTATTTACAACCTCAAACCAGATAAAAACCGAAAACGGAACGTAAAAATGGGCGATTGACAACCATATCTTTGCCACTTATTTTCTATGGCGCAAAATCAAGCGATTGCATACGTAAAACTGAATGTCATCTGTCATTGTTTGTCAATTTTATCAGAAAAGCCTCGGATCCAAGAGCGAGCGAAGCGAGCTCGGGAATTGGGGCACCCCGACATGGACAGGTTTGAAGGCATGGCAGGGTGTCTGTGCCAATGCCAGACCTCGCCATCGCCTTTGTGTTAGATTATTATTTTAGACCTTGAACGCAGAATTAGGAGCCCTACGAAGCAGGGTTCCGTCGAGCCACCTTGGTAGGTAGTAGGGAGTTATTTGACCTAGGATGCAAGAGCGAGCAAGTCCCGAGACTTGGAGCACCCTTGGAGTACCTTTCCGTGTCGGAGTTTAGTGTCTAGGAGTTGCCTTAACATGACAGTGGTGCCAGGATACATGAGGCACCTAATCCTTATGCTAAACGAAACCAATTTTTTGAAATACGCTTATTATGTGACTTTAACGAGTTTTGAGGTTAGGTTACAAAACCACATTTCCGCATCATGGGTGTGGTGCCCCCAGGGGTGTGGGAAAAGGGGTCCTCTTTTCCCCCCTCCGCCTGCCACTTTATACTAAATTTACCCCCTTACCTACTTATATTTATGTTTACCTACGTAGAGGTAGAGATACGTTAAAATGTTAACTAAATTAATTAAATAATACTTATGCCGTCAAAATAATAATGAAATAAAATAAAAAAAGTTTAAAAGAAGTACTTTAACACGGAGTAGAATTGGAGCCCCATGCAACTCATCCACTTCAAAACTGGGCCCAGGGACAAACCAGTGAAAATGAAAGAAATGGTGCTACTACCGTCGCTCGTCCACTTCGTTGCATGGGGACCATAGTGCCACCGTTTCTTTTTAAGTCCGTGAATTCCAGTTAGAAAATGAAAGAATGTTGCTAACCAGCAAATTACTAGGCTGGCATGAGTTCAAGGTGGTCTTTTTTTTAATAATATGGTAATTATTTTAATCATTTATACAGTCTAGCAAAAGTACAAAACCAGTCAGGTGCAAGTATTTAAAAACATACCACCTTGAACCTATGTAAGCCTGGTACTTATTCTGGTTAATACAATTCTTTCAGTTTCTAAGCTTGTAGCTGGAATTCTGTGCAGACGGTGAGCTACCCATGAACCTTCTTGAATGTGGCATAAATATTAGTCGAGAATCGTACCTAGAGAAAATAATTTGACGTGGCACACCAAGGTGAACCACGGGAAAAAATAATTACCCGTGGTACAGTCGAATTCGAAATTCCTGGGTCAATTTCTGAAAGCAATAGCCTGACGCTTCGCTGTGACTTACGACCTTTTATTATAAGTTGTTTTAATACTATACAAATCAAAGGAACTTACGGTATACTTCATAATTTCAACCTTTTCCTACAAGTAATGCTGGCGCAGTGGTTAACGTGCTAGGATGTTTCCCATCACTGCTGGCGAAGGATCGATCCTCACCTTTTTCTAATTTCTTTTATTTTATTTAATAATTTTAAATAGTTGCAATATTCTTTTTGTTATTTTTCATGCATTTTTTTGTAGAAATTTGATAAATAAAATTGTTTTTTTTAGTAATTACTAATACTAGTCATTAGTGTTGTGTGTCGACCGTTATCATCATAATTATAAGTATAATAAAGTTTTGTAGGTAGATCAGGGAAAAAAAACAAAAGTTACAAAAGTAAATTATTTCGATTTGTGAGGTAGACATAACTATGTTAGTTCGTTTCGAGTCTCATTATAGAACGTTGTTGATTCCTGGATATTTTGTGTGACGATTGTTTACATCTATGTTAAGCTGTTTTAATGTTATTGTTTTGTAGTGAAATATTAACAGTGGAAATAAAATAATCACTGAGGGCGAATATTATAGCCGTGCATAAATATGGATGAAACAATACAAATATCAAATTAAACCGGACTAAGTGTGAGTATTAATATTTAATTTTTAATTGTTTCACATGATAATATCTTATTTATTAGATAAGATTCCCTACAATAGGTTTGTTTAAAAGATAGTTAAACGTGTTATTTATTTATAGTTTTTACTTTTAGTAAAATAAATTATCAGTTGTATTTTGCACAAAGATAATAATAGTATTCCATGTTTTGTTCTAGTGAAATACTGTGAGTCCTGTGGAAGTGGATATGAGATATAAGGAACGAGCTTAGCTTAAGCTAGTCGAGAGCAAAGTCCAACACCGACGGTTGTCAGACATCATAATAAAATTATGGTGAATGAATATGAAGGAAATGGCTTCCCCCAATGAGTAACTAATTCAACACGAAATGAATAACCGTTCAGTTTCACCGTGCACTCAAGACAGAAAACTTCACCAATCAGCCAAAAACCCTTTTGTTTTATAGAAATAAAAGAAACGTTTAAAAGCACGACCATATTTTTTACACTTAAGGCTTTTGTTGTATTCATTCTTAGTTATCGAAAACATCATTTTATTCACAGTTCTTATTAATTTAGGGCTTAGATTTGAGGCTAAGTTTCAATCATTCTTTTCACAAAGAAAACGAAAATTAAACTGATGTCCTCAATAGGGTATATTTATGGAGAGCGGTTATTTTTTATGGTTAAGAAATAATAAAATTATTTTTTCAGATATAGAACATATTTCCATATTATTTTTTTTTTTGCTAAATCGCACCTAGTGGAACGCAAAAAGCTTGATTTCATAGAAACAAAATTGTCGGCACCGCAGCCCCGGAACGCAAACAGCAACTGGCCCTTTGTGTTCCAGGACCGTGGTGCCTTCACAATCATAGCTGTAGCAGTATTTTTTATGTAGTGATAATTTTATTTATTTGCGTGCTTCTATTTCAGTAAAAGAACATTCATCCTTAAATACCTAACTTTTTTTAAACAACCTGTTTCTGGACCGTGGCCCTGGAACGCAAAGGGCAACTAGCGTTTTGCGTTCCAGGACCGAAGTGCCATGGGACGTTTGTTTGAAATAGTAACAAGGCACCGCGGCCTTGGAACGCATAGAGAAATTGGCCTGCTGAATTATTACTATTTCAAATGGCTTTATTATATAGTCATATCTTTAATATTTCTTTTGTTAACATAAAGACAAAATTACACATTAATTTTTTATGGGATAACATACTAAAATGGCCGCACTTTATAAAATAAACCCTATAATTTCTTAAATATAATTAAACGTAATTTAGTCTTATAATCAGCTAATTAAATTGGATAATATTGTTTTATCTTCACTTCTAATTTTTTAATTTACTTATTTTATTACTGATAGCTGTTGGGCTAAGTGGAGCTATATATCAATGAGATCTGAGTCTTATAATGTGTTTAGCTATTGTTTAGTTTTTTTTGAAATCATGATCTTATTAATCAATGTCTTGTTAGTTATTCATGTTAATTTACAATTTTTCATGCTTATTATTTATTTAAAAAAGTTAAATATTAGTTTAATGTTTTATTTTTGGTCTTGGTGGAAATAAAAAAAGTCATGCTGAATTAAAATGTTTATTTTGTTTTATTTATTTATGTAATTAACAAACTTATAAATTACATTTTTGATATCACATTCATACGAATCTGACAATCCCTCAGTCAACAGTCAACTCATTTGATGAACTTCAACATGACATTGCAATAATATTCGTTCTTTCCTCAATATTGATATTCGCCGGCATTATGAGAATACTTAAATATATCGCTATCTATATAATCACACGTCACTAACCAACAACCACAATCTAACGACAACTTGATTTCGATCAAGTTAAATATTCCTAAAACTTGGTCTACCTCACAGAAATTGTGAACAAACGATTATAATCATATTTCTGTCCCATTACAATATTAATTAACAATTGAGTAAAACTTACAAAAAGAATATCACTGCGAGGGGATCGAACTCGTGCCTTGCTGTTCACCGCATATTATGTAGTGGAACGCTTAACCATTAGGCCAACTGAACAAGTATTATATACGTTGAAATTATGAATCCTATACAATCAGAAGTTAATGATGAATGTGTTTCTTAAAAATAGAAGGTCGTAAGTCAAACTAAACGTCAAGCTATTTCCTTAACCCTAGAGTACTAATATAAATTTATTACTGCTTAGTACTAATTATCGCCTGGGAGGCTACTTTATAAATAAAGCAAAATTTTAGTACTAAACTTTTATTAAAATGTAACAAAATTTATAACAAATAACAAGCATACCTCTGCCTTTATGAAATGCAAAAAATATATATCTGAGAAACTCTTATTTGTCTTAAAATCAGCCTTACACATAATACTTAACTTTCTAACACAGCCTTAAGGGATTTTATATTAAAAAAAAATGTTGACATTGGACCACTGTTTTGGTATAAAAACTACAATATAATATATAAAGTATGAAAAACAACAAAAAACTAGTCACACAACAGCCGTAGAAGGCAAAACAATGAGCTCCTCCGTCGTCTGTGTTTCTGAAGTAGGTGATGTTTGTGGATTTGGTAAAGTGCTTCCGTATGATGACGGTATTGGGGAGCTTCGGTCTTGAGGATCAGGGTCATCTAACACAATATTTTGTAACTCATTTTCGAGTCGGTATGGAACAAAAGTGGGATCAACCACACTGTCATCAGAATCGTAATCCGCGACTTCTAAATTATCCTCGGTCTCACTATCAGAGGTGTCATCTTCCAAGCAATTTGCTATCTGCTGCTCGTTGAGATCCATCTATGAAATAAAACATGTATTTTATATCTTATAATAGTGAGTAAACAAAGAAAAAACTCAAAAATGTAAATTAAGTCAATAGTAAAAACGCTACCTTTAATACTAATGATCGCATCCCAGGCGATCACGTAGGCAATATCTCGGGAACGCTGTATCCCCGCCGAGCGCGCAAGCTCTCCCCGCCGCGTCGTGGGCTACGCTGAGTTGGCGCGAAAGCACGGCGCGACACGTCCCCGCAATTTCAAAATAACCAGAAAAAACCGACCGCGGGCGGCCTCTCAGGCGATGATTAGTACTCTAGGGTTAAAAGTGTGTTTGACCACTTTTGAACCGCTACTGTACACCCAGGTGAACCACGGGCAAAAATAATTTCCCATGGTACACCCAGGTGAACCACGGGCAAAAATAATTTCCCGAGGTACACCTAGGTGAACCAAGCAGGTGGACCACGGGCAATAAACGAAAATTTCATGAAATCGGTCAAGACGTTTCGGGAGAGTATGGTTACTAAAGCCGGATCCAGACTGGTGTAGCCTGAATCTTACGATTACGTATAATCTGCATGAAAAGTGTGGACGGCACACGAACTCAAAGCAAATTGAGAACACGAATACTGCGTGCGCCTTTGTGTTCGCGCAAAAACCGACAGCCGATGGATCAGCCGCGAGCGTTACATGTAATGCTGGCGGTGCCGTCCACACCTAGAATTCGTGTTACATTACACGTTGGATTCGCATTACATTACAACAGTCTGGACCCGGCTTTACACTGTGATGGCGGCTTTCACATTAGTGCCGTAAACCCCCTGACCAGGCGCGAACGAGAATGTGGATGGTTTTTGCGGGGTTCACGCGCATTCGTGCCTGTTCCCCGATCAGTGTCGGTATTGTGCCGAGAATTCACGGATTCAGTATCTAGTTATAAGTAGATATGGCTACGCTACGCCACATACTAATTTACGGCGCGGCGGCTTCGAATACACAAGTGTGAATCTGTTTTTGCATCAACACCTCTGTAGGCTTCATAAACATCAGATAGATAAGTACTAAAATTTCTACCAACCTGCTGAATAAATTACCAAAAGGACCAAAGCCTGCCGGGATCGCGGGACTAACGAGTAATCATGGCCACGATGGTCCGTAATTTTTACTGTTACACCTCAAAAAGATAGAACCGGGTGGATTTGGCTCCTTTTTCCGGAGAAACTCACGCCTTGGTCTGAGCAACCGGCCATGGTTAGTCTGATATTTGTGAATAGGTCAATTATCCAACTGCGCCAAGAACGCAGTATTTTACAAATACATAACGTATTATCCATTCGTTACCTACTGAGAAAATAAACTAGTGTCTAGAAGCCACGGGATCTCACTCTGTTTAAATTTTCGTAAAAAAATTGCAAATGACAGAAATTGTGTTCTTTCAAACGTATTTACGTCCTTAATCTATTTGATTAATAGTTAGGCCACCCAAGCAAGGTCTGAAATGCCGCATAATGCATCATTTTAAAAATTCCTAAATTAATTGACCATCAGATGACAATTTTTGCACAAAAAATAATAAATCCAACCGGTCTGACGTAAGTTTTAAGAACAAATTCCACGCATTTTGCGGTTACACAATAATAAAGTTACTTTTATGCGTTTTGAGGATACTTCCTCATGACAAAGGCATAGGTACATTTAAATTAGTAAACATATTCTTTACACTAATATTATAAACAGGTAAAGTATGTTGTTTGAACGTTGATGTCCGAAACTACATAAAACAATAAAAATAAATCTCTTACCCTAACATCCTGTTCCTCAGATCAAAGAAATAGGCAGATAGAGCGCTCAGAATACGCGAGTGGTTCCACCAAAGTTAATAAAAAATCAAAATCGAATACAAAGTCACGACAGTACCAAGCTACGCGTCGTACCAAGCTGCGCGTCGATGTTGTTTTTTGCTAAAATATGCCGGCCGTCTCGTGTCTTTAACCATCGTAAAAGTTGTTCTCAAAAACAAATAAAACATTACGGAATGTAATTCAATTTGATTTTGTACTAACTTTGGTGGAGACACTCGCATGTTCTGAGCGTTCTATCTGCCTATTTCTTTGATCTGAGCCCTGTTCCATAAAATTTACAGGGTGTAAATATACCTAAAGTTTTCCCCCTATTGGATGACAAGGGTACTCTTCAAGGACGCCTAAGTTAAATCCTAAATTCATCATAATCATCGAATGAGTCTTCTCACCCGGGGCATGGCGGGAGGGACTGTGAGACTTGTACTGACTAAAATCCACGGTGTCCTCCTTGCCTTTTATGTCCCGGGACCGTTATTCGTTAGTCCCACAGCAGGCTCCCGCGACCCCAGCACGCACTGTAGAGAAGTGGCGTGGTAGAGAAATGTTCAGATTCGTGTTAAACGTTCGAAATTCATCATCAGCCTATAAATGTAACTGCTGGGGCTCAGGCCTCCTCTCTAGGAGAGGGAGTGAGCCATAATCTATTAGACGGCCCAGCGCGGGTTTGGTAGATGTTGCATATCTGCGATTATTTTGGTTTTAGGACATTCCAGTATCCTCAAGATGTTTTCCTTAACCGTTTAGAGAGTAGTGGTGTTGAAATAAATTACAGAAAGTAATGCGCCTGACTGGGCTAAACCTACAACACGTAAATCGGGGCTGATATTTCACAACCACTGGGCCACCACTGCACACACAGTAATTGCAAAATAGCCGCGGACAAAGTCGCGAACTTCATGCTAGTATTAAAATAAATCCTCATTTTAATACAAGCCACGTCAATATGGCGCCGAATCGCCGATGATACGAGTATCAATTCAAAAAATTATGTCAGTGTGGCCGTGTGGGATTAATTATTTCGTGTGGACATTTTATTTGAATATCATTAACATTTTTGTTATATTTGAAGGGATCGATGACGTTAGCGCTTTTGATTTTAATTACTTCCTATATTTTGGTTTTTTGTGTTTATTTGGATGAATGAATCATGATTTTATGTTTAGTTCAGAATAAGGTATTTTATTATTGCTGCAGTAACATAAATTATTATTTTATACGACCCCACCGGCAGCTTTCGGTATATTGATATTCAGCGAATGGGACCAAGTGCGTGGAGTGTGGAGGATTTTTCCCAAAAAAAAAAAAAAAGTAATCTAATGAATCGTCCTGTCAACGACCACTCAATAATAAATCGCTATTGTTTATGTTTTCTAAATAATGAAAAAACGTTGCCCCACACTAGGAACTTCTTCTGTACCGTGGGTACACACACAATATTACTTTTATTTTTTTTTAGTTTTAAGTTCTTTTTCTTTTTTTTTTATGTGTGATGGGTTTGCTCTTGACCTTAGTCTAGGTCAGGAAAGACTAAGACAAGGTCGACGGTGGAGCGAGCTTACCCAGAAGAAGCCTGTTCACTCTAACTTTGAAGAGATTTGGGTTGTATGCGTTCGGAAAAACAGACGCAGGCAGAGAGAGAGAGGCAGAGAGGCACTTGTGGCGTGTGCCAATAATTTTTTTTTTCTGTCTTTCTTTCTTACAAAAACCCAGACCTAAAACAAATGCTTGCACATCATAGAAATATTGTTCCGTGCGGTGATCAAACCCGCGACAAGTTGCACAGCAGTCGATCGCTCAGCCATTGCGCCATTTCGTCATAATTGAAGGTATGAAGAGAATGGTTGCGAAATCCCACTAATATTATAAATGCGAAAGTTTGTGAGGATGTATGTATATGTATGTTGTTATGTTTGTTACTCTTTCACGCAAAAACAACTGAACGGATTTGGCTAAACTTTGGTACACAGATAGTTTATAACCTGGATTAACACATAGGATAGTTTTTATTCCGATTTTATGTTCCCGTGGGATAATTTTCGAGATGTAGCGAGTGAAGCCGCTGGCAACAGCTAGTCATTTTATAAATTGATCAGAACACAATCAATTCTTCCTTATTATATTTTTCTTAAACTTTTATCTTTCTCAAACTTTCCCAAATTCTTTGTATACGTACAAGGACAACAAAAACTCAATAAGTTACAATTTTATTTCTTCGTGAAGTATTTCAGGACGAGCTTGAAAAGGAACTTCGTAACAAGTTTCCATTCTCCTTGTTACATTGTCACCGTGCGATCGTTTCAGGAAATATCTCGTTATCCTTATTTCCTCTCAAGGAAGGTAGTGTAAATTGACCTTGTTAGAGAGGCTGTAAACTTTTGCATAGCTTCAGTATTTGCTTTAGAATTTAATTTTATGTGTTTCTGTATCATAGTTTTGATTTGAAACTTCGATTTTTTCATTTCTGATAAACGTATCATCATCATCATTATTATCAGCCGTAAGACGTCCACTGCCTCTCCTTTAGACTTCCAGTAGGACCGGTTGTAAGAGGCCTCCAGCGTGATCCTGTGGCCTTCATAAGATCGTCTGCCCACTTAGTGGGTGGACTGCTGCGCTTCATCAACATCAGCCGGATGATATTTATTGTTGAACAAAGGCTACGCCGAACAACTATCCGTCACTGTATACAACAGGACAACCCGTGGCTCACACGATGTCGTCGATCCACCTAGAGTGAGGCCTGCCTACTCTTCGACTTGTGGTTCGTTGTCACCAATCGAGAACTTTTTTAATTCTAACTTCATTTTATCCTGAAAAGTAGGCTACATTGTGTAGGGTGTGCAGGATAATGGTGGGACATATTATCCTGCAGACGGACTTCTACAGTAGCATTTATTTAGAACTAGCTGCAGCCCTCGACGTAGAAATAAAGTTTCACGCCCGTTCCCCGTAGGTGATAGCATGATAATACGAAACTAATATGTTGACCCGACTTCTTAATAATATTCGTACCTAATTTAAAGTGAATCCATGCAATACTTTTTGAGTTTATCCCGGACATACATAAGACAAACGTACAAAAATTCTAAAGCTATATTTTTGGCTTCCGTATCAATTGTAGATGCACAAAAAATATTCAATGTACAGTTTTGATTTTCCTACCATTTTATTTTAGGTAAGTATAGGAAAGTCCAGATCATTTTATCAGTCGATAAGCGTCCACCTATGGACTTCAAATGGCTATGTTTCATTATCCTGCTTACTTTGGTTTTTTAGATCTGTTCTTCAAGTATTGTTCTTCGTGCCCTTTAGAAATATGTAAATTAACATTATGCCATAACTGCTCATCGATTAATAACCGATCAAGTCGATAGAGTACACGCAGTATAAATTCAATCATTAATATTAACCAAGGTTGTG
The DNA here is from genome assembly GCA_036375495.1 of Agrotis segetum. Classification (NCBI taxonomy): domain Eukaryota; kingdom Metazoa; phylum Arthropoda; class Insecta; order Lepidoptera; family Noctuidae; genus Agrotis; species Agrotis segetum. The sequence goes on from JAQSVV010000087.1 coordinate 1,705,338, forward strand.
ATGCTGCAAAGGTAACTTCAATTACATTCTCCGATACTAAAAATAGAACTAAAAACTGGATATTGGCCATATTTATTATTTGATTTGAGTTTCCGATATTATATTCCAGCACAATTAGGCCACACATATATTCCATTTAGCGGTCCTGTACGTGCTTCGCTGATTTGACAGCAAAATACCCAAAATAATCCGCCATTTATTGAATTCATTCGTTACAAAAATATTTGATAAATGAAGAACCGCTCGACCAATTTTGTGCAAACTTGACATAAACCGTCTACTAAATAGTCCGAACAAAGCCTAAACATTTGGTTTGGATAGGAGAGCCCGTTCTTGAGTTATAAAATTACAACGAAAAGTGGCATTGATTTTAATATTTCTGTGATTTTAACATATTATTATACCCATATAGATAAATCGGGACAGGTGCACTAGAGTAGTTTACAGGCCTCCCTAAGATGAACACCGTGGCCCTTGAACACAAAGGTCATCTGAAGGAACACCTTGGATTTTAGTCCGTACGAGTCTGAAAGTCCCTTCCACTCAACTCAAGATGAGACGACCAAGTAGCGTGACAGAACAGGTAATTTTTACTGATGGATTTTTTTTACTGTTGGACCGATGACTTTAAGAAAGTGGCTGGCTCAAAATGGATACGGAAGACAAAGGTCAGGGTGATGTGGCGCAGCGGTCAAGGTGATGTGGGAGAGGCCCATGTTCAGCAGTGTTCAGTTGACTCATTCTAAAGTTATATTTTTAAACGCAATAACGCCTGCATCGCGTCTTTGCAAAGATATTTTTAAAGAAACGAAAAATTCTGTTGCGAGCAGGGTTCAATCCTGCGGCTTCTGGATAGGTACTCCAGACGCCTTAACCATTAAGCCATCGCAACCTCTCATTCTAGGTAGGTATATCTGATCATGAATCCTAATCATAATGTTTGTTACTGACCATGTCCATTTAAAAACTAATCTGATATTTGTTTAAACAAAAATAAAAAAAATAATCAGCTGCTAACATGACGTTCTATCAATTTTAAATGCAAATGATATAATTAACATAACTACGTTCGTACATGAAATTAGGCTGCTTTAAAAACCGGTTAAATCTTAGGTAGTGATGGGCCGGAGGGAAGAAAAAAATGGGAGGGAAAAAAAAGATTGGGAAAATATGGGAAAATAAAATAAATTCCCGGAATTTTCCCAAACGACGGGAAAATAAATATTGATCCAATAACAATGTTAAAAATATGTAAATATTTATTGTATTTGGTGGTAATAAGGTGGTAGTAAGGCCTGCAACGGCTGGGTCATGCCAGTATTGATGTAGGTACTCTTTTGACATACTCATGGACTCAAATAAAACTTAATAGGGTAGTTTCCAGGGTCAAAATAATTACATTCTATTTAGTCCGTATTTTAGATTATAAAAAAATATTGGACACGTATTTTTTCTTTTTTCGATTAAACAAAAAAGAACAAAGATAATAGCCTATTTAAGTTACCTGTGACGTCACTCTGCGCGAAAAATGACACGCATCATGACGTCACACGTAACTTTAATAGGCTATATCTTTGTCATTTTTGGTCTAATTTATAAATAAAAAAATACGTGTCCCTTATTTTTGAATAATCTAAAAGACGGACTAATTACATTTTTTTAGGCAACTAGCCTATTGTACAGACCCTCGTATCCAAGGCGATAGGAGGGTCCGTACATTGCTTACTGCATATCGAATGGATCACTCACGGTCTTCGGTTATGAGATTGTATATTCGAGGTTGAGATTTTCTAAACGTTAAGACTTTCCACAATCGTGAGATATGCAATCTCAATGAATATTTCCTAAAAGCCGACGTGGGAATGCATCGAGATGTAGTAGCGGTGGACAAGGGCCTTACCCCACTCTCCTGGGCTAAAGAGAACTGGCGCAAACCTGCAGTGCTTGACACTAATGGTCACATGGAAATATGACAGAACAAGGAGCTTCACGGACGTTACCGGGCCGTACATAGGCCTGATGCAGATGTAGACATATCTACGTCGGTAGCCTGGCTACGATCCGGAGATTCCTTTGGAGAAACCAAAGGTTTTGTCAGAGCAATAATGGATGGAGTTATGATGACATATAACTACTGGAGATTTATTGTGAAGGATAGCAGGGCTGACATATTATGTCGGACATGCCACCGTGTCAGGGCGAATCGATGTATCACATTTCTCCGGGTGTTCTCGTCTCGCTAACGGAGAATATTTCCATAGACACAACCCTGTAGCCAGAATAATCCATCAACTTGCTCAAAAAGACAACCTTGTGGAATCAGAAGTGCCGTACTACAGGTATGTGCTCGACCCAGTTCTTGAAAGTGGCAATATGACACTGCGATATGCACGCGCTACGGGAAGAGCTCCGTCGCGATCACAGGGCAGTATGAAGGGAGCCACGGTCGCAACAGCTGTCCGGGTACGCTACAATCGCGGCGGTAACATCCTCTCTTAGAGGAGTGGCTGGATAGGCGGCTCCGCGTCCTGACCTACCGCATGACACAGGTCCTCGCCGGACACGGAAGTTTCATGAAGTACATGTATCGGACGGGGAAGCAGGAAACGCCTGGGTGTCACCACTGCGAGGACCGCCCGGAGGACACGGTGGAGCATACGGTGCAGGACTGCCCCGCTTGAGCAGAGCACCGCCGTGTCCTCACGGCAATAGGCAGAGACTTCTCGCGCCCGGCTTTGGTCGAAGCTATGCTTCGGGGCGAGACGGTGTGGGATGCGGTGGACTCCTTTAGCGAAGCAGTCATGCATGGGCAGTGAGGGAGAGGACAACGTCAGCGTCCGTCCACCCCAGCCGCACTTCGGCAGACGGATCTCCAGCCACCGTAGGCGCGGGCAAGCGGGCGGTGAGTAATGGGCGACTCGCTGTTCGACCATAAACTATGCCCGGGTCAACGGCGTGTTGTGTTCCACGCGCGCCTTTTCAAGCATTTATTTTTGACCGTATTAGGTAATGAATTTGATTTCTGTTTGAGTTCGTTCACCCGTGTGTAGCGTTCACAGCTGATTCCAATGTTTCCATCACATTTAGCAGACTTTGAACTGGCAATTCATCGAAATGCTTACAAATAACTTATTTTATTGACCATATTAATAGGTCAAGAGAAAAATGCTTGAAAAAAAAATTTTTTTTTTAAATGATTGATGATCTTTGAAAAAAAAATTGCAAAAATTTTTTTTTTTTGTAATGTACTTGGTTATTGATACGAGTAAGCACACTAAATTCATGCAATTACTTTTTTAAGACCATATATTACGTTGAAAATCTGTTAGAGACTCGAGAGTTTACGTTTACCATTTGTCTTGTAGACAAGTAGCAAGACTAAAAAAAAAAAAATTGTTAGATTAGAGCTATGAATAATTGAATATGTGGCTGTTTATACGTACAATACCCACTTTTCAACGCACCAAGTAATAAATCTATCTTCAAAGTCAACTGATTACTATTAATAGGTATAAAGCCGCATTTATAGCAAAACTAATATTCAAAAACAAGCTAATAATCAGAAAAAGATCGGTGTGATACTTTTGATTTTAAGTCTTTTTAAATAAATACGTATCAACAAACATTTCCATACATAAATCCCTTACTTTTATGCTGTTACCGTACTTTTACAATGAATGTCTTTTTTTTAACCACGACATGCATGCACAGACTCACACAAATGCAAAACTTTGTAAAAAATAAATTAAATTGCATTATTTTATACGAAAAATATTTTCCCGTCATTTGGGAATATTCCCGGGAAGAAATGGGAAAGTATCGGGAATTTTCCCAACTCGGGAAAATTCCCGGGCAAAAACCCATCACTAATCTTAGGTATTCAAGAGTTGTTAATGAGTGACAAGTTGCAAGGATTTTAATAAAACCTTCGTAATAATTTATGAGAGTTTTACATCGAAATATAATCTTTATTTATTTTTGTTTTCATTCACTTCTTTTTTTTTTTTTAACGTGTATCGTACTATCTTTAAACATGCATGTTTACCAGCGAATTTTCAAGCCCTAGAAAATCTTTTCTCGGCTTCAGCAGTTCGAAGAAATAGAGTACCTAGGTATTTCTGATCTCAAAGAAGGTTAATAAAGAGTACGGACTCTCCAAAAAGAGTATTATTTATTTAATATTTTTTACAAAGATATTCTTCAAAAAAACTCAAAAAACTTCAAAGAATTGTGACTTCAAAAATTCTAACTCTAAAATTGTGAATATTGGGGATACCAACATATTAAGAGTAAATGGTCGACTTTTTATTTATGATAACAGGTTTCAAGTAATACATTTGTGGATTATTATTATTATTTTATACAGAACATGGCGGGACGACCTTGACTCATTCTTGAAGGACGCTATAGCAAAATACTGGATTATGTAAGAAACTTCCTGATGTAGCTTGCGCTACGCTAGTGCTGTGTTTAATATGCCTAAAGAGTGTATGTCCCATTATACCTCGCAACCCCGTCTTATACATTGTTCCCCTTTGGCCTGTAGCCTTCAAATCCTAAAAAAACTATCCAATCAAATTTTTTTTCAATTCAAAGCCATCAGCTTACTTGAAGTGCAAAACAGATATATAGAAACATTCGAAATTTTATTAATGGCGTTGATTCACTAATCTTCTTGATGAAAATACTATAATATAAAACTAGATTGTAATCTGATACCAACTGATAAATATCTGTATAAGTCATTAATCTAGATTTTAATCATACAATACCAATTCATAAAATAAATTCCTCACATACTTGATTAACATTTTATAATTATTAATCAATCAATAACTTATACCTCTTTGGTTTTAAGGTTGTAAGTTATACAGGTGAATATGAGATTTTGGGTTTCCATTTCTTGTTCAGGATTCATCTTATTGGGATTTCCAACAAGAAAGAGACCCGTCCAGGGGCGCCGAGTTTTTAGAATTCCCCTCGGTGCTTCAGCTTTTTTAATGACATACCTAGAACCGATGGTGCCTAGCTACTTATACGAGTATGTACAAGTACTCGTATTTTTGAAAGGTAAATAGTGGGTGCTCGTCACCCACTATTTACTTCTGGAGCACCCGAGCACCCACGGAGTCGGCGCTCCTGGACCCGTCGACAAAAAATAACTGAACTTACTGAAAAAATGGACTGGTGAATGTAACAAAGGGACCACCCTTTACGATTTTAGTCAGTACAAGTCTGACAGTCCCTCACGTCCCGCCCTCCGGACTCATTTGATGATTTTGTCACGAAAAAAAAGGCTAGATTGAAAATATTATAAGCTCTAATGAATATTTATAAAAACAATTTTTCTTAAAACGTCGACTAGTTGCGGATCTAAGTGCAATCAATTACTAGGTCCGGATACATAAATTACTAGGAACAAATACTTCCTCCATGAACCGACAAGTATTATTTATATCAAAGTCACCGGTAACGATATACCAATAAAGGAAATAGCCATAGTATTATGTAGTACACTTTACTTGTAATTATCTTTGTTATGGCTTTTATGGTATAATAGCAGGCCACCCACATAGCTACTGGTTATTGCAAGGTATGGACAATATGTAATAATATAATATAAATATTCACACAACGCCATCTAGTCCCAAGCTAAGCAGAGCTTGTGTTATGGGTACTAGACAACTGATAAACATACTTATATATTTCGAAATACATACATATTATAGATAAATTACACCCAGACACAGAACAAATGATCGTGCTCATCATACAAACATTTGTCCTGGGTGGGAATCGAACCCACGGCCTCCGGCATAGCAGTCAGGGTCACTAACCACTAGACCAACAGGCCAGTCAAGTTATTGCAGGATATGGACAATAATTATGTATATATGTATATTAGTTATGTCAAACGTATTAATAACGGTTTATATAAACACCTTCCTAAGGGACTTTAATCCATGGCACGATGCAACGTGATTCGACAGATTCCATACAGGAATATAAGAGCGTTGAAGGACTGGTCTGATAGATTCGGGGTGTGTCAGGCTATCATTATAGGGAGCCCCTACAGCTTGCGAAGACTGAGTGGGTTGACTGTGCCTCCGCTTATCTTTGATGGTGCTGTCATCCCGTTCAGCTCTATTTTCAAGGATTTAGGCATGCATGTTGACACTTGTCTTGATTGGCTTAAGCAAGTCGCGACTGTGAGCAAAAAAGTCACTAGAACGCTGCGGTCCCTTTATCGGTTGAAGAATATTCTCCCATCTCACGTAAAGGCAATTGATGCTCGTGCAATCCCTTATCTTCCCCATAATTATTGATTATGCTGATGATGCTCTGCATCACCTTAAGGTAGATTGGGAGATAATGCCCAAGGCCCGCCCGCCTTTGTACATGTTTTTTGTAATTTGTGCATAAAGTTTAAATAAATATTCCACTTACAAGTGAAAATCAACCTTTGCTACTAAGAAATAATGATACAAATACTACGTTTCAGCCGACTCCTAGTGCAAAAAAGTAATCCAAACTCATCTTTATAACGTACACACATACGTATCACTTTCTTTTACCTACATAAACTTCGTGACTAAGGTCAGTGTTCGCTCCATTAAAGTCAACGATTCTCCTGGCACCTCTAAAGCCTCAAAGTTCTAAAGCCTGACCTACACTACTCGCGAAGTTGCCTCGACGAAGTACTCGTCGAAGTTGATCGAAGTCCCGAAGTATGTGACTACACACTCGTGCAACTTCGCGAGGAGCTCATTGTGCCCTTTGACTCGGTCGCAAAAACCGACAACAAATGAAAGTCGCTCGAAGCGAGCCGACGTTGCACGAAGCGAAGCGAACTGCCCTTCTACATTATCGTATTCGATCAACTTCGACCAACTTCGCGAGTGGTGTAGAGCAGGCTTAGTCAAAGGGGACATGAGCTCTTCGCGAAGTTGCACGAGTGTGTAGTCACATACTTCGGGACTTCGATCAACTTCGACGAGTAGCTCGTCGAGGCAACTTCACGAGTAGTGTACAGCAAGCTTAAGCCCTTTGCCACGGATTACATTTTATTAGCCCCAGGTTGGCTATCTCAGCTCATTAAGAAAACTTTTAAAAAGTTTTCTACTAAAGTACTAGACTAATACAGTAACATAAACTAAACAGCTGTAGTAGACGGTATATTAATTAATAATAATTAGGCAATCATAAAAATAAGGAAGAAGACGGTATTTCGAAGACCCCAAATGAATTGAGATGAATTAAAATGATTTGAACACATTTCAAATGATGATGTTACTAGCTTAGGAAAACCATACCGAAATGAAAGTTCTAAACAGTTTAAGTGTAGCAAAGTAAAAAACATTCATCCATCCTTACAACTTTCGATTTTAAAAATAGAACTAAGAATATTCAGCATCAATATAGGGTACTCAATGGTTACCTACACGCCATTGATACAATTACATAGAAATACTTGACATGTTGTCAAATACATACAATATAATAATGTATTCTAATTTATCGATATCAATCTAGAATGCTTCAGGCGCCTCATGAGACATGTAGTTTATTCACGGAGCACTGAAGGACTAGGTCACAAGGCTTGTAAGTGACACATACATACACGTCACCGTCTCATTTCTCTATTAAGGTCGACTTCAATACAGTTTGAAATAATTGTCACAGAATATATAAAAACAGAAGCATAAGGGCTAATTTTTCAATAGTCGGATAACTGTTATCTGCGGAATAAAAATGCGTGAAACATACTTTGAAACGTAGTTACTACATTTTTGCCGACATTCAGCCAAGACTGCTACACTATATGAGTTAAGAGTTCCCTTCTTAAGTCTTAATCATAAGTGCGCTCCCTCACCACGAGCATTCACTTGTAATGTAACGTTACAAATTCGAACATTCGAAGATAGTAGAGCATCAAATTCGCACTTTTATGTTACATTACAGGTGAATGCTCGCGGTGAGAAAGCGCCTTAAAGGGAGCAAAAACTCACGTACAGTAAGTGCTATAAATGCACTCGTGACTGATTTGCTTGAGATCACCGTACTTACTAAACCTACGTGAGTGCGTCTCATTTCGCTTGTGGTTTGTGGTGTGAAACGAATCTTCTGGAACTGTTTCTTGATAATGTGACAACTTGCCCAGCACGCGTAGCATAGCGATTCTATCTCTATTCTACGAAGAAAAGACAAAGTTATTTCTATACAATTCGACTGTTTTTTTACACAAGTATGGCAGAATTCATGACGTACACCATGAAAGAATAGAAACATATCTCTTCTATATTTTAAACATTGCTATGCTTAAATTGATAAAAATATTTTAGGTTCTGTCATTCTCGCGTCTACAAAACCCGTTTCTACGGCGCCATGCTACGCGTGCAGACAATGTATAGTGCAGCAAAACTTGTTGCTAAATCTCAAATCAATCAGCCAATGTCAATGTCAGAAGTGAAACATATCTGGTCAATCGTGGTTTGACATTCATATCATATTATAGGCTAATTATTTTATTGTTGAGCTTGTCAGCCTCTAAGGTCAAGTAGATCGACATCAGAGCGTTGCTGTTCGAGGCCCCATGTCAAACATGGTTGTTTAGTTTATCAAGTTTCAGAACATCATTTTAATTTGTGCCTATTTGACAGGTTCCTTTAATAACACCATGATGTGTCTACCATTTCCTATATGCAGATGCAGATACTGATTATATCATAATCCATTTATAGAGAATTCGATAATATCACTGCCTTACTGCCTACCCCTTTTAAAAAACAGCAGAAACAAGAACAATTTTTTCTAAGTGCAAACTTCTCAGGAATGATAAATGCTTTCAGAACAGTGAGCAGGCGTTACTCAGTTGTTTATTGTTTGCTCTCATTTCTGCCTCGAGCAAAAATACTCCGCGATTTTCTGCGCTCCTAGTAGGGAATACCGAGCGTTGATGGTATTTAAAATGCAAACAGTTCGGAAACAAGACGTAAATTTAATAGCAATACAGTTATGCTGGGTGTATTGAACATGGAGTATTAAAAAATCGTAGACGTGATTTTTCTATAAGATCTGCCTAGCCAGTGGAAAAACGACTCCAATGACAATAAGCGTCCACGGCACGGTGTCGTCGCGGGGCAAATTTCGGCCACAGTAGGCGCGCGCATGCGGACGGCAAACGACGGAAATTTTTCCTTGAAATTTATCAATTTGAAAATGTCAAAGTTCCAGTTTATTTTACGTCAGAATAACTGAAAACTGCTGAAAACCATGATAAGGCCTTTGTACTTAAACCACACAAAGCCTTACGCGATCCTAGAATAATATTTAGGCCCCATTCCATCCCTAAATATTATTGTGGGCAAAACCGCGTTATCATACTAGTATACATACATATCTGCTATTACAGGTACCAGTGGTAAATTCCCGGTACACAAAGATTAATGTTCTGGGAGCACACGCACGTGATAAGTTATAGCTTAGGCTCATGTTAGACAGACAACAGATTCCGAACACATTTGTCTCGTGTGTGAACACCTTTAGTGACGTTAATTATTATGATGGGTCTACATTTGACACTGATTGGTTGGTGTCTATTCTATGGGTCTTGTCGGGCACAATGTACTTACAATTTGTAGATATTCAAGGCTCTCTGGAGCTTAGAATAGACCAGATTACTGTGACCAGACTATCGTTGCCGATAAGCCTCTAAGGGTTGGACCTCATCTGGCAGCACGGAATCGCCTTTTTTCCGTCGCCCTGTTTTAAGTTTTAGGACCAAGAAGAACTACTTACACTTGACAGCACTCTGAAATTTGATAATTCACAGTCACAAAAAATCATGACTCGCTCAAAAACATGCATGCACAATAATACCCCGCGTAACTACAGTCATGGCTAATCTGCGGAGAGATTGACCGCCGCAACCGAAATTGGATCGGGAGGAAATTATTATGCAACACTCGTACCACTTACAAAGTTACGAGAGTTTCCTATAGGGACACGGACCCTTAACTTAATTGGAGGTATCAGGTAAACCTAGCCAACAAAACCAGAGGACCCTTATTTATACAATAGTCAAAACTATAAATTAAATTATCTTAAAAGAAAATGGAAGGAATTAAATGATCCGACACGCGCGCCACCATCAGCGAGACATTTGAGTGAGCGTGACATACTCTCAAGTCTCAACCGCTAGATTCATTCAAGTCAATAAAAGAGCGGACTATTAATAGACATCAAATTCAGCTGATCAAACAAATAACGCAATATAGTCAAACTTGCATACAACTCACATGCTATTTCTTTCTTCTTTAGTCTGACAGTCCCGTCCGCTCCACCTAGGGATCAAGGACCTCATTTGAAGAGTTAACAGCCCAAAAAAGAATTGGCTGGTATTTGCCTCACATGAGCAATGAGCAACCTCTGCTCAGACGAAACAACATAACAGTACTACTAGATTCACGGACGGATCTGACCATGAGACCGCAAATGTATATTTGGTGTGTCTCTACAAGCAATGGACCACCTTCTCTCCCGCCCCGCATATCCTGTCACCGGATCGTCACCTATACACTTAACGATCTTATGACTGCATCTGTGACCGGAGTTCGCGTAGCTGAAGTATTCGCCAAAAAAAAAAACTTGAGAGGTGTCAAGGGGCACCCGGATGGAACGAAGTTACTGTTTACACTCAACAAAAATAATCGTCGCCACTCCACTCCACTCCACTCCACTCCGCTCCACTCCACTCCACTCTTTGAGCTCTAGCACCCTTTCAAAACGCGCGATAAGGAACTTCGTTCCAAAAAAAAAATTGCCATCTGATGAAGAAGTATGTACTACGACGAACAAATCAGCAACGAGGCATTCACAAAAACATCTCTATGTTGTTTTTAGACAAGCTTCTAACTAATTCCTAGCAGAGTTCAAGGTTGGAACGAATGCGAAAACAATCGAAAATATCTTTCTCCGACCTTGCGGCCTTCAAATACCACACATTTTGCGTAACATTTTTTTCTTCCTAATTGAACTTGTAAAACAAAAACTTCAGGAAGTGGTATGGCTCGTGAAAGTTCGTTTATATTGCGACCTTCAAACAGTAGGAACATTACAATTGATTCTTGCTACTGGCCATAGATACTGTGGTTAATTATTTATAATCTTGAATGGAACGCTATTGTTCCAAAGATATTGTTCTTTTTTCAGTTATGGTTTTGTAGAGCTAAAATTCTTGCTGGCCAGTTTTTTTATAGATCACTGTCTAACTGCTCACGCGTCTGTTGAGCATCTAAGGCCGAGACTCCACCAAAGCTGTGAGAGTCGAGACGTGTTTTGAACAACCGATAGAATTACGTTATTGGAGAGGCTTATGTTCAGCAGTGGACGTCTTACGGCTGATAATTATGATGATGATGACTGTATTTTCAGCGATGTGACTGTAAATAAATTACTGTACAAAAAACCAAGTGGGTAAACCCTAGGACAGAAACAAAACAAATACAATCCTCCTCTAAAAAAACAACGTTATTTTCAACGCAATCTCTTCGACGATGTTGTTATTTGTAGCGTTACTGCGGAGGTCGAGTGTCAATACCGAGTCAGGTCACGTCCCTATTTATCGAGCGCCATATTAGCCCTATCTCATGTCGTATTTGCGGGCAAAAAGGAATCTCTGAGAAGGAAATAAACCAAAAAACCAACAGAATAATGTTTTAGGTAGGTACTAATGACACGTTTTTTTATGAATGCGAAAGTGAGATGTTTTGAATAGGTATTTATTACACTACTATCCCCGATCCCCTGGACTACTTTTTTTATTTTATTTCAGAACAGACCGTTTCTGGCGACAAGAGGGGGGCGTGGAAGCAACAGCCAAATAGCTGATGCTTTTACGAGTATAAGTATTTTTATAAATATTTTTTTGTTATTTGTCTCCACATCAAACCTTAATTCACAGAATAAATTGGTTTGTCAGTTGTCAGTCAAGTTTTAGATTTTTTTTTTCTGTGTTCTTTTATGTTTCTTTTGACAGTTAGTAAGATTTTCTTTGATTATTGATTCTAGCATGACTGCTTCTGAAAAGACACGTGCAATACGGGATTTATTCGGTTATATTGAGGTTTATTTAAAAAAAACTTGAGAGGTGTCAAGGGACACCCGGATGGAACGAAGTTAACAAAAATAATCGTCGCAACACCACACTGTTCAATGCGAAATAGAAAGACGAAACGAAAATATCTGGCTTGCTTTATTTATACGAGTATTAGAGAGAGAGAGACAGAGAAACATGTGCATGCCGCAATACGACAAGAGTCACGAGGAACGGGGGTTGAGTGAGGGGTACGGGGCGCGGGGTGCAGGCGCGAGGTGCGAGGCGAGGCAAAAAAGTGTCGTGCCAACTTATCGTAAGATTTTTTTCCGTCTAGCCCCCTTTCACCGGGCACGCCGCAATTGCGGCGGTAAGACCCCTCTTTGAGGAGTGGCTGGAGAGACGTCACGGCGTCCTGACCTATCGGATGACGCAGGTCCTCACCGGACGCGGAAGTTTCGGGAGGTTCCTGTGTCTGATAGAAGCTACTGAAGGACACCGTGGATTTTAGTCAGTAGAAGTCTGACAGTCCCTCCCACCCTGCCCGGGGTTGGAGGACTCATTTGATGATTTTACCATGCTAATAAAAAAAAAGCCCCCTTTCACAACGCGCGATAAGGAACTTCGTTCCAAAATATATGATACTAAGATTACCTTGACCGTTTAAACCTAGACTGCGTCAATTCAAATTGCTACCTAATGTTTTAGATAGCCTTATCTGATACGGAAGACTTTATCACTTAAGTATGGTTATGCAAGTGGCCATCTTCGCTGACGTGCAATAGACAATTTTCAAATGCAACATTAAAATAAAAACGCGTCACGTAATGAACGCCCACATAAGACACATTTAAATATGTTTATAAATATGGTAAACATCGCGACTAAATTGAATTTTAAATTGATGCTATTTGTTTAAACTTAGTGTAGTTTTTTCTCTCAGATCAAAGAAATAGGCAGATAGAACGCTCAGAACACGCGAGTGTCTCCACCAAAGTTATTAAAAATCAAATAGAATTACATTCCATCATGTTTTCTTTGTTTTTGAGAACAACTTTTACGATGGTTAAAGACACGAGACGGCATTTATTTTGGCAAAAAACAACAACGACGCGCAGCTTGGTACGACCGACGCGTAGCTTGGTACTGGCGCGACTTTGTATTCGATTTTGATTTTGCATTAACTTTGGTGGAACCACTCGCGTGTTCTGAGCGCTCTATCTGCCTATTTCTTTGATCTGAGTTTTTTCTAAGACATTTCTTTTGATAGTTTCTACGGGTTTTTACTGACTGGAGTAGAGTACGCGCGTATATCGCGTGTCTTTTGCGCTAAAATGTAGGTACGGTCTTTAGCCAGCATTTCTTGACCTTATTATTCCCCCACTTTCTCATATTCTCAGTCATGTAATTGATGGGCACTGACTCGTACAAATAGATTCTCATACGATTATACGAGCAACTTCCGCGCGACACCATGTTTCGTGGTTCGTTATACACGCATCAACCTTCGTATGAATCGACATGCGCGTCCAAAAACTCGGCGTACTTCGGCTTACGCAAGTACCTTACGATTTTGGTATCCGGGTGCGTATCGTAATACAAATCCATAAAGGTTCGTACACAGGCACGCGTCATAGGATACTAAAGTAAAGTCGTAAGGTATCGGTTACTTGCGTCGCCTAGTGTACGAAATGGGTTACTCAGCTAAAATACCTACGCAATTTTCAAATCACGCCAAAACCTCTTTGTTATAAATTGGGTATGAGCATACCCTTTGGTACAAGCACGTCTTAATATCTAAACAATACGACGAAAGGTCAATTGTGTTCTTGTTGTAAGTTGTATAGTAAAAGTAGACGACATTCAGGTGTCTTGGTCACGAACCGCGCGGGTGTATGGCGTTCTAAATATACTCCAACAAGCAATAATCCGACTCCATTTTAGTACTTATGTTCCTAACAATCTTTTATTGGCATTTACTAAAATGCGTTACCGAAAGCCCGAAATCTTATGATTATAACGTTTTAGTCTGAAACCTAATGATAAGGTAACACTTAATGTTTCCAAAACCGTTTAATTATTATGGAAGTCGTTTTTACTTGCTTAGGTATTTACGGGACCTTTTTGACCAAGGAAGCAATTTGTGTTGTGTTGCTACATAGTAATAGACTATTTTTTTTAATAGGACAGACCCACCACACTATTCCCAAACCACTGCAACTCCTGAAAGCCAGAATCAACAGTGGCAACCACCAGAAAAGCGCCGAGACAATGAAGCTCGACGTGTCCCGGAGAATGAATTTACCTGTCTTGGATCCTGCACGAAATTAATCAGAAAATAATAGTGGAGGAGTAGGAAAAATATGTTTCCACTTCCCTCCATGCAAGCATAGTAATAGTCTATAATTAATAGCCCTCCTGCATGGCCACGGCAGCCAATATTAACGGATATTAGCAGACATTATATTACAGTGCACAAGAGTGCAATCTCTGTTCCTTTATGATTCTCTGTTCCCAATGATTACGTAAGTACGGCGTAAGTAAGGCGACGTAAGTCTCCGATACCTTACGACTTTGGTATCCAAGCGACTAAGTATCGCAATACAAATCCATAGAGGTTCGTACACAGGCACGTGTCAATGGATACGAAAGTCATAAGGGATGGGAGGCCTTACTCTCATAGTCCGATGAGAAGGCAATACGACACGACCGGAGAGATTCGGCTGTTACATTATATGTATAGTTGTACCACTATTATTTCCTACATCTCGGATCTCGAATATAGGTTTGATTGCATGACATGTTTTTCCGTTTCTCGCACGTGGTCATATGCATGTTTCCTTTGCTGCATGTGTATATTGCATGATTGCATAGGGTGGGATTGCATCCTGCAACAAGCCTGGATTTTTGTCGCGGAATTAAAACTAGATATTTTTCATAATATTTAATGTCATGGATTTCCGCAAAGTAACGCCTGATTCCAAAATTTACTAATTTTATAAAATTAACAACATCGTAATTCCAATCACTACCTACCTACATATTTTGATAAACGTCAGCCTGTCCATATATTTCCTTCGTTCATATTTTGGATACAAGGAACCAAGTCTGATTACCATTTTAGTTGGCGATTAGAATACTTGTTTGTTTATGAGTTAATATCAAAATGCAGGTTTCAATCGACTGGTAACAGGAACTTATAGATTGTACTCTATGCCTAAGCTTGATTGCACAGTTAAACTTGCTTGTAGACAATTTGTATTTCAATTTGTCCCAAATATGGTATCTTTAGTATCCGTACTATGTTATGATTACCTATTTTAATCTATCGAACTTATATTTTTTTGACAAAATGGTGAGCATGATACATTTATTTATTATGTCTTGTATTGAGCTTCAATTCTACATGTGATGACGTAGCTAGTGCAAAATAATACCTACACCAAAAATCGACCTGCACATGGTCCACCGAGGTGATTTTGTTGAGGTAAAAATCCCACAGTCCGGTCTTTACCCCAAAGGCCGGTAGCCTGTAGCCTTTTATTAGTAACCCTCCCGTAAAAAAACACTATGTTATGTCAGAGTGAAGTAAGGTCAGAGTTTGAGCTTTGGTAAGATTATAGTCTATGTAAGTCATAATTATTTGGTCGCGTAACCGTGATCCTAGAACTAAAAGGGCTATTGAATAAAGGATCACCGTAGATTTTAGTCTATAAAAGTCTGACATTTCCAGAACAGAGTGGGAGGATTCACTTGAAAAAAAAGTCGTATCTGAAAAATAGTCTCTTTCTAAAGGGCTTCACACACAGCAGCTATAATGTAAAGATGTACCTACATTATAGCACGGTACATCTCATTACATCTTTCCATAGAAATCGTCAGGAGACCACACACTGCAGCTATAATGTATATTTTTACATCTTCGAATTTCTATGGAAATATGTAATGAGATGTATCGTGCTATAATGTACCTACATCTTTACATTATAGCTGCTGTGTGTGAAGCCCTTTAGAGTGAGGTTAGATCAGAGTTTTAGATTTATGTAAGATTGTAGTCTATGTAAGACATAATTACGAGTATCTAATATCTATCATGATCACCGTAGATTTTAGTCAATAAAAGTCTGACAGTTCCTGCCCAGAGTGGGAAGATTCACTTGAAAAAAAAGTCATATCTGAAAAATAGTCTCTTTCTAAAGGGCTTCACACACAGCAGGTATAATGTAAAGATGTACATTATAGAACGATACATCTCATAACATCTTTCCATAGAAATCGTCAGGAGACCACACACTGCAGCTATGATGTATAGTTTTACATCTTCGAATTTCTATGGAAAGATGTAATGAGATGTATCGTGCTATAATGTACCTACATCTTTACATTATAGCTGCTGTGTGTGAAGCCCTTTAGAGTGAAGTTAGGTCAGAGTTTGAGATTTGGTAAGATTGTAGTCTATGTAAGTCATTATTATCTGATATCTGTGATGATCACCGTAGATTTTAGTCAATAAAAGTCTGACAGTTCCTGCCCAGAGTGGGAAGATTCACTTGAAAAAAAAGTCATAACTGAAAAATAGTCTCTTTCTAAAGGGCTTCACACACAGCAGCTATAATGTAAAGATGTACATTATAGAACGATACATCTCATAACATCTTTCCATAGAAATCGTCAGGAGACGTCAGAGTACAGGATTCACTTGAAAAAAAGTCATATATGAAAAATAGTCTCTTTCTAAAGCTCCATAGCCATGACAACGACCGCAAAACACTCATAACTCCACTATGACCTTCCCCTGTCTTATCACACAAGAACAGAGGTCAAGGCAAGTGACAAGAATGACACAATCAGATAACAATCGCCTGCTCATAAATACAATATCATTGCCAATAAGGGACATATTCGCTTGCTTCCGGTATCAGGCGTGACTCGACCACTGGTACCATGGATTTATGATATCATGTAGTCATTTTAATTGATATGGGTTGTTTATTATGTAGTTATTTGTGTGTTAGGAATAATTTAAATCGTTGTAAGAAATGATTTCTTTGAATATTACTTAAAGTAGCAGACTGAAGCTGGAGGCACGACTTATGGCCCAAAACTGGTTTTTTGATGAACATGATCATTTTATATAGCCTCTAGAGGCACCATTTATGGCCGAAAGCTGGTTTTTTGATGAACATGATCATTTTATATAGCCTCTGGAGGCACCATTTATGGCCGAAAGCTGGTTTTTTGATGAACATGATCATTTTATATAGCCTCTAGAGGTACCATTTATGGCCGAAAGCTTGTTTTTTGATGAACATGATCATTTTATATAGCCTTTAGAGGCACCATTTATGGCCGAAAGCTGGTTTTTTGATGAACATGATCATTTTATATAGCCTCTAGAGGTACCATTTATGGCCGAAAGCTTGTTTTTTGATGAACATGATCATTTTAGAAGGCCTCATGAGGCATCATTCATGGCCGAAAGCTGGTTTTTTGATTAACATGATCATTTTATATAGCCTCTGGAGGCATCATTTATGGCCGAAAGCTGGATTTTTGATGATCATAGCGTCATTTCGTATAGCCTATAGCACATATTGTGCCTATAGCCTTCTCCGATAAATGAACTATCCAACACTAAAATATTATTCATTTCCTACAAGTAGTTCTTGAGAGTAGCGCGTTCAACGAAACAAACAAATACTTCAGCTTAATAATGTTAGTACAGACTAGCAATATGCTCGATCCCAATAAAAAAATGTGGGGAAGTTTTGCTTTTTTTTTTATATAATAATTTTACTGTCTGACAATTTGAGTACTTTAAGCGGCCTACCCAAATGTCCTTTCTTTGGTATTGTTCGTCGTGTCGTTGAGCTCCTTGTGTTCTGAGTCGAGCTACACGATTACCGACAAATGCTTGCACTGACTGGACAGGTCCACTCAAATCTGTGTTGTTCTTTCCTCAAAAGACCATCTCAGACACCCGCATGGTCCTCGTATGACCCGAACAAAACAATGTCTGGACTTTAAAAGAGACTGTGACCTCTGAGTTTGTTTCGGCTGTTTCTTCTCAGAGTAGTCAGGTACGAAACACCGGCCCCATCTAGCTTTAAAAATATTGATGACGTGTAAAAGTGTTTTTTATAACCAACTTGCAAAATAAATATCATTTATCATTTATTTATCATTTATCAATTCGCATGTTAAATAAAAAAATGAATTAATTCATGGGTTCGCACCCAAAGACAAAAATACCTATTATAAAACATAGTATTATGTGAGCGCTCATTATAAAGAATATGAAAATCCTGTAATGAAAACAAATAAGTAAGTATATAAGCACAAAATAATATCACCGTAAATAATTGAAAATGGATGGAGAAATGAACGAAGTGGAAAAATAACGAAGGTTCCGAAGGCTTTTAACGATGTTCGCAAATTAAGAGGCTTACGAGTTAAGCGACATGGGAAAGACATTATCGATGACTATAGAGCGTAAAAAAGATGAAGAGTTTACAATAATTGGGGAAATTAAATCTACCATTTCATGGAAAATATTAAAGAGTTTATTTTGTACCTTCTTGTCTTGGTCTAGTGTTAGCAGCTATCATTACATTTTCCTGTTTCCCAAATTGATAGTAATAAGTCACAAGCAAGAACAGTTTTCACTTGCTTCTTTTTGTAAATAAATATGCATTAATTCAACAAGAGCAGTGGTTGCTCAGTGGTATCGGTCCCGACTTACGAGTTGTAGGTTGTGGGTTCGAACCCCGCCAGGCTCATTACTTTGTGTAATTTATTTCATCACCACTGCTTCAAAACGGTGAAGGAAAACATCGTGAGGAAACCGGCATGTCCCAGAACCAAAAATTCGAAGACATGTGACATCTACCAAACCGCAATGGGCCCGCGTGGTGGATTATGGCCCACTCCCTCTCACAGAGAGGAGGCCTGTTTCCCTGCAGTGGGAATATTATAGGCTGATGATGATGATGATGAATTCAACGAGAGAAAAAATACGTATGCAATACTCCCAACATGCCTATTATAATAAAAGGCTCGATCATCAAATTTCCTATCAATATTAGTTGCAATAAATCATACATAAAACACACTATATATTACCATAGTAACAGGATTACTGCATTTATAAGGCCCACTAAATAATTTTAACTAGTTTTAGGCAATAAACACTAGTTAAGTGGCCGACCTCGACTGATTCATGATCTTACCGAGAAATAAGATTAGTCAATGGCCTCTATTTTATTCTAATTTGAATTAAAATCTCAATATTCGATTATTTTCTACCAAAGTGTCAAAGTATAATTTAGATTTTAGGGGTAAAAACCAAGGTCCTAAACCGGTATGATCAATACGGGTATTTTTTCGGTAACAACCCGTTTTTTCTTTTACAGGTAATTTTAAAGGTTACCTTTATTATTAAAGTGAATACATAACCAGTATCAATACCGGTTACTGAAATAAAAATTACCCCTATCTTACACGTGCCGACGGCAATAGTCAAAGGGCGCGCATCGCCTGTGTCTGTGTGTGTGACAAAGAGTCGTCATCTTTAGGTAGCCGGTATTAAAACGGTAACCTGAATCTGGTTACCCAGATAGCGGTAACCTAAGTCTTAAAAGTAACCAAAATTCTTCAATACCTGTACCGTAATTTATAAAGGTTTTCGGTCCCTGGTAAAAACTATCAGGCATGCTGATGGCAAGTAATGGGCGATTCGTCGTCCAATCATGGACCATGCACGGGTCGAAGGCGCGTCGTGTTCCAGACCCTTTTTTTTAAACCTTTTTTTACGAGATAAAATCATTAAATGTGTCCTCCCGGAGCCAAAGGAGGACCGGAAGTGTCGGTCAGGCTCGTCCTGACTAATTCAAAGTGTTCCGTCAATAACCCTTTACGTCTCAGGGTCACGGTAACCTGTTTACAATGTCCCACGAATCTCTGCTATTTAAGCAATGATGTGGTGGACGGTGAAGCACGCTTGCCTTTTTTTTTACGTGGAAAAATCATCAAATGAGTCCTCCCACCCCGGGCAGGGCGGGAGGGACTGTCAGACTTGTACTGACTAAAATCCACGGTGTCCTTCGGTTGCCCTTTGTGTGCCGGAGTCGCGGTATACGTATGTCCCGCAACCCCGGCAGGACTGTGGCCCTCTATAGGGGGCCCTGTCATTATGCTGACGTTCCTTGAGGCGGGCGTGGGACACAACGCGCCGTAAGCACGCTTGCCTAGAAGACGTAATCTATTCACTCCTGACTGAAAGTTCGGTGTACAAAACACACAGAAAGACAAACAGTTGTCTTATTGTGATAGTAATCGGAACTAACAATGATAATTTATTATTTCCTGTATCCGTTCTACAAGTAAAATGGTCTAGTTCCCTATAAGCAATGGTATCGTAATAGATTATGTACTTAATCGGGCAATTTATTAATAACTTATTATATTTTATCTCTTATTCAATTGTTTCTTACAAATAAGGGTATAGGAATTATAGATATAGGAATAGCGGATGCGCGGAGTAGACTTTAATTATTTTTTATCAATTGGTATAATTACTATGTTTTTATTTAGGACAAAATTTTGTTTTTATGGAGTAAATCCAGCTGATTCCGTTAACTCTACAGTGTTTTTTTGTTGTTTTTGGTAGTTTCAAGAAAATATGATTTTATATCAAAGTAAAAACGATCAAAGGTGTTAATGTTTTAAATATAATTGGTTTATCACGGACTTTTGCCCCAAGAATAAAAAAACGACATCGGCAAAAAATAATTAGGTATCTCTACAACCTACGGAGTAATTATTAAAAAAAAAAACTATAAATAATATTAATTGGCAAGTACCATAATCTGCCACGTTTTGAAACCGGAACTAACAAATTAGAATAATAAGATTAAGTAAAAAACAATAATAGGTACGAATTACAAATTAATCTCGAAAACAAACACAAATTAGACCACAGATTATCCGCTGAGATAATCGTAATAATACTGCGGACATGGATTTTTTACAAGAATGATAATCATTATTTTTATGACCAAAAATAGATAATTTTATTTTAGCTATGCCAACACAAAATTTTGCTAAAAATAATTATGTCAACGCAGTTTTATTCTGAGTGCTATAACATGATTTTGCTGTTTTTTTTTTAATTTCCTGACTTCGAAAGCTAAAAAATTAAGGATTTTTAAAAACACAAGAATGGAAACACTGTTAAGTACTTGAATTTATTGTAATACCAATTCTTCTCCACAGCTTTCTATGTTCCACAGGGCGTTGTCAATTCCGGTATTGTGCCGACAACCGCAATGATTCCGAGAATGTTAGTTTGTCGGTCTGTCGATGATTGATCCTGACACCCGAGGTGAAGCCACTGGGTTTCCCTATATTGTCACAAACATGTATTTGTGGGTGGCGCTCCGACGCTGATAACGTTCTCTAGATTCTGCATAGTCCACGCCACGACTCAAGTAAAATTGACGCGGAGCTAGTGTCTATTTATGTCATAACATCAAATTACATTATAAAATGTAGCAACTCAAATTTTCCGCAGGTCATGAGTGGTCCAGGGTCGCGGGACTTTTTCAATTACCGTGACCCCAGAACATAAAAGGCTATTGAAGAACACCGTGGATTTTAGTCAGTACGAGTCTAACAGTCCCTCCCGGTCTGCCCGAGGTGGGAGAACACATTTGATGAATCTACCACGATAAAAAAAAAGGTCATGAGTGGTGGCGCAGACTCCACATCAGAGCAAACGTCGCGTTTGTTTTTCATGCTGCATAAGAGTAGAATCAATAAGTCTATTCTCAAGTCAAGTTCAAGTCTGAAGGAGATTATCTGCTAGCGTCACCCCGAATTTAGTGTCTGGTCGATACTGAGAGTATCCCTAAGTTATGATGGTAAATTCATTGAAGTGTTCGCGTATGCATTGTATGTGGAATTGCGGAATCTACAAGAGGTTATCTGTACGCTACAATTAACTCCATGGAATAATTCCAAATACTCCGGTGCATAATTTTGCTCTGGGACTTTTGCGGTTTCTTTTAGCAGCTAATTAAAAGCACAACAAAATAATTTATTGAATGTATTTTACAGAAGGAAATGGAGCGATTGTGTCTTTAGTTTAAGATAAATTGAGGAAGTCTGATTTTAATAGATAATAGGTATACTAAAGTTAATCAGCCTACCCAGGGCTGGGCAGGAAGGATTTTCAACAGAACCCGCCGTCAACTCGGCCCATGTTCGGATGAAGAAGAGTCGGGCATGAAGAGTGGGCTCCTTAGGTTTTTTCCACCACTCTAGTGCCAGTTGATAAAATTCTTCACAATTTGCCTTCTTAATGGGAAGATACTAGTTTTTTGTTTTCATACATATTTTAAAAGCAATAACAGTGCCTATTAAGAGATCACCTGCAAGTAGGGTTGCCAACTTTTATTAGGAGAAATAGAGTATTTCTGATTTCAAAGGAGGTAAATAAAGAGTACGGACTTCCAAAAAAGAGTACCTATTAATTTTTTTAAAGGTATTTTTTCGTACTTTTCGCAGTAGGTACCTACATTACAATGTCTCATTGTTTTTGAAAGAATTGTATGACTCCAAACTTTTTTATTCTAAAATTGGGAATTGGCGATACCCAATGTAAATGTTCCTTTTTTGTTTACGATATTGGGTTTGCATAACATTACATGACTGGCACTAGTAGTAAACATTGTATAAACATATTTTAGCATACTCTATTAGTGTTATAGATTATAGAGTACGCCTACATGATATAGAGTACAATACTCTATTTTAGAGTACGGTTGGCAACCCTACCTGCAAGACAGGTGCCAAGCGGGCCTCCGTTTCTCTATGACAACTTCTGAAGATCAAGAAATGCATACTTAATTTTTTTTGAAGACTTGCGTCGCGTTTTAGGGCTAAGCCTTACAAGTTGTGCTCGCAACTTTCATCATCATCAGCCTATTAATGTTCCCACTGCTGGGACACAGGCCTCCTCTCTGGGAGAGGGAGTGGGCCATAATCCACCACGCGGGCCCAATGCGGATCGGTGGATGTCACTATCTTCGAATTTTTGTTTCTAGGACATTCCGGTTTCCTCACGATGTCTTCCTTCACCGTTTTGAGAGCAGTGGTGATGAAATAAATTACACAAAGTAATGCGCCGGTCTGGATTCGAACCCACGACCTTCAATTCGTAAGTCGGGCCGATACCAATGGGCCACCACTGCTCGCAACTTTGCCTAGATACTTTAATAATCTATACTAATATTATAAAGAGGTAACATTTGTTTGTAAGTTTGTAAGTTTGTATGTAGGGGGTAATCTCCGGAAGTAATGAACCGATTTTAAAAAAGTTTTATGGTAGAAAGCTCATTATCCGTGAGTGCTATACTATAAATTATAAAGAGTTTATCATGCATATTAGCCGAAGATATCGTCAATTTTATCAAGCCGGGCGGAAAATGCGTGCTCTTCCAACACAGTATTAGCATGCGTTCCTTAACAGTTTATATAATCAAAATAATGTATGGCTAAAAATGTCCGCTTTGAATAGTTTAATAAAGACACCAATTTTTATCTTTCCAGGAGTCTTTAGCAGATATAGCAGCTTTTATGGGTTAAAAAAAGTTTTTTTCGATGTACTTGCCTTTTTTTGACGATTTTTTACACAAAAAAGTTGACTAAAAACCTTATCGAAAAAAATATTATTATGATCACAATAACATTAGAGATATGATTTTCACAAAAAAGTATGTCAATTTGTTAAGAAAATAGATTCGAAGATAACATTTTACTAAGTCGCAAAATGCCGCCGTATTATTCACGTAAAGTTGAAACGCTTTGTACGCACGTTTTATCTACGAGTATATTACCTACAGATGGAATTTTTTGTGCATTACGTATACAAAACTCCTTTTGAGCAACAGGCAAAAAAAAATCATAGCACTAAGTACTTTATGCCAAAAAAATGCGCCCGTAATGGAGTTCCCTCTCGGATACGTACGGGGAGAAGACCAGTTTCGGGCCGGTGCACCCTGGGTGCGGGAAAAAAAAAATCCTCTCTTTGCCCGTATGCAAATACTGTCGTGTGGACGCTCCAACGCGTGTCCCTCTGATTACGCAGAGGGCATTTTAGCGGCGGAGCTTTTGCGGACGGTGAAATGGGTAGCTATTTACACCAAACCAAGCTCCTAGTCGGTGGCGCGTCTTGAGCTAAACCCGGCCGGGAGGACTCATTTGATGACTTTACCACATGGCGAAAAAAAGCACTAAGTGTTAACCGAACCACCTCATAATTTAATCACAAGTTAAAATATTAATGCCCAACGAAGTGGGCACGGGTCAGCTAGTGTATTATAAAGTGCGTATACAATAAGGTGCTGGCCCTGGGTTTCCCAATGCCGCATAAGTAATGGTTGTCGCACCGTGTAACCGGTTCACACATTTCTGAACAATTGGTCCGGGTTCGTTCCGGTTAGACGTCATTGCAGTTTTTATGTTAATTCTTGTTGGTATGGTTTATTTAAGAGTAAGTTTTTTTTTCATCATTAGTTGGTTCTGATGATGATGGCGATAAAGTAGTGTATGAAACTGCTACACAAAACTAGGTATTATACCACTTTTTTTTACTATTTAAAACAATCTCGAGTTCGCTGTTCTATAAACTCACCCTGCGTGTATAGTCATACCCCGGCAGTTTATGTACCGAGTTACAAAACTACTATTATGTAACTTTAAACTACGGTAAACGTAAAGTTAAACCAGACCATCATCGATTTCCTGAAGCCACAAAATTGCCAGCTTCCCCGACCCACTAATTTTACGAAGTATAAAAGCGATGGGATAAAATATAATGCCTTTTCTTTCTCATTAAACTTTGATGTCTCGCTCCCGAGATAACCGAGACATAATGCGTCACTTTTTTCTTTCATCAACGGCGAATGAAGAAACGTGGACTATCGTGGCTAATGATGCTTTTATACAGTGGTCCATGCTGGATAAACTTAGTCAATAAACTCTTATGTCGTCACATTTTTGCACTCAACTCTTACGAGGTAATATGTAAAGTCCTGCGCCTGATAAAAGCAAACATCTTAGATAAAATCAGCTAATATACGGAAATGCGCTTTTTCAAAAAAATCAGCTAACTATTATGTGTCCAGTTCTGCGTCATATGCCCATCATTAGTCAATTCAAGTATGGGATGGGGTCGCGGAACTGCCTTATAAGGTAACCATGAAAAAAGCCCTTTTTTGGGAGGAGACTTACGAGTCTGACAGTCCCTCCAGTCCTGCCCTGGGTGGGAGGACTCATTTAATGATTTTACCACGGTAAAAAAGGTACCGGTTTACAAACGTTGTTTTTCTTTTGCCGTTTTGAAAGTAGTGATATTTAATAACGAAATCAATACATAAATTAAAGCAATAACTAAAGCTACTTATAAAATGTCTACTGGGGGTTACAAAATCTCTACTGAGATTGGAAAATAAGTATCAATATAATGTATCCAGTACCCATTTATGTAAAAACGATAAAATATAAGATCACATCACGTAGAAGATATTACGTAATGAAATGAATAAATTATTCTGTTTGCAAGCATTGCAGAACTTTAATTGTTGTCAGGTGTACAAGTTTTTTTTTATATTTATTAATTTTTAACTACGACATGCCCCAGCGTCGGTCGCGAATGATTTAATTTTTATTTAAATCGACACGTGTGTGCTTTTGGTTAGGCTTTTACTGATAATACCTGTTGTAAGTATGTGACAGTGATCAAGGTAGCTAAGACATGTTTTAGTAGATAGCCTAGACTTTAACCTAATTCCATAATAATTTTGTTATAAACAACAAAATTGGTGATAAAAAATTCTATCGAAGTGAAAAAACGGGTGTCCAATTTCACTGATTTTGACCTGTCCATTTTCCGAATGTCGAGTGCAAAATATTTTATATTTTTTAATGGAGCTGAATTTCAAGCAAACTTTTGATATTCTTGGGTATATGGAGTATATAAGAGACATTGACAACAAATAAACCTGTAATTGGTTATTTAATACAAAAAACACTTGATTACGATACTAAATACCCGCGAACTGGACATCACCATCCGATTCTTGTAAACTGTCAGGTGCTCCCGAGCAATGTGAGTGCATATGTTGCGCTGAATAATTTTTTTTTTCATCGAAGTAAGAACCTGTTTCCGTGTCTCAATACCATGTCAAAGATATCTTCTGAATGTTTTATTTTAAAACATGTTTTGTTTCCCTAGACTGAAGTTTAACTAGACACCAGCATGGTTGTTTCATTTAATTTGTTTGAAGTCGTAACAGTAATAAGTTATTTTGATTAGTACGATATTTTTTCAATTCCGTGGCCCTCAATTTTGTGTCCTCAAGTCCACGGAATTGAGAACGATGGTTTGCCCCATGTAACTAATCTAGGTTTATATGAGGTTTAAAGTCACTTGCTTCACAATTTGTCATGATAAAGTAGTTTACGCCATACATTAAGTGTCTGTATTGTTGTATAAAAGGTTTAAAGTATCTAGAGTTGACGTTGCAATTACAAGATCTGATTTTAGCTAATACTACCAAGACTAGCTACGCGGGTCTCGGAAGATCGTTTAATGATAGCCTATATTTTATTCTGATGTATAAACTATATTGCTGCAAAGTTTCATTAAAATACATTCAGTAATTTTTGAGTAAAAAATTGACCTGACTAATATACACCCGAAAACTTCGATTGTCTTCTCTTACTTTCTGAGGTTTCATAAATAAAACTGACTTCATGTCTCTTGTTTGTAATTTATAGGTTTAACGAAAATGCTTAATAAAATACATTTTACCATATAAATTTAATAAAAATGCTCATCTAAATGATTTGACTAATAGTTAGTCATCTAAGCATGTTAACTCAAGGAATCTCTCTCAAGGTAGACTCAATATAAACTTACATAACTAAAATACCAAAAACTGCTAAAATATGTTCCTGAATGTTTTTTTTATGAATTTGTCTTTCCCGGTTACGTAGAATATGTGTAATTCTAAATTCTGTGGTCACATTTCTCAATTCCATGGAACTCAAAAATTATTTTATAAACTACTGGAGCAATTACTGGCAAATTAGCACCATTTTGTTTAAAAAATATGCATTTTATTTTGGTGATATACAATTAGTCATAATGTGAAAAAAAAATTGCCCACGGAATTGAGCAAAAATCACCGTGTCCGTAGAAATGCCCATTTATTGTTAACTATACGACACGCCCCTTGCGTCGGTCACGAAAGTTTTTATTTTATTTTGATCAATCAAGTGTGTGATTTTGATTATACTTTTACTGATAATACCTGTTGTAAGTGACAGTGATCAAGGTAGCTAAGACATGTTTTAGTAGATAACCTAGGCTTTAACCTAATTCCATAATAATTTTGTTAATTAGTACAGTACAAATAGTGTAATTGGATCTTATCATAATAATATAATTACTGAGGTGACCGTTACGATCCAGAGAATTTTGAAGACAAATGACGTATAATTGGAATCCCTGTCCCTGATGGTGGAAATTGAATAGTTAACTTTTTTACATTCGTCTACTCGACATTTTGTACACGAACATACGAATTCATACAGCCTTTTCGGCACTTAGAAATGTTTCATTTATGTATAAAATGTCAGTAAGACAGACAAATAGAAACACAGATGATGTTAGCGCTATAAAATTATTTGTATACAACAAAGTTACATGAATAAGTAAGCATAGTGCCTTCAATTATCCGTTACTTAGATATATACATCATTCAGTCCAGCCATTATTTATCATAGCATTTATTTTATAAATCATTTTGCTACTAGTGTTTTTTTTACGTGACTGTAGCCCTCTATAGGGGGGCCCCGTCATTATGCTGACGCTCCTTGAGGCGCGAGTGGAACACAACGCGCCGTCGACGTCGACCCGGGCATGGTCCTCCTTTACTCGCCGCTCGCATTTGCTACTAGTGTTGCTCTTTCCTAGACAAAAACTGCATGTCTTCATGGCCAGCTGAACGCGCCACGGTCACAGTCCCACATGACGGTGGGAGGGGTTCGCTTTGGGGCTCTTCCTTGAAAGCCGGTGGAAGTTTAAGGAACATTTTCATCATTTGGCCCCAAAGCTGAATCGCCTGGAAGAAACGACTGGATGTCACCACTGCAAGGACACGTTGGAGCACACGGTGCAGGACTGCACCGCCAACGGAGAAGATAGGCAGCGACGTCTCGCGCCTGGCATTGGTCGAGGTCATGCTGCGAGGCGAGACGGAAAAGGAAGCAGCCGCCTCCTTCTACGAAGCAATCGTGCTAGCGAAAGAGGAAGGAGGGACACGTGAGGGAGAGACCTGCCTCTACGTCACGCGCCTTAACTTTTTGTAGTAAGATGGAAAGAGTTTACGATTAAGGGTCCATGAATCAAAAAGCACTGAAGGCTAAAATATCGAGAGAGAGACATGATGATATCTATCGATATTGTTTGACTGTCTTTCGATCAATAGTCGTAAGAGTAATTGCTTATAGAATCTCTTTGCTAGTTGGGTACACACTGAGATGCGATGCTGCACGCACATTTTAATAGAGATATTTAAAATCTACTACCTACACTAAAAAATACACATTTCCAGTATCATTTCTACGTGCAGCGTTGCACCGCGTCTCGCGTAGCTACTGATCCTTAAATGGTAGAGTAATTATTGGAGTCTGCTTCTAGAATAACTGGATGCATTAGAAAATTAGTATTTTACATGGAGCACCCACCTATCTCAGCAAACACACACACCCCGCTAATGGGCAATACAATATCTCTTGATAGCTTGGTTGTCAGACTTTCGTCTCTAATTATTCAATATGTGATGGATGGTCACCCATCAACGGACTGACCTCGGTTCACGAAGCTTAACCTTCGATCGACGTGATTAGTGCTAGGTATTAGTCAGTCAATTTGAATGCGTTTGTTGTGCATTATAATGATAAAAAAAAAACTGAAACCTACTTGTCATTGCTTTTTTCCTCGATGAAATCATTGTCTGTCTTGAATGAATTCTAGGTACTATACCTGAATGGTTACGATATTTACCTAGTACCGTAATACTCCTGTACCCTTAGCACGAATTTTCAGTACTTGAGACGTAAACTGGAACTTTCAACGAAAAATTTAGTTCCTTCTTCGCACACCAGTGGCGCTGTTCGATTTTTCTTACAAAAAACGCTGTAAATATTGGCAAAAGAGTGAATATTCGTGCTAAAGGAACTGAAGTTTTTGGTAATAATTTATTTTTATTGGCAACGTTTTCTTTTCTCCTTTCAAGATAAACACCTGACATCTGGACAAACGTACTCAGCGCCATTGCAATATCTTTGTATTGCCATCCCCACTCGAAAAGCTAAGGTCTAGAAGCTAAACCCATGCCAAAAAAGTTATTAAACAAGAACAATTCGAATTATGTTTTGAAACTTTTTTATCTTTTTGTTATCGTGACAGTTACCTTCCTTCCTACTTTTTTCATTTTGTTGGTCCTGGGGTATTTTCCTAGTAATTATTATTGTCAAGTTATTGTTGAATACTGAATACTTTCCGCGAATGTACGTGACGCGATTCAGCCAGCACTGTCATAAAATATCCGATTAAGTTTTTTGACTACTTAGTGCAAAAAGTATATTTGCTTACTTTTTGCATTTGAAAAAAAACCTCTTTAAAAGAATGTGTCATCCTTCCCTATCACATGTCCTACGAGTGTAGAACTAATGGTACTAGTATAGCTTGTTCCAAGCATCGTCATTGGTTCAAATCTTCAAGGGACTTCAAAATAGGACTACGTTATTGGTCGGATTAGGACTAAGCTATGGTGGAGCCATCTACAATTCACTTTGACTTGCCTTCCCCATTAAAATAAAAATGGTAGATTCTGCACCAAACTGGCAACGCGCCAAAAAAAAAAGAAAAATGACAAATGAAGCTCTATTGTTCGATTTTATTAATCGACCAAAAATGAATGCATTCATGATAGTGAAACATTATAAATGACTCGGGGACGATAAAATATGAAAGTCAGCTGGGAAATTAATAATTTTCCGTATTCTCGGTACAAAAAGTAGGTAATTAGGTCAAGAAAAGTAGTGTTAAATAATTAATCGATACAATGATTCTTTAATTACTTATTACCTTGGAAGTATGTGATGCTATTTTTAAGATAGTGATAACTGTGAAGTAAAATCTTTTGTAACCTTTTGACGGAGGAGTACCTAATTTGCTACATCATCATCATCATCAGCCTATAATGATCCCACTGTTAGGACACAGGCCTCCTCTTTGTGAGAGGGAATGGGCCATAATCCACCACGCGGGAATTTGCTACCGTTAAAGTTTAAATAGAGAAGGAGAGTAGAAAGATGATTTTGAAACTAATATTAATTGAAGTAAGGTTAAATTTCTTTATTAACAAGAACTACTGGAGGCCCACTTTTATAATTATTTCATCACTATATCGAAGATATGGGACATCAACCTACAAACCTGCACTAGGCCTGCGTGGTGGATTACAGCACACTATCTCTTATGAAAGTGGTGGTATATATCCCAGTATAGTAGTGAGAACATTATAGGCCAGCCAAGATGAGTCTCTCAAATTGATGGGAAACGGAGCTGTGCTTTATGAGTAAGTAAACTCAAATAAATGTTAACTAGTTTCTTTTAAGGCTATACTTTGTCCCTCAATGCCTCCCCTTTTTCCTTCTAACTCTTTATTTCTCCTTCCAACTTCATGCTTTCTATTTTGGGCAATTTGTGGCCATGTATGACAGTCCCTCCCGCCCTGCCCGGGGTGGGAGGACTCATTTGATAATTTTACCACGTTAAAAAAAAAATATGTCCCAGATCGTCAGAAGACTATGAGCAAGATTTTTATAATTTAATTACCTATTACACTACAACTAGAGCTATTAAGTCACTATTAAATGCATCGATATGCGTTATCAATAAAACAGGAAGCTATTTATTCCAGTTTTAATATTGCAATAGACGCACAAAATCTATACTACCTACTTCGTGCTCCTTTGTCTATGATCTAGATTAATTAATTCAGTGTGGATACACGATGGTTTCCGGTAGCGGTATTGCCTTTAACTCTAATTAACGACACCCCAGTGTGTACTAAGTAGAGTATTATGTATCAGCCAATGACCTTTGTCGATTCCACGACGAAACATCATTACAAGCACTTAACATACTTCTGCGAAATCCAACATTTTTCCCTTCTTCATAACCTTGCGAAATACTGACATCGATTCTTAATGGCCACTGATTCTCATTGACGACCCTATTTTTTTTAAATCTCGCTCGAACAAAGCAACACGAAGGACTATGTATATTACTAAAACAGTCGATCTAATTGAATTGTTACCTAGAATGCAAAGGCGGGCGGGGCTTTCAGTAGCTTTCAAGGTTCGTAAGGAAACCAGGCTTGTTAGTAGTCGACGCGCACCAAACCACGGCGCACGCGCCTATGTTACCGCTACAACCTTTTTGGACAACATAGAGGTTGTATAGGAACATCTTATATAATAAAAAAAACTTTAAAAAAATATCAAGCTGTCGAGTTCGATATTCAAAAGTCGAAGCGAAGGTGTTTGATTTTTTTTCGAATTCCGCGCGCTTTTTTGGCGGGATCACGTGGTGTTACAAATTGGAAAATTTAAGGTGATACTTTCGAAGTGTTTTGCAGATTTTGGTGAGTTGCTATTTTTTTATTTATTTTTTTAGGTAAAGATATAACTGTGTTTTTTTGTTGATTGTTACATCATCATTGTCAATCGAGTAATCGAAAGGCAATTATTGTTTTTGTGCGAGATTCTAATAGAATGTTAGAAGACAATGATGCTCATGACCGTTAAAAATAATAATCCATAAGGCATAAAAAGTCGCAATTTGTATTTTTGTTTAGAAATCGTTGCATCTTGAACCATAGTGTTGAACAATTTAAATTTGGCGCGCAACTAAATGTCAGTGTTCGCAAGTTCGGCTCAAATTAATACACACTGAAATCGATATAATTTTATAAGTACTAACAATTCTGTGAGGGCTACCGAGTTATTTATAAGAAATGATCGTTTATTTACTATGAAGTGTGTTTAAAAATGTCATTTAAATTGCAATAATAATTAATTATTTTATTATAATAATTAATTATTTTAATGATAATTAATTTCTCTATGGTAATTTTATTAATGTCTAAAGCATTATGGTTTCTTTCAAATGGTAAATATTCACATTTCCTTATAATAATGTTGTTATTTATTTTGTTTAAAATAAAACATTCTTATATGTGTAGAACTTATAAATTTTAGTTCAAGCCTGAAATTCATTATAATATTAATTATCTTGGCTCTAACGACTTTTATTAATACAGAATAATATTTTGTATCGATGATTTCAAAGATCCATTAATTACTTAGCGATAGTGCAATATAATTACCTACAATGGCAACACGATCGCTTGGTGTTTGTGATCTCTGGATTATGTTTCGCGACACCTTCACTATCTTGTATCGGATTATGTTAAACTTTATCTTGTACTTTGCTGTTTGATTGGATATCTAGATTTAGATGCAACAATTTACAAAGAGCTGTTAATATTGTAATATGGCGGATAAATTAAATAACGGTTGCACTTGCAAGATTACTCAACAGCCAAGTTGGGAATAGTGTGTCCGGGCACGAGTTAGCGATATTTGAATAGGATATTCTAGGCTCATTTTCATCGACAAAAATGCTTTAAAAAAATTTTTTACTCCAATACTTCGCGAATGGCAGCCATTTAAATTTTTTGATCTGTCGAACTGGGGTGTGTACAGTAAAATGCAAATATCTTTGAATCCAAGAGACCTACTTTCAAGCAAATGACTTTATCATATATTTCCCCAGTTCGACCGATCAAAAAATTAAAATGGCTGCCATTCGCGAAGTTTTGGAATAAGAATTTTTTTTAAAGCATTTTTGTCGATGAAAATGAGCCTAGAATATCCCCTTCAAATATCGCTAACTCGTGCCCGGACACACTGTAGAGTTATGTACTCGTACAAAAGAAGAGCAGTGGTGGCCCAGTGGTATCGGTCCCGACTTACGAATTGTAGGTCTTGTGTAATTAATTTCATCACCACTGCTCTCAAAACGGTGAAGGAAAACATCGTGAGGAAATCGTTATGTCCTAGAACCAAAAGTTCGAAGACATGTGACATCTACCAACCCGCACTGGGCCCGCATGGTGGATTATGGCCTTCTCCTTCTCACAGAGAGGAGGCCTGTGTCCCAGCCGTGGGAACATTATAGGCTGATGATGATAATGATGATATAAAAGAATACCGAAATGGCTGTTTACGGGTTACTGAAATGCGCCACCAAAGAACTTTATAAGATATCAATGCTACTTAGATCAATTCAGAAAAATAGGACTGATTCGAATTTGTATGTAATCATTGCCTAACTTGGCTGTTAAGTAATTTTGCCTTTTCCGGAGACGATAAAGCCATATTAATGGTATAAATACGACAGGTGTGTAACCGAACCCAAAGATGCATCATCAGCTCTGTGTATAGGGTTGCCATACGTCCGGAATTTTCTGGACATGTCCGATAATATAGTGCTTTGTCCGGAATTCGGGGAGAATCCTAGGCCGCCAGGAATTTCTACAATCCAAAATAAACACTAAAATGACAGTTTGTTGGTGCGTCCGCGTAAAAAAAAAAAAAAAAAAATTCGCTTTACACATGCACGATTTATTACGAAGAAATCCGGAAATTTCATCTTATGTCCGGAATTTGCTCCGGAATTTTGATTTACGATCTGGGAACCCTATCTTTGTAGGAATCTGATTTAAGCAAGCAGATAGACTAGACTTCTGGCCTAAAGGATATGGCTATAGAAGGAACATCGTGGATTTTAGTCAGTACGAGACTGACAGACCCTCGCGTCCCGCCCTGGGTTCGAGGGCTCATTTGATGATTTTACCATACCTAATTATTTTTATTAAGTAAAAAATATATTTAGCCATAAGGATGGAAGATGTAGCAGACATGCGTAGTAGTGGAAACCATAGACGAGAAAAAGGAATGTTGGACGACAACCGACTAGTGTGACAGATAGATTTTCTTAAATTAAAGAATGTGGATTACCATCACACAAATACGCCAGATTTGGAAAAGACTACACTCAGCATTGGGTAACTTAAGGTTTAAAAAAATGAAGGTGAAAAGGTCTAAGGATATTTTTTATCCCAACAATACGCTCCTTTGACATTATTACTGACCTACACAAGGACACAGCCGCCAACAAAAACTAGTACTTATCAAGAAAAAATATGACAAGGCACTTTAATTCTGTGTCATACTTCTTAATTAGACAAGTTACTTTTTGTCAACGTGCGTACCTATTACATAAAGATACGTAATAAAAAAGTTTTCAAGCATCAAGGACAAATGGTCAAGCCTTTGTTTAAAAAAAAAACATACAATAGTAAAAGGCTTGCAAACCGGCCAGTCCAGTCGGGTCAATATCCGTAGCAATGCGATTAGGTTGGATGGAATTATGCGAGAACGAAGCAGGAACTCGGTAGCTAGATCTTTTTATGGGTTGCTTTGCATCACTTAATAATTTATTAATAATTGCTTGTAAACTGTTTCATTGTAAAATAAAATATTGTTTAATTAAATAATTAAGTTATCTAAATGGTAAAGGAAAAATAAGCTGGGTAACTGACATGCTAGGAC
Source organism: Agrotis segetum (assembly GCA_036375495.1). Lineage (NCBI taxonomy): Eukaryota > Metazoa > Arthropoda > Insecta > Lepidoptera > Noctuidae > Agrotis > Agrotis segetum. Next base: position 1,740,250 of record JAQSVV010000087.1, read on the forward strand.
ATGTCAGTTACCGAGCTTATTTTTCCTTTTTTTTTACTGAACATTCGGATTCATGTGATCCGTCTACCAACTAGCATTGGGCCCACATGTTGTTTTAAATTACAGCCCACTGCTTTTCTAAGAGAAGAGGCCATGGATATAGAGTGGGAACGGCGTCTAATGAATATTTTGTTATTTATTTGTATACTAATGAATCTTTATTCCCGCGTTTACACCATTAAAACCCACTGAAACTTTCCTTCAATCAAAATCAAAGCATTTATTTCAAGTAGGCCGTTTACAGGCACTTTTGAATTGACATTGACAAGTCATAAATGAGCAAAAAATGACATCAAACCTATGAATTAATGTCAAAAGTACAGACATTAAAAGGGAATGACAACTAGCTCAATAAAAAAACACATCAAATTATGAAAATAAAATACAACATAAATTCCTACTCCTTATACTTGCCGACGCGATATTAGTAATTACAATAACTGTATGCATAAAAAACATGTTATAAATGCAGTTTGATTTATTCCTTCATGATAAAGTCAGTCATTTGCAACTATTAATAATTATTTTTCCATGCCATAGCTGTCGTGGACTTGGCGATGGTGTTTTATCACTATGGGGAAACGTATATTTAAATAACTGCATTTATAATAATTCCGTACATATATAATTTTATACATCATAATCTTACACAAAACAGAGGAAGACACAAGAAAGGAGCTCGTGGCTAAATAATCACAGCCGCACAGGTCGATCTTCCGGGTAAACCCGCGCTTGCCGAGGTTGGTCTGTGGATAGGTGACCACCTGTCATAGCGAGTTTCTTTCGTGCCTCGGATAGCACGTAAAACCGTTGGTCCCGGTTGTCATTTGTAGATATTTTTCAGTCATTACTGTTAGTCAGAAACTCTAAAGTCTGACAACCAGTCTTACTATGGGGTATCGTATTACCCAGTTACTGGGTTGTGGCGGTCCGATAGGTAGTCGCTCCATGTAAAATACTGATATTCAGCTGCATCCGGTTTGACTGGAAGCCGACCCCAATATAGTTGGGAAAAGGCTGGGTAGATGATGATAATCTTACACAAGACAAGACTTGGCAAAAAGGGTTTTTTTAATGGCCTCGTGAAAAAGAATTCCACTGAATTGACGTTCTTTGCATACAGACCCCTAATTATAAAGACTTAATTAAAATATCTACTTAAAAAATAACTAAGCCGACGTTGTCCTCAACTCCTTAGGGAAAAATAAGTCAAGTTGAACGGTCTCTCAAGTCCCCGCGTAAAATGATATCCTCTACCATCTAAATTGCCTTTAAAGTGAGTCCAATTAAAAATTAATTAAATCTTAAACTAATTACACTAATTGCTTCACGGGTACAATTGAACCCAAGATTAGACATTTTTACATTAATGATGAATCGTTAATTATAAATATTTTTCATCAAAAGATATAAAATCAGAAATAATAAGTACTTGCGTTCGATCAGTTATGTTTTAATAAGTATTTAATAATAGCCTTAGCCTTATTTGTTGGATAATTGCGGCGTCTATGCGCCCTTAGCCTAAAAACCACGAAGACATGACATGTTTTGTATGCCTACATTATCTTAGATAATTTACCTTTACTTACAAAGAAAAAATATAATAAGTTAAATTATGTAACTGAACAAAAGGGATGCATTTTTAAATATTATTTTTAATAATATCATTTAGGGAGACCTAAAAATAAAAGTCTCTTTAATTTGTACATTACAATTAATTTAAAAGAAAACAACATTCAGTTTCCTCATTTAATTAACAACATTGTTATTTAACAACAATATACGGTACACTGATAGAAAATGCATTTTTTTTAACTTGTACACACGGCTACACATCCAGCTATACAAAACTAGTATAAGCTGATCGTTGTATGCGCGGAATGATCATACAAAGTGAGTCTACGATAAACTGGTTTTGTATAGCTTGATGTGTAGCCGTGTGTACGTACAATTTCAATAATTAAACAAATAAAACGGAATCGTTCTCTTCTTGACCTTAGCCACTCAATAGTACTGTAGGTCTCCTCTATAATATGTATATTCTATCAAATTTTGAAGGTTTTGTGTCACGGCTATCCAGGTTCTTTTGGCTACTTTGATAAGAGATTTCCTTGTGGAAGTTATCTATCCACCTAGTCGGTTATCTTTCCAAATTCCACTACTCTATTATAAGTCTCAAACTTCATCAAAATAAAATGAATAAACTTGTTAGCTACCTACTGCATAACACCATCCAATCCTTTCACTCAATTCGGCAAGCTTGCTTGAAGTTCAAGGTTGCACGCAATTTTATTGTTCGTTTCTTGTCTGCATTTTATATTGCTCGTTGCCAGCATTCTTTATTGCAAGCTGCAATAGACATTATTACGTGATAATAGACGCACGTTTCGCACAAACTTCCGTAAAGTTTTTATTTAGAAGGCTCATAATGATTGGTGCCAGTTAATTATATAAATGAACACGTGGTTGTTAATGGCGGGCTTTGTGATAGATTTATTGCGGAGATAATTGAACGCAACCGAGTCTATGATTGTGCCTTTTAGTACTTATTAAGTCAGTATTGTTATTAAGTAACTCTGATTAGAAGTCATAAAGTTGAGTATTCTTTTCAACTTGCCATAACAAGATTTGATATGATGACAAATTGTTTACACATTCTATAGACTTTTTTCGACACCCTTTCACAAATTCCTTAGTAGACGCTACGAATTCACGGAAACTAGATTAATTATCATATGACAATGTAGTCGCCCTAATTCAACAGAACTCAAACCGATGAAATGTAACTCGTACTAGAGACACTTCTGCTTAACTCCTTTGCATTGACAGTCGTAGAACCTTGAAATCGATCAAATCATCTAATATTCCGTAGCCAAGGGAATCCGAAAATTTTCAACATGTAGAGAATAATATGACAAAATACTTATAAGCGAAAAAAGTTCATTTCCAAATAAATTCGCAATGACCTCATCATCATCAGCCGGAGGACGTCCACAGCTGAACATAGGACTCCTCCTCAGACCGCCACGCCGAACGACAATTCGACACTTTCATCCATCGGCTGCCCGCAATGACCTACATCTACCAAAAATAAATAAAACAGAATGAAATTTTCAAACTCCCTATATTCTTTTTTATCTCGAACCATATGTTACCCCCACACATAACTTACTAAGGGGTTAAAAATCGCATAGATAAAAAAAATATATAACGGTTTTATCAGTTCCGTGTTATTGATGGTTGGTGCTTGAAAACCGAAGCACGTTTCTTGTAAGACAAATCCGAAACCCGAAGAGAAATATTGCCATAAGGCCTAAATTCCTCTGAGGTTAATTTGGACACGTACGTCTGTCGGTCGCGCGTACGGATGAACATTGGTTTCTATAATTATAGGGTTGCCATCTCTAAAATTTGGAAACCAGGACAAGACGTGCGAAAACCCCGGATTTTAGAGTCCACAACCCGGACATGAGTCGAAGTGCGCATCGTGGCAACTACGTCGGGAGGGGTTGGGGGACTGTGAAGTCAAAATCAAAATCAAAATCAAAAAGTTTATTTCAACTAGGCCAATTACAGGCACTTATGAATTGTCAAAAGACATAAAATAAAACAATTACGAAAATAGTTATGGTGCTACAGTCCCTGTCACAAGACATAAAAACTGTGAAAGTACCGTAGGTGCTCATTCCAAAGCGTAGATCTCTATGGAGAAGAATGAGCAAGAAACTCCATGGACACTCTTTTTCAATCGCCAAAATTATTACAAAACTTTTGTTACATCATTCATCATCAGATGGTACATTACGTGAGAACGATGTGGCAAGTTAATAGTGTCCATAGTAAAATGAAAAGACAATTCAAAATTAAGTTACTACTAATTAAAATAGGCCGTGGCAGCTAAGAGATGACCAGTCCCAACAGACAGCGCCCGTTCACGAACATGACACATATATCAGCACCATTCAGCTCAACCATTTTGAAGGGAACTAAATGATCCGACATACACGCCACCATCAGCGAAACCTTTGAGTGAGCATGACATACTCTCAACTGCCAGAGTCATTGAACAAGTACGCGTGTGAGTCTTTAAATTTTTAGACCCAGACTACAAATGAAGCCCCTCTAATAACTGGGGAAACCCGGACGGATGGCAAACTTAGTTCTGTACAGGACCATACAGTTGCGCAGACGTCGGTGGTGCGTACGATTCACGTACGTGACCGACCGTACGCAAGCAACATCAATGTCAAAGGAATTCAGGCCTAAGTATTTGCAGATATAGGTAGGTATATCTTTGTTTTTATTTTAAAGAAAGGTTTAGGGCATACGAAATCACAACGAATGATTATGATATTAAAAGACGTGTATTGAATAATAACAGTCTTGCCAGTTTCTAAATTATAATGGAAACATATCTCGAAGGCCTCATGATTCAATTTAGACTACTGATTGTTGGTTTTGTCCAGCTTTTCAAATACTATCGAACATAAAAATAAGGTTCTTTAAACATCGACAACTCTATAAGACAGAAAACCAAAGTATTTCTTTCGAACGCCCCTACTTCTAGTCTTAAGATATAGTCATCGGATATCATCAGATTATCTTGATAGTGTTAGATGTCATGTAAACGACCACTTAATAAATCTTCATCAAGAAAATTTATAACCACAAGACGTCGCGTGCAGACGATAAGAAAAAACATAAGTAATAAAAAATATGTCAATGTCATACATGTTGTTAACAGCATACTTTTAATCATTTATTTAGACGACTTTACTCGCGTGCATTTGATTTGATGATTGGGGTGCGATTATTATTATTATACAATGAATAGGAGTTATTTAATCTTTTGGCTATTCTCATTATAGGCAAAGTATTGAACCACGTTACTAATCACTGACAAAGTTACGAGGTGTTATGAAATGATTCGCATACGAGCATGTTACCCTCCTTGGGTAAATCGCAAGTAACACTTACTCGTCAAAACTCCTGCCTGCTCCATTGCCTTGTGCCAGGGTTACAGTCACACTATTGAACATGACAAAATCATAATGACTTGCTAAGTGGAAATTTCATGAAATGAGCACATCCTCTGACTCTCCTTGGTTAAAACGCAAGAGACTCTTACTGGTTTAAAAATGCCAGCTTTGCATTCCATTTACGGTGTGCAAACTTCAACGGTATCTGTCTTCAAGTAGCCCCGTATTTATAAGACGAAGTAGTACTGTGTGACAATATTTCTAACTGCTATGGGTGAAGCGGACGTACTGTTTACCAAAATTCATTTGCCCTTTGCTTTCACAACTGATTTGTAGCACTTCACACGCAATTATCTATCCGAAACACAGTATATAAACAATTGTTGCTCAGTGAATACGTTCCTTATTCTCCAAACATTCGAAGTGCATAATCGCGATATTTAACGGCATTTCCCGGTAGTGCATGGAGACTTGCGGTTAGACTGCCATACTTAAAAAAAAAACAATTTAGTCCATACATTATTATGTAGACAAAGAAAAATAAAATATGATTATAACGTTTACGAGCCAAGAAAACAAATGTCAAATTAAAAAACTAGTCAAATGTGACAAACCTGTACAATTTAGGAAACAGAATGCGGAAGAAATATTTCAACGATTCACCTCAAAATCATGTGACGCAACTATGAACCTTAATTATCATAAAATATAAACATTTTAAACATAAATTAGATTAACTTAGTAGAAATGCGTGGGTCCTTGATCACGAGTAACCGCAAGGTAAACTGTAAACTAGTTCAAACTGACTTTATGAATAGTAAAACAGTTGCATTTTATGGTTTGTTCAAAGAATGGCTCGTTGTTTTGTTTTTGTACCATTCTAAATGGGTCTTGGTGCCTTGTTTACGTTGAGAGTATAAAAGGTATTTTTGAATTGTATTGAAAGATGAATGCTGATCTAATTTTGATTTATTTCCTACCTAGACATTGACCTTTTCCCTTGCAATATATAAAAGCGACAAAACAAGCACTGATTATCAAAAAATCATACACGTGAGTCACAGGGTCACAGAGAGGAAGTGGTAGTGGCGGTAACCCAGCAGTGGGGTCATTATAGATTATTATAAGTTATGTTGCTTTATGATATGATTATGTTCTTTATCAAAACTCTTGAGGAAAATTGGCAATTTTTACGAAATTGATGGTAGCACCACTGATAAATTTATTACAGATCTCACAGTATTAGATACCGTGGGATAATTTTCAAGTAAAACACGAGGGAAGTCGCTGACAACAGCAAGTTATTACATAAGACGATGTTCAAATATTTACCAAAGTCATTGACACTGATTTGAACTCACCTGTTAAAGAAACCTTTGAAGATAAAGCACAAGTTACACAAGAATAAAAAGAAAAGTGGAAGTTGTGTTCTTTGTAAAAAAGATGTTTCTTTTCAAATTATTCTGTCAAGTGTTTGTTATCAATGTTCTTGCAATAATGAAGCTTATACGGTACTTCAAATGGAAATAAAAATTGGAACTTTCGACTTTGGATTTCTACGAAAATGTGTGAAATAATATGTTGGAACAATTTCGATGCGTTTCAAATCCAATGCATTTTTGAACATTTTTTTTTTTGGCTCAGAATTGTCCATTAAAAAATCTTTAGATTCGTTCGTTACTTATTCAGAAAGATTTGGGCCTATTTTTGTTTTCGAACAGGGATGATTTTTAGTCAACTAAAGTCCCATGATAGCCATTCTTGGTCGCAGACACAAAGGTGCATCAAGTCGCGTCAGTGTCCATAATGACAAATTTTATGACTGTGAGGGATGACACTCTATGTGACGTAAAGACGGTTAAGATAGTAACAAAGTGACAGCATGTATTTTGATGGATGTAAAGGAAGAAGTTCCAGGAAAAGTACAAACATTTGTGAATTGTCTAAGCTAATGTATAATAGTGTTGAAAGTAAAAATAAGTTAATGATATAGTTACATCTGATAGGGGAGAATGGAAGAAAAAAACGAATGGGATAAAGGCAGGAAGATGATGAAAGTGTGACAGTGAGTTCCGCTCCAATCAGGTAACGGGAGGACTCATTTGATGAGGATTTTACCTCATTTTCTCGCATTTAGAACTTGGTATAATAACTGATTCATTATACACGTGACCTAATCCGTACCGATTCATATTCTAGGCAACAACTTGGACTGTTATTACATAGACTTTTTGAGACAACTGACAAATTGAATTCTAGTTATAGTAGGGGAGCCGAGGATGCTAAATTTGCAGTTACTCGAGCGTCATGGAGACCTATTGGATTTGAAAGATTATGTTCTAAAAAGAAAAAAAGTTTCTGACAAGTTTTCTATTTTAGTGAGGGGGAGAGCTTGTAAAGAGCTTTGAAACTGTAAAAAAAAACAGTTGTACAGAAGTACTCGAGCGCGTCAGATATTTATAGTGTAAACGCGCTTTACATTTCTGATAACCAATACATATTAATCTGACGATTAACCTTCTATTGGTGACGTGCAGTCAATTTGACACCTATTTACTAAAACCACTGAATATGTGTCGAACAACTGTTTCCCCTCACCTGCACTTCTCAGTAGCTGCATTTAGCTCAGTTTGGCGTCCGATTTAACAAAAATTGTTCATTGCAAACGCACAGATGATGAGATATAGGATACCCGACGTCAATTTGACGTCACGTTACCAATTGTGTCCGAAATTTATACTATTATCAAGTTGCAATTTTTCACTGAAAATTAATCCAAATGACGAAGATTACGATTATTAACACTGAGATTTTAAAACAAAATAGCAGTAATGAGTTTGAACAGAATCACTGAGTGGAATCTGATCGTAACACGAAAAGTGACCAGAAAGTCCAGAACCTGACCCGGACTCCGAGGATGAGTCTTTTAGTAATTTGAAAAATGATAGGGTTTTGTTGCTCAATAAGTGCCGCAAAAAATAAAAAAAGAACATCACATCTATACAAGTAGTGCAATAATCCTGCCTTTATTACCTAAAATAAAACACACTCCTCACCAAAATTTATCTTTTTTTTTCCACTGTAGTAGTATGTTAAATCATTTTTTTTTCGTTACTTATTAAAGTATCAATAAGAACTGATCGTTGGATTTCATTTTGATTTATTTATTTAATTTAATCTTCATTGATTTCAGTATCTACAAAAATGCAACGTGAATATTAATACTAAGTTTGTGTTAATAATATACGTAAAATTTTCTATTGTAATAATATATAAAAAGTGTTTAATTTATGAAAGTAAGATATCTACTTGTAAATAAAGCCATTTGTTTCATCTCTATGCACTTAGTTGTCCTGAAATTCGACTTTGCAGAAGTACGTCAAAATGACGGTACGTCACCAATACTGTTACTCAATCTGACGTCACCAGTAGAAGGTTAACTCGAGGGGGCTGTCCGTGGCAAGCGGTTGAAAATCCAAAAAAAAATAAGTTACTCGAGCGCGTCAGATATTCAAAGTGTATGTAAAGTAAACCCTAAAAAGTGTCGTATTAAAATGTCTGACGATTTGGATGTGGCGCGAAGTAATAATTCATATTTCTATCTGTAAAAAAAAAAAACGTAATCTCGAGATACTCGAGCGCGTCAGATTTTTATGCAGGAGGTTCAAATTGATATCATAGTCCTCCTGAATAATAATCTGACAATTATACGGAGGGATATCGCTATTCTGAGCATCTTAAAATAAATTTATAAAGAAGATAACTGCATTCACGCATAAAAAAAGTATAAAATTAAATTAAATGTAGTAATTACAAATAGAAACTCGTCTACATCATTAAAATCCTATCAAAAACATAAATGTCAAATGAGAGCCAAGTTCAATTATGATATATGCCTTGGTTTACGACTTCACGGACAAAATAAGTGAAATCTAAATAGGTGCCAAGTTCAGTGGTCAGAGGGCCAAAGCCTGCCAGGGTCACGGGACTTATTCCATCACCGTGACCCCGGAACATAAAGGGCTATTGAAGGACACCGTTGATTTTAGTCAGTACGAGTCTGACAGTCCCTCCCGCCCTGCCCGGGGTGGGAGGACTCATTTAATGATTTTACCACGTTAAAAAAAAAAAAAAAAAAGTTAAGTGGTCAGTCCTGAAGTTTATTTATACATATCATAATATAAAAATCAATGGCACTTTTCGTTGTAATTTTATAACTCAAGAAAGGGCTCACCTATCCAAACCAAATATTTAACTTTGATCAGACTATTTAGTAGTTGGTTTATGTGAAGTTTGCACAAAATCAGTAGAGCGGTTCTTCATTTATCACATTTTTTTGTAACAAATTAATTCAATAAAAGGCGGATCATTTTGTTAATGGGATTTTTGCTGTCAAAGTACCGAAGCACCTAACGGGCTGAAATGAAGATGTAAATAAAAATTTAATAAAATATGCACAAAATTATTTTTAATTAATAAAACTCACACAGGATAAATAAATGGCATAATGGCCTCTTTCCATGCCTGGCATGCCATATTATTGCTCGGAACGCCACATACATTAAATCACGACCGATAGTAGCGAACTAACTGGTACTTCACCTTTTCTTCACGATTCTACCGACTTCGCCCCATGGAAAACGTCAGATTATTAGTGAGTATGACTTTTACAGTGTAACCTTCAATAAAAAAAAAAAATGAAACGCGCTCGAGTATTTCAAAATGACGTTTTTTTTTTACAACTTCAGTACTCGCTCATTTCCTAATGCCACGCTCAAATTGTCAGATTATTGAAATATACACTCTTCTGAACGTAATTAATCTACCTTTTCTTAATCTGACGCGCTCGAGTATTTCTGCGGATCGATTTTTTTTTACTAATCTGACCGGTTCTCCCAGACAAACCCCACCAGATAAAGGGTTGATATTTGGTACAGGTACATTAAAGGGTGCAAGGATTCTCTCTTATAATAATCTGACGCGCTGGAGTAACAGCAAAAATCCCTTCCTGGGCTCCCCAACTATTATACAGACCTTCAACTTACGAGGCACGTGCCCTTTACCGTAATATATACAAGTAAAGTTGTTATATTTATGTTTTTATTTAAACCTCTCGCATACAAAATAGTTGAATTTATCTTAATCGCGCATATTTTGTAAGCACCGCGCGCGCCGTTTACGCCTCCCTTATGAATTTGTTGTAGGAAATCATGACGTAAAATCATAAGCTGCTGTCAGCAGCCGATTATTGAAAGTAGAATGCTGATATAATACTGATGACGTCTTAAAATAAGGCGCGTGCTATGCGGCTCGATGCGGATATTTTGGGCATTCTATACTACTCAACGAAACAAAATTGATAGGGATTTCTTCATAATATCTAATTCTTCGCCAACGACGCATCGGTGAAGAATAATAATATAAGTTGGCAGAGTTTTGGGCTAGTAAAATATAATTACCGTCGTGCCAACGACACGAGAAAAAGGATTCTATACTTAAGTAAAATGTTTCATTTCGTTAAGAAATGTATAATAGCAAACTATGTATGTGTATATGGGTTGGTAAAGCTAGTGTAGGGTAAATCATCAAATGAGTCTCCCACCCCGGGCAGGGCGGAACGGGCTCTCAGACTCGTACTGACTAAAATCCACGGTGTCCCTCAATAGCCCTTTATGTTCCGGGGTCACGGTAATGAGATAAGTCCCGCTACCTAGGGTCACTGGCTTCAACAAGTTACAGTTCTGTGGAGTATCATGTTTCACTACATAGGCAGCAGTAATTAGCAACACCATAATAATCATTAGAGCATCGAAGGTGTAGTCCTTCACACGCATCAAAGACCACCTAACTAGGGAACTAACTTCCACGCAATTTAAAATGAAATCTTTGTACGGAATAGATTCTATTTATGTGATAATGGTCAAGACCCCATCGCCCATAGATTTTCAGATACTTATCAAACGGTCAAATCTGCGTAGACCTTGTCATCGATTGTTTTTTACGGAAGTGCAACACAATCGATTGCAAGTCTAGATTCTAATTTATTGCATTGTTATTGATATTATGAGAGATCGATATAATTTCTTGCCGGGGCCACACTAACGGGAAATGTCGTGAATAATCTTTAAAATCTATCCTAATATACCTATGCCTACTTGTTTGTTGGGTTGAATTTGTCAAGCTGTGGAAATACTGGTTCGAATTCAATAATTCATAAACGCTACGTCCAATAAGAGCCGAGCAATAGGGGTAAAACCGCGTGGAACGGCTAGTATTTGTACAAACTTGTATCATCGCGATAATTAACGGGATTTTTCGTTAGAAAGACGGATTATTTCTTAAAAAATTATGGCCGATTCTTTCAAAACAAATCTTTAAATTTAACCATCATCATCTGCCTAGCCTTTTCCCAACTATATTGTGGTCGGCTTCCAGTCGAACCAGGTGCAGCTGGATATCAGTATTTTACGTGAAGCGACTGCCTATCGGACCTCCACGACCCAGTAACTGGGTAATACGTTACTCCATGGTAAGACTGGTTGTCAAACTTTAGAGCTTCTGACTAACAGTAACGACTGTCAAAGATCTACAAATGACAGCCGGGACCAACGGCGTTACGTACTTTCCGAGGCATGGAGGAAACTCGCTATGACAGATGGTCACCCATCTATAGACCAACCTCGGCAAGCGCGGCTTAACCCGGAAGTGTGGCCTATGCGGCTGTAATTATTTAACCACGAGCTCCTCCTAAATTCTCTAAATTCAACCAATGCACTTTAAAACAGACCTTACAAAATCGATTCAAGAATTGCAACACAAAGAAATAGGGGAACATTAAATTCGTGACCAGCCCCGAGCAACGCCGCTGAACAGACCCAGTATGGTAAATAGATAATGTTTGTGTTACCTCGTCACGGTGGATTGTACTGCAGATAGTAGGGTCGTGACGGAACTTCGGATATCGGTGGAGACTCGAATAATGAATAATTTTAATGTCTTGGATTTTAAGGCAATGTGAGACGTGCTGGCTTAAATGTTGTGCCTATTGCCGGCTGTAACGCGTGAAATAATCCACTGTGTAAAGCAACGCGAATTCTACGTGTGGACGGCACTACGAACGTTACATGTAACGTACACACGTAGAATTCGCGTTACATTACACGGTAGATTACACCACGCGTTATACCGGGTTGGACCTGGGTGTCGAGTCTGGTAATTATTAGTCAGAATAGCGCCACAATGGCGTTTCAATTTTCGAACCATTTTTTACTCAGCAGTAAAAAATGGTTCGAATAAGCACTACAATTGAAAAGCCATTGTGACGCCATTCTGCCTAATAATTACCAGACTCGACACCCTGGTTTATGACGGCTTTGAACGGTTGGTGCAGTGGCTGTGAGGCAATCCTCACACGGAACAAACATTTGTTTGACCTACAGTCTGGATTCGGATTCTGGCTGTCTGTGTCTGTGAATTAAGAGCTTGTTAACACACCCACGATACAAGGTGAACACGTGTCAATGGGAAGGAAATGGAGGCAAAGTTAGAACAAATATTCGCCAATTTTGACTTTCGACCTTATGGCCTTGTCCAAACTCCACGAAAGTGGAGAGGAGACGTGAGAAACGAACCTATGTTCAACATTTTCTTTCCCTTTAAATCCTGAATAGGCTACTAATACTTTACAAAAACTCATTTTCAACACAGGTTCGTTATTAAAAAAAATATGAGCCTTGAGCAAAATTGTATTCTTTCAGTGGTACCTATATAGTATGTCATGCTCACTCAAAGGTCTCGCTGATGGTGGCGTGTATGTCGGATCATTTAGTTCCCTTCAAAATGGTTGAGCTGAATGGTGCTGATATATGTGTCATGTTCGTGAACGGGCGCTGTCTGTTGGGACTGGTCATCTCTTAGCTGCCACGGCCTATTTTTAATTATTAGTAACTTTATTTTGAATTGTCTTTTCATTTTACTATGGACACTATTAACTTGCCACATCGTTCTCACGTAATGTACCATCTGATGATGAATGATGTAACAAAAGTTTTGTAATAATTTTGGCGATTGAAAAAGAGTGTCCATGGAGTTTCTTGCTCATTCTTCTCCATAGAGATCTACGCTTTGGAATGAGCACCTACGGTACTTTCACATATTTTGGCAAAGTTTTTATGTCTTGTGACTGGGACTGTAGCACCATAACTATTTTTGTAATTGTTTTATTTTATGTCTTTTGACAATTCATAAGTGCCTGTAATTGGCCTAGTTGAAATAAACGTTTTGATTTGATTTGATTTGATTTGATTTATGTTACTGTGGCTGTGATACCTAACTTTCATGGAGACCAGAAGTACCTAATACCATGTCTTCATAATTATGATCATTATATTATGTCAGTCATCAGTGGATGTAACCTAATAATATTGCGAACCCATCAATTGTTTGAGGCGAAGGTTTAACTTACTGCATCTATAGAAATAAATACAGAAGGCTCACTCATGCAAATATGAAAAGAGGGAGATAAAAAAAAAGAAATCCTCTTCTATTTAATTTGTTTGAACTTTTTCACTGCTCGTTTCCCTCTAACATCTCTCTGTCTTCTGTATTTGTATCTATACCAATTTGCACACAATCAAACCAATTCCTTACATTCCTTTTATCTCCAAGAAACGATTTCTAAGAACAAAACAGTAAATTAAAAGTAGGCTTTATCTCAAGAATACAGTAAGAGTACGTTCAGATGACAAGCGCTCAACGCGCGATCAACGCGCGTAAAATTTTTGTATAGTGTTTACATGACACGCGCTTGTCAGGCGTCGAACGCGCGTTATCGCGACCGTCATGGTATTCAGTACAGTTCTTACATTTGTTGAAGATGGACGTTGAAACAGTTTTAACAGTGATTCTATACCGACGGCTGAAACGACGCGACAGAAGACGCAGATATTGGGTCCACCCAATTTTGTCACACAGGCTGACTGAAAGCCAGTACATAATTTTGTATCCTAAGTTAAGGCAATTCGGACCCAAATTTTTTAACTTCTTCGGAATGTCCATCAAGTCATTTGATGAGTTACTATAAATAATTCCGTATTAAAAACTTCGGTTTCCATTTCGGACGATTTTTGGACGGACTGATACTGAAGAACCCTAAAATACGTCTATCCGCGTCGAAAGCGCGCGCTCAACTGAACGGAAATATAGAAAAACAATGATCTCAAGGCGCGCGTTGACGCGCGCTTTCAACAGTCGAGCGCTAGCGCAGCGTTCAACGCGCGCTGTATTAAAACGCGCGTTAGCATGTGTACAGCCTGAATAAAATGTATGTAGTTGTAAACGCGCGTTATCAAAACGCGCGTTGAGCGCTGGTCATCTGAACGTACTCTAAATTAAAACCTTACCGAAGAATTTCTCTTATTTCTTAAACGCTGATTAACTCTTTTGATCTGTTAATGTTTACAAGTAATAAGATGAAATTTAAAGGAATTCAAATCTCTTGAATTTTGTTATTTGATGACTGATTTTAATGGAACTCAAGGTTTAAGGTTTGGGACTCAGATCAAAGAAATAGGCAGATAGATCGCTCAGAACACGCGAGTGGGTCCACCAAAGTTAGTACAAAATGAAATCGAATTACATTCCATAACGTTTTCTTTGTTTTTGAGAACAACTTTTACAATCGTTAAAGACACGTGACGGCATATTTTGGCAATCAACAAAAACTCGCCGCTCGGTACGACGACGCGTAGCTTCGTTCTGTCGCGACTTTGTATTCGATTTTGATTTTGTATTAACTTTGGTGGACCCACTTGCGTGTTCTGAGCGCTCTACCTATTTCTTTGATCTGAGGTTTGGGACTTCTAAAGTTCTTCTAAAGTTTAAGGCTTCAAGTCTTGAGTCAAATTTTAAACAAAATATTCACTACATGCTAGATACTACAACTCTACAGAAGTTTTTAAACAGAAATAGTTCCCAACACTCTCATTACAAAAAAACAGAAACTTTGTCGTATTCGTTAAATTGTTTTGAGCTAACCATTGTGTTAAGTATCTTCATAACAAGTAAAAATCCCGTTTTAAATTCTAAAGAGCCATTTAGACGGGGAGAGTTTCACGACTCGAACATACGATAATCGAAGGAATATAAAATATTGTCTTCGTCTAAACATCGCCCGTTGACTTGGGCGATAATCGCCTCGAATAGAAAGATTTCTCGTAAGGGAAAGTGTCCGTCTAAACAGAACGTCAAAGCAATAATCGCATTTCAATTTTTTATGACAGTTGCTAACATGAGTGACATAATAAAACAAAACGGTTCGAACTGATTTGTACGATACTCGTATGAACGAGAAAAAATGTCATACGAGATCGGGTTTAGACAAGTCGAGTTTCTCGTATGCGAGAATCTTCTTACAATAATATCGCCGTGTAAACAAACATAGACATTATCGCCTACGATAATGTCATAGGCGAATCTCGTATGACATAATCGTAGACGAGATTTTAGTTCTTGCCTGTGTGTAAACAGTTTGATACGATTATTTTATGGCGATTATTGCTTGCCATAATTGCTTAGACATTCTCGAACGGAAACGTTCGAGAAACTCTCCCCGTCTAAATGGCGCTTAATGGTAGTAATTATCTCGCATTAAACCTTCCTCGGTGTATTTCATCGACCGACTGCTGACAGCCAACTAAACGCCTGCAACGAGCCCGAATAATTAAATTGTGACTCAATTTTGTCAACGGATTCAGTGGGTACGGTTAGCCGATACAAAATCAGACCCTATAGCCAAATGGCAAGCGACATTCGCTAAAGTTCAGCAGTCGCTAATACACTTTCAACCTTATACCCCATGGCATAAAGTTAAAAATCTTTCAAAGATTACAGATCGTTTTCGTTTGTTATGTTCGCTATCGCTCAGCAGTCTTTATTAGATTTTCAACTTTATGCGATGGGTATAAAGTTAAAAATGTATTAGCGACTGCTAAACGTTAGCGATTGCCGTTTGGCTAAAGCCAAACCTATAGGCCCTATAGGGCCTGAACAGAAATCGAAAGTGCTGAACAGCATTCAGCCTATGCTGACTAAATTATCGGCTGAAACCATGCTGAGTTCAGACGAGAGTGAAGTATTTTAACAGCTGTCTCAGCATAAGCTACTCAGCATTCGCCATTTTTCTTTTAGAGCTGCTCAGAACACGCTCAGATATTGTATCGGCTAACCGTACCCATTGTTTAGCGTTGCTCAACCTTCACGGATGAGTAAGCTTGCAACTAGTTGTTCTTCTGTATGCTGCTACTCTATGGCACCTAGTGTGTGTGCTCCACGGTCACTATCAGTAGTATCGCCCTTGACACAGTCGTGATAATACGCCAATGATACTGTTTCATTACAAATTATGTCATAACTATGTGGTAATAAAGGCTCTTTCTTATGAAGCATTGTTATCTTTTTTTAATTATAGGCATTACGACGCGACTATTTGCTTGATTTCCGAGTAATTGCAATGGAATTCGAAGATTGTGGATTTCTAGGATCTTACTATGAGTTCGTGTTGGTATTTACTTGTAATACGCCATGCTGAGCTCCTTGAGTTATGAGTCGAGCTTCACGATAACTGACAAATGCTTGCAATTTCATCTCATTTCACTGACTGGACAGGTCCACTCAAATTTATATGGCTCTTTCTTCAAAAGACCATCTGGGACACAAACCTGCAGGGTCCTCGCATGACTTAACCAAATTTAATGTCTGTCCACTTTAAAAGAGATCTTTAAAAGAGACCCCTGAGTTTGTTTCGGATGTTTCTTCTCAGAGTAGTCAGGTACGAAACACCGGCCTCATCTAGCTATAAAAAATGTGTTTTGACTTGTGAGTGTTTGTGAAAATCTATTTGCAAAATAAATATCATTTTTATGCGTCAAGTTGGTAGTGGGGACTATACTATCAAATCGATTGCAAAGATTGTGATAGAGATGTGAATTAAGGGGGCACTCGCAGAGTGAAGTACGTAGTTAAGTTTAATATGCGCCATATCCTTTATACTTACCTTTTTTGAAAAACAAGCCAAAAATATTCATCAAAATATCTAAATAGTTGGCAAGAATTGGCAGATTTCATCTGCCCAACTAATGAAACTAGGAGGAGCTATCTTCGCTTCGCAAGCAGGGCGCAGTATTCCTGTTAGCACTTTAAAAAGCAATCAGAATGTAGGTTAACAAGTTTCTAGTGACGCTTCTATTCCTATTTCAGTTTTGTCGACAATTCGCCGTAGTTATTTGTCGAGAAAAATTCACAACGGTCCTCAAATTGCATAGGATTCTTTTTCCTCTTTTCGTGAGATGCAGTTAGGTTTTAATTGCTTGACAAAAATCTGTAGTTACTGCACACATTTTAGTCAGGCAAAGATGAATAGCGTACGATTTTGATTCATAAATTCAGCATAGGTATCTATCAGCATTAGTCTTTTTTTTTTAAAGCGATACTGTTTTCGAATATGTACCTACTCAGAAAATAGTTATAGTGTATGATATTACACCTAAAAAGGCCGTATAACGAGCATAATTATTCGTGAAAATTTTTAGTTAGAAAGGTCGCGAGCTTAATAATCGCAACTAGCGTGCTTTTATGATCAGAATCAGAAGTTTGATCCTGTACAAGGTGAAAGGTACATAAGGAAGCATTGTAGCTGGTAGCACTCTGGACAGTCAGCGTCATAATGTGGATGGGCCCCCTTTAACAGCCACCTACATTCGTTACTAGAATATCCAGTTAATGCATTTTTTTGGAGTGGCATCTCGCAGTTCAACCTAGAAGAGGTTTTGAGCTTCATAACCGGACTTTTTTGTGGATGCCCTAAATGACTTTAAGGCCTCCAACCAGGGGAGTACAACCCAGTTGATGCAACTTCCTGTACCTTTTTTACATAACTCCAGGGTGGGTTTGTCCAAAAAAAAAGCTCCATGTGGAATAGGCGTGAGATTAAACATTTATGTAAAGAAGACAGTATATATATCACAGTTTATAAAACACGACTAAAAGAAAAAATACTAGCATTTTGGTCCTCCAATTCCGGGTAAAAAAACCTAAGTAGCTATGTAAATTACAAACACGTACATACTCGTAGACTCGTACTATAATCCTATTTGTTTTATTTTTGTCGCATTGCCAAGTGGATTAGATAAACCGGTTTGTAGATATTGATCTTAGTTCCGTAATAAGTATCTGTTTAATTGATCTGTATCCTGTTTAATTGTGGTCGTGACAATAGTGGTGACATTGTCAAGTAAAAATTGCCGGAGTCTGCCGGATCTTGGTTGGGTTTCTTGGATTAAATGGAAAATAAAAATTCGTAAGTAATCCAAGTAACAATTAGTTTTGAGAGGAAACCGCTTCGAGCTTTTTTTTAAGGTGGTAATAATTATCATCAAATGAGTCCCCAGGGCAGAGCAGGAGGGACTCTCATACTTGTACTGACTAAAATCCACAGTGCCCTTCAAAAGCTCTTTGCGTTCCAGGGTCATGATAATAAGGTAAGTCCCGCGACCAACCGCTTAAAGCTTTCAGAAAGTTTAACTTACATTATACATATATTTTTCAAAGGACTATTATAATTATGAGCTGTTATGAGGATGCTGTCATATCGTAACGTATTTGTTGTATTTTTCGTAATATTTATAGAATGTTCTAGGTAGGTACTTGCGAAGTCTAGTCAGGCGCTTTGTCCGTAAATTATTCTATCTCATGTTACATACTGCTTTTGACAAAGTTCAAGTTTTAAACTATTAAAACTTATTTTTTTAAAGTTCGGGTTGTCTTGATGTGTTTATTCAGATATGTTGTATTGCTTACTGTACGGTCCTATCCGTCTTCGCCGAGTTGACCTTAAACACGGTGATATTATTTTCATGTTACACTGTTACTTATATGTATTACCTACTAACCTATTACAACATCGACAAACCCATATTATTATGATGTTCCTTCACGAAAATTCGCACCAAGTTTTTTCAATAGAAAGAGAGCAAAAAATATCGTCGAGCACAAAAATCGTGACTAGAACGCGGAAGTAAGGCAAACAATAAAAGAAAAACCTTTATCGATTTCATCTCGATGTTATTTGATTATTATTTTTATTGACATATCGATTATTCATCTATTTGACATGATATCACAAATCAAAGTCGCTTTTTTATTCGCATTTTTTATTTATTTTATACTACTTAATACACTCTCCGGAGCCCGGACCCTGTTACCGATGCTGGTAGACTGCTATTTTATATTTTATAATGTTTTAGTTTTTGTAAAAAATACTTAAGATAAGTGTGTAATCTTTCGACTAGTATCAGGTTGGGAATCTTCGTGCAAATGTATGATGTAATCTGCGTGCTGGGCGTAGGTAAAGTATGTTGAAGGATTGATCATCACGTTCACGTAACTTGAATCCAGTTATTAAAGCTTTTGAAGATAACGTCCGCCGAGTACGTGTGTGCCTTGTTCAACTTACTTCACTGTCAGAAACTGACGTAATAGCTAATGGCCATCTCACCAGAGCTCGGAGTTCGTTAAGAAGGTTAAAGCAATGACGCGCGCTGACAAGTGTATAAAATGAATAAAGTAAATTGAATGGAGTTTTCAGCAATAGACATTTTACAGGAACTTTACGAACAAATTGTTCGTAATCTCGATCAAAATCAACTGTTATTGCACTTCAAAATTTCTTAAGACAGTTCCCGAAAACGCCTCGTAGTTCACAGTACATATTAATCAACCTGTAATGCTCCTCCTGGACACAAAATCAAGATCGTTTCAGCTACAAACAAACATACAAACTTTCGCATCTAATATTAATAAAATAGAATTAATAAACATTGTAGAACACTTGATAGCCACATGACTGGACTACATTCCCTGTGTTTATTGACCGATATAAGCAATGAAGTTTGTTAAGTTAGTGCAGGTTACTTGATGAGGCTTAGTTAATCTAAGTGACGGAGTTATTAAGAAGGTGCATGTCTAAGTTTAAGGTATTTAGGGCTTTACGTAGGTGGACAGAGAATTGTAATTTATTTGACAGCAGCAGCAAATAAATAAATTGAAACAAGTAATACTACGAGTCACTCATAGATTTTTCTAAAGGGGTAGACGGAGACAGAAACTTTAACTAATCGACTTAATAATTTAAAAAATACAGTGCAATTAGAGATTACATTCACTATAAAAATATCTTCTTCTTTTAAAAACAGGGTGTAAGGGACATCGACGCACAAACGGATACCATGGGTTCAGAACATGATATTGGACCACCCCGTGTTGGATTTTTTCGTCGGTCTTTTTCTAATTTTTTAATACTAATTTTTTTTTCTTATACTGAGCGTGATTAGGTGCTACAGGTACTGTGATACTGGACACAGTATTTAGGTATACGATGACTGCCCTATTAGTAAAAGTACTCTGTGACGATGACCTTTCGTTTGAACATCTATGAGAGAGAGTGAAAAGGCACTATTTCTAGTTTTATTTAAATTGCGGTCCTTTTAGTGAAAGTAGTGAATTAATAACTTTTTTTAATCTCATTGGGCTACGTCAGAATAACGATTACGAACAGTCCAAAGTAAAAAAATTCTAACAAAAAATTAGGAAAACACCGACGAAAAATTCCAACACTGGGGGGTCTAGAATCATGTCCCAGGACATGATTCTAGACCCCCCAGTGTTGGAATTTTTCACCGTGGTATCCGTTTGTACGTCGATATCACTTACACCCTGTATAAAAATCAAGTGCTGTTCGTCTTGCTAAAACTCGAAAACGGCTGGACCTATTTGGCTGATTTTTGTTTTGAATTATTTTTGAAAGTCCAAGGAAAGTTTAAAGGGTGATTTTGAGGCGGAACAAAATTTGCCGGGTCAGCTAGTGAATAAATGAAAAACAATTTTTGAAACTATCATTATGATAGATCATTTAGTGTTATTTATTGCTTTGAGTACTAAATACAATTATGTTGTTAGGTAACTATGAGTGTGCAGCAGTGTATTAAATAGGGGGTTTTTCGATATTACAGTGGAAACTTATTTGTTGTGAATTGTGAGTAAGCACAAATCAACTGAAGTTTTTATTATAATTATTATATCTCACTTCTTACCGCCAGGGTGTAACCTGCGTGTAGTTCGAAAATTATCCCACGGAAACGTCATACCGGGATTAAAAGTATCCTATGTGTTAACCCTGATTACAAACTATCTGTATACAAAATTTGATCCAAATCTGTACAGTAGTTTTTGTTTAAGAGAGCAGCAAACTAAGATGCTCAAACATCCATTCATCACCATCTACGAGCATGTACTTAGGAAAGAAAGAATCCCGAATCTGTCAACTTTGCGCAAATCTATTACCTACGGAAAGACGTCTGTACCATAAATACCATGGTGTCTGTACCATATACAATATTCAATTCTTATTAGGTAGTTCTCATAAGAAAACGGTTTTTTGAACATTTCATCATTAGAAAAGGTAGGTACGTAACGTTGTAATTTGTGGTCTTTCCGTGGAAATTATTTACTCAAGTCCTAAGTAAATAAATGATTAATAAAATGACTTTGTACCTACTTAGGTATTTCCTAGAATTAATTAGTATCGTTTTGACTAATGATGCGTTTTTAACTGAAACACAGACGTCATTGTCAACGGAAAAAATATAATTAGAAAAAACAAGGTAGGTATGTACGTTTAAAATTTGTTGGATTGTACCTTTCTGTTCATATAATCCGTTTGTAAATAATTATTAAATCATACGTTCTAGTGTATTTGGAAACAGTGTTCTCCCAAAATTATGAATCACAAACAAAGTAATCATCATCATCATCTGTGTTAATAATAAAATATTTATCAGCCATTATCTATACATATAATAAAACTGTAGAAAAGTAATTTTTGTACATTCAAAAAAAACTCAAAAAATAAAGCCAGGGTTATAAAGGACAACCAATAGAACCCATTTCTAGCATTTTTAGAATTTTTGTCTGTTTGTCTGTTTGTCTGTTTGTATGTTTATTTGTTCGGGCATCACGTAAAATGTACAAAAGTTATGTAGATAACTTTAATACACAACGACTGACCGTAACTTGAATTAACATTTAGTTTTTGTTTCATTGAAATCGGACCAGTCTATCAAAAGATATTTGAGTTCAAAGTGTACCAGAAGTAAAATTACGGTCAGTTTACACCGAACGCGCAGTTCAGTAGCGCGATCTAGCTTGGAATAGGAAAACTACATTTTCAAATATAATGGTGTGGACTGGAGTGGAGTGGTTTGGAGAGGGTTGTTGTGGGATAAATTGGGATGGAGTGGGATAAAGTGGGATGGAGCGGGATGGAGTGGGACTGAGTGGGATGGAGTGGTATGGAGTGGGATGTAGTGGGGTAAAGTGGGATGGAGTGGTATAAAGTGGGATGGAGTGGGATGTAGTGGGATGGAGCGGGATGGAGTGGCAAGGATTGGGATGTAGTGGGATGGAGCGGGATGGAGCGGGATGGAGCTGGATGGAGCGGGATGGCGAGGGATGGAGTGGGATGGATTGGAATGGAGTGGGATGTAGTGGGATGGAGCGGGATGGAGCGGGATAGAGCGGGATGGAGCGGGATGGAGTGGGATAGACTGGGGTCGAGTGGGATGGAGTTGGATGGAGTGGGATGTAGTGGGATAAAATGGGATGGAGTGGGATGCAGTGGTATGGAGTGGTATGGAGTGGGATGTAGTGGGATGGAGTGGGATGGAGTGGGATGTAGTGGGATAAAGTGGGATGGAGTGGGATGGAGTGGGATGGAGTGGGATGGAGTGGGATGGAGTGGGATGGAGTGGGATGGAGTGGGATGGAGTGGGATGGAGTGGGATGGAGTGGGATGGAGTGGTATGGAGTGGGATGTAGTGGGATAAAGTGGGATGGAGTGGTATGGAGTGGGATGTAGTGGGATAAAGTGGGATAGAGTGGGGTGAAGTGGTATGGAGTGGGATGGAGTGGTATGGAGTGGGATGTAGTGGGATGGAGTGGGATGGAGTGGTATGGAGTGGGATGTAGTGGGATGGAGTGGGATGGAGCGGGATGGAGCGGGATGGAGGGGGATGCAATGGGTGCTTTGAACGCTGCTAGGTGGGCTTTGAACAACAGAGGGCGTTTATCACAAACAGCTCAAAAATTCTTGAAAAATCTAAATAAATTCTAATAATAATAGGGTTTATATGAAAACGATTATCATTTATAAAAAACAAGGCGAAAATTAAGCGCTTCGCACTAAGAAAACATTTTTAAATTCCGACATCCATGCGGACGAAGTCGCGGGCACAGCTAGTACATAATATGCATACATTTTATTAATGTTGCTTAACATACATAAACATAATATAATTATGATTTCTAAAACGTATGTATTTGAGGATCACGAGGTTTCACGTGTAAAACTGGGACTAGTTAAAACTATAATTTGATAGATAAAATTAATTTCTGGTTTGGAGGCACTTTTTTCATTTTCCATGCATTTGTCTTCGTAATACTTTAGGCTGTAATCTATTTTCTGAGCGCCACCATCTCGTAAGTAAACAATGGGGATGGCAACTGGGGAACTAAATATGGCTCTAGTATAGCTTGTGCCAAGCATCGTCATTGGTTCAAATCAGTTCAAATCTTAAAGGCACTTCAAAATAGTACTTTATGTCATTAGTCGGACTAGGACTAAGCTGTGGTGGCGCCATCTAGAATTATGCAATTACAATTAGCTTTGACTTGCCTTCCCCATTTTAAACAAAATCGATCAATTCAAATTTCGAAACAAAAACAAATGCAATTCATCGCCTCCCCCTTCCCCCTTCATCAAGAACAATAGAATTAAAGGAAGCTTCAAGTCATAGACAATCCAGTATAAATAGCTTCTCATACTCAGTGTGACGAATTGTCCCGCCGTGCGACCTGGTCCAAGGTCCTCAGTAATTGAGTAGGAGGATGACTTTCACTTCTTGGCAAATAGGCAAAAAACGCAAATTATATTGGTTTGCTACAAAAAATCTTGGTAATGCGCGTGCGTTTTGATGGCAGAATTTTCCGTTTCTGTTGAATGTGACTTAAATAATTATGTTTTGTATAGAATCTATTTTTGTAATGAATTTGTTTTTCTTGGTAGAATTACTTATTAAATATTGTGACCTATTGTAAATAAATTTAGCTGCATCGTGGCTTACTATACTGGTTGCATTTTTTAACCAAGCTAAGCTTTACTTTATTTTACAGAAAGCTTACAAATTAACATTGGAAAGTCGAAAAATACTGTCATGTGCTGAAATCCTTTTGACGCGGCGCTAGTGTCTATGTCATTACATCAAAATGCTTTAAAGAATATAGTACGAATTTTACTCAATATTTCAGTCCTGGCGCGGACTCATATATACATTTTTGGAGGTTGGTTTTAAGATTTTGGCCCTAGCTGAAATGCTGGTTCAATTTCAGTTTTCAACTTATATTTCGGCGAATAACCTTAAAACCTTACGCTTTAGGATATTTATGTCCATGATGATATAAATTGTTCATCTATCTAAATATATGTGTATAACTTTGGTTGTGTACCGCGAGGTGAGTGACCGATACCCTCATACTAAAATCTTTTTATCAATTTGATTTGACCATTTTCAAAATCAGAGCATGAACTAAAATGGATCGCGATAGATAGAAAACTTCATCGATTTGCGAATTCATAGAAATGTCTGCCCTATTTTTTTTCTCACCATTTCTATATTCCTTCATATTATCACATAATACTTGTCCTCTATAAATATTTGATCCTAATTCGGATCATTGTTGTATATTACGGGTATCCGGATATTTGGTATCCGGTTGTAAACACGTTTGCTATTTCGTTGCTCTCTGGTATCGTCCCAAACGTGACAAGAATACCTTCATTCATTCGTTCTTTGAGTGACAATAGTGAACGAGATTTTCCGATGTTATATCACTATTTGGTATTTGTAGGTATGTTGTCAACGCAAATTGTGTAGGTATAGGTATCATACGACATCTGCTACATACTACATTATAAAGTTATGTCATAGTTTGTATGTTTGTTTGTTAAAAGTAATCTCTGGAACTAATGAGCCGATTTTGAAAAATCACCAATAGAAGGTAAACTAAATTATTCCTGAATGATATAGGCATATTTTATTTGAAATCTGTGCGGACACGGTCGCGAGCGCAGTCCTAATGAGGAATATGTAATTTGAAAAAGAGACCAGCTGTAAGCAGTTCGTACGTAACAATTGTGGAAAGATTGAAATGTGTTGAGCTACAGAATTAAAACAAAATCTTTGACAAGAGTAGGTAGTTAGTGGCAGAAATGTATACAAAACTTCAACTATTTACGTCAGATTTACGTACGTAGTCAAAATAAAACGAAACTTTCGGCTTACCTTAACTTACAAAAACCGGGGTGAATTTAGCGCCACCTTAATTTAACACATTGTCGAACACTTTCCATAAATCAATATTTTTTAAAAGAGTAACGATGTAGTTTCTTGGCGGTTCTTCTCCATGAAAAGGATCAACCCGAACCATGTAATTTTTTTTGACGTTTTATAAGTGCCCATTGAGGCCATGTGAA
Source organism: Agrotis segetum (assembly GCA_036375495.1). NCBI lineage: Eukaryota > Metazoa > Arthropoda > Insecta > Lepidoptera > Noctuidae > Agrotis > Agrotis segetum. The sequence goes on from JAQSVV010000087.1 coordinate 1,765,909, forward strand.
AAAAGTATCTTGATTTTGGTTTCCTATACAGAGATTGTCTTCTTTACCTCTATACTCTATGGTCGTATGTAATCCGCATTCTTTACATATCAATTACTAGGTTTTTTCTAGCCGGAACCATTACGGTATGTGTCTTTAATCCTTGAACTGAGTTTTAATAGTTGTCATGTAGTCGGTTAAAAAACTTATTTGCATGCATTGTAATTGTGATGCAGTCATACATACATATTGCTTTTTTGCTGTGTATTGTATTACGATCACGAGTAATTAAATGTGTTATACTTATTATGCTAACGAAACGATTTTCTCGAACCGTAGTGAGTAATGCTTTCACTAACAAATAATGTTAGAAGTCAACTACGAAAAGGTGTCATTAAAGAGAAATAGTAATTTCATAATAATATTCTTATTTAGATGAATTAATAGAGGATCAAAGTTTATATGGACCAATGAGCACCGGTTTCTTTATTTTATCTCTTTTTTTATTTCAGGGAATAGGGAATTCTTTATGACATAAAACAATTTAACCTATACCTAGTACCTACCCTAACAACCGTAACAATAACAAATCCCTTCACCATTTACTAAACTATTTATTATTACTAATTAGCCTGTACTATTCCACTGCTCTGCAAAGTCCTCCCTCCATTCCTTCCAACATTCACGGCTTTGCACCACCTCCTTCCAATTCTCAAGGAAGACATCCAGTTCGTCCCGCCATCTCCTTCGAGGTCTACCGCGGCCCCGTGTCGCTGCTCCAGGGTACCAATCATATAATCTTTGCGTGTCCACAGCAATTTCTAATCTACCACTAATCATTCAGCAAGCTTTTTGAGCCACATCAATAATTTTTGTTTTGAAGTTCTAAACTACAACGAGTACCTGTATAACATTATTTTTAGTATAATCGAAACCTGAATATAGTTTGTTCAAAATCAGTAACTGATTCGATTCCAATAATTTTTACACCATGTTATTTTTTTTTTCTGAATTTAAATTTTATTACCAGTTAACAACAATACAATCACTTTACGGCTAGGCACCTATTGCCAAACTATTATCACGAGTGTATAACACAGGAGACGCGGTTTACGCGGGAGTACCACGAAATGGGCATGTTTTTGAACGGACAACCAGGTAATACACAAGCTTATAAGTTATAACTTTGTAATTTTTTATGATACGGTTTTTAGTTTTTGTACATAGATACTTTACACAAAAATATTGGACAGGTATATCAGGTTTCGCATAAACAAAAAATAATGTTGTTTAAAACAAACACAGCTACAAACGAGTACTTACTTAAAATATCATGTTAATTAAACAGGCACTTCGTTCCTACGTTTTCTCGCACCCATTATCGCATTGTACTGAAACAATAGTATCAGCCCTCTGAAACCCGATGCTATAATGCGTGGTAAGTGGCAAACAACACATAAACATAAAACATACAATGGTGGGACGTATAACGGCTTTATTATACGCAACGTGTTGAGTACGGTTGTGTACGGTTTTTTATCGGTTCCGTTTCGGAGAGTGTGGAATGGAACTGCATAATTTCATTCCGCCTGGCCCTTTCCATCATCGGACTACAAGACGTACGGCAATGCGCCATCGATAATTATGGTGGACAATGGACATTCCTCCGTTAAATACAAAGCGTTTTGCCAATATCTTTGTTGTACGCACAACTAAAGAGTTCCCTGCCGCCATCTGTATTTCCCGGCAGCTACGAGTACCTTGGTCACAGATTACCTTGGTGTCTTCAAGTCAAGAGTGAACAAGTTACTTCTAGGCAAGCGTACTTCACCGTCGACCACATCTTCGCTTACCATTAGGTCAAACGGAAATATATTATCTATAAATAAAAGAAAAAAAAACCGGGCGAAATTGTGGTGGGGACCATCAAATCGATCGCAGCGCGCGATTTGACAGACTTAGCATTGTTCTTTGGTATAAAAATACCGTTAAGAATTTTTTTAGCTTGAAAACACATGCCTCGAAATGGGAAAGTCATGCTCAGAATTATGTGACCCTTTTTTTATTCAAAAGATCATAAAATACTAAAAGTTTCCGTTTTTATTAAAAATTAACAATTGCTACATTTAACTTTTTAATAACCCTTATCAGACCAAGGATCCATGTTCTCTTTTTAGATAAATATTTAAAATTAAAAAAAGATTATTTCTTATAAGTTGCTGTCCCAGAGCAGGACAAAGACCTCTCCTCATTTCTTCCACCTTTCACGTTATATTATAAATCCTTAATTCTTCAAAAAGGAGTGCAGTGCATCCAGCCCTCTTTTTCTGGGCCTAGCACGAAATATTTACCTACAGATGGTTGAATCCACTGAGTGGTTATTTTAGCCTATTATTTCATTGTATTGTAGTAGCACCATTCAAAGCATTAGGCATAAAGTACCCTTCTAGTTATGAAAAGAATAATAGCAAAATGTCCAAAAACCCAGGTGTGTCAATAGTCTGACTCACAGATAACATAATAAACCTTAGTAAGAACTAAGAACGTGGTAGAATTCATTCCGTTTAAGATGTTAACTAAGATATTCCGTTGAGATTCTAGAGCAAGGTCAGATCTGCCGGGTATGGGCACTTAATTTGTCGGATTTTTTGCATAATCCGACAAATAACAACTATTTAAACAAACAAGATAATGATTAAAATGAAGGACTAAACTGTATTTCATATACCTACACAAGTACACAGTTACTACACAGTTATTTGATAGATACCTAATTAAAAAGGAATTTCCAAACAAAATTGCATTTTCATTGCAGTTGGGGGACCTATAAAGCTACACAGAACCTCGCCGGCAATGGGCGATCTTATTGCTAAAAGCGATCTTTTCAAGACAACCTTTGGATGGATCTGAGTTTTCATTTTTAAGTGCACTTTCTGTCAAACCAGATGCTTTTATATTTCATAGAAATAGAATTGTAATAATACTTTTTACAAAAATATTTTTGTCTCATTAATGCAAAGGTCGCAAGCGCTTCTTCGTGCCCTTTTTGTGACGATAGACTAGCTATATATTTATAAGTCTGTAAATGTAATAGGGGATTACATTTACAGACTTATAAATAGCTAGTGGAAATACTGTACGTCAACTCTGCCGGGAAAATCAGGAAGTTTCATGAATGTCCTATTTTCGAGATAGTTTCGTGTTAAATCACAACTTTTTCATATTAGTTTGTTAATTATACAGCTCAAAGATATTAAAATTTACAAACGTAAGTCTAGCGCTAACCGTTAAGGTCACAGCCATGTCACAGCACAAGTATAAATCATTGCCACCTACTTTTCGGAAATTGCAATACATAAGTGTCGAATGCAGGAAGTTGTTACAGTATTTACATTAAAATTATACACCTTAGACGAGCTTGTCTATGTAAATATTCCGATTATGTATCTAAAATATATACATAATTAGCATAATCGAGAGACTGATATTAAAAAAAGATTTAAATAAAATTATCTAACAATTTAATTTATTAGTTTTACCTTCCGGACTATTTTATTTAATTGTTTATTTATTTTATACTTATTCATTTTTTTACTTTTTAAGTCAATAACATATTTCAAAAATATCATTTATTCACAAATATTTTTTTTTTACTTCAATTTTCAAAGTATTGTTTATTTATAAAAAAAAAAAAAACAAATCAAATCAAAAACTTTTCACAAATATTTAGATTTAAATAAATAATAATTAATAACTTATGCGCGTACAATTCAGTCTCTTATGTTTCCGCCCTAAGTTTCTGCATCTCAAGGAGGTCAAATTATTGCCACCCTTCAAATAGCCCAGAAACAATAACACAAAATACTTTATTAATTATCGTTACGAGCCATTTATGAACATATTGATCACAAACGTCCTTATGATTGTCCATTGTTATTAAATCATTAACAAATAATTTAATCTTCTGAATAATTAAAAGGAAATTAACATTTTCTATGCTAATTTCCTCACCTTGTTTGAATTTATGAAGGATTACTCGTTAACTAATAATTAATCGGTTAATTGTTTGCTTACTAATGAATTAATTGAAGCCGAAGGTTTTGTGAAAGATGAACTTAGGTCAAAAAGTTTTTTTTTAAGATAACTTTTCCATGGATTAAAAAAAGTTTTTTTTTTTTTTAAATAAAATCCGTCATTGAATTTGAATGTGAAGAAAAAACGGCTTATCGTTGTATAATTATATTTCCATATACTTTTGACTTTTCAAGGATAACATGTGTGATGTTATGACGATATATGAGGAAAACATCTGGATACAAACATACATTTTTCGTCACATTAATGACAGCTTCTATCAAATTCATATACGTACGTATTTCCGTATTAGCATAGTAATTGTACACGCATAATTTTATAGTCGTGGGAGGACAACCTGCTTAATTAGTTGAGACCTTAAGATTTTACGAATAATGTGACATAAATGTGGAGGCTGTATCTATGTATAAGGCCTCGGTCCCGAAACAAGCGTTCAGGGCGGCAGCAGCGGGTTCAAAGAAGTCACCCAATTAATTGACACCCAAATAAAAAAGGCGTACTTGTCTACAATTTAATTTTTTGTTGATTCAACTTCATCATCCTATGATAACAAAACTTGTTTTATTTTTATCTTCAGCTTGATTACTTAATTAAATTAACTTTACTTAACCGCGTATTACGGGAGCGAGTCGAGTTTTAATTAACTTTTCATTTGATTTTCGTGGAAGTGAAACTTCATTAAAAAGGAAAAATAAGAATTTAGCTGAGTTTAACTTTTTAGGGTGAGTAGCTACGCAGGTAGCCTTTTGAATGAAATTAACTGACTCATAAAAACAAAAGAAGTACTTATTAAAACACTTTTAAAATGTGCGTAACTGTCTGCATGCGTCTGACAACAGTTTAATTTGAGGGTGTTTCTATATCCTGCCGGGATTGCGGTACTGTCTCATAAGGTAACCGTGGCCCTGGTACATAATCGCTATTGAGTTTATTTAATCAGTACGAGTCTGCCAGTCCCTCCCGTCCCACCCCGGGAGGACTCATTTGATGATTTTACCACGAGAAAAAGGGTGTTTCTGTATGTGCGATTCTATGTTTATAAAAACACCCATGGCACAGGAGAAATTTCCTGTATGGGGCATAGTTTAGGCAAAAAATAAGTAAGCGGTGGCAACCACGTCAAAAAAAAACACGAATCCTATTATGCATGACTGATTGATTTCCTCACCAATTTTAAGCATAACGTTGCTCATTATTAATCTGCCCCCTAAAATAAACCTTGATCACACTCCAACAATGTCCAACGATTCGCTAAAAAGAAAAAAAAAACATAAACAACAATTTTCGCACTCCATTTAATTGTGAATGCGTGACCATTTATTGATCCATGAAATTACATTATAAACGATACACTTTATCCAGCCATGCATTATGTAAAGGTCAGAGAGTAAAACAGTTGTAGGACCAACCACGTTGATAAAAACGTTGAGGTCAACAATTATTGGGTTGGTCACACAAATATAATAGAGATGACAGTAGATGGTACTAATTGTGGGTGCTCTGGTGATGTCAAAAATGAGACAAAAAAATTGCAACAGTTGAGTGAATAGTGACGTGGAGTTGTGCATTCTGCTATGCGTCGATGCAGAACAAAAAATTACTTTTAGTGACATTTTAGACTAAGGAACGGCTTTCGATGCAGTTTTTGCTATTGTTTTGAGAATTGATTCAGCAATGGAAGAAGAAAATATGTTGCGACAAACACAAGTAGAATGGGATAAGGGCAGGAAAAAGAAGAAAAGTCTGACAAACTCTTCCACTTCTCCCGCGGCAGGAGAACATCAGATGACTTTACAATGGCAAAAAAAGTGTGGAAGATGTGGTTAGCATTTAGCAATCTATACAACAGAAAAATTGAAACCACCAAACAAGTCGAATGCTAAAGTATTAACTGATGCAATTGCTAAAGGTCTTACAACCCTGGTTGTTCCGAACAACAAGGTTCACAGTAAAAATACAGAACTCACACTAGTTGACCTAGAATTCTTACTTAGAAAACACAACTTAGATGCTAATTTTGATTAAGAATTCTTCCGTCGTATTTTTGCAAGCACATTGATGACATTGTAATTCCGATGTATTTCGTCACCACTTGGTAGTGTTTCGTAATTTTTAAGCCTTTTTCCAGTAAAAACAATGTTCAAGCACTTATGTATTGAAGGCAAGTGATGATGCAAGAATTTTGGAAGCATCTTACTACATACTAAGCGCGAAAGTTTGTGAAATGTATAGATGTTTGTTACTCTTTCACATAAAAACGGTAGAATAGGTTTTGATGAAAGGCACACAGCTAGTATTACATTACGGACCAAAACATCGGATAACTTTTATCCAGGTGTAACGTTCTCGTAGGATAATTTTCAACTTATACGCTGGCGAAGCTTTGAGGAATATCTAACTATATCTGTTTGTGGAAACTTTTCCGATTGTAATAGATATCAGCCCATACAACAAACCTTAAGTTTGGGTGATCATTACGTCCATCAATAATGATTTTAAAGTAATAATTAAAGAGGTAAATAATTTAAAACTTGCAGGCGATAGTAAGAACCAAATTAACGTTGACTAGGATGATATTAATAGTCAAAAACACAAATTAAAGTAAACCCATAATAGAACGGTGTGGTGGATTTGAGGAATCAATTTTGTCCCAGCATTGGAAACTTTTAAGCAGGACTATGATAGCACAAGTGTAAACCAATATGAGAAGGTCTTAAGAATACCAGCTCACTACTATAAAAGACAAGTTTTGCCGTTTAGTAAATATGTAGGCCAATTACAATAAGAATAATTGTGACCTAATCCGTAGAGATATTAATGACACAAGATATCAAATCAGGACAGAGGCGCCCTTTATAGCACTTTCATAATATTATGCCTTGAAGTAGACACGTTTACGACGAAACTGAATTAAAATTCAATATCAATTAAAATTGCTATTACATTGGAAACGTGATAGACATACTTGATCAATTATGATGCTGTAGGTTCTTTGATAACAGGTTTATTGAAGTACCTATTTATTTTTATACATATAATCTTATGTCAAGAATGTGCTTTTATAGATTTAAAGAATATTATCTATAATCACATCAAATAAGTAGATGTTCCGGGTCTGGGTGTTTGTGCATATCTGTTTCTTTGTCTGTAAACGCACCTATAATACGGACAAAATTCCTAGTATAATCCAGAGTTTAAAAAAGTCACATTTCTGACATATCGCGCTTTGCGATAGTTTTAACATTGTCCACCGCCGACTTTGCACCGGTGTATAACCGGTGTTACAAATTATTACCTCCTAAATTACGCTAAACATTACGTGAGGATGTTGCGTCGTGTAAACTTGCCTACTTGCGTTTTCCCAGATCATAAGTATGTTGGTAATATTAGCAAGAACCAACATCAATCAAGGCTGATGGCTTTTGAATAATCGAGCGGATAAGGCGCAAGCGATTAGTCAGATAATTTACTTGACTTTCTCACGTCCATTTGTAATCAATTCTTTTGATATATCCGCTAAGTAATTGATTTCGATTTTCGGCATTTTCAGTCAACCAGGTATTATTGCTTTTGTGAACTGTATTAATTGGATAACCAGTCCATGGTCTGCCAGATACTAAAGAGAGACAGATAGACGGGAATGTTGTTTTTCATTTCTTGGTATATTCATCTAATGAGTCCTACGGCCTAGTCTCAGGTGCTATTAAATCAAAACATCGTGGATTTTAGTCAATAAAAGTCTGACAGTCCCTCCTGTCCCGCCCTGGGTCCACGTCTGGGACCACGATGTCGAAAACGAACACTAATAACATAACAATCAGCAGTAATCAGTAGCTAGATCACAACATGACAGCTGACCATCACACACTTTCACAAATTACTGACATAGCGCCATCGTAACATTTTCGCTGAGTCACGCGTCACATGCGTTTTTATACAATTTGACCATAACCTCGGTCATTGAAGTTACAGGTTTTATTAAGTAACTGTTTTATCTAAGTGATTATACCTACAACATGTAACGGGACTGTCTAAACATGTACCGGTAATCCTGGAACGCCCTTTACGTTCCAGGGTTACCGTGTTGGAGACTCTACGCCAAAGACTCATTTGATGATTCTACCAAGTAAAAAAGTGGCGTCTTACGAGAGAGTGACGTTGGCACTACTGTGCCCGCCAATCCGTTCAGCTCCATTCCGAGAGGGACTCGTTAATTAATGATTTTCTAGGAATCATGTGAAACAAAAACCAGTAATATATTCATGGAAGAGGTACAAGAGGTGTGTATGGCTACCACAGAAATAAAAATATAGTTCATCTAGATCTTTCCACTCCAGTGTAATTAACGTAAAAGGGTGAGCCGATTACCAACAGTAGTCAGGTCCTTTGGACTAAGTATTTATTTATTTATTTTAGAACTTACTGTAGTCCAGAATTATGTACGACAGAAAGAAAAAAACAAAAAACATATGAGTACTGATTTATCACCCGGGACTCCGGCGGGCATTTGACCTTTAGCTCCTCCAGCTTTGAAGCACCTTCTTGTGGAACCCAGGTGGGTCTGTTCCTTGATCGGACGGTAAACCAACCATGTCCACGTTCAGCAACCCGTGCCTGCGGTCCACGGCACCTCACGCTGTGGATGGGGCACGGAAAGGAGAATGGCTGTGATTGCTCACGAGTAGCGGATAAAGGTCTACCTTAATCAACCACTCGAAACAATACCCATTAGAAGATGTGACACTTTTAAAAAAAAAATCTAGGACTTGACGGTTTCAGTAGGATATTTTCCTTCAAGATAAATCAGCAAGTGAATAAAACCGTCCTCCATTTTCCTCAACAGTCTACCTAAAATAACTTCATTCTGAAAGCTATAATTGCATCGTATAATGACAAGTCTCATCGGTCTGCGAATTTCTCAATTGACGCCAGACACCGTGAAATTAATGCAAACACGGAAGTTTATTTATATACTTTGACTAGTTCTTCCCCGTGATTTTACCCCGCATTCTCGGCTCTTGTTGTTAGTAGTGTGATGTGATATAGTTTATAGCGGTCCCCGATAATTAGACAATCCAACACAAAAAAAAAGAATTCGAATCAGTAATTACTGAGATTAGTTACGTTGAAACAAACTCTTCAGCTTTATAATATTACTAGCAGTTGCCAGCGGCTTCACCCGCTACAACTCGAAAATTATCCCACGGGAACATAAAAATCGGGCTAAAAACTATCCTATGTGTTAATCCAGGTTATAAACAATCTGTGTACCAAATTTTAGCCAAATCCCTTCAGTGGTTTTTGCGTGAAAGAGTAACAAACATACCTACATACACACACATCCTCACAAACTTTCACATTTATAATATTAGTGGGATTAAGTATTAGATAACGATTTTGAAGAATTCTTATTGACTCAAGTGCAAGGTCATAAGTTGAAGGTCTTCGGAGACTGACTGTAAGAGGAGATGACTTTCAATTTGTGCAAAAAATTTATGAGTGAGTGGGCTAAGATCGTGCGATTTTCAATTGTTTGAAAATTTTGTCCTTGTTAGTTTAGTTTTGTCATTTAAATGGACGTTTTAAACATTTACAAAAGTATTGTTTTCACAGGATTATGACAAATAAGTTAGTATGAAAAATATGAAAAAAAAAGAAGTGCATAAAACAAAAAGCCTCTTTTTACGCATTGAATATTGATCACTAGATATAGGACAAAAAAGGTCAAACCTCCTTTAAAAGCATTGTGAAATTGCGCCACTTTTAATATTATAGCATGTAGTTCTTTAAAACAATTGCAATAAAAAACATTGGCACATCATTGTTAAGAAGAAAAACTTCACTCCATAACTAAAACATTAAGAAAAACTTCCTTCATTTAACTTACCTTTTAATCCAAACTCAAACCGAACTAAAAGACAAATTTTCTCCCAATATTATCTATAATTAGTTTCTAAGAACGACTACTTAGCAGATTTTGCCGCGCTGCACCTCTGTCACAATGGCGGATAGAGACACGCAACGTCAAATTCACGTAATAACGTCATTGTTACCATCTAGGTCATTGTTATGTTTTTATTATCCGAAAATAGGACTCCCTGACAGGTTAATGGCTACTCCTAAAATATGATGGGTCTTGTTTGTGGCCATTTTTAGTATTTTAAGTTTGGAATTGGAATTTTCCGTTTTGTTCGTTTTGTTTGAAAGCCTTGTATGTTGTTTAGTTGTCAGTTTTGTAATGAGTTGTTTTTATTTTGGTACAGTCATCGTCATCATAACGGTCTATTTTTTTAACATAAGATTCACGGTAAGCCTAGAACAAAAGACGAAGTAAGTGATTTTAATAGTGAACGCAAAAATACCCAATGGCTATTTTGAGAACTGATTTAAACCAATGACGATGCTTGGAACAAGCTATACTAGCGCCATAAGTTCCCCAGTTGCCATCCCCATTCATACATCTTTTCTTTGGTCTTTCTCTACCTCTCCATTAAGGCTTTGTTATTTTCTTCCATTTTACTATAATCTTGTTCTGACATTGTGACACTTAATACAATCAATAATCCACGTTCCAATTCTCCTAAGAATGGATCAAACAATGTCAATCTTCGCAGAAACGTTCGTCGGCTTTGTGATTGATGCCCATATTTAGTAAATGTACTTTTATGGGTTAATTGACTTCGTTTTATAAAATTATGGCGTTAAATTACTTTACTATTGATGATTGTTAAATACTATTATTATCAATTTTATTGTCATCATAACTTGTTATGGTTAAAATGAAATTCGCGTGTACAAGTAATAGATTTTGTTTGAAAAAAATTAGTGTAACATTGTCTTCTTGTTTTTCTCCTTATCCTCTAGCTTCATATTCTTGAGGTCACAATATAATATTAGATTTATGGTGATTGAAGAATAGTATTTTTTTCTAATTTTTTATACATCGAAATGGTTACAATGGAACACTTCTGCATTATGAAATTATGTCTATTCTATCATCGACATATCCTGTTCTATAGCATCATACTACGCATGCATAAATCGTAGACCCAAGAGATATATGTGTACATTCGCGTACACCTCTGAGTGGTATTGGACTGCTATTCCCGGCGGCGGGCCTATCAAAAACAGGCTTTACTTAGAAAAACATTTAAGGTGTGCGTCCACAGGTCGGCATAGCACGTATCGGACGTATCGTAGGTACGTAACGGATTAGTTTGCCTTGTATTAAAATCATACAACTGCGTCCACTGATCCGCATCTTACGGACGGCTCATCCGCAACGACGTCATACGGAATGCCGATCAGTGGAAGCGATGAAGGTGGCATCGGCAATCCGATTGCTGATACTCGCGTCGGCAATCCGATAGCTGCCGACACAGATATCCGTTTGATGCGATGCGTCCGATACGTAAGATGCGGACTTATGGACGCTTACCATTAAAAACCTGTCAACACTTACACAAAAGATCTCAAGCTTTACTTAGAAAAACCGGTAAAAATATACGCACATTTGCTCTTGCCTCATATTCTCGTTGCATACGAGTATTATAATTAAGGTAACACAGACCTCACATGTCAGAACAGGCAGTTTAAAAACGGAACACCCATTACATAAGTAACAGTCGTTAGAGCGGCCTCAGTGGGTCCTTAGCCTGTCACATAATTCACACGTCATTTCCGTTGACATGCGATTATAAACCTTATGTTTTATTAAAAGCGAAACAGAACGAGTCTTTAATTTATAGGTGTTTAGGCTATGTTTAGTAGGTACTATGCAGATAAATTAGGAAGGTAATTTAGGTAATTTTACAACCGTGTTTTTGACTTTTTCAGTGACATACTAGGTATCTGGAGATTCTGTAAGGCACACAATGCACCGTCGACCCGGGCATGGTCCATGGTCAGGTAGCGAGTTGCCCTTTACTCGCTGCCCGCATGCCCGCGTCTACGTGGCCGGAGATCGTCTTGCGACGTCCGTTGCCGTGGGCGTCTACCAAAGATCTTGGGCCCTGGGGGCAAGATTAGCATATTAATTTCTATTTCACTGTAGTCTAAGAAACAGTACTCTTAGCATATACTATGATAGTATTGTAAATACACATACATAGAAAAAGGATGATCTTTGTCTTGCAAGAGGAGGATAAATGTCAAAGAAAATGTAATAGCCTATTCCAATATTCCATAAAAACCGGAATCCACTGTGTTGACATGCAGTAAAAATTTGGTTAAGAAAGTAATAACTGGAAGAATGGCGTGCAATAAAGAAGACCCATTATTGTTTAAGTACGATTGTAGCAAACAAAAGGAGCATACAGCCAGATTTGCGTAGGATAGGTCAAAGAGTAATTTAGTCGATTTGAGATTAGACCTTCCTTAAATAAGTCCTCCCTTCTAAGGTGGAGACGAGTGGGTGGAGGGACTATCACGACTTGACCGATAACAAATTAGTTTCTTTTGTTGTCCAGGGGCGTATTACAACATCTTAAAACCAGTCTAATTCCGGCGAGTGAAAGTGACAGAGTTATACAAGTCGTCTAGCGGCATCTCGTTCACTCACTTGAACAATTCTGGTTTTAAGGCGTTGTAACCCCCCCTGTGCGTTTTAAGAGAATTCTCTACCGAACGCTCGTCCATATTAAAAGAGAAAACGTTTTCCTACCCCTAAATGTTATCCTATCTCAATGATTTTTTAGAATCCTTCTGACACAGTAAAAAAGTTGCTTTATAGGTTTTCTTTTTAGGGTAGAATATAAAAAAATAGGGTAATAAAACGTTTACTCTTTTAGTATGGACGAGCGCTCGGTAGACGATCCTCTTAAGACTATAGTCTACCGAGCTTTCGTCCATACAAAAAGAGAAAACGTTTTCCTCCCCCTAAATGTTATCCTATCTCAATGATTTTTTACAATGCATCTGACACAGTAAAAAACTAGGTTTATACGTTTTCTTTTTTTCAAAATTTACAATAGTGTGAAAGTTACAGGCGCCTAAAAGTTACTATTTTTATGACAAAATCTTCATTGAAGTAAAACCTTTGTATTTAAAAAACAAAGAAGTTTAAGAAAAAAAACAAAACGTACAAACCTAGAATATAATATGCTGAAACGATTGACACCAGAATTTATAAGATTGGTCGTGATTTAGTATGTGAAAAACGTTTTCTCCCGAGAGACAAATTTCATATAAAAAATACTTACATTCAGTCGCGAGTTGCAACGCTCTCTATCGCACGATCGGGGTTTTTTCAACGCGTGAGAGGGACAGTACGAGTTTTTCTAAATACCTATTTTTTGAAATGGCAGCAGCTATTCTTTCCTCTTAAGACCATGCTCGCTCCGCTATTCGCTATGTTTGTAACACTGGCTTTAACTGTACCTAATAAATACTAGCTTTAGCAGCAGTTTTTCTTTCAAAATGAGATCTAAACTATGTCACGAACGTGATACAGTTTACACCGTATAAGGACTAATTACTTATAATTTGAGGCCATTTACACATGGCGGTGGTTAAAATGTCTGCGTACGCGCAGTTATTGATCTCATCCGGTGTTGTATCGATATGTGAGATATCTTTTGGGCGTGGAGTGTAGTTTCAAGTTTACTTAAGCAAATACGGTGCTTATTAAGTATCTTGGATTCATGCTTGTTAATTACGGTACCTATTTTATCATTGGTCTAAAAACTGCTTGCGTGCAGGGCGTTGTTAGTGACAATTAAACTACTTATTAGTAGAATTTTGAGGCTGCATGACCACCCCTACGGGCATGCGGAGCGGCTAATAATGGGCGGCCCGCTGTCCGATCATCGACGATGCCCGAGTCGTCGGCGCGTGCGTCGTTTTCCACACCCGCCTCAGAGCTGTCATTAATCTGACGAGGCAACCCATACAAGGAGGAAGCCTGCCGAGGTTATGGGACTGTCTCTTGACCCTGATTCTTAAAGGGCTTTTGAAGGATTCACCGTAGATTTCAGTCAGTACCTTGAGTGGGAGGCAAAGAGATTTAAAAGAACCTATAGAGCGTTATGAGCAGTGGTGGCCCAGTGGTATCGGCCCCGACTTACGAGTTGTAGGTCGTGAGTTCGAATCCAGGCAGGCGCATTAATTTGTGTACATGTAACATTCACCAACCCGCACTGGGCCCGCGTGGCGGATTATGGCCCACTCCCTTTCACACAGAGGACGCCTGTGTCCCAGCAGTGGGAACATTAATAGGCTGATGATGATAGAGCGAGCATTGGGAAAATTGTCATACAAAATTGTTGATGCCATACGTCAGTAGCACTATCTAGCGTTGCATAGCAACGCTACTACTAGACTGAGCGACTTTTTACCTAGTGGTAAAAAGTTTTGGATCACAACTTTCTTCGTGATGTCCCGTCTATTGCTCGTATATAGTTTGATATCTTTGGTTAGGACTCATTTGTTTGATTGAAAAAACACAGTTAATTGTATTTTATTCTTTGTTCACAGAATAATACAAAATGTTTCACGGAGGCATTTGGACAAAGCTGCAAGGCTTCTACAAGTGGTATGTGCTGGGTCTGGTGTCCATCGGCTACATTCTAGGAGAGCTTGGACATTATCTTATTGGTGAGTACAACTATCATTTACTATCGAATTAAATAGAAAGATAATGCAGGACTGTATAGGTGAACATCAATATCCCTTGCAAGCGAATATTCTTTTCCAGACAACAGAATGATATAGTCTTTGCGTTGTACGAGTAGCATGGAGCCTGTATGACGTTGACATCTGTCAGTTATACCTCATGACCAGGGATTTAGGGGTTATTCGTAACCTGACCCGCAATCCTAACCCGGGTGCGGGTAAGGTTAGGAATTTGAAAAAAAAAAAGAATTTTTGTTCCTAACGTAACCCTATTCCTAACCTGACGGATTGTTCCTAACCTGACCCGAAACCTGACCCGGTTGTGGGTAAGGTTAGGAACTTGAAATCAAAAATATTATTTGTTCCTAACCTAACCTAACGCGCCTCTTCTTCCTAACCCGACCCGACGTATTGTTCCTATCATAACCTGAATTGCAATATGGTAGGTTTCTTAGATTATGAGGTACATTATTAATGCAATCGGGAGGAAATGTCAGTACCACATGACCATTCACGATATCGAGCTCTTTGAAAACGATTTAAGCCCACAAACCTCTTCACATCATCGATCCAGCGCATTTGTGGTCCCCCTTGAGGTCGCTTTTCGCCCCATAGCTTCCATACCATTTATTCCACTTTTTGTCAAAACCAGATAGCAGACAGATTAATGCAAATACTGAAAACTAATCTAATTCCCACCTAATTTACTAAAATCCTTGAAAAACATTATTATATAAATCATGACTTCGTATAAATTTGCGACAACTAAACAGATCCTAACGAGTATCGATCTCCATGCAATCTTCATACAGACTATTAAGTATTCTGTGATACATAATGGTAAAAACAAAATGTATGTATGAATACATACATTTAAATACTTTGTATGTGAAAAACAAAGCCGTGGAATGAAGGAGATATGCATGAATGCATGGGTTATATCCCCAGGGACCAGACGCCGATAGTTCGATACTCGGGTTGATCCGGGTGAATTAACTTCAATACCTGGGAAGGAAATACAGAATAGAAATAAATTGGTATTAGAATAGAACGTGTTTCCTGGTATAGCATAGGAAATACTGCTTTAGCATCCCTTAGGGGAACAGTGTATAAGACGGGGACGCGAGGTATGATGGGAAAGGCAAACTTAACAAAATAATAACGTAGCCCAAGCGCCAAAAGAACGCCATTTCTTAATGGCCGCTTGCAAATGACGTGTCATCCTGATGGCGCTTGCGCTACGTTAGTGTTGTGTTATATATGCCTGAAGTGTGATGATGATGATGGGACTCCCTTTTCCGCACTTAGACTCCCATTCGGTCCGTTGTGCGTGGGGATTCTGGCTAACAGAGCCAGCCTAGCTCCGCCCAAAAGCACAGAAGCCTCCTGGGAGCTTCACAGGCTTCGCGGAGCGACCTCACTGTTTCGAGGATTTCTTCACGTTGAGAGGCCACGGCCACGCATTCCAGGATAACGTGGGCGGCTGATTCTTCGGCGTCAAGGCATCCCCTGCAAAGGGGACTGTCTGTGGCACCTATGTTAAAGAGATGTTTATTGAGTGTGTTATGGCCCGTAATTATTCCTATAATTATTCTAAGGTTATTCCTGCTCATGCTGAGGAGTTTTCTGGTTAATCGCGGGTGTACCATCGGCAGAGCCAATTTCGACTGTCTACAGTCTGTTGCCCGTGACCATCTGTTGTTATGGAGTTCCGTCGATCTTTGGCGAATCCACGCACGAAATTGTGAGAAAGGCAGTGGGAGAAGAGGGTATGGGCCTAGCACCTTCATATCAGAGCCTCTCTTCGCAAGTTCATCTGCTGCATCATTACCCAAAGATCCGCTGTGTCCTTTGATCCACTGGAGAGTAATCCGATTGAACATCGACAAACTCTCCAGAGCTTGGTGGCACTCGAGAATTAATTTATTGTTAGTTTGTTTGTTTTTTAAAGCTTTGAGCACAGATAGACTGTCAGATACGAATTTAATGCCGTAGTCCCGGATGCCTAAGCGCTTTACTGCTGTTGCGGCTTGTGTTAGAGCAACACATTCACATTGAAAGATCGAACTGTGTGTGCCTAGCGGTATGTGTATGTTAATATTGAGATCAAGGGAGTGTATGCCTGAAGTGTATGTCCCATTATATTTTTTGAATCCCGTCACATAGACAAGCGAAAGCGATCCGGTTGTCTACATGACTGCCTCCAAAGAATTTCACAATTTACATTACAAACAAAAACGCTTCGCGTTCGCCATGACTCTCTCTTTGACAATAGCTTAAGATCCGTCTTAGTCTGAGGAACCTAAAGTGAAAAGTCACGTAGACCATCAGTTAATCTGTATTTATAAACAATAAATTAATAATTAATGGCGAAAGAAAACAATGATTGAATGAATCAGTAATTATAACTGTGCCATAACGATCGTGAGAATCAGAACCACTTACTTTTCATTCATGAACATCATGATACTTTATTAATATCTGGCCGACATGATACTTAAGATTAAAATAGAAAAAAAGTTATTGATAACTTCACTGACCTACGCATTGATTATCTTGTGGAGTTTTTTTTTTACTTGCTATGCATTCGCTCTTGGCCTCCATCTAGCGGAGCCTAGATTTTTTTTCTTTTCTTTTGAGGTGGTAAAATCATCAAATGAACGATTAAACCAGAGCGGGACGGGAGGTACTGTCAGACTCAGACACACTTAGAGACTCACACAGACAGGTACCTGATATGCACGTAAAAAAACGTAGTGTAGGGGAACAGTGGATAAGACGGAGACGCGAAGTATGATGGGAAATCACACACTTGAAGGCAAACTTAACACAATAATAACGTAGCACAAGAGCCAACAGGGCGGCATTTGTTAATGGCCGCTTGCAAATGGCGTCTTGATAGCGCTTGCGCTACGTTAGTGTTGTGTTAAGTATGCCTAAAAAGTGTAAGTCCCCATTATACCTCGCAACCCCGTCTTATACACTGTTCCGATATAGGCTTTTAATTCGTTTTCGTTATTGGTTTTCAGCACGAACGCTGATTGCTAATCAAGGTTGTCAGAAATACCCGAAATAATAAACTAACTGTTCCCAAACAGATCCTAAAATACGCCTACCTAGTATAACACAAAAACATCTTCGAGTCCGCACTTACCTACGCGGACAAAACTATTCGGTTTCCTTCAATCGATACCTTTCTATTGAAGCAACTTCTTATCATTCCAATATCACTCACAACACAATCAGATGTCCCTTTCCGATTCGCTGGTCCCTTTTGTAACACACGCGGGTAGGTAAGGGTCCCTTTACTTATTCATGACAGTACATACTCGTACTACACGATCCTACATAATATTGTAGACGTGAAATAGAGACTTTGTATGTCTGTCTGTTACCTTTTTGTTTTAACGTTGCCCCTCACTTTTTAGGGTTCCGTAGTCAACAAGGAACTCTTATAGTTTCGCCATGTCCGTCCGTCCGTCTGTCCGTCCGTCCGTCGGTCCGTCCGTCCGTCTGTCCGCAGTTTAGCTCAGAGACGCACATTATTAGAGAGCTGTAATTTGGTGTAAATATACGGATTTGTTGTGCCGAAAAAGTGGTAAAAAAAATATCGAAAAATATTTTTTTAGGGTACCTCCTGTACACGTAAAGTGGGAATGTTTTTTTTGTTCTCGCGTACCCCTTAGTGTGGGGTATCATTAAATAGGTCTTTAAAAAATTATGTGAGTTTCCATTAACAATTTTTTGATAAAAAAATCCATTTGTGAAATATTAAGCTTTAAAGTGCTAAATTTTGCTCGACTCGAGTGTGTCCCCCCTCTACCAGCTAGACGGTTATGTTTAGGGGTGTGAAAAAATTCACAATAGTAGTATATATAACGAAGTTTAAAAGAAAATTATCATGACTAAGTAGGCTTTACATTTTTTCGAGTAATAGTCGACCAACTTATAAAATGTACTTGGATAACATATTTTCTTAAACAAAATGTATTGGAGAACATCCTCTTCAACTGCAAATGTAAGTTTGTCAACATAATTTTTACAGCTTTAATACGTATGTTTTTACGGTATGTTTTTTGGGGATAGGTTGGTTTTTATCGTCAACTATTTTTAACTAACTTCAAAACTTCGTTGTAATCTTTTTTTTTAATGTATTTTCCCCGATTTCTCAAAGACTCCTGGACCGATTTTGAAAATTCTTCTTTTTAAAATTAAATTCAGCGAATCAGTTTAGTTAGTTCGCATAAGTATTTTGATGGGCAACTACGGAACCCTACACTGTGCGTGGCCCGATACGTACTTGGCCGGTTTTTTTTTTTAGCCTTGTAAAATCATCAAATGTCCTCCCACCCCGGGCAGGGCGGGAGGGACTGTCAGACTTGTACTGACTAAAATCCACGGTGTCCTTCGATAGCCTTTTATGAAAACTGATATACACAAACCCGGAAAACCTACTTGTACTTGTAGACTACTTAATAGATGTGGCAATTGATCCTCGCGATACGCATCGCAACAGTCGATCTCTTAGCCACTGTGTCAAACATGTCGTTGATAATTTATCGATTTAACCACCGCAAATCAATGGCGATGTTTGATAGATAGATAGATAGCCTGGGACATACACGGAGATGGACTTTGGATTCTTTTCATTCTGAATCGTGGAGGTGTCAACAGCTTGTAATGTTAACCTAGATACAGACATACAGAATCTGGGGGCACGGTAGTGCCCCCGCCAAGACGAGCCAAGCGAAGCGCGTGTTTCGTCGTTTTACTTATTTCAAAAACTAAATAGGTATTAGCATCACCTCCATGACGGCAGCGAAATGGTGAAGCCATACATTTTTACTGATGTGTAGAATTTGGGAAATTAGGGTTGGTAGAGTTAGGCCGCGTAGATTCAGAAGCTTGGTTCTACATGAGATCTGATAATTATCTTTTTGGTAGGGCAAACCTTGTGCTCATTTTGGCAACATTTTACATGAAATGTTTTTGGTGGGATGTAATATTTCGCTCTGTAAATCTAACTGCTTTTTAAATTAACTGCTGATCTGAGGTCACGAGCTCTTAACGCGATACAGTTTAGGCTGTGGGAAAGAAACAGAGCTATACAAGTCGTCTAGCGCCATCTCTTTTCCACAGCCTAAACTGGATCGCGTTAAGAGCTCGTAGTAAGGTTGGTAAGGCCCCAGATTCGATAACTATTAAACACATTAATAGAGCATGACTTTTATTAGAACTCAGGATATTTATTTATCCCATTAGATCATTCTCGAGTAACATAATTATGATGGGGGAGAATGAAGCCTACGCTATACTAAAAGTGTGATAGAAATATATTGATGGAAGGAGAAAGAAAGGAAAACTAAAGATGGGTGGCTTGAGTGAAAAATCCTCAGAGAAATCATTTAAAAAAGAAAAAGGAGTAAATGAAAAGGATAACATGACAACTGGAAATAAGCAGGACAAAAAACGAGTGTTAGGTAGGTACACGGAAAAACGGGAGATACGAGTAATTTCCAAGCGAGGGAAGACACAGGCAAAAGCTAGCTACACATAAATACATCTGAATCCAACTATCATGGATCTCGTGTCCCAGTAACCTAGCCTTCGTATTCGTACAGTTACAAGTTAAATGTCAGACGAGACCAGTGTTGCTTTATATTTAGGACAATTAGACGAATGGAGCGAATGGAGTTCTGATTGGACGGCTATTTCTTGTTAATGTTTGATGAAGATAATGTTGTTGTTAGATATTTCGAGTTTGAGAAAGAAATTACTTTTTCAAATTACATTTTATTTATGATAATTGTAGTATCTACACTCGGTAGCAAACGCATCGAATCACTTTCTTGGTATTGATCCGGATAGCTCCTTAAATAATACCGTTATTTGAATGAATTTGATATCAATTTAAAGTTAACAGTTAAACCTTTAAACTAGTACCTCAGTAATAGTATTAAAAGTTTCTCAAAACGTTACCTATGCATGCAGTAATGCGAAATGATGAAACTATTAGTTCACCACTAAAGTGGACAAGATGTAGTGACACATCATTTCGCATTACTGCATGCATGGTCCTGTAACATTTTGAGAGACATTTAAGACTCTATCACTGAGTTGCCTGTCTCACCAAAAATCTCCCTTTACCTTACTCAAGATCGCGCGGAATTGGAGAAAGTAAAACCATAGTTATTAGCGAGTGTAGTACTTTGTAACTTAGTGATTGGACTTGGCCTCAATCTAGTCCGCGAAACAATATGAGACATAATATGGAGCAAGCTCACCCGGAAAGATCTGGAACTTCTGCGCACTGACGACAGAACACAGTAGAAACTTTTTGGCGTCAGACTCCAATAGCACGGTGGTTGAAAGGAGGGCAACTCTGGTGATTCGTACCACCGCCAATAGGATCGGTTAACCGATTACCACTAAGAAAGAAAGAAAGAAAATAAGTTTATTTGGCAAGCCTCAAGCATACAATTACAGTTACAATTACTAGAATACACTGAATGTAGGTAGCGTGTGCCTACTTAACTACAATATACTAAACTAAACTAACTAAACTTGCCACTACCGCAAGTTGCGTTGTTAGCCAAGTGTGGATAGCTAGGAAGTAGATCACATGATGATTTCATAACATTTCAAGGTTATCATATTCAAAAAGTTTTCGTTATGGAGTGCATAAAGGACTGAATATTGAGATTTAAAAAAATGATGAACTAATACAAGGCAAAGTTCATGCTATCACAATATTAAACCCATCAAGTTTAATTTGAACATTTGAACGGAATTCTCAACATTGTGCAATGCACAAACATTTAACAAAAACTACGAGTATGAACAGCCTATAAATAAAATTTTAATCGATTTGCCGAAATGATCAGTTGAAAAACTGACAAAAAAACTGCGTTTCAAATCAGTCAATTAATTGTTACGTAGGTAAGTCATTACCAAGGCCATACAAATTCATTATCATTGAAACAGCGTAGCGTATGGCCTAGTTCACATGACGCCAGTGATTCGGTCAAGTGGCCAGTAGTATATAACAGTGTTGCGCAACGTCTGAACGCTGCATAGAATTGACAATACATTCTCGGACACTGCAGTGGTTTTATTGAATAAAATAGCGGTAAAGGTAGAACATATGGCCATGCTTTTGCACTATGTGTTGCTGAATTTGATAAAGATTTAAACATCTGAGTGTCTACCGAGTTGGATTCAACGCGTGCAGAGGACGTTTGCCATGCTCAACTCACACGTTCCGCCTCCTCCTTCACTTGCATTACTTGGAAGGAGTAAACACACCATGAAATTGACTTTATTTTTAACTGTCAAGAGCAATAACTATCTACGACATTACTGATTCAACAACTCGAATACCTATTGAACTATTCATTGAATTAAAAAAGTGAGTGTACAAAAACGTGGGAAAATAAATACTTAAAATTTGGCAGACACTACCTACATAAAGTTGAAATTTTTGGTTAATTATTCGATAAATTCAGTTTTGCGTGTTTGGTGCTGATTTAAAACACCGTCTTCGTCATTTTATTTCCCTCAATAGCGTGTTTATTAGATGACTGAGGTAATTGCGACAAATGTCTAGACACGACACTATACCTATCGTGGAATGTTTACTGAGCGTGTGAAGTGAATATCAGTCTGATCTGATCTAACAGGCTTGTCCAATATTTTGTGGCTGCTAACATTAATAACTAGGTTAATATTAAAACAATCAATCAATCATTTCAGTATTCCATAATGGGTATAAAAAATGAGAAGAGAAAGCATTTATGTTTGTTTGTAATGGATAAATCTAAAATGTAGCGCAGCTGGGCGCTACAACACAATATTTGTATGAATCTACTAATAGACAAAATAATCACCAAAATGGAGTGGGGCAGGAAGGTGAAAAATTCTATCGTATATTATGACCTTTTCTCATACCATACCCACGAAATAACAAAAAAAAACGGTCGAGCCGTTTCGGAAGAGTGCAACCACAAACACTGCGATATGAGATTTTATATTTTAGAAGATTAAAAAAAAACCATAATATTTCATTTAGGGCTTTCTCAAACTATTAGACTGTTTAAAATGTTTCGAAATTATCTGCATACACGGGAAAAGTTGTTTTTGTATCAATAAATTCACCAACAATCTCCAGACACTAGTTTACCCAATGATATTATAAAGAAAGATACGCCATGTTCATACTAAATGGCGTTCAGATATCGTTGCGTTGTTATTATAAATACCAACTTAATAAAACTTACAGTAATTTAAAACTACGACAGCGATAGATAATACGGAACGTATAAGATAGAAAGAGATAGCTAGTTTTAGTGTGTTGCGCTTGAAGTACAGGCCACAAAATGACAGAACACTAGAGTATCAAAGAGTTTGTCGATTTTCACAGAAGAGACATTGAATGTAACAATAGGTGGTGTGCGCTTGGTAAAATTATTTATTATTTTTATGTCGATTACCAATGTACAGCTACTAAGTACTGCGAAGGAAATTTTATTTTTTTACAATATTAATATTATATTTAAGATACTATCGAATATTTGTATCAAACTGAAGACAATTTATTTATATTTATAGTTTAATCGAATACGTAATAGCTGTTAGTAACATTGGCGACTTTCATAAAAATGAAATAAATGTGTAGGATTTTGAATAATTAATAATATACTTCAACACAAGCGCC
The DNA here is from genome assembly GCA_036375495.1 of Agrotis segetum. Classification (NCBI taxonomy): domain Eukaryota; kingdom Metazoa; phylum Arthropoda; class Insecta; order Lepidoptera; family Noctuidae; genus Agrotis; species Agrotis segetum. The sequence continues at coordinate 1,789,307 of JAQSVV010000087.1, forward strand.
TGTGATGATGAATGATGTTTTAAATAAAACAACAAACATTTTCAATTCTATTTATTACAAGGAAAACAAAGATTTTTGTATTTACGACTGACGTCTTAATAAGGTGTTCCTATGGTTCATAATGGTGTCCGTTTCGACCGCGCGGCCACGACGTTTTTTTTAAATAAAAACCATCCCAAGTTTTTGTAAAAAAATGTAAAAGTCGATTCCCAAAAACCATAAATTTGTCAAAGCAATGGTTAAAAAGTTATAAGGGTTTGAACGTGGCCGCGCCATCGAAACTTTCCGAACCGCGCGGCCATGGAGATCTTTAAAACTAAGAGTCGCAGAGACCTGAAATTTTGGGAAATAGTAGATTGAATTTGTAAACCAAATGTAAAAATATAGAAAAAAATCCTGTGTTTATATTTTAGGAGCTGCAAGGCTAAAACCTCATGGCCGCGCCATTGAAACGGTGACGAACACGTTATCGCCGATATCTCGCTGAAAAAACATCTCAGACGTTTGAAATTCTTTGTAAAATATAGATTTTAATCTGTCGAAACATGTAAAAATACAACAAAAAATCCTAGGATTATATTTTAGGAGCTATAAGACTAAAACCCCATGGCCGCGCCATCGAAACGTTGAAAATTTAGTTTTTCACCAATATCTCGCTGAAAAAAGCATCGCAGAGGTCTGAATTTTTTTGTAAAACCTAGATTTGAATATGTCGAAACTACCAAAAATACAAAAAAAAATCCTAGGTTTATGTTTCAGGAGCTGTTGAACAAAATCTCTAATACATCTTTAATATCTCGATTAGGGTGACCACGGATTATTATTTACAGAGAACTTTCCACCTATTTTTATATTAGAAATGATATTATCTCAAGGATTCGAATTTAAATGAAACAATAAGGTACGTAAAAAAATAATGTTATTTCTTTAAAAATCACAGATTGTTCGCTTACACTAGGACATACATTTCTTTAAAAATCACATAAATCACAGATTGTTGGCTTACACTAGGACATACATTTCTTTAAAAATCACATATGTTGGGGCTTTATTCCCCAACAGTGATTAATTATGTTATGTTGATGTTGATGTTTGTTGAATGTTGAATGAGTAGACAACCGATTGGTATAAAGGTTTAATTGCTACTAAATTATAATTAGTTTACATCATGATTTATTATGTTAGAAATGCAAACTTATACAATATTAATAATAATGCATTAGTGAGTGTAACTTACCAACTACACCTAAGGTCAATGTACAGCGTAGCTCGTACATATTGCCCCCTCACAAAAGGTAACAATTGAAAATGTTGTGTTGTAAAAATAAATGTAAAAAATAAGATCAAATTAAAAAGAAATGTTATATAAAAATGTAAAATAAAATTATTCAAAAATATAAAATGTAAAAGAAAGAATGTCATTTAAGTCTTATACTAAGGTGACGTTGCCGTTGCTTTGTTCAGGGTGCGTGCACTTGATAAGTGCGCTACACCGCTGTTGTCTGTGACGTCAAATACAACGTTGTCCACGATGCTTGCAGTTGATCTCCTTCGAGGTGCTGGATTGGGAATAGGTGGTGCCTCAGATTTCTGTTGATTCCTGCAATGTCTCTTCAGTCGGTGGTAGGCATATATCGCGCCTGCTATCGTTGCTGCTGCCGTCAATATATATAAGACGACATATTGGTGGACATCATGGTATGTTGCTCGATCTGACAGAAGGTCTTCTGCTGTTGCGGCTTTCATCTGTTCTATTTGTTGTCCCAGATTTCGCAGTAATGTGCTGTGCTCCAGAAATGTCTCATTGTCTGGTTCATGTTTTGAAACTGGTACGGAAAGATTGATGATCCGATTAATTGGAGGAATTTCCATAGTGAATTCCTCGACTTGGGCATTAATTGTGTCCATTGATTGTCTTTGGGCATGAACAGTAAAGTTTTCACTGTTGATCGTGCAGTCACTTCCGAGTGTCATTACCCCTGCGTTGCTAAGTGTTTCAGTTGAAATCTGATTCCCACATATGACACGTATTTTGCAAACGTGACAATAAAAGTATAGGTAGCTGTTTATGTTGCTAAGTGCCGACCATATGTTTCGACAGGTCTCCCTTTTGGTTTTGCAGTCGGTCGAACCTTTGTTCCTCTTGCAGAGACTCTCGTCAGACTTCATGTGGCATACTGGTGTCCTCATGTGGCATAATAGAGTCGTACTGTCGAAGTGTATGCATCCGTGCAGGTCAGTTACACTCATTGGGACATAAGAATCCTTATGTATGTTGATTGCTAGTATTTCTGCAATGGGCAGTAGGGTGACCATCTCTTCACCGAGTCTTTTTGGGACAGGTATAATGTTGTAAACTTCATAGTGTTCTCGGCTAATTAACGGCATCCGTATCTCAATGATGAGATACCTTTCTGACATTTTTGCCTTCACTTGTAGAAGATGATACAAGTGGAACAGATCTTCTTGGATGTTGGTGATGGGAAGAGCTATATCCTTTGACAGCTGACTTGCTATCACGTTCAGTTCGTCCCTCAGTTGTTCTGGCGCAATGAGGTGTAAGTTCATCTTGCCGTTGTAAATGTTTGTTACGGTGTCCAACAGAATCTCTTGAACGTTTCTTAAATGTTCAATAAAGCTGTTTGCAGAGATAGCTGACATCACAAACTCGATTGATAATTCTTGAGACTCAATCTCATGCTGAAGGTTGTTTGTTATCTTGTCTAGGTTTAGCAGATGTTGATTGAATAATTTGTATTGTTTTTCAATTGTTTCTTCCGATCTCCTGAGTATATTATATTCGGCTTCTATTATAGATGTCTGATTTTTAGATAATAGAGCCAGATGTTTTTCATTTTGTTTGATGAGTTCAATATCCCATTGATATTGTTCGGCAAATTGGTCATCCAATACTCCGAACAGGGAACGTGCGATCGACCCGACACCGTTGATAAGGCCGCGTTTGCTTCTCATATTCACCCGACCTTGCGGATTCAGCAACATATGATTGTAGTGTTCGAGTTCCGCGAACGCGTGACGCAATTGTAATGCAATTATTTCGCATTGAGTTTTTTGTTTTAGTGTTGAACATATGTTTTCTAGATGATCGTTGAATTTGTTAAACACTGCTGTACCATGCCAGTAGGGTTTGACGTCGTAGTAAACAACTATTTTCCACTCGTCGCAAATCAATTTCATGTTGCTTGTTTTATCGAAATATAGGCCTTGTTGCAATTCGCTAAAGTTTGTTGTGTTTGTTGCCGCAGTTGCTGGACTCATTAGGTATAGCAGGGTCATCACTAATCCGATAAAGTTGATTTTGCTTGTAACTGCAGGTTGCTGACGTTTTGCTATATTCTCGTTTGTTTGATTTTTGTGTTTTTCTTCGCTGTCTATTGGTAAAATTGACAACTTTGTTATGGGTCGCTTCATGGTGCCATTTCTTGTTTTCAGGGTTACGACACGAACATATCCGTCGTCTCCCGCATGAAGATCTGTGACTCTGCCCATTAACCATTTTCCAGCAGGCCGCTGGTCGTCATGGACTACAACCAAATCACCAACCTTCAAGTTATGTTGAGGCGTCTGCCACTTTGTTCTTGATAGGAGTTGACATAAATATTCATTTTTCCACTTCTTCCAAATGTCTGTGTACATTCTTTTTGTCAGATCCCATCTTGTTCGGGCGTCTTCTCTTGTTTCAATGACGGTCACTCCTGATCTCCCTGTTAGAAAGTGCGCTGGGGTTAAACAGTCCAGGTCTTCCACATTTTCACTCAATGTACACAGAGGTCTGGAGTTCAGACAGGCTTCTAATTTTGTTAATATTGTTGTGAACTCTTCGAATGTTAACCGTTGTTCGCCCACAACTCGTTTAAGGTGGTGTTTCAAGCCTCTTACAGCTCTCTCCCATAATCCACCTGCTGATGGCCAAGCCGGGGCGTTGAAGTGCCACTGGATGAACATTTCGGCAACTTCTTTCTGTAATTGTTCATTCCTGTAGGTGTTTTCTATTTCCCCGTATTGTTCCATTAAGAGACGATTGGCGCCGACAAAGTTAGTGCCATTGTCGCTGTATAAATGGCGGGGGGCACCTCTCCTTGCTGCCATTCTGTGTAGGGCTGCCAAAAATGCTGAGCTTGTAAGATCAGAGACCAACTCAATGTGTACTGCCTTTGTCACCATGCAAATAAATATGGCTATGTAACCTTTTGTTGTTTTAGCCCCTCTTCCCTTATTCATCTTGATATCGACGAATCCCGTGTAGTCCACTCCTGTATGATAAAATGGCGGGGCAGGGTTTATTCTTGCACTCGGTAGTTCACCCATGAATTGCTGTTGTTTTGAAGGGCTTATTTTTCGGCACGTTACGCATCTTCTAACTTGCATCTTTGTGACTCGCACGCCGCCGATTATCCAGTATTTTTGACGAAGGTGTGACAAAGTGAGTTGCGGTCCTCCATGGAACGTCATCTGGTGTGCTTGATCAATGAGCAAATGCGTGAGCCGGCTGTCGTTAGGAATGATCATTGGATGCTTCATTTCTTCAGTTAGCGATGCGTTATTTAATCTTCCGCCGACTCGAAACAAACCTTCTTGATCAATGTAAGGACTGAGAGGTAATAGCTTGCTATTTGATGCCACTCTGCCATGTTTACGTAACTCACTCATTTCTGTTACAAATACTTTTTGCTGTGTTTGTTTCACAATCGCCTTAGCTGCGTTATTCAGTTCTTGCAACGTAAGGTAACTTGGTAATTTACGATGTTTTGGGTTCAATGTTCTAAGTGTTAAGTTCAATGCTCTGTGTATCCATGCGACTATTCGAATGACACGATTGATAGAGCTATGTTTTTCCAATAATTTTTCGATTATGTTGGTTGTTTCTGTATTGATTTGGGCTGAATTAACTTGTTTCTTTGCCGTTGTTTTTACATCTTGATCTGATGTATATACCTTCTTGACCAGGTTTTTCAATTCAAATGTTGACAGCCACACAGGGCCTTGCCACCACAGTTTGTTCTCTTTCAGCTGACTTGCGTATTGGCCTCTGCTTGCGGCGTCAGCGGGGTTTTCTTTTGTTTTGACGTAGTTCCATGACGATCGTGGTATGACGTCAGTAATACTTCGTACTCTGTTTTCCACGTAGGCTTTCCAGCGGGATGGGTCTCCTTGTAACCAACCCAGGACCACCATGGAGTCAGTCCAGCCGTAGACGTGTACTTCATATTGATTCAATGACTGTTTGACTTTGCGCATTAGTTGTGATAGAAGGTGCGCTCCATTCAATTCCAGCCGAGGTAGTGTTGTTGTTTTTCGGTGTGGTACTATCTTTGACTTTGCGGCTACAAGTATTGTTGATGAGTGGACCCGTGCGTAGATAACACAGGCGTACGCTTCAAGAGAGCCATCGCTAAAGCCATGTAGCTCCATTGTTTGCTTTTCCCCACAGTTAAGCCATCTAGGTATTTCGCAAGCGTTTATCGCGCTTACGTCCGCTTGTATTTTGCACCACTCCGCATGTATATCGTCGGACACTTCGTCGTCCCATTTTAAGTTTCCGTCCCACAGTTTTTGAAATAATAATTTCAATTTTGTTGATACTGGAGCCAGCCAGCCGAGTGGGTCAAATAGTTTAGATATTTCGGCTAGTAGGCTGCGTTTTGTTTGTTTCTTGTTTACGTTCGAAATTGTGCAATGAAAGGTGAATTTGTCCTCCTTTGAGTTCCAGCACAAGCCTAACGTTTTCAATGTATTTTCAGTTTTGAAGTTGAAGACAATTTTGTCGATGTTTTGTTGTTCGGAGATATCTTCCAAAAGTTCTTGATTGTTTGCTGACCATTTGCGCAGGTTAAACCCTCCATTTTTTAACAATTGTTTCAGGTCGGCTATCAATTTCTTTCCTTGTTCGATTGTATGTGTCCCATGTACGAGGTCATCCATGTAGAATGATTCTTCTAGTACTTTTGCTGCCTCAGGGAACTGTTCTCTTTCATCATTCGCCAATCTCCTGAGCGTCATCATAGCTAAGAACGGCGCTGCTTTGGTACCGTATGTTACGGTTGTTAGTTGAAATGAGCGGATAGGTTCTTCCAGAGCTTCCCTCCACACAATCTGTTGTAGTTGTTGGTCTGCAGGGGCCACCCAAATAGCGCGAAACATCTTCTCAATGTCCGCTGTAAACGCATATTTGTATTGCCTCCATTTCATTAATAATGTTTGTAGGTCCTGTTGAAGATTGGGACCTTTGTACATGAGGTCGTTCAGACTGCATCCTGTTGATGTTTTTGCTGACGCATTGAACACCACTCTGTACTTTGTTGTTGTTGATTCAGCGCGTTGCACGCCGTGGTGAGGTAGGTAACACTCGGTTGTATTGTTGCTGACTGTTGATTGCCTCATATGACCTAGATCAATATATTCAGCCATGAAGTCTTTATACGCCTTGGCTAAATGTTTGTGTTTTTCCAACTTTCTTTCTAATGTTTTGAATTGAGCGATCGCCATTGGCTTTGATGATCCCAGTTTGCTCTCAAATTCATTCTTCATCGGCAGTCTGACTTCATATTTCCCATTCTCCAAGCGTTGCGTAGTTTTCGTTGTAGTATTCAATGCATGATTCATTTTCCACCGATATGTTGGTTTGATCTGTGATGTCTTCGGTTTCCCAGAACTGTTTGATATCTTCCAGGTTATTTATGACCACATTGCAATGAAAGGTTTTGACATTACCGCATAAAAGCCAACCTAGGTGAGTTTGTTGTGCGATGGGTTGAGTGACGTCATCGCCTTTTATTATTCCACCTAGCATAATTTGTGAATAAATGTCTGCTCCAAATAGTAAATCCACCTGACGGCTGTTGTAGAACTCTGGGTCGGCTAAATGGATGTTTTGTATGTGGGACCAGGATGGTTTTGCGAAAGTCTTATTTGGTAAGTTCTTGATCAAGTTGTTCATAATGTAGACAGATGTTTGGAACTTGAAGTCGTTGTAGACAGAACTGCAAGTAATTGTTGTCATTCCTTTGCAGTGGTTTTCCTTCTGTCCAACTACAAAAATGACTCCTTTGCATCTCTCGCGCTTGACACCGAGAACTTGAGCGGCATGTTCCGTGATCAAAGAAATCTGAGACCCTTGATCGATGAGAGCTCGCAACTTGATTTGGGTCCCATCAGCTGTTTCTATGTATACTACGGCGGTCGCTAGTAATATCTCCGAGGTATCATCATCCTTTGATACATGAGAAGAACTTGTTTGTTTTTCTGTTTTGTTTTTAATACATGCATCATGTAGCAATGTATTATGTTGAGCAGCGCACTTGCGACATCGGTGAGCTGATGTACATGTTTTTCCATTGTGGCTGAACAGGCAATTTACGCAAAGGTTCATTTTTGTTACTGTGCTAAGTTTTGATTGATTCGGCATTTCTAAAAACTTTGCACAGTTGTACAGGCCATGTTCGTTGTCGCAAAGAGGGCAACGAAATGTTGACGCATGGAAAGATTTCGTAATTCTCTTGTTGCTAGTTGCTTGATTACTGTTGTATTGCTTTTTAGACTGCGATTGATTTTGATGAGAACTCGATGTTGAATTCGGTTTTTGATTGTTTTCTTGTTTGCGACGTGATGTTTCCAACGATGTAAACTTCGCTTCTAGGAAGTCTAACAAATCTTTCAGAATTGGTAGGTTTCGGCAATTCTTCAGCGAGTCATTGTACTCAGAATGTGTGTCTGCATCTAATTTCTGAGTTAGTATATGTACAAGAATTGGATCCCAAGTGTCAATATTCACTCCTAAATTCCTTATCGCATGTAAGCATTCTATGCTGACGTCATGCATTTTCTTTATTTGAACCATTGACTGTTGTTGCATGTTTGGTAGATTGAAAAGCCTGTTGATGTGCGATGTGAAGATAAGTTTTTCATTATTATATCGGTAATTGAGGATATCCCAACACACGAGGTAGTTGTCCGAACTTATCTGCAAGTGTTGAATCAAGCGTTCTGCTTCTCCTTGCACTTTACTCTTCAGAAACTGCATCTTTTGAGCCGGTGAAAGAGAATTGTTGTTGTGTATCGCTTCTGTGAAAAGGTCTTTAAATGGGATCCACTGGTTGTAGCTACCGTAGAAGACTGGTATCTCTAACTTCGGTGTTGTTTTCTCACGATGAGCGCCGGACCACATTTTGGTATTCAAAGCCTTTTTCAGTTCATGAAACTGGTTTTCATACCTTGTGTAGCGTTCTTCGTACATTGTCATCTTCTCTCCGTTAGTTTCACACTCTATCTCCCAGTGGAGGTTGTCAATTGCTGACCAGCGCGTTTGTAGTGTTAGCAGAGCGTCTTGAAATTCCCATTTTTCAGATAGAAACTCCACGTGTATGTTTGCAACAGCTCTCATGAAGGCTTTGAAATTCGCTGTTTGTTTGCGCATCATGTCGTCCAGCTTGCTGTTGGACCCCGTATCCTTTTTCACAGAGTTTTGTTGTTCTTGCTGAGGAGGATATGATGGTTCTTTATCTTGAATGGTATGCCGAGCTTTTTCGTCCGCCTCACCCTTCAAGGCCTCTTGTTCCTGTTTTGTTTGATGGGAGGTACCTTCCCCTGCTTGTTGGTTTTCGCCTTCCAATGTTTTTGTTTGCACTGCTTGTTCCCTTGGTGAACGAACGAGAGTCGTGAGTTGTTGGTGTTGTTGAAGAATAAGCTCCTTTACTTCATTGTAGCACTGCAGCGTTACACTATAGCAGTCATTCGCAAAGTAGGGATGACTTACACTTTTTTCCGTAGACAATCGGTCATGATTAAATTGGAAATCTGACCATAAATTTTCCAACATTGCCATACGGCGTTTGAAATAGTCGGGGTTTTTTCTGTCCCAACCATCTTTCTTGATGTTTATCCCGATCTTCTTTATGCTGTCGTAGAGTTCGTTCTGATTCTGGTATAAATCAGCTGACGACATGTTGTTGATGTTTTCTTGTTGACTTCAAGATGAACTCTTCTGTTGCGAGCGTAGGCTTTCGTTCCACACTCCTGGTTTCTTTGTGTTGTGTAACTTTTCCCCTCTACGATTTGCGCCTTCTCAATTGGTTACTGGGGCGACTCGCTTGTGAGAGACCAGTCCAACCGATTCGCGATCGTAAAAGATGTAAATCACACAACACTTAGTTGCTCGAAGGACCAAATGTTGGGGCTTTATTCCCCAACAGTGATTAATTATGTTATGTTGATGTTGATGTTTGTTGAATGTTGAATGAGTAGACAACCGATTGGTATAAAGGTTTAATTGCTACTAAATTATAATTAGTTTACATCATGATTTATTATGTTAGAAATGCAAACTTATACAATATTAATAATAATGCATTAGTGAGTGTAACTTACCAACTACACCTAAGGTCAATGTACAGCGTAGCTCGTACAACATAAGTCACAGATTGTTGTGATTTTTAAAGCAATGTATGTCCTAGTGTAAGCGAACAATCTGTGATTTTTAAAGAAATAACATAATTTTTTTACGTACCTTATTGTTTCATTTAAATTCGAATCCTTGAGATAATATCATTTCTAATATAAAAATAGGTGGAAAGTTCTCTGTAAATAATAATCCGTGGTCACCCTAATCGAGATATTAAAGATGTATTAGAGATTTTGTTCAACAGCTCTTGAAACATAAACCTAGGATTTTTTTTTGTATTTTTGGTAGTTTCGACATATTCAAATCTAGGTTTTACAAAAAAATTCAGACCTCTGCGATGCTTTTTCAGCGAGATATTGGTGAAAAACTAAATTTTCAACGTTTCGATGGCGCGGCCATGGGGTTTTAGTCTTATAGCTCCTAAAATATAATCCTAGGATTTTTTGTTGTATTTTTACATGTTTCGACAAATTAAAATCTATATTTTACAAAGAACTTCAAACGTCTGAGATGTTTTTTCAGCGAGATATCGGCGATAACGTGTTCGTCACCGTTTCAATGGCGCGGCCATGAGGTTTTAGCCTTGCAGCTCCTAAAATATAAACACAGGATTTTTTTCTATATTTTTACATTTGGTTTACAAATTCAATCTACTATTTCCCAAAATTTCAGGTCTCTGCGACTCTTAGTTTTAAAGATCTCCATGGCCGCGCGGTTCGGAAAGTTTCGATGGCGCGGCCACGTTCAAACCCTTATAACTTTTTAACCATTGCTTTGACAAATTTATGGTTTTTGGGAATCGACTTTTACATTTTTTTACAAAAACTTGGGATGGTTTTTATTTAAAAAAAACGTCGTGGCCGCGCGGTCGAAACGGATACTTCATAATGTTATTACTTAGTCCGTATAAAAAATAAACACTAAATAGTATTATTTTAACGAGGTACATTACTACATACATTTCAACTTTACTAATAAAATATGTAACAGCCCGCTATAACTAACCTCATTCTATAAAACTTTAATCATAAAAAATTGAAAGCGCAACGCTATAATTGTGCCTAACATTTCGCTTCTGTTTAATTAATCTATGACCCGACTTATGACGGATGCTATATGTCTCTGTCACGCAGCAGATTGCCATCCTATTATCTATCCTTTTCGAACCATTATGTCAGTAATATGAAATTTATTTGAAAATGAGGAATAACTCGTAAAATAAATAAAAATTTGATATATTTTATAAAGACTTACTTATGGTATGTCACTCCACAACTCTTATTTATCTTTGCACCATAGTTTTTGCACTTTCTAAACACACAACTTGGCATTTTTGTTACGCCGCGCACTCACGTTACCTCGCTCTCTGATGTAACCCGACTAAATCAAGAAGGCAACAATTGGGTTTCATTCGCCTCAACACTTTGTGCGTGCTAGTGCGATATCTACCTCTTTTTATTTATAATATCATTGAGTTTACCAGTAACAGTCGAATTTACAAAGACACAACCAAGCTACCGAGTTGATTTCTCAATCGAACATTGCACAACTGGATCAAGATACTAATGCAGTCTGAACGAGGCACTATGTTTTACTAGAACGATCATTCTTCATTGTATGATTTATAGATCTGTAAACCTATCGATAGTAGTAGGCATGTACAATCTACAATGTTAAATCATGATCCATTTTGATAATAAACCGTTTCATCATCAACAGCCGGGGGACGTCAACTGCCGTTTGAATCCGTCAAATTAACATACATCAAAGTCGTTACCATGGATATGTATATGTTTACGCGAATGTGAACCCAAATTTATTTGAAAGTCTGTAAGAAAATAAGCTTATGGTGGGTCATGATTCAACTTTGTCGATTGTACAATATAATAATATCATTTTTGGTGCACAAATGGCCTTTATATTTTATTTGGATATTATGGACGCATCAAAAACAGTTTGTGATCACTATCATAAACTTTTTTTTTTCATAAACTTAATCAAGAAAAGAAATCTTTGTTGTGTGATTTCTATAGATAGAAATACCCTGTTTAAAATTAAAAAGTAAAACTAAGAATTTATTTTAAAGTCTAGCTAACAAAAAATAGATTTTTCAAATTGATCCCAAATTTTTTTGATGTGTGCAACTATGCATTACACAGATGTATTTTTGGCCTGCATGAGCTTCAATAAAAGGTACAACAATCGTTCATAACATGGATTATAATTATGACTCATGTCTTGATAGGCCGGCTTCCATTTTGCAAAACTTACAGTTTTCGTCACTAGCACGGAAGGAAGATACTATTTCGACACTGAAAGGTAAAAAAGGTATTATATTCACTCATTTATACGTTTTAGTAGTTTTTTTCATGGGGAATTATTTTTGTGGCGAACTTACAACAACCCGTGGATTTTAATCAGTCCTGTCCTGCCCTTTATGGGAAGACTCATTTGATGATTTTATCACGTTTAATTTCAAGCTTATTGGCTAAGTAGGTATGAATAATTATAAGGTAGTGCCTTCCTGTTGAATAATTTTTGACCGCCACAAGGGCACAGGCTCAGGCCGAAGCATAAAACTCTCAAAAAGATTATGCCTTTTGAAATTAATCTAACCATCCTACTTGTTCCTTCTCAGGTACAACGTCGAAAGTAACAGCTGATGATCTTCACTATGGAGACAAGTCCTGCATGCTGAACCTCACTCACGTCTCCTTAGTAGACCTGCCTGTCGTCTGCGAGAAGGTCAACTCGAGTGAAATGTAAGTACTTTAATGTTTAAACCAAAACTGCAAATAAGTGATGAGACTGAAGCCAATTTAAGCTGACCTCTTCTTCAATGAAACTCCGTATTAAGCTGGGCTAGGGCAAGGTTAAAACTAAAGGCTTTTTACTCAAAAGAAAATATTAGTTCGAAAGATAGATTTGTTACATAAACTGAAATTGACGAGGGTACAACACTTTTAAATATCGCAAAATGTCACTCGATCGAAATAATTTTACAGGCGTTATGACGTCACAAGCCCCACTCCGGAATTTCAAAAAGTTTTATTTTCATCAACATTAATTGAGTTAAAAAGGAATGAGTTTATAAGGAGAAGAATGACACCCATGTGACGAAGAGAGTGATGAGTATGAATGTTGATGGATTGAGAGGAAAAGGAATGCCAAAGAAAAGATGGATTGATTGTCTAAGGAATGATATGAAAGAAAAAGGAGTAAATGATACTGTGACGTTTGATAGGGGAGAATGGAAGAAGAAAACGTGTTGCGACGACCACAAGTAGAATGCGATAAGGCCAGGAAAGAGAAGATTCATTGACTTAAAAAACAAAAATACGTATTCTTTATTTTTCAACGCTGCATCTCTGGAGGACTAAACAATTTATTTTTTGATTTTCAATTCAGTTATGCAGTAAAGTATTTCTAACCCCGGGGAAAAACTACTTAAGCGATAAATCTAGTAAAATGATACAAGATAATCTTTTACTAATGTCTAATTAAAGAAAGCGGTCGTAATCACCCTGTTCAGGATATTTCGAGAAGTAATTTATTTCCGTCCATTCATTCCGGTAACTTTCCTTGTCCTTTAATACGGTTAGGACCAAAAGTTCGGTGTCTGCCAACTTGTTTCCCCTAACTTCTCGTAATTATAATGGCTATTAACCAAATTAAAGTCCACAAAAGGGTTTGTTGTACCAAATTCGTAGCACGTGGTGCTCAAAAGTTATTTTCTCCCATGGGTTAAAAAGGTTTGATTTTACATGGATGTATTATAGTAAAAAAGTAGAGTTAGGCAAGCCAAACGCCTGCCCCGCGAGACTGTCTAAGCGGGACACATGGCCCCGGAACGAAAAGGGCAACAGACGGAATAGGGTGAGCTTTTTACCCAGGGGGTGGTATAGAAAAAAAGTAAAAATAATACAAACCCCTTTTGAATTTGAATTTGTACCTGTAGACTTAACTATTTTTTTAAGTGCGTAGCTGCATCGTTGAAATGAAATAAAAATAGTCTTATTTATTAAAAAAAAAACTTCTTAACTTTATTCGCTTAGATAATAGACTTAAATAAAATGTGTGTAGGTATACCTATACACATTTTATTTAAGTCTATTATCTAAGCGAATAAAGTTAAGAAGTTTCAAACAATACCGGTCCAAAGAATGTGAGAAAAAGCAAAACAGACACAAGATGATAAAGTGAAAAATCACAAAAAAAAACCTAAACAAATAATAAATACGACGAACATCTCAGGAAGTAATAACTGCTTATAAATCTTAAATTGTGTATCTACTAGTGATTTTAAATAACATAAAAATATTTATGAGTCACAGTAAAGTATGTTATAATTACGAAGGCCACTCATTAGTTGTCTATAACTTGAGAATATTAATTATATGACAGATTGTTGCTGTTAACAGGTGGGCAGGAAACTACACGTATATATAATGCAGGTATATACGTCCTACGTGCATATACTTATAGTATCAGGTCGTAAACTTCCACTGTTCTCGTAATACATAATGATTTACATAATTTTATGCTTGGTGCAGTGTTGGCCCAGTGGTATCGGCCCTGAATTACGAATTGTAGGTCGTGGGTTCGAATCCAGGCAGACGCATTACTTTGTGTAATTTATTTCATCACCACTGCTCTCAAAACGGTGAAGGAAAACATCGTGAGGAAACCGGCATGTCCTAGATCCAAAAATACCAACTACCAACCCGCACTGGGCCCGCGTGGTGGATTAAGGCCCACTCCCTCGCACAGAGAGGGGGCCTGTGTCCCAGCAGTGGGAACATTATAGGCTGATGATGATAGTTGTTGCTTATTGTAGATTTTGCCTGCACATCAATCTACCTCATTCTATCCTTTTAAAAGATTTTCAAACTTATCACGATATTGTAAAATTAATAAACGATTCGTAATTTTGCCAGATCGGCTTAGGTTGACCTTCTGACGTCTGTACCTATAATGTAGAAAATAATAAGTAGGTAAATAATGTTGTGTAGAAAAGATCATCTGAAAAATGATTAATACAAATCTGCTCTTACAGTACTTACTGATAATTTCACCTCCAAAATCTGGGGCAATGTATAAATTTTCAAACTAAAAGTAAGGTACCCACCGAACTTATTTTATTTTTACTAAAAAGTTTTTCTAATTACACAAAATTGTGCGTAACAGTTTAAATGTTCTTAAACTTCGTTTCACTACGATAAAGAAATTTCAAGTAAAAAAAGGCCCACAAAGAAAAAAGATCACGAGTAAAACTGACCTAACCTAACATTTAAGTTATATACCATCAACTCCAGTCTACCATGAGCCTATACTACCTCAAATGGCTTAGCAGAAACCTGTGATACGTCGAAAATACTACAGCATTAATTTTGAAATAAATATATGGTAAAGTTGAGGATTAATGTTAGGTCTTATGTTTCGCGAAAACATGATTCCATAAAATTTTCTCGATAGAAAAAAATCCCAAAGTTACCTCTAAATTGAACAATAAAACGCTGGCAATCAGATAATACTTAAAATTAGATCATGAAACTTTTTATACTAACTGAACTAACTATAAAGCAGGTCTTATGTTATTTACTTTTTTGAATTTCCTTTTTTTTCGCCGTAAAGTAAATAGATTTGCGTGTAGACAGCTAAAAGAAAGAGCAAGCAATAGTGCGTGGTACGTGCAAGTGCGAGCGAGTAAGATTATGCTGAGGTACTATAGACCCTTAAGATAAAATCGCAAATAAGTACAAAATATACTACTAGCTAATAGGTAACTAAAAGTTACATTTTTTATCTCCATTCATTTGAATACCAGATAACATTCCATAACAAGCTACTCTATAGCAAAAAATGTACCACGATGAATAATGAACATTACGTAATCAAAGACAGAGTTCACAATTAAATATTCTAATCAGATCATGAAATGGGTCAAGACGAGCAAGAAGTGAATAATTCATTCCAATTTTAAATATCGATCGACCGTCTGACTAATGAAGATTGGTCGGATCCGAATCCAACCTTGACGTGATAATCTTTTGTAGCTAACAGCCGGGTTGGCAACAAGAGATCAGGCCCTATATCCAAATGGCCAGCGACATTCGCTAACGTTCAGCAGTCGCTAATACATTTTCAACTTTATACCCCATTGCATAAAGTTGAAAATCTATCAACGATTACAGATCGTTTTCGTTTGTTTCGTTCGCTATCGCTCAGCAGTCTTTAATTTAGATTTTCAACTTTATACGATACGATATAAAGTTGAAAATGTATTAGCGACTGCAGAACGTTAACGATTGTCGCTTGCCATTTGGCTACAGGCTCTGGACAATTTTACCGATCCTCCCCTTTGTTTGGTTTCCTTACTAAATGAAAGGTAACAATGTGAATATTATGAAAATTCTTTTGGATATTTTCTTTGTACAGACACAATAGGCAGTGCCTCATAGGCCAACCTGGTAACAGCGCGGCTTGGCCCCCTACATCTCGAAATTTATAATTATTACTCATATAGTAAAACATTTAATTCATAAAATATGTTGACTCATCTAAAACAAAGAATTCATAAATTTTGAGTTAATCCAGGTTATAAACTGTGTACAAAATTTCATCCAAAACTGTTCAGCAGTTTTTGCATAAAAGAGCAACAAACGTGCATCGATCCATTCATCGTCACAAACTACCCCTTCTTACACAAGGCGACGCAAATCTCCTATACCTTACGACTTTATAATCTATTGACGCGTGCCTATGTACTTACGAACCTCTATCGATGTGTATTGTGATAGTAGACATGGATACCAAATTCGTAAGGTATCGGAGAATTAAATTGCGTCGCCTTGTGTAGGAAGGGGCTTAGTGTGAATTACAGTGGCGCGGGGTGAGCAGCGGGAGCGGGTGTCGGGTCACGAAATAGACTTGATTTCCGCTCACCCGCCCAGCCCGGCACTTGGTGCACCTTGGTCAAAAACTATGCCTTTGTGTTACCCGCCAGCGGATGCCGCTGCCCGCCCCGCTGCTACTGTAATTGCACCCTTAGATTTCTAGCCGCACTCAAGGAACAAGGCATGACTTAGTATGTTTCTCCGTAAAGGAAACATTACAATAATTACTTTGTAATAAAATAAAACGTGATTACACTGTAATATAAGTCCTGTAAACAATCAATAATCGCATAAAGTCATGCCAATTCAATTAATAGCCATTTAGCATGCTTTATATCGATCGTCATGCATTTAATAAAGATTACATTATAGACTAGATGACTTGCAATCACTAAGTGCATGTTCATTTAAACCAATAATATTGTACTTGTAATATGATGTACTCGTGAAGAAGCATCTTTTATTACATTATGTTCTATGACTCATTTTGAACTACGTCTAACGTCTTCTTTTCGTGTTAAAATCATTAAATGAGTCCTCCCACCAGGGCAGGATGGACTGTCAAACTTGTACTGACTAAAATCCACGGTGTCCTTCAATTGCCCTTCACGTTCCGGAGTTCCGGAGCCACGGTTACTCGTTAGTCCCGCGACCCCGACAGGCTTTGGCCGTCTAAGGCCTCGTCCGCCTCGTCATTTTGCTGTCAGCGGCTCTTCAACAAGACGCGCCGCCTCCGTCAACCAGGGTATGCTCAGACCATGGTCAGAAAGCGAGTCGCCCATCGCCGTCCGCATGCCCGCGCCTACGGTGCAGGTGGCCGGAAATCGTCCTGCGACGTCCGCTGCCGTGGGTGTCTCCCGAGGTGGCTGTGTGGGCGCTGTCCTCTCCCTCGCGCGTCCCGCCTCCTCCTTTGCTAGTGTCTGCTTCGCAGAAGGAGGCGACCGCTTCCTATTCCATCTCGCCCCGCAGCATGACCACGAGCCTTACTGGTGGAGAAGTACCTTTTATAAGAAAGATCATAATTACTCGTATAATTAATCCAAACTGCGTCTCAATCAACAATAACTATAGCTTACCTCATCATAATTATCCAGAACTTTGCAGGCGGTGACATAAAACATATCGTTTTATTTGGCCAATTGGCCTCAATTACACAAGACTATTTAGATTAGGATCTGTCTTGAAGCGTGACAAGCAATTCTGTTCATTATTTTAATTGACAATGATATTGAGGGGGTATTAGGTTGGAGCCTAATAGAAAAAAACGTGACAAAATCCAAAAAAGATTAATACCGAATTGTGTCTATAATTAACATCCGGCAATTGGCTGTTGTGATTGATAATGATGAAGTGCTGGTTACTAAATTGATTGATTGTTAATTACAATTAACTTTATGTAATAAGTCACTGTTTAAAATAAGCCAAAGTAGTCTATTTAAAACAGCTTGGCAGATTTTCGTGTTAAATCCGGCGAAGTCCGCATCAACTACGTTGTACGTTTTATTATTATGACGAAACTAAAAAAAAAACCGTCTTCGAAATCGCGTCGATCAATTTAATTTTTAATGCTTGCATAGACGTAAACTCCTTTTTTCTTACGGTTATGTGTTAAATCTTTATTTAAGGCGGCGCTAGTCGCGAGCTCGAACTCACTGGCAGGCATGTTCAAAAACCATGATATTTCACCGGAAATCGAGCCATATTGTTCATGTGTGCGCGAGCGTCATCCCCCCGTGGAGAAAACAGGGGAAAACTTATTCAGTGAGATGCACGATCATTCAGAGTAAAAGGCGCGCGTAAAAAAATACGAAAAAGCCTTTGGCTGTTGGGGTTTTATGAAAAAACCACTGCACCAATTAATTTCAAATAAAATTTATTAAATTCTTCGATAAATTTGCTGTGTCAGTACGGACTTCGTTTTGGAAATTTGATGCTTCCTTAGCTTCTAATTTACACCTAAAGTTGTGTTAAAATTAGCAAAAAAACGAATCTTTAGAAGCTCGTAACTTTTTAATAGCTTCATATTTTACAATTCTGCTTCCGTACAGACAAAATTAATAATGAGACAAAACGATACCATGTTTAATTTTGGATGTACTTTGTTAATTAATGGAGTAAAACCCCAACGAAGTTTCTATGGAAAAAATGTTGACTTGTTTGCTCTTAAGGTCCCTGTTTACTTGAAAAAAGACTTATTTTCTGCGCCAGGAGTAAGAAACCAAACAAACTTAATAAGAGTTTAAAGTTGCCAAATGGCTACAATTTGGTTGAAAGCCAGACACTCTGGCGGTAAGGACAGTGTTGCCAGGCGACAAGGGCAATTTTTTATCCTTTAATGTGAATACTGTGCCAAAACTAAAAACTAATTATCCTGAGGATTGTTACAATTGTTGTGTTATTAAAAAAATATTTCACAGGAACGTATATGGGATAAACGGTGTCCTATGTGGCATTCCAGACTACACAAAGCGAAATTTCATCAAAATCAGTTGAAACATTCTGACGTGTCCGAGTAACAATTATCCCTCCATCCATCCAGACTTTATGATGCTAGTAAGTTAGGATGAGTCACAATTTTAATAATTTTCAATGACAAAGATTTTGATAAAAGTAATCACCGTTTGCGTACAAATGTAATAATGTAGAGTACATACATAGTTATGGAACCGCTATTGACTATTTTTTTTTTTCCATTACTAATAACAAAATCTGATGGGTGATTACTTTTATCAAAGTCTTTGACGCACAATAAAACCGGCATGTCCTAGAATCAAAAATTCGAAGACATGTGACATCCACCAATCCGCACTGGGCCCGCGTGGTGGATTATGGCCCACTCCCTCTCACAGAGAGGAGGCCTCTGTCCCAGCAGTGGGAACAATATTAGGCTGATGATGATGATGACAATAAATTCTACTAAAACCCGAAAAACTTTTTCTTTAGTTTTTGTTGTCTTCTGTGGCAAACTTTTGAAAGTCACCGATCACATGATTTCCAACAGTTCAAGGCACTTATAAACTTGAAAGCTCTTTCTCAAGTTTTAGGGAAATCCAATTACCTACATCATAAAACATAATTTTTTACCTCAGAATTATTAAAGACACTTACGAAACCGCAAAGGGTATCTTTAGTATGTCGGTATTTTATCTTGTTGATTTCCAACTTTACATTTTACAAGTTCTTTTATAAAATGGAAACAAGGAGAGAAAGAAAAAAGCCGGCTTCGTTTTTAGCAGCCATGACCAAAGAGGATTTATTATATTTTTTACCACAGACAATACAAAAAATCATAAAGATGCTGATATTCTCAACATCCTCCAACGCCGAGAAAATGAGTGTGATAAACCTAATGATTGATACATAATTACAAATTTTGGAAGAAAGTATCTGAACACACAAAATGGACACACATGTCTAATTACATTTTTTTTTTTTTTAAATGTTAAACATAAACAAAATGTTACAAGACAAATTTTAATACACTTTTGTTTCATAATTATTATTTAAATAATTAATGTTTTAATGAACATTCATTAACAAGATTTACATACTAAAATGTTAAACTTAATCAGTTTGAAAGATGTCATACATAATAATATAATTAGTTAGTCATTAATAAAAGTTTTCATAGATTACAGTCATCATAGAACCAACAGTAAAATACAACTGTTTTATTTAATCAACATGAATAAAGAACCATTTTTAAACATTAAGACTGACAGATTGGTCCAGATAATTATTAAAATCATACATATAATTTGAACTTACTTGGTAATCTCACAGTTCTCCCACTCCTAGTTGAGAGTTGTGGTTTCTCCTGAGTTTCTTGTTGTATGGAGCTATCTAGAATATCAACCTGCTGTGGAGGGTCATTGGTAGTAACAGAGTTATTATTTGGTAATTGAAAAGTGTTATCTGAGGAGACTTCTAACTTGTATAGTCTCTGAAGTGGTCGAACTTTAGTTCCTATAGCCGTCTTCACACATGCTGTCCTTTCAACACCATCTCTTCCTGTAATTAATTCAGTTACTATTCCTAAAGGCCATTTTATTCTCTTTTCTTCTGTCTCTATAAGTACAATGTCTCCCACTTTTAAAACATCTTTCTTTTCTTTTCCCCTTTGTACTAATAACGTTAAATATTCACTTTTAAATCTCTGTCGAAATTGTTCCCTTAAGGTTTGCATATAGTGCAGACGGTGGTTAAAGCTCGTCGCGTCGATCTGATCGAGGTCAGTTACATCACCAGTAGGAATTGGCTGTATGAAGCATGCTGGTGTTAAGGGCTCTAAGCATTCTCCTTTATCGGAACCTATATATGTTAGCGGTCGCCCATTCATTGCAGCTTCGCAGTCGCAAATAAGAGTCTGAAGTTCGTCATACGT
The DNA here is from genome assembly GCA_036375495.1 of Agrotis segetum. Classification (NCBI taxonomy): domain Eukaryota; kingdom Metazoa; phylum Arthropoda; class Insecta; order Lepidoptera; family Noctuidae; genus Agrotis; species Agrotis segetum. The sequence continues at coordinate 1,810,005 of JAQSVV010000087.1, forward strand.
CACAGATGCATTACCGAGGACGCGTCGCAGTAATTCTTTCATTATTCTGATGAGACGCTCCCAGTAGCCTCCCCACCATGCAGCAGAGGGTGCATTCATTTTCCAGGAGATGCGGCGTATCGTAGATAGTTTCTGTACCTCTTCCCAATCTAGAGAAGAAAGTAAGTTTCTTGTACCATGAAAATTTGTGCCATTATCTGACATCAACATGTCACTCCGTCCACGGCGTGCAATGAACCTCCTAAGAGACATTATGAAGGCTTCTGTGGATAAAGATCTTGTCAGTTCTAGGTGCACTGCGCGGTACACTGCACATGTAAACAATACTATCCAACATTTTTCATTGTTGCGTAAATACAGCGGTCCAGCTAAGTCGACGCCTGTTACTTGAAATGGTGCAGCACTTTCTATACGCTCCGGTGGCAGTGGTGCTGTAGGCGCCTGAACGGGTTTTGATCTGTGCCTGTTACAAATAACACAATTTGAAATTACGGATTTTATTAACCTTCGAATACCAATAATCCAAAATCGTGTCCTGATATCAGTGATCAGTATGTTGGTGCCGGCGTGTTGGAGTTGTATATGTCTATGTCTCACCATCATTTCAACCAATTTGTTAGTAGCTGGAAGCAGGTAAGGTGACTTTACTTGTTCTGGAAACTCTGTAGATAATAGAAGTTTGGTTTTGACTCTTATTATTCCCTCTTTATCTGTGTATTGTGTTAAATTTTTTCCTTTATCTAAGTTTTCCTTATTTTCTTTTTGTATTAGTTTAATTAATGCCTTTTCAGCTTTCTGATATTCCACATATGTTATTTCATTTAGCTTTTTATTATTTGCATGTTTAGTATTGTGAATAAATCTCAGTATCCATGCTGTCATTCTGACAACTTTAGTATATTTAGAGAAAAAACTTTGTAGTCTATCTAATAAACTCTCATTAATCGATGCATGTGAACATACTATCCTTTTTGTTTCCAGATTTACTTCACGTTCATCGACAATCAGTTCAGACTTCGGCCATTTATTTGGTGCTAACTGGAGCCATGCGGGACCTTCCCACCAGCGACAGTCGAGGAGCGTTTTTGCATTACATCCTCTGGACGCTAGATCCGCCCAGTTGTGTTCACCTGGAATGTGATACCAGTCTTTTATGTTTGTGTTTTCTCTTATTTCCTTTATCCTGTTGCCTACATATGTTTTTAAGGGCAGTTCTCTTTTTATCCAGCACAGTGTTACACTAGAGTCCGTCCAACAGTATTCAGGGCAATCAGGTAAGTTTAAATTCTTTCTAGCACTGGCTAATAGCCGTGACCCAATTAATGCTGCTAACAATTCTAACCTAGGAATAGTTGTCTTATCTGGAGGGGTTACTTTAGATTTTGCTGAAATTATACTAACTGTTATTTTACTTTCTTTTTCAGACCTTAGTAGTACAACCGCTCCGTATCCATCTTTGCTGGCATCACAAAATAAATGTAGACTTAATTTACATTCACTCAAAATGTTTTCTGACAGCCTACGTGGGATTTTGCAATCATTAAAATATGTCATGTATTTATACCAGTCTTTAAATTTGTATAATAAATCAGATGGTACCTCATCATCCCAGGACAGTTTTTGATGGCATGTTTCTTGTAGAATTTGTTTGGGTGGTAACATTGCCGGTGCTGTATATCCAATTGGATCAAAAATCTTTTGTGTTATTGACAATAAATCTCTTTTAGTTATATGTTGGAGAGAGTCACAGCTGGGTAGGTTCTTATAATTGCATGAAAGTTCATCAGAGACAGTGTCCCAATTGAGACCCAACACAGAGATGTTTCGTTTACCCGTTTCATTGATCTGAAGGGGTGCAGATGTCACCCACAACCTCAAATTAAATTTACCCTCACTCATTATATATTTTGATTCTTCAATGAACTGATGAGTCTCTTTTTCTGTATCTAAGCTCGTAAGACAGTTGTCTACATACATTGATCTTTTTAATCTCTGTGCTGTGTTTTGGTGTTCATTTGAGACTCTGTCTAAGTGATGTATCAGAGTGGCTGACAGTAAAAATGGGCTCGAGGTGAGTCCAAACACTACCCTACAGTGCCAATATTCTACTATTTGTTTTAGAGATTTATCTTGCCACCACAGAAATTTTAAAAAGTTTCTATCAGGTTTTGGCACATTAATTTGTAAAAAAGCCTTTGCAATGTCAGAGGTTACACCAATGGCGCCTTTTCTGAACCCCACAAGTAAATTAGGTATGAGATCTATAAAATTTAGGCCCTTTTCCAAGCAGGAATTGAGACTCAGTCCATTCTTGTCCGACGCTGAAGCGTCAAAGACAGGTCTGATTGTACTTGTCAGACTTGAATCTTTTATTACAGGTCTGTGTGGCAAATAATGACCAGTATCATGACGATTCTCAGCATTCGGTACTTCTTCTATGATACCCAATGAGACCCATTCCTGAAAAACGCCATGGTACTCATCGAACCTACCACTAGTTAAGAGTTTGTTTGTAGTGGAATTTAATCTGCCTTTTGACATTTCGTAATTAGGTAATAGATCTTCATGGCCTGCTTTAAAAGGAAGTTGAACTTCATACCTGCCATCCGGGTTCACCTTTATGGTTCTATCAAAATTTGCCATTATTTCAGCAGCTGCCTCCTCCTTAGATTTTACTTCAATTGGATCTCGGATGCCAAGAGTCTCCAATGACCAGTAACCTGCTAAAGTATCATTATTAATACAGGTCAAATTAGCAAAAGTACCATTATTAGTTTTACCAACCTGTTTTCCTTGCAAAGTCCATCCTAATAGAGTTTTTATAGCCACCAGGCCATTTCCCAATTGGACGACTGTACCTGTCAAAATGAAACCTGAAAAGTCTGCACCAATCAACAAATCTATATCAGAACCCTCCCCCTTGTCAGTCAATTTAACATTGTTTTCTTTCAATAGTTTAACTAGTTTAACATCATTATAATTTACTGTTGGTACATTGTTGCATATACAATTTTGGCTTAAGGCTAACATGTCTATCTGAAAGGAGTGATCTAAACTATTTACAGTTATATTGTAAGTATTATGTTCCTTTGTATTAGTTTGTAATCCGCCAAAGAGTGAATGTGACAAGTTTTCTTTCCTAATTAATGGAATGTTGAGCTTGTCAATGACTTCTTGTTTTATATATGTACGCTGCGATCCACTATCCAACATGGCACGAACTGGAAGCATCTTTCCTTTATATTCAATTTCCACGACAAGCGTCTGAAGTAAAGTAGTGCCTTGTGTTGCTAGAGATGTGACAGAAGATTCTGGTTGACTGGAGGGTTTGTTTTCATTATGCTTTTGATCTGGGCAGAGTATTGTAGAATGTCTTTTCTGACAAATTAGGCACTTTATGAATGCTTTGCAAGTTTTAAAGTTGTGTCCTTGTTTTAAACAGTTGGTACATGCCTTTTTATTCTTTAAATGGTTTCTTTTCTGCTCTAAAGACAATTTGTAAATCTTATAGCATTCGAAACTCGTGTGGTTGGTTTTGTCACACCATATACATTTTATTTGTGACTGTGACTTATCGTCTTTTGTTGTTGAGATCATGCAACTAGCTGTGGGCTCTTCTTTTTTAATTTGTGTATTGATAAATGAAGATTTTGCCATTTCAATCCGCTGATTGCTTTCAACTTCTCTTTTCAGGAATTTTAATAAATTGTTTAATTCATCTTCCATTTTGGTATCATGTGTGGTCGACCTCTCCCAAGCTCTTAGTATTTCATCTGGGAGTGCAGATTCTACCATGGGTAAAATAAACGCTGCATGCACTTTTGCTACCCCTAAGGATTCCAACGCCCGTAGCTGCGCACTGAGTTTATCATATAGATATGTTAAGTTCACTTGCTGTTCGTTCTTCTCTAGAATAAGAGCTAATATTTCACGTACATAAACTTGGATTAATAACTCTTCGCGTGCATAGCGTGACTTCAAATGGTTTATACATTTTTCATAATTTTCGGCTGATACTGGGTAACTTTCTAATAAGGATCTGGCTTCTGTCCCTGGGACGATAGCTTGCGATAAATATTGGAATTTGTCCTCAGGTTTCATATTTTGATCCTCATCAATATTTTTAAAATGTGCCCAGAAGGCGAGCCAGTTTTTTACCTTGCCGTCGAATTTAATTAATTCTAATTTTGGTAAACGGAATTTAGATGAATTTATGGCATTATTTTGTGGATTTTGTATGTCCGGCTTTGAGCATGAAATTTCGCAACGTGTATCGAGGAAAAGCCATTTTGTTTTATATTTATCACTTTCCTCACACTCTTTTTCTAATGTTGCTTCTAAAAACTTAGGATCTTCTATTATAAAAGATTTTATTTGATCATCTAGCGTTTTTAGATTGGCCCATAACTCGGATAATCTCCTCCATGAACTTTTTATTTCAGCCAAAGATTGGTTTTCATCTAAAATGGCTTCTAGTCCGTTTGCTGCTTTTGTAAATAAGCGCCTTGCCACTGACCTTTCTTTTAATTTCGCCTCCATTTTTCTTACACACGGTCGCCAGATTTAGTATGTCGGTATTTTATCTTGTTGATTTCCAACTTTACATTTTACAAGTTCTTTTATAAAATGGAAACAAGGAGAGAAAGAAAAAAGCCGGCTTCGTTTTTAGCAGCCATGACCAAAGAGGATTTATTATATTTTTTACCACAGACAATACAAAAAATCATAAAGATGCTGATATTCTCAACAGTATCCAATCACTTGAAATTAAAGGAAAATAAACTGCACCTTTTAAACGTGTTTGGGAATGTTAATTAGGAACGTAATATAACTCGGAGGTATCTTTACTTAGGGAGTGACCTGTTGTGGTGTGTTTACATCAAACTAACATATACCTTATTATATTATTTAAACCCTCATTTTGTTAATCTAGTGTTTCTCAAAGGGTCTGTTGACTATGAGGTATGGGTTTGATACTGAGGGCAAGTAAATAATTATTGGGTTCTTCCGTCTAGCCTATATTTATGAAGGGTTGACGGCAATCGACTTACCCTTTGTAATAAGGCCTTAAAATACACTGGCCAGACGTGGATGTTCTATAGAATACCTTGGATCAATCGCAAATTAGACTAGGCCAACCGCGGACTATGACTTACGAGTACTTGACTTAAGGTCTTATGTCCCCTAGATGGGGCAGAGGGCGTCCACAGATGTCCATCACAGATGTTCCATCACGATCTGTCTTGAGCTTCATACTTCACCTCGCTCCAATGCTCGCCGCTTCCACGGTGCGTCGCCAGGTTTGACGGGGACGGCCACGCTTTCTTTTCCCTTGGGGATTCCAATTCAAAACATGTTTGGGTATGTGGTCAGGGTCCCTTCGGAACGTGTGGCCAACCGCGAATTATACAAACCGCGAATTGGATCAACCACGAATTGGACCAACCACGAATTGGACCAACCACAAATTGGACCAACCACAGTTTGGACCAATCGCAAAATTGGATTACTTTACTGACGTCATTTTATATCATCGATGTTATGATAATAATTTATTGATCGCTTAGTGCAAATATAACTTAATACGCCTCATAAGTAGATACAGAATGACTTATTGGTTCAGTTATTGGCCATGATTGGTATAACGACTGTATTTACGTCTTACATTATAATTTGCGATAAAGAGCCCAATTATGGGTGTTTACTCTAAAACAGGGTTTAGGTTCCAAATTGACGTGTTCTACTTTTGAATTATGTAGGTAGGCAGGTTAAGATCTAAAATTCATTCGTTCATTCAATGACTATACTATGCATGGCCGGTCAGCCAGATTTAAGTTCCATAATTTCTGCGCTGTAAAAAGTACCACAGCTCCTGTAAATTCTAAACGAGGGTTAAAAGTGGCATTCCGTTGTACATTATGGGCTTTTCCCAAAACGGGCAATGATTGTTTGAATGATAATAATGGTTATTATTTTTTAAGGAAAATCCCATCGTGACACATTATACCTAATGCAGAATAGCCGAAGTTGGTGTAAGGATTTCGGTACCTTTGGGGTCAATAGTACCTACAAGGAAAAAGCGATTTAGAGTTATTGTGAAGGGTAAACATATTCGTTATATTTTTGGAGCACCACTAAAAAATTGGATTATAAAATGCCGTAAAATTCCATTTAGTCAGAAAGAGATTTTTTACCAACTGAAATTGTTTATGGTACCGCATCATGTAAAAACTAATCCTTGGTTGTCTTTGCGCTTCTCAATAAAATAATAAATACTGGGTGTCATCTTCCTTCGAACGAATGGTTGTTTCATTTTCTTCATCACGTTAAATAATAAATGACGTGGTTGGGTTACCGTTGGCAAAGCAAAATTATTATTATTTCGTTTTAAAAACTTGCACCTTATAAAACGTATGTAACAAAACAGGTGGTTAAATTTACATTAAAAAAAAAAACAAACAGAACCTAAAACCTTCGATTTAAAAAAAGGTAATTTCTTTTCAAATTTTATTCTGAGTGCAGCCAAAGAAAAGATGGATGGATTGTCTAAGGAATGATATGAATGAAAAAGGAGTAAATCATACTGTGACTGCTGAAACGGGAGAATGGAAAAAAAAACGTGTTGCGCCGACCACAAGTAAAATGAGATAAGGCAGGAAGCCGCCCCTAAGAATCTTTTTTCGATTCATTGTATCATTAAACTCTCTAGCTACCTATAACTACCAATTGAACACCAAGATTTGTTCTCTAAATCGTTTAGAACAAACTTCATAACGTTTGTTGCCCGTGGGCCACCCACCTTGTTCACCTAGGTGTACGGGTGTACCACGAGAAATTATTCGTGTCTGCACCATAATTAAAATGGCAATAAAATATGGCCCACGACTCAATATGCAGAACAAGTATTCACCAGTTACAGTATTATTAACAGTGTCCAAGGTCAGTTGAATATAATCTCTGTATTAATCAGGAAACAATATATTTTTAATTAAACAAGTTCCTATATAGGACCTTTACCTGTATTGTTTACTTATAATAAATATATAAAGATTTAATGGACAATAGGTAGTTAAAGTTTTTTCATTTAGTAATTTGCCATTAATATTTCTTAAGTCTTTATTATTAAAAATTATAAAAATGTGTGAATTATTGCACCACTTTATACGATTATATGAAATAAGGCTATGTTTTGTATTGCCTAAAATGTTATGATGAGATGATTGGTGTTGTAGAGGCGTGTTAAATGACAAGTCAGGTTGTCTGCCAAAGGTATAATCAAACAGAAAACAAGAAGCCGGAAACACATTAATCACGCCACACGACGCAACGTGCCGACACCCGATGTGCAGTGAGCGCGTGTCGTCGCGTCGGGTGTTCATAGTGTGATTCTGGTCATAGAAAACAATACACATACATTTGATTTGACCCAACACGCATCACGTTTCATCGGGTGGCGTCGGGTGTTACGAGTAATAATGTGTTTCCGGCTTCAAACGATGTAAGTGCTAGGTAAGCATCATCATATATGACACCTGATTATAAAGGAGAATACATACAGTTGTTAATATAAAGGAGGGTATACACTTCATTATACCAAACTAGCAATCAATTTGTATCTTTTTATCAATTTACACCATTTTTAGGGTTCCGTAGTCAACAAGGAACCCTTATAGTTTCGCCATGTCCGTCCGTCCGTCCGTCCGTCCGTCCGTCCGTGCGTCTTTCCGCAGTGTAGCTCAGAGACGCACAGTACTAGAGAGCTGTAATTTGGTGTAAATATACGGATTTGTTGTGCCAAAAAAGTGGTAAAATAAAATCTCGTAAAATAATTTTTTTTAGGGTACCTCCAGTACTTACACGTAAAGTGAGGATTTTTTTTTTCTCGCGTACCCCTTAGTGTGGGGTATCATTAAATAGGCCTTTAAAAAATAATGATAGTTAGTTTGTGAAATATTAAGCTTTAAAGTGCTAAATTTTGCTCGATTCGAGTGTCCCCCCCCTCTACCAGCTAAATGGTTATGTTTGGGGGTGTGAAAAAATTCACAGTAGTAGTATATATAACGAAGTTTAAAAGAAAATTATCATGACTAAGTAGGCTTTACAACTTTACGAGTAATAGTTGACCAACTTATAAAATGTACTTGGATATATATTTTCTTAAACAAAATGTATCGGAGACAACTGCAAATGTAAGTTTGTCAACTTTATTTTTACAGCTTTAATAGGTATGTTTTTACGGTATGTTTTTTGGGGATAGGTAGGTTTTTATCGTCAACTATTTTTAACTAACTTCAAAAAAGGAGGAGGTTCTAAATTCGTCGTAATCTTTTTTCTTATGTATTTTCCCCGATTTCTCAAAGACTCCTGGACCGATTTTGAAAATTCTTCTTTTTAAAATTAAATTCAGCGAATCAGTTTAGTTAGTTCGCATAAGTATTTTGATGGGCAACTACGGAACCCTACACTGTGCGTGGCCCGACACGCACTTGGCCGGTTTTTAATTGAAACTTTATAAGACATGATATAAAATGAGGATTAAAATATACGGTATTATAACACTTAGACAGATATAATTATCTCTTTTAACGAACTTGCAAACTTTATGAAATTAAGAAGTCATAACTTAGAAGACGACATCAAAAAGCTTCAATCATTCATGAATTCAAATGCCGTAAAACTTTGTTCATCTACTTTGTTGAAGTGAAAACTTCTTTAGCGGCGTTGTACACTTTTTCTGTAATGGGTAAAAAATTTAAAACTCGCGTCAGGGTCACGTGACCAAAACTCGCGTCAGGGTCACGTGACCCTGATCGAAAATGAGTAAGACGTCATTCAAATTAAAAATAAAACATAGTAACAAAAAAGTTTTCACTTCTACCGGCACTCCTGGAGTGCAACCTTTTTTTTTAATCTTTGTGTTTTTGAGTGTACAAATGAGTCCTTCCAGCCCCAGGTGGAGCCGAAAGGACTATCAGACTAAAAACACATATTCTTTCACATGCCTTTTGCTACCCTTTCTTTTTACGTGGTTATATCCTCCCACCCAGGGCAGGACGCGAGTTACTGTCGGGCTTGTAGGTACTGACTAAAATTCACGGTGTCCTTCAATAGCCCTTTACGTTTCAGGGTCACGCGGTAATTCGGTAAGTCCTGCGACCAACCGCTTAGAGTCTGGTCCACGCACTTTTTGCTGCAACACGGAAGCAAGGCAAAAAAAATTGCAAAACATAGTAGCCATTATATCAGGATCTGTTTTGTCACTTCTTATTATTGCTCCTGAGTTCTTCAGAAACGTTTTTTGTGGTACCTACCTAGCCGGGTTTGTGAGTAATTTATTGGTAGATCGTGACTTAGCAAGCTGGGTTTTCGAAATTAAATGGCCGGGTATAAAAAGTTGGTCGCGTGCTTGGATGGCGGCCAAGTAGGTATGGTTTTATTCTGAATTAGCTGTCCCCACAACTTCGTTCGCGTGGATGTCGGTACTCAATAATGATACCTATTTTTTCTTACATAAAATAGCCTACGTTACTCCTTATTACATCAGCTATCTGCCAATAGACGTCCCGTCAAAATCAGCTCAGCCATTTCAGAGATTAACCATCACAAACAGACAGATAGACAAAAATTGTAAAAAAAAAATTTGGTGTGTGTACCGTATATATTCTTATGCATGTACCTACTAAAAAACGGTTATTTAAATAAAATTGGAATGTCTGTTTGTAATATTACAAACAGACATTCCAATTTTATTTATATTATGTATGGGAATATTGGGAATATGGGATACTGATTATTGGAATGTTTTACTGATAGGCGACTTTATTAAGTTTGCCACATGTTATTGGTCATTTAGTTGTCGTTGTCTAATCTACCGTGTATGCCTAGCTACCAAAAATAATAAAAAATAGAATAAAATGTTGATTTTCCTTATGGTACAAAACATTACGATTTTTAAAAAAAACTTTGCGTTTTACGTGGTTTTACGAATTTCTCTTGTATTGTGACATAAACATTCACATATACACATACCGCCCACGGTATGTGTATATGTGCCCGTGCGGGAATTGAACCCAGGGCACGGACCGGTACAATCGCTGATTGCTTTGCCACTGCCTCAACGTACTATTAGGTATTCTATGCCTCAACCTCACCAATAATTCGAATTTGTCTGTACATCGAATCAACACGAAATTCTGTGATTAAAACTATTCATTCCTTCGCAATTATGACCTTAATTGGATTAATCATCTACTCTAACAATCTTGTTTTTGTTTGAATATAATTACCACAAAAACATGTAGGTATGTTTATAAATTCGTCCAGTATTTTGCTAGTTGAGTAATACACCTACAAACTTAAAACTAATTAAGCTATGTTTTGTAGTATCTTACCTTTATCAAATCAGTGCCTGTCGTTTATTTATATAAAGTGAATAGGAACAGTGATTGTTCGTCTTTTGGGAGTTCAAATACCTCGCTGATGGTGGCGCGTGTGTTGGATCATTTAGTTCCATTTGTCGACATGAATTGTTCAAACTTCAAAATGTTATCGAGCCCCGTTCTTTTTCTTTCTCAAAATTAAGAAATAAATAGGTATTTTTAAAACATGACCCAAGGCGTTAATAAAGTTTTTATTTACACTTGAGCATACAAAGGCCATTTTGGTATATCTTCGAACATAGTTTATCTCAGGCTTTCAATTATAGCAGAATAAGGCATTGCCAGTGAAATTCAGGTGTGACAGCTGTATAACTCTAACCCCACCACCACATCCCTGAATTCACCGACGATCGGACATGCAACCCGTTTCTTTATTAATGTTGTTTTTATACGCTAAAGTTGTGCTAAACTTAAAACTAATTACCAAAAGCTATAATATATAGTTATAATCAAATTAATGAACAACAAACCTCGCCAGTGCACTTGCATGTTGTATAACATGAGACCGATAAAGCTGAAGTAAGTAACTAGATAATACAACTTAGTTACGACTTGATTAGAGCACACCCTCCGGCATTGCGGCCATAATAAATTCATGCTGTTTTGATAAGTTGCACGTTGCTTTAATTTAAGACTGGGTCCAAACGACCGACAATTTATAACAAGGTAAAAAAAAACAACAGACTATCAGAGAAAACTGAATTTTAAACTTAGTTTTAAAAACTAGTTTTTTTATTATTAACTAGCTTTTAATTTGGAGCACGGTATTTGAATAAAATAATTTGACAATCAATGGGGATGGCAACTGGGGAACTATAGCGCTAGTACAGCTTGTTCCAAGCATCGTCACTGGTTCAAATCAGTTCAAATATTAAAAGTACTTCAAAATAGTACTACGTCATTGGTCGGATTAGGACTAAGCTATTGTGGCGCCATCTACAATTAGCTTTGACTTGCCTTCCCCATTAGGTGACATAATATTGGGCCATTTTCATTAAGTTATTGTTGTTTTTTTATTTACGGGATAAAAGTTAGATACTCTATGTCCGTTTTTTGTACACCCAACAACAACAAAAAAAATAATCAAAAAAAATGCAAAACATCAGGATGATCGTTTTCTAGTTTAGGCGTGCAAAGCTATCAAAGAAGCAAAAACAAATTGAGTTTATATTTGTTAGGAAATAAAAGGATTAGAATGGAAAGTACTTATGATGCGCCTCAATCTTTTGTAACTCTGACTGCGCGTACGCATCGTAGCCATTTCTATTTCGTAGCAATTCTTGTAGAAATGTAGCGCTACGGCGTAGCACATGTATACGTATGCTACGAGCGCATCCACATAGTTTTCAAACAACTTTCTTTCATTTTCTCGCGTCTAGCCTATCAAATTAGACACTTTAAGCGACTCCAAACATAATATTAGCCATGTTAAATATTTTTTTAAGAAAACTAGCGACCTAAGTTTAGGATACAATTTAATTACGTCGTCTGGGCAAGGCTTTAGTACCTTTCGTATTAAAACAATGCGGTGAATGAACTTAGCGATTCTTGTTATGATAATGAACTATCAATTTTATGATCTTTCGCTTTTGTTAAAGGAACAAAGGATAAAGTTGTTAAAGCTATGTTAATAAGAACCAAACGGCATGCTTTTTATTTTTCATAATTTTTAAAACTGTACACTTAATTATATCGGCACTGTTGGCTCAATGGTCGAGCGATTTACTGTTGCGCGTAGCGTAGCGGGTTCGATTCCCGCACAGTACAAAATAATAATATGGGAAAATAAGTTTCGGGTCTAGGTTATAATATTTAAAAAAACAAGTTAATTAGTAAAATGGAACAACTACTTGTAGATCAAACAAATATTTGTTCCGTGCAGGAATCGAATCGAAACACAAAACAGCGAATGTGTTTTTCATTATATAGTAGAACCTTTATTCTGTCTTGTCCCTCGATAGTCCATGCATATTAACGAGCACCTGTTTCCTCTCCCATCTTTTAACACATAAAAAATGCAATATCGAGGGGAACCACTCTTACCTTACCTTTTAAAATGGAACCTACAAATAAGAAAGCGTACATACATACAAAATCTCCTGCCTTTTCTCGAGGATAGAAATCACAGAAAGCCACTAGCACACGTAGAGCATGACCAATTCTCTATTCTAACAAGAAAAGACAAAGCTATTTCATCGTTATTTCGATACAAATCGACTGTTTTTTTTTTTTGCATAAATAAAATGACATGATTCGTACACGATTGAAGAATTGAAACAATTCCTCTCCATATTATTTTAAAGCCGGAAACACATTATTAACACCCGACGCCACCCGACGAAACGTGATGCGTGTTGAGTCAAATCAAATGTATTGTTTTCTATGACCAGAATCACACTATGAACACCCGACGCGACGACACGCGCTCACTGAAAATCGTGTGTTGACACGTTGCGTCGCGTGGCGTGTTAAATAATGTGTTTCTGGCTTAAGGGCTGCTATAACTTTCTACGTTGTGTCATTTTGACAGGCCTGTTTATCTGGTGGTTAGTGAGAAATAAATAAGAAGTACGAGACTATCTTTATCTAGTCATACAAGCACCCGACCATCCTCAAAATTGATTTTATTTTTCTTATCGAAAAGTCGAAACTGTCAGGTTTATAAATCATCTAAGTAACTCAAGAAAACATGGAAACGTTTAACAAATTAAACATCTGTTTCAAACTCCGTAATCATTAGCGGGATCTAATTGGAATTCTAAAAATAAAGGACGTAATCTTCTAATCGGAATTATCGTCAAAACGTCGTCCCTCAGACTTCGATCAAGTTCCTTCCCTCACTCCCTCCCTGAGTCGTCACCTCCATTGTTCAATGTTTATTTTTCTAACTTTTGTTATAAAACGGAAGACTTTTCAACCCTATAATAAAAGGTTTTCTCAAAATGGCAGGAACTACAGCTACAAAAAAACTACAAGAGTAATTTCCCTTTCACAGAGACACAGGCCTCCGTGTCCCAACAGTGCAGTTGGAACATTTTATAGGCTGGATGATGATGAGTAATTTCTCCTGTATCATGGTTACATTTAGAAACAAAAACTCACACAAACACCTAAACCCGGAATAATTTGCAGATCATACCTACAAATATTTTATTCCGTGAGGGGATCGAACCCACGACACGCAGCGTGGCAGTTGATCGCTCAGCATAAGTCAGCGCCAACTCATGCCGATTCAAAGATATTTGTATTTTAATTGTACACACCCAGTTCGACAGATCAAAAATTTGAAAAGGCTGTCGCGAAGTTTTTAAGAATATTTTTTTAAAGCATTTTTGTCGATTGTAGAAATCCTCTTAAATTGCTAACTCGTGCCCGGACACACTGTATATTAACGTTGACCATTTTAATATAAAAGTTATCAACTAATTACCAAAGTCTAGTTTGTCAAAATAATGAACAACAAACCTCGCCAGTGTTCATGTTGTACGACATGAACCGGTAAAGCTTAAGTAACTAGTTATTACTTTAACTTTTACGACTTGATTAGAGCGCACCCTCCGGCATTGCGGCCATATTAAATTCATGCTGTTTTGATAAGTTGCACGTTGCTTTAATTTAAGACTGGGTTCAAACGAGCGACTATTTATGACAGGGTAAAGAAAGAAACAACTGACTATCAGAGAAAACTGAATTTTAAACTTAGTTTAAACTAGTTTTTTATTATTAACTAGCTTTTAATTTGGCGCACGGTATTTGAATAAAATAATTTGACAATCAATGGGGATGGCAACTGGGGAACTATGGCGCTGGTACAGCTTGTTCCAAGCATCGTCGTTGGTTCAAATCAATTCAAAGATTAAAGGTACTTCAAAATAGTACTACGTCATTGGTCGGATTAGGAGTAAGCTATTGTGGCGCCATCTACAATTAGCTTTGACTTGCCTTCCCCATTAGGTGACATAATATTGGGCCATCTTCATTAAGTTATTGTTGTTTTTTTTATTTACGGGATAAAAGTTAGATACTCTATGTCCGTTTTTTGTACACCCAACAACAACAAAAAAATAAACAAAAAAAATGCAAAACATCAGGATGATCGTTTTCTAGTTTAGGCGTGCAAAGCTATCAAAGAAACAAAAAAAAATTGAGTTTATATTTGTTAGGAAATAAAAGGATTAGAATGGAAAGTACTTATGATGCGCCTCAATCTTTTGTAACTCTGACTGCGCGTACGCATCGTAGCCATTTCTATTTCGTAGCAATTCTTGTAGAAATGTAGCGCTACGGCGTAGCACATGTATGCTACGAGGGCATCCACAGTTTTCAAATTCAAACAACTTTCTTTCATTTTTTCGCGTCTAGCCTATCAAATAAGACACTAACATAATATTAGCCATATTTTCCTTGTTGCAGATGTAAGTTTTCTTTTTTTATGTTTTTTGTTATTTATTTTAAATGTGTGTCTATCGTGGCGCCAAATAAATGTTTTTTCTTTCTTTCTTTTTAAATATTTTTTTAAGAAAACTAGCGACCTAAGTTTAGGATACAATTAAATGCGGTCGTCTGGATAAGGCTATAGTACCTTTCGTATTAAAACAATGCGGTGAATGAACTTAGCGATCCTTGTTATGATAATCAACTATCAATTTTATGATCTTTCGCTTTTGTTAAAGAAACAAAGTACTTAAAGCTATGTTAATAAGAACTTAAAACGGGATGTTTAAAATTTTTAATTATTTATTTCGTGTTTGACAACCAGTCTTACCATTATCGTATTACCCAGTTACTGGGTTGTGGTATATCCAAATACTGATATTCAGCTGCATCTGGTTCAACTGGAAGTGGGAAAAGGCTAGGCAGATGATCACTTGTTTCGAGTTTCCGATATTTCGGAACATAAGCGAGCGTCATCTATACATCTATGATCTATCTAGGTATACATCTATATAAATAAAATTGAAATGTCTGTTTGTAATATTGAAATAACCGTTTTTTACTACATGCACAAAACATTGCGTTATCATGCACATTAACATTTTTTAAGAATTGTAAAAAATGTTATTCTGGTGAATGTACCGTATACATATTACATACACCAAAAAATTTTTTTTTTACTATTTTTGTCTGTCTGTTTGTTATGGCTAATCTTTGGATTTTACGGGACTATTGGCAGGCAGCAGATGTAATAAGGAGTAACTTAAGCTACTTTTATTTTATTTTTATTATAAAAAAACATTGTTGAGTTCCGACATCCGAACGAGGTCGCGGGCACAGCTAGTACACTTAAACTTGAAATAAAAAAATACTAACAGTTTAAAGTGAAAACGTATTTTTCCTACTTCTCCACTATTCTTTTATGATTAATTTCGCTGCAGGATCCAAGATAGGATCAAATTCATTCTTCGGGACACGTCGAGCTTCATATGTCTCAGCGCTTTTCTGGTGGTTGCCACTGTTGATCCTGGCTTTCAGTAGTTGCAATGGTTTGAGAATAGTGTGGTGGATTTGTCTAAGAAAATACAAACGGTTTGTCTTTTTCAGTTTTTGTATTTATCACTTAAGTCTACCAAAACAGCGAATGTGTCTTTCATGATATAGTAGAACCTACATCTCTTTCGTGTCCCTTGATGCTCCATGCATATTAACGAGCACCTGTTTCCTCTCCCATCTTTTAACACATAAAAAATGCAATATCGAGAGGAACCACTCTTACCTTCCCTTTTAAAATGGAACCCACAAATAAGAAAGCGTACATACTCGTACATATAGAAACTCTCGCCTTTACATGAAGGTAGAAATCACTGAACTGGGACCATTTTATAATCCACAGTGTTCCTTATTATGTTAATTTCAAAAGTAAAGCTTGTCTCCTAGCTAGTACCAAGCATCTCTAAGATAAACTGCGAACAGACAGATAGACGGACGACGGAAATACCAAAACTACGGAACCCTGTTAAGAAATGCATCTCATCATACAAGCACATTGGTAACGAGTACTACGCAGGCAGCCTTTCTGATTTATTTTCGTCATCAGCCTATAAATGTTCCCACTGCTGGGACACAGGCCTGAGGAATGGGCCATAATTCACCACGTGGATGTCACATGTCTACGAATATTTAGTTTTAGGACATGCCAGTTTTTTCTTCATGATTTGTCCTTCACCGTTTGGAGAGCAGTGGTAATGACACAAAGTAATGAGGCTGGCTGGGATCGAATCCTCGACCTACAACTCGTAAGTCAGGGCCGATACCACTGGGCCACCACTACTCCATTTTGAGCTTCTGATTTATTGAAAAGTCGAAACTTCCAGGTTTATAAATCAT
The DNA here is from genome assembly GCA_036375495.1 of Agrotis segetum. Classification (NCBI taxonomy): domain Eukaryota; kingdom Metazoa; phylum Arthropoda; class Insecta; order Lepidoptera; family Noctuidae; genus Agrotis; species Agrotis segetum. Next base: position 1,826,768 of record JAQSVV010000087.1, read on the forward strand.
CCTTAACTAACTAAAGTCAACATTGAAACGTTTAACAAATTAAACATCTGTTTCAAACTCTGTAATCATTAGCGGGATCTAATTGGAATTCTAAAAAAAAAATGACGTAATCTTCTAATCGGCCGTTTAACACGTTCACTGCGTTAGTCAAATTTGATGACTTTCAGTTGGTGCGGCATCGGGTCTCCGAAGCCCGACCGTGCGGTGCTGGGTCGAAAAGACCTGTTCGACTTCGGTCTGTTTAGAAGAACTTATCTTAATAGGGATTATGATAAAAGCATATTCCTTTATACCAATATGTTGACAAATAAATACTCAATAAAAGGCTGAAGTCGTAGGTAAATGCACTGAATAGTTTGCTTGTAAATAAAGGTATTGTCTGTCGGATCTTTCCGACCCCATATCCGCACTGGTTAGTTAAAGTGTCGATACATTTTTAGTGTTGTGGATAACTAAAAAACTTTGATATCGATAAAATGTACTTACAATATACTTTGAGAACTATTTAATACAAAAACTTAAAATGTCACTTACGGGATTGTCTTCCGTGATTAAAATATTTCCGTGAGAAGATATCCCGTAAGTGACATTTTAAGTTTAGAAGCAAACTGTGATAGTTGAAAAAAGTATTTCGAATACAAATAAAAAGAAATTATACAATCATATTTAGTAGTATGGTTTTCTGGATCGTTTCATGACTGCTACATCGTTTTATGTTTCATACACTTTCTCTTCTCATTTGGATAAAAAATCATCGAACCAGAAGGACCTCACTAGCTCTACTCACATGTAATCTAGTGCGGCTATGGGGTCATCGGGTATCGGGTCGTTTAGATCCGATAAACGCACTAGACGTAAAAAATTTTGCTCCAGTCGGCATCGGGTCCTTTAGACCCGATGCATTTTTATTATTCCTTTATTATTTATTTAAAGAGGCAATTCCAAAACACTTACTGTCTCATTCATATTCAAGTGGAAACCCAAATATATTGTCCCGCACCAGCGGTTGGGACCATTTTTACCCCGCACCAGTGGCAAGATGAGCATCGGATATAATCGACCCGATACCGCACCGAACGTGTTAAACGTCGTCCCTGAGACTTCGATCAAGTTCCTCCCCCTCCCTCCCTCCCTGAGTTGTCCCCTCCATTGTTCAATGTTTATTTTCTCACTTTTGTTATAAAACAGAAGACTTTTCAACCTTTTAACAAAAGGTTTTTCTCAAAATGGCAGTAGGTAACTACAGCTGGGAAAATTATAGCTATAGGATGATGATGAGTAATTTTTCCTGTATCATGGTTACATTTAGAAACAGAAACTCACATACACAAACACCCAGCCCCGGAACAACTTGCAGATCATACAAATATTTGCACCGTGCGGGAATCGAACCCCCAACACGCAGCGCGGCAGTTGATCGCTCAGCCACAGCGCAAACCATGCCGTCAAAGCTATATTAATTTTTCAAATTTGTAACTAAATTGAGACTGTTTCAAAATATTTTTTTGTTTTTGTTCTTGTTTGTGAAGAAATTGTGTAATTTGTTATGAAGTAACTTTAAATAATTAAGTGACCATTTTAATTAAGAATTAAACGGAAACATCTTCAATTTCGTCTTTGTTTGTAAAATCATCAAATGAGTCCTCCCTGTGTGTCTCTGTCATACTCGTACCTACTGAATACGGTGCTCTTTCGAGTACGGTGGTCTTTCACCCTTTAGGTACTTTTCAGGATCGGTTAACAGTTTAGTCAATCCCGTAGCTCCGGCAGGTTTTGGCCCTGAAACTTTTGTATACTTGACGTAGATTTAAGAGAATTCATTGCATTGTTACCTTTTCAATATTTTCATGGCTAGCGGATTTCAATGAAATTAGATGTTGAGTTTGACCTAAGATAGTCTTAACTCAGTTCAAAGTCAACTTTTTTTTGACGTAGGTATAAAAATTGTCAAATAAGTTTTCTCGCCGTGGTATCTTGCTTTGAAATAATTTCCGATTTCCATGCGAACAAAAACTCATAGCTAGGAACTTCATATAGCTTTTACAATACTTTAGGCACTTCTATTTATAGCAGTTTATAAACTAGAACTTACAAAGATTTATTGTCAGTACAAACAGCGTTTCGTGACACCTACAATGATTTATAGGGTGTAATAACATAATCAGATGAATTATAGGCGTTTTACTTAGAAGATATATCGCGTCCGTGACCTTGGGCTGAATATTAGAGTAACAGCTGGCTTTCAACTTCAAAGGCTCAGGTCTTTCTGACTGGGGACTGCTAAACAGGAAACAGTGTCCCCGGAACGTATTCGGCTATTGATGGAACCTCCCGTCCTACAATTCCACTATTCTTTTCTGGTTAATTTCATTCTCCGGGACACGTCAAGCTTCATTGTCTCGGCGCGCCGAGGCGGCGCTTTTCTGGTGGATTTTACAGTGATTCTGGCTTTCCCTTTACCCTGGTCTGGTAATACTGTGGTGGTTTTGTCTCAAAAAAAGTCCGTACCGTCCCGCCCTGAGACGTAAAATAAAAAGGCCCAGATTGTGCAGATATTCATTATAATCTTTTGCCATGGGCAATATTATGAGGATTTGCCCAAGGCCTCCTGCATTTTTGGAGCCACGAATTCCTATAAACATCTTACCAGGGTCTTCTATTCACCTTAACTTATTCGGCTTGAGATTTTTGCCTGACTGAATACTGATTGCATACATTTACTAAAAAAAACTATTAAAAAAAAAGTCCGTTTCGCCACCAATTTTCCTGATTCTTTTGCCAGGGCATATTAAACCTCACGGAGCCCGGGTTGTTTCCAACGAATGCAAAACCGTGGAAATCGGTTCGTGCGTCAGGAAGTAAAAGCCGACTTATTTTTATAAAGTAGTAGATATGATATCATCTATTTTACCAATGACATTTCCCTCCACAGATGCGAGACTCTCTACCTGAACGGAACCCGCTACTGCGAATGGGGCTACAACGGCCTGGGTATCGACTACCAGGTGCTGGCTGGACCCGCCTTCATGGCAGTCTTCACTGTCGTCGGAGTTATACTTGGCGTGGTCGCTGACAAGTAAGTCTACTAGAAATAAGGAAATGTGGACCGTTAATGGTTTGTGATACAACAGCAATTCGTACGTATCTTAAGATATGAAAGGACTTGGTGAAAGGGACGGATAGCCGATGCTATATAAAGGCTTCAGGATCTCATTTATATCAGGACAATTAAGGCTATTGTCCCAGGAGCTCCGCAGTGCTCTACAGGGACCAGTTGTATAACTAAATCTCAATTGAAACAAAAACTCAATAATGTCCAAATGATAAGTTCTTTCGTCGTATTTTAAGTGGGATTGCCTACTCGTCATTATTATTGCACTTACCAAATTACAGATATTCCATTTTAAAGACTATAAAACGGGAAGTATCTCAAAACGGGAAGTATCTCAAAACAAGAAAAATCAATTAGACAGACAAATTTTTAAAACGATAAAGCTCTTAACGCGATCAGTTAAACTGTGGGAAAGAGATGGCGCTATTATTGACTTGTATAGCTCCGTTTCTTTCCCACAGCCTAAACTGGATCGCGTTTAGAGCTCGTGGTAAGGCCTCTGAACTGACAAATGAAACAAAATAAAAGTTTGTCATCATAATAATATCTAAACCATATTTCCTCTTCAACAGATTCAACAGAGCGCGTATCCTCTCCTTCTGCACCTTAGTCTTCGTCATCGCTATCCTCCTGATGGGTACCGTCAAGGAGTACTGGCACCTCGTGGTCCTCCGTATGATCATGGCGGCCGGAGAGTCCGGCTGCAACCCTCTGGCCACAGGGATCTTGACAGACCTGTTCCCTGAGAAGCAGAGGGCCTTGGCGCTGTCCATCTTCAACTGGGGGATCTATGGAGGATATGGCATCGCTTTCCCTGTTGGACGGTACATCCCGGATATTAATGCTTGGGGTTTGGTAAGTTGCATTCTTTTGGTCTTTTGTTCAATTAGAATTTAGAAGTTCAAGTCCCTACGGGCACTTTCACACTAGACGATACGACACTGACATAATAATATCCTCTACTATCGCTCATCTTCCTCGGGAAATATGTATATGAAACTACCAATTTAGTAACCGTTATCGTCTGATGTGAAAATAGATTACGAATACGGGCACATTGAAAAGTGACTTCACATCATTACATGGCGCCTGATAATCCTCGAAAGGTTAGCAGAGATGAACTTAATAGTTCACTCACATTTCTCCAGTTATGATTGTCTTATGTAATAGGAGGCGAGCGTATTGCTATCAACCGAGCGAAATTATAAATGGAAAAACCCGTAACACTGCCCAATTCGGAAATCGACCCAAGAATTGATCTCTTTCTCGGCAGTCGCTAACAAAAGACCATCGAGTCTTCTTCTTACTTCGTCATTTCCAAGGTGTCTTTGGTAGCGAGCCAATTTAAGTGTTTCTGTGGAAGGTATTTGGAATCTTTTCTGACCTTTTAGTTATGTCCACAGAGCTGGCGTGTGTGCTACTTCGGAGCCGGTATCGTTGGTGTGGTCATCACTTTATTCACCTTCCTCACTCTTCGGGAACCTTCCAGAACTACTATTGGAGAAGAAGGTATGAAGCAACTGTTGTCTAATCAGTCAGTCCACTTTTGCCAGAAGCGAATAAAGTATTAACACAAGACAATCCACTCGGTTAACATGCTAACCGAGGGCCGTCTTTCCCAATGGGCACACTAGGCAGTTGCCCAAGGCTCCACATTTTTTGGGGCCCCGGAATCCCTGTGAGCAGCTTATAGTTTATAGAACACCTCCAATTTATTCCAGATTCACAGTAGAGTTATACAATTATCGAGCTCGCTAAATTATGATTCAATATGTTACATATTTAGTCAATATTTACGTACCTATATTATAATCCTACTAATATTATAAATGCGAAAGTTTGTGAGGATGTATGTGTATGTAGGTATGTTTGTTACTCTTTCACGCAAAAACCACTGAACGGATTTGGCTAAAATTTGGTACACAGATAGTTTATAACCTGGATTAACACATAGGATAAGTTTTTATCCCGATTTTATGTTCCCGTGGGATAGTTTTCGAGCTGTAGCGGGTGAAGCTGCTGGCAATATCTAGTCTGTTGTATAAACTACACATAATTGGTCGAGGTGAGGTCACATTGTTGTCAACGTCCTCAGGGCCAGCTCAAGGTCTTCTATTTCCACGTGAGATAAATATCTGTCTTCCCTCTCTCTCTGCCTGCAAAGTACCAAGCTACCATTTCCATACTTCATCCATAATCTGACAAAGGATTTTTGTACAGGAACCAACAAAGGTGGCGACAATAGTGTTGAGTCCGGTAAAAAGATGCCTCAGGTGACGATCTGGCATGTGATCGCTCAGCCAAGAATCATCCTGCTGTGCCTTGCTGCCTCGATCAGACATTGTGGTGAGTACTTCTCTATTTTATGTAATTTACTGACGATTTCTGCTGTGGGAGCGAGATTGTGTTAGACGACTTCTATAGCTGTCTCTCTACTCTCGGTTTAAGACGATCCAGTTTAGGCTGTGAGAAAAAAAAGCTAGGCGACTTGTATAATTCTTTTTCCCAATTTGGTCGCGTTAAGACGTGGAAAGAACTCAGTGTCTCTGTATCCGCCCTGCCCCACACAGGCCAGATAGGACTGTCATTGAGCCAGCTAATGTCGGCATTGACATGTAATGGGGTGGATGGCACTGAAGAAATTTGTCTTGATCCCATCTATCTCGCTGGTGTTCCGTCAACGGGGTAGTTAGATTGAAAAAATACATAGTTACATCGACCCTCCTAGAGTAGGTATTGTATTAATTGATACAAGAGCGAGTGAAGTCATTTACTGGACTTATCTCATTACCGTGATCCCGGAACATAAAGAGCTATTGAAGGACACCGTGGATTTTAGTCAGTACGAGTCTGACAGTCGGGGTGGGAGGACTCATTTGATGATTTTACCACGATAAAAAAAAGCGGGCTCGATGGTACAATTTTTCCCATTTAGGTCGTTGACGGAGCAGAACCAGTGGGCTGGACGAGACCCACACTTTTTCAGTTAGGAATCAAAGCTTGAGAGCCCTGAACACCGACGCCAAATTGCACAGAAAACCTACATAAAAAAAAAACAGTTTTATTTAAAAAAAATGCCAGGGCCGTATTTAGGCTGTCAAAAGACTCAGGCGGGAGCGGGGGCGCAAACCTCGCTGCGTAATAATCTGTCACATCCAATCCTTTGTAGTTATATATCATAAATGTCTTTGTTTCTTAGTTTATTCAACGTTAAAGTATATTCGTTTCAGCCTAATTGTATTTGCTACGGCTGGAAAAGACAGGCCTTTTAACTTTAATAATTTTCTTGAGATGGAATTTTTTATATAAAATGTAAGTAGGTAGGTTAAGTATTAAAAGATTGGTAAAGGTAAATTCCCTCACAGAGAGGACCCCTGTGTGTAGTGGGAACATTATAGGGTGACTATGTAAAGTTAGAATATTTATTAAAATTTGAATCTTGATGACTATTTCGTTAGTTAGGTTGCAGGGCTTTGCATTTACAAAATGACAGATATTATGCCCTATCTTATGCCGATTTTCACCCGAAATTCCCAAAATCTAGCTTTTTAAAAGGATAAAGTAAATCTGTTAAACATTTTGACAGATAAGCAAGATAATATTGACTCACGCAAATTAAAGCGCTTGTATCTAACAAGTTTTTCGTCGAGTAGAACACAATTTGTTAACGTCAGCGAATTGGAATCTCAATCGTAAAGTAATAACGCCGAGTTACCAAGTGAACTCAATTATTTCCCCTAAAAAATAGTAGGCACAATGGCAGTCATGGCAGACCAAATGCCTGAGGCATTTTGCTATGGAATATTGAAATACAAATACGAGTACCACCTGGGTTTTGAAGGTTATGTAGGTTCTCCTTGAAAATATTGGTATTTAGCTGCACACGGTTAGACTGGAAGCCGATCTCATCAATATAACATAGAAAGGGATAGGCAGATGGAAAATTTTATCAATTCTCAATTTCGTTAGACAATGCAAAAAAAGAACCGCCTCATTTAGAGGACACAAGAAATTGCATGCAAATTTCAAGCAACTTTGACTTCATTGTGGTTTATTTGATCAAAAGAATTCATTACTTATTTATAGTCAATTTATTGCGCGGCCTTTTCTATAAAGTTTCGGAATCGACACCATTCTTTAATCTTAGACATAAAACTTCTAATACCAAAGCCTACTCGTATAGATGGATAAGCCAGTCACGGAGACATTTATATCTCCCTTTTGACCTTATGTAGGTCAGCAAGGAACTCATTTAATAAGGCTATTGGGAGGAGCATTAACTGCCAACTTAAATATATCATTTTCTTTATCCCGCCATTTATTTTATTTCCATTACGAATAAGTAGTGAGAAAATCTGAGATTTACTCTCATAATGTGACGTGAAATGTGCCGGATTTAACGTTTTTTTTCGAAGTATTCCCTGAGGAATCTTTGAGAGATAAATCAAGTTTGAATGCTAAGATATCCTTCTTCCCACTAAAACTATAAACGTGAAAGTTTGTGATCGATGGATGTTTCTAACAACTCTTTCACGCAAAACTACTGAACGGATTTGGGAAACAGACGAATTCAGTAGCTTATTGAATACCAAAATGAAGTTTCAAGAGAATAGCAATGCAGATTTCAACGAAACTTTTGTTCCACAGGAGGCATGTGCTTCGCCTACAACGCTGACCTGTACTACCGCGACTACTTCCCCGATGTGGACCTAGGCTGGTGGCTGTTCGCCGTCACCGTCGGAATCGGCTCCATCGGAGTTGTGGCTGGAGGAGTCATCTCAGACAAGTAAGGGCTTATTTTAATACTTTGGAATTTCTGTCTGATTTCTATGGCCTAAAAAACTAAAATCAGACTGAAATATTTCCATGGTTGAGAAACAGATCCGCACAATATCTATCATTTTGGTTCAATTAAAAAACAAAATATAAAATGTTTCAAATGTACCGAAAAAATTCCGATGTGTTTGGCTGTGGAGAAGCTAAGAGTCGGCGATATTTTGTTTACAACCGATAATTGGTTGCCCACAAAAAATGCAATCTCATCGACACACATACATTAGGTATTTTCATTCGGTCAGCCAAAAAAGATACAATCTGAATATTTCGAGCCAGTTTTATGTCCATACTTTTTGATAACCTACCGTTCGTTTGTTTACATAGGTAAACGTTAAAAATAGGTTATTTTAGTTTGGTTTTCAATTTTCGCTGCAACTTTACTCATGGATATTAAATAGGACCTGATATAGCTAAAACTGATGCTAGATGCTAGCCATTCTAGAATAAACTTATTTTACACTTTCATAAAGTTGATATTGAAATAACCATATAGCAAATTCTGAAAATGGCTTTTTATTGCAGATATGTGGAGAAGATGGGTGTCCGTTCAAGAGTGTTGATACTTGCGTTGTCTCAGCTAATTGCTACTCTGCCTGCCTTCGGATCCGTCGTGTTTGGACCCCTGTGGGCCATGATCACTCTTGCTATTTCCTACTTCTTCGGTAAGAACACAAAACCATTATTTCCATCAGTGGAGTCGAGTGAAGTGGAGACAATGTTAAATTCAACCAATCATAGCAGCAGAGACAAGAGATGCAATGAGATTAGGAGAATCCCGCACAAGTCTTCTACCTTCCTCAAAGTGCTACTTTAGATTACTTTACAATTATTCAGCTAGTGTAAAGCCTGAGAAATCACCGTTTTGACAGCGGTGGTGGAAATAAATTCATAATGCGCCTGGCGGGGTTCGAACCCACGACCTACAACTCGTAAGTCGGGACCGATACTACTGGGCCACCACTGCTCTAAACAATAGATCGTCTTGCTGAAATTCAGGGAAGAAATCAGCAGCCAGTATAAAATCAGTTCCCTATGACTATGTTTTTTTACCGGATCTCAAGTCTCTAGCCTACTCAAAACTACCAGCATTCAAAAAAGATCTTAATGCTCATCAAATTAAAGCTCTTTATAACAAAAAACTCTCTTCCAGCTGAGATGTGGTTCGGTATCGTGTTCGCCATCCTCGTGGAGATAGTTCCATTGTCGGTCCGCTCCACCACAGTGGGAGTGTTCCTGTTCGTCATGAACAACGTCGGCGGCAACCTGCCCATCCTGGTGGACCCCGTGTCCAAGATCATCGGCTACAGGGAGGCCATCATGATATTCTACGCTGGATTTTATGGCATAAGTAAGTTTGGGATTTTTGAAAATCTAGATTATTTTGGAATATCTGGTTGACCAAGCTTCGCTCGGTTTTTAAAATATCTATATCTTGGGAACCGAGCTTTTCTCGAACCTGGGACCTTGATAAAACGATTCCTTGAGCCGAAAATCCCCTAATCTGTAACTTTCATGAAAATCTTGGAGCCGTTTCCGAGATCCTGATTATATATAAATAAATATACAAAAAGTGCTCGTTTAAAGATATTTGAAAACGAATATGAAAGCCTTTACATAACAGTAGAAAAAATAAGCAAATTACTTATTTTTTCAAACAACTTAAAAAATAAACAAATTCCTTACTAAATGCGAGCTCCTGGGTTTTGAAGCTCTGACCAGGTTGAAAACCTAACGATATCCGATTCAGAAATTCTGTCACAATCGGTGCCCGACGTTTCTTTACCGGCAACAGCAGTTTCTAACATAAGCACCAAATCTAAGCTAAAGTAAGTCACTTTAACCCAAATCCTTCTAAACATTATCTTTTTCTACCCCACAGGCAGCATAATGTTCTTCCTCACAATGTTCCTTAATGGACGGTGCTGTGGAGAAACCAGAAACCACGACCGAGCTACCAGAGAACAAACGCACCGGCCTCGACAACAGAGCTTTCACCCAAGATGAAATCCCCGTCAGAAATACAGGCAGGAGCCTACCTACGCCCCCAGCGAAAGACTGTAGATTCTAAACGAATTGCTCGAATAAAATTTTAGGGGACCATGAACTACCTACAGTCAAGAACTGCAAAAACGGACTAGAAATAAGTTTGTGGAATGCCCCGCCAGGGCCGTATTCAGGATGTTGTCTATGGGTGCAATAAAGTACAAATGGGCGCATGAAAGGATTGTTGGGTGGGATGGCCTTAACGACAGCTCTCGATATTAGATATTTTATTCGTTTTTGTTTTGAAAGTTGCTTATAAGTTTTGTTGCAATAAAATGTTTTAGTTAACATTATTTGAAAAACAATTATATTCGTCACAGTTGAATCTCCTGTTGTAAAATGAATCTCAATTCTTAATCTTAAAGTTTTATAATTATGTTTAAATCCGCCTAAAATGTCACGAACAAATAAATCATTTTGATGCGGCTGTGACACATGAATCGCAAAAGAAGTCGGTAATAAAAGGATAGTTGTTGTGAGCTGATAGAAACCCTAAGCATGACTCTTAAACAATGCATGTTCCTTTAAACGTAAGCAAACACCAGAATCATCTTTACAATCCTTTAGTAAAAAGTCTTTGACTGAATTTGCCAGTAGGTTTTAAAGATGGTTGATTAATCGATTATTTAATATGCATTGTCGTTAGTACCAATAAGTTATGTCTGAGTATTAAGTTTTAGAATAAGTATATTTTAAGTTCAGTGTCATTTTGTTGAATATATTTTAACCTTTTGAACGCCAGAGCGTAAACACATCGGCGCCCCTTCTACGCCAAGCCACAAATTCAGTACAAAAACCTACAAAAAAAATAGTGATTCCAACATCTTAACGAAAAGTTATCGATAACCAATGAATCCGTGCTTTTCGTTCTATATTTTATATTATTCGTTGCATTGGTCTTTTATTTAACTTGACCCTATTTGGTATCATACTATCATTAAACAGCAGTTACTAAGTTCTAAGCAACCTAAAAGCAAACATTAGAACTACAAACGAATAAATCAATAATAAGGTACATCACTAATCGGTTCGTGACGTCATCCGCCGACGTGAAGACACGTCTCTGGCGTGGCTGGCACGACTTTTGACAACTTTCTCGCATGCGAGTAGTCACCGCTGACGTCCATTCCCGTCTGTGGCGTACAGGTAACTGTTATGAGCTCTTACATAGGGATGCGCGAGATTGGACACTAAACTATCGATTTAAGGATATCAATTATAAGTTCTTTTCACATTTTTTTAAATATTATACATTAGGAATATTCAGATACGAATATTTGTCAGTAAAAAGTAATTGTCAAAGTAATAGTAAGCTACTTTCAATAAAATATTTCATAAATTTGGAATATAAGTTACCTTACCTACCCATCACTAGCTGACGTGTCTTGACGTCTGTGGCGTGGGGAAATACACAATTTTACGGATTTCGATTAGCAATATTTGACGATTGTTTTTTCTTGTGAATTCAAATAATGAATATATCTTTGTGTCAATTTACAATATTTCACTAAAGTAGTTTGAAATAATAGGAAAAAGAAACACAGAAAACTTAATTTAGTATATTTATTTTGTATTTAAAAAATGTCGTTTTCTTGACGTCTATAGACGTCGGTGGCGTGTTTGGCACGATTTCGTTCGACGTCTATAAACGTCCGTGGCGTTCAAAAGGTTATTTATTTCTTTGATATACGAAGTATTTTTGGTCTGTTTCAAAATAAACTTTTCCTGTGAAATACTGCAAAATCTCGGTTTGAGCCTTTCACTAACTGATTACTCTATTATTTTTGTAAAAATTTGCTAATTATTATATAATTTAATTAAGTTGAACAAATTTCTAATCCTAAAAAGTAATTTTCTAAACAAGCTGTAATAGTAGCGAACGAATTATGTCCGTTCGCCTAAAACTTGTTTTTAAGAATAATTTTTGATTTGTACATATTAATGTTTGTCAAATCAATGAATTTTGATTTATCAAATAATAAATGAATCATTGATATATACTTGATTGATAGTGGCCGAACAAAACAAATAGGGCCTAGAATTATATTTTCGTCCATTGACTACAGAAAATTCACCAAAGTGAAATAAAATGCAAAAGTCTTACACGTTTTATAGGATAGATACATTTAAATGTATGTATTTTTCAGCCTTTTCATTCTGGTTGTTCTAAAAAGAAAAATCCTTAGAGGAATGCAGTTATTATGTGATAATGATCTTTTGTAAATATTTATTTCGTAGTTATGTGATTATTGTAAATAAATGTTTAATGTTTTACAAGTGTCTTTATTTTCCACCAATCATATGGATCCATATAATATGTTTACTATGATCGTATTTGAATAAACAAAAATAGTTTTCGTAGTCAGTAACAGTTGTTATGAAAATACGTAATATTAAACAACTTCAGTCAAAACCTTACTTTTCTTGTGAGCTTTATATTTGAAAAGCTTTTCTTTTCTTCTGGACTTCCACATTTTTGTTTCTTCTTTTGATAAAATCGATTCTCCACTGACAGCCACAGCATTAATTTTATCTGCAACAAAATTATCATAATGTTAATTTAAATCTAATTTTTAATTAACAATAACATCTGAGGTTGGTCTGTGGATGGGTGAGCATCTGTCATAGCGAGTTTCCTCCGTGCCTCAGAAAGCACGTAAAGCCGTTAGTTCCGGCTGTCATTTTTAGATTTTTGACAGTCGTTACTGTTAGTCAGAAGCTCTAAAGTCTCACAAGTCTTACCATGAGATATCGTATTACCCGGTTACTGGGTTGTGGAGGTCAGGCTGCTTGTAAATACAGGCATCCGGTGTGACTGGAAACCGACCCCAACATAGTTGGAAAAGGCTAGGCAGATGATGACTGTAGAGATGAGAGAAAAATCATGTGACTTCTCCCTGCTTGCAGTTCTCAAAACTGGGAAAAACGGCTATCCCATTAATTCCAGATTTTTCGATCTAAGCCTGAGCAGTTCAACTAGCCACTTTTAAATTGATAGGAAACTAGAAAACACTTACCATCATCATTTATACTTTCTTCTTCATCAATTTGTCGTCTTTTATTCTTTAGCTTTTTAGATTTTATATTATGTGATTCAGTGTAGTTGTCCTTTGCCTCTTCACAAGACAAAATCCTTCAGAAGCCTTAAATAGTTTAACACCACCTTTAATTTTCCTTTTTCTACAAAAAAATATTAATTATTGTCAGATCTTCATATTCAACACATGAATAAAACTTAGACTGCCTTACCACAAAAAAAAAAAACAACTGTTAAATATGTGTCTGAAAAAAGTGTAACTGCAAAACAACCCTTTTAACAATGAGAAATGTTGTTTTGACATTGACAGGTTTTTTAAACAAGTGTTCAACAGATGATCTATCTTTTTTGTGGTAAACGGTAAGTGTTAGCTTACTTAGTTTTATTTTCGATGTCGACAAATTCAATTTTTTTCTGTATTATCGCAGATACTTTAGCACCAATTCTCTTTTGCATTTCTTCTGGTACTTTGACATCATTATAGTGGGACGATACTTGCAAATATCTTTCAGATTTGGGTTTTACTGAAAAAAATAAGCTCCGAAATTAAAAAATAATATTTAATAAAAAATCATTTTTCATTAATCAGTAAGGCCATCAGACAGGCAGGAAATTCTTTTAGTTTTTTACATTACAGTTAATAATTACATTTTCCACTTGATTTGCAAAACCTAAATACAGCCCTGTTCAAAAGAGAGGTTATGAAAATTTCATTTAAAAATTAAGTAATTGGTGAAACGAAGTGATATTTATTCGCAGCATACGTTACAATACAGTACACTAAACATATTACTGTTTTACATAGGTAATTATATTTTTCTAATGATAAAATGTAAACGCACCATTGTCGTCAACTTCTTGTTTCACCGTTTGCCCTCGTGATTCGTTTATCATCTTAGTAAAAGATGTGTCCACTACTTCTCTGAAACGCGAAAGATCCTCTTCTTCTGAAGAATCAGACATTGTCGAAATATTATTAATTATTTACAGAAAATTGCGGCCTCGCGATTCCGTAACTCCCTTTTGTTTATTACTGTTCATGAAGCATGCTATGAATCTGTCATAATGATATTTATCAATCAAAATAATATTTATGAAATTGAAAGCCGACGAAACATCTTTTTTTTTTACATGGCTAGAAATAATTAGAAGGTGATAAATAATAACAGAAATAATTATTTTTAAATGTGTTTCCAGTATCATAATCATTACAAGTTAACTGTGTGTTCACATCACAACTAGCTTTTAAAACAATTTTTAAACTGTCAAACAAATGTCAAAGTCTGTCTGTCTTCCTGTCATCCCATTTACTGTCAGTGTCATTTTGTGGCGCAATCGCCAAAGTGGCCAAATTTTCTTGACCCTCGGCAAAACTAGAAATTGCACTGAAAAGTACTGAATTTCTCGGTAAACACTGCAAGCAACGCCGCCAAAAGGTACTAAGTGAAACTAGAAACAGTGTCGAAATTAAATGAACAATGTCTAACTAGCAATATCTTGACCAAAATAATATTATAATTTGTTTGATTTTATCCCTTACTTCATGTAAGATCAATAACAGCTGGAAACTTTATAGGTTATAAAATTCTCTATCGACTGTTGGGCAAAAATAATTCTTTAGAATTATTTTGCATTTAGAAACGAGCTGAAGCTCATATAATCAGTGCTCACAATGTCGATTCTATTTCGGCCACCTCCGGACCCGAATTTATCAAAATTTGTTGAAGAAGATGACTACGATTCCCTTACGAAGTACCTGGTGGGCAACAACCACAGATTTCGCGAGAATATCATAATACCCAGGATCCTCGGCCCTGTTATCATTAAAACTAATGAGGAAAAGATGATAGAAGCCACAATTGAGAGCTGTCCCTTCAAATCGGTGACCAGTTGTGTTATTGGTAAGTTTTGCTTCATTATTAGTTCAATTTTTTTATGTAACCTAAGTGTTCTACCCAAAATCAAAATCAAAATGTTTTATTTTACATGGGCCTCAGTGGGCACTTACGAACGGAACAAAATATTAACACATTTATACACTAGCCAATCATAGTATGGTAACAGAAAGACCTAGTTAGGTGCCCAGGCTTTGATTCTTTCATTTATAGTTCAAGGTCAATCAGTAATATTTATTTTTATTTTGTATAAAATTAATAGACATCAAAAGAGCACAAATGGGCCTATTTGGCCCCCATATTTCTAACAAATTTTTCTCTCTTTTTTCTTTCCAGGTTATGGCCTTGGAATGGCAGTAGGTCTTTTCACATCCTCCCTTATGCCAAATGTAGCAGTCACTGACCCCCATCAGACCCAAACCGCAAGAGAAATACTGCGAGAAATGAGGACATCGATGTTCAGTTACGCAAAGAATTTTGCCATACTTGGGGCTGTATTTTCTGGTGTTGAGTGCTGTATAGAGTCTGCTAGAGGGAAAAGTGATTGGAAGAATGGGACGTATGCTGGTGGGGTCACAGGAGGCCTAATAGGGTTAAGAGGTAAGAAATCTTGTCCTTTATTTGTGTAGTTAAAAAAAACCTAAGCTAAATTAATTAAATATAATGACAAAGAAAATAAAATAATTATATTGCCAAGTTCTTTAAATTAGGACTATAAGCCTCTGTTCAGACACGGCGGGAACCGCGCGATTTCAGAATCGCATGGAAATTGCATGAGTCTTATTTGTATGAGTTATTAAGTAATCGTTCAGACATAACCGCGCGATTCCCGCGCGGGAATCGCCGTGTCTGAACAGAGGCTTAATCAGTTCTGTATGTGTCACAATATTCCTAAAAAAATACTTAAGGTAACTTTTTTTTAAACTAGATCTTGGTCCGTGACTTTATCCACGTTTTCAGCCAATTAACATAAAACCGTAATGTAGTATTGAACAAAAATCTTTTAGTAAAAACTGTACTTCAGTAGTTTTAGAAAATATAAAGATAGAAATATGAGTTGCCAAACAGAGATACAGTTGTTAAGTTTACAAAAAACAGTGATAACTAACAACAAGGCTTGTATTGTATTGTATTGTATAACGGGCTGGTATCCGCAACTCCACGTCATATGCGCGTATTTTGCGTGCGGGTGGGAAAGAAATCATTCGATCCACCCCAGCTCGCCGAGGAAAGCCAGCAGCGCCTTCGTGTTGCCGACGATCTCGCGGAGAGTACCTGGGTTACCGAAGTACTTTGCCCTGTATGAAGCAATCTCAGGGCAGTTTAGGAGCACATGGGCTGCTGTCTCGTCCTCCGCCATACAGGCTCTGCACAGGGGGCTGTCTGTGATACCTAGGACAAAGAGGTGTTTATTAAAGGAGCCGTGTCCCGTAAGAGCGGCTGTCATTGTTCGTAGTTGCTGTTTGGTTAACCTGAGCACTAGTTTGGTGAAGCGGCCGTTGATGGCGGGTAGCGCCTCCTTGGCTTGTCTGCACTCATCCTGATCCTGCCACAGGCAACGGTGTAAATTACCTGTGCGTTCCCTGACCAGAGTACGTATGTAACCGAAGGGGAGTGGCAGTATAGGCTCGGGTCCCACCGCCGTCAAGCTCGATCCCCTTCGAGCGAGTTCATCCGCTGCGTCGTTGCCTCGAGAGTCGCTGTGTCCTTTGATCCACTGAATGGTTATATTGTTATGCTCACCAACCTGGTTTAGGCTCTGGTGGCACTTGTATATTAGTCCAGAGTTGACCGTGTGACTGTCAAGCGCCAGCAGCACGGCCATGCTGTCTGATAGTATGCGAATTGAGTGGTCCTTTACCTCTCTGGCTGCGACCGCTGCCGCTGCCAGAATGATGCCCATACATTCTGCTTGGAAGACTGTGTTGTGGACCCCCAGTGATTTGGCTATACGGATGTTGAGGTCTTCAGAGAAGACTCCAGCACCGGTACCGCTACCTGTTTTAGATCCGTCCGTGAAGATCTGTAGCTCCGCCGGGGTCGGCCCCTCGCAGCGGTGGTCCTCATGGAGTTGGATTTTGTATTTCTTATCGAATATAAATTGTTTGGGTACCCGGTCTTTAATGGCCTTTGCCATTGGAAATTCCTCATAAAGTCCTTGTAATACCGAGGTGTGTTGTGATTCCCTCTTACCCCAGAGTTGTATTGTATCGAGACGAGCCGCCGCCAGCGTCGCTTCTTGCTGTATGAACAGGTGCAGCGGAGGAAGGTCCAGCATGGCTTCCAGGGCTGCCGTAGGCGTAGTCCTCATACAGCCTGTAGTCGCCATGCAGGCCAGTCTTTGTATTCGTTGCAACTTGTTTGAGGCGGTGACTAACCTGGTGCGAGGCCACCAGACCACGGCTCCGTAGGCTATCATGGGTCTAATGACTGTACGATAGATCCATAGTATGATTTTGGGAGATAGGCCCCATCTCTTACCTATCATTCTCCTGCATTGCCAGAAGGTGATGCAGGCCCTGTTTAGCTTGTTTTCAAGATGGATATTCCAGTTTAGCTTACTGTCTAGGATGACTCCTAGATACTTGACCTCGTTGGCTAGCTGGAGCTCTGTTTCAAATAGTTTTGGTAGACGAAACGGTCCAAGTGATCGTTTTTGGGTGAACATTACCAATTCTGTTTTCGAGGGATTTACTGAAAGATCGAAGTCCCTGCACCATCGCTCTACTATTCTTAGCGCTTACAACAAGGCTTATAGTTTATTAATTAATATTGTCAAATTATCTTTTGCTTTGCACTACCTGCAGTAGTGCGGAGCCAGCGTAGATATAATTTTAACGATCTACAGTTCTTTTAATTATTATGTCTTGTGACTGTGTCTGCAGCACTATAATTATAATTTTAGCATTTTGATAATTCAAAAGACCTACTTGAAATAAATGCTTTGATTTTGACCACTTCTTTCTTTTCAGGTGGCCTAAGAGCAGGGTTATTTGGCGCAGCTGGTTTCGCGGCATTTTCGACAGTCATTGATTATTACATGCATCAACGTGGATAATTATTTAAAAAACAAATTATATTACGTTTAGTAATTCTTAGCAATAAACAACTCTCTTAGATATAAATGTTGTGTTTATTCTGTTCAAACACTGGTAATCAAACCCGGTTTGCTCTTGGCATCAAGCAGTGCAGCGTGGTACAGCTTTAGTAAGAATGTCTACTAATACTTGTACCGATGGTGCCTGATGGACGGGGCCCCCAAAGCTTGCCGTGGTCGCGGGACCAACGAGTAACCGTGGCCCCGAAACGTAAAGGCCTATTGAAGGACACCGTGTATTTTAATCAGTACAAGTCTGATCTCCCGCTCTGCCGTGTGGGAGGACTCATTCGAAGAATTTACCACGGTAAATTAAAGCTATGGGAAGAGTTTTGTTGCTGTGATGCTCATAAATTTTCCAAATAGGATGGGTTTCAAACTAAACTAGAGATGCTTGCATCTCTTGCGAATGTTAATGGACGCCATAAAGGGGACGATACATCATTTCAATAGAGTTCTTGCTGTAGCGAGATGGATGCGAAAACATTGACAGTTAATCAAATCGAATCATATTACAGTAACAGTTTGTTTATTACAAAAACATACGAAAATCAATTTTATTCATTAAAAAAATACTTTAGGCCCGACGCTGCGTTACGCGGATGCACGCGCGGTTCTATACAAAAGTGCTCCGTCGCGGGGACCCGCGCGGAGCCACGTGCGGAGACCCGCGCGGACGTCTGTCGCGGGGGCACGCGCGGTGCCACGCACTGGGCCACGCGCGGGACCACGCGCGGGGCCACGTGCGGAGCCACGCGCGGGGCTACGCGCGGTTCAGTCAATAAGGGTGCTTATACACGGTGCATGTAACTGGAGCAAACGAAAAATTCCTCCGGTGCTGAAATTTGGAATATGGTGAGAGTAGGTGATACAGATTATACATGCACAATAATGCAATTTTTTTTTAGCCGAGAAGTTCGGTTTTTTTACCAAAACATGAAAATTGCTTATTTACTGGCCTGCAAATTGCAAAAAACGTAAAAAATTTAACTCTCTGCGAAAAATCCCTCAGTCTCAAATTTTTTTGTAGTTAAAGGTTTTGTAGGTTTAAATGAAATAATAGGAAGAAAAAAAGTTAGAATAGGAAATTATAAACATCCAACTCGACTTCAGTGTCACTCCAAATTAACTTTTTACATATCGCGCTTTATCTTCTAGTGAGAATCTAGTGAAAAATTGCTCTGCCGATTTTTTTTTATGTGATTTCTTATCCTTATACACATAGGTTTGTTACGTAATCAGAAACTTTTTCCTTTTTATACAACATTATTTGATGTCAAATCAGTCAACAAAGACTATACAAGCACACCGTTCAAACGAACTAGCGACACTGTGTAAATCGGTCGCGTGTCCACGCGCGTGTCTCCGCGCGGCAACCCGGACGGGACCACGCGCGGGGCCACGCACGGGACCACGGACGTGGACCCGCGACGGTTGCCCATCGCGGGGACCCGTTTAACGCAGCGTCGGGCCTTAATAAAAATATCCAGTCGTATTCTGTTGCTTAATTTATGACCAAATCCGAGTGTGGACCTGGAACGCCAGTGCCAAAAGGCTAATATTCAAACTTGCTAGAGAAGAAAATAGTTTCCGTTTTAAAAAATCAACAAAAGCAACCAACGGTCTTTGTGGCGTTCAGCTTGATTGATTTTTTACGTCGAAATTAACGAAAATGTGTATTGAAGTGTGAGTTTTGGATGGATTTTTAGCAAGAAATTGGTGTTATAAGTCTGCTAGTGTATTTAGATTATTAGTGCGACGTACAAATTGATAAAAATGAAGGATCCTTTTGTTAAGGATTCGGTTATCGATTCGCCGGCCAGGGAGAGCCTAAGAAATGTAGAAGGTTGCTACAACAAGAATATATTCAAGACTAGTTCGTTTGCGAACTCCCGTCGTGCTCTACAGTCGGGAGCTGATAAGATATCGAGGACATTTCGAAGTGTTCGGAACACCTTTGGGAATCTGTCACAGGTAACTTAGCTGTGTCATAATTTTACTGCTAAGAATTAAAATAAACTTGCTCAGAAGTATTCAAAACCTCAGTAACGCATCTATTTGAAATTATAATGGTGCTGATAATCTACAAAGCTATCATATCATTATTCTCTTCACAAAATTTGGATCGAAAGTTATGGCCGAAAATTCCATGGCAACAGTAATCGATCTTTTCAATTTTCTTCGAATTGAATGTGCCTATCATAATGTACAATTACTTATGCAGGCTATCCACAGGAATATCTAGAACAAACTTCCTAGTGCAGTCTTTATGAAAATCTTATTGAGATATTAAATTTTAAAAAGATAGATACATGATCTTCATCAATTTGGTCCAATTCTATCATAATATAATGGTTATACATAGATGCTTGTCGTCATTATCAAACCCTTTGCACATAAAATTAAAATGATGACTAGTAATCAAAGAGATTTAAAAGAACCTATGGAGCGGGCATTGGGAAAATTGTCATACAAAATTGTTGATGCCGTGCCTCAGTGGCACTATCTAGCGTTGCATAGCAACACAACTACCTACTAGACTGAGCGACTTTTTACCTAGTGGTAAAAAGTTTTGGATCACAACTTTCTTCGTGATATCATTCACAGTACACTAATATCCCAATACTGCTTTTTACCAAGACAAAATAAATCCTTTCAGCTCATACACTTCTGTTTTGAAATCTTAATCCCACTGTGGACTCATAATATTGTGACAGTGATAAATAAATAAATAAAAAATAATAATATAAAGACCTATAATAAAAATTGACATCTGCTTGGTAATAAAATAAATACTTAACATATTTTGAAAATTCAGCATTTCAGACTGGGAGGCAGTAGGCGTCGTCATCGGCTCACAGAACCTGTGTCTCCATGCAGGACACCAACTACACCAGTCATGAAAAAGAAACAGGTAACTATAAAATCAGAAGCATTTCAACGAAAATTTCGCATTTTAAACTTTTTCGAAATCATTCTATGTGTGTACAGAATTGTTTCTAGAAAGGTTTATTTCAATTCTATGTACAGCTTGGCCAAAACGTCTTGAAATGGAACTAATATTTTTGTTTGCTGACAATGTTTTAAAATCTTTGATATTTGATGTTAACAAAGAACGCAGGTTTGTATTAAAAAAAAAACATTCAAAGTGCTGGTAGCGAGAGCACAGTTGCTTCCGGTTTTCTAATGTGCAAAGCTCTATACATAAAATTATTTATAGAGTGATTTGAACATTAAAAATGCTTTCCTGTTCCTCAGTTTTGACGTGTCCGTTTGTACGTAGGGACTGTCGATTTGATTTACTGCACACAGAAACTGGGGATTCTGGGGTGAATCGTTTTTAGTAAAGCCAGAACTTGCCCATATCTTTCCAATTTGAGTTGAAATTAATATTGTAGAAAAATAGTAATTCAAAATTTAATTTTTCTCTGACTCTGCTTAATTTGGGAAAAGAACATGCCCTAAGTTATATCTGAATGTCTATCAACTATTGATATAGTTGCGATATTACTTACTTTTAAATATTCTTTCCTGTGATTTCCAGATACTGGGCAGGAGCCCCACTAAACTGTACAGTCCCTTCGGCATAGAGACACCGCACAGCCGGGACTTCAGAATGTCACCTTACATGCCTGATACACCTGACCATGGGTAAGTTTACCATATATAGGGTGACTAGTAATTAGTGTATGATACCTAAAAACGTGATTGTGCACATGATAACCAACAACTTTTACAAAGGGAACAAACCTGAAAAGTCGAAAAATAAAATCACCTGTTCAGTACATTTATGTTTGCTTTATGTACTGAACAGCTGATATTTTTTTCATGATTTCGTCTTTGCTCCCATAATAAAAATTGATTGTTATCATGAGCACAATCGTGTTTAAGTATCATACACTAATTACCAGTCTCCCCATATAAATGCTAATTTCAAATGATAGATTTCAGTTCTTTGACAGTTTTGGTTATTTAGATTACTATTCATCTATTTTGGCTAAGGACTTTAATACGCCTTAACAAAGTTCTTTGTAACTGCTGGACTCTCGGGACTGTCTGAACTTCATACTGCAGTTCTAGAATGCTAAGAACTGAAGCAACGGGGTGGTCTGTAGTCAGTACGAGTCTAAAAATACAATCCGGTCCACAACAAGGAGGGAGAAACTCATTGGATGATTGTCCATAACAAAAAAAATCTTATGGAACAGAATATGTAATATGGGCTCCGAATACCACAAAGCAGAAAAATCCCTTACGACTTTTACAGCCTAATGCGACGCGATTCGAATGAATTTCAACTACAAGCACAGCTACAAGTGAAAATCAACCTTACCACTATGACATAAGACATAAAACACGTTGTTATCTATGGGTAGATGAAAAACAAAACACGATGGCCATGACAACGTCAAGTCAATCGAATTGTATCTTTATTTCTTAGTTGTAAGGTTGATTTTCAATTGTAGTTGGAATTCGTTCGAATCGCATCGCATTGCGTAGCATTGCGCCGTGAGTAAAGTCCCTAAGAGACAATGTATTCAATTTTCGAGAAGATATATCTCCAAGTCATACTAAATTGACACTTTAAAAATTCCAGTTTGTCACCGAAGCGGCGCAAAGGCGTCACCCACTCATGGCATATCCTAGCCAAGAAGAGACCGCGAGCGCTCTTCCACTGAAGCTTATATTACTACATGTAATTCCTAAACGCACAAATATATCCCACCGCTTAACATTAAGACTAGCTTCGAAAGGCTACCTGAGATTGTTAGACACGAATGTTAATTCTTAAGTGATGAACATTTTATCAGGAGTTCATCCAATATCCGTGCCTTGTACGATGTTTGGTCCCAACACATCGAGCAGTGTGAAACTAGCAATGATATTCTAATATACAGATATGTTATGCACTTACAAAACAACAGAAAAAAACTGTTCCGCACCGAGCGGCAGCACACATACACACTTTATTATTCACACATTACATTTCACTTCAAGTAAAAAGGATAGCTTGATAAAACGCAATCAGAATAAAAGTGACAGCTAGATAAACAAACAGCGCCACGCGTCATCAATCCCCCATAGACTTGCAATTGTCCCACATAGGACATTTTCTGGTCTTCACGTTTTGCGCGCTCAAAACATATCTGTTTATTAAAATATCATTGGAAACTTGTATAATAGGCTAGGTATAATAATTGGTGATTTTACAGAGAAGGTTTGTTGGTTAATTTCGAAAAATACTTACTCGAAAAGCTGTTGTTTTAGTTATTGAAATGTCGTTATTTGAATCACTCAATGGGATTCAAGTTTGCTACAAGCAACAATGCACCGGACCCTATTTATTTGCATTAGAATTTCTTCTTTCATACTTCTCTATTGCTTATCTCACTAGTCTTTCTATCATCTTTTCATCACTTCTTTGGTCTTCGTCTACTCTTCAATCTATCCTATCCATATTCACAAAAAAAATACTCAAAACTTTATTTTAGACACTTTCATTTCATTACTTTTCAAACCTCTTCTACTTTCATTGTATGTTCTCTTCTTACAAAAGGCCCATTTAAAAAATAGCCCATACATATTTATTGCCATTTCGAAAACTATGTCCAGCAGTGGTCTACAATAATCTACTTCAATGTAAGTCGACATGCTTATGGTTATGACAGGGGTTCCCAAAAATGGTAAATAGGTATTAGCGGCGCTGTGAGACCATTTTCTGGATTAAATGTGAGTGGATCCAAGAATTTAGATCCACCAGAAAGAAGGTAGTGTCATTGAATTTTCTGGCAGCCTCAAAATCAAATTCACTTGTTCTGATTTAGTGGAGTTTTCAACCAGATATCATTTGTCACCTGCACGCGTAGCATGGCGATTCTATCTCTATTCTACCAAGAAAAGCCAAAGTTATTTCATCGCTATTTCTACACAAATCGACTGTTATTTGCACAAATATGACACCATTCTTACACTATTGAAGAAAAGAACGTTTATTTTCCATAAGCATGCTTAAAATGCTAAAATTATTTCTACGTTCTGTCATTTTGTCTATTCTTGCGCCGACAAAACCCCTTTCTACCCGCCATGCTACGCCTGCCGGTGTTGACTAGCTAGGGCGCGAGTGAACAGCGAATTGGAAACCCCTGCTGTATGAAATTAATCATTTCAACCCTCCAAAGATTGGAACATCATTCATCAGCTCATCATTGACATTGAATGTCTAACAATCTCATGTCGCCAATATTATCGATATTTTGTATGCAATTGGTGCTATACTCATAGTATTTACTTATCATTGTAATACAGTGGCTGGCACGTAAGTTGGCAAAAGTCGTTAGATGCGCAGAAGTCATTTTGTAGATCTCTTTGGTGGTCATGCGGGTCGCGGGGTATGAGGTAGTGCCGATCCGAGCACGCGATTGGTGCGTCACTCGTGTTTGCCACTCGCACCCAGTATACACGCTCTCGCTTACACTTGTATGCCGCATAATGCGATGCGCAAACTTACCCCCACTACTACGCCATAATCTTGCCAAATTACGTGCCGGGTACTGTACATCGCGATTGGCTTATTCCCGGTGAAAAATGACTGAGGAAAGTTAGAATTATTAGTACATAATTTGTGATGATACATACTTACTGATATAAGCAACATATCACCAGCCCTGGAAAGGGAGAACTGTGGGAATAAATGGGCTGACTAAGCCATTTGTCATACAAATGAACATCACAGCTCAAGGAAAGGAATCAGTAATCTTACTGTAAGGTCAACCACAGAATTGGTTCGAATATTTTAAAATCGTAACTACGACTAAAAATCAAGAGCAAGTATTATGTACTAATAATACTTAACTTTCCCATAAAATATGTATTTTTAAGATAACTTCAAAATTCCTTTGAATTAAGTTCTATTAGAACTATTCGATTCGTATTATTATGTACTTATATCCAATTGAATTGTATTAAGATAACATGTATTATTGCATATTCAGTATTATGTCGCCAAATTGTGTAGCTTTGAGTACAAATCGTATATTTATAACTGTCGCACAAAATGGAGTAGTTTAAACGAACTTAAAATACAAGTTATGTGGAACAAATGGAAGAATAAGTTTCGAACACGATGGCAAAGCGTCGAGTAGGGCGTGGAGCGTGCAAGCGGCTGACTTGCTCCCACACAACAGCCATAAGTTAGTTATTGCTGCATAACAGTATTTTGTTCACTATTTTTAACAAATTTTGTTGTAACCAAATTCATGAATAGTGTCTGATATTATACAACTTCATGTAACAACACGTTAAAGAACATGATAATTGTAACTATTGATAACTTTTGTTTTATAACATCGTCCGAGCGATAGCGGGGACGTTAGCGGAAAGGCACTGTGAGAATGATGGGTATAGATTGTTAAACAATGTTATACAATAAAAATAACGTGTGGAAGCACAAAACATGTTCAAAATGTTACTCTTATAAAATGTCATCGTGCTACACAATGTTTTATATGCTCCCCGCGCCGTTACAACCCCGAAACCCGCGAGTGTTTGCTTATATACGCTGCACGCCCCGCCCTGATCGACTCGAACAGGCACTCTGGCCACACACTAATGGAGTATTTTGCTAGAATAGTGACTTATTTAGAACTATCAGTTATTCTTTACATTACTAACTAGGTTAGATATTAAAGAAGATATTTGATAGTCTGCGGAATTGATAGTAGATATAAGGTTTATTGAAGTCCACTGCTGGACATAGGACTTTTAAGTTAGTACAGTTAGGTATTTAAATTTTATACTACTCCATTTTGTGCTACTGAACGCATACTTAGATTTTTTTACACTAATACGCTTCGCTGTGACAATATTGTAGTCGCCTATCAATACTTATATTATACGTAGATTAAGATCAGGAATCTCAGGAGATTTTACTTTTTTTGTCAAATACAGTCCGCGTCATGAGAGAGCATAATTTTGGAAAATTATATGAAATGATTTTTGTAGATGGCAACTTTTTGAATAAGCGTAAAATGGCGTTGACTGTACTTCTAAGACTGATTGTCTTGTAGTTGTATATTTTTACTTTTAATTTCTTAGTCGAGGCTCAAACGTACCCACCTATATTTTATAATGACGGTATGTATTTATAATTTTAAATGTATTTTCATCATTTTTATGTACCTAATGCATTGGCTATGAGACACTGCGGTGTCATTTAATTATATTTGGTTTTCTACAAACTGGTGTATTATTTTCTTCCATATAAAATACTGGTACTGTTGCCTCCGATTAGACTGGAAACCGATCCCAATATTTTTTCCGTGGCTTGGTACTTGGTCGCCCAACTAGTTGATCGGAAACGAAGAAAATGGCGCTCGTGGCCAGGCCGTAGCATAGGGTTGCCATCTCTAAAATTTGAAAACCAGGACAAGACGCGTGAAAACCCCGGATTATTTGTGTCCACAACCCGGATTTAGAATAGAATAGAAAAGTATTTATTTGATTAGGACACACACACACACAAAAAAAAATGATATAATAAAATTAAAATACAATAAGAATTTTGATGAGCATGTCCGCACCAAAAGAGTTACCAACTCAGCATTTGCTGGGCGAAAGACACCCAGCGCTGGTTTTCAGTTGGCACCACGCAGTGACACACGGACGAGGGTAGGCAAAGAAATAAATTATAAAAAATAATAATATAGTAAAACAAAATAAATAATAAGAAGTGAGTGTAGGGATACGTGTAGTGTATTAAATAATTAAATAATAATATATTACTTATATTAAAAAGTTCCATAGTATCACAAAACATGTGCGCTTAATAAGTTTCTCACGAATGACGCCACCAATAGCGCGGCAACCGACCAATAGGGAGCGCCGCTCGCGCTGTGGCGCCAGACAGGTGAACAGTTCAAACAAACGGTCAAACTACGTTCGCTGCGTAGGTTGGACTCTAACTTAGTACCCGGCTTTTTAAGAAAATAGGATATTAACAAATTCTTATCAGCTAATTAAAACGCAGTTATATCTAACACTGGAAAAATGGAAAGACTATACTCGTAGTTGTGAAAGTGCAATCATTATGGTTCCCGGCGACAGACGCAGGCCCAAACGAACTCACCACATACAGCCCAGCTCGTACCCTCTCGTTACCTAGCAATAGGTACCTACACATTTTTATGGTGAGTTACATTAATTCAAATAAATAAGAACAGTACCTACACATAAAATATAAAATCACTAGTTAGGTAATTACGTTCCAAATAAAATTAATAAATTTAATTTAAATAATTGTAAATATTGAATACATAAAATTGGTGATTAGTTTATAATGCAATAGCTGTTCTAGTACGAGAGCGCTAGGGCAGCATTGCTATTTTTATATTATGAAGAGAATAAATAAGTATTAAATTATTACATACAGTGATATTAACAAAAGATTTGAGTCGAAGTGTACGTGTGTCGCGGGCGGCCCAACTTTTATGTTTAAACTCGGACTAGCTTACTTAGCATGGATTTAGATCCCGCCGCGGGAGACGCCCACGGCATCGGACGACGCGAAATGATTTCCGGCCAGCGCAGGCGCGGGCATGGGCGAGACCATGCCCGGTCAACGGCGCTTCAGGGCTGTCAGCAATCAGAGGGCCAAAGCCTGCTGGGTCGTGGGAATGTCTCATCAGGTAACCGTGCCCCGGAACGTAAAGGGCTATTGAAGGATCCTTGTGGAGTTTAGTAAGTACAAGTCTGACAGTCCCACGGTGGGTGGGAGGACTCGTATGATGATTAACTTACAATTTTTTTTTTATAAGGGTAAAAATAAAACTTTAAATTACACAAGTATTATTTTTATTTCTTTTTCATCTTCACAGCTCTCATTCTTATAAAACAAACTTATAGAATTAGATACGTAAAGTAATTAGTTCTATACAGAAAAATGTACTTCGGTAAAAGTTTATATTGTCTATTCAAGTGACTTCAATGTGCTATTATAACATTTTTTTGACAGCATATTAGCCTCGAACTTGTCGAGGTTTTGAAAACATCCATTATTTTTTTTATGCTAAAATTAGTTTTTTTTTTATAGAAAACAAAAAGAACTTAAAACTACTTAGAAGAAGGGCACCAACTGCCTAATGAGAGGCAAATGTAAGTTTCTGTCATAATTTATAATCTACCTACAAATTATGTAAAAAGTGATATTTTATTTACAGTTCAAGCAATGTTCCAGTTTTTTTTTCAATTATAACAAATCAATTTCGTAAACATAACAGCCAAACCTATGTTTTATTCTTTAATACTTTATAAACTTAAAATAAACTCAATAGTCACATTTCAGAAAACTTAAAAGTCTATATAAAAGTCTAGAAACTAACCTAAGTTTACAATTAAATAAAATAAGGTTCTTATATTTATAAATGGGTGGGTTCTATATTGCAGATACGATCAAAATATAAGAGATAAGAGAAAAAAATAAAGCAAGCAGGAGAACGTTTTGGAATGTTAGTCAAAACTTTTTGCTGAAATATCTGTCTAATTTAGCATCTCAGGAAATCTCTTTCAGAAGTTAAACATATATTCTCTGATAACTATATTACAGGAATTGCCTTTACAAGGTCATTAGTAGTACTCCCTATAATAATATCCGTAACTGTGACTTTTTAAGCAATATCAAACAGCCTTTACACAATGGTCCATTTTGTAACCATGAGATAATCTGAGCCATGAATCTGGGCACTTGTGGAAACGTTAATTTCGTGAACTTTTTAAAAATTCGAACGCTTAGAACCCCAGAATATTTAAAGATACCTTTCATCTTCTTATTTCAAGTTTTATTTAAATACTAGCTGACAGGTGTAGACTTTGCTGCGCGGCAAACATTTTATTTTAAAGGTTGGAGGGTAGAATGGTAAAAAAACACCTATAATCCAGAACAAAATGTAATAATCGGTCGAGCCATTTCAGAAGAGTGTTACCACAATCACTGAGACAAGAGTTTTAAGTAATTTAACATTTTATAGAAAGCAAGTTTTCTCATTTCTGCAAACATGTCAATATTCTTTATGAATAACGAAGTAATAGCAATTTATGTACATTTTTACCTAAACTAAGAAAAAAAAAACAAAAAGGAACCAAAAATAATCACTGGCACTTAAGAAGCTTCTTTTAACGAACAAAAACTATTTAACTGTTTAAGTATATACAAATAAACTTTTTATATCAATAAAAACTATACTATAACTATTACTAAACGAATATCATCGCTTACTAATGAAAAATTACAAAGATTTCTACCTCCGAAAAACATTTTAGTCCCTCGCGATTTTCCAATAGCAAAATGCCAACGTAACAACATACCTACTATATTTTTGATATGTCGAAGTGTTCATAGAAAATCTGCTGATAGGTATTAACCTAACTAAATGAATTAATATATCATACACAAGCTCAACAACTGCCTATTCAAATAGAATAAACTGGAACTAAAAACCACACTGGGTTCAATTCGAAGACATGGTGTCATCTACCAAACCGTAATGGGTCCAATTTGAACATTTTTGTGTCATCCAACCAAACCGCAATGGGTCCAATTCGAAGACATGTGACATCTAGCAAACCGCAATGGGTCCAATTCGAAGGCATGTGACATCTAGCAAACTGCAATGGGTCCAATTCGAAGGCATGTGACATCTACCAACCCGCACTGGGTCAAATTCGAAGACATGTGACATCTACCAAACCGCAATGGGCCCAATTCCAAGACATGTGACATCTACAAAACCGCAATGGGTCCAGTTCGAAGACATGTGACATCTACCAACCCACACTGGGTCAAATTCGAGGACACGTGTCATCTACCAAACCGCAATGGGCCCAATTTGAAGACATTCGTGTCATCTAACCAAACCGCAATGGGTCCAATTCGAAGACATGTGCCATCTATCAACTCGCACTTGGTCCAATTCGAAGACATGTGACATCTATCAACTCGCACTGGGCCCAATTCGAAGACATGTGACATCTACCAACCAGCAATGGGTCAAATTCGAGGACATGATTGTGTCATCTACCAAACCTCAATGGGTCCAATTCGAAGACAAATTTGACATCTACCATATATTATGTTCAGTTTGAAGAGCTGTGACATCTACCAACCCTTTATTTGTCCCCATTGGAACCTATGGTCCACTTATAGACACTAGGACCATGTCCTTACAGCGAGAACATTAGATAACTAATTAAGCCAATCAATCTTACTATAAGATACAAAAATGTTGTTGTTAATATTACAACTTCCCAATGGCAATAACAAAACCTCTTGTCTTATCGAACGATTTACTTATAAATGAGGTACAACCAAATGTAGATATTATACAAGAGCATTTTCGGCTAGAGCTTAAAGCCCCGTGGACTTATACAGTCCCCAAAACTTATTGAACATAATGAAAATATTGTTTTTCGTATACAGTTCTGTGTTACTGGTACATTATCATCGACGACAGTTTTAGGATAAAATGGCAATAGTTGCTTCAGGCAGAAGCCCTCAAATATTAGCCATGACCCTCACGACCCGCCCTTGATACGGATATAGGTACACCTGCCTAAGCCTTCGGGGAATACAGGTGTGAAGTTTTGTTATAAGCCTCCAACTAAAATGCATTTTGCAGTTACCAAATTCAGTGAGAGTATTTTTGGGAACACCTACCGTTCTGACAAGACACACGAATATTTTAAATAAATTTTTGTTTCAATTATTTTTTTAAATCTTTTTTGTATTTTTACTAATGTATTTTTAACTAGTCTCGGACTTTCTATATGAGATATATTTTATACATAATTATAGTTTTTAGTGCACCACTGACTTTATGTACGGTTGGCGCAATGTCTGAGTAATCGACTACTGCGCACCGTGTCGCGGGTTCGATCATGCGGGGACGGAACAAATATTTGTAGGATCTACAACTTCTACAAGTAGTTGTTCCGGGTCTGGATATTTGAGTATGTGAGATTATATTTTTCTAAACGATCCCGCGATACAGAAAAAAATGCTTTTGTAGTGCAGATTTTTTTAAGAAAAATGTTTTACAATGCATCCAAAGGTTGACTGGAAAATATCGCTGTTAGCACTATTGAAACAACAGAACTAGCAATATTGTAAAGAAAAAAAAAGTAACAATTTTAATGCACAATAAAATATATTCTATCTATCTATCTTAGTAGACAAATATTTTAGTATACTAAAACATTCAAGTCATCTTAATGGTAGATGTTAGTTTTAATACTGCCGCACGATTTTCTTAGCGCGTGGTCCTACTCGAATCTAACCCGCCATATTGAAATTTCAATACAATTTCCACAGACATTTTCATAAAAGTTCACAACCGCCAGAAGAATCAATGTTGCACTATGGATTCGAGCAAAATAACTTTTTAAAGATGCCATTAACTGACTAGATTTGTTTATCATATAATAATGGGTTCTGTAAGGTCTCTGATCCTATTAAACATATTGAACCTTATTGTCACAAGATTAAAGTTAAAGTTTTCACATGCTGTTATTATTTTGAAATTCAGTTAAATGTGACTTGATAAACACTAGATATTTATTAAACTCCTATGTACATCAATAGATAAGATAATATTTGTACAAAGTTAACTTTTAAAAGAAATGAACGGATTTCTGAAAATGACAACAATTTACATATTTTTGACATTTTGAAATCTGCCATCTTGAAATAGAGCAGTTGACAACCTGATGCTTTAACCCTTTGTACAAAATCAGTCTGTTACCTTGACCAGCTGCTCAACTTCAAGATGACCCTGACTTTGTTTATGCCTGATAGTATGAGTGCATTGTCCCTTACTATTAAACGACTAGTCAATTATAATAATTAAAAAAGAAATACCGCTAAGGTAAAGCCATAACACCAACACTTCAACAATGAAGGTAGTTTTCAACAAAGATTTAAATTGAGTGACCAAATTTTTACATTGAGAAAGATCAAGGAGCCTATAAAGGCCACTGTAGTAGAATCATAATAGGATAATAATAAAAAAGTAAACATTTGTAAAATGGTTGCAGAGACAGTTAATATTGTCAATCGTCGATTAGTAATAGTTATCCCATTCTGATACTGCTAAAGCTGCCTTTTTAAGCCCCGAGAGCAAATGTCGTATGAAACGGATAGATACAGTCAAAGTATGGGTAAGGGAGACAATACAAAATGTCAGTGTCAAGAAAGAATAAAATTAATCTTTTTTGACACGGTAGGGCGCATTAACAACTTAAGGCCGTGCGCTGCGTTAGGCGGGGCGCCCGACGATGAGATTACATGAAAACACGTCGCAGACCGCGTGGCGGTCGCACGCCACGCGGGCGACCGCCTAACGCAGCGCACGGCCTAAATCTTTGGCCATCAATGACTTAAAATTAACTTACATAACGAAGTAATAAGCTTCAATAGTTGGGACCAGGCGGTCTGTTCAGGAAGTTCTGAAAAAATAGTAAAATGTATTAGTAAAAAAACATTTAACAATCGGTAAAGAGAGTCCAGAATGCCATTTCTTTCCTGGGATAATTTAAATGTCAGTAATATAATGGTTGCTACAATATTATGAGGGGCTGTCGGTTTGGCAGTATTAGTCAAATAAAGCCGTCACGAAGCAATTACTTTTATTTTTCGGCTTTTGCCGATTGGCTTGTTCAGGTTTACATCATTCGATTCGGCAGTATTTGTTGAACGAGAAAGCCAACCGACAGAAGCCGGCCGTTCCGAAGGCGCGGCAACCGAGCGGTTTGTCATTCCTGAACATTCTTCTGCAAATAATATTCGGTTATACCGCCCGCCCGGTTGAGCTTAATGCTTTTTTAAAACTTTTTGACATTTCAATACACATAATTAAAATATTCACTAGCAAATAACGACTGAACGAACTTTGTGATCATGATAATAATATGGTTAAAAAACGGATGATTGCTGTGATGAAAAGAGCTAGAGAAGAATGAATTTTGAGATAAGGATGGGAGAATGATCATTGCACATAAAAATAATACTCCTTAGGTCATCGGTGATCTAAAAAAAACACTAAAAGAAATAAATTTATCCTGCAGGAATTACAAAATCAGATATACATACAGAGGGGCTCTTGAATGTCACCAGCCGCTGATTAAAGGGCATTCTTTGTGGAGGCCTCATGTGAGGCCGCATCGGGGGCCTCATGAGGCCTCGAGTTGGTGTGCCGCGAGTAGGAGTTCCACGCATGGAGGGACGATGTGCCATTGGAACTGGAAGTCTATGAGGGAATATACACCGATTCCGCCATTGTCTGATTTTTTGAACTGAATCGTCGCTAGTATCCAATCCTGCGTTGTTGACGTAAGGCTGGGAGGTACCGGGGTTGTCATAAGCTGGTGATGTACCAGGGTTGCCGAAACCCGGCGAGTTACCGTTACCGAGACACTGTGAAGAACCAGGGTTGAAACCCTGCGAGGTACTAGTGTTGCCGAAACCCTGCGAGGTACCAGGGTTGCCGAAAACCTGTGAAGCACCAGGATTGCCGGCAGCCTGCGAAGTGCCCGGGTTGAAAGCCTGGGAGGTTTCGTTCTTGCTGAAGCCCTGGGAAGTCCCGGGACTTGTCCTTGTTGTATTGAAGATCATAAGAGGATTCATGCCTATAGTCCTAGTTATTATTGGCTTCGGGGTCTCTTCAGCCGCTGTGTTCTGTAGAAATCATATCATTATATCAATTAATATGCTAACGGTTTAAATACGTGTTACTTTTTTGTTAATCTGATATATGTATTTTTTGTATGATTGTAGTGTTAATATTGACAAACGATATAATTAGACGCACTGCGTTAAAAAATAAGAGACAAATGGTTACAAAATCCATTTTGAAAGTCATTGATGACTTCTAAGATAATAAGATTTTTCATAATATAAACCCAATAATTGGTTGGTTTAGAAGAAGAAAGGGGAGACCTTTGCCCAGCAGACACTGAATAGGCTATTAAAAAAAACAATAATTTAGAGACATTTTACAAAAAATATATTCTGTGGTGAGTTTGAGTGTTGCGAAATTGTTGACAAAAACTTCGAGCAAATGTAGTCAAATGGTATTAAATTCTTGCTCGAAGTTTTTGTAAAGTACTGAAAAATCACTGACCGGTGTTGTGGTGTCGGGCGAGCCGGCTGAGGGCTCGCTGTCGGGCCGGGCCGACATGTCTTCCTTCAGGCTCAGACCATCAGCCACCAACGACGACGCCAGCATCGAAGAAAACGCGCACTGACTCTTCAACACCGTGTACTCATCAAACACAGCCTTGCTCACAGATATCTGCTGCTCAAAGTGGCCGATCATTGAATTGTTGAATATTTCCGGCTTCGTCAGCCGCATCATCTGTATCAAGGCCTTAGCTATCGGCTCCTCGAAAGGCAAAATGCACACACGCTCCAGAATATGCTCCACAACATCTTTGTTAAACGACCGGTCATTTTCCACCATGAAATACGTGAGAGTCAAAAACACTATTTTGAACCTCGAGAAGTTCTGAGTTATAGACATCGTCGCCATGAACACATCGCACAGTAGCGTCCTATTGGTCTGGTCCGAGTGAATGGGCAGCCTCAACAAGTCCTCGCATATGTTCAAGTCGACTGTATTCAAATGTAACAATGTCAGTTCTGTAGTGGCAACTCGTAGCTGTGTGTCTTCTTCAGACTCACTTCTGGCCCTCACTATGAAATCATAAGCCATCTCTACGAGTATTCTCGTGAGCCTCCGCTTGTCGCACTCCTCTGCGTAACAAATTCCATACTTCCTCCTCAGCTCTGCCCATTTCCTCAACAACAAATACTCTTGTATCAACAACCTCTCGTCCAAGTGACTAAGTTTTTCTTTGATTTGTTCCCTAGTCGGTATCAAGTGCATAAACCGACACTGTCCGGTCCTCGCTTTCCGACAACAGTTCAGCAGGTTGTAAAAACATAAGTTGCCAAACACGACACTTTTGGCTTTGGGCATGCCTTCAAAGTACGAGTCCATTAGATGTGGTTTCCTTGCCACATCCGGGGGATCTGGTTTCGTATCTAAATCTATGTTTTCATGAAAGTCTTGGTAACTTTCAGCGTCGTCTGTACTAACGCTTTGCTTATTAATTGAAGTAGAATCCGCAATATATTTTTCGTTAAATGCCATCGTCTCAGCCTCTTCTCTAATTTTCGTTGGACAGTAGCTTTGTCTTTCTATGTTTGGCAAGTAGTCTGCCTTCACATGTTGTGGAATATATTCCTCGATTGGACGCGGTTTGGAGACTACGACTGAGGGAGCCGATGCCATTCTTGAAGATTCAAAACCGCTTATGCTTTCAGCGTAAAGAGAAAGAGTATCGTCGTCATCATGGTGGTCATAGTTAGGGTAAGAGGTGTTTGCCTCCAACTCTTCGTCTGTATCAACTCTAGTACTCGCAGTAGAAACATTACCCTCAGACGTGCGTGATAGAAGTCTAGTAGGTCTTCTTTTCGGTACTACAAAATCAACTTCAACCTCTTTAGTATTTTCTTTTAATGTAGAACTTTCATTTACAGTAGAGCTTTCTTTTATTTTGGCATTTTCTTTTACAGTAGAGCTTTCTTTCATTTTATTATTTTCTTTCAAATAAGTTCTGGCTACAATGCTTGCGGTTTCGGGACTTTCTTCAACCTGAGTATTTTTAATATGGCTAGTGTCATCACAGTCTTCACAAAGATTTTGTTTGTTTTTGTCAGGGTCTAACATTTCTCGTAGATGCTGACAGTGTGTAATAACTCCAAATTCTCTATCCAAAATATCGAACATTTTAGCTTTAAATTTTAAAATATTTGCATTGATGTCTTCCTCTCTCGAGCTCATCCATTCTATCATTTCTAGGTCCAATTTTTTCATTGTCAAGTTGAGTTGATCAGCCGCTTTTTTGTAATCTAAACGATTTGATTTTGGGAACCTGAACTATTTTTTTTGTAGTAATCTGAATTACTGCCTTTTCTACAAGATTGTATAAATTGACTACTTGAAGAGGTGCTCAGATGTAGCGAGTGTGCACCTAATGAATCATTATTTTCTTCGTAACCTCTCTCACTGTCAGTGTCACTGTAGCTATCGCTATCAGACGATGATGTATCATCTATCTCGTGGACGGCCACAGGTGCGACGACCTCCCGCGCTTGATTCTGACGTTTCTTAACCTCATTATCTATGTTAGTAAGTTTAAGTACAGGCAATTTCTTATTAATACGGACAAAGTCGTTGGTACAGAATGAACCAGTGAAAGTGTTATTGCTCGAACTAGATATGTCTCTTGTCCATGACTTGCTCGACCTACTGCTACCAACAGAACTCTTACGAGATTCTACTAATCCTGGTATGTCTTTTTGCTTTTGGTTGGTAGTTTCTGCTATGTTATTTTTCAATAGGTCAACTATTGGTGTTGCATCAAAAGTTTGTTCATTTTTTGGCTTACCTTGTCGTCCTCTCTTCTTTAATGTAAGTTGTTTCTTTAAAGGCGTTTTCTTGGCTGCAGGCTTTTTGGCTATAGGTTCCTTTACTGGAGGTACACCAACTGCAGTTTCATCAACTGTAGGTTCACCAACTGTAGGTTCATCAAATACTGTAGGTTCATCAGCTGTTGGTCCATCAACTGTAGCTTCATCAATTGTAGGTTCATCAACTGTTGCTCCATCAACTGTTAATTCCTTAACTGAAGATTTAGCTCTTCTGCCTCTGCGTTGAGGTTTTGCTGGTTCATGTTTTGCAAAATCCACGAGTGTAGTGGGTTGTTGTGATTCAGGGACAACTGGTAAATTAGCACTGTGAGCACTTTCTTCTATGTTTTTGACAGTAACTGTTACCTGATCAACTTTTAAACGTTTGGTGCCTTTTGGCGCTTTTGAAACTGCTGGTCTCTTTCTGGTAACTGTGAACAAGGATATCACATACATGCTTATGATCTAGTGCTGTTGTGTTAAATCAAAATTGGTATATATGAGTAAGTTTGTAGGCACGTCGTGGGTAATCTTTACAACTAAAGATCTAACGCTCAAAGTATGTTCTCTGTGTCGTTTTTAATGTTTAATTTATTTAAATATTTAACGAATGCTACCTATAAGTATATTATTTATGACCTAATTATAATTTTACAGTGGGTTGCACACATTACAACACATTTTATAATTATTATAATATAGCAAATAACTTACGAATTCGGCGAGGTTGACATTTTGGCTTATTTTCTGCTGTTGGTTGCTTTTCAGGTGCATCCTTATTTTCAGACGTTGAAATGACTTCTGGAAATCAAATTCAATATTGTAAAACTTTTAAATTAAACCCTCTTAAATTAATAATAAACAATAATTATGACAAATGATGAAAATGACTTCATGCGTTACCTTTACACGCCTTTTAAGTATTTTCTTGGTGGAATAGAGATAGAATTGATCATTCATACTGTAAAGTTAAAATATCACAAACCTGCTGTATTATTTTCACCAACACCATTTTGTAAAACATTGCTGAAAGTCACTTTTCTCTTTCTTCCTTTGGGCTTTGGAGCATTAATGAAAACAACATTGTCTTCTTGAAATACAGGTGATTCTTCTTTAACCAATTGTAGTCTAGCGACTGGAACAAGAGAGCATGAGTCTTTAGGCTGTGAGGAAAAGACAGAGCTATTATAATCGTCTAGCGCCGTCTCGTTCCCTGAGCGGAACCATTCACGCTTTAAAACGTCACAGTAGGCCACCAGGGGGGTATTACAACGTCTTAAAACCAGCCTTGTTCCAGTGAGTGAACGAGATGGCGCTAGATGACTTGTATAGCTCTGTCACTTTCACTCCCCAGAGTAAGCCTGGTTTTAAGATGTTGTAATACCCCATCAGGTCTAACAAACAGGACTTGCCTGATCAGCACGAGTAGCATCAAGAAAAGACTTAAGTTATTTCATCGTTATTCCTATACAAATCGACTGCTTTTTGTTTGTTTTAAAGAATAGAAACATAAATCTCATATTTTGATATGCATAAATCATTAAAAATTATAAATCTTTTACGTTCTGTCATTTTGTTTATTCTCGCGTCGACAAAGCCCGTTTCTACGGCGCCATGCTACGCGTGCTAGGAGATGAACCCAGGATCCCTTGTCCAACAGTTGCGCTTATGCTAACAAGGCAATCACGTCAAGGGCAAAGACAGTGAATAAGAGAAAAATTATAAATATTATCATAATATACCTGAATTGGCAAGTTCTACTTTGGTTTCATTGTCCAATTTCTTCGTAAATAGAGGAGGGCGACGGCCTTTCACAATTGGGATGGTTAAGCCTTCCTTCTCTGTAATAAAAAGGACACAATATTATAAAAAAAAAAAAAAAAAAAAAACCTCCAGCTTGGTCTGAAAATTTGGCCAGTGGGTTTTGAACCTTTTCTAAGAAAGAAAATCAGTAGAGGAGTAAGATATTTGGCATGGCTAAACTATGAATGCAATAGAGTAGTACACAGAGGTTATACTTGTATAAATATATTATATTTTTTATCAAACTTTAAATTTTAACTTTTTTTTTTACAATTTACTTATGTACTAGTGTAAGGGGGTAGTGAAACACTGTAAACCTATCCACAATAAATTATTTGAATTTAATTTTTATCAAATAAAAGTAAAAAATATTATTAAAAAATTGGCCAACAATCATATTTGATCTCCAAATTGAAAAGATGAATTGGAGGTCTTGTTGTTTTATATTTGGACAACATAAGCTCACAGTAATATATTCGGGAGAGAGAGAGTAGATCTTTTGTTTATATTTTGAAGTAAAGAGCATGATTTGAGCTGTGTTCGCTGGTATTGCCCTATTTGGGCATAAAGAGTTGATTTGAAAAAATGGGCAATAATGTGCCAGAAGTGATTGATTGATACCTGTAAATAACGATCCAAAATTCATACAGTGGCCAGAAATAATAGCGGATATGAAAAAACAAAATTAGCTCCCTAACACTAGTTAGCAATGAGAACAGTGAAAACTCAATAAAGCATTGAAGAATAAAAGTAAAAAGATTTGGAGGGATATGAGTATAGCCCTCTTGACCCATAGTAGTGGGATAGAACAGGATGTTAAAAATAAAACTTTTTGTAATATTATATTACGTCAATACAAAATTTATTTTGGGACGTACTTTTATTACATGTTGTGAGTGTTTAGCATACACATTCCATGCAAAATTTGGAACGTTAAAATGTTTTCAAGCATGGCATAGAATCCTGTTTCTTGTAATTATAATACCTGGGTCCTACCCAGAGCAAAGAACAAGTGAAATACGAGTAACACAAGTTTACAGCAATTTTGCAAAGCTTGCAAATTGTTAGATTCAAACTTACCTGTAGTTGGTAATGGTATGCTAACTTTTAAGTTAGCGGGCTTGTTTTTATCTGCTTTTTCTTTGTGAACAATTCGCTCCTTTTCTGTACTCTTTTTCTTTGACCGAGCGCATTTCTTTGGTGACATTATTGCCCGTGTATTTGTTATTCTAATATTTTATGAAGATGGGTTTCTACACAAAATATTTTGTCTCCATTTCTTCATGAAATTAAGATTTTGACAGTGAGGTGAGTGAATGAAATTGAATGAATGCACAAATGAATGGAATGGACATAGATTAAACAGGAATCATGGCTATAGAAATATTAGGGATCGAAGTGGATCGAGGCGTACTAGTGAGGCTCATCAAAAATAAGGGATTTATAAGTTTTAGTCGATTTATTGTTCATGTTTAAAATGCTGAATATTCTTATTTTGGCAGTCGCTGGAACGTTTCGTAATTCGCATTGACTTTGACTAGAGGTCACTCAGGTTATTTACGTCAAGTGGAAAAAAGTATCGGCTTTTGCTAGATCGTTGCCGGTTCAGTTTCGTAAATTCAACAAAAATGGCTGCAAAATACAAGATTGTTATGATTCGCCACGGCGAAAGCGAATGGAATCAGAAGAATCTTTTCTGCGGATGGTTTGACGCTGACCTTAGCGATAAAGGTAAGTACAAAACAAATACCTACAGGACCGGTCCATATCTTTTACCCTATCACACATCATTCAATTAAATTTTTCAGGACGTGAGGAAGCTGTTGCTGCCGGAAAGGCCTTAAAAGCCGAAGGCTACGAATTTGATGTCGCCCACACTTCGGTGCTGAAGCGCGCTCAAATCACACTGGGCACAATTTTGAAGGAGCTGGGTAAAGAAGACTTGCCCGTCGAGAAGACTTGGCGACTGAACGAGAGGCACTATGGTGGCCTCACTGGTCTAAACAAGGCCGAGACTGCTGCCAAGTATGGTGAAGCTCAAGTATGAACCTACATTTTAAGTTTCTCATTCTGCCAACTTGCATCATCCTTTTTTTAGAGAAAAGCTTTAATTATGCTTACATTTTATATAATTATTAGAGATGAAATCTTCATTTTAATCACTTATTTCACCACTGGTCTCAAAAATAGTGAAGGAAAACATTGCGAGGTAACTGGCTTGGCGTAGAATCAAAGGGGCCACAATCTGAATGTATACAATATACTCTTAGTAATCAAATTATTCTTATTTTTATTTGTTACCACTAGATTCTACCAAATTCCAATTTCAAAATCCATTGAGCCCACTGGAATAACTGGCCAAAAATCACTCATGCCAAGTCCAGTTTGATATCAATCTTCTTGCATACTAGATTATATCTGTTCTAATATTAAATTATGACTCACAGTTTTGGCAAATCTTTAAGTGACCTTAATGCAATCAAAGCTTTGACTTTTTTGTAGACTACTTTTTTAAATAGAAAATAACATAGTTGTAAATGTTAGAAATTGAAAACTGCTTTCTCATAATACTTTAAAGACTTTTTTTATTACTTATCTAAATATCTGTCCTACCGTAAATCTATTGGCGAGTCCTATGTCTTGCAGTGGGTGTCATACATCTGAAATTAGAATGATGATGACTGAATTACACCAATCCTATGTTCCACATTATGTCACAAATGGAATGCTTTCTCCAGGTACAAATCTGGCGTCGCAGCTTCGACGTACCCCCACCACCCATGGAGAAGGACCACCCTTACCACGACACCATCGTCAATGACCCCCGTTATGCTGGTGACCCAAAACCTGAAGAGTTCCCCATGTTCGAGAGCTTGAAGCTCACCATAGAGAGAACTCTGCCCTACTGGAACAATGTTATTGTACCCCAGGTAATTAAAAAATATATTAATAAAATAATTATAATTTATATAAGAGTACTCAAGACATCAATGTGACATCAACTTTTTATTTTAATGATAAAGTATAACTTACTGTATTGTGAATTGATAAGAAAGTTATATAAAATGAAATATTCATGAGGTGTAATTTTATTTTTTCAGATCAAAGAAGGGAAGAGGATTATTATCGCTGCCCACGGTAACAGCCTCAGGGGTATTGTAAAGCATTTAGATGGTACGTAAATACGACTTTCATATTCGCAATTTTCCTCATTTCAGATGGGAATCTAAAAGCATAAAACAATTGTCTTACATTGAGACTGCCCTGTTATTGAGTGTCAATGGAGTTTCTTGCCCGTTCTACTCCATAGAGATGTACTTCTTGGAACGGTATCTACGGTACTTTCACAGTTTTTATGTCTTGTGACTGGGACTGTATTACCATAACTTTTTAGTGTTTAACTATATTCTTTTATTTGTCTATGACAATTCAAAAGTGCCTGTAACTGGCCTACTTGAAATGAATGCTTTGATTTTGATTGAAAAAAAGTTAAAGTAAAGCAATCACGAGTCGACGGCGCGTTGTGTTCCACGCGTACCTCAAAGAGCTGTCAGCAATCTGACGGGGCCCCCTAAGAGGGCCAAAGCCTGCCGGGGCCGCGGGACTGTCTCCAGGTAACCGTGGCTCTGGTACGTTAATGGCTATTAAAGGTGAACGCACATTTGAGCTCGCACGCAGTCTCCGCAGTACAAGGCTATCATGGAACTGAACTGCCCACCGCATTCCATTCGTGTACGAACTAGATGAGAATATGAAGCCAGTTCTCCATGATCTTTAGCCGCAGCCGCAGTTGCCTCCCAAGGCAGTAAGCCGCAAAAACGTAATTTATTTTATTTTCGTTAAATATTATAGATGTTGCCAGGACTTAGTGTATTGATTTTTCTACTAATGTGGTAAAATCTCTACAGAATGTAAATTGTATTTGACTCCTCTTATTGGAGTAGCCGTCAACCTATTGCTTTGTAGGTGGCTCCGGCAGGCTTTTTTCTAGTTGTTTCCATAGAATCTTTTACTATACAGTTATTAAAATGCTATCCACTTAAACAAAGTCTTCTGCCTGCTTGTAGATAAACTGTTACGTTTTTTACTTCGCTAGTACTTTCAGTCTCCACTTCCATAGACGCTGCATTTTCTTCTGCATTGGCTTTGGATTTTTTCTTGTTCTTATTTTTGGGTTTTATTTCGAACCGAAATTCTTTTGGCAATTTGTGAACTTCTATGCAATGTTGACGTCGATCATTTGGGGTTGCGAATTTTAGTTTGCAGTCTTCAATGTAGCAGCAGTACTGTAAAAGTTTTGTCAATTAAGTCAACTTGGTTCTTATGAACATTTTAGTAAGATTCAGATCAACCGATTCGCATCGCGCCGGCCCGGGCGGCGTTTTACAATACGGTAAAGAACATTGAAATGTATCAACAGTAAATACAGTTCATTTGCTTGCACTTCCGCATGGTCCGCATCTCGCGTCACGCGTGCGTGCGGGTATACCGAGATTGGTGACAGTCAACTACTTTAATGTTATTAAATCATTATGAAGTGTATGAAACTCGTCGAATTCGCACCTTTTTGCTATAAATTAACAACCCAAATTTTTCGTTTGGAGTGCGTACGGATTTCAGCGGACGCCTCCGTTCCGATGCGAGCCGGTTGGTCTGAATCGTGCCTTTAGGTCTTTTTGGACTTCGATCTTACCGAAGGCTTCCTCTCAGCTAGAACTGCGAAGAATGAGTCGTGTGTTTCTTGCACATGCAAGTCCAACATATGAGGCGACGGCAGAATCTTCTTGCATCGCGCACAGGAATACCGATGTGATGCGTTGTAGTGATTCTCGTATTCCAGTAAAGATTCTGTAGTGAAGTCGCACCCGGGAATGTTGCATGTAGTTTTTATGCTAAAACAGAAACATTTCTGCTGAAGTACATCTTTCCTAAACATTACGTACATACCTAATAGATTATTGCTCATACATAAATCAAAATTTCATGATTTACTCGACCTTAGAATTGGCAGAATATTATGCTAAGGCCTAAATTAGCGCCCGGCATTGGTTGCGGCCATGCTGCGGGGCGAGACGGAGTGGGAAGCGGTCAGCTCCTTCTGCGAGGCAGTAATGCTCGTAAAGGAGGAGGCAGGCCGCGAGCGAGAGAGGACAGCGTCCTCCCTCCGCCCCAGCCACAGTGGTAGGCGCCCACGGCGACGGACGTCGCAAGATGATCTCCGGCCAAGGCGCGGGCATGCGGGCAGCGAGTAAAGGGAACTCGCTGCCCGACCAAGGACCATGCCCGGGTCGACGGTGCGTTGTGTCCCACGCGCGCCTCACTAGCGTCAGAATATGACGGGGCCCCCCTGTTGAGGGCCAAAGCCTGATCTTCGCGGAGATTATTCCCTTAAGAAACGTAAAGGAGGAACCGTGGATTTTAGTCAGTAGAAGTCTGTTGCCTCCCGCCCTGCCCGGGGTTGGAGGACTCATTTGATGATTTTACCACGCTAAAAAAAAAAAAAAAGGCCTAAATTAGACAATGTCACAAGAGCTGCATCGTAAATTGTAATAAACGACTTCCGCTCCTAGTGGGTTAACTCTCGGTTCAAATTGACTTGACACTAACGGATCGTTATTCAACCACGAAATACTCTAGGTGACCTTGAATCTAACTTGTGAATTGGATAGATTTATGTCAATGTTATGTAACGAACGTATTTTGTACGTTCCACAGTATTTTATTTTATCTCAAAATGACCACCTCCCTGATTATTGGTGAATCAGATAGAGCTTTTTATTCTAATTGCAAGAGTAAAACTCCCACGAATCCATTGTACTTAGTTTAGGAGATATCCAGGGGTAAAACTTTTTACCCATATTTTGAAAAAAAATATAAAAAAATATTTCATCTAAAGTTTACCAGTTATTTTATTTTTGTAACTACATTTTAAAAGATCTTGTTTTTATCTATATTACGAGTCCTTTATGGCTGCTGTAGACCTCGTAGGAACCGAGAAATCAGCGATTTTGTAATTTTCGTTTTTATTTTTTTTTGCCGATCTACCTCAATATTAGAATCTGCAATTTGCTTTAAAATAGAGCTAATAAAGGAGACTACCAACACTAAAAAAAACAACAGTTAATTCCGTGGAACTTCGGAAATATTAAGATTTACCCGTACTTACCCGAACCCGGGGTAATTACCCGCAAATTTTTAGTGTGGTAATTTTTTTAAATTAACATATGTTGTTGGGTACATCTACGAGAACTGCTTGTATTTGTGTT
Source organism: Agrotis segetum (assembly GCA_036375495.1). Lineage (NCBI taxonomy): Eukaryota > Metazoa > Arthropoda > Insecta > Lepidoptera > Noctuidae > Agrotis > Agrotis segetum. The sequence continues at coordinate 1,871,377 of JAQSVV010000087.1, forward strand.
TTTAGTTAGTTATACAACTAATTTTGTCCAGTGATAGGTAATACGGTGCGGGAAGGAGTCCACCCTCGAAAGGCAATCGCTGAAAGCCGTACATGCATATTACTCTGGAGGGCACGGGGGTGAGGCACTATGGAGCCGTCAAAGACTCATAGTGCCACTTTGCCTCAGCAGGTTTGACCCACCGTAGATGTCACTCCGAGCTCCGATCGCATGACTTAATGCAAGGAGGGCATGAGGGCGCCAACCCTTATGTTAGTCGGCGAGTGGCAAGTGAAGCTACGGATTGCGCCGTAGCCGGTCCTTTACATGCTCCGGAAGAGACCGCAAGTATACGAGGAGTACACCAAGGTCCAGATCCTCCATTAACAAGATTACATGCTTTTAATATTTTTATTAAAGAGAGTAAAAAAATAAATGGACGGTTGGGTAGGCCAACGGATCTAACTAAATCCGAAAGGGTATGTTTGATGTCATTAACTCTTTCAAAATATTTGAATTCTCCGCTCTCCAATGGTCAAGAGGAAAAAATTGCTATGGCTATAGGATTATTTATTTGTAAAGCAGAACAAAAATTCAAGAGTTGTAAAAGCAACTTCTCCTATTTCGCCAAAAAGAACAAAGACTGGTTGAACAGCATTGGAGAGCGGAGATTTTTTTTAGATCCGTTGAAATTTAGTTAGATCCGTTGGCCTACCCAACCGTCCATTTATTTTTTTACTCTCTTTAATAAAAATATTAAAAGCATGTAATCTTGTTAATGGAGGATCTGGACCTTGGTGTACTCCTCGTATACTTGCGGTCTCTTCCGGAGCATGTAAAGGACCGGCTACGGCGCAATCCGTAGCTTCACTTGCCACTCGCCGACTAACATAAGGGTTGGCGCCCTCATGCCCTCCTTGCATTAAGTCATGCGATCGGAGCTCGGAGTGACATCCACGGTGGGTCAAACCTGCTGAGGCAAAGTGGCACTATGAGTCTTTGACGGCTCCATAGTGCCTCACCCCCGTGCCCTCCAGAGTAATATGCATGTACGGCTTTCAGCGATTGCCTTTCGAGGGTGGACTCCTTCCCGCACCGTATTACCTATCACTGGACAAAATTAGTTGTATAACTAACTAAAAACACAAATACAAGCAGTTCTCGTAGATGTACCCAACAACATATGTTAATTTAAAAAAATTACCACACTAAAAATTTGCGGGTAATTACCCCGGGTTCGGGTAAGTACGGGTAAATCTTAATATTTCCGAAGTTCCACGGAATTAACTGTTGTTTTTTTTAGTGTTGGTAGTCTCCTTTATTAGCTCTATTTTAAAGCAAATTGCAGATTCTAATATTGAGGTAGATCGGCAAAAAAAAATAAAAACGAAAATTACAAAATCGCTGATTTCTCGGTTCCTACGAGGTCTACAGCAGCCATAAAGGACTCGTAATATAGATAAAAACAAGATCTTTTAAAATGTAGTTACAAAAATAAAATAACTGGTAAACTTTAGATGAAATATTTTTTTAAATATTTTTTTATATTTTTTTTCAAAATATGGGTAAAAAGTTTTACCCCTGGATATCTCCTAAACTAAGTACAATGGATTCGTGGGAGTTTTACTCTTGCAATTAGAATAAAAAGCTCTATCTGATTCACCAATAATCAGGGAGGTGGTCATTTTGAGATAAAATAAAATACTGTGCGTTCACACAATTGTAATTGTGAGAATCTGTTACATCAGACGGTTACTAAGCAGAAAACACCCGTAAGCAATGAGCGTCTATTTGTGTCACTGATTTCTTGTTCAATAGTCTTCCTTGAACTGAACTTCAGTCCTACCTGAGATATTTTGTGGAAAGATCAATCAAGACCAAGAACAAGATCAAGCTACGTAATGTAGTTACACGGCGGAACATATATTTTTTGTGAGAAGTTTTAGTCATTGAAGACAAAAACTAAAACAGACAAAAAAAATGCGACAGGCATCATTATTGGCTTCTTTAATAAACAGCAAAACGAAATAAGCTGTTATACTCGTAATTTTCCTTGTCTTGCCTACTTACACTTCATGGCAGAGATTTTCTTCGTCAAAATCGTAAACGCCAAGTCGGGGTGGAGCTTTGTCGTTTATAAAAATTATATCGTCCAGTTTACGACGACCCACACCGTACGCCTTTACTTTATCAAGAAAGTAGTTCTCGACCTCCATGCTGGAATGAAATTGAAGTTGTTAAAAAACTAGGTGCTCCAGCCTTACACCTTTGTTCATTGCTCAATCAACACATCAGAACACTTAATAAAATTTTACTCAAAAATGCATGTAATGTGGTCATTATTTTGACAACCTTGTTTGAGCAAAGTCGACTTTGCGGGTCTGTTTCAAGGAGCGGCCAGCAATGTTTTTGCTGGCCGCTCTAACAGGTCGGCAAAACATTGCCGGCCGCTATTTTGACGTTTCAACGTTTTAAAAAAACAAATGCAAAAAGATTTTATTTAAAACACAGCTGTTTGTATATAAAGAGGTAGGCCCAAAAAGATTGCATTCCATATTTAAAAAAAAAAATCAAAGAAGGAACAAAAGCGCGGTTCAGCGAATTTTTATTTTTATTTAGTGACTTTTTTGCTATAAGTAAATGAAGTAATAAATGAAGAAAATATAGCAGTCAAACATCGCATTAAAATTATCGCAAACTATTAGTAAGTAATATGAAACCGGGAAAGTCGGTGTTGAATTTTAGTAACTGTATTTTTCATAATTGTTATTTTAATTAAATTTCTAGTTAATTAATATTATTATATATTTTATTTAAATCACTTGCTGGTTATAAGTAGGTTAGGTACTTGCATTTTTGAGTAAAGCACTATACAAGCCTTGGCCCACTATGTCTGCTTCGCTGGTCACGCTATGATTGCCTCCAGCTAGCTTAGCTACGCTCTAGGCCTTCCAGCTTGGCCATCATGCAGCCCTTGCTGTCCTCGCTGTAAAGGCCTCGGCCTACGGCCTCGGCCTTTATCTCAGCTCGTCCATCAAGTGGTGCATGCTGACCGCGCTGTGTCGGCCTGGAGCTGCGCTACGCTGCGCTGTCGGCCATCATCAGTGCGACCAGCAAAGTAGCCATTATAGGCCGCGGCAGTAATGTACTATAACTTTAGTTTTCAGCATACAGTAAATTGCATAAGTACAGTAAAGATAGCACAAAATTAATACGAGGCTGCCCTTACCCTTCAAATAATAAATTAGTAAGGTGATAAAGTGACTACCAGAAGAGGACGTTTTAGATGTTAATAGACGATGAAAAGTGCCTTTTTTCGAAATAAATGGTTTAGCCGAGACTTCTAATTTACTCTTAATGTATGTTGTATTACATTAATACATTTTTTTGGGACATATCACGCTACGATTTGAAAGCCAGATGCAATATTGGCAACCGCCAGAAGAGTTCCGAAGCAGAGAAGTTCGAGAGAGTCCCGGAGAAACAATTTGTCATAGATCCCGCAGCAACATCAATCAGAAAGAAATAGAGAAGTGGGAGAGATGTATTTTTTATAAGGCAGTATCTTTTCTTCTTTATTAATCTGACCATGCAACGTGACAATTTGCGATTGCAACTCGTTTGAAGCGCACAGAAAATGAGTGGATCTCTATGGGAATGATGCCGAATGCTTAGAACTCTTCAAAATGGGAGAGATCAGTGTTCTCGGTAAACTCACATCGTTGAATCGGTCCATGTTACATCTTACCTAGATCAGAATCAAGAGCAAGACTATCTAATAATAAAATAAGGAAGGTATAAAATACTTTGCTGGACTTTTAAGTTCAATAGTATCGAGGCATGTCAAGGGTAACATGATTAATTGGTTCTATGTTCCATTTAATCGGTCGCTTAGTAAATACGTTGTTATTCTATAAATATGACTTCCTAATACATATTGAATTGAAGTAGATAAGATAAAATGTGTGAATTATTGCGTCATTTCTGAGATTAGTCTTCTGCAATGTACAATGTTTTTACACCTTATTTCATAAGCCTCAAATCGCCGATGAGAGGTTTAATAATATTAATCATATCAGGTAAATGGTGATAGCAAAAACACGTCAAATAGGTACTTCTTACTCGTAAGAGTAAAGTTACGATACTCAAGTATTTTTTTCTGTTTCCTATTGCTATTTTTTTTCTACAAACCTCTAGATAATTTTAGTTATAATTAACCAGTTATAATTAAAAACTGAAACAGGTTTTCAAAAATCTAGTAAAACGAGTAGGTATACAGCACTATTTCAACTGGGCGTGGATGGCTATCTCCGAAACTGAGGAATACCGAAAAACGTTGAAAAGAGCCTCGAAGCCGATTTTGACGAAAACTAAAACTGTATCATTGGATTTTAGAAAAAAATACCTGGCGGGAATTGAACTCGTTGATTTTGGAAAAAAATCACATCCTGTATTATCATACCATTCAAGAGCATTCAATAGTGTTGCTAATAAGGATCAACAGACTGATCAAATAAATTCTGGGAAGTAATCATATACCCCAAACTTTTGAATGCAAATGATATTCCACTAACTAGTCTTCCAGAAATTACTGCTGTATATACCTGCAAATCTCAATATCAGACAAATTCGAATAAAGAACGTTGATGACTTGTAACTACAATGAGGGGAGTGTCTACCCCTCGAGAAATAAGGTCAGAATCATTTTTCTATCATCATTATTTTATCAAGGTTGCTAATCTTATCTCTATCACATTCGAAACTGTACCTACGCTACGGTACTAGTTGCTAGTCGGCTACTTGATATCGCTAACTGAATGGCGGATGAAAATACTAAGTCACGCTAGATTATTATAACGATAAACGCGGCTGTTTTACTTCTGATGATGCCAGTCATCATTAGAAGCCTCAACGGCAAAGTTGTACAGATATTTACTTGTATAGTCTGTGGCTCTATGTGATGCGCACGTCTGTTATATACCAGTGATAAATTCTATATACGTATTATCTACGTAATATTTATCAAGGCCAAGATCATTACTTGATATTTAAACTAAGTTAGTTATCGTTCGGCAAGTATTGGAAGAGGTGCATGACCTAATACAGGTTTTTTATTAAAATAAGAAAGAAATACTGGCACTTAATTTGTTGATTTAATAGTGGTAACTTGTGATAAAAAATAAATAAAATGAACGTCCGTCAAAGAAAGGTAAGTTTTTTAAAATAATAACCTAACAAGACATTTACACAGTTCAAGGTTCAAGTAATTATTATGATTAAGATGTACTTACTGTAGTTTTGATCTCAGTTTTGATGGCAACGAGCAACGAGGTTATGTTTTTAATTTTGTAGCAGTAGGTAGTTCTTGTTCCTGGACGTGTTAAACTTCAGTCACTAAAAATAAAGGAAAGAAACTGTTGAATTAAAAACTATTGTTTATATCAGTGAGAAACTCAACTTCACCCTGTCTTTTTTTTTATCACCAGTTTCATACTTCTGTTTTCCTTCTGTTGCCATTCATGAAACAGATACCGTAAGACGATGGACTGTGTACAATTTACCCTTTGCTAAACTGCTTTCTATTATTTTATAGGCTAAGCTTGGGCTAAGCAGACTAAGAATAAAATTCGAATTTAGAATTATTTACATGGGGCTTGTGTGGTTGTTTTTGTATATCGAATAGTTTGAGCAAATGAAAACTCTTTATGAGTATAAAATATTGATTGACAGTTATGGATCGAACTAAAACTTATCGAGCAATTAACTATTTACAAAAGCATTTATTTACCTTCATCACATAAAGTGCAAGATTCAAATGAAATAAATGTAAATCAATGTACTAAATGAAATTATGAAATATTTTAGTCGATTGTTTAGAGCAGCAGGTCAACATCGTACTACTACTATGATACTCTATCTCGCTCATGCAGTTTTAGATGTTTTAATAACACTACATCACTAATTGACATTGACAACATGACAAAAAGGATGGCTGATTGTCATCTATGTCACTTTTTTTGACATTATCCAAAAAATAATTCCAGTGTGACGTTGTGTTTTACGATTTTCCGTAAAAAATAACAAAAAATGTCTACGCACCGCTTGTTGTATTCCAGCTAGAAATAATTATAATATAACTGAGTTATTGGTTGTGATGTTTATTTTAAGTCAACATGGGCAAGTTCAGCACATACAGGTACTTAGAGGTGGGTATTTATTCAATTGTCCTGAATTCTTGGAATGTTTATTTTTACACTTTCGATTTTTGTAAAACACACTAGCAGCGTTAGGTCCTAAAAAAAACATTGTTACTACTATGGTCAAGTATATAAGTCTCATTTCAAGCTATTTACCTAATTTCACAATCAAATTGCAATGATAATTTTATAGCTGAATAAATAATTAAAATTCAGTATTTGCTCATTTACTGGAGACACTCTAAACTTGATTGCTTTTATCTTAACACAGTCTTTAATCAGGTTTACATTGCACACTTGGTCAGAAAGAAACAAAAAAAAAAAAACTAATGTTCTTTGCCCAAGGAGTTTGCAGGCTAACTAAGATAGAGAAACAGTAAACTGTAAAATGTGTGCAACAATAAAACTCATAGAATTTTATGGTTTTACAAACCGAGCTAGTAAATCAATTTTACTACTAGTTCACCAATTATGTTCCTAAAAAGACGTCAGTGTTTATTAATTTTTTATAACTTGTTCCTAAAAGTGTTTCGTTTTCTTTTTCAGTTAAAAGATGATACCTCAGCTCCACATATCAATGTTAGAAGTAGGACTATAAAGCACCCGAGGAAATTGAAGAAAGTTTTTATCTTCCTCATCGTGTTGGCACTATGTATCACATATTTCTTGGGTGAGTACTAACATAATATACTTCGGCTTTAATTAGGTAAGCTGCGAAATGGTGGATTCAAGGGAATGATTTGAAACATGTACCCGTGCAGTGTTGAACCGACCATTTGGGCGTTTAAAATCGGTTTTTTGAACTAATTCCAAATGGTCAACATTACATGATTTATGAGATGACCTTGATTTCTATATCATGTACAAATAATTCAAAACTGGAAATGTATTGAATTTTATAGTTTTTTTGCTCACAAATCAATTTGATCTTGAGTCCTGTGCTAGTATATTTTAATCCTACTTTAAACCATACATATTCATACCAAAGATTTTTTTTTCATGTGTGCTTTAATTTTCTCTTAAAAACTTGACAAATTTGAATTAATGGAAAAATAATAATTGTTAAATGTATTGAGTTAGCAATTAAGTCACATCACACATTCCTATTGTGATTCAATTTATTGAGAATCCCATTTTAGACAGCTATAATGGTTAATTTAATTAGAAAACTCTTCAAAACAGTTAATCTAGTAGCTAACAGCATAATTTTATATTCAAAAAAACATATTTTTCACAAAATTAAGTATTAATATTGTAAACTGCCGTTGATGCACACCTGTCTCCCATTATGGTGTAAACAATGGCCTACATACAATAAATATGACAAACAATAAAAGACACACACACTGTTATATTTATTACAAAAGTCTCGTCTCTTTTTGCTAGCTGTCATCACTATATGGGGTAAACAGCTTTTTCATTTCATTTCAAAACTAAAAAGAAAGAAACAAGCTAGTTAAGAATTCAGTCATTCACACTCACAGTCGGGGCCCATTCAAATTATACCAATGTAATCTTCCCAAGGGGCCCCGACTGTGAGTGTGAATGACTGAATTCTAAACTACAGGGCTTGTTTCTTTCTTTTTAGTTTTTATTAAAGTTAATTTTTTACGCAGTCGGTTTTTTTATTTTACTCTTTATATGTACTTTTTGTTAGCATTTATCAGTCAAAATTAAATTGAAACATATAAGGTGTAATATATATTTTGGTAAACCACTTTTAAAATCCTTTATTTTGACAGGTCTGACTTGACAGAATAAGAAAGATTAAAAAAAATATGTTTTAGTTCGGAACCCTTTCCACGCGAGTTCGACTCGCACTTGGCCAGTTTTATGTACCCAGTGACACTCTCACGTTTAAGACGAATCTAACGACACCTCTCAAGTTAAAATCCATGAAGCCGTTTAGGCTGCAGAGCGTGCCAAAGAAATATACCCACATACATACATACCCTCCTTCTGGCGCAGTCGGGTAAAAATAAACTGTTTTTTTTTTATGACGATTAGGACGCCTGTCACAAGGGCTAGTTTGAGGGTCCAGTTAAGAGTTTCATTAAGGTATTAGAGGAGGCTTTTCCCAGCTATGGAACGGAACAGGCTATTTAATTAAAAAAAAAGAACTATATAATTAGGATCAATAGGAAATATTCTGTCCTAGTTTTCCTACTAATATTCAAAAGATAACTAAATCTGACAATGTGATTAAACATTTACTGATAACAAAATTACCAGAGATAGTGATAAGATTTGTACCCGGAAAAGAAAACTTCCTAATGTTGCGTGCTATTAAATTAAAGTAATCACAAGATTCAGCAGTGGCCGTCTTCCGGCTGATGATGATGATGATAATCATCAAATGAGTCCTCCCATCAAATGAGGGACTGGCAGACTCGTACTGACTAAAATCTACGGTGTCCTTCAATAGTCCTTTATGTTCCGGAGTCACGGTTGTGAGATAAGTCCTGCGACCCCGGCAGGCTTTGGCCATTCATTATTCTGACGATCTTTGAGGCGCGCGTGGAACACAATGCGCCATCGACCCGGGCATGCTCCATGATCGGACAGCGAGTTGCCCTACCGCATATCGCTTAGACCAGTATCGTGAACGGGCCTTAAGGTATTATCTAATAGGTCCCCCTTCGTACTTTGTGCCTATTTTTTTTCAATAAATAAAATGATGTTACCTCCATCGTTGTGAGGTTTGTTCAAGGTCAGAATAATAATTGAGAACAAAATATACAATACAATAGTACACAATACAATGGATGTCTGCATTGCGGTTTGCATGATAACATTTTAGTAATTTTCTGTAGAATTTAATGGAGTAAATAAGTCTTTGGTACTGCTGTTAATTATCTACACATAAACAAGATTCCAACCTGTTGGATTGTTTCCAAGCTCGTATCTAAATCTTAGTGAATAGTGATACTGGCAAATCTATTTTTGTTTTTTTTCTGGATAAAAGAGAAGTCCCATTCCCACTTCCAGTAATACTTACTGGAAGTGAGAATGCGACTATTAGAGAGATAATTAAAAAAAAAATCTTTCTCATAACCTCTTTTTACCGCTTCAATAAAAAAATACAATTAAGTTCTTGGAAATGTATGTTTCGTGATAGCATAAACAATGCATAGAAATTCGATTGTAGTAGTCGCGGTTAATTTACTGGTATTAATTATTTAATAGTTCCACGTTCCACTATGTGTCTGCAATGGTTATCATCGAAACTTTAATGGTGGAAGCATTTCGGAATAAACCTTTTTTGAACAATATCAATCTAGTCTAGAGTTGTACCCTAACATACATTAAACAATTCAAATCGGATAACCTCTTCCATTTTTTGACGCCTGTCAAAAATAGAGGACCTTTGCCATTTACATAAACAGGTGACTGATCTCAGGGTTGTCGATAAAATTAAACATGAAGGTAGTTTATTTTGGGAGCAGCCGCGCCCTCCACTTGTGTCAATAGGTACGCACCCCATATGGGGCGCGCCCTTCTGGCTCGGAATCAATGACCTGGCCCTATAGCCAAATGGCAAGCGACATTCGCTTTTCAGCAGTCGCTAATACATTTTCAACTTTATCTCCATTGCATAAAGTTGAAAATCTATCAATGATTACAGATCGTTTTCGTTTGTTTCGTTCGCTATCGCTCAGCAGTCTTTACTAGTTTTTCAACTTATGCGAAGGGGTATAAAGTCGAAAATGTATTAGCGACTGCTGAACGTTAGCGATTGTCGTTTGCCGTTTGGCTACAGGCTCTGATCAGTCTTTACTACCGCTAGACGACATTGAATTATTGTTAAACTAATAGAAAAACTGTTACGACTTCAGGCACTCGTTTCGCTCGGTTAATTTACTGAAAGCAAGATTCCTTCAGCATTTTTATTGGGTCAAATCCGTATTTTTCCCAAACCACCACAATTCCTGAAAGCCAGAATTAACAGTGGCAACTACTAGAAAAGCGCCGAGACAATGAAGCTCGTCGTTTCCCGGAGAATAAAATTACCTGTCTTGGATTCTGCAAGGAAATTAAGGCCTTCTAGTCACGATTGAGGTGTAATCTCGGATTGATGTATAGATAATGTGAATGTTCTATAAATTGTATAAATCTTGGTTCTTCTAACCGTACAGACAGATGTGTTGCTGGGGAGTTTGTTCCGCCACTTCTTCCCAGCCAAAACACTAGGAAGTGTCGAAGGGGGGGCGCTTTTGGGGACTGTCTTATGTAAAATTTGACCTTCACAAAGTGCTGATAAATCAGCCTAATTTGAATAAATGACTTTTGATTTTGATTTTGAATCAGAAAAGAATAGTGGAGGAGTAGAAATAATTTGTTTCTACTTATTTCTTCAGCTTGAATCAAGCAAACCACCATGAGGCCATGCCAGGCCATTTTTCCCCTCCGCAAGACGGCAACAAACGCGTGTTCGAATAAGCGACGAAACCCGTCATGTTTGGTGGTAGATACCCATTCAGGATCCGACTGGCTGTCGACCACTCACTCGCATAGGCCCTGTCAAGTAGCTAGTCTGCATTTGGTCTGTGGATGCGGTTGAGCCAGTTCTTGGAGGATTATATTGTGCCGACAGCTGGCCCCGCGTGGTACCAACCCGAACTGGGCCCGCGTGGTTGATTATGGACCACTCCCTCTCACAGAGAGGAGGTCTGAGTCTCAGCAGTGGGAACATTATAGGCTGATGATGATGATGACAGCTGGGGCAGACATGGTGTTGCCTTTTTAAGTGTCGAAACGCTTCTTTCTACTTTCTTTACATCTTCAAAAAGGGTGTGAAAAAGTTGCAAGGTCGGCAACACACAAGGAGTATGTCTGATGTTACAAGCTTCCTTTGGTATTTTGGTTATGGTGACCTCATACTGTTTTTAATATTTCTGTGGGTGACCTCTTTCCATTAGGAGGGCTATATGCTTGTTTGTTACTAACTTCTAAAAGAATGCACTGGTTTCAACTTTCTGCCAAGTTGTCAACACCAGATGCATTGCTTGACATTCCAAAACACCTGGCTTGTTATTTTAAACATTGGTTAAACAGTGATTCGAAAACACGAAAACACTCATTTCACGTTAATTTAAACTAGAATTTTGTAATTAAGTATTCTGATAAGTATGGGAATTACATATTTTTATTAACACCTTTGGATAAGTACACTTATGAAGCAAATTATTTTCATTTATCTTCTAGTGATTGAGTTTGTAAAATGTGGGAAAACAGTGAGATACTTACCTTTACGAGTGGTTTCGACGAGTGCCCAAGAATACGGTAAGAACTCTTAGTCAACGATGGGACCAAAAGCCTGCAGGGGTCGCGAGACTGTCTTAAAAGACACCATTGTCCTCAAAGCAAGAGGCAATCATAGGAACAGGTAATTAAGAGTCTGACATCCCCTTCTGGGCGCGAGGACTCTAAATTAGCTACGCTATGGACCGATGCGGCTTTAATATGCTAAGAAGGCTTAAATTCTAGGGTTGGTATGGCTGATATCCCCTCCAGCCTCCTAGCTGTTCACGCCAGGCAACAGGTTGTGCCTGTGCCCTGTGGTGACGGCCCATCAGTCCCACTGACGATGGTACAGGCTTCACTGGGGCCGCTTGGCTCGCGACCACCAGCCTGTCGGTCCGTGCCGTGGTCCATCGTGCGTGTGCGCAAGAGTTCCAGCTCCTTCTGGGCTAGATTGAACCATGATTGGTCCACCTTTGCTTCTGAGCTAGATTGAGGGTAACAGCAATACCCATATAATTTAATAATCAAATGAAGGCTCTCGGGAGTTCTACCAGTAGAAAAAAATTTAACCGAAAAATGTTACGTCAACATGGAAAAAATATTATCGCGCCACGTGTAAAGAAGTCACGATTTTCTTAATTATATTGTAAATTTTGTCTTATCGTGAAGTGAATGACTTCAATTTATGTTATCATAAAAGTGAGTCAATGTTTAAGATTAATAAGTCTACATTATTTCCGGATTAAAATTCATCATGACTGCGCTTTATTTCATCAGTAAGTGCTCAAAGGATTAGGAAAATCATGAAATGCGTTCTCACGCCCTGGGTGGAGGAAGGGTCGTACTGACTAAAAGATATCCTGTTAGTGGACCTCCGTACCCTGTTTTGGCAGTCCCGCGGCAGAAGGGAGCAGCAGACTTGAACTAAGTATTTCACAAAGTAGTTTTGCCTTTTTTTTACTTTGTAAAATCATTAAGGCTGAATCCAAACGAGCGTAATTTTGGAGTCGTAAGTCGTAGAATTTCAGTCGCTTTTGCGTCGCGGAAGACTTTTTCTATGAAAGCAACCGAAATTCTGCGACGCTCGACTCATAAAATGCCGCTCGTTTGACCTCACCCTAAATGAGACCTCTCGCCTTGACTGGATCTGAATGGAAAATCAAAAATGTTCTTTCAATAGCCCTTAAAGTTCCAGGGTCACGGTTACCGTTTTAGATAGTCCAACGACCCCTGCAGACGTTTAGCCCGCTTTCCCCTAAAGCGGATTCCCCGTCAGATAAGACGCGACGCGCAGACGCATCGCATCGTCTCGGGCATTCTCGGGCATGCTCTATAATCAGACTATATTTTAAACATTGTCGCTATAACGGGTAAAAATACATACAATATAATATAAATTGCATTGCAGCAGTTACAACTCGGTAGTCGGGATTCGTGCTAGATCAACCAGCGACTGTGCTTGCTTAGCGTGTGCAACTGTGCACTATTTGATTTGACCAATCCTGTTCCACTTTCGTGACATTTCACGAAATCAACCATTACATATCAAAAATGCCTATACTGTATTTATAGCCTAGTCTTGTGTGTTATTTCCTAAGCAGTTCTTAAGAATAATTAGTTCATTGCGCTAGCCCGCTAGGTCATTTCATCATTTGTAAGGGTTAAGTGCCAATAGACATACTTCGCTGGTCATTGTCTTATTCTCTAAAATGAGACCTTATAATCTTTTTAGAAAATAAAATTGATTGACTCTTTAAAAGTACAATAACCAGCCTTACTAAAGGATATTTGTGGTACCCCGTACTTGGGTTGTGGAGGGCAGATAGACAGTCGCTCCATGTAAAATATTGATTTTCGGCATTCGATTGGACTAGAAGCCACCCCAATAAAGTCGCTAGAAGGATAAGCAAATGACGATCTCATGAAAACAAATTTATTATTACGCTATGATAAAAAGAAGCCTAGCAAAAGAGGTGAAACCACTGAGAAAAAATATTTCTTTATAAACCGCACAAAGAAAAAAATGTTGAAAGTTATGGGTTACACATTTGCCTAGCTTCGAAGGTTAAAAAAAATGCACTGTTTGCTAGTTGCGAATATAATTCCATTTGTCTCGATATAAAATGTTACACCTAAATAAATAATAATGACGTCACCGCGTGTCGTTGTAATTATTTGTAACGATGTGTCGATAATTTTGGCGTGGCGCACAGCATGCCGAAAATCATAATTATATTCAAATACTAGCACTTTGCCCGCGACTTCGTCTGCGCGTGTTTCTAATTTCGAACTCAGTGAATTTAATTCCCGCTCACCCACCTTATAAGAAAATCTAAAAACTCAATACAAACAAACAATCAATCGATTGATTTTTCAAATATTTTACAACGTTTATTCAATTGAGAGATAATTTATGCCAAGTTTTGAGTTTATCAAAACAAGCAGTAAAATTCTTCCCTTAAAACTTAATCACTCCTTTTCACCAATTTAGGGAGTGATTTAGAAAAACCCAAAAATGGAGGGTAGTTATAAAAAAACTATTAATGACCATCTTTTTTATTGACTTATACTCATATTCGTACCATATAAGTTTCAAGTTTATAAACCCAAGGAATAAGATTTTTCATACAAACGTTTTCACCCCTTTTCACTCCCTTAGAGGTAGATTTTCGCAAAATCCTTTCTTAATGCTCACCTACATCATAAATTGCAACTACCATCCAAAACTCAGATTGCTAAGTTACTGGTTTAATATGCTCCCCTTAAAACTTGAATACCCCTTTTCACCAACTTGCGGGGTGATTTTCGAAAAATCCAAAAACACGTGTTTGATTAATTCTTATCTAGTATATAAATACTGATTTTCAAATTCATCGGCTCACGCGTTATGATTTTCCCATACAAACTTAAACAACCCCTAGAATACCAATGGAGGGTAGTTTTAAAAAAATAGTGGTGCCAATCTTATTTACTTACTAATGTTCTTATTCGTGGTAAGTTTCAAGTTTATAAACCCAAGGAATAAGATTTTTCATACAAAAGTTTTCACCCCTTTTCACCCCCTTAGAGGAGGATTTTCGCAAAATCCCGTCTTATTGCCAATCTACATGGCAGACTGCAAATGCTGTCCAAAATTCAAGTTTCTGCGTTAAGCAGTTTCGGCTGTAGTCGTGTCAAAAGAAAAACCCCTGTTCTTTTATATATATAGATTATTATAATTATATTAATTGCGGTGTAGTAGGTAATCGACGGAATATGAGATTAAAAAAAAATCATAATTAAACTAACGCACAAAATGACTAAATGTAAATATAGAATTAACTTTTTTACGAATGACTGGCATTTTCGGTAATATTAACTAACTATAACTACGTGTTAACTGTTATCTTAGTTGTGTCGCCAAGAACCGGCCTTGGCGCTCTAGAGCATTTGATATCGTTATAGCTAATAAACTATTGAACCAAAAACAAAAAAAAAGTGATTAAAATATAATAATGGAAGTAGTGAATACAGCAGTCATTGTGCCGATAGTCGCGTGTCTGCCAATGGCTAAATTGCTGAGAGCCTCGAATAACATCTGAAGAGAGAGGCTCTCGCTTGGCAGCTAGATCAAGCGCCTGTCCGGATCCTGTATTTTATTATAAGTTATATTTTGCTATATTTTGTTAAGTTTTATATTTTTATAAATGTTTAAAAATGAAACGAGTAAATTAAAAAAAAGTAATAAATATGTTGATCGCAATAAAATGTTCACCAACTTTAACCAGCTTGGCGAGTACTGGCTTACTCAAGTATAAAAATAACAATAATATAAAAATAACATTGTTTTTCCCACGGATGCGCGTGCGCCGACTAGATCCAGTTCAGCAAAATGTCAAGCAGCCAGCCCGACGCTGGTTTTCGACTGGACGTGGACGAAATAAAAATAATATAGCCTATATATAGAACAAGTTTCAACACCGAGTTTCGTCAACACTCCACAATATTTCTTTTCAATCTCGTATTAATTCCATTGATTTTTGTAAAACCAACTTTAATTCCAAAGCATTAAAGATTATAATTAATTTTATTAATGGGTACTAACTATACTTATGTATAATGTATTTGTCGTTAGATATAATAAAGTTTCGATAGATATCGGTTACAGTTTAGTCTCTTTTTCGCAGATAGATACATATCCGCAAAAAGTGAAGAAAAAAAAGTGAAATATGAATACGACGGACAATTTAGTGCGTACAATTGTTACTATATCAGGTATTTTGTTTTAGATATGTTTAGTGTGCGTTGCTGCTGCCGCCATAGTGGAGTAAATTGTATTCGTATATTATAATGTATCTTTAGTCTAGAAACATTAGAGAAATTTTAGATTAATACTCGTATGTAAATAAAGCAGATAATTTTGTGAACACTTACTCGCGATAAGTAGTTTTAATACTGTAATTTATTAATTAAACACAGCTCGTAATTTTTACTTAGTCCGGTCAATTTAGACAAAAAAATGTGAGTGAAATTACATAAAGTCCCAGCAAGCTGAATTTTTGTGAAGTTGTTCAAAACATAATTATAAACAATTTCTAGAAGTTCCCCATCATTCCCCTGTAAGGAAAAAAAAATATTCAAGGTCAAAGGTAAAAAAATGAGCTTTTCGCGATTTTCAGCAAAACGGTAAGTTTTATCATACAAGTAGACTCAGACAAAAATTGTAGATCATAAAATTATCTATAAAAATGTGTTAATACTTTTTTCTTACGAGCCACCGTTTCAGAGATATAACGATTCAAAAAGTTATAAAAGTTGTTATCGTCATATGCATCTAATGAGGTAGTGTACTTAGCGCGTTTTTTTTAACGTGGTTTCCCCAGTAGGCCTACTCCACGGGTCAGTTGTGATCCTGTTTATTGTAAAACTATTGCAAAATGACGGAAATGTTCAAAGATTGGGAAAGATAAAAGCGATGTAAATGAAAAAAAAGTGTTGAAATTTATTCGTCTCATTCGTAAGTTTCAAATTCTTGTTCTTCTTCTCGATCTTCTTCTCCTGCTTCTTCATCATCTTCATTTTGGATGCAAGTAAATTGAACACAGGGACAGGCACGCTTTTATCTTTCCCAACCTTTGAAAATTTCCGTTATTTTGCAATAGTTTTACAATAAACAGGATCACAACTGACCCGTGGAGTAGGCCTACTGGGGAAACCACGCTAAAAAAAACGCGCTAAGTACACTACCTCATTAGATGCATATGACGATAACAACTTTTATAACTTTTTGAATCTTATATCTCTGAAACGGTGGCTCGTAAGAAAAAAAGTATTAACACATTTTATAGATAATTTTATGATCTACAATTTTTGTCTGAGGTACTTGTATGATAAAACTTACCGTTTTGCTGAAAATCGCGAAAAACTCATTTTTTTTACCTTTGACCTTGAATATTTTTTTATCCTTACAGGGGAATGATGGGGAACTTTTAGACATTGTTTATAATTATGTTTTGAACAACTTCACAGAAATTCAGCTTGCTGGGACTTTATGTAACCTCGAATGTCTAAATTGACCGGACTAACTGTACTGTTGGTGCGTTTAAAAACATGTTTCGACCACCCTCGTACTAATAAATGAAATAACATGGTTCACGTGATACCATAATACGCTCAAATTTAATACTACACGCGTGTTGTTGGGCTCATTTTATACATATTTTTAAAAGTCATTATAAGGTCATGGTTTATTTATAAAGCTTGTGATTTCCATCTGCATATCTATCTAATATCTTTAAACGAGCAATTCTTGTATATTTATATATAATCAGGATCTCGGAAACGGCTCGAAGGATTTTCATGAAAGTTACAGATTAAGGGTTTTTCGGCTCAAGAAATCGATTTATTAAGGTCCCAGGTTCGAGAAAAGCTCGGTTCCCAAGATATAGACATTTTAAAAACCGAGCGACGCTCGGTCAACCAGATATTATTATTAAATCGGAGATTCATAAATAACATTTTAAAGATTATAATTATATCGAGTTAAAATATGCTATATCTTTAGTTGATGTAGGGTTTTGAAACAAAGACTGAAAAATATAATCCGTAGTACCACAAAAATTTTAAAACTACTGTTGAACACTTGTTTAAAAATGTCTGATTATGACTTTGAAATAAGGTCCGTTTTGCAGTCACACTTTTTTTAGACAAATTTTTGTAGTAAGACTGAATATGTCTATGTCAATTCGATATGATATTTTCTTTCGGGTTAGGCAACAAAACCATGTGTTTTAGTAAAAATAATTTATTTAGACATACATTACGAGACAATCGTCAGTATAGCCTTGGTAGTAATTGGATATCTTAATAACATCAGCCAAAAAATATAAAAGTTATTGTAGACATCAGGAACTATTTTTAATTATTTGGCAAAACTTCTTAAGCGAGTTTCGACACTATCCAATTACAAGTATTAATTGAGTATTATAGCAGAGTAATACTGGGGAGGGTATTACAACGTCTTAAAACAAGGCTTGTTCCGGCGAGTGAATGTGACAGCTATATAAGTCGTCTAGCACTATCTCGTTCACTCACTGGAACAAGTCAAGTTTTAAGACGTTGTAATACCCCCTCTGGTCAAAGTTTTCTCTGGAAACTGCACCACAATACCATGTCCTCTGCGTTATTCAGCCATCAGGTGATTCCAGACAGTTAACCATAAACAACACAAATGTTGACCAGTCTACTGCTACTACACCTTCCTTACTCTGCAAGCAATGTCTGTAACAATAGTTCTTTCCATGTATACGTTTACCCTGAACAAATGTCCCGAGGCAGCAATCATCCGGCTCGAGGGACCGAAAAGTAACGCCGCACCCATAACACCCTGTAATTATATTTCGGGTATTTTTTTTTTTTTTTTTTTTTTTTTTTTTTTTTTTTTTAACGTGGTAAAATCATCAAATGAGTCCTCCCACCCCGGGCAGGGCGGGAGGGACTGTCAGACTTGTACTGACTAAAATCCACGGTGTCCTTCAGTAGCCCTTTATGTACCGGGGTCACGGTGAGGAAATAATCCCGCAACCCCGGCAGGCTTTGGCCCTCTGAGAGGGGGGCCCCGTCATTATGCTGACGCTCTTTGAGGCGCGCGTGGGACACAACGCGCCGTCGACCCGGGCATGGTCCTTGGTCGGGCAGCGAGTTGCCCTTTACTCGCTGCCCGCATGCCCGCGCCTACGGTGGCCGGAGATCATCAAGCGACGTCCGTCGCCGTGGGCGCCTACCACTGCGGCTGGGGCGGAGGGAGGACGCTGTCCTCTCTCGCTCGCGGCCTGCCTCCTCCTTGACGAGCATTACTGCCTCGCAGAAGGAGCTGACCGCTTCCCACTCCGTCTCGCCCCGCAGCATGGCCGCAACCAATGCCGGGCGCGAGAGGTCTCCGCCTATCGCAGCCGTGAGGACACGTCGGTGCTCCGCCCAAGCTGGGCAGTCTTGCACCGTATGCTCCACCGTGTCCTCCGGGCGATCTTCGCAGTGGTGACACCCAGGCGTCTCCTCCTTTCGCATCAGCCACAGGTACCTCCCGAAACTTCCGTGTCCGGTGAGGACCTGCGTCAAGCGGTAGGTCAGGACGCCATGACTTCTCTCCAGCCACTCCTCAAAGAGGGGTCTTACCGCCGCAATTGCGGCGTGCCCGGCCGTCGGTCGCGACAGTCGTTCCTTCCATACTGCCCTGAGATCACGCCGGAGGTCTTCGCGCCGCGCCTCGACTTCGCGAGGCAGCGGGGTCACGCCCCGGCGCTGCGCCTCCACGCGCCACTCATAGACGCGCTGGAGGGCAGTCGCCTCCAGATCCCAGGGCAGCAATCCGGCAAGGAGGTTGGCCGATTCGCCGGCGATCGTGCGGTATCCCCGGATCATCCGGATAGCCATGACCCTCTGGCATGCGACCAACTTCAGTGGTCGCGTCCGGATGCTCAGGGCCCACACAGGGGCCCCGTAGAGGGCCATGGACCGCACGATACCGGCGTACAACCTCCGGCAGGAGGTGTTTGGCCCGCCGATATTGGGCAGGAGTCGCCTGAGGGCGCCTGCTGCCCGGTTCAGCCTCGGGGCCAAACTCAGGAAATGCTCCCTGAAGTTCCATCGGCTGTCGAGGACGAGTCCCAGGTACTTCATCGTCCTCCCGACGCCGATGCGAACCCCTCCCACCGTTATGTGGGACTCTGACCGCGGCGCATTCAGACGGCCATGAAAGCACATGGCCTCCGTCTTGTGCAGCGCCACGTCGAGTCCCAACCGCCGGATCCTCTGAACGACTGTCGCGACCGCTTCCGTCGCCACGTCGGCCGCCGCCTGGTGCGACTCTCCCTGTGCCAGGACGAGCGTGTCGTCAGCGTAACATATTACGCTGACGCCATCAGGGAGGTCGCTGCGCAGCACCCAGTCGTATCCGATGTTCCACAGGGGCGGTCCCAAGACCGATCCCTGTGGAACACCGCACGACATCTCTCGCCGGTTCCACTCTCCCCGGTGACCGGGGTAGATGACGGCTCTGTCCGTCAGGTAATCCTCGACTATACGACGGAGGTAGGTCGGCACCCGGTGATACCGGAGTGCCTCCCTGATGCAACTCCAGGGCAGGGTGTTAAAGGCGTTGGAGATGTCCAAAGACACCGCCAAGACGACCCTGCCCCGGGCCACTGCATCCCCCGTCGTGAGGGCTCTAACGCGCATGATAGCGTCCACCGTCGAGCGCCCCCTGCGGAAGCCAAACTGGCACTCCGACAGGTTCGGGCCCACCCGATTTAGGTGCCCGACGAGGCGGTCTGCAATGACTCTTTCCAAGAGCTTGCCCACCTCGTCGAGCAGCACGATGGGCCGGAATGCGGACGGAGAGTCCGCAGGGCGCCCGTGCTTCTGGATCAGGACCAGTTTCCCCGTCTTCCAACGAAGCGGGAACTGGCCCCTCTCCAAGCATGCGCTAAAGAGCCCCCCCAGTCGAGGCCCGAGAGTCCCCGAGGCCAGGACCCAGGCTTTTCCTGGCAGGCCGTCGGGTCCCGGGGCGGTATTTTTGGCTTTGAGCCGCTGTACCGCCACTCTCAGGTCTACCTCGGTCACCTCTGGAGCGTCGTAGACGTCGTCGTCGCTGTGGTCCGCGTTTGCGTCAGCTTCGTCCTCAGATTCCGTCGGAGACGGAGCCATAGGCGGGGGGGTATGCTCCCCCCGCGATGGGAACAGGGCGCTCACCACATCCTCCACGAACTGAGGCTGGAGACTCTGCGTCAACGGGGGAGCCCAGGGGCGGAGCTTTTCTCGCACCCACTTGTAGGGGCGGCCCCATGGGTCCCCGTCCAGAGACTCCAGCATCTCCTTGCGGGCCAGTTCCTTGGCCCGCCAGATCTCGTCGCGGAGGACGGTCTTCGCTGCCCTGTAGCCCTCGTACAGCTCCGCCTCCACAGCCGCCGCGTCCGGAGGTCGGGTGCGGCGCCTGCGGAATCTGGTGTACCGGCGGCGCGCGGCAACGCACGCTTCGCGCAGCGCTGCTAACTCGCGCGACCACCAGTACAGCTGACGCCGGGCGCGTCCTTGCCGGACCCGGGGCATGGCCACGTCGCAGATCTCCGACATGGCCTCCCGGAACCACTCGGCCTCGTCGTTTATGTCGGCAGGCCTGTCCGGTGATGACACCCAGGCCCGCACGATCGAGGCTTCCAGGAATAGCTCCCGGTCCAGCTGCTTCAGCGCCCATCGCGGACCACTTGGGTTCCGTCCACTTGGGACCGGCGCGTCTGAGGTCTGGGCGGAGACGTCGAACCGGATATACCGGTGGTCGGAATAGGTCTCCACCTCCTCCACAACACGCCAGTCGGTGACGCGCGGCGACAGGTCGGAGGTGGCGAACGTAATGTCCACCACCGACTCGCCCCGCATCCGCACGCACGTGGGGACAGAACCCCGGTTCTCGATGACCAGGCCATGTGCCCGGGCCCAGTGCTCGAGCATCCTGCCCCGCGTGTAGTCCGTGTACCGGGAACCCCAAGCCACATTCTTGGCATTGAAGTCCCCGAGGACGAGCGCGGGGAGGGAACCAAGGGCGACGACGACGTCTCCCAGCTCCACTAGGGAGTCTTGGAACTCGGCGAGAGATCGGTTCGGGGAGAAGTAAACGCCTACCACGGCGATCTCCCCGAACCGGGCTGCGACTATCCCGCGCCCTCTCTGTACGCGATCGAGAGGCGGGGTACCGGCGGCGGCCGACGAAATTAGGGTCACCGAGCCGTCCAGGTCCGCTACCCAGTCGTTCCTGGGCGGGACAAAATACGGCTCGGCGACCACGGCGACGTTTATCAACCACTGCGCCATGCTCTGGAGCAAAAGATCCTGAGCAGCGGCGCAGTGGTTGATGTTCGCCTGGAGGAAGCGCAATGGAGACATTATTCTGAATCCATTGCGGCCTCCTCCAGGGCCCCCTGCGAGGGCGCAGCCACGGCGGCGGCGGCGGCGGCAGCGGGAGCGGCGGCGGCGGCGGTGGCAGTGGCGGCGGTGACGGCGGCGGCAGAGGGCCTACCTCTGCGCCTGGCTTCAGTGGGTGGAGCGCAGGACTTTCCCCCAGCCCGGTGATCGGCCGGCTTGCCAGCCGCCTCACATGCGAAGCAGTGAGGCGGGGCGGAGCACGAGCCGGCCTTGTGACCGGGCTGACCGCAGCGGAAGCACCTATCGCTGCGGTCCACCTCCGAGGTGCAGACGCATGCCGCGTGGTTACCCACTTGGCAGCGATAACACCTCAGGGGTCGGGGTTCCAGGATCTTACCTGCGCCGACACCCATCCCACCAGGAGCCTTCGGCCCTCCTGAATCTTTTTGGCCGCCGCAACGGGGCAGCTAACCGTGATGGTTTGCAGCCCCGCAAAGCCAGGACGCAGGGCGCCCGCCCTCACCTCGTCTGAGGAGCACCCCCCAGTCCTGGCAACGGCAGCCACCACGTCTTCCGCCGTCACGGAGTCATCCAGACCCAGTATGCGCATGTCTGCGCGCTTTGTGGGTCTGGAGACTCGGGCCTCCTCCGCATTTAGGGACGCTCTGAGCCGTTCGGCCAGAGCGTCAGCGGTGGGGCCGCTGGCCGCGCCGGGGAGCTCCAACATGCGGGCCCCCGTTGCGGTGACTCGCAAACGGAGGCCGCCGGCGATGCCGAGCTCCCCGAGGTCTATCGCCTCCCGCGCCTTTGCGAGCACGTCGCGGTACGACACACCCCTCTTGACCGCGTCCGGCTGCAGTGAAATGACCACAGCCGCGGTCTTAGGGGCGCGCAATCGCGCCGCGACGTCGCGCTCCTTGCGCTGTCGCCGCCTCTCCCTCCGCTTTTTCGATCGGGCCGCCTTGGCAGCCTTCCTCCTCTCCCCGGCCACTTGCCAATCGGCGCCGGCCGGAGGAGCCTCCGGAGTAGGCTGCTGCTGCTGGGGCGGCCGGCGATCTGCCTGGGCCTTCCGTTTGGCCGCCAGCGTTTTTCGGGCTGGCCTATCAGGCGTCGCAGGCGTCGAGGTCGGAGTCGGCCGCGACGACCCCGACGGGCCCGGCCTTGCCTGGCTGGGCCCGGCCGGAGCCGACCTCGCCCCTGCAGGGGCCAACCTCGCCTCCGCAGGGGCCGTCCGCACCGGGGCCGTCTGCGCAGGGGCGATCCGCGCCGGGGCCGCCCTCGCCTGAGGCGGCCTTGTCGTCGGGGGGGAGTTCGACGCGGCCGCGGCCGCGTACGAAGACGCCAGCGGGGGCCTCAGCACGCGGCTCTCCAGCACGGAGAACCGCCGCTCAAAGGCGGCCAGCTCCTGCCGCACCAGGGTGAGGACTTGGTTCTCCCCCGGCTCTGGCCGGCCTTTTTCCTTGGGGCTCCCCGGTGGTGCCCCCCGACGCCCGGCCGCCTGCATTCCGGCCAATTCGGCCCTCAGAGCAGCGTTCTCTTTTGGAGAGCCCCCATGGCGGCGGTCAGGCGGGTGACCTCCGTCCGCAGATCGGACATTTGATCGTCCCTTGCGGACGGAGTTTCGCCATACAGTCGCGCCGCCGCCACGATGGAGGTCATAGCCTCCGCGATCGCATCTTCGCGCGTCTTTTCCTTCTTTTCATGGCGACCGCGCGCATCGCGGACGCCACGACCTCCTTTAGTTTGGCCTCATTCGAGGCCAGGCTTGCGTTGGGCTCTCCAAGAGAGGGCCCCCTTCCCGAAGTCTTGCCTCGGCCCTTACCCCGCACGCTCGTGGGGATCTTGGGGGCCGAGACAAGCCCCTCCTCCGACGACGATTGGACGCCCTTTGATCGTCGGCGCTTCAGGAACTCGGACCTACGGTCCGAGTCCCTCCGGTCCCTTTCCCCGCTCCCAGAGGCTGAGCTCCGGGAGCTGGAGACGTCCGATGCAGAGTCAGACTCCGACTCTGGCCACCATCGTCGTCTCCTCGTTCGGAGCGGCACACTGTGCCCGCTCGTTATTCGGTGCCGGTGAGGAGGACGTGCTGGACAAGTCCAGCGACTCCCCCCACAGGCACGTGAGCCACCTTGGCTCGCTGCGGCGACTGCCGGTGAATTGGGGTTTTCTTTAAATGTTTTTCATTTGTTCCCACGAGTATATATATTTTCCAACCATCCAACCAATAAACAGGGTTCGCACTAACGGCTGATTTTGATACAGCTACCCGTCAACCAAGCTGTCAACCTCCCTCGCGGTGCGCCGCCGCTTGGAGGTTCGGGGTAATTTTTTATAGAGGTTTTCTTCCTCGCGGCCCGGGCGGTTAAGCCAAGGCCCTCGACCCCCGTCGAAAGTCATAGACGTGATCATGACAATCTTCGGGGCTACGAGAATAGCGGTGGCAAGAGGAGGCGGGAGTGCAAGACCTCCTCTTGCCTGCCCGGTGGCAGGGTTAGTGCACGCCGGGCCCGCTCTTACTCCAACCACTGTGCCCTCTGATACACAGAGGAACACGTGGTGGAGCGGTGTATCCCTCTTGGTTGGTTTCTCCCTCTGAGCGCAGATGCCCAGAGATCATTGAAACCGCAAGCCCCACCACGACGGCATAGTAACACTCTTTTATGATTCTTTCCAGATTAGGTTATGACGTGGCTCCCGACGGTGTGAAGATCATGGATGGCTCAGACGAAGGCATCTTCATCTGGTACACCATCAACCTACTACATAGTAAGTTTTTAATAAGGATAGGCTCTTGCCATCACATACTGTCTAATTCTCTTGAATGATCTGTAGTTCTAGTAAAGAGTTAAGTCTTCTTTCTTTTATTCAACTATTTTTTCCATACGGGTAATATTTGATTGGTTGTCTCTTGACTGTTATGCGAGGCTCTGGGTGGTAAATTAATTTTTTTTATTTGGTGGATACTCTACTCTGCTCTTCGGCTTTTCTTTCATATTAATCGGGTTTCATTTTCAGGTGGAATGGTATATTCGTGTTATGAATCAATAATTTCGTGTTTAAATGTTTGGTGGTGATTAATAAAGGTCTCCTCGTAATTTATTTTCTTTTGTCTCCTGGATATTCGTAGCTTCTGTCTCTTGTTTTAAGTATCTATTACCTCTTTTGCTTTCGTTTACCTTGTTTCTGGTGGTTTCTACTGTAGTTTTATTTACTTTAGTCTCCTTTATAAGATTAGCTTCAGCCTCTATTTTTAGTGGTTGACCAACCTTTTTCTTTCTTGTTTAATCTTGTTTCTGGTGGTTTCTTTTGTTTTGATTTCTTTTTTTCAGTGGTTTTTTAAGTATCTGTTCTTTTTGCAAGTCTCTTGTCTTCTTCTTTAAGTTTTTTTTAAATTTTAATTTGTCGTGATGATGAAATTCTAGGAAAACCAATTTATCAGCATGCTTCTGATCCAGTTATCAGCACCGTGCTAAGATTTGGATTTTGACAGTTTATACTACTGTATACAAAACAAAATGAATTCTATGCATAAAATAAACGACATTTACATTAAAAAGTATGAAATTAGTAAGTTAGGTACATTTTTGCATTTATCAGCACCCAGTGCTGATAATTTACACAAGCTTTACAACAGATGTTTCGATCATTTTTGTATATAGTGGTATATACAACACTATATACAAGTAACCTAGACTACAAATATCTTATTGTGCAAAGTTCAATCCAGGTCAAACATGTGACGTGATTAATATAATTATTAACGATAATGTTTAACTTATCCCCTCTATTATGACACTTGGACCAATGATTTGCTTGAAATAGTTGAAGATCATACTGGCCGTATGACAGACTATTTTGTAGCTCCTCAAAAAAAAAGAAAAACATTTTGACAGCTATAATCCCGCGAAAAGTTTTGACAGCGTGGGAAAATTTTGACAGATCTTTTTTTTTTTAACTAGCCACCATGTTGGCAAATGTAGTGTCTGTGTTCGTGAAGTTCAGCATAAGGTTTTATGTCGCAGGTATGTTTGCGGGCCAGTCGCAGTGGCTGGATGGCCTCGCCAAGAGCCTGGGGTACGAGAGCGTCTACCACCACGCGGTTATCATCGACGCCGGTTCTTCGGGATCCAGAGTGCTTGCTTATAAGTTTAGAGTACCTTTTACAGGTGAGTGATTTAATTGTTTTACTTTAATTGTAATTAACGGCACGGTTACCGCAGTGATTGAGCGATTTAACTGCTGCTCTGTGTGTCGCGGGTTCGATTCCCGCACAGAGCAAATATTTGTATAATCTACAAGCAGTTGTTTTGGGTCTGGGCGTTTGTGTATGTGTTTATATGTTTGTAAACGCACTCACGACACAGGAGAAATTCCTAGTGTGGGGCAACATTTTTTTATTTAAATACTTTTTTTAATAGGGCCACACCAAGACATGTTGTCAGCTCTAATTATTATGTGTTAAATGACCAGTTGATAGCAAGGTTGGCGCAAAAAAACTTGTGCAAACTATAAATTCTGCTTTTCCTCATTACGTTCTTGGCTTATTTTAATTGGAGTCTTTCTAATTGTCCTAAGTTCGGTCCTCATCTGTGAATATTCACATTATCATTCACTGTTTTGTCTTTAATTTCTGTCAGAAAAAATAATGTAGAGGTATTTCTTGGTAGAAATTAATATTATGTTGGTAGTAACTATTTGCGAAACATGGTTGTTAAACGAATAAATATTTAGTAAGTGATAAAGCTAATAGTTTTGTTGATTATGTTCTTAATCATTGTTGCTGATAAGAGAAAAATGATAACAATCGTGTAACTGTTTAGTTTATTTCCTACTTTTGTAATAGCTGCCTTTAAATCTGAATGGAATCTGTTTCTGGAGCTTTTCCGATTAAAATAAACTCTAAGAATTATTTTAACATTCACAAACAAAGTATAGTAGCTTACCAAGTTCCCATTCAAAGAAAGAAATCTATATAAATATTTTAAAGCTAAAGAGTTTGCTTGGTTGGTTAAACGCGTTATGTTATCCTCAGGAACTGTGGGATGTTTTTTTTTTTTGTATTGATTAGTCTATTGAGGCGCCTATAAACCTATTTAACATCACACGAATAATAGTAGTCGAACAGAGGGGTTGAAACTACGGGATATGTATAGTCTAAACTAACATTTTGTAGAGGTACTTAGGGCGACTTTTACCAACGGTTAAACATGTTAAAAATTTTATTTAAATTTTAAACATGTTTAACCGTTGTTGGTAAAAGTCACCCTTTAATCCTGCTTAAAAAATTGTTTAGCTTTAAGTTGTTTTTCTTTGTTTCTCTGTGATACTGTGTGCACCTGGGGCGTGTGCCAATAAACGGTTTTTCTCTCTTTCTGATACAATTCTATGGTAATTTTCTGGAATAATCAATGATCATACATACATAATTCCCTGAATGCTAGACTATGATTTATATTTTTAAAAAGAAAACTATCATCATCAGCCTATTAATGTTCCCACTGCTGAGACACAGGCCTCCTCTCTGTGAGAGGGAGTGGGCCATAATCCACCACGCAGGCCCAGTGCGGATTGGTGGATGTCACAATATATCTTCGAATTTTTGGTTCTAGGACATGTCGGTTTCCTCACGATGTTTTCCTTCACCGTTTTGAGAGCAGTGGTGATGAAATAAATTACATAAAGTAATGCGCCTGCAGGGGTTCGAACCCACGACCCACAGCTTGTAAGTCGGGACCGATACCACTGCTCATGATTTATATTTTTAAAATGAAAAAAATAATGCTGTCTAAAGACACCATGTACCAGGGAAGCATGAAAATCAAGATCACGACTACATAAAATTTCCATTACTGCTTTGCACTTGTACACGAAAGGTTCTGTGTTATCAGTTGTTCGTTATCTTACAACGGTTAACTGTTAAACAGCATTATGTAAGTACTTTCAAGAGTGCTAAGGCTAATGTAAAACGTACTTTATGCCTGGTATGTAAAATCATGAAATGAGTCCTCCACCTGCCCACCCTGGGCGGGAGGTACTGTCTACTCGTAGACTCGTACTAACTAAAATCCACGGTGTCCTTCAATAGCCCTTTACATTCTAGGGTCACGGATATCTCATAGGACTACAGTCCCGCGACAGGCTTTGTTCTTCTATTAAGGGGGACCCCGTCAGATTGCTGATAGCTCTAAGAGACGCGCGTGGAACACGACGCGCCGACGATCCGGGCATGGTCCATGATCGGACGTTAAGTCCCCCATTACGCGCCTAATGGTTTAGTTTCACCCCCGCTGCTTGACTCCTATTGGTCGTAGCGTGATGTCTTATAGCTTCTTGTCTTCCTCGATAGATGAACTACCATCATCTGCCTAGCCTTTCCCAACTATATTGGCGTCGGCTTCCAGTCGCACCAGTTGCAGCTGAATATCAGTATTTTACATGGAGCGAATGCCTGTCGGACCCCCACAACTCAGTTACTGAGTAATACGATACTCCATGGTAAGACTGGTTGTCAGACTTTAGAGCTTCTGACTAACAGTAACGACTGTCAAAGATCTACAAATGACAGCCGGGACCAAAGGCTTTACGTGCTTTCCGAGGCACGGAGGAAACACTCGCTATGACAGATGGCCATCCATCCACAGACCAACCTCGGCAAGCGCGGCCTAACCCGGAAGATCGGTCTGTGCGGCTGTAATTATTTAGTCACGAGCTCCTCCGATAAATGAACTACCAAACAGAAAAATAAATTTTTCAATTCGAACCGCTGGATCGATTCTTTCTTCTTCTCTTTTCTTTTCTTCTGAGATTAACCTCGTCAACAAAATAAATGTGGCACTAATGTAAATGTACAACCTTGTTTCAGTATTCGGCCAAGGAAACTTGGACTTAGTAGATGAATATTTTGAACAATCCAAGCCGGGATTGTCGTCTTACGCCGATGACCCTGAAAAGGTAACATAATTATTTATTCATTTACCAATCTTATTTATACAAGGCTAAGCTTGACGTTAGCAGCCACTTTAACAATGTTGCTATTCAAATTGCTATGAAATTCGTTAAAAGAAATATTCTATTCTATTGCTCAAGCAACAGAGTACCTAGATAATAATTGGTACAGAACAATTTTCAATATTGCAAAAGCACAACATTGCTAAGTGCTGCAAGCTGGTGGCGACTTTAGGCCCGCTGCAATTGTTCCCAAATACCTAATAAAAAAATAACTTAATCCTGTCCTTATTGTAATAATATAATTTCTACCCTCCTCAATCGCCAATAAGAATCCCAGTGGTTCTAACATGCAGAAACTGTAATATTCATTCTTTTAAATATTTATTCATCCTGTCTTAGGTTATACGCTAAAATCAATCCATTATATTTCCAGGGCGCGGACACAATAGTGCAATTGATAAAGAAAGCAGAATTCCTAACGCCACCAAACAAGAGAAAAGCGACGCCGCTCATAGTCCGAGCTACAGCCGGCCTGAGGCTACTGCCCGCGGAGAAGGCGCAACAACTCATAGACCACGTCGCTCTCGCCATCAACAAGTAAGTTATGTAGAACTAGCTGTAGCCAGCGGCTTCACCCGCTACAACTCGAAAATTATCCCACGGGAACATAAAATCGGGATAAAAACTATCCTATGCGTTCCGAGACTCCACCAAAGCTGTGCGAGTCGAGACGTGTTTTGAACAACCAATAGAATTGCTTTGCCGGAATGGAGCTGTGTCAATAATGCAATTCTATTGGTTGTTCAAAATGCGTCTCGACTCGCACAGCTTTGGTGGTGTCTCGGCCTTAATCCAGGTTATAAACTATCTGCGTACCAAATCCGTTCAGTGGTTTTTGCGTGAAAGAGTAACAAACACCTACATGTATACATACATCCTCACAAACCTTCGCATTTATAATATTAGTAGGACAAGGGGCAAATACATTTGGTAAAATTACTAAAAATATACAGTGGTCACTACACAACGTACCACGATGCAATAAAGGTCGTATACCAGGTCAAAAATGCCCAAATACCTTAGTAACACTCTTTTATGATTCTTTCCAGATTAGGTTATGACGTGGCTCCCGACGGTGTGAAGATCATGGATGGCTCAGACGAAGGCATCTTCATCTGGTACACCATCAACCTACTACATAGTAAGTTTTTAATAATTACTTTTAAAATACTGTTATTTGAAACTAATGACAAACAAACTTCCGTGCGTTCAACTGTGTTTGCGATACCTATTATTATTGGAATCAAATATAGCAGCTCACAATTTGTTCTGTCTCCTGCTTGCATGGAGGGAAGTGGAAACAATTTTTGTCCTACTCTTCCAATATTCTTTTCTGATTAATTTCGTTGCAGGATCCAAGACAGGTAAATTCATTCTCCGGGACACGTCGAGCTTCATTGTCTCGGCGCTTTTCTGGTGGTTGCCACTGTTGATTCGGGCTCTCAGGAGTTGCAGTGGTTTGGGAATAGTGTGGTGGGACTGTCCCAAATAAAAAATAAAAAAATTAAAACCCGTCTTACCACAAGAAGGATAAACATCTGTTGAACACTGTCTAAAAAACTGTCAATGTCAAAACGACATTTCACGTTGATATAAGGGTCTTTTTGCAGTTACACTTTTTTTACACAAGCTTTCAACAGATGTTTATCATTTTGTGATAAGGCGGATAGTGTCTTAAGTGGTAGATAGATTTCATGGGACCTTCTCTAAAAGTAACCGTCACCCTAGAACGCAAAGGGCAATCGAAGGAACAGGGTGAATTTTTAGGCAATTCCTTCCGCTCCAGACAGGGCAATTTATCTAGAAAAAAAGTGATAGAAAATGCTATGGCTTTGTGTTTTCCGAGACAGAGAGAAAACTATGATAGATAGTCGCCCATCCACAGAACAAGTTCGTTAAGCGCGGCTTAACCTGAAATTGCCTGTGCGGCTGTTATAACTTAGCCCCGATATCCTACCTAGATGATGGATAAATAGATAGAAATTAAAAAATGATACATATCCCCGATCAGTGGGAATAATTACTTTTTTTTCCACTATGCTGAATTTATTAGGAATAGGAATAATATTGATAGATGGAAAGGAGGAGGAAGGCCAAAAAAAAGATGGGTGGATTGTCTAAGGAATGATATGAAAGAAAAAGAAGTAAATGATACTGTGACGTCTGATAGGGGAGAATGGAAGAAAGAAGGCAGAAAGAAAAAACGTTTATTGGCACATGCCACAAGTGCACACAGCATTAAGAAAAGAAACAAACAAAAATAACTTAAAACTAAACAATATTATGAAGCCAAAAAAACGGTATATTTACACAGTGTGACTTACGGCTGCGCCAAAAAGGCCCATCTCAGCATAATGTCGGACAACTACAGGAAAGAGGAAGATAAAATCGTGTTGCGCCGAAAAATGGGATAAGAGCTGAAAGATCGTGAGGAATAAAGGGGCCTCGACGACGGAGCCCCGTTGCGCGGGGTTCCTATTTCTGTTTTCAAGTTTTAAAGGAACCTAACCAAACCGACCCTTTGATTACTCTTGACGTCGACTATCTTCTTCTCATCTTGAATTAAATTCACCTTTCCCGTATTCCAGATCTAATGGAAGGCGATACCATGGCGGCCCTGGACCTGGGCGGAGGCTCCACACAGATCACGTACCAGCTGAGCGATAATGATAAGAGTGCATACCCCGCGGTCGACCAGTATGTAGTGCCGGCTGGGAACAATATCACACTGTATACACACAGGTGAGATCAACTAAACTATCTTAGTATATATTCTTCTCTATCATCTTCTATATCTATCTATCTTCTATAATATAAAAATGGATCGCTAAATGTGTTGCTATGCGCAAAACTTGAAAATGGCTTGACCGATTCGGATATATTTTTTTAAAGCATTCCTTGAACTACGAGAATGGTTCTTACGGAAAGAAAAATTGAAAAAAATGCCTGAAAAAGTCTAAAAACAACTTTTCTACATTCCCATTCAAAAGATTCGTAAAATAATTGAGTGACGTTAGATAAGCGCTACGAAGTTTGCCGGGCCAGCTAGTAATTTTAATTTTTTGCTTCTCAGTTAATTTAATCTGTGCTTTTTATATAGTTTTCGCCTTACCACAAGAAAGTTAAACATCTGTTGAACACTTGTCTAAAAAAAGTGTAATTTCAAAACTACTCTTATATCAAGGAAAAATGTCTTTTTAACGTTTACAGTTTTTTTAGACAAGACAGTGTTCAACAGATTTTTAGTTTTTTTGTGGTTAGACGGGTTATTTTTACTTTTCACGGGTAACTTTATGATTTTAAACTGTAAATTCAAGTTGGTTATTAATGAATTAATAAAATAAATTCAAAAATTGGGCGATATTATTTGGAAGATAACCTGTGAAATACTACATTTTTTTTTGAATAAAATTACACCAACTTCTTAAATAATAACAAAATACTGTAAAATAACTTTTCTTTCGGAAGTCGATGACTGTTTCCTATTTCCTTGTTCTGCGATCAACAATTTTTTGCGTACCAACAAGGGTGATAGTGGTCAATCAAACACGGGCCTTTCACTAAACAAAAAACAAAAAAAAATGAGAACCGGATCTTTTCTCGAACACTTAAAATATGCTTAAACGTGCAAAATACCTGATTTAACTGTTCTAAAATTTCCAGTAGCTTTAACGTTAAGATGTCTTGTTCCAGCTACCTAAACCTAGGTCTTCTAGCAGCTCGTTACGGCGTGTTCCGCAGCGAGAGTGATAGCAACAGTAGTCAGGAGCTCAGCTCGGTGTGCGTCGACCCTATCATACAGCGGGAACCGTGGACATATGCCAACAACAACTACTTTGTGAGGTGAGTTCTGTTCTACATTTTTTTTCTCTCTCTTGTTTTCCTGCAATCTGTCTTGTCAACATTAAGCCGGATTTTTGTATTTTGTCTTCATCATCATCATCATCTCAGCTGTAGGACGTCCACTGCTGAACACAGGCTTCCCCTTTTGATCTCCACATAAACCGGTTGGAGGCGACCTGCATCCAGCGTCTTCCGCGTATTTTGTCTTGCATGGTATGCAATGACCCGGCAATAGACCGTGTACTGCTAGCATATTAAGATAGTTCAGCCTATTTCCTATCCAGTGATATGTCCATATTATTAATTTATGCCCCTTTTTTCAGGTTTCCCCTTGAAACAAGTTCTACATATAATGTTGTTGATAAACGAAAGTTTTTTGATACTCGTATATTTGGATTATTAAAAAAGCTCAAGATGTTGGCGGCGCCACTATCGCGGGAGTTATGTGCTGTGTGCTGATCCCGCGTCAGGTGCGCCAGCGCAGCTGTGTGCGGACTAGCTTTTTTCGTTTCCCTCTATGTTATTTATAACAGTTCCTCAGGTTTTCATAATTTTTGTGTTGTGTTCTCCAGCGGTGTCCCTCGCGCGCGCGGCATGAAGCCGGCCGCTGTGTACAACGTGTGTCACGCGGCCGTGAAGCGCTACGTGCTGGACACGCTGGACTGGGAGCCGGCCAGGCCTCCCATCGGGAGTGTGGCCGCCATGAGCTACTTCTACGATGTTGCCGCGGATGCTGGCATCATTGGTGAGTTTAGTCATCGCTATCTATATATCTATGTAGGAAAGTCAGACTGTGCATTGTTTTTTTTTTAATATTTAGGGTGTAATCGACAATCGATACCGAAGCTAGAAATATAATTATTAGAACTTTTGTCTGTATGTACGTCCGGGATAAACTCAAAAAGTACTGCATGGATTTACTTCAAAGAAAGAATAATTTATGTACAACAAATAGACCTTAAGTCACAAGACATAAAGACGCTATTCATTTTGCATAAAACCATAACCAAACAGGCCCGCAGCATATACTGGGTAAAATTTTTTCAACTGGGCGTCGATGGCTATATCCGAAACTATGAGGAATATCAAAAAACGATGAAAGGAATCTCGAACCCAATTTTGACGAAAACTAAAACTACATCATTGGATTCAGAAAAATCAATAATCCTGGCCAGGAATCAAACCCGCTATTTTTGGAAAAAAAACACACCCTGTATTATTACACCACTCGATGGTGTTGCTAATAAGTATCAAATTCTGGAAAGTAATCATATACGGCAAACTTAAGGAAATAGCAGATTTAAAACATTATTTGAAACATTGTAAAAAATCATCAAACTTATCAGTTACGATTTTTTTTTACTTGGTGATGGTTTAATCGAAAACTATTATTGGATTTGGCATAAACTATGTATATCGATTCTGGGTTTTTTCTCCATATATTTTTGGGCCTTCCTCTTTGGCACGAATTTATTAAGAAGTCGGGTCAACATATTGGTTACATAGAATCACGCTTTCACCTACGGAGAACGAGCAGTGAACCTTCATTTCAGTGGCGAATCACTTACTCTGAAGCACAATGAATTAAATTAACTGCCTAACTTGCCGAATTAACTGCTTAAACTATCCCTCTCCCTCAGACGTGATGTCAGGCGGCACAGTGTCTGTGGAGGCATACCGCGCGGCCGCTACCGCGGCTTGCTCGGCCTCCAACGTGGACCAGCCGTGGGCCTGCGTGGACCTCGTGTACGTCGTCACACTGCTGCAGGACGCGTACAAGATCGACAACAACAAGCCCATCAGTGTACGTAACTATTACTATTTTGAATCCCGAGCTCAGCGAGGGACCTCCTAAGCACAGCGAGGGAGTTTAAAAGATTGAAATTGTAATCCTAAGTGGAATTGGACAAGGCTTAGGCATCTCTATACCAACATGCTGAAAAGCATTGTATTTGTTAATATGTTTATTTTTAAACAATATCGTATTCACAATGTATATTACTCGTAATATTAACACGCTTAAATGTCAAATCAAAAAATAATAAGTCCATATCTGAAAACATAATTATCTTTTTTCCTGCTTAGACAATCCCGCAACCCAGGCAGGCAAAATAATGCTACATTACATGTCAAGGCAACTTCAACAAAAGTAACAAAATCTTCTCAATTCCAGTTGTTCAAGAAAGTGAACGGGCACGAAGTATCCTGGGCGTTAGGGCTCGCCTACACTACAGTCATGAACCGCATCGTGATCTCGCCTTAATGTCGTGACGTCATCACCGTGCCGTCACCGTCACCGTGTCGTCACCGTCGCTGTGACGTTATCACTGTAACGTCAGCAGTGACAGTTAAGATTAGTAGCAGAATGCCAGGTAAACGGCCGTCAATATGGTTTTATTTATTATCAGTTTCTAGAAACAGTCACGTATATTATAGTCAGAGTCCGCGCAACTACTGAAGTCCTGCTTAAAATTCGTAGTACTGAATTTATAAAAAAATACCAATTTGATAAATAACATGCACTGTGTCAAAATGACATTAGTCGTGGCGATAACGTGTCACATTGACAGTCTGTACCGCAGGATGTGACCATCCTTGCCGACGCGGAATTTACTTAAACCGATCAGGGGGTATTATACAACGTCTTAAAACCAGGCTTCTCCAGTGTGTGAACGAGATGGCGTTAGACGACTTGTATAGCTCTGTCACTTTCACTCGCCAGAACAAGCCTGGTTTTAAAACGTTGTAATACCCTCCAGGATTTATAATAAAAGCGAATATTCTGACTAACGTCAACTCAAAACGGGGCTTAT
Source organism: Agrotis segetum (assembly GCA_036375495.1). NCBI lineage: Eukaryota > Metazoa > Arthropoda > Insecta > Lepidoptera > Noctuidae > Agrotis > Agrotis segetum. The sequence continues at coordinate 1,906,856 of JAQSVV010000087.1, forward strand.
ACCGTCTTTCCTTTTACATTACGATGCTTTCTAAGACCGATTCAAGCTAATTCTTTGTGGTAAAGCGTGGTCACTTTTATGATGTGTCATATTGACGCCCGAGTACTGTGTATAGGTTTTGCTATAGGATTGGGTCAAACGAGCTTTGATATTTGTGAGCATAAGTCAGTGTCTGAATAAAATGTATGTGTGTGTATTTTGACATTAATTTTATATTATAATTTCAATGATTTTTGCAAAAGAGTTAGTCTTACTACAAAAAGTTAAACACTTGTTGGACACTTGTTTTAAAAAAGTGTCGACATTTGACGTTGAATGAAGGTCTGTTTTGCAGTTACACTTTTTTAAGACAACTGTTTAACTTTTTAACTTTAACTTTTTGTAAGGCTGCCAATGTTTGACGTTATTTATAGATTGATCGGAGTCGATTTAATAACCTGCTGTGTTATGAGTTAGAGCTTTGAATGTGTAAAACGGAACGAATTTAATACGTTTATTATCACCGTAAATATTTATTTAAATATTAATTTCGCGTTGGTTCCTCTATTTTCGAGATCAATAGGCTTCAACAAAATGGTTGCGGAAGAAAAGAATGCATTTTCTTATTTAAATCTTAATAAGTATAAAGCAAAAAAGTTCGTTTGGTCAAAACAGATCTAACGAAAGCGTATGAGACACAAGAGCCACTTATATGAATAAAATGTACTTTATATGTACTTTTTTTACTTTTATAACTTTACTCACTTCATTTCAAGGTTTGCTGAGTATTAATTTTTTTTTTTTTATCGTGTGACTGTGTAAAATCATTTTACACTTATTCAAATGAAAGAATATCGTACGCATATTATACAGGGATGTAACGTTTCATAAAATAATAGGCATTAATAGCAAGAATAAATTGTAAATGTAATTAGTTTGTCAGTTGGAGTTTTGAAAAATAATGAACTCGTATTTTTTTTAATAATTGTTATTGACAAAGATTTAACACATTCGCACTCGGGAGTGGAGTTTCGTGTCATCAGAACTACTTCACCCGCTACAACTCGAAAATCCCATACCATAAAATAAAACAGAACATAAAATCGGGATAAAAACCATCCTATGAGTTAATCCAGGTTATAAACTATGTGTGTACCAAATTTTAGCCAAATCCGTTCAGTGGTTTTTGCGTGAAAGAGTAACAAACATACCTACATACACACATACATCCTCACAAACTTTCGCATTTATATTATTCGTAGGATTGAGAGAGAGAGAGAGTGAAATATTGTGGATTTTAAAAGCGTCGTATCTTAGCCAATTTTCTAAAAAATAAAGAAAAACACTTGTCAAATATTTTTTGAAAATCTGATTGACGAACTTCTTAGATTTTTTAACCATCTTGCCTATTGCATGCAAGCTCGTTTCGACCCAGTCCGCCCTAATCTTAACATAAATATATAGTGATTTGACCTGAAAATATTACCTCTTGGTACACTATGTGATATAAATTATATGTATTTTAAGTATTTTATTGTTTCATCTCTATTCCATTTGTATTTGTAAATAATATTTCGCTGAAAGCTGGTATTTATATTTTCGATGACGCGGTAATGCAACGTATATTGTAATTTTAGGCCGTGTTGTAACCAAAGCGATCAAACAACGAACATAGTGTTCTTCTTCAAGCTTCTATGTGGAAAACAAAAATGACTGTGAGTGCAACTTGAACTCTGTGTCCTTCTGGACTTTGCCAGGCAGTACTGTAACAGCCTATTTTGATAAAAGTCTGGAATATTTATCCAGAGAAGTTTTGTTCGCTGTCGATTTTTCCTGTCGGCGAAAGTTTATTATTCGCAACGCAGGCGTTATTAATATTTAGTTTTATGTTTGTTCAGTGAACTTTAACTCGTGATAATGCGTACAGATGGCGCTTGTCATTCGCTTTTACGAACACATAAGCCACATAAAGCGATGCTCGCTTTGGTTAGAACCTGCGGTTATAGTGTACGTTATAATATTGTTGCCAGTTAGAAAATGTTCGAATTTAAATGTCTTATGACTGAAGCGTAATATGCACTGAAACAGCAATTATAACAACACTATTAAATACTGGTATTTTCCTCTAAATAAGCTGAAGCACCTTTATCCGTAAATATTTCAGTGCTTCTTTGCTTGGTCGCAAAATTGGAGTAAATAATTATCTTGTAAGAGATATAAATAATGCATTACGTGGTATTTTCAATTAAAAGTTCTTTAGTTGCCATACTTATTGTTGTGATGGTCAATAGGCCCTACCCAAAACCTTGCTAAATGAGACACAACTCAGATCAAAGAAATAGGCAGATAGAGCGCTCAGAACACGCGAGTGTGTCCACCAAAGTTAATACAAAATCGAATACAAAGTCGCGACAGTACCAAGCTACGCGTCGTACCAAGCTGCGCGTCGTTGTTGTTGTTTGCCAAAATATGCCGTCACGAGTCTTTAATCATTGTAAAAGTTATTTTCAAAAACGAAGAAAACATTATGGAATGTAATTCGATTTGATTTTGTATTAACTTTGGTGGACACACTCGCGTTTTCTGTGCGTTCTATCTGCCTATTTCTTTGATCTGAGAGACACAATTATATTAAGCTACGTGAACTCAAGGGAGGTTACGAGTATCTACAGAAGATAAAAAAAGGAAAAAAAAACTTGGAATGGAAAAAAAAGGCACGCAAAAGTTGATGTTTCGGTGTGTAATGCGTTTACAAGCTATTTAAAGATATGTATAGCCCTTTATACATAGAATTGAAGATTTTCTACGTATAAGAAAAGTTTATAGATCCAATAATTGAATACGAATAAACAGTTTTTGAACTCGCACAAGGAAAGGTGAAAAATCATGGCTTTTGTAATTTTATTCAACTTTTTGGTCATCTTCATCATCACCCGGAAGTCCGCCATTCTTGAACGAAGGCTAAAATTCTTTGGCTTCCACCTTGCCAAACATCAATCCGCCATTTGTGTCTATCGGTTGCCCGCGACTTACAAAGTCGTCGGTCCACTTAGTGGGAGGCCTGTCGAAGCTACGCTGTGTCTTCCAGTTTGTGGTCGCCACCCGAGATTTTTTCTACCCTATCAGGGGATCTACCATGACCTCTAAAAGCGAAAGTAGTTCCACTGTGAGAAAGGAACAGAGCTATACGAGTCGTCTATCGCATCTCGTTCCCACAGTAGACCACCATGGATCGCTGTTCTTTGTGGTTTGTGTGAAAGGGATAGCGCTCTACAAAGTTGAAACTATGTCTACTCGTAATCACAGTTTGATGGGCAGGCTGCTCGCATTTAATTTGTGAAATTCTTAGATGCCAAAGTAGAAATTTTCCCTTCATTTTCTTGATTTTATCTTTCTTTGCGTGAGTTCCCATAAATCCGTGTAACTTATAGACAAGCTAAGCTGTGTTTGCACGTTTAAATTATATTGTATCGACACAATTATTTATAATTATGCACAATGTAATTTATTATTATTAATATTGCTCATTTTATTTATATGTACCTATCTCTTTAGGAGGAATTTTATTACATAAGAAACTCCAAGAATACAATTTGATTTCTTTTCTATTGTGGAATTATTTTATAAGTTCGGAAAAGAACATACATATTTAGGTCCGATAGCACCTCTAATCATTGAACGCGTTTAGTGCGCAACATCAGTTTAAAATTTCTGTTTTTATAATTTTTGTTTTGAGGAAGACAGACACAGGTGTTTAAACTCGTTTAATTCTCGTTCAATTAGGTCTAATGTTTATAATAATTATGTTCAAAGATGAAAGCATTTGAGTGTGCCTGGTTGCAACTTTCTAGCAAAAGTTTGCGTTTAAGTATTGTATTAAAAAAACCTAAGAAAATATTTTTTTTTTATACTTTAAGTGGACGAAAATTTCGATAACTTTTGAGTCGAAACCTCTTTTAATAGGACAAGAATAATAGACAAGAGAATATTAATATTTTATGGAAGACATTATAATTTATGGAGTGCAAAATGTTCATTGAGAAATAATAGCATTATAGCTTAATTTTTATGTTATCTGTGACAATGCAAGTATTTTATGTTTTAGTAGATTTAATTTACTGAATTTTTAGTTGTGACATGAAAAATGCATATTATAAATAAAGGTTGTATGTGTGATTTAAGTTATTTAATAACTGGTTAAGTAAGTTCTTATGATAAGCACTTTCAAAGTATATCTAAATGCTATTTTTCTGAGGAGATCGTTATTTTTTTTTTTTTTTGTATAAGCGATGTACGGGACATTTTGTAGCTGCACTGTGTAGGTACAAATACCTAGCCGACGTGGTCATATTGGTGTTATATGTAAATTGTACAAATTTAATAAATGTTGGATCTTATTATTGAGTTTTATTGCTTACGTTGCCAAAAATTTACGGAAGTATCGATTAAACTTGTGAAAAAAAAATAGTGCAGAAAGGATAGAGACAAAAATTTGAGAATTTTTTTATGTCAGTATAAACAATTATAATTTTAATTAAAGGTGTTGTTTTTGGTATAATTTACATGTTTGCATGAATTACGCGTAGATTTATTTTTATGAAAATCTCGGAGTTAATATTGTATTATGACCACTTTACCAGTAATGAATTGAATATGTAAACTGTATCGCCAGTAGTTAGAATGACTGGTTGCCTGAAACGAGCCACTGGAAACTAGACGTATTCGGGATTCTGTTAATCATTTCTTTAATAACATTTTTTTTTATTTTTTATTAGCCTGTACAGTCCCACTGCTGAGCAAAGGCCTCCCCCAATTCCTTCCAGGAATTCTTTTCATGGGCCGCTTCGAACCAGCTCTCATGGTGAGCGTCTAGTTCGTCTCGCCATCTTTTTTTGGGCCGGCCTCGGCGGCGCCGAATAACAAATTATCTAACGTAAATCACTAAAAATCTAAATAATTTGTCTTCAATAGTTAAATAAAACTTCAAGAGCTATTGAATTTTCCATACTTTATTAAGAACCATTCAATAGGTACAATAAAAATGTTAGTCTAACGCACTTCGATCATATAACGCTGCGTTCAGTCTCGTCTAAAATGATTAGTTTTAAAATCTATTGTTTCCGAGATACACAGTAGTATATAATAACTAGAATATTATAATAGACATCGAGTTTATGAAATAACGCAAATAAATGAACAATTTGTTTTTTGTGAAAAGGCATGGTTTTGGCATAGTTGAGCACTAGGTAGTTAGATTCGAAAGCAATTTTAATAATTAGAATCAATTGAAAATTCACGAGTCTTCAAGATGTTTATGAAGAGATTAGAACTGTTTAAAGCGATTATTCAGAAAGAACCTGATCTAAAAAGGGAAAACAGATGTATACTAAATACTCCGTTTTCCCTTTTTAGATCAGGTTCTTTTCATCAAGTTTCAAGTAAATCTTCCGCGCCCATTTTCATTTTGATATTGGTTCAGGTTCTAAGGTAGTAATCGATTAACTTTGTATTATGGAATTTATAGCCTTTTCAGATATGTACTAGATGATCAAAATTGTAGAATTATTTTTACATTTCCTTCCACAAACTCGATGTATGTATTAAAAACGTTTCAAATTGAGAATCTTACTTAAATATGAATCTTAACATTGATCTAATTGCTATTATACATGCCTAACTATCGCATGCAAGATATTGCAGATAAAAATACTGTCATTATCATCTTCAGAAAATTAAAATTCTTACCATGATGTTAATTTTCTGAATATTTAATGACGATTACAAATTACAGAATTATTGCACCTTCAAAATAATGCATTATTAAGTAAACACTGAAGATTTTCAACACTGAAGAATTGTCCGTCAGATGCAGAACATACAGTTTCAGATCTAGCTTAAGATAATTATAAAGGCTTTAAATTAGAGTCCCGTGAAGATTTCAAGGCTTGTTGTGGCAAATAGAAATCGTATTTATTACTCTGCTATGAATATACTCCAAATACACCGCAGAAATTAGCATGCCTTGCAATAACTCCACCCCAGTTATGGGGTTCCTCAAGGTTGCATTGTAGGACCAACTCTGTTTATAATCAGTTAATGGATAAGTCATGTTTCTAGCTTAAAGCGCTATATTCACGATCCATCACGGCTGTACGTCAGCTCAAGGTCGCGTTGCTGGACGTAGCAAAAACACCGTGAATAGGCTTGACATACGTCAAGCCTTGACGTGATCGTGAATATAGCGCTTAAGTTATTACAAGAATCTCAAGCTACATCACCAGGAAAATATTTACATCTAAATCCTTCCGGGCGTGGAAAACATAGATCTCTGAAATCTTTTACAGCAAACATTCACTTAGAAAAGGAGATACGTTTTTCATAGAAATGTAACGTTAGAAATTGACACAGCTAAACTATGCTCCATGAAAAGTTAATGAAAGGTAGTCTGATTTAATACATAAACATACGTTATTTGATAAATATGTACCTAAAACCTATTAATTCTATTGAAATACATACGATATTAAGACTGCAAATCTTAATGCTAAGTTGCGGTTTTTATACCGATTCAACGAAAATGTAGGAAATAAAGTCATGGGTTCTTTGGATTATAAGAGAAATACAATCAACTTGGTAACGGTAAGGTGCTCGTTGGTGATAGGTGGAAGAATTACAGCTTCTTGTACCAGAACAGATAATGTTCTCCATCTTCAACTAATAAGTCGTCTACACCTGGAACAGAAAATCTTAACGTAAGCAACCAACATTGAAATAGAAGTGTAGTAATAATTTATTATAAATCACATTTTTGATCAGTTCATCGAAGACTTGCATAGCTATAGTACGGTGATCTATAAGAGCCGGGTAATGATGGAGTCGTAAATAAACTCATAATTTGGCCTAATAAAAAGCTCGTTGAATTTTATCCTTACCAACGGGAGCAACAAGCTGGTTGCCAGGCGGGCTGACGGGGTCAGGTTTCTCCGGCAGGCGGTACAGCAACCAGTAGTGGTAGCCCATGGGCTCCTCCTTGTGCCCAGCGATGGTGTGCACGTAGTGACCGTTGGGCCACTCGCTAGCCTCGAACTTGAATTTGGGATGCATTTCCGCAGCAATTTGCATCACGTGGAAGAATGATATGTTCCTGGAATGAGTTAATAAAATAATATAACCATAACCACCACACTTTATGAACTTGATGAATATACAATAGAAACCCAGGCGTGAGTTTTTTACACCGACACAATGTCGATGTCAAGGAAACGCACGCCATTGATTACGGAAGTACTAGGATATCAGAATCAGCAAGGAGACCGAGATGCGGAGTCGTGTTTGCCACACAGAAGGAGACGGCGCTATACCAGAAAGCAAGACGCAAATAATTCTATCTCGTTTCTTAGTATAACGCCGTCTCCTTCGTTTGGCAAACACGACTCCTCATCTCGGTCTCCTTGCTGATTCTGATATCCTAGTACTTCCGTTATCAATGGCGTGCATTTCCTTGATATCGACATTGTCGGTGTAAAAAACGTACTACGCCTGGGGTGCGTTTAAATCTTCCGGCGTTATTTCGCCGGAAAAAAATATACTAGCGAAGGTTCGCTGAACGGAGTCATAAGTTTCTGTCAATGTTAGTTGTCAGATTCAATTGACAGCTCAGTTTATTGAACAAATAATCAATTTGCCGGTTTAATACAAATCCATAATCCACAAATAATATTTACTCTCTAAAATAAAAATAATATTCGTTTTTACGGCGGGTATCGAGCAACACAACAAAACGTAATGTCAGTCTGACAGCAGGATAAAATTTTGCGAGGTAAAAAGGTCGCAAAAATTTATTCCATTTAGTCCATACTTATCCCAGCGAACGACCGTAAACGGGGCAGATTAAATTTTAGTTAGCTTCATTTTTCACCTCGCGGTGTACTTAAACGGGGTGTTTGACATTTAGGCAGTATAAATTTAAACTGGATAAAGGATTTAAACGCAGCCCTGGATTTCTATATTCATCAAGTTCATAAAGTGTACATTGCTCTTAATCCCATTCGCAGCATTTATTAGAAGCCTACTCCTTTATGGGAAATAATTATGTTTACCTATGTACAGACGCCAGCACATCAAGCTACCACAATCTGTCAGATTTCTTTAATAGAATTTCAACCTTATAACGAGAAAGAATAGAAGGTTAATGTTTGACTAGTAAAAACTGACAGATTCGGGTAGGTTGACCTGCTGGCGTCTGTACAATACGTACAACAGCCACGTAGACGTACAACCCGGGCGCAATTACTTGACACCTGGCTTGAATGTCGATCCCGCTCCCACTACAGACATTTCGGGGTAGTGGGAGCGGGATCGAGATTGGAGCCAGGTGTCAAGTTATTACGCCCGGGTTGTAGCTTTACTCATCACATACATCGAGCTCCTCGATCATTCTGTTACCCTAGTACCTCTTACCTAGGAGCGACCATGTGCAGAGTGTAGTTCTCGGTGACGTTGGTGCCGACCCACAGCGTGTACGTGAAAGAGACGTTGCGTGCGTCGGAATCGTTGCTGGTGCTGCCTGATTGGTAGGCTAGCTTCAGAGTACCATCACCTCCGTTGCTGTCTGGAATATGAAAATTTTCATTGTTAACATTATAGTAGGCATACACCATCCTGCCTATGTGAACGATAGATGTGACGCTTGCAATTGTTTCAAATCGGCAGTTCGTCCATAGACACCATACACCATACTGCCTATCGTAAAGATTGATTTGACACAACGTCAAATCTGCATCAGTGATGCCTACTCATAACGCAACAGTGGCTAATTCTACATATATAAATAAGTGGAATTCTGAAGCAATAGTTCAGTTTTGGGTTGAAGTAAAAAAAATGAAATTCTTCCGGTGGAATAATAAAAAAATTGGAATCGACTTCGTTTTTGATACCGAGTACGCCCACGAAATGCCTGCGGTTCATTTTTTAACACCTTTACCCTTAGCACGAATTATTTTATAAACGCAACCAAGTACTTTCAATGTGTTGAATCTGTGCAAAACTGAATTTAAAACAGGATTTCTACTAACAGAAAACCACCAACTTTATGTATGCCAAGAAGCAAACTACTACAGTCTGTTATCAGCTTGGACTTGCTATAGTTATAAGGTAGGAATGACCAAAGATTATTAACCATACCTACTACCAATGATATTATAAAGTCATAGATATGTTATACGCGTACAAATCGACGGAAAAAACTGTGCCGCACCGAGCGGCAGCACAGATACACACTTTTTTATTCACACATTACATTTCACTACAAATAAAAAGGATAGCTTGATACAACGCAATAAGAAAAAAAGTGACAGCTAGATAAACAAACAGCGCCACGCGTCATCAATCCCCCCGCACGTCAGCGTCTCCTCTCACTCGCACCCGTGTACGCACTCTTTCTTTTACGACGCCATATTTATAGAAACGTAATGTTTTATTTGTGAAAATATTAAAGATAAATAGTATATTTACGAATGTTATGTGATTCCTTGACTTTTAGAAGTCTTGCATGTTTAATTTGTACAATATCTCATCACACACGACGGCATTTTCGATAGTTTTGAGTCACTTTTACTTTTAATTCAGTCTGTGGCACGTGAAGTGCCGCTGGCAACGTCGCACTGAGATCAAGATGTGTGAATCAGCCTCATTTGAGCGTTTATGTTATTGAGCGCGTATGACGTATCTACACCTTTTTAGGGTTCCGTAGTCAACAAGGAACCCTTATAGTTTCGCCATGTCCGTCCGTCCGTCCGTCCGTCCGTCCGTCCGTCCGTCCGTCCGTCTGTCCGCAGTTTAGCTCAAAGACGCACAGTACTAGAGAGCTGTAATTTGGTGTAAATATACGGATTTGTTGTGCCGAAAAAGTGGTAAAATAAAATCTCGTAAAATATTTTTTTTTAGGGTACCTCCAGTACTTACACGTAAAGTGCGGATTTTTTTTTTCTCGCGTACCCCTTAGTGTGGGGTATCATTAAATAGGCCTTTAAAAAATAATGATAGTTTCCATTAACAAGTTTTTGATAAAAAAATTCGTTTGTGAAATATTAAGCTTTAAAGTGCCAAATTTTGCTCGATTCGAGTGTCCCCCCCCTCTACCAGCTAAACGGTTATGTTTGGGGGTGTGAAAAAAATCACAATAGTAGTATAAATAACGAAGTTTAAAAGAAAATTATCATGACTAAGTAGGCTTTACAACTTTACGAGTAATAGTCGACCAACTTATAAAATGTACTTGGATTCATATTTTCTTAAACAAAATGTATCGGAGAGAACTGCAAATGTAAATTTGTCAACTTTATTTTACAGCTTTTATAGGTTTTTATCGTCAATTATTTTTAACTAAATTCAAAAAAAGGAGGAGGTTCTAAATTCGTCGTGATCTTTTTTCTTATGCATTTTCCCCGATTTCTCAAAGACTCTTGGACCGATTTTGAAAATTCTTCTTTTTAAAATTAAATTCAGCGAATCAGTTTAGTTAGTTTGCATAAGTATTTTGATGGGCAACTACGGAACCCTACACTGTGCGTGGCCCGACACGCACTTGGCCGGTTTTATTTACTTATAATATCATTGACCTACTACTACTATAATAAGTTTATGCAGGATGTGATGATACATACGTACATCAACTATTAAATGCAAAACCATCACTAACAAATTCATATAATGTAATCAACAATTTGATTACGTTTATTGGTTTAAACTGTCTCACAACCCATTTCTACCCCTTAATAGGTACTGGTAGATTAAAAACATACCTATATAGTGTGCACTTTTGTCCGAATCTGTCACACTAATATAAATTAACTGAACTACAATATTCACAAGCAAGGGCCATCACTGAGCCAGCATCTTCGCTGTATCATTTTAGTTACAAGTTTTTTACACTAGAAAAATGGGTTAATTTAATGGTAATTTCTTCATGTTTACAGATTATTTTATCTTTGGACAGTAACTCTACTGAGAGCAAGGATTGCCTATTCTCAATTTCGCTGCTGCTCTGTGAATCATGCAAGAAAAACACACTGAATTATATGATAAAATATGTGGTAGTTTACCTAATATTAGTGTTTTAACCTTTTATTATTAAAATAAATACTTAGGGAAATATTAATAGTTATATTTTATTTACAAATCTTATGATTCGTCGTCTCATCGTTCTCCTGCCCTTATTCTAATTCATCAAATCTTCTATTTTTCTCTACTCATTATGTCAGTACTCACCTTTTTAGTAAAATCATGCAAAAATAATTATATTTTATATATTTGCTCTGGCAGAGCTGCTTAGCTTTGCTTGAAATGCTTTAATTAAAATCATATCAAAATGAAAGTCGTTGGTTTTACTTTACTTACTTTACTTTTACCTATATTATTTAACATTCTGTAAGTTATAACAGCATAGGAAAAATACAATTATTGTAATTTAAACACAATCACTAAATAACTATTACTAACAACAATAAGGAATATGATATTTCACTTCACTGAGATGTAAATCCATTGTACATTTTTTGTTAATCGAAGTACCTAAATCCATGATAAAGAATTACACATTGATCCAATGGCTCTCAACTTTCTGTATCAAATTGTTTGCATGAAATAATTAGGAAACATTTTGATCATACTCGTACAATACCTAGCGGTTTCACACTAGGTATATCACTGTGTCAGCTGGTTTTATCTTCCACCTTATTCATGTCTGAAGAATGGCAGGTTCTGCGATTATTTTGTGCTGATCCTCTTAGCATGTCGATGGCAATCTAAATTGAGTCGGGTCAGAATTGGACCACGCGTTTTCCATATAATTTTTCCAGAGCAAAGTCGTCGATGATGATGATGATCTCCCTTAGGTAGGTAGGTATTTTAAACGCTTCTCGATTTTATTGAAACGAACCACAAAAGGAGGTGTTAATTTTTCGGCCCAACCATGTACCGAGGTACAAATTATTATTAAAATCCCTTCCAATAATTAGTATTTTTAGCAGTATTTAAAATCCTTCAATACTAGATAGAAAAAGAAATAAAAGTATATGAAAAAACACTACTTCGCAACGGAACTGCGTTCAAAGAAACGTTTATGACAGCTTCAATCTGTTTCATCTGTCAAAATCACGTCAAAATATGACATCGATGTTTCATTATTTGACAGCTTTTTGACAGTAATGAATATCAACAACAATAGAAAAAAACTATCGAACTAGGTCGGGAACCCTGGCTTTTGGCCGGCAGATAACCAAACGCAAAAAATAATACGAAATGTGAAATAAATGCATTTTTAAAGTTCTTATTCCCATGATTATTCACAAAATATGTGTACTAGTAATTATAACTTATTTGAAATACATAAATAAATTCTGTAAAGTACATTTTTGGGTTTTCACACGTTTATAAATGAAGTAACGAAACGCATCATGTCGGAGACGTATGACATTGCTAGATTGAAAATCAATTCTTGGGTTGCAAGTTTTAACATTTTGGATCGACAATTTCATATGGTACAAATGCCCAAATAAATACAACATATTTTTTTTCAAAATCTACGATTTTTTTCCTATAATTTCGTATTTTTGTCCTTGAGGTACACGGCTTGGCCTTAAATGTAGGGAACAAATTAACACCTCCTTTAATTTATTGAATTTCCTAACGTATTTTTGTTTGATGTTTGTTACTTAGATACACATCGATTGTTTTATTTGAATATTCGTTGTCATAGTAACCATATTGTCAGCCTCTGATTTCAGTTTTGCCCGTATTTTAATATTACTAAAAAGGTATTAAAATTAAAAATAAAATGATTTTACAATTTTATCCTAACTTATTCGTGTAGTATAAATGCACTTGTTCGTTATGCTTTCACGCCTAAACCGCTGAACTATTTTGATGATATTGGTTCGTAGACCCATCTGAAAAAAAAGTCATAATGACTACTCATTAATCGTAGTAATAGTGCCTGCAGGCAGTTGCTGGTTTTTTTAATCCTACCTAGACTTTTTAAGACGCCATTCGCGCGAAAATTTTTTTTTTTCTGCTGGCGTCAAAAAACCGCCGATATAGAACAAATGCATTCCCTTGTATAATAATAATAATATTCCACAACTATCACACAACGCCATTTAGTCCCAAGCTAAGCAGGGCTTGTGTTATGGGTAGTAGACAACTGAAAACATACTTATATATTTTTAAATACATACTTACTATAGATAAATTACACCCAGACACAGAACAAATGATCATGCTCATCACACAAAGATTTGTCCTGGGTGGGAATCGAACCCACGACCCCCGGCATAGCAGTCAGGGTCACTAACTACTAGACCAACAGGCCAGTCAAAATCTGTTCACACGTCAGCGCTTTTAAAGTGCCAGCAAAAGAAAACGCTCGTTTGAGTCGGGGCTTACCCGTAAGTATAATAAATACTTAGTTTTAACTTACCTACCTGTTCCGACACCTTTTTTTAACCTACTTCAAAAAAAGGAGGAGGTTCTCAGTTCGGAATATTTTTTATTTTTATGTACCTATGTTCCCCGATTTCTCGAAGACGCCTGGACTGATTTGGAAAAAAATTCTCAGGTCAGGTTCTGGTGATAGGATCCCAGGGAAAGCGAGGGTAACCTTCAAATTTTATAGGCAGATAGTACCAATTATATATATTTTCTAAAGCTGTTCGAGTATTTGCATCTGATAATCATCATTTCAGGTGGATGAGCTGATGATGGAAGGTACTCCTTAACAGTAAGGAGTAGGCATCGATTGATTTAGTTTGTGTTCGCATATCTCCGGAATTTGAGTCCGATTTAAGTAATGCTTTTTTTTGGTGTGCGAGGTATCATTTAACTTAGGGAACACTGCAAGTTTCATCAGAATCGGTAGAAATCGGTCAGTAATTTTTGAGATATGGAATTTTATTAGCTTATTGTGTACATGAGCGATGTAATTACCGGTGCGAAGGATTACAAAATTCTAGTGCACATGTAAGAGAATGATGTTCTTGACAAGAATTCGGGTTGAATATTTAAACTAAAAAGAGTTAAAAAATTTTTTTTTTCAAAAAACTGTAACCGCCTTCAAAAACAACCACAATCTACAAAATTACTTTTCATTCGGAAGTCGGTGGCTAAAAGACAATGAATAGAAAAAAAAAAACAAAGGCACCGACAACCGAAAGAAAAGTTATTTTGTAGATTATTTTACAATTTTTTGTGGTTGTTTTAGAAGGCGGTTACATTTTTCTTGAAAAAGTTTTTTTTATTATCACCTTTTCAATACACGATTATTTTGACATTGAAAAATTTTGCCTTTTTTTAATTGAAGTCGAAAATAAAAATTATAATAATGCAGAGAAGTGTTGCTTTTTATTATTTAGCTATTAGCCTCCTAGAGGGTTACACGAGCACAAAGCATGAAGGTTGGTTTTTGGGTAGTTAATTTCATAAAGACCTTCATATATTTATTTATTTTACAATTTTTTCGCTTAAATAATGACCAACATTTGAAAGGACCCCCCTACCCTAAATAAAGGGAAAATATTTATAAAGTGGGAACACTGTCTTATATTGCGTACGCATCACAGACTAGATAGGTACGCATGCTAGACGTGGTGCGTTCGAAAACGTTTGTCTAGTAAATTAAATGTAAAATGAAATGCGGAGAATATTTGTTTTTTTTTTTTAGTCAATTCTATTATATATTATTAACGTTTTTGTACAATTATTTTCTTATTTAGTCACTGAATTTGGATTAGTACTGGTTATTTTTAAATAAAAATAAATATTTGTCAAAAAGTCGAGTTTCAGAACGATCCCATATGCAGGACTCTGGGCTGCGTTTATATCCTTTATCCAGTTTAAAGGAGATGGAAAGTTCAAGTATGTGGAAAAATTCAGACAGCTATAGAAATGGGACCTAGCACTGTATAACGCTGAATAGCTAAATATTCATATTTCACATAAAAAAAGTTTCTAAAACTTGTTATATCTTCATAATCATGATAAAAAAAACGTGAACACCTACCATTAAATGTACTACAAAAATTGCAAATATTGATATTGCTATAAACTTTTACGTAGGCGTTTAGTTTTATGTATCTACTATTTTATTTATTTATTGATGACCACATTTGTGACCCACTCAGATTAATTAAATATCTTCAAACTACTTACCAAATAATGTGATACGTGCTTAAACTTAAAATAACGACAGTTTTCACTGATGATATAAGTAGGTAAGTAGTTGTAATGATAAACAAACGATATCTTGATAAATCCTTTGTGAACTGGTTGTTGAACCCTCTAATTAGCTAAGGATACATTTAACAATTTCGAAATGAAACAAGAAAAATAGGAAATAGTATATTTATTCGATAATCTGTGATTCTTATAAATAAAGTCTGAAAGAATACGAAGCGACGGTCTGTGTTTAAATGTCATTTTATTACGTGGTGATGGAAATCTGGATGTGATGTTGTTAATTTCTGCAACTTTGAACTGTTTCTTTCCACTACATGGCGATGGCTTTGCAATATTCTCACAGAACGACCACAAGCTAAGCACTCCGTTGAATAGCCGAATAAACGAATTTCACCAGTTGCTCCTGAATGCAGCAGTTCAAAACAAGGATGACAATGTTGGCTGAAAGATCGGCCTGTGCGGTTATAATTATATAGCCACGAGCTCCTCTCGAGTGTATAGTGTATAGCAAAAGGAATAATCACAACGAACAATATTATTAAGCAGAGCGCAGAGCGGAGCGTTCAAATGACATCTGACGTTTGTTTTTTTCTTAAAGATGGGATTGGACTCAAATAGTCACAGAAGCGATAATAGAATCGATTGAAATCGTTAGAAAGTAGTATCGATCATACTTCAGTTTTTTTTTTTCTCTTCCACTACAGCAGGTGTAGCATGGCGCCGTAGAAAGAGGTTTTCTCGACGTAAGAATAGACAAATGACAGAACGTAGAAATATTTTTAGCGGTTTAAGCATGGTAATGTAGGTAATAAATATGGAAAAAAAACGTTCTTTTCTTCAATAGTGTACGAATAGTGTCATATTTGTGCAAAAAAACAGTCGATTTGTGTAGAAATAACGATGAAATAACCTTGTCTTTTCTTGGTAGAATAGAGATAGAATCGCCATGCTACGCGTGCTGGGCAATATTCTCTTTCCACTCCTACCTTTCACGATGTTGGGCGTCTTCCTTCCAGTTCGGACAGAACCTGTCCAGTTAATATTATTCTGCACAAAATATGAACTAAGATTAAACTAAGAAGCTCATTCCGAAGCTTTTAACGAAAATAATGAAGTTGAGTTTAGTGGACGCATGAAAACACAATAAAAAGCAACGAAACGACTCTGAATCTATCGATTCCCGCCAAATACTGTTTCAACGCCAATTTTTAATTTCAGCAAACAAATCGTTTTAAATCACATTAGTAAAAATCGATTAAATACAGTTTCATTTTAACAATCTGGAAAAGCGTTATTACCCTTCCCTAGTTTTCATTATTTCATCGTGACCAAGTCATGTCAATAATAAAAACCGGCCAAGTGCGTGTCGGGCCACGCACAGTGTAGGGTTCCGTAGTTGCCCATCAAAATACTTATGCGAACTAACTAAACTGATTCGCTGAATTTCATTTTAAAAAGAAGAATTTTCAAAATCGGTCCAGGAGTCTTAGAGAAATCGGGGAAAATACATAAATAAAAAGATTACGACGAATTTAGAACCTCCTCCTGTTTTGAAGTTAGTTGAAAAAAAAGTTGACGATAAAAACCTACATATCCCCAAAAACATACCGTAAAAACATACCTATTAAAACTGTAAAAATAAAGTTGACAAACTTACATTTGCAGTTGATTTATTGTTTCTCCGATACATTTTGTTTTAGAAAAATTTTATCCAAGTACAATTTATAAGTTGGTCGGCTATTACTCGTAAAGTTGTAAAGCCTACTTGGTCATGATAATTTTCTTTTAAAATTCGTTATATATACTACTGTTGTGAATTTTTTCACACCCCCAAACACAACCTTTTAGCTGGTAGAGGGGGGGGACACTCGAGTCGAGCAAAATTTAGCACTTTAAAGCTTAATATTTCACAAACGAATTTTTTTATCAAAAAATTGTTAATGGAAACTCTCAATATTTTTTAAAGACCTATTTAATGATACCCCACACAAAGGGGTACGTGAGAAAAAAAAAAAACATCCCCACTTTACGTGTACAGGAGGTACCCTAAAAAAAATTATTTTACGAGATTTTATTTTACCACTTTCTTGGCACAACAAATCCGTATATTTACACCAAATCACAGCTCTCTAGTACTGTGCGTCTCTGAGCTAAACTGCGGACAGACGGACGGACGGACGGACGGACGGACGGACGGACGGACGGACGGACGGACATGGCGAAACTATAAGGGTTCCTTGTTGACTACGGAACCCTAAAAAATGAGCGTAAAGCAATTCAGATACTTTTTTATGTTTAACATTTTATATAAGTCTTAGGAAATTATTAAACATTGAACAATTCATTAATGAATTTTCAAATACTACGAGTTAAAATGAAATTCTTATAGGCGACTGGGGCACTCATTTAGCCATACTGCCTAAATGTCAAACACCCCGTTTAAGTACACCGCGACGTGAAAAATGAAGCTAACTAAAATTTAATCTGCCCCGTTTACGGTCATTCGCTGGGATAAGTTTTTACTAAATGGAATTTACTGATAAAATATTGCGACCTTTTTACCTCGCAATATTTTATCCTGCTGTCAGACTGACATTACGTTTTGTTGTTTTGCTCGATATCCGCAGTAAAAACGAATATTATTTTTGAGAGTAAATATTATTTGTGGATTATGGATTTGTATTAAACCGGCAAATTGATTATTTGTTCAATAAACTGAGCTGTCAATTGAATTTGACAACTAACATTGACAGAAACTTATGACTCCGTTCAGCGAACCTTCGCTAGTTTAATTTTTTCCGGCGAAATACCGCCGGAAGATTTAAACGCACCCCAGCCCAGGGCTGCGTTTAAATCCTTTATCCAGTTTAAATTTATACTGACTAAATGTCAAACACCCCGTTTATGTACACCGCGAGATGAAAAATGAAGCTAACTAAAATTTAATCTGCCCCGTTTACGGTCGTCCGCTGGTATAAGTTTTTACTAAATGCAATAAATTTTTGCGACCTTTTTACCTCGCAAAATTTTATCCTGCTGTCAGACTGACATTAAGTTTTGTTGTTTTGCTCGATTCGCGCCATAAAAACGAATATTATTTTTATTTTAGAGAGTAAATATTATTTGTGGATTATGGATTTATATTAAACCGGCAAATTGATTATTTGTTCAATAAACTGAGCTGTCAATTGAATTTGACAACTAACATTGACAGAAACTTATGACTCCGTTCAGCGAACCCTCGCTAGTTTAATTTTTTCCGGCGAAACATCGACGGAAGATTTAAACGCACCCCTGGCCACCACTCCTTGACCTTTAGACATGGCGCTAGTGTCTATTTCATTACATCAAATGCATTAAAAAATGAGTACCTAGAAATTTCCGAAAGTCATGAGTGGTCGGATTTTAGTGACTTCTCAGTGATGTCGGCTGACAATAATCCCTGTATTTGTTACAGAGATTTTGCAGTATTTTACTCTACAGAGTCTGCTTTACTTTCCCAGTTTACTTAAGATTGAAAATTCATATTCAGGGTATCTTGTATATTTAAATATATTTTGCCACCGGAAGAATTTCATTTTTTTTTTTATTTCCACCCGAAACTAAACTATTTCTTCAGAATGCCACTTATTTATATGTAGAATGAGCCACTGTTGCATTATCTTGTCTTTTGACTCGGGACACTACTTGACTAATTTTGAAAGTCTCAATGTCATGATGAATTGAAATGGTGTTAGAAAAGTAGCTAAAAAGTTTAGCCACAAGTTACACTTTTTAGCTTTTTTTCTAGCACCTTTATTAAATTAGCTAACTATCTATGAAGTTGCTAAGATGGCATCACTGATGCCGATTTGACGTTGTGTCAAAAACGATTTGATGACCTATCAAAATTGGCATGTCATGCCATCAAATTGGCATTCCACCCCCATACACGTTCAATTCTATTTGAGCAAATTGGCAGTTTTATGCCGAATTGACAAATAGGCAGTATGGTGTATGGCTACCATTAGATGCCTTTACGATCATATTTGATCGTTTTCTTTTGGTACATTGTTTTCAGGTTGGAGCTGGGTTTCAACCCCCTATAACCAACTATGTCATTTACAGTTTTGACTGTGGTACAATCCGATAAATGATAAATACTTAATATGTTTTTATTTTACGGTGGCACTTGTATTCTTTGGCGATGTAAGATAGCATCCTGGATGATTGCGGGTATGACAGACCCCGCAACTGGACTGATGGCCTAGTCGTTTGTTTTTAAGATTGAGCGAAAGTAAGATTTTTTTCTATGAAGATCTCGGACTATTCCCCTCACCTAGTGGTTCATGTCGGTTATCAAGCAGCTTGTCGGAGCAGTGCGGGGGCCGCACGGCCGCCAGCGAGGCGGGGGTGAGCGCGGCCACCGCGGCGGCCGTGTTGGCCACGTCCCCCCAGCCGCCGTCCGCGCGCTGTCGCTCCACCAGCCACTTGCGAGCTGCTGGGAAGCTCCAGTGCTGGTGTGCGCCTGGACCTGACTCCGAGTCTTCAAGGGCCTGGAATGGAAGCATTTTTTTGAAAATGATGTTGTTCTGCTCCTCAAACGATGGCCTACATAATAAATCTAATCGATTCGTGTTGAGTGCTCATAATAGGAAATGATAGATATTTCCAAAGCTGTCATATTCGTAAAATTAGTTCTGAGCAGACTCAATTTAAATTCCCATGGACAATATGGACATGCTAAGAATAAGTGCTTAAAAGTAAAGAGAGAAATCGAATTCAAAGCACCAAAAGAGGACAGGCTGGCGTTCTGAAAGGTCCAGATTAGGAAACCGGAGATATCTCGTAAAGCCATGTGGCTACGCTACGTCTACATCTTGTACGTTTACGCTACGCTACGTCTTGCGTGGCTACGCTACGTCTTGTAGTTGCCACTCGAGACTTTTTCTATTTCATCGATTGTCAAGTTGAGAATGTAGCCTGCCCATTTCCATAAAATAAGACGACAATAACTCTGGTTCCTTGACGGAAATCCTTCGTTCTCGATTTTTTTTTTGTCATTAGGTTTGGCAGTCAAAGGGGAGGCATTTGCTCCAGCAGTAAACGTCTGTTGAAGCTAATACTTGGTATAAAATCGTCTGGCGCCAAACATTCTTCTGAAATTGACCAATAAATAACATTATGGTGACCGGTTTACCTGAATAGCCAGCGCGGTGGTGGTGAGAGTACCGAAGCTTCCATCAGTGTGCTGCTGCCTGGCCAGGCCGGCCATGGGGCGGCGCACGAAGTGGATGAGGCTGCGGTGACGGTGGTCCTGCACCACGCAGCGCAGAGCCAGGATCACCATTGAGATCGTGTCTGAAAGAAGAAATTGGGATTTAAGTCTGCTGTAGAAATTGTTCGGATGGTCGTTGATACGTCGCCGTCGTCTTCTAGATATACCTAAGTTTGGAAGTAACGGTAGAATTCGTGGATCGATCATCAAAGCACACAGAATTATTTAGGAGATCGTCTATATGGATAATCCCAGAACGAGAGATCACCATTACCAAAATCACATTTTTTTTTTGGATTGTAAAAATATCATTTAGGAGTACCCTGACTTTGGGTGAAGCGTAAGAGACTGTAAGACTCTTACTGACTTAAACCCACCATGAGTCCCTTCAGTTGATCTTTTTAGTCCCCAGAGCCGTGTAACCCTGTATAGAAAGAACCGTCACAAAAAATCAAATATAACTAGGTACCAGCTGAATATGCTCTTGACAATGCACTTACCAAGACTATGATCAGAGGCAGCATTAGCAATATCCAGCAGCCTTCTAATATGGCGACGCCTCACATGAGCTGCTGATGAGCAAGCAGCCAGGGTCGCATAGGCGAACTCCAGGTCATGAGGAGGCTCCCGGTGAAGGAGGGCCGCCACCAGGTCACGACCGTGGAAAGAGCGAGGGTCCTTGCACAGGGCTCCCAGCGCTAAGGTGTAGGCGGCCAGGCGTCCCAGGGGAGGGGGAGACTCGTGGTGTCTGTGGAGTCGAAGACAGATAGTAAAAATAAAATAGAGTTATTTTTTGGGAAGGCCCATCTTCTTCCTGTTTCATTATGATCATCAGCCGGAAGACGTCCACTGCTGAACATAGGCCTCCTGTTTGCTGTTCCTCTTCCTGTTTCCTTTAGAGATTTTTTTACGAAAAAGATAAACAAATAAATAACGATAAAATTAAAGGAACGTGAGGTAAGTAATCAAATCGTATCATTCAGATCCAATTCTTATTTATTTACTAGTGTTTGCCCGCGGCTTCGCTTGCGTTATTTTAGAATTTGAGAAACAATACGGATCGTGTGGCGCCATCTGGAATATGAACGTAATTGTTTTCTCGGAAACACCTCTTCTGTTATTCGGAATGTAAGATACCTTATATCCGTGTCTATACTCCTGACAACGTATATGCAAAATTTTGGGACGATCGATTCAGTAGGTAGTAATGCGTGAAAAGGTAAAAAACAAACATACTTGCATTTTTATTATTAGTTCAGATCAATAATGTTATATCTAGGTACATAGTTTGCATATGAAATGACCTTATTTGAGCGACATTAATTTCAAAGAACCGTGTTTATTTTAAACATTAGACTATCATTTTTGGGTCGATTTACAGTATCGCTGCAAATTGAACGTACGATAGCATTGCTCTTCTCCCTTTAGCATACCGCGTGATACCTAAAAAATAACTAATTATCTGACTCGATGAGTACAACTTGTCGTCGTTTAAAACAGAATCTATGCACTGGTTTGAGCACCAATTCAAAACATAAATAAACACAAATTATAGAAACCCTGATTTTTTTCTAATCTTTAAAATTCCACACCTCGAAACAATTACAATTTAAAAAAATATCCAACTTACTACCTACAATTTAAATCGGTGTAGATTTATATCCTAGAGAAGTATTGAAAAAAAATAGTAATTATTTAAAATCGCGAATAATATTGAAACAAAAGTATGCACTTTTTTTTTAATTATTTAAAACTCTCAGTACAAATAAAAAAAAAACTCAAAAAGAGAAAAATAAAACTGCGGGATTTGATCCAGAGACCCCTTGCACGAAAGTCAAGCAGGTTACCGACCGGACTGTCTAGTACGCTGACAGTGATTTTCAAATAGCGGTTCTTGTACAAATGTCAACAATGACTGAAAATCAACATATTATAAAATTGCTAATCCCCCAAGGGGAATAGCGTAATTGTACATATCCTATTAATTGAAGAGCAGTTTAAGGAATATTTGAGGAAAAATTGACTAAATAATATCCAGAGGTTTAGCTTCCAACTATCAACAAACATCTAAATACAACGAAATTCAAAATTGCTTATCTCCCAGGCAAAATAGCGTAATAATACATAGCATATTAATAGAAGCATATTATTAGGAATATTTGAGGAAAATTTGATCGACAACTTTACAGTAGTTTCGGAGATAGATCAAATCAAAAAAACATAAAAAATTTCGAAAAAAAATAAAAGTTGATCTGGCATTAGAATCGATCCCATATCTCGAAAAAAATACAAAAAGAAAAAAATATTCAATGTACAGGAATGACATCTCTACGATTTTATTATATGTAAAGATAAAGATAAAGAAGATAAAGATAAAGATAATTTTTCGTGTGACGAATTAATACACGATAACAAATTTTAATAGGTAATAGTTCTTCCCAAAAAGTACATTTTTATATAACTGCCTCAGCCTGAAATCATATCATCATAAATTATTTACCAACACTGGGTCTTTGCTATAGCATGGTCTACAACTACAATAAAGGGATATACACATGTATACTTAGACATACTTGGACATCATGAGCAGTATCTCAATCTCCATCTGTTTCGCTGACAGTTGCATCTCCAAGCCTTGCTGCTCGATCTCCTTGCCAGTGTTGTTGGCCAACTGCAACATTTCATGAAAATAGTTATAATGGCTCACGATTTAATGCATCATGATTTAATAGGCTGGTGATGATGATGATGCCCCCTCGTACGGTATACTAAACAGTATAGTGCTTCCAAACACTAGACTTTTTTTTAACGTGGTAAAATCATCAAGTGAGTCCTCCCACTCCGGGCAGGGCGGGAGGGACTGTCAGACTTCTACTGACTAAAATCCACGGTGTCCTTCAGTAGCCTGTTATGTTTCGGGGTCACGGTAAGAAAATAATCCCGCGACCCCGGCTCCAAACACTAGACTAACAAAACATTGAAAACATACATTGAAAATAACGATATTTAAACTATTTTTATAGTAAGATTTATGCTACGTCTCAAAGTTACATTTGCTTCTCCCTACTCGTAAATGCAGAGACATAATCCGCCAAGCAGACACGGTAATCCGCGGATTACAGCAGATGCCAATACACGATACGAGATGTATCGGAAACGCGTCTGATGATAGCTTCTACTACCTGACCTAGTTGCATGCTGGTTTGTCGCCAAGTGGTAATAATATGTATTTGGTTTTGATATGTGTACTCCTGATTATTATGTCCATAATGTAAAGGAGGTTTTAATCGTAACGTTTTTCATAAAAAATTGAGGCGGGCTTTCACCAAAAGTTAAACATGTTTAAAATTTTATTTAGTGTCAAAATTCTATTGAATTTGACACTAAATTGACACTAAATAAAATTTTAAACATGTTTAACTTTTGGTGAAAGTCGCCCTAAAAAACCAAAGAGATTTTTGCATTTGATGTACCAGAGGCACTAGCATGACTTTTCACGTTCTTGTGGCGTGTTTTTGGGAAGTTTTACGTTTCCTTGTTAGAAGGAATTATAGTTCCTCTGTCGTCACGAGAGGCGATTTTTATTTTTTCATACAATAAACGCCGTAAACATTTTAAATACGCTGTGAAGGGAAATCTTGTACTAACAGTCTGTAGTGCTATTCGTAACGTTCACGTTCAAAGTTAGCTCACAATCGAACTCATCTACAAAGTAATTAATCGAGAATCTTAAACGAAATATTATAGAAATTCTCTAAACATTATGTCCGAAATCCGAACATCGTATTCCGTTGAGAATCCGAAATAATTTACGTAGAAAAAATGCGTACTTATACAACGTGTAACGCCAAAAGCGCAAAACCTCTCGTGGGGTAACTCAGCCCATGTTACTGAACAATTTTCGTTTTTAGACTTTTGGAAATTCGCAAAAAAAATAATTTGGTTTGTCATACAGATAAGACCGACCATGCAATTTCTCATTTTGCTTTTTTTTTGCGAATTGTATCAGTAACATGGACTGGAGTTACCCCACACGTTGCACCCCCCTACACGTTGTATATAGAAGTTACACAACCATGCTATTTACCTGCAAAGTCAGCATAACATGATGGGTATCGTTGCCCCAGCCCCAGTCAGGCTGGCGGTGTTGCAGTAGATACTGCAGCGCCTTCTGTATCGCCTGCCCCTCATTCAGGGTCTCGGTCTCCCATGCCGTTGTGGTGGAAGTCATCACGGTGGTGGTAGCGGGAGCCTTGGTGGTCGCTGTTGTTGGCGGCTCCGTTTCTAGAAGAAAATGATAAAGTAAAGTAGCATTCACGTGAGCTATAATTGTATTGGGCCGCAATATTGTGCTTTAATGCGATCCGGTAATTTGACACCTCGTGTTGTTGTATTGCACTAACTAAGTAGGTACACGTAAAAAGGGTTTGTGACTGATTACTGTAGCTTACATTCTATTTTTTTTTATGGAAAAACAATTGAACTATTTTATTTTTTCATATTTTAAATCTATATTTTTTTTTGTACTAATAATATCTACAAAGATGAAGAAATCATAATAAGGTACATCTGTAACAAAAAAGATTTAAATCAAAGTGATCGCAAACTTTTTTTTGATGTGTGAAGTTCGTTGACAAACCCAGATTTTGGATTTCTTGAACTTGATGTTAGTATAGATAGAGATCAAATCTGAGCGTTACAATTCATAAAACGTTTAGAATCTTCTATCTTCTATATAAATAAAAATGAATTGTTGTTCGTTAGTCTGATTAAAACTCGAGAACGGCTGGGCCGCTTTGGCTGATTTTGGTTTTGAATTATTTTGGAAAGTCCAGGGAAGGTTTAAAAGGTTTTAGTTTTTAATCGTTTCTCAGGCGGTACGGAGTTCGCCGGGTCAGCTAGTTAATAATAATAATTTGACCCTGAAAGTAGCTTTGTACTGTAGTGGTAATGTTCTGGATAAAGGGCTAGTTTTAAACTAGTTTAAGTCAAACAACGCATAGACAATCTGACTGGAATCCTAATTAATTTGTATCATAAGGCGTAGATTTGTGCTAGTAATTAAAGTTAATATAATTATTTAATCTTAATTATTTTGCTCAAACTAAGGTCCCTACAAAAGCAGTGGTGGACGTGGAACCAACACTGACTTATGAGTTATATTTATATGTAGCGGGTTAGAAGTGTTCGAACCCCGCCAGGCACATTACTTTTCGTAATTTATTTCATGACCACTGCTTTCAAAACAGTGAAAGAAAAACATCGTGAGGCAGGCCTGGCGCGGTGTAGCCACGTCAACGGGGCCCCCACGTGTCATCATCATCATCAGCCTATTAATGTTCCCACTGCTGGGACACAGGCCTCCTCTCTGTGAGAGGGGGTCTCTGTGGGGGGGGGTGGGCCATAATCCACCACGCGGGCCCAGTGCGGATTGGTGGATGTCACATGTCTTCGAATTTTTGGTTCTAGGACATTAGGCCGGTTTCCTCACGATGTTTTCTTTTAAGTATTCTGTGGTAACCGGCATGTCCTAGAACCTAGAATTCGAAGACGTGTGACCTCTACCAAACCGCACTGGGCCCACGTGGTGATAACTCATTGCTGACTCGTAAAGAGACTTGGTCAGTGGCCCAGCAGTGGGAACATTAAAGGCTGATATGTTCATGATATTATTATTAGTAAAACTCACCAGTTTGGCAGTATCCCGCCGCGACGAACATCAAAGCGCATAGAGTTATTAAGTAACGCTGGCCCATGGTGGAGATCTGAAACAAAAGAGAAAGAACTATCAATCAAATGTAAAAAACTAAGTTTTGACGACATGGTTAGCGCAATGGTTGAGTTATCGACTACTACTCAGCGTGTCCCCGGTTCGATCCTCGCACGGACCATATAGGTACTTATTTGTTGTGTATGTGTGTTTTCATGTTTGTAAACGCACCCACAATACAGAACAAATTCCTAGTGCGGGGCAACGTTTAAAAAAAAACAAAAATCAATGAATAAGAAACTAGAGTAATAGAACTAGAGCGCGCGCTACGAAAGAAGGCCTTCGGAAATGTCAACAAGTTGGTTTTAGAAGTTTGACACTTCGACAATAGATGAAACCAAATATCAACGAAAGATGTTGACAAGGGATTGAAGAGTTCTGTGGATTGAAGGATTTTAGCTAGCAGGACATGATTGCGGTGGCTTAGTTGCTAAGAGTCAAGTCACACCGAGACGCAGACACATTCTTAATAGAGCTACTCGATATAGAAGTCTATTTCCTACACGAAAAGATACACTTTTAGCAACCCAGTGCTGCCTGCACTGAATGGGAAGGTCACAGTTTTTAGTCTTGTTCTATTTTTTCTTTACACAAAATGCTTTATGATTCGCGACGCAGGCGTAAATACGTGTAAAAAAAACAATTACCTAAATGAAAAAAAGTACTGGGAATATGGGTAAACCACATTGTTGACTTTTGTGACTGACTTATAACGTGGAGATGTCTGTTGTCCGCAGCTTAGCTGACGCCCTCCCCCCTATAAGCCTAAAACCATATTTAGGGACATACCGTCTCTTTAAAAATAACATCAAAATAATCATGTCCTCATACTCTTTAAAACTCATAGAGGAAATGCGAATGGCGAATTTAGCTTAAATATTAAATAAAATGTCAGGCCTGTAATCCCCTGCGGGAATTTTGTGGTGGACCCACAGTCAGTTATTCTTTAGATGTTGATGATAATTAAATAAACGCTCTTTTCGTTTTTGTCTTAGTGTCGCTAAAGAGCATAAAAATATTGTTACTAAAATAAACAGTTCTTCCTATCACTATAAAAGTTTGTAGAAAACAGGAACGGAAACGCTTAAGACATAACTTATTTTTTATGTCCATCGCACGCAGTTTGTTATAAAGTGTAGTGATTGAGAGCCACTTAAGATGGCAGCACGGTCGTCAGATACGACACGTAGCCAATCTTACCGATGTGATAACGCAGCAGTCAGGAGGTGGAGTAGAGGAATTAGATCAACAGTTTGGTTACTACGGTGTTAACTGGGCAGATTAGATTTCATTGTTGAATCTATTTGTTTATATTATTTTATTTTAATCTATTTTATTTCATCTGACAGCGTAGTTCTTTTAATAATACCCACTATTACAAGTGTTTCTTCACCTTCAAGTTTTATGCAAAAAAGTAACCTATGATCGTCTTATAGTAGGCATACACCATCCTGCCTATCGATACGATAGATTTGACGCTTGCAATTGTTTCAAATCGGCAGTTCGTCCATATACACCATACACCATCCTGCCTATCGATACGATAGATTTGTCACAACTTCAAATCTGCACCAGTGATGCCAACTCAGCAACTAGATCTGGCTATTATTCGATGACGACAGCTACAATTTCTAGCACCTTTTCATTTCATCATGAGACTATCGAATTACATTAAAAAAAGTGGTGCAAGCGATTTTCGACCTTATCGACATTTAAAATTTAGTTTTTTTTTCTCACATTCTCATTCGTTAACATTGCTTCTTCATTAAAATCCGGTGTTTGCATCGTTGTCAATAAGGTCGAAAATCGCTTGAAGGTCGGAAAACATTTGCTTAAGGATTGCAAGTTAAAAAAAGTGGTGCAAGCGATTTTCGACCTTATCGACATTTAAAATTTAGTTTGTTTTTCTCACATTCTCATTCGTTAACATTGCTCCTTCATTAAAATCAGGTGTTTGCATAAATGTCAATAAGGTCGAAAATAGCATGAACCTTTTTTAACTTGCTTTCGTGGTCCCTTGACACCTCTCAAGTTTTCAATCGTATTTTGGTTTAAAATAAAATGAATTACTCTTTTTTTACGAGTGTACATGCGATCCATGTGCGAAAAGCCTCAGTTTTCCTGGTAAGGCCACGTTCACATGGCGATTATTTTCCCGTATACTGTATACAAGATTTTATCGAATAGAGCAGTAATAACAGTTCACAAATGAAAACTTAAAAATAGTTTAAACGGCGTTCATACGGGAAAATCCCGTGTTTGAGAAATATAATATTTTACCGTGTACCGTGCAAAGTTGTCCTAAAACTGGTCAACTCTATTCGATAAAATCTCGTGTACGGTATACGGGAAAATAATCGCCGTGTGAACGTGGCCTAACCGTCCCTGTAGAAAAGTAGCTAAAAAGTTTAGCCACAAGTTACACTTTTTAGCTTTTTTTCTAGCACCTTTATAAAATTAGCTAACTATCTATGAAGTTGCTAAGATGGCATCACTGCTGCCGATTTGACGTTGTGTCAAAAACGATTTGATGACCTATCAAAATTGGCATGTCATGCCATCAAATTGGCATTCCACCCCCATACACGTTCAATTCTATTTGAGCAAATTGGCAGTTTTATGCCGAATTGACAAATAGGCAGTATGGTGTATGGCTACCATTAAGGGTTTCATCTATCTTTGATTTTTTTATCGTGGAAGTAGCATACAAAAAAAAAAAATAAGTAGTTTTCATTTTTGTATTGGTTTGAATTTTTTAATAAAATTCATAAACCTGCATTAATATGGGTATTGTCAGTGAATATTCAGTCAGTCTACCGCACAATATTCAGGACATGGCTACGCCGCGCCGCTTTGCTACGCCGTGGTGCTACGCTATGTCTACGACGCTACGCGTCTACGAGTTTGTGCTACAGGTAAATATCTGCAAACATTGGCTGTTTACATTTCGCGAACATGCAGCCTTTTTGAATACGCAAACTTTTTATTCAAACAAACAGCTTTTAAGCTTTTCACTGTGAGTTTTTTCTTGTTCAAATCTAGCTAATTTTAATGTTTATCAATTCACAAGATAGATTACAAAATTAAAATCAGAATTTAAATTAACCCGTCTTTCTAGCAGAAACACATCTCCCTCAATTTTCTCGAAAACACAATTTCGCATCAATCTCGTCTGATAACACTTCCTAATTTCAATATTCGTTCCCTTGAGCACATGTAAAACGAATTCTCTTAAAAGAGTATTTATTTACGTTCGAGCGTTTTAAAAAGACAGGCTCTATCGATTTTATATTACCCTGGTACTTTTGGTACAGACACCAGCAGGTAAACCTACTATAATCTGTTATATTTTAACAATTGAACATTAATTAACCTTCCACTATTGTGATAAGGTTCAAAATCCATTTAAAGAAAGACAAATAAAGGTACGATGATGTGCTGGCGTCTGTACAAAATTTACAAAATAAATCATGCAAGAAAATAACAATTTGTTAAAATACAGGCGCCGACGGGAAATATTGCCCGGTCATCTCCCTGTGTTGTTTGTGTTCCGTATCGGTTATCGAGACTCCGGGCAATTTAGAATTTTATCGATTTTGAAGATACCTACTTGTTTGGAAAGGAAAATCGGTCAGTGAGGTTAAATTAAGCAAAGTTCAAGATTCTTTTTGCTTTAGGAATTTTGTGAGATTACAATCACGTGACTAAAAAGTAATACGTTTGGATTTTGATGGATGGAGAGGAAGAGGAAGGTCAAAGAAAAGATGGTTGGATTGTGTGAGGAATGATACGTCTATTGTATTATGTAATAGAAGTCAATGACGCTTTGAAGTCTGAGAGGAGAGAATGGAAAAAGATAACGTGTTCCACCGGCCATAATTAAAATGAGACATGGGCAGGAAGATGATGGTGAATTTTGAAAATAAATAAGTAGAATACACATAATAGTCTTCTTAGATAAAGTTGTTTCTCTTAAATCGAACTATTTGACTTCTTAACTTTTATTTCTAGTACAAACAATCAATCGTACCCTTGTTCAGCCAGGTGAAAAACCTTACAAATGTGATTTTGAAGTACATATCATATTATATTTATGAGTAAAACTATGCAAGCCTAGATTAAATTAGTTGAAACTTGTATTTTTAACCGACTTCATAAAGGAGGAGATTCCCAATTTGTTTAATTAAATGTTATTGTTACTTAAACATGCCAGAATCGCTGTAAAAATCTTGATGTAATTTACTTGTATAGTGTTCTGTATTTGTCCCACAGCATCATACAACCGCGATGCAAAGTATCGTTAATCCAAGCTATATACTACTTCTGTTTCAACTTTTTTTCTGAATGAATTCAGTAGTTTTTGGGTAAAAGAGTAAAAAAAATCCATCCCAAAAAACTTTCGCATTAATAATAGTAGTAAGTCAAAACATCCTCTTTTATGAAGTACAAGTATTCAACTTACGGTTTCATAAAGTTTCTGAATTCAATAACAGTGCAAACTGCTTGCACGGCTCGGTCTCAGCGGACGACTTCAATTTGAATATGAAATAAATATATTGCTTCTCTTGTAAAACTTTGCACTTTGCACATGATTTTGGACTTGTATGGAACTTCTTTTTAAAATAAATTGTAGACGATCTTATTTTTATTCAATACATTCTAAATACTTCACGATTATGTCTTCTAGACAAATAATTCAAGAATTTAAGGAGGAATGAAAGGAAAAGCCTTTTTTGTATGCTGAAATCATCAAAAGAATCGTCAAACTGTTGCCCTTTGTGTTCCAGGGTCATGGAATCATGGCTTCACAGACGGTCCCACGACTTCGGTGAAGCGCTGACCCCGAGTAGAAATTGAATAAGGACAGGAAGATGATTCATCATCATCATCATCAGCCTATAATGTTCCCACTGCTGGGACACAGGCCTCCTCTCTGTGGGGAGGAGTGGACCATAATCCACCACCAGGCCCAGTGCGGATTGGTGGATGTCACATGTCTACGAATTTTTACGAGGAGCTCGTGGCTAAATACTCACAGCCGCACAGGCCGATCTTCCGGGTTAAGCCGCGCTTGCCGAGGTTGGTCTGTGGATGGGTGACCATCTGTCATAGCGAGTTTCCTCCGTGCCTCGGAAAGCACGTAAAGCCGTTGGTCCCGGCTGTCATTTGTAGATCTCTGACAGTCGTTACTGTTAGTCAGAAGCTCTAAAGTCTGACAACCAGTCTTACCATGGGGTATCGTATTACCCAGTTACTGGGTTGTGGAGGTCCGACAGGCAGTCGCTCCATGTAAAATACTGATATCCAGCTGAATCTGGTTCGACTGGAAGCCGACCCCAATATAGTTGGGAAAAGGCTAGGCAGATGATGACATGTCTACGAATTTTTGGTTCTTGGACATGCCGGTTTCCCCACGATGTTTTCCATCACCGATTTGAGAGCAGTAGTGATGACATAAGTTACACAAAGTAATGCGCCTGGCGAACCCACGACCTACAACTCGTAAGTTGGGACCGTTATCACTGGGCCACCACTGCTCGGATGATTATGACTTTATTTATTGTTGATTTTAATAAGTCTTTTATTTAATCGAGTTCTCTTTGCATCGACAGTACCTACATTCAAACCTCATAAATCGCATGAAATGTTAGAGACATTAAATCCGTAAATTACTTAGAACGACACTAAAAATAAAACCTTTTTCAAATGGTTCCAATAAATAAACGTTTAATCCTTTTAAAACCTCCATTTTATTTACGATTCCCTATTTAAAACACTCGCAACGTACTTACAAATAAAAAGAAACACAAGTACTTTTTATATGAGATACCAGGATATCAGAAATACGAGAAAATAAACAAGATAAAAGGTAAGATGGCGGCATTTGGCGAGGCGTGGGTAAGTGAGTGTGATGCTACTGAATATGTATGAGCACGCACATCATTTACCTGTGTTTATGTACTAGGAGAGCAGAGGATACTACAGGTTGACGTCTTATGGTGGTTCTAATGAGTTGGGATGGGCTTTTTAAGGAAATGAAGCAATTGAATTATAAGGGTGGGCTTTCGAAATAACCCGTTAGTTCAGCGTATTTGTTGACGCGTAGATACCGTGGGCACGCCAGGTTTTCGTAAGTGTTTTGCAAAACGTAATTTTTAAACGACTGATGTAGGTCATTGACATTTTCGATATTAACATTGTGGTCACATAGTAGGTACTTATGAATTTCTCTGCTAAACCCTTTGGAATCCCACTTGCTCTTATTCATTCAAAAATCAGCAATCAAAACGAAATTGATTGTATTTTGAGGCCATAATAAATAACTCAACTCCTTCAATATTATTTGTGTATGTAACAGAGACAATTTATCTACAGCACGACGCCCAACGATCCGTGTCTGATCTGACGCGTGATTGATGGACCTCCTGAGAAGTGCTACGATCCTAGTACCTCGAGAGATGAAGAATGGATACTGTAGATCTTTTTCTCTCACTTGGAGATATTTGAATAATGAAAGGTATTTTTGTCGCGAGAGAATTTGTTTCTGTTTTTTTTAAAACCTATATTTCACAATGTTTATTGCGGCGGTAAGACCCCTCTTTGAGGAGTGGCTGGAGAGAAGTCAATATGGAGTCCTTACCTTCCGCCTGACGCAGGTCCTCACCGGGCACGGGTGCTTCGGGAGGTACCTGTGTCTAATGCGGAAGGAGGAAACGTCTGGGTGTCACCACTGCGAAGATCGCCCGGAGGACACGGTGGAGCATACGGTGCAGGACTGCCCAGCTTGGGCAGTGCACCGACGTGTCCTCACGGCTGCGATAGGCGGAGACCTCTCGCGCCCGGCATTGGTTGCGGCCATGCTGCGGGGCGAGACGGAGTGGGAAGCGGTCAGCTCCTTCTGCGAGGCAGTAATGCTCGTAAAGGAGGAGGCAGGCTGCGAGCGAGAGAGGACAGCGTCCTCCCTCCGCCCCAGCCGCAGTGGTAGGCGCCCACGGCGACGGACGTCGCTAGATGATCTCCGGCCACCGTAGGCGCGGGCATGCGGGCAGCGAGTAAAGGGCAACTCGCTGCCCGACCAAGGACCATGCCCGAGTCGACGGCGCGTTAAAAAAAATATTTCACAATGTTTAATGTTGGGACCTTTTTAGAGCTATTGTCAAACAGAGAGGCGTGCCGAAAGCGAAGCGAAGCGTTTTCATTTGTAATATAGGGAATTGTTTGAATCCAGTCACATAGAAACGCGAAAGCGATGCGATAGCGTTAGCGATCCGAAGGCGTTGGCGATATTACAACTCAGCGAGGCGTGGCGAAGGCGAATGCGAAGCGTTGCCGAACTATTAGTAATGGCTGGCTTTGTATGCACGACGTCAAACATAAAACTAAGCGAAGCGTTAGCGAGGCGTTTCCGAAGCGAATCCGAAGCGAATCCGAAACTTGACAGTGCCACAGTGACACACACTGTCATGCCGATTTAAAAACTAATATTATTTACAAATTAGCTGTTCTGCTTTGTGAGAAATGTGGAATAATCGAGGACGTGCATCATATCTTGACCGAGGATGAGTGGAGCGAACGCTTCTGGTGAAATCTGTTTGGTCATCACGCTAGATATTGACGACAAGCGCAGGATGCCCACGGAATTTAACTGGTGCATATGTGGTAAAGCTATATACTGCTTAGCATATAGCCCGGGAGTGATGCTGAGGAAGCTGTTGTGGTGGCGTTAATTGGCACGCGCCACTGCTTGCTGTGTCCGGTGGCCAGGCCCAACATACTGGCCAAAACACCTCTCACAAGAACAATCCGTGTAATGAACGAAGATCATGA
Organism: Agrotis segetum; assembly: GCA_036375495.1. NCBI lineage: Eukaryota > Metazoa > Arthropoda > Insecta > Lepidoptera > Noctuidae > Agrotis > Agrotis segetum. The sequence goes on from JAQSVV010000087.1 coordinate 1,940,920, forward strand.
ACGGATGTATTTTCATGCGGCTTGAGTGAATAACGCGTACAAATATCTTTTAAATATAGCTATTTATGTAAGAAATCTATAAATACATTTTGTTGTTGTAATTTGTATTTTAATGTTGATAAGAGACATATCACTACTGGTCAGGTGCAGCAGCAGGCAACAGTGCTGCGCAAACACCTTTACAAAATAAAATATAATTATGAGGACCAGGTACCTAGTAACGCATTCCGTACCTATTCGTTTGCTATCCTCTTTATAAAAAGTAACGTATCTAATGGGTGCTTTTCCATTTGCCGGCATGACAACGGCGCCGGGGCCGGCGCTGGCAGTGCAAAAGCGAGCCATACCATTTCATACATTTTTGCTATTTTTGCCGGGCCGGCTAATGGGAAAACGCCCAATAGGTGCACCGTGTAAAAATCAAACAACTTATTATTCAATTATTTTATTGTGATATTATCTATAACAACGATGTCATGAAACCCCTGCTCTTTAACATTTTGTTGATGTGTTTTAACCGTACAAAACACACATTACAATTTTTTTTCAGAATACGCACGAATGTATGTTCAATCACATGATTATGATAATAGCATTATTGTTTCCAAAATAGGACTGGAATTGATAAATTAATATTAGTGAAGCCATACTTCAACAGTCAATTGATTAATGCAAAGATATCGTAACACAAAGTCGTGGCATTCAAAATATCATCATTTAATCCTCTGTTTGATGTCGTACTGTTCTCATCTTCAACAAAACGACGGCTGGGCCTCAACTTTTTCAATGCAAATCAAAGATACTTGGTACCTCCTCAATGAAAATATAACTTATTGTTTTCCTATATAGGTGGACCAATCCAGTATTCGAATAATCCGTTAACCGTGTCTTGAGAACTGGTAAAGTCTTAATACAGTCACAAATGTAAATACAAGTTGTGTTTGGTCAACAGTAGGTAAATGTCTGAATATTATTTTCAAAACCTAGTTTTAATCGCATACTGTGGTTTTTTAGAAAACTAAGTATGTGCACACACACAATGGCTGCACATTTTCTTGTTGCATATTAGTTCATTACTTTACGCAGTCGGTCGATTAGTAAACAATCACGGAAAATCAACAAAACAAAACATGAAATCAAGAATTATCTAAGCAATATCAATAGATGTCAATTTGTGACATGTTTACGGTATCACTATTTTTTTTCATTAATTTTTGGTTACGACTTCAAGGCCTTTAAGCTAAGCTTTATGCCATTTTTGGGTAGGAGTAAATAAAAACGGTTACGTTAACAACTCGTCTCATTAGCTATTTCGTCTCTTTCCCTATTCCGTCACAATCACTAATACGTCACCTTGAGCATCTGGTCATTTTTATTAACTCGTCTCATGCTCTATTTCGTCTCTGTCCCAACTCGTCCGACGCATTTGTACAGACATGCACATCAATAATTATATATCTTAATCTTTTTTTCGTAGTTTTTCATCTTAATCACAAACTGGCTTAAGCCCGCAGCTTCGCCGCGGTTTAGCTAATTTACTTTTGATTTATTGTACTAGTAACTAGTTTTTACAGCGTAGTAAAATCATCAAATGAGTCCTCCCGTCCCGGGCAGGGCGGGATGGACTGCCAGACTTGTACTGACTAAAAGCCGCGGTGTCCTTCATTAGCCCTTTATGTTCCGGGGTCACAATAATGAGATAAGTCCCGCGACCCCGGCTGGCTTCGGCCCTCTAGAGGGGGGGCCGCCATCATCATGCTGACGCTCGTTGAGGCACGCGCACACCTACAGTCTGTTCTTCCCGATACTTTTGACGTTGACTGTACGTCGTCATATGCGTCGGACGAGTTGGGAAAGAGACGAAATAGAGCATGAGACGAGTTAATGAAAATGACCAGATGCACAAGGTGACGTATTAGTGAATGTAACGGAATAGGGAAAGAGACGAAATAGCTAATGAGACGAGTTGTGACCGTAACCATAAAAACTTGTCTAAAAGTTCTTGTGTATGTCTATCTAGCAGGCCCCAACGAGATTTATCAACAGATGATAGCTTTTCATAAAGACAGTATTTTATACCTAAAGAAAATAAATAATATCGTAACACAAAATTACAGACCGGGCGGGGGAGATATTCAACCAATATAAATATAAAGATACGATTTTTTTTATTCCAAAAACGCCATAGAGGCATTTCGATACGTTGTACACCTTTTTAATTTGAGTGGAAACATAAGATCATGTACTAGGGATTTGACTTTGGTGTCCGCCTGTCCATCTGTCAAGACCCTTTTTCTGAGGAACGCGTGGAGGTATCAAACTGAAATGAAATACTCAAGTCCACCAGGCCCTCGAAGAAGAGAAAGAAGCAAGCGAAATTTGCTTTTTTAAGCTTAAAAAAAAAAACAAAATAAAGTCCATAAGAAAGATTTATTGTGGATAAAATAAAAATTTTAACAAATTCAAAACAAGATTATTTGAATCGGTTTTAGTTTTTCAGTTTTATTCATTACGTACACGTACACACATAAATGGGTAGTATTTAAACGCAAATCAAAAAATATCCTTTTGCTATGCAATAAGATTCCGAATTCCCATTAAAATTACTGATTGCACAGCAAAATGTTCAAAGTCAAAATATCACTAAATACACTACCGTTTTATTTTCAATTCAATGTCAAATGACCAGAAAATGTCGACGGAGCACCGCTTCGCGGTTGACGTCGGACGTCAAACAGGCATATATCGGCGTCTTTCTCTCCGTATAATACCTGACGGTATGCTTAAGAGATAAAATAGCACTCTCAGTGGATAGTCCAGCCCTGAAACCGAATTGTGTGTGAATTATATTATCTCAGCTAAGAGGTTTATTTTATTTTTTACGCTCAGGTCTGAATAAGCCTTTATTTTACATATTAGTGCGGGAGACTGATATATAGAAACTCTTTACAATTTTTCTCTATGAATGTATTACTCTTTATTTTGTTTGTCACTAGTGCTGTCACTAATATGTCTTAAATAATATTATGTTAATTTTAAGTATTTTAAAACTTTTTTAAAGGTTTTGGTTAAAGACGAAGCCTACGATGGAGCGAGCTTACCCTGAAAAAGCCTGTTCATTCTAACTTTGAAGAGAAAAGAATATGGATGCCAAATTCATTAAACACTTTGTTATGCCTCTCTGAGCTGCATAGAAGCTTCGCTCTAATCAGTATCAGTATTTGTGTTGAAGATGAGGACATGGAATTAGACGAGAGTCTTATCTCTGGGAAAAGTACCCTATTCGAACGGAGGGTTTAATGGAGGAAGATGATTTATTGACAAGACTTTGCCACACGATACCTTAGAATTATTAATCAATGGATTCTTGGAGAATGACCTATTTGGAAACAACGCGATTGTCATAATATTTATCTATTTAAAAGTTAAAATTATTCAGTTCAGTAGGTACTTCAAGAGACATAATTATTGCCAAAAAATAGTACCTATGGTAATGTTTTAGACATTAACAAAATATTACTGTATGGGCAGGATTCCTCGATATTGTTGATAAAGATGATTAAATAAACAATTTTAAAAATGTTGTTTTTATTTTTACATAGTATACCTGATAAGTATTTTTATATTAGCGGGTTGCAAAAGGGCCACTACCAGCCAGCGCCGACTTACCTACAGGTTTAGGACCAAACGGCTCAGTTCCTGACGATGGGAAGAGACCAGACGACATGACGTTGGGATATTGGAAGGCGGGTGGGCCTTTGGTGTGTGGCGGTATTTGTGTCGACACCGTTGCGCTATCTTATATTGCAAGCACAGTGGCTGTGCTGTCGCTTTTGCTGTGGTTGCTGAGACCCTCAAAAGGCGTGAAATATACAGCATTTACACCACTTCAACTGCATTTTTGACAGTGGTAACTAGTGATGACATCAGCTGGCGTTTTAGTGAACCAGGCAAAAGCCAGCCGATGCCAATTGGGTAATATTGTAGGTTGATTTGCTGGCGTCTGTACCACGCGAAGAAAACTTGAAAAACCTGAGTCGATTTCATCGATTAGCGCACCTTATCTAATAAAAAGAATTCAAACTGTTTTCTCTGTGAAATTTCTCAATAAATTATCGATGTTACAAGAAAGAAACTGAAGAAAAAGAAAAATCTGGCAACACAAACAACGTGCACGCTTCGGTCTCGCTTTCCCGTATTTGCTCTGTTTGACGTCGTTCTTATAAAGCCAGCTAATACAACTGCCACGCCTCGCTTCGCGGGCACGCCTTTCTGTTTGACGTGGTCTCAGTTTCGGCGCGATATCGCTTCATATTTCCATACATGACGTAACAAAAACGCTCCGCTTCGCCTTCGGATCGCTATAAATTCGGTACTGGCTTCATACAAAACGTCGGTTCGCTGCACCCAGTTTGACGTCTCCCTTCGCTTCGCATTCGCCTCGGAATCGGATCGGAATCGGATCGCCTCGCTTTCGCCTGCCTGTTTGACAAAGGCTTTAGTTTCGCCATTTCCGTCCGTCCGTCCGTCCGTCTGTCCGCAGTTTAGCTCAAAGACGGACAGTACTAGAGAGCTGTAATTTGGTGTAAATATACGGGTTTGTTGTGCCGAAAAAGTGGTAAAATAAAATCTCGTAAAATATTTTTTTTTAGGGTACCTCCAGTACTTACACGTAAAGTGAGGATTTTTTTTTCTCGCGTACCCCTTTGTGTGGGGTATCATTAAATAGGCCTTTAAAAAATAATGATAGTTTCCATTAACAATTTTTTGATAAAAAAAATCGTTTGTGAAATATTAAGCTTTAAAGTGCAAAATTTTGCTCGATTCGAGTGTCCCCCCCCTCTACCAGCTAAACGGTTATGTTTGGGGGTGTAAGAAAATTCACAATAGTAGTATATATAACGAAGTTTAAAAGAAAATTATCATGACTAAGTAGGCTTTACAACTTTACGAGTAATAGTCGACCAACTTATAAAATGTACTTGATATCATATTTTCTTAAACAAAATGTATCGGAGACAACTGCAAATGTAAGTTTGTCAACTTTATTTTTACAGCTTTAATAGGTATGTTTTTGGGGATAGGTAGGTTTTTATCATCAACTATTTTTAACTAATTTCAAAAAAAGGAGGAGGTTCTAAATTCGTCGTAATCTTTTTTCTTATGTATTTTCCCTGATTTCTCAGAGACTCCTGGACCGATTTTGAAAATTCTTCTTTTTAAAATTAAATTCAGCGAATCAGTTTAGTTAGTTCGCATAAGTATTTTGATGGGCAACTACGGAACCCTACACTGTGCGTGGCCCGACACGCACTTGGCCGGTTTTTTTTGATTTTTGTTTTACCTGGCATCGAATGAGACCTCCGAGACTTGTACTGACTAAAAATAAGAAAACTAGTGTTGATTTTAAAAACAACCAACCAATCTCCTCACATCACACTCCATCTTCTCCTATTTACGAGTACAATACATTTTGATGAGCCGCAAGGAAATCCCTGTTGGTGTTAATTACATTACCTAAGGAAGAAAAAGAAACATCCTTCGTAACATAATTATCGTATAAGTTAGGCGGCTCCTAAATTTTTTCGAAACAAGAGTTCCTTAAAAGCTCGTCGGAAGAGTACCTATTTCTTTTTTTTTTTTGTGGAAACCATAAACGCTATTTGTTGCCGCCAAGTACCATAAACGAAACAGAAGCTAGTGTTCATCAGCAGGGCTATTGGCTAAGTTGATAGTCACTGACCAGCGGTTGTCCACTGAACATGAATGGCTTGATTCCTGTTACGAGGCTAAGTTGAGAAGTGGAGTGCCTCAAGAACGTTAGAATAGTTGATTTTAGGCAACATTTACATAAAATTTATCAGTTTCATTGCAAATGCAAAAGCCAATACGAAATTTACCTTTTGACAGCTATTTGATAATCACCACATACCGCTATAGCCCCGTAGATCTGTAATTTTTTTTTTATTGCTATATAACGCAGACTTAGAGCACGCTATCTGTGGCATGCAGGAAAGAGATTTATTATAATTGTTATTTTTTTACTGTAGTGAAATCGTCACACAAGTCCTCCGGCCCTGTTAGGAGTGGATGGGACTGTCAGACTCATACTGAAATCACGGTATTTATTTTATAGCCTTTTACGTTCCACGGTTACAGTTACCTGTTTAGACAGCCCCGAGGTCTTAGACGTTAGAAATAGTTTTCGTTTGATTGTTTTTCTCAATTTCTATGTGATATTTTTTTCTTTGATATTTGTCTAGGGAAGACACAGTCCATCCTCTAAATCTATGATTGCTATAGTATATTGACACTAAAAGCTCTTTCAACGTAATTCAAAACGTGCTGAGCTGAATTCGCTCTTACATGCAACATGTTAGAGGTTGTTTACTTCGGTCAGTCGTGCAGAAGCGTCACAGGTGTGCATTTAGGTGACGAGAGCTAATTTTCCGTCTACTGCACTAATTGAAGAGGCGTCCACGCAGCGGCTCGTAAACGCTCGAGCCGTACTTGCTATATCCATACATATTGTTATATTCACGCGTTTAATTTTATGCTCGACGGTTTTGGCGTTAAGAGTCGCGGAAAATCGACTAAGGGCCCGTAGCTAGCTCTTAAAACGTTTTAGACGTGTTTCTTTTTTACTTTTTTTCGTGTTTGAAGTTCGAATTGTGATTTTTTTTTCGTTAAAGAAGTTTTCCTAGGGGAAATTATCTGAAAGTAGGTTTTAAGTGGTTGTGTTTATCCGATATGAACATTTTTTTTAACGAGATATTTAACGGGGCTTGTAAAAATGTACTGAATTTTACGAGCTTTTTCGATCCATTTCTTTTTCGATTATTTTCCATACGAAATTAGGGGTGCTTGTACACGGCGCATGTAATCCGCGCAAGTAAAGGTGCGGCTGACCCGCGCGAGCAACACGCGCAAGCTACTTGATCAAGCTGCCCGCGTGGTGCTTGTACACGGCGCATGTAGCTTGTGCATGTTGAGGCACTTGCGCGGGTTACATGCGCCGTGTACAAGCACCCTAGTCTACAATTAATTGCGGCTGTGTGGTACATAGACACAAGAGTTATTAAACCTCACTATTATTGCTTAATTCCTTTCAAATGGAGAATTAAAGGTCATGAAATAAAAACTGGTCATGAATTATTTTCCAAAAGATGATTGTGGCCATACTATTATTTTTTTTAGCGTGGTAATATCATCAAATGAGTCCTCCCACCCCGGGCAGGGCGGGAAGGACTGTCAGACTTGTACTGACTAAAATCCACGGTGTTCTCCAACAGCCCTTTATTTTTATTTATTTATTTACTTCAGGCTTCAAGGCCCATATAAAATACTATAATACAATACATTACATTACATAAAACTTAACTAATATTATAATAATACAATATGTTGTTTATGTTCCGGGGTCACGGTAAGGAAATAAGTCCCGCGACCTAGCCATACTACATATCAAACATAGATTACTTACCACCATTCTAAAGTTACATTCATATTCCCCACTTTAGAAGATAAATTACTCTTGTTCACAATCATACATTTTCAGAGCATTACTCTTACCACCTACATACGCACTTAAGTATATTATGTATAAACAGATTACAGATCATGTTATTTTGATCGCTACGTTGTATGTATGCTAGATGATATGGTGACGATAAATTAAAATGTAATTTATTTGCGACATGCTGATGATGTTTTCTCGGATCATCTAAGTATGTGCAGTGGCTGCGAAAATTTGTCAAAACAGCTAAAAAATACTTCTTGCAAGTTAAAGGTTGTGGCGTACCATACTTCTTGCAAGTTAAAGGTTGTGGTTCTTGGATTTATTGCTGTGGGGCGAGACGGAAGGGTGATGTTCAAGTGAGAATAACTCCTAAGATACTTAATGTAGAGTGATAATTTTGACATCATTTTATAGCCTGACTCAAATACTTTTGATTTAATGCAAAAACTCTAGCAAAATTCAGGGGTACTTATCGAGCTAGAGTTAAAAAAGTGAAATTATTCAGTAATTTTTGTGTACAGTTTCGTGTTTGCCCATGTTTTTTGGTTGTTTTTACATTTTATTTAAAATACTTTCGTAAGTTTTTAATAAGCCTCAACGTTTAACTTTGCAATAAAGTCATTTGCATGAATGTAGGTGCCTTGGATTCAAAGATATTTGTATTTCCCCAGTTCGACAGATCAAAAAATTAAAATGGCTGCCATTCGCGAAGTTTTGGAGTAAGAATTTTTTTTAAAGCATTTTTGTCGATGAAAATGAGCCTAGAATATCCCCTTCAAATATCGCTAACTCGTGCCCGGACACACTGCATATATAATTGCTCGTGACTGTACATTTGTAAGTCTGTGTGACCCTTTGACGGCATTGTTCTTAGTTTGCAACGAATTTCGATTCAAGTGTTGGTGAACAGCGCAGAATGTATTCCGAAAAATGTTAATAAACTTATAAATTATTGTACTTTTTAACGTTTTGACTGACTGGAAGTTTTACAGGACACCATAAAATTATCTAGCTCTATAAAATTAGCTATATAACATCATTTTTTGAACACAATCCAAAAAGGTATTTGAAAATTGAAAATCACTTTTCTTTACAATCAAAACAAGAAAGAACTGACCCAACAGGTTTAAGAAAAGGCAGCAAAAATCTCACCATTATGGATTTTTGAGGGTACAAATCCATGTCGTCCCCAATTTAAAAATAGCCATGCCCGGAGCCGACCGTCCGTGTCACAAGAGGTCTAAGGGACCACCTACATCAGTGGATAGCACATTCACCTGTATTATTACTGACGTTGGGTCACAAATAACTGCTTATTTATGGAAAGTGATATTGTAAGGTTGTTTACGCTTGAAGTTGAGTTTTGAGAAGGATAGACACTTTTGATAATAGTAGATACCGGTATTACACACCTCTTGATTTTTGTGTCGCTTTTTTTTTTCTCAGTTTAGTTTTTTTAAACGGGGCCTTGACTTCCATTGGCTACTCTGGGCATGTTCCCATGATTCTAATTTCTGTAAGTTCCATAGTTAATTAGAATTGATGGGAAAAAAATAGTTCCTCGTTGAAATACTAGAGGCGCTTTATCATATATCATGAAATAAACGCCGTAGATATTTCAAGTAGGTAGGTACGCTGTAGGTAAAATACGGAAATCTTGTGATGAGGTCTCCGGTCCTCTGAATCACTATAGAGATAAATGTATGACTAGAGTTATAGATTTTTTTTTTAGCGTGTAAATCATCAAATGAGTCCTCCCACCCCGGGCAGGGCGGGAGGGACTGTCAGACTTCTACTGACTAAAATCCACGGTGTCCTTCAATAGCCCTTTATGTTCCGGGGTCACGGTAAGGAAATAAATCCCGCGACCCCGGCAGGCTTTGGACCTCTGAGAGGGGGCCCCGTCAGTATGCTGACGCTCTTTGAGGCGCGCGTGGGACACAACTAGGGTTGCCAACTCAGTTAATCAGAAATCCGGGAGGTAAAAAAAAAAAAATGGTAAACATGTTTTATTTAAAGTTGTATTTTTTTACACTACGAGCTGCTTTTGATTAGAAACGATAAAATCATAAAATTCTTTACACGACTATTTGAAATTTGTGCACACCTGTATTTCAGATTTTACGTGCATTTCATTTAGCCGATTTCGACTTTTCGACCACAGTTCATTTACTACGCTGAAAACACGTTCAGCGGCGGCGTTTGAGATAGGGATCGATAGAGTGAAGGTAACAAGTTTTTTTATTTCGTTGCCAGTCTCGTCCTTACATTTTTCAAAAAAATTAACCCAACGCAAGTCTACCCTCTTGGTTTTGTTTGCCACTACGTCACGAACTTCTCGCAGTAAACAATAATCGTCGTACAATTTATCCTCATTTAATTGCACATTCAGAGCAGCACCCAGATCTTTCAATTCATTCCAGTGAATTTCTTCGTCCATTGTCAAGATGTTCATTTTCTTGTAAATAGAGTCATCGAATTCATACCACCTAACCAAATAAGTCAAACATCGGTCCAAATATTTGTCTGCCTCTTCTTTAAAAGTATTTTGATCACTCTCCGTCAACTTCCTTAAGCTGGCCATTGACGATCAGTCCAAACATAAAACTGCGGCATAAAACTAGGGCGTCACTCCAAAATTTGACCGTCAATGGCGAATCGTCACTCCAGAGTTTTAACTGACGACTCGCCACGGAAATTTTCCATGACTACCATAAATCCAAGCGGCGCGTCGCGCCAAACTGACCGTCAATGCGCGATCGTCATTCCAAGGCTTCAGTTCGCTCGAATCGCTCGCTGCGATCGTGGTAACTGAGCGTTGCATCTTGCACTCTCTAAATCTATGGCATCTAGATAGAGGTCTATGGCATCTAGTTTTAAAAGACGTGAGTGAATTGATTCCTTTTTCTAAGCCATTCCTTCATCCATTGCTTTCTTTCACGTTTCTCGGTTATTATATGGCAACAAATAGTAGCCACAGTTAAAATTAATGTTTCTTCTTCAGAACCAGAATTCATTTTCTACACAAATATAAGTACCTAGTTCACTTTTCGTCAGCTTTACCCCGCGGCCGATCGAAAAATGAAGAGCCAGTGTGACGCCAGTGAATGGGCAAATCTAAATGGAGTAAAACCATTTGGAGTGACGCCCTAGTTTTATGCCGCAGTTTTATGTTTGGACTGATCGTCAATGGCGGGCTTTAGACATTGCGTCGCTGACTGTCCATAAAACTTATCATTCTTTCTGTTAGTGATTTTAGTTTGCAATTCTGTCATAATCGTGTGTAGTTCAGTGCATGTAATATAGTCACTTTCCAGTTTTTTTATAGCAGTATCAAAAATTTGCATAATATTGTGAATAAAATAGCAATAGCATAATGGAAGACAGTTCTCATCTTTAAAGGCACTCCAAATTATTGCTGCACACTCATCTTCGCCTTCATTTAGAAAATATTCTCTCAAGGCAGGCCAATTCAAAAGAAGTCTGTCTAAAGCTGGAAGCAATGATAGCCATCGTGTAGGCACATGGCGGAGAATAGATTTGTACTCCAAATGAGCGAAATCGAAGAATTCCTTAAGCTTTGCAGTTCGCTTGGCAAACGCAGAAAATTCGCTGTAAACTTTCAATACCAAAGATTCTACGTCAAACTGTAAAGTTTTAATGCATGTTTGTTACAATTGTGTAAAATGTGGCACTTACAATTCGCCTTCAAAATATTAGAATTTTCATTTTTAAGTTTTTGAAAAACTGAGTTATGAAGTCCATAGTTGACTGAAGCATTATCTGCGGATAGAGAAGATACTGATGTCCAGGATAAGCCATTTTCCTGTAAAACTTTACAGAGCTGTGTTTTAATAGCTTCACTAGTTTCAGCAGGGTCTTGATAAAAGTCAAGTAAACCTTGTTTCAAACCATCTTTAAGCGAAAACCATTGCACAGTTACAGGAAACATTTTTAAATTTCCTTTGTTAGAAGAATCTGTGCCAATAGAAAAATATATTGAATCATGCAATTCAGATAGCAGTATTTCTTGCGACAGCGGGGCTAGAACATTTTCACAAATAGTTGTAGCTTTAGTTCGACCACACGCTATTTTCTTTGCAACTTCTGAATCAGGAAATAAAGTTCGAAACAACTTATTATTACAGTCTTGACTTGAGTAGCTGCCCGCACCACTGCCAGTGGCGGCAGTGGCCCACTGCCCGCCAGCAGGTCAAAAATCCGGGAGATTTTAGCTGCGTTCCTGGAGCCGGGAGATTTTAAAATCTTATGTCCGTTTTCCGGGAGAATCCCGGAATTCCGGGAGAGTTGGCAACCCTAGACACAACGCGCCGTCGACCCGGAGAGTTATAGATAGAAAAATAAATGAAAGAAATTGCTTAGAAAATGCCACGAGGGAACCATGAGTGCCAGATACGGTGAGAACAAGAAGGAAATAAGTTAGTGACACAAGTCGCGTCGTCTGAAGTTTCATAGGCACGCAGACTTTTATAACCTTTATAGGGTAAAGTTGCCTATATTGTACCAGTTAACAAACTTCACAAGCTGTCACAAAAACTATTTAACTTTAAAAGAATATATTACTAGAAATAAAAAGGTTGTTCTATTAGCTATCATTTTTTATTGAAAGAAAATGTGGAATTTCATAAATTAATATGAAAATTAAAGTTTTTTTAAAAGTCTGAAAAAGTACAATTTAGGAAACCGGTTTCCTTAATAGGGTATTTTACCCTTTTTCAAAAAGTGTCTCAATCGAATATTTAGGTCATAATAAACTACCAAAAAAATTACAAAATTTTTCTTTAACCCGTAAGTGCCATAAAAATACATTTAAAATTATGATTTTCAAATTTCGCGCGTAAGTTGAGGCAAACGCATCACGCCATTTTGATGACGTCAGTATCGTAGTAAACTTTGTGAGTGCGTGTGTAAAGTTGGTACTCTGTGACAGCTGTTCAGCTGTCAGGCTGTCAATAGTGTCAATCAGCGTTGCCAGATACTATTCGTCATACAACAATCGTACTACAACCGTACCTTGGCTAGACCGTACCTTTTTCGTACCTTTTCTATAATTGTGATTTATTTTTGCTACAAAGGTAAAAAACAACTAATAAAACTAACAGAAAATAATGAGACTCGTACTTTTTCAACTTTCTGACACATTTGATACTAAAATAATATGGGCACTAATTACATAAATGGAATTTTCTTAGTTCCTTAAACATGAAATATAATTTTTTTTTTGGAACGAAGTTCCTTATCGCGCTTTGCGAAAGGGTGCTAGAGCTCAAAGAGTGGAGTGGAGTGGAGCGGAGCGGAGTGAAGTGGAGTGGAGTCGCGACGATTATTTTTGTTGAGTGTATACAGTAACTTCGTTCCATCCGGGTGTCCCTTGACACCTCTCAAGTTTTTTTTTGAGAAACACCTCTTTTTTTCTGTAGAATATGAGTTGACTATAGCATTTTTCAAAATTCTAGCGCAACCGTACGGGTCGGAATTCTTCTGCAAGTACTAGATCAGTTTTTTTTTCTTCGAGTTCATTCTATAAATTGATTTACAAATGAATTTGTTCAATATTGGCAATCGGTAATAATTTTACTTCACCATGTCCCTGTGAATATTCGATTTCATATCGCTTGTTTTCGAACTTATGATCACAGACAGTCAACTCGAAGAAGAAAAAAAACTGATCTAGTTCTTGCAGAAGTATCCTGACCCAACCGTACCTTGAAGTTAAAAACCGTACCTTTTCAGAAAGCCAACCGTACCTTTTTGGGAAATCATACTGGCAACCCTGGTGTCAATTTATGTAGTGTTTTGCTACAAGTAGAGTTTAATTTTGATTTTAAAATGAGATAATATCATACGTAGTATCTCTTAGTAGTCTGTGATAATATCCTCATCATTGGTGTGCTGTTCCATAATGCAAGAATACTATTTTGTAGTTTCAAGTTGTAGATTCAAGTGCAAACTGGAGAGAAAGTTGCACAAAACTTGCGAGAAGGGATCCAATGTTACTGTCTCGAACTCGTTTGCATTTTTGTGAATATCACTTCGATGTAAGTACCTAGTAACTTACCCTTACATATTACTTATCTATAATAAGTTGTCACTGTAAAACAGAAGAGTATTTTATTTTTGAAACATTGAGGTTATTCAGTTGCTTATATGTATGTATACTTTGTTTCAGTTGGAAAATGATATAGAAAACTATTCATGCGATCAAAAAAAGAAACCGATTGAAGCCGTCTTCGATATTCGATTGCCAGGAATCACCTTCTGATGAATCTCGTTTTATTGCAAATAAAAAGCGAAAAAGTCAAAAACAGAAGAGAAAGAAGATCCTACAGATAATTACAATCCCAAGGCATCATCATCTTGCATTGAAGGTAATCTTACATTAATTATATCATGATAACAAATCTGCCAATCACCGAGGCCTCTTTTTGTTAAATTCACAACATTCCGTTTTCTTTTTTTTGTTTAATGCTTATCATTGTTTTTGTTATTACAGATTCACCAATAGCAGTGGATGGTACTTGAATGAAATTATCGAAGGCAGAAGTAAACAAACAAAACAAATTGCCAGTCTTAGAATACAATGTGGAGAGAATTATTTGAAGACTCGGAGAATTTGGCATTTTAAAACTACCTATGTTCTTTTATAAATTCCAATTTGATTGGAATGTTAAATTAATGCATATAAGCAGCATGTGATTTGATTAGATTACAACATGGTTTAAATAAATACATAATAGAATAATAATGTTTCTTTTCTTTATTGTTAATACCCCCATTGAAAATACAGTCTCTCACTGTTATACCACATAGAAAGCCAATCAAATGTGAAAGAACACTTATTGGGTATTACTGAACACAATACTGATTTTGTAACTATTGTTTTGATTTTTTTTTTTATTTATTTCCTTTCCTGACATGTGGCAAGCAACAATGGGATATAACTACTTTAATTAGATAGAAAGTAATAAAATATAAAAAGGCTACATCAGAATATTATAAGTAATTTATTTACTTAACAGTTTTGTACAAAACAAGTAAAATAATTATGTTCTTTCCGGAATGATGCTATACTTTCTAACATGATACTCTTCTCAAAATCACTATTGGCAACACAAAAAAAACTCTTCTGCCTGAGCACAACACATCTGCATAGTATTTGTGAATAATATTTTTTTGTTACTGTGCCGTCTTTACCTATATATAATTTTTGAGGTTTCTTCGCTAGTAGGACACTTAATTTCAAGTGGTTCTTCCACTTATTCCATCTGGTGTCGCAGCTACCATAGGAAAATCCTTAGATAAACAAAAATGTAAACCACATTTTGGTTCATGGATTTTTATCCTTAACATTTTTTCAACAAACTTTCTCACATTGGCTTCCAACTTTCGGCCCCATTTGCTGCAGCTGGTGTTTTTGGAGTCCTTGCATTGCAAGTCATTGTAGGTACTCAATATTTTTACTGATATCCCAACTTTGGCAAGATTGGCCCTTTTTCAATAACATTCCACAGACGTGCAGGAGGGCTCTTCACTGTGACGATGGAACCACATCAAAAAATGTTACTCCATGTTTACAACCACCTTCAGATGCTGGACAATCATGGCATTTAACACTTGTCACCAATCCTTCTTGTTCATCCACTATTATTGTAACTGCATATATTATGTTCTTGATGGCACTTCGTGCTCTGGGCAAATTGTACATTTCACAACACGAACATTTTTTGGCATTTCACTTGAACATAACCTACGGCGTCGTCGCCATAAGATTCTCTTTTAGACCTGAAAACAAACAATCACCTTTTTAAGCACCTCTTTAATACAATTAGATAGGTTTTGTTGTATTTATTTGAAGAGAACAGTTCTTACATCGTTGTTTTAACATTCCGTAACTCTGCTTTTCCGACCATTAGGGAATTTATTCTTGGTAACTAGGTTTGTGCTGTCTCCTTTAACGAATCCGTCTTCCATGATAGCCGTAATGATTAAATAATGAAGAATAAAATACAATAGCATCAATGCTAAATAACGTTATTAGGTTAATAGCATTGACAAAATATTGTTTACTGCAACATGACGCAATAACATGGCGGCTACCGTTTCGCTTATTATAAGGACAGATTAAAAAAGTGAAAACTTTGAAATGGATTTTAAAATTAATTTCATCATTTTATGTACTGAAACTAACATTTTCCGACTTCTTCTTGCCTATACTATCGTATTTATACATTAAAAGATTTTTTTTCTTATACAGTAAAATACCCTATTGTACCACAAGCATCCTAAATTGTACTTCATATTCTAAATGAGATTCAAGTGCTTCTCAGAAACTTCTTCTCTTCTTTCTTTTCTAAAGTACAAACATGTTTATGAAAAATATTATTTAAATATGTTACAGTTATGAATATTAATTATGTACTAATTATGCCAGTTTTCTTACATCTTTAATTGTAAGCCCAAACATTATACTTTTCCCAGTTCAACACATGCCAAACAAGCTGCCTGCATTGGAAATGGTTTTTTCTTTCGCATACTTGTTCGAACTTGATATGTAAATGTCTACTTAAAGTGGGCTTAGATACGTTGAACGTGCGTGAACACTCGTTAATTCCCATTGATTTATTTTTAAAAAAATCGAAGGCCTTTTCTAAGTCATCTTGTGTCCATTTGTAACACTTTTTATCTTCTCAGACATCTGAAAATATTTCAATCTAGTTGATCATCAAGTTGAAAAACTACCATACACCTAAATTGTACCGGTACATTTTAGGGGTACCACACTTGGTACAAATTAGGCAACACTAAGTTTTATTTTTATGTGAGCCGGCATTATAACCTCGAAACGCTAAACACAAAACTATAGTCTCAAAAAAGGTCACTAATATGCCTACTTTCTAAAAACATATATGATAGTTGCAGTGTCCTTACCGTTGCCACAAGAAATTCTTAGGTAAACACCGATAAAATAATACTAGAACGCCGCAAAAAATATTTTTATTTATTGGAATTTACTCTGTTGTGATAACGAGTCCAAAATGGCAGCGGTTGCGTCATGTTGGTAGTACTGCTTTTTGGTATTGCCAATTTAAAACTAAACATTACAGTTTGGTAGATTTTGAGGTGGTACAAATTACGAGCCGGTCCAATTTATGCAACTCGACCCTATGAACCTCTAAAACCAAAAATAAACTAAAGTATTTTCAACTAAATTACTATCATAGTGTTGTCTTGTTCAGTAACATAATTAAAAATTTCGCTCTCAACAAACTACGCTGCCAGAATTTTGTTACAGCCGCTCAAAAGTCGCAGCCATTAGACTTTCAACGTTAATTTACGTGATTTTAAGGGAAGACTTTCATCAAAACTAATAGCATTCAAAGTGGCAATTAAAATGAGAAATGTATACCATTTATAACTTTTCTTTGAGCTTAGATACTACGATGGACAGTTTAGCTGAAATATTCAAACTTATCTAGACTATTGTCTGACAGGAGAGCAGAATTTGCGAAGAGGTGTCTTAAATTATTTAAATCTCGAACAATATTCAGAGTGGCACGAAGTAAGCCATAAAAAAAGAAAATATTTTTGAATTTAGAAAGGCCGTGTTCAGACGAAATACGAAGGTACTTAATGAATAATTATGTTATGTTATGTTTGTCGCATTCGATCTAATTGTTCAAAATATTTCCAACCAAATAATTATTCAAGTGGAGGCTGCTTTTAAGGATCCGAAAACCGACGTTTTATCATAAACTTAATTCAAAACGTTTCTAAACAGCGTCGTTAATGTTGGTTAAACATTTAGTACCCTGCTCTGCTCAAGTCATGAGCACCATCAACATAAAAGAGGACGATTCCTTATAGCTGGAAATAGCTTTTATAATTTAAACCACCCCATCACCTTTATACGAAATAGCGTTTAAACCGGTTTATAAGACACAACTTGTGATATTTTAAATATAAACATTTATTCGGGTTTTTAAATGACGCTTTTCCGACAGATGTCGCTTGTAACGTTACCATGAAACATTCAAACAAGTGAATTAAAAATTGCGATGAGTGAAGTTCTTTTCCAGAACACGCGGGTTTTAGTCCCACTCGTAGCTGCATTTTTCTTTCCGCAAAAAATCTTTTATTTTGAGTTATCCTCAAGAGTCCACCCGCCCAGGGTACAGCGGGAAATACTGTCAGATTCGTACTGACTAAAAACCACTCTGTTCCTTCATTTTTCGTTCGTTAAAATGTCTACCAGGCTCCCATAAATATAA
Organism: Agrotis segetum; assembly: GCA_036375495.1. Classification (NCBI taxonomy): domain Eukaryota; kingdom Metazoa; phylum Arthropoda; class Insecta; order Lepidoptera; family Noctuidae; genus Agrotis; species Agrotis segetum. Next base: position 1,958,728 of record JAQSVV010000087.1, read on the forward strand.
GGATCTCTCCGCTAACGTTAACACATGCAAATTTGCTTATCGACACATGATATGATATGTAAAATATGCATAAGAGCAACGTCGGCCGAACTTTCAAATGCGGGAACAATTTACATTTTTACCTCGGTACCTACCATTGTTACCACACCGAGTTTTGCCAAGGCTCTAATCCTGAATATGAAAGGAAATATATAAAACTCCTTTCCCATATTTCCTTTAAAGTGAAGGAAAGCTGCTTATACGGAAATCAGGAAGTACTAGGACAGCATACAAAGAAAAGATGTAAAAATGTCTTATGTGATATAGGTACTTTAGTATCTATCTTTCTATAATCCTACCTCTATGGATATCCCTGATGGATAGCTATCAGTGTTCCCATTTTACTGTCACTAGCCGTCCGCATGCCCGTTTGTTACGCTCTAAGACTTAACGAAATGTGGAAAACTTGGGTTAGGTTCAACTTTGCCTAACCCTTTAATAATTACAGGCCTGATGTTATGTTCCCTAAACAAATACCTATTCACATGATATCCAAACCCTAATAGCCAATAGCCTTTTGCTAAGGCTGTGAAATCAGACAATTTTCGTGCTAACTGTAACAATTATAGCCACTGTTATCGGCAGGTAGGCCGGTGAGCTTAGTAGGATTGTCATTAGAATACAAAGGGGATGCTGTAACCATTGATCTGATCATATCTGCTAGTAATCGGGCCATAACTGTAGGAAAAAGGCCTTTTTATCTTATCGGTGTTTTAGGTTATCCACTTTGTAAGATATAATGTAGATAAAAGGGGAATGTTAGTACGAAGGAACTATATCTGAATACCTAAGTATTCATTTCAGACTGAAAAAAAAGTAAAAGTTGAAATGAATAATATCTCTTAGCGCAAAATCTATTTACTTATTTCGTCACCCTCTCATATTTAATACTTTATGTTATACCAAAAAAGTAGCTTGTAACGGTCTTTAGAATTATATTTACCGAATTTCATCAAAATCAGTTCAGCAGTTTTAGCTAGAGCGTGACAAACATACGTTTAACGTGTACTATGTCGCATTGGGCTGTAGCAAAGCTCAAACTCTCTGGCGCACATTTTATTAAAGGGACCTACTTTCGCAAGTATTATATTAATTAGCATAATATTTCTACGTAATTCAGTACATTTTTCAACTAGCAATTTTTGAAAAAATACCCACGTAATCATTTTGCATAAAGTATAAGCATCAATCTAATAGAACAAGGAAGATATCGATAAAACCCTTTCAAAAACGCAACGACTAAAAGCGAGAACTCAGTGAATTTACATAGTACCATTTTTGCGATATTACTGTTTTATATTACGGCGGAAATACGTCGCGAGCAGCGCCCGGGGGAAATGCTTAGCTCGTACGGCGAGTTGGCGACAATGGCTTTCGGCGGGAACGACCCCTCTAATGAAAATTGGCTATCGCCTGCGGTTTTTACTCCCACGTGAACGCAGCTTTATTTACAAAATGACACTTAGGTAAATGTTGCTAGTGTAAATATTTTATATTAAATTGTTTTATTGATTGGTTAGCTCATGTATCATAATTATAGATAACGTTTTGGCATAAAGTATTTATAAAGTCTGTGTTTTTGACAACTGATAAAAAATAACTGGTATTCAGGTGCACCCAGTCCGGTCCAGGGTTGCAAGTTACTGAGGATCTGGAACGCAATCGGTGATTGAAGTAACAAGCTAGGGTTTAGTCAAGTACGAATCTGGCACTCCCTTCCACACATAGCAGGAATAGTCATGTTTTATCATGATTTCCCAATACAAAAATAATATTCAGGCCGGTAAGATGAGTAGCCGACTCCAACATAGTTGGGAAAAGGCTAAGCAGTAAACAGATGATAAATATAAGACATACTGAAAACCTCATCGGTTTTTCCAACTTAAAATAAATGTAGATAGTTTTTATCGGCAATAAATCAGTTTGAAGCAAAACCTCCGTGATTCCAACGTTCAAACGTTATTTCTCACCTCAATAATGTTACATAACTTCCCACCGTACCTGCGCGCCTGGTATCCGGCCAAAATCTCACGCTTCCCAAAGTTTCCTAATACAAGAGATATCACCTGCCAACGGTACTATCTAGTTGTTCCTCATAACATTATGTTTTATTCAAAGAAAGGTGTTACGCGGTCAATAAAAAAAAAGGTTGCACTCCAGGAGTGCCGGTAGAAGTGAAAACTTTTTTGTTACTATGTTTTATTTTTAATTTGAATGACGTCTTACTCATTTTCGATCAGGGTCACGTGACCCTGACGCGAGTTTTGGTCACGTGACCCTGACGCGAGTTTTAAATTTTTTACCCATTACAGAAAAAGTGTACAACGCCGCTAAAGAAGTTTTCACTTCAAAAATGGCGCCGTTTGTCATATTTTAATATCATCGTATGGGGAATTTGAGTGACTCATAGTATGTGAGATTTTGTAGAGGAGGAAAAAAGGTTCAGTCTATTGAAGGAATGGTATATTTTCGCTTTTTTTTAATATTAATAAAATCATCTAAGTAATGAGAGAAATTCTTACCAAGCAAGACGCATCACGAAAAATCTATGGTCTCTTCAAAATTACACCCATCACAGTTTAACATCACCACTCTTGAAAGATACAAATTTTCTTGATGGAACCTCTTTCGTTTTAATGTTCTTTTTATTTCTTTTTGTAAAACCTCTCTCGCAGTTTACCTGTTAACATTGTGGGTTGTAAGAAATAAACAGTTTCATACAAAAAAAAAACGAATCTAAAACAAAAAAAAAACACCACAATCAAAGGTGTTTTTTTTTTGTTTTAGATTCGTTTTTTTGAAGTGAAAACTTCTTTAGCGGCGTTGTACACTTTTTCTGTAATGGGTAAAAAATTTAAAACTCGCGTCAGGGTCACGTGACCAAAACTCGCGTCAGGGTCACGTGACCCTGATCGAAAATGAGTAAGACGTCATTCAAATTAAAAATAAAACATAGTAACAAAAAAGTTTTCACTTCTACCGGCACTCCTGGAGTGCAACCTTTTTTTTTTTGTATAAACATTGGCCCACACTAGTTCCTCTGTATCGTGGGTGCGTTCTAGATCACTTGTAGATCATAAAAATATTTATTTCGTGCGGGAATCGAACCCGCGACACACTGTGCAGCAGTAGATCTTTCAGCCACAAAAATGTGGAAGCCAAACAACAAAATAAAAGAAAAGATAACCAAAACTTTTAACATTTAGAAAGCGGTAAAGTTACCCAACAAAGTTTTCCGGTATCCCTCGTGGGTTCAGATTTCAGCCTGAGGCTTTATCATGACTTTTCAGTTATTATAGTAAAGTAAACTAGAATTTTGACATTTTCAAGTTGACTTTCAACGAAAAAATTTGTTCCTTCTTCGCACACCAGAGGCGCTGTTCCATTTCTCCATACAACGAACCCTGTAAATAATGGAAAGACGCTGTAAAGTAAAATAGAGAAAACTCGTGATATATTTATACTGTTGGTCAACTTAAAATGATGAAAATGTATATGATAACGTTATCTAGGACATTATGTTTAAAGAAGAATGACCGCAATTGTTTTTTTTTTGTTCTACCCTATTATAGGTGACAGAGAAAAGGTCGACGATGGAGCGAGCTTACCCAGAAGAAGACTTCGTACTAACTCTGAAAAATAGATTAAGGTTGCATGCGTTCGGAAATAGAAACGCAGGTATAACGCGTTCCAATTATGAAGACCTGCAGTGTCTATGGTCAACTGACACTCCAAAAGTACGGAGAATAATTTAACATAACTTCCTTCCTGACCTGCGCGCCTGGTACCCGGCAAAAATCAACAAATGACAAAAATGTACCGATTTGACAGGTGTGTCGTCAATAGAAGGTGGTCTTCTTATTTAGATCGCACTAATAGGTCATTTGGAGGAAAAGATGATGAGGCGTGGCCTGGGAGAGGCCTATGTCCAGCAGTGGACTACGATAGGCTGAGTTAATTGTTGATTAACCAAAATTAGTAGACTATGTTATTTTGTACAGTTTTGATAGAGCTAACATAAAAAATAAGATAAAAAATAGAGAATTCAATTACGGTATATTTTTTAAAAAAAAAAAAACAAATTACAAACCTATATTTCAAAGGTTTTATCTAAATTGGATATTCAACCAATCTAGACGAATTTACCGCACACACGTTTATAAAAGAGGAAAAAAAATCTGTTTCAAATTTAGTATTCCACCGCTCGCGGCTCGATCATCAGATTAAACTAATACCCTATAAATCGTGTGTTGTCTGTACTCCACTAAATTACATACGAACCACCCAGAGTGGCTTGGTATGTGGGGAATATACAGGGATTTTTTATCAATTTAAGGCCTACCTAAGCCACAGAATACTTAAAAGTACTAAGCGATATTCGCTGCCGCTGCGCTGTGGGAAGAGGTAGGTACATACTGCGCGGGTTTCGATCAGGTATTCAGAATCAAGTATCCGTTTTGGTGTGAACAGTAATATTACCGCATACCCACTGGATTTTCTCTGCCGCAGACGGTAGCGAATACCGCTTAGATCTGAATAGGCCTTTAGTTTCTTCATCACAGTTATATTTAATTTAAACATGATTTTTATCAAGATAAGATTTTTATCAAGAACTATGCACCTTATTATACTAGAGCAAAAATATTGGTGAATATCACACATGTTTATATTGTTTATCCATAGACATTTTTTTTTTTTGTTTCTTTTCGTCCCTCTTTGGGACAGGCAAAGGGAGCTGAGCCCATACAGCCAAGTCTGATTCAGTTATCCATAGACAGCTCACACGTGACCAAATACATAGACAATAAACCAAAATTGAAAGAGCATCTCTAAAGCGGGTGCCACACTGACGAGAAATGGCGTTATTTTCGCGATGAGTCTTGAAATATTCGCATGATCGTTGGCATAGAAATGAAGGTAATATTATAATTATTTCAGAATTCCTATTTTGACCAATTCAAAAAATATGTCGGTCAATGTACGGCTTTTCACAATCTAATATCAACACTTTCAATCTTATTCGTAAGCTGCACCTTATCTGAAGATTATTGAGAAAATTACTTATCTAATTGACAGTGCCAAAAAAACAGTGTATATAAGTGCTTTACGCAATTTTCCAGATGTACAGTCACGAAAAATAGTATGTATACACTAAGCAGTATTCAAAAGCGATTTTCTGTTACCATATTGATTAAACTTTTGCCTTTTCATTAGACTTCTATTTTGGAAGGCATACTGTTACAAAATAGGTCTTATTTCAAAGTGGAAACCAGTATTTCACGAGTAATTTGCGTTTGAATTTTGTTAAGTGTATACATGTTATTACTCGTGACTGTACACTGTACATTCCCAAAACCTTTTCAAATGTAAAGTGTATTAAGATAAGATAAGATAAGATAATTCGTTTATTTGTCCAATATAATACGATAATTCGTGTATTCCCAAAGACTTTTCAAGATTTTTCTCTTATAATAAGAACATTGGTTAAAAATATCCTCCTCGTTCTTAAAGGCTGTTAAAACAGCCAAGTTACTCTAGTTGTTTAGTACCTAGTCTACACGTAGGAGCCTAACTAAAACCCTGAATTTCAAATGTGAAGTTAGTTATTTATAGAAACTAGACCGTTACTAGTACTGTCCGTATGTAAACACGATTAGATTTCGGGAGAATTGCTTAAATATTAATGTTGTGTAGAACGGCTCTTACCGTAGATGAATTTTATAGTGGCTACTTGCTATTTGACCATCTCCTTTTTTTTTTAAACCTCTTATGTATATAGAGTAGTGTTATTATTTGAAACGTGTCTGTAATTATCATCGTAGCTCCTAAATGAATGGAGCTATTTTATTGTTTTTGAAGTGAAAACTTCTTTAGCGGCGTTGTACACTTTTTCTGTAATGGGTAAAAAATTTAAACTCGCGTCAGGGTACGTGACCAAAACTCGCGTCAGGGTCACGTGACCCTATCGAAAATGAGTAAGACGTCATTCAAATTAAAAATAAAACATAGTAACAAAAAAGTTTTCACTTCTACCGGCACTCCTGGAGTGCAACCTTTTTTTTTTTTTAATTTATGTTTATTCATGTTCTGTTTATGCTTAGCTTAAATTTCATTAATAAAGATTTATTTAGGCGTCTGATTTATCGTCAGATCATTTCCTACTTGACAAAAGGGTTTCACTAACTTTTACAGATCCGATTCGCTGGTAACTTATTTGAAATTTTTTCGGAGATTTTTTCTCACCTTTTAGCGACTAGTTTGTATATTTATTGAAATCAATAACTATAATAATATGGATATAAAAAGCTATCATACCTATAAAAACGTCCGCATAGAATAAAAACATACAATAGTGTAAACACAAGTTTATGTCCCAAATGTCCCAACACGGAATAGTGATGTCCCAGCTTATCTGGGAGCGTCGTAAAATTGTTCGTGAAAAAGGGTTTTAAGGCGCGTGTCCATTGGGGAGCTTGGACAAAAAAATCGAAAAAAAAGTGAAAAGTGCTGAAATCTGATGTCTCTCAATGTCGACTCGTATACTTATTTTGCATAGTTTTGGTGTACGTTAGTGATTTTAGGTACTTTATTGTTCACCAAAACTATAAAGCTGATTTAAAAAAATGCTAGTTAAGTATATTATGGTTACAGTGGCGGTCTAATCGTTAATAATGATATCTTCCAAACAACTTTTAGATAGGCTTTATGACTTTATACAGATGGAGGTGCCCGCAAATACAGGTTTCTTTGTGAGACGGTGTGGAAAAGGCTAGTTAGCAATAATTAAGTCTTACTTCAAACATCAGCACTCAATAAATAAAATTGCCTTATTTAAATACTGCGTTTAATATTGAGGTAAATATTGGGAATACATCATTTAAAAAAAAAAACATTTTTTTTAAGAAAAAAAAAATACATTCTTTATACATGCAAGTATACCTAAACATATTCACATATTCATAGTGCTGATGTCTTCCAATTTTGATAAGCAAACAAGGGCGCTATTTACAGCGTTTATCTAACAAAAAGAAAAAAAAAGAAATCGAGATAAGCCTGCGGCTTCCCCGCGCCATTTTGTAAAAACCTCTTGTATATTTTTTATCTCGTGATTGCAGTGTGTGGAGACCTCAACGAGTCTATGGATTGTGGCGGGGAACGAAATGAAACGTCATCAACTGAGAATGGACAACACTATTGTATGTTGTTTATGGTTTTTCTTTTCTTTTTTTATTGTTTGCTATTTTTCTGCGGGCGTGTGTTGAATATGAATTTCTGAGTAATATGAAGGAATACATGTTTAATGAGCACGTTTATGTGGGTCAGTTGGTACATTTCAAATGTTAAATAGTTAAAATTAATACGAATATTAAACATTAAAAATATTAAACCTGAAAGCGCGATAAACATCAGCTGGTTCATGTTATGTTTGCTTAATGTACTAAACGAACAGCTGATATAGCGATTTCGGCTTTGCTCCCATAATAAAAATTGTTGGTTATTATGAGCACAATCACGTGTTTAAAGTATCGTAAACTTATTACCAGTCACCCTATACATACATAATAATAAAAGGCAAACGGTAGGTAGAAACGGACCCCGCTCCATCACACGGTCATTATATTTGGATGTTTAAGAAATTTCAGAATTCTTTTTCCAGGATACGTATGTATTAATTAATTCAAAACGGAATAAAGATTATGCCTATTGCTGATCAGTACAAACTCTTTCTCGCTATCGCAAGCGCTACTGCACGCGTAGCATGGCGCCGTAGAAACAGGTTGTGTCGACGCGAGAATAGACAAAACAACAGAACGTAAAAGATTTTTATCGATTTAAGCATATCGATGTTCAAAATATAGAAGAGATTTGTTTCTATTCTTTAATGGTGAACGAATCGTGTCATACTTATGTAAACAAACAAAAGATTTTTTATGGGAATTACGATGAAATAACTTTGTCTTTTCTTCGTAGAATAAAGATAGAATCGCCATGCTACGCGTGCTGCAAGAGGTCTCGTATTCGATTTCCAAATCGCAGACAAGGTTTTAGAGGGTTTTTCTTTCAGCATAGTTGAATAATTTCTAAAGTCTAAAACACATTTACAACCTTGTATCAAACCTGATATCAAAATCTTCTACATGTTCTAAACGAACTAGATAGCTAGAACAGACCTGAAACTTTCAGTCTATAACTTAGCCTGTAAATACGCGCAGTCTACCTGAAAACTTCCATACATTAACGTATACGTCACGTAAATTCCCCTCTCACGTGTCGAGTGTCTTATCTTAAACTAGCTTTTGTCTTCGACTTCGCTAGAATTAATTTAGAATTTGACTGTCAATTTCAGTAACGTATAAGTACGTAGATATATTATGTATATTGATGGGTAGTATGTATAAGGGCCAATGTGTTAATTAATAATTTTTCAATAAAGGCTCTTTCTTTAAAATCCTTTTTTTTAAAGTTGTCAATTTGTAAATTGGCCGTTATACATAAGATCCACCGTTTAATACACCTTTGTTTGGTAGAACGCGCTCAGAAACTACCGGTTTTTTAATTGAAAAAATATTTCGTGTTGGATATTTTCATTAATTGAAGAATTCTTTAAACCGTCACACTGCGATTGTATAGGAGCCAATCTAATCAAATTTATTTCATCACCACTGCTCTCAAAACAGTGAAGGAAAACATCGTGAGGAAACCGGCATGTCCTAGAACCGTAAATTCGAAGACAAGGTGACATCCACCAACCCGCACTGGGCCCGCGTGGTGGATTATGGCCCACCGCCTCTCACAGAGAGGAGGCCTGTGTCTCAGCAGTGGGAGCATTAATAGGCTGCTGATGATGATCATGATGAAACAGCAGGTGAAACTGCGGGAAACAGGAATTATCACAACATTTTATAAAACAAAGTTCCTTCCCGCTGTCTGTCTATATATGCTTAGATCTTTAAATCTACGCAACGGATTTAGGTGCGGTTTTTTTTTTATATCATATATCATATTATATGCATAATATTTTAGAGATTGCACAAGTGCAGGCCCGGACTGCGTCGCTATTGGATAATAATATAAACTCTACTCATTGATACTTAAAAATATTAATGACGCAGCTTGTAATAAGTGGGTAATAAACACACTACACATAATTTTTTTGTTAAGGTATTACTCGTATATTGTGATTTATTTTTACTTTTAGATTCTTTGTAGTAAAATATAGATTTTGAAAATAAAACAATCAAACAGTATAATTGTTTTCAACAAAAAAAAAAATAGCTTATGCTAGTAAACACAGACTCTTTTGATCTTTCTATCTATTGATATATCGAATGTTGCATATGCGCTATGCAAAATTCCAAGATGATCGGTCCAGAGGTTTAGGCGTAAAGTACTTAGTAACAAACAATCTTACATTTTCATTTACAACATTAATTAGGATAGTTTACTCAGGTCTTCTATGTACATTAGTTATTAAGTAATTACATATGGCGTGGGTTGCTGAACTAATAAACACAAGTTTGGAGACTTCAGTGTAGTTCTTGGGCATGTGGTTTTGGTTATACGATCGATCGGTATTTTCATTTACAGATATAATTTTGACAATCGTTGTAGAATCTTTTGATCTAAGCGGTGACTGGTAGGTACCTGCACGCGTAGCATGGCGATTCTGTCTCTATTCTACCAAGAAAAGACAAAGTTATTTCATCGTTATTTCTAGACAAATCGACGGTTTTTTTGCACAAATATAGCACCATTCTTACACTATTGAAGAAAAGAACGTTTATTTTCTATATTTTTTACATAAACATGCTTAAAACTATAAACGCTAAAATGATTTCTACAATCTGTCATTTTGTCTATTCTTGCGTCGACAAAACCCCTTTCTACGGCGCCATGCTACACCTGCTGGAGCGAAAAGACATGATTTACTTTGTAATACGCGGATTCGTCTACTGGCGTCACCTCGCGACATGTTTTTTTTAGCGTGGTAAAATCATCTAATGAGTCCCCCGGGCAGGGAGGTACTGTCAGACTTGTACTGACTAAAATCCACGGTGTCCTTCACTAGCCCTTTATGTTCCGGGGTAACGGTAATGAGATAAGTCCCGCGACCCCGGCATGCTTTGGCCCTCTGAACCTCAACATGTTTCAATACAATTTTAAGACAATAATTACCAGCTAATAGGTATTATGACGTCACTAAATATTCAAAACCAAAGCAAACATAATAAAGTGGAGCCAAGTTTGATGGCAACAAACACGGTGAGTTACAAACTTCAATATATTGTTAGTCAACAAATCGGTTCTCCGCGAACATATGGAAAGTTGTGAACTATGCAAAAAGTTGGAATATCTACATCAATAAATAATATGTATAGTAACTTACACGGTACTGTTTGGGTTTTGACGTCAAAGAATACTTGATTTATATATTATTTAGTTAATTCAAAGACAATTTAGGTAAATGAGAGATCATCATCATCATCATCAGCCTATAATGTTCCCATTCCTGGGACACAGGCCTCCTCTCTGTGAGAGGGAGTGAGCCTTAATCCACCACGCGGGCCCAGTGCGTGTTGTTAGATGTCACAAATGTCTTCGAATTGTGGTTCTAGGACATAAAACAAAAATGAGAGATAGATGACAAAAACTGGCCAAATGTATTACGCACAATGAAGAGTTCCGTACAAATATCTATAAAAACAGCACGAACGTCATGTCTGTTTTATGGGAGCCCTTTTATACATTTATTTTATTCTGTTTTTAGTATTTGGAATATTGAGATGCGGACAGACTACCACGACTTTTCGCGTTTTGGTGAGGTAACCTAAACGGGGACTCTGAAGTTAATTTGATGAAAATAAAAAAGTTCCTTGTTCGTATGTACACTAGAGACGCTTTTTCATTTACCATGTTCGTCTGAAAAACTTCAAGTACACTGTAGTTACAATACTGAAATCTTGAACTAAAGTCTCAGAGCTAGAACAACGGAAAATGAAAATGTTTATGGGCTTTAATGTGGCTAAGTATGTACAATCGACCCAGTGGAATTATGACCCACCATAAGGTTATTTTCCTATAGACATTCAAATACAATTAGGTCCACATTCGCGTAAACGTACATATCCATGCTAACGACTTTGATCTTTGTCAATTTGACGGAATCAAACGATTTGTTGTCAAAATGGGTCATGATTCCATTTTCGATCGATTGTACTTAAGAATTGTTATCCTCACTTTTTTTCTAATCTGTATTAAAATGTCTTTCATTGATACGTCTGAGAAATCATCTGGTTACCAATCGAATTCCAAAACAACCAAGGCAACATCAAGAAAAAGAGCTTTGAAACACAAACGCTTTAGTATTCTATGGAAAACGCTGCGGAAAAGTGCCTATTTCGCACAAGCAACACTAGGTAAGTGAACAATGTACCAACATACAGACTGTACCTAAAAAGAATGTCAAAGAGTCCGCCGCGTGTGTGTGAGCGAGTCAACTTTTAATGGAGTTTCCTACAACTTCTGACGCCCGGTTTACGGCGCAGTCGTGGTAAACAATTGTTGCGAACGCTAGGACAAAGTATTTTGTGTGAAAAAGCCTCGTATAAGTTGATTTTCCATCGGTAATTGCCTGAAATATTGAGTTATTCATTCAGTCGTGTTATCTGGTTAACTAAGTTATGGGTTATTCAAGTCTGCTTTCCTTTTAAAACTGTTTGAACTAGAAAGTAAGCTACCAATTCTCATAATTCTATATATTCTCTAAAAAGTTTTGTTTTGTTTTTCAGATGGAAATGAAATGAGTCCGGCCCGGGTGAAGTGGCATTGACTGTCAGACTTGTACTGATTAAAACTAACCCCGTTTCCGATATTGATATATATAGTCTAGTCAGTCACACCGGTTTCTGAAGGGTTAATCAGCCTATTGCTGTTCACTGCTGAACGTCCTGGGCAGGCCTCATCCATCCGCTGCCACATTCTTCAAATCATCGACTGATCTTGTCGCAGGGCGTCCTACACTACGTTTGCCCATTCGCGATCTCCACTTTAGCACTTGTCTGCTCCATCTAACATCTGTCCGATGTGTCTACAGAAGTGGCTGGTCCACTTCCCCTTTGGTTCTCTGGCGAATGACTTCGTTCATTATACCAAGAATATAACTCAATTTATGATATTCGATATTCCTTGCGCATACCAGGACAGCATGATACGAAAGAAGCACGCACGAAATCTTTGGTTATTTTAATGTAAATCAATTTCAAGAAAAGTGACAGGTTTCACCCAAAAACTACCCGAAGCTACTAGGCAAGCATAAATGGAAAGAGCAGGTACAATACCGTGTCAAGCTAAACATTGGAATTGGAACATAGTCTGTGTGTACTGGCGGGATAAAATCTGTCCAAGCGTGATGGATCCCTGCGCCATCCCATTAGTTGGTTTGTTTTCCTTTACGATGATATCGCTCTAGCGTTGATACGTTTTACCAGAGGCGAAATTGACGAATGTATTTTGCGTAAGAAAATACATAAGCCTTGCACCCTTGTCGGGATCATAGGATCTACATACATTGGCAAAAATAACTTGCTAACTGTGAAAGCTATTATGTATACAGGGTGTAATCGAAATCATAGGCAATATTTTAATCTAAGGCTCTACTCACGATGGGGTGCTATGACAGGAAACCTCCACGTGCGCCCGTGGACTGGAGTTCCTTCTCGGATACGTCCGGGGGGAAGACCAGTTTTTCGGGCCGGTGCACCCTGGGATGCGGGCAAAAACTCTTTCTTAACCCATTAGAGGTCAAACCAAAAGTACCAAAATATTTTTTAAATTTTCTTTATTTTCGTACTGAAATAACATTAAAATAATACACAAAACAAGAAAATTGAACAAAATTACAGTTTTCATGAAGTTACAGGGGTGTACTTAACTGAGTACACTGACCACTTTAGTATAAAAATTTCCAAACAAGCTTTTTCGGCTAAAAAATGTTTTTAGGCATTTTTTATATTGCCAGCGCACTCTTGAATGACAAAGTGCACATCGCAGCTGTTTCTAATTTTTTATTCCACCTCACGACCCATCCGCAGTGTGAGAGGCCCACGGCAACGAACGTCGTAGGACGATTTCAGGCCACCGTAGGCGCAGACATACGGACGGCGAGTAATGGGCGACTCGCTGTCCAATCATGGACCAATCCAGGGTCAAGGTTAGTCGTGTAACACGTGCGCCTCAAAGAGCTGTCAGCAAAATGACGGGGCTCGCTTAGAGGACCAAAGCCTGTCGGGGTCGCTTGTCTACAAGATGAAGGTGAGGAGTGGCTGGATTGGAGTCACGGGGTGTTGACCTACCGCCTGACGCAAGTCCTCACCGAGCATATTATGATGCAGGACTGCCCTGCTTGGGCAAAGCACCGCCCTCTACTCACAACGGCGACAGGCGATGACCTCTTGCGCCCGGCATTGGCTGAAGCCATCTCCAGGGGCAAGCCGGAATGGGAAGCAGTCGCCTCCGTCTGCGAAGCAGTCATGCTAGCGTAGGAGGAGGTGGGACGCGCGAGGAAGAGAACAGCATCCACGACACGACCCACCCGATGTGGTAGACGCCCACGGTGACCGACGTCACATGATGATCTACGGCCACCATAAGCGCGGGCATGTGGGCGGCGAGTAGTGCCCGACTCGCTGTCCGATCATGAACCACGCCTGGGTCGACGGTGCATTGTGTTTCACGAGCGCTACTTCTTTATTGCAAAAAATCTGAAAGAAAAAATATTTTTTTTACTTACGTATGTTGTCATTGTACTCAGCCGAGTACAGTAACATTTAAATTACCTTAGTTTTATTTTAGTAATACATAATCAATTTTATCGTTCTTTATAACTTACTCTGACATGTATTTTATACAAGGAAAACAAAAAGAACAACTTCTTAGCAATCATTATTTTATAAAATCAAAAATCATTCACTTACCTCCACAGTGTTTCAGTAACAAAACTTCGACTGAAACTTTTATCAAAAAAAAATTACACTAACCGTGTATTATTTATCAATATACTTGAGCAGTGTTATGATGATGTAAAATAACACAAATACCTTCATTAACTTTACGAAATTTGTAATTTACGCTTAGGGATATGGCTGTACTCAATCAAGTACGGTGACCTCTAATGGGTTAAGCACTGTGTGCCTAAGTGGTCTCTTTGCCCGTATGCGAATAGCCTGTCGTGTGGACGCTCCAACGCGTGTCCCTCTGATTAGCAGAGGGCACAGCGGCGGAGCGGGCTTGCGGACGGTGAGTGATGGGTAACTCGCCGTCCGAAGGTCCAAGCCCGGGTCGGTGGCGCGTCGTGTTTTGCGCCAAATGCCTGCTGGGGTCGCGGGTTTTTTCTTAACCCAGGATACCGTGGCCCCAGAACGTAAAGGGCATAGGAAGGAACACGGGTGGATTTTAGTCAGTAAGAGTCTGACAGTCCCTTCCGCCCCACCCAGGGCGGGAGGACTCATTTGATGATTTTACCACCTTAAAAAAAAAAAAAAAAAAAAACAGGCTCTACTCACGATGCTGATTGTATTACGGCTAATAAATCGCAAATCAAAAATATTATTAATGCAATTATGGACACCTTTTAAAATGTAGTACGAGTACTTATGTCGCATTGCAAAGGCTTATTATTGCAAATAAACACTAAAAGTAATAAAAAATAAATCATAAACCGCAAAAGTGTAAGAGTATCAAAATTTTAAAGGGAATTTACACCGCGAGCGAAACGAAAAGTAAAAAAAAAAAAAGTTTAAAATATTGCCCATTAATAAAATTGCACCCTGTATACATATTACTTATAAAATCTCTGATTTAGTTACTTTCACGAAATAGACTTGGGCTCGGGAAATGCGTTTTTCGTTTTCAATAGCACAATAATTGAGACTATAATCTAAAAACTAAAAATGATTTCCTAAAATTTTAATGCCGATAATCGGTTTTTGCAACAAGGGAACGATATTTAAAACATTATTTACCTATATTCTAACAAATAAAACATTCGTAAATATTTTATTATTCCTCCATGAAAAGTAAAAAAAAAATCCGTTCAAAAAATTCTTTACAACAACAATTCAAAAAAGGAATCCGTTTCACCATGACCGGTTATAAAGAATCCATTCACGCGCCGATCAATCAATGTCCTTGGGTAAACAGGACGTTTGAAAAAAAAAAGCTTTATACGACGCATTTAATTTTCGATTTGATGACGGAAAAGGAAAGTGACATGTAAAGAAATAATTTAAGCAGAAAATTCTAAACACGTATCTGAACGCGGAAGAAATATCGTAACGAGGTTTATTTTTATTTCTTTGAAGGGAAAATACATCTTTATATAATAACTTATTGAGTAAAAAATGGCACTTAGTGTGAAGGAAGAACTTGCTTATTGTCAAATCGAGTTAAACTACTTGTACCTAACAAAACAAATCAACAAGCTGGCAAAGACGACAACAGTTTGTTCAAAGACAAGGTAAACGTCAGTTAGACGTCAAATTAAACCTTTGTGCCTTGAAACTTGATCAAGATTGAAACTTCAACATTCGATGGAAGTTGATCATTTCGATTCCATTCCGAACAAACATGGAGTCGTCACGTATTGATACTAAATATACCTCATATCAGATATTGGCTCCAACTACCTATTACTAAGTTACAACTTAGTTTTGTCTAAGAAACTATCGCAGAGTTCGGGTTGCACGTACAAAATATATCAGGCTTTTACATGCTAAGGTTGGCTTGTTTATATTTTTAAAGCGCTTCGGGAATATGCTCTCCTAGTACCAATATTGTGACTTTGTGATCTGCAATATTTCTTGAAGGAATAAAATAGAAGAGCATTCGGTCGCGTTTGGGGATAGCCACATGCAAGCGATTGGCGACATTTTAAAAATATTTTCCAGTTGAATTTTGCAGTCGTGTGAATTTTAACTATGACGCGTTTCCATTTATTTTTATGTGACGCCTGAAAATTAATGTTTTATTGCCGTTGACATGGTGGTCGGTCGTGTTCTATGCATTCGCTTATTATTGACATGATATTTGCGCGATTTGTTGCCAAGTTGGTTAAGGTTGAGTACCTACTGGAGAAAGGGAAGTAATTTTATTTATAGGTATATAGCAAGTATAAAAGTAGTGACTTACTACTATGCTTATTCAGTAGCGATGGGTCGTTGACGGTTTTTCCGTCAACGAAACGTTAACGTTGATTCACGTTTGTCATCTAGTTAATCAACTAGTTAAATTCGTCAACGAGTTGAATGAGATAACATGTTCATCTCGTTGACGAATTTAACTGTCAACTTGCAACGTAAACCGTTGATTCATTAAGGTGATTGCTTCGATGTAGCCCGCGAAATTCAAATTTTTTTACGTTTTTTGCAATTTGCAGGCCAGTGACATGTTGTAACTTTATAAATATTTGTGTTGCGCAAATAACAAGTATAATTTTAAATATAAAAATTGTCAAAAAATTCGCTCCATCAGCTCTCACATAGAAAAGGTGCATCGTAGTTAGATTTCGGAGATTTTAACATGATGCACCTTTTCTATGTGAGAGCTGATGGAGCGAGTTTTTTGATATTTTTTATATTTAAAATTATACTTGTTATTTGCGCAACACAAATATTTATAAAGTTACAACATGTCACTGGCCTGCAAATTGCAAAAAACGTAAAAAAATTTGAATTTCGCGGGCTGGTTGGAGCATCCCCCTTAAACGGTTTTTAATCAACGATTGCGCGTTTAAGAAACAATTTGATTCATATTTTGTATTGGAAACGTTTTATGTACAAACTAACATCTTAAATTGTGTGAAATAAAAATATTAATATTACATTTTTCACAGAGGGCTGTTCGCTATACCTCGTGCGTCTCAAAAAATAGTACATTTCAAATAATACATTGGGATAATTAAACAAACTCCACTAATATTTATGTACTATTCTTAAAATAAATAATTCGAAAATCAACTCATTCAACCGCTCGCAATCTATGACTTTAAAAATATCGAACCATAAAACTCAACGTTGAAGAGAACGTTTGCGTTCTCGTTAATTCAACTCGTTGAATTAACGAGAACGAATGAACGAACGAGTTCAACTCATAAACGTCGTTGACGAATTCAACTAGTTGATTCATATTCAGTTAACGTTAATACGTTGACAGGAGATCAACGGTTGATTCAACTAGTTCGTTGATTCAACGCTCATCCCTATTATTCAGTTAAGTCCTGACTCACTATCGGATCGGAGACCACCATTAACCCCGTCTGAAGGTAAAATAATGAACGGATTAAGTATGCTATCCAGTCATTACTCCGTAGAATGAAGAATCAATCTCTCACGGAGGCACACAGCACGTGTCATGGACCGAACTGAAGTGAACGAATGAAAATCGATGAACGGTTATTTATTCATATTTAACTCTATTGGGTCAAGGCTTTAGATAGAGGGTTAAAAATCAAAAGCGAGAATGACAAGTTGGAAATGGGTTGTTCTTATTTTAGTACTAGGAGTTTAGTAAAACCAACGAGCATAGCTGATGATACTGAACGAATACTGCAATTAAATTACCTCGTTAATGGTGACATTTTTTTAACAAAATGAAAAAAAGTAGTTTCGAAATAGCCAACGAAATAATACAAGTATTAGTTTAAAAATATCCTGTAAAATACATGACTAAGAATACTTAGGAGGAAAGAAAAACAAAGAGTGTTGAACGAATAGTCCAAAATGAACTTGATAATGGGGATTGAGTGTTTTTTGCTGTTAAGTATGTTTAGAGGACATGCCTATTTCCCGGTAAAAAGCAACCAATATTGCAGAATAATTTAAATACAAGCGATACAAAGCCAAGGAAATATGAGAGTAATCGGATTGTCAATAAAATATGGCTGCCAAATCAATATTCGATTATAAATCGAGTCAGCGTATTTCGGAGCCGACCACAGCGATACGGTATTTAATATTTATGCCTTTGGAGAGTTAAATATCCTCCTTCCTTTTGGCCTTTTCGAATTTCTGTGAAATTGGGTGGTTTCTAGTCTAGTTTAGATCAGTTGCGGTTGAATACCTAGGTAGGTAGTATCAATATTTGAAGTGTAGAAATGGTTATTTGAATTATTCCAAGAACGGAAAAGGTCTCAGGAGGTGGTTAGCCTTCTTGGAAACACCTACGTTCCTTACTGGGGTAATCAATTGATAAAGCTAACCGTAGTATACGAACACGATAAGAATAGATCGGAAACGTCAATGACTGCTATTTGTCAATTGAAACTTGAAAAAATAATTACGTTTATCAAATTTAACTTTCCAATAGATTTTTACCGTTATTATCCTGTAAATGTTATTTTCATATGCTTATTGTTTTATTAAAGCGTGCTAGTAAACATGCATTACGTCACAGTATGGCGCTATCACGGATTTGTTCCTAATGTAGTTGCATAAATTCAAATATTTTCTTGATGGCTTGTTGATGGCACATTTTATTTTTTGAAAATATCTTAGAGCAAAGACAAAGTGGTAGTAAAGCTTTTAATATTCCTTAGAAAATATAAAATTGGGTGAAAAGGTAAAAAGTAGGTATGTACAATTAGGTAATTTTTTGTTATAGTTTCTATGATGATAAAGTTATCCACCTCAAATATCTACTCAACAAACTTGTCTTCGGATAAGTATCCTTACTTGAAAAGCTCTAGTCAAACTATGTTTCCCTAGTACTCGTCGAGTGAATAGTTAACACAACACTCTACAATCGACATTATTGAATGTGTGCTATCTCCTAGTTACCCAGTGGATTGACTCTTCAACTTCCACGGCTGTATGGTTACGAACTCATGCTTCACTTCTTAGAATTCTCACCTACTCTTGCTTACCCTAGTACATTTTTTTTATTAAAGACATTTTAATCGTGGTAAAATCTTCAACAAATGAGTACTAAAGAGCGAAGGGGGAGGTGGACTTGTATCGATTAAAATCCACGGTGATCCTTCAATAGCCCTTTACGTTCTAGCGTCACGGTTACCGGCTGAGGTAGTCCCTCGACTCCTTAAATAGACGAAAAGAAAAAAAGGACATCGGAAAATTAGACCTTTGATTGAGTGATTGATTGGTATATAATAAATAGACAGAACACAAAAGTTTAAGCACTAGTGCCGAAAATAAGGGTGTGCCCAGATAAGGCAAAAATAGTAACATAACTAACGGTTTGGTGTTTATGTAAGTGATTTGATAATAAGAAAGTTTTTGCCGTAAGCAACTTTCTTATACGAACAAGGGTATAACCTAATAGCTAAGCTACGATAAATGACTGTCCGTCACAGGATTCTATCTCAGTAACGGTTAAATCGCAAGCTGAAACTTCCATAATTTACAATTATACGTAATTCTGCTTGCTAACCATGTCACATCTGCAGATTTTACACAAACGATTGACGTTGTGATTTATTAAGGGTTGGTACTGCTTTGACACTCGATTGACCATAATAGCTATCCGCCTGCATCATGTACGATACGACCCCCATAGATAAGCATCATTTACTCTCCCATACCCTTTGAAAACCCCGTCATTTACTCTTAATAGTCGACTTACACGGAAGAAGAGTAACTTCTTGAAGACACGTGATGCTACTTTCATTAAGTTACAGCTTGGCCAGAACGTCTTGAAACGGAACTAATCTTTTTGTTTACTGACAAGGTTTTAAAATCTTTGATATTTGATGTAAACAGAGATGCTGGTTTGTGAGATTTATTAATGGGCCATAAAATAAAATGATTCAAAGTGCTGATAGCGAGAGCACAGTGGCGACTTCCGGTTTTCTATACTGTTTTTTGCCAAGCTGTACTAGCTATTTTAAAACTACTCAGCTTATTTGGTTGTAGCGTTTAGTCTTCTTTGATAAATAAACTATCCAAAACAAAAAGAATGATTGAATTCGAATCAGTAGTTCCTGAGATTAGCTCTGAAATCTTCAACTTTATAATTTTGAGGATTATACAGAAACCTCTTGAAGTGTGGTCAAAATCACGTGAAAATCTGTCACAACATTTATTTATGAAAATCTCTGAGTTCGTCGAAATTCATTTTGAATAAACAGAATTTAAGAAGGGCTGAATTTATAGTGTTATAGTAAAATACAATATTATACCTCTTAAGAAGTTTCTGGTAAAAAAGAATGGGGTAGTAAACGCTAAAAATCAAAAGTTGAACAAGATTAAACGAACACGACAAAACCGCGTCTTTGCCATTTTCTCTTAGATATTTTAGAAAAGAAAAAATGTCCTTGTATTTTCCTAGAGAATTAAACTAAAAATAACTGCCAAGATGAAATTCTGGTGCGAGAATATTATGAAAATGGCGCGGAAACAACAATAACAGCGTGGCAGTAATACCCTATTGTTTCTATTTCTGAGGGCTTAGGGCTTTGTAATGTGCTACTAAGCTTATATAATCTTGGTACACATGTGCTAGAACAGACTGATAAGCTTTGTTATACTTATTTTCGGTAGACTACAAAATATGATAATTCACGAATATTTTATTAATTGTGAAAACCAAAAACCTATTTTGTTACATTTTTATTTCATTCTGAATATCTGCAAAAATAATAGATATTCAAGCCAGATCTTAAAAAATGTAGCCCATTGCTTTTTTAAATTTTCATTTTCGTTCAAAAACCGTATTACTTTCACCACAGACTAAAAATAAAATGCAAGAGACAAGCCATGTTTAAAAAGAAAAATCTCTTTGAACAAAAATTCACAATGAAGAACAAAACTTCTAAATCACAATACTATCGCGTAAAGATCTTCCCATAGACAGTAGAGTTATTGCAAAAGTGCAATTTCCCGCTGTAGTGCCGTAGTGTTGTATTTGAGCTTGCAGTAGGCCGTCGGGAGCAATGTCCGGTCCCGACCGGACAGGCGGGCGGCCGGACGGCCGGACGTTCGGACGAAACTACCCCCCTGCATTTACTTAGGCGGATGTACGAAGTAACTTAACATTTTATTCATGTAAGATTGTGAAATGTTTCTTCAAACGCTTTTCACATGCAAAATTCCTACCTATAAAATAATGAGGCCCTTTCATGACTTTTCTGTTTTTGTGACGTAAACTTTGACGTTTTGTTTAAATGGTTCCTAGTTTGTAAACTAGAGGCGTTTTTTTTTTTTATTTTTCCACACAATGAACACTGTTAATACTCCAAATAGGTACGCTTTAACCGCAATGTTGAGCCACCAAACCCCGACCGATTTTAAACTTTATTTTTGGAAAAATAAGTCTTAAAATCGTTCAGGGTTTGTTGGGAAAACATTTTCCTCGGGGCTCGAGAGGTTAAATAAAATATAGAAATATTTATACTTATACCCCAATAAAATATGAATTCCTCTGGCAGGATCAAAAACCAAGTTGACCACTTGTATCAACTCATTTTTTTTTTTTAATTACAAAGCGTCCTTGTTCTACGTTCAAAATTCAAAAAAAAAAAAATACGATTGCAAAAAACGCGGGAACAAAGCTCGCTCTTTGGTCGGCCATTCGAATAGTATCGCAGCTCGAGAGCGGGGGAACGGCAGAAGTGGTGCCCACTCGACATAGATTCAGTTGGCCTACCATTGTCGGGGAAACTCGGGAAAAACACGCTGAGAACGAGGCATATGTGATAAGTTCTATAGTCACATGCTACAGATGGGATTAGGGTTGCACCACATCTGGCAGCACGGAATCGCTTTTTTCCGTCGCCCTTTCTCTTTCTGTCGCTTAGAACTGCCATTTGCTAGACCGAGACAGAAAGCATAATGCGATAGCACGCGGCGGAATCCTCGAGACGGCCGCGTGCTGTCGCAGGGTCTCGATCTAGCAAATGGCAGTTCTAAACGACAGAAAAAGAAAGGGAGACGGAAAAAGGCGATTCCGCGCTGCCAGATGTGGTTCAACCCTTAGGTGGTTTTTTCGAATTCTTTCCTCAGAATATTACCATACGTGGCAAGGATTATTCGGTCGTAAGGTTAATCCTTAAAAATGAATGGTTAATTCGAGCATTATCCTGGTTGTAGCTTTAGTCCACGTTCATTATGAAGGGGGTCTATGTTGTAAACAGTTTTCTTTCTACTCACATCGTAATAAGAGTATAACTCCATGGGTACAAAAAACAAATTATCAAGAAACTCCATAGTTTCTTGAGGGTTTGTTTTTTTTTATGAAAATGTTCACCTTATTGCCGAAGTTTTATAGGTGCCATCGTAGTAGGCTTTGTTGTAAAATAAAAAGATTGTTTTTTTTTCTACTTTAAGTTACAGAGCTTAGAAGGAGCTCTGAAACACTGAACACATGTAAAAGAGCCATGTCAGCCAATTGCCTTCCACAGCTGAATGAAAGTATTCCCTAAAGGGTGCCAACAACAAATCCGGTCTTGAGCAGTCGGCAACTACGCTGTCTTCTTAAAATCATTGATCCATCTAGCCGCAGGGCGTCTAACGTCCCACACGTTTGCCTATACGCGGTCTCGACACGCACGGCAAATTACCATCCGTATCTTATTGCTATACCGCCAATTCGCAATAAGCATTTCCAGACGTCTTTTATAATGCGGATAGCGAAGGAATGGAACTCTCTGCCTGCGTCTGCGTTTCCGAACGCATACAACCCTAATCTCTTCAAAGTTAGAGTGAACAGGCTTCTCTGGGTAAGCTTGCTCCATCATCGACCTCGTCTTAGTCAATCCTCACCTCGACTAAGGTCAAGAGCAAACCCACCTCATATTAAAAAAAAAAATGACTCAAAGACATATCATAAAATATGTTGGTACGATGAAAAATCATCTGCCTAGCCTTTTCCCAACTATATTGGGGTCAGCGTCCAGTCCAATATTTCACATGGTGCGATTGCCTATCGGACCTCCACAACCCAGTCAGTATCAGACTTTAGGGCTTTTGACTAACAGTAACGACTGACAAAGATCTACAAATGACAGCCGGGACCAACGGATTTACGTGCTTTCCGAGGCGCAGAGGAAACTCGCTATGACAGATGGTCACCTATCCACAGATCTACCTCGTCAAGCGTCTCAACCCCGAAGATCGGCCTGTGCGGCTGTAATTTTCAGCCAAGAGCTTTTCCACTACACTTCGATGAAAAAGAGTGACTGACTTTTATTTCAAAGCGAGAATCAATCGACTTTCAACACAATAGTACCCGAGCTCGTTATGGCGGCAAAATGTTACAGATGCAACGCAGAACTGTGGCGGCAAACGTAAAATTTATGGACGATAGTGCGGCGCAGGCCAGCCAGTCCACAGACGATAGTTTATTTTTCAATTGTAACTTTTGTTTTTAAATAACTAGGGAGGAATTAAAGGCTTGTTTTGTGTATTTTAATGGCTATTGTTACAAAATATTGCTGGGAAATCTGTTTTGGTGTGTAATATTTTATTGCAGTTCGGTTTTTGATTGGTTTCCAGTTTTAAATGATTTGTATTGAATTTCTGGTTGCTGTGGTTGTATGTAAAGCGTGTTTTATGAGAAATAAAACGTTACAAAGTAACTAGATACAATTGAAAACATTGTAAAGTAAAATTTTCCAACTAAAATTATAAATGGGAAACTGTGTATGTTTATGTCAGTACATCAACTGTCTAGATTACCAACTTTATCACAATGAGTAAGTAGAAGGTTCATAGACGAGGTTAAATTGAGAGTATTGTATGACAAATTGTCAATTTGAATTGTGTTAGCGACTAACTCTGAATTTTTAAAAGATAACTCGGGTTCGTGCAAGCGGGCCTTAGAGTATTAACTGTGTTTTGCTTGAATCGGTAAACTCTCTATTTCTGAAACTGGTCTTCTCTAATAGACAACAAAGTTAAATCTAAAATTAGTTAAAACTCCCATTGTGGAATATTCCAAATCGTGAAAATTTTCGAAACATTCCGCTGTCAATTAAATGTACTTAATATGAGATTTCAGGAGAAATGAGCTGTCATTCAAACTAGTTTAACAGGTAATAATAAATTCAGCATGATAGATGGAATAGTGAGAAATAATATAACTTTTGTTTAAATAATTCGCTAGCTTCAATTCTGACGACTTCTGACATTTGAAAGTTATTTCAAATTGGTTGAATTTATTTTTAGAATTTTGCAAAATTCTAAAAATAAATTCATCCAATTATAAATTAAGATAGGCTATATTAAAGGAAAAACAATGGAAACAGTTGAGTAGCTCGACTCATAACTTATGAGTCGAGGCAGTCGAGCTTCACGATAACTGACAATGCTTGCACTGACTGGACTGAACCACTTAAATCTGTGGATGGAAATGGTCTTTCCTTAAAAGACCATTTCAGACACTTGCATGGTCCTCGTATGGCTTGAACAGTATGTCTGGAGTTTAAAAGAGACAGTGTCTTCTGAGTTTGTTTCAGATGTTTCTTCTTGGAGCATAGGTACGAAACACCAGCCTCATCTTAAAAATATTATTTGACGTGTAAAAGTGTTTTAGAACTACAACTTGCAAAATAAATAAATCATTTATCATTATTTATTTCATTTTTTTTTCATTAATAATTTTTTCTGTGAAGATAGATGTTTGTTCTCTATTAAAACGATTTGGATGAGATTTGGTACAGAGATGGTTATAACCTGGATTCACACATAGTTTTATCCGAATGATTTGGAAATATTAATACTTAGTTTGTTACACGCGGCAACAACTAGTTATTTATTTCTAATATTTACTAAGCTGTTAGCTATAAAATTACACCTTAAACATCACTTAACTAGCTGACCTAGATTTCCAGTCCATAACTCCTGGTAAACGGTACACTTTGATGGCTCAGTGGACTGCTAAACTACCAGTACCTAGTAAGGCACTGTCGCATGTGTCGTGTATCAATATGTGGCTGGCCTGCAGACAAGTACCAGGGGCGCATGTATTCTAGGCGTAGGCTGTAAACCACAGGGTAGCAACGTGGTGCGGTGAAAACGTGGCTAACTGAACATTATGTTTCGTTTGTTTAACTAACGTATTAGGTAATTATAGACTGTATTATGTCGTTAATAATGTGGGGAACATGAATTTTCTTTCGGATTAAAGCATAAAAGTGATCTGCTTAGAGCAGTAGTTATGACAAAGTTTAACCAACGTATAATAATATTTTATAAGCTATCAGCCTGAAAATAGAGTGTACCTATTTAGACATCAAAATAGTAGTGTGTAAGTGTATTACACACACTAACATTCATTGCGCTTACTTTTTATTCCCAAACCTCAGTATTTTTTTGCAACCCGCTGGCTAACCGCCGAAAGGGGTGCGTTACCGCGCAATGCCGCCGATTTCATTTCCGTTGGGAAATGCGAGAGATAGCGGGATGGCGGGAGTCAGCTCTCTCATTATGTTTGTGACGAAAAAATTCGGATACACAGCTGAAATATTTTATGGTCCAGCTTTTACATTGACCTTGCGAGTCTCCGGACGCGGCGGAAGGATTATGAATTCACGTTTTTTGTAACATATGTTGTGTCGTTCATTAGAGGTTTTTTGGTGGTTCAAATTGAAAAGAATGAATAAAACATTGTTCTCGAAAAATGGTTTTATATTTGTCCGCCTGCTGTCTATTTTGTTAATTAATTGATGCGGTAACGGATTAGCAGATACCAGGCAATCAGAAACAATAAGCGGCTGGATTGTTCGGTACACGATAGCACATGTGAGCAATAAATAAGGCTTGTTGTCGAATCCAAACAACAGGCTACGGGCAAACCTGGCTGCGCTCGTGTTAGCCTGTAAATGTATGTAAACCTGAACTAACTAACGTTGCCTACCTATTGTATAGATTGAAAACGTGCAATATAGCCTGCTGATTGAAATACGAATATGATTTCTAGCAACAAAAATGGGTAAAAAAAAACACACACTAATTGCGTTTATT
Source organism: Agrotis segetum (assembly GCA_036375495.1). Lineage (NCBI taxonomy): Eukaryota > Metazoa > Arthropoda > Insecta > Lepidoptera > Noctuidae > Agrotis > Agrotis segetum. Next base: position 1,984,737 of record JAQSVV010000087.1, read on the forward strand.
ATTTACTAGCTGTTGCCAGCGGCTTCACCCGCTACAACTCGAATTTATGTACCTCAATTGTACGTTAAAGTTTAAATAAATAAATAAATAAATATAATGTGTTAATCCAGGTTATAAACTATCTGTGTACCAAATTTTAGCCAAATCCGTTCAATGGTTTTTGCGTGAAAGAGTAACAAACATCCATACATCCATACTTACAAACTTTCGCCTATAAAATAGTAGTAGGATTTAAGTGGACGGGAAGTTTGACAGGTTTTTTCAACGAAAGTTAAATAAAAACTTTTGTAATAAAAGCTACAAGTTTCTAAGAGATTTTCTCCAAAAATAAAGGAAAACTTTCGACGCAATACAAAGTTCGAAACAAAAATCAGTCGGTCTTTGAACTAAACAGGAAGAAAATTAATTATCACGGTAGTTCTGGAAACAATGTTGGAGTACCAGGGCAACATCACCACTTGAGAGAAAAATGTACGCATTTGTCTTATAGTCAGTAGTCAGCTTCTGTGAGAGGCACTTTGAGTGATTAATGAGTTCAGATGGAAAAGCTAGACCTTTATTTATATCTTATGTTCGAATACTTGAAAGATCTGGGAGTACTGGAAATAATGTTTTATGGAGATCGTTTCGCCGGACGCTGTCTGCTGGGATATGAATCATAATTCAAACTATAAAAGGACTTTAGATCTATAAAACTTTAATGCAATTTCGCTCTTTGGAACATAAAACCTCTTTAGTTTAGTAATGTAGGTGAAACCTCTTTTAGCATAATTTAAAAAAAAACTAGGTGTGTACTGCCATTTCCGTTTGATGCTTAAATAAATAAGGGCTGAAAAAGGACAAAAAAATACACAAAAAGGCGCCCGATTGTATAACGTTAATTACGGGGAGTTGTTTGTACGTTAAACATTGCTAATTACGAGTCGCCATATACGGGCGGTGCCGTGAAAATAAAAGAAAATTAATTCAAAAAGTGTTTAACGAACCTTACAATCCGTTTTTTTTTGTTTTCATTTAAAAGCAAACGAGAAAACATTGGAATAAAATGTTCTGTGCGTTGTGATATAATTCGTCAACATTATTTTCAAGAGATCTTTTTGCAATTGAGAGCCTGATAATGAGGGGCCATTGGCATTGCACCTTGAATTTAGTAACTAATAAAAAAAAACTTTACAGTTTGTTCGATTTTTCTCATACACACTTGTCGATTTATCGTTGCAGTATGAATCGTAACGACTAATCGTAACGATTTATCGTAAGGTGAGCCGCTACTGCTTTAATAACGGTGAAGGAAAACATCGTGAGGTAATCGGCATATCCCATCAAAAACATAAATGTGAAATGACAGCCAAGCTCAATATTTTGATATTATCCCTTGGTTGTTGAGTTCAGCGAAAAAAGAAGTGAAATCTAAATGGGTGCCAAGTTCAATGGTCGGTCCTGAAATTTATAAAATAACAACATAAAATATATTTCTTCTTATAACTAAGGACCATACATTGTACTTTGTAGCCTAATTTCTGACTTGGCTATTTCTCATAATATACGAATTATATTATAGCCTTCATAATTTCTAAAACAGTAACTTGTCAGTTTTATTTTAATATTCCTAAAATTGGCTTGCTGGTAGTACTAACCATCGAACAATTCGTATATGAGAACTAGCCAATGATAGTTCAAAAATTCAGTGTATAATGTTCGAGCTCCAATCACAATTCATTGTTGATAAACTACAATAATGTTTTGATTGATAACCGATATAATTACAATGTTTAATTTAATGTTTACATGGATTAATATCAGAGTTGCCTTGATTGTTATAATGACGTCATTGATTGATGACTGTCAGTGAAACACAGATTGCGAATTATTTTGCATGTAGTAATGTAGGAACGGAACGTTGAGATAGATGAGTAGAATGAAGCGTGAAGATGAATGATTGATGTGAAGCATGTTGAATGAAAGAGATGAAAGTTAGGAATAGTCAAGGAGTGAAGGAGAAAGGGAGTGAATGTAAGAAGAGGAAAATGAACGGGACTGGAACGGGGAGTTAAGACGAACGACGTATAGAGTAAAGACGTTAAGAAATAAAAATTCAATTTAATTAAGAAAATCAGTGCTTTAATTTGGCCAACATCGAACCTATCCCACATATTTTTGGGGGCTCGTCCGGGATAGTTCGATATTTCCAGTTGGCGAGGCCAAAGCACTGCAAAAGACGGGAGCAGAAAAACCGACACCAACGACGTGGAGCGGCCGGTGACTTTGCTCAAGCGAAACGACGGAAAAGACGATAGAAGACGGTAACAGTAGTTACAAAAGACGAGGCAAAGACGAAATATGGGTGGACACGGAAAGGATCGCCGACAAAGCCGTCAAGCGGACTATGACGAAGACGACCACGCGGCAGCTGCATCGACGAGACTACCGTTCTGCCAAGATCAAGGTATATTCCAGGCGGAGAACTTGGTGGCAAAGTTCAGCGGGCAAGATAAATCGTATTCGGTGGCTAAATGGGCGACTGACATTGACGACAACGCTGAAATATTTCAATGGACACCCCTTCAGACTCTGATAGTCGCTAGAAGATCTCTGACGGGAACCGCAGCCCTGTGGTTAAAATCTGAAAAACCCTCAGATAAAACAAATAGGCAGATAGAGCGCTCAGAACACGCGAGTGGTTCCACCAAAGTTACTACTAAATAAAAAGTTGCTACGAACTCGCGACAGTACCAAGCTACGCATCGTCTCGCTCACACGTCACTAGTGATTTGCCATTTTATGCTAAAACATGCCGTCTTGTGTGTTTAAACACTGCAAAAGTTGTTCACAAAAAGAAAAAAAACAAGATGGAATATCTTCCCACAGGTAACTCTTGTTATTTTTATTGTTTTGGTATTTATTTTCCATAAAATATTTTCGGCTCACTTGAAACACAAAACCTTGACAGTAAATCGTCTGTGTTGCTAGTTTATGACGGGTAAATTACCCTGAATTAGAGGAATGTGTATTGTGCATTAAAAATATCGATCAAATTCGTCAAAACAACTGCACAGTCGTAATCTATAGTACCAATACAACATTAGTTTTTGCTTATGCGAAACCTGAAACACGTATCTAGTATTTTTATGTAAAGAATCCATGTACAGTCGACAAAGTGGAATCATGACCCATTTTGACAATAAATCGTTTGAATCTGTCAAATTGACAAAGATCAAAGTTGTTACCATGGATATGTATGTTTACGCGAATGTGGACCTAATTGTATTTGAATGTCTCTGGGAAAATAAGCTTATGGTGGGTCATAATTCAACTTGTGATGGTACATGGTACATTATTGTGAGAATTAAATAGGTAAGGAGTAATTAAATAGGTAGTAAGTAATTACGCATATTAACTTTTATTCCTTATTATTATTCTGATAAATAATAAATACTACACGCTTATGCTCTCTAGGTATAACCATAAAGCAAAATAGCGATGTAGTACAGTATTTGAGAGCAATGTAACTGAACAAAAATGTGGGAGTATTTCTCAATATCTGGCAACCGTAAACGCACACAGATGCACGTGTCCGTACACGGCGCCACTTATCTGCCGCGCACACATAAATAAAAACTGTGGTCGCTTTGTTGTTCGCGCACGTTCTATCTGCCTATTCCTTCATCTGAGGAAAAACCATTCAAAAGTTGGGACGAGCTGAAGGCGGGTTTGCTGAAAGAATTTCCTGATTCGATAGACAGCAAAACCATACATGAAATGATGGCCGCTAGAAGGAAGAAGAAAGACGAAAGGTGTTTAGACTACATGTTAGTCATGAAAGAAATGGGAAAGCGCGGCAAAATGCCTGATTATGTTGCCATAAAGTACATAATAGACGGCATAATTGATTCAGAAGTGAATAAAATGGTGTTATATGGTGCTACTTCTTATACGGAGCTCAAAGAAAAGTTAAAGATTTACGAAACAATTAAAGAAAAGATGACTGCAAGTTACGTCCGAAATAAGAAGCCGGAGAGCAGTGAAAGTAGTGCGAGTACGAGTATCAAGAGGTGCTACAGTTGTGGAGAAAGAAATCATCAATCGTCGCAGTGTCCTAATAAAGAAAAAGGTCTAAAATGTTTCAAGTGTAACGAGTTTGGACATATTTCGACGCAATGTAAACAAAGCGGAAACATTCGGTCAAGAACGAGTGAAAGGAACGATGAACGGGACGGGCGAACTGAAAAGGGAAAACCGAACACTTCCGAAGATAGACGAGCGATGTGCGTGGCTGACTTCACTCCGAGCGTTTACGAGGTTGGCAAACCTGACAAGTACGGCAGCCATGACAGCTCATTTGACAGTCGTACCAACATTAGCGACAAGATGGCGCACGCAGTGGGAACTGACGCTAACTTCACGGATGTTTACAACGAAATAAAGACGCCGGCTCAGATACGTTTTGAAAATGCCTGCAAGACGATATTTATCAATAAGTGCGAAGTGACCGCGTTAATTGACTCAGGAAGTGAACTGAACTTAATGTGTACCGAGCTTTACGTACAGTTAGGATCTCCGGAGTGTGTGAAAACTGCTACAAATCTAGTAGGCTTGGGAGGCAGTATAGTGTCGACGGAAAGGTTAACTGCTTCTGTTTTGTTAGACGGACATGATTATAATGCTACATTTTATGTTGTTCCAAGGCATGCTATGCCGTGTAGTGTAATATTGGGTCAAGACTTCCTCAAAGACGTATTTACTATAATGTCGAAGGGTTCAATATTGATTGCACCAAACATAAACAATTGGTTGTCAAAAGTTTGTTGTGTTGTTAGTCAGGATCAGCCGTTTGTTTTAGGTAATATCAAGAATAAACAGGTGCAGCAAGAGGTTATTGACTGTGTGAAGAATTATAACCCTAAACAGGTAAAGGAGGCACCAATAGAGTTGCGCATTGTGTTAAAGGATGACATACCAGTGGCTCAGCGACCAAGACGAATATCGTTATCCGAACAGCGGATGGTGGAGAAGCAAGTAGCAGAGTGGCTCGAAGATGGTATCATTCGCGTAAGTTTTTCTGAATATTCCTCTCCTCTGGTGTTGATAAAGAAAAAAGATGGTAGTACAAGGATTTGTGTAGATTATAGGCCCATCAATAAAAAGATGGTTAAGGATGAATTTCCTCTGCCCATTATAGACGATTTGATAGATAAACTAAAAGATGCTTGTGTATTTAGCGTATTGGATTTGAAGAATGGCTTCTTTCACTTAAAGGTTAGTGAAGACAGCATCAAGTATACTGCCTTTGTAACGCACAATGGTCAGTATGAATTTTTGAGAGCACCCTTTGGGTTATCAGTTTGTCCGAAATATTTCATGAGATTTGTAACCATGGTGTTTCAGGATCTTATATCAAAAGGAATCATTGTAATATTCATCGATGATTTGTTGATTCCAGCCGTTGATGAATGCCAGGCTTTGCAGCGATTAAGAGAAGTGTTAAAAGTGGCATCACAGTACGGTCTGCAGATAAATTGGAAGAAAGCACAACTACTATGCCGCCGTATAGAGTACCTAGGACATATAATAGAGGATGGTAAAGTACAACCTTCACAAGAGAAGACAGATGCCGTAACCAGGTACCCTGAACCTAAGACTTTAAAGCAACTTCACAGTTTCATAGGATTAACGTCATATTTTAGAAAATATATTAAAGATTTTGCACTAATAGCTAAACCATTAACGGATTTGTTAAGAAAAGATGTACCTTTTGAGTTTAATGACATTCAGAGAAGTGCCTTTAACATGTTGAAGAATGCACTAGCTAGTAGCCCTGTGCTAAGGATTTATGATCATCAGTTGGAAACGGAGTTGCATACAGATGCCTCCGCAATAGCATACAGTGCTATTTTGTTACAGAGAGACCACACAGGCGAGTTACACCCTGTACATTACCACAGTAGGAAGACTAGTGAAGCCGAGAAGAAATATAGTAGTTATGAGTTGGAAGCACTAGCTATTATTGAAGGAGTAAAGAAGTTCAGACACTATTTGTTTGGTAAGCATTTCAAAATAGTAACAGACTGTCAAGCATTCCAAAAGACATTGAATAAAAAAGATTTATCAACAAGAGTAGCAAGATGGGTGCTGTTACTGGAAGAGTATGATTATGTTGTTGAACATAGACCAGGAGGTAAGATGCAACATGCCGATGCTTTAAGTAGAAACCCATTTGTTGGAGTTGTTGAGCTAAGCTTGCATGAGCGTATCAAGCAAGCACAAATGTTGGATGATGGTGTAAAGGCGATTATAGACATTCTAAAACTGCAGCCATATGAAGACTATTCCTTCAGTGATGGTTTATTGTACAAGGGAATAGAAAGAAAATTGGTGATACCAAAAAGCTTAGAATTTGAAGTGTTACGATGGATTCATCAAAAGGGTCATTTTGGAAAAAGAAAAATGTTAGAATTGTTGGAACAGAATTACTACATAAAAAATGTAAATAAGAGAATTGAAGAACTTTTGTTGTCATGTGTACCTTGCTTATTAGCAACCAAGAAGGAAGGCAAGCAGGAAGGATTTTTAAACTGTATTGACAAAGAAGGCATTCCATTGCACACCTTGCATTGTGATCACATTGGACCTCTCTCAGAGACAAGAAAAATGTATAATTACATCCTTACAGTTGTGGATGCATTCACGAAGTTTGTGTGGCTGTTTCCAGTGAAGGGAACTACCAGTAAGGAGACCATAGATAAACTGATGATTCATCAGCAGATATTTGGTAATCCTACGCGATTAATTTCAGATCGTGGTACTGCATTTACCAGTAACGAGTTCAAGGAGTATTGTGAAAAGGAAAGCATTCAACACATAACCATAACTACAGGAGTGCCCAGGGGGAATGGTCAGGTGGAGCGCATCCACCGAACTCTCATTTCGGTGTTGACGAAGATGTGCATTGAAGAACCATCTATGTGGTATAAACAAGTCAGCCGAGTGCAGAGAGCTCTGAACGGCACATACCAACGAAGTATTGACACCACCCCTTTCGAACTCATGCTGGGTACGAAGATGAAAACTAAAGAAGATATACAGATTTATGATTTGCTTCAGCAAGAGCATAGAAGTAATTTTGTGCAAGATAGGGAAGACTTAAAGATGAAGGCGAAAGAACAAATAAGAAGAATTCAAGATGAAAATTGTAAGACTTACAATAGAAAAAGAAAAGAAAGTCATAAGTATGTTGTAGGAGATATCGTAGCCATCAAACGGACGCAGTTTGGCAGTGGATTAAAACTCAAGCCCAAGTATTTAGGCCCATACAGGGTCACCAAAGTCAAAAGGAATGATCGGTACGATCTTGAGAAGATAGATCGTATGACGGATGGTTCACGAGTGACATCTTCCTCAGCCGACTATATGAAGCCATGGCCAGTGTTTGGCGACAGTGTTGAATTAGGTGAGTAGGTCAGATCTTATTTGCTATAATTATTATCTGCTGTGTTAGGTTGGTTAATGCATGGTGCTTCTTGACCCAACATTTCATTACGATGGTGTAAGTTATGTCATGTAAACGTTTTAAAATAAGAAGTAGGAATGATAAATTACTTTTCAAGGTGGAAATACTCTGTGTTAGTTTCTATAATGTCCATTTGATGTACAAGTTGAAGATGTGGAAATAGTTGTGTTATTGTTTGTTACAACACTGTTGTGAAGAGTTTAGTTTTTTAAGTTTTGCATATTTACCTAATGTTGTTGGTTGTACCGCCTACAGTATAGCTATAGTTTTGATTGTTGCCTTTGTATTTATTGTGAAATGTAACTATAACTAAGAGAAAGTGCAGTAAGTTTAAGTTTGTTAATCTGCTATGTACCTAGTAGTGTTATGTGGTTTGAATGAAGAAGGGTATAAAAGGTCATTAGGATTAAGTTGTTATTGTATAAAGTTTCAGTTGTGGAAGGAGTTGTTTGTCTGATCTGTTTAGATCTGACTGGGGACAGTCAGATATCAGAATGGCCGAGTTGTAGGAACGGAACGTTGAGATAGATGAGTAGAATGAAGCGTAAAGATGAATGATTGATGTGAAGCATGTTGAATGAAAGAGATGAAAGTTAGGAATAGTCAAGGAGTGAAGGAGAAAGGGAGTGAATGTAAGAAGAGGAAAATGAACGGGACTGGAACGGGGAGTTAAGACGAACGACGTATAGAGTAAAGACGTTAAGAAATAAAAATTCAATTTAATTAAGAAAATCAGTGCTTTAATTTGGCCAACATCGAACCTATCCCACAGTAATTTATTGAGTACTTTTTTGTGTAATTAGATACTGTTATTTTAAAACATATCATGCAATTAACAATAATTAAATTATTTACAGGTAAATTATACCCACAATTTATTGATACACAACTACCGGCCCGGTACGTGCTTCGCTACGCGCATGAATAACATAACAACATGCCTGTACTGTCAACATTGAAAAAAGTTTCCATTTGACAGCAAAATCCCCATTTAACAAAATGATCCTTCAATTCACTTGTTGCAAAAAAAATGTGATAAATGAAGAACGGCTCGACCGATTTTGTGAAAACTTCTTAAAAACCATCTACTAAATAGTCCGAACTCCGAACAAAGCCTAAACATTTGGTTTCGATAGGTGAGCCCGTTCTTGAGTTGGTTAAAACCACACCACAACTGATACACAAACCAATAAAACATCAAATGTAACGAAACAAAATACAGTAAAATTAAATTAAACAGGACACGGAGCAAATATGTAAAATGAAAAATATACAATATAGGTACAATAGACACTTTTTTATCGGGACAATCCACTGCAACTACTGAAATCTAGAATCAATAGTGACAACCACCAGAAAAGCCCTGAGACAATGAAGCTCGACGTGTTCCGGAGAATGAATTTAACTGTCTTAGATCAGCAACAAAATTAATCAGAAAAGAATAGTGGAGAAGTTGGTAAAATACCTAGTTTCAACTAACATGTACTTATAGTGACAAAACTGACTAAATGGACTTTAACGATGATGATTGACAAAAATACCAAAACGGTACTTAACATTGATATAAAAACCGATAAATCTATAAGAAACAGTAATATAAAAAATATGTGTTAACGTAGAGCGGCGGGAAATAAAAACCGTTATCGTTTTTATGGCCAGTGGCTCGGAAATCAGACCCATGTCGATGTGTCGAAATGTGATAAATTCTCTGGCTTATCAGTTGATAGGAATACGTCTGATGATTGCGGTTTTTATAGGCATTTCAGGGTACCTATATATCTAGGTTAATCGTCATTATGTTTTGCTTGGGTTCTAATTACTATGTCATTGTGCATTGGATATCGTATCTTTATCCTTACTATACACCGTGACTTTTTAGTCATCTTACAAAAGCAGCCCAGTTAATGTATCTAATGACTAGAACACGTTTATAATAAAAAAATAGGTATTTAAGAGATTTTATTTTTTTTTAAATAAAATTTTAATTCGTTATTATGACGTAAGGCGTAGTCCAGGCGCATCTCCATTTTCTATGAGACAAGGGTGTTTCTAACACCCTTGTCTCATAGAAAATGGAGGTGGAATCTGATCTTCCCGACTATTGCGCTGGGTAGCTGGTATACTCAACAGCTTGATACGTAAACATTTTAACAGGTTGTTTCATATTTCTAATGTACCTATTTATTAAAAATTATGAATAACGATAAAAAAAACTTGCCTAGAGGTATTTTAGGTCGGATACATTAAGTGTACCCCTTTTGTAAGACGACTAAAAAGTCACGGTGTATAATAAATGCGAAGTATTTTTGGATGAATGATTAGATGTTTGTTACTCAATAAGGGCGCTCGCTCACCGCGAGCATTCACCTGTAATGTAACGTTACAGATTCGAACATTCGAAGACAATAGAGCATCAAATTGCGCTCTTTTAAGTTACATTACAGGTGAATGCTCGCGGTGAGGGAGTGCCTTAACGTCAAAAGGGACGAACAAATTTTGGTGAAATGTGGTTCAGAGATAGGTCTGAAAATCCCTCCCACTCCACCCAGACCCAGGATGGGAGGATTCATTTAATGATTTCTATAGAAACGGTTAAAAAAAAGGAAATCGTTGAATAACTTGGAAAACGAGAGACTTGTTAATTTCGTAAAATCAGACGTAGCCGGCGGACTTATTTTGTAGATCAAGGTTTTGTACTTAGACCTGACATTTTTGCGAGAGCCTAATGAATACCGAAATACTGCGAAAAATACCTACTTACATAATAATGAAGAAAGAGACTCCTTAAAAAGCTTTCTCAAATAACTGAGGCCCTAGTATGGATTCGACTTATTTGGCCGTACAGCGTATTACCACACGTATTACCAAGTAATTATGGAAAATGAAATAGCCGCTCTAGAGTACCAACGATATAATAATTTTCTTTAAACAAACGTTGACACTACTTTTTAGAATAAGAAAAAGAAACTTTTGTTTGTAAACATAGGTAGTTACACTGTGTGTTAGATGTTACATAAAAGTGGTGAGATTCTCCATGTTTTGCTTGCAGATATGTACGTAGGTATATATTTTTTCTAATACTCGTATTAAGTATGTATAAGCAAAATTCAATAACGTAAATTCCTCTAGAGAAAATCACATTTGTTTTTTTAACGTTTACATTTCATTGCTCAAGCAAGACCTATATGAGTCAAACTGATTGCTTTATTATGAAGATTAATTTTAGCGTCGGCGTCGCTTCGTGGGAGTACCTGATATTCCGGGAAACGAATAGAAGTTTCGATAAAACTCGGAATAATCAAGGCTTGGCTTAAACAGTGAAGTGCGATCACAGAACAGATTAAACAGAATAGTAGATTGTTATACAAGGGTGGAAAGGAATCAATTCCCATACGAGGTATTTAGACGCACGAGCGAAGCGAGGGCGGCTATAGTCCGAGTGGGAATTGATGACTTTCACCCGTGTTAAACACTCTACTTTTCATTTCAAATATAAGGAAAGTAAAAAAATAGTAGTTTTTCTATATTTATTGATATTAATAACACGAGCAGTACCTATTTAATAGTCTTTTTTAATTTAAATTTCAAATATGGAACACACCGCCCGCGTCACCGCCGCGGGCCATCCCACTATAATAAATGTTTTTTTTTTAATTCACATTGGCCGTATACACTCACAAGACCGCAGCATTTTTTTTAATCGATATTTTTCTTAATTATTAAAAAAAAATTATAGCCGACTAACAACTAATTTTAGTTCTATTTTTAAAATTCATTCCCGCCCTAGGGAGGGAAGCAATTACTATGAGTCTTTCCCGCCCAAGGGAGGGAAGCATCGTTTTCGACCCGCTGCTCTGATCAAACAAACACTACTTTCCGAGTATGAGAAATGAAAAACTGTTATCTATTTTGTGAGAGGGATAGAAGTATATAAGATTACGTTTATTTTTCTCTTTTGTCATGTTAGGCAGAGGTGACCATTTAATTTTGCACAGTTAAGATTTATGTTTTTTTTTACGTGGTAAAATCATCGAGTGAGTCCTCCCACCCTGGGTAAAGCGGGAGGGACTGTCAGAGTCGTACTGTCTAAAATCCACTTTAACAGCCCTATACGTTTTGGGGCCACGGTTACCTGACAAGGCAGTCCCGCGACCCCGGTGCACCCACAACTAAGATAGGTTATTCTGCTGCTAAGCGTTTTTTTTTCAACAGATGAATTATGAGTTAGATCAAATGTATGAACGTGGATGAGTAAAAGCTGTCTCGTCGAAGAACATATCTTAGAGCCTAACGACGAGATTTATAGAGCATGGCATGCTGACTGGGGGACGACCTATGGGAAAAATTCATAAGACTAGGTACATACTGTATCTAGAAAACAAGCAACATGATTATTCTTCATGCTAGTTTTTTTTGCATAGTTACAATCGAAAAATTTAGCGACACAATACTTCACAATAAAATAAAACCTAAACTTCCAAAAAATATGTTCATAAAATCCGTTTTGATTTACGAGCGATTGTACGTATTGTATCAAAATGTGGTTCGACATCTGTACCGATCTGTAACCCTGGTACCTGCCTATGTCACGAAACATTATTTTAAATATTCAGGGCTCATAACAGACTTTTAGCATTTACCTGAACTGAATGAGTAAGTTTTAGTTATTATTTTATAAACGCTTCTATAGGCTTATCTTCGCATAGTTATACATTTTTGCCTTTTACGGCTCCGCGGCGAAAATATTTGTGGTAAACCGCAAACGGGAAACGAAAATCTCTGTGTTGTGTGAAATGGGCTTACTGTTGCCGTGTGTTTTACTTGAAAGCGGTTTAGTTCAAACTTAGGGACTTTTCCAATAACACGACGCGCCGCGAGTCGACAGATTCCAACTACAAGTAAAAATCAACCTTACCATTACTAAGAAATAATGATGAAATTCGATTGACTTGACGTCGCCGTGGCGATCGTGTTTTTGTTTTTGTTTTTTATCTACCCGTAGATATCAACGTGTTTTATGCCAGTGACCCCATATGTCGTAGTGGTAAGGTCGATTTTCACTTGTAGTTGGAATCGGTCAAATCGCGTCGCATCGCGACGTGGGTAAGCTTCCCTAATTCAATCTGTACCCCTAGCACGAACCACTTTCGACAAAGTATTCGTATCGTCTCCGAAAGCATTTTGTATGAGAACTTGAACAGCGCCTCTGGTGAGCCTAAATTGAACTAATTTTGGGAGCACGAACAAATACATGTACGTTTCGTATCGTCTTCGTACGAAAACGTAAACGTCATTTGAGCCGTTTGTATGAACATAGGTAGCACAAACATATAAAATGACGGATAGTTTCGTAACTGTCGAAGGCTGGCTTACGAGTTTTACGAATATTTATTCACTTCAAAAATGACAGTGAGAAAACATTCGTCGGATTTTATTTTAGCGATAAAATTATAATTTAAGTGATTGTGTTGATATATTTTGTTAGAAAATGAATGTGCGCTCCAATATTTATTATAACAATACGTTACCTTTCTATTTATGCTGCCATAATTGACAAAAAATAAGTGTACCGAGTGCGGGAAGCATGAGAGGATTACATAGATCTTTTAGCAACCGTGTTATGATGGCCCTTAATCATTGCTTGATTCATTGATTGATATTATTGTCATGATTAATAAATAAAATCATCGAACACAGAACATTCATAAAGCTTTTCTTTATTTTTACATTACATTTTACATTAAATGTCATAACAACATGCTCCTTAACCTACGATCGTCTCCAGGCCCTACTTACTCTGTGCTATTCAATATCGGTCCAGCAGTATAACGTAAAAGCAGAAAAACAATCTCACATTCGTATTTATTAATAAGGATTTAAAACATTTACATTCAAAACTACAAATACACATCTTGTTATGAAACACAGTTCAATGTATTGCTAGTTAGGGCCTCAAGATAGGAATTTCTTCATAATGCAAGCCATAACGAAAAGTACTGTCTTCTAATTCAAGCTCTTCACCGAATCTCCAAACGAGAGCCTCGTCTCATCATTGAACATCGTGGGGGATCCTTCTGTTCAACCGGTCAACAGACCTTCTTGATCAGGGTGTCAATTACTTATTTACTCCATTATGAATAGGTACTTCCGTTTAGTAATCGCAGTTTACTGGAATAGCTTGCAAAAAAATAACAAATCAACAGAAAAAAAACAAATCATTGAACATTGTTTTGAAACATCTTGACAACGGCAGAGGCGTCTCTAGCCCTTGTGACGCCCGTGTGCAACTAGTACCGGGCGCCCTCTAGTCTAGCAGGAGAATATCCGTTCGTTATATTTTCAAACGGAAATTAATTCGGATGCAAATGGTGCAATTTTAAATGATGTCGGCAAGAAAAAAGTTTTTTAGGAAGGAAGAGGTTAAGCGGCAATTACATTGTCCTAATTGTGATATTTCTCGAATCTAAATAGAAAAAAGGGGTAAAATTATTGACTTAAAACATTATGATATTTTATCAAAATAGGAAGTCAGAAGCAGCATCATATTCTTGGTAGAGAAGAGGACAGGTAAAACACACCTAAACACAAAATTTTAAACCTTAACTACAAGTAATTGTGGATTTAATACGGTAAAATCAAATGTACAACCACTCAATTAAATCACTTTTTTTCTTCTTGTAGATACACCGCGGCGTCTTAGTTATTCTTTTAGTATATGCACTTGCATTGACGAATAATTTTCCATATTTGTTTTGTATATAAACTCAATTTTTATAATAATAAATCTTGTTTGTTTTTTGTACAAGGTAGACAGTAATCTGACGTGGGGACCAACTATCGCAGCGCCATCTACGATTAGCTTTGAGTTGCCATCCCCATTCAATTCAATTCGACGAAATGCATGTGTGTTCTACAATAGTAGAACGAGCGAATAACGGAGTGCTATTCTATATTGTTGCTAATAAGGAACAATTTCTGGGAAGTAGTTATTTAAGGAAACTTAAGGAAATAGATTTTTATGCTTTGCTTCCGCGCATTACACGAGTGCAGGGTCTTTGGGAGCGCCGCCCGGCATCGACGCATCTTTGGTGGTGTCGCAGTAGAGGGCACTCGGCGCCCCCTTAAACCCGGCGCCCGCGTGCACCGCACACCCTGCACTATAGGTAAAGACGCCTCTGGACAGCGGTAAGATTTGACAATAATTATAGACATTAGGTATGACACAAGTTTGTTTTTTCATAAACTTTTTTCATGGCTTTTTATTTGTGCCAGCATGACAGAATTCGTTTAGGAACGCAGTCAAATCTAACACAACGTTTTAGTAATTAATTTAATTATTACGCCATTTATATAACTGAATATCAACTGTTTCTGCAGTTCCTTTGTATTGCGTCGTAAATTGACCAATATTAAAATTTTAAATGCCCAAAAATCACTTATTTTTTATCAAAAATCCAGTTTCTGGACGAAACATTCATTCAAGAGTACGATCATTCGTTCTATTTTTCCCGTCCCTATTCACGTTGGTATGACGTCACCAACGTTTTTGTATCGCACCCTCGGTACGAATTCGAAAGTGCTTCGTGCTTCCGACTTTCGTTGAATGCCGTTATTGTATCGACGGCACGATACGGTGGCGACACGAAAACTACAAATATTCGTGCTAGGGGTACAGATCGCATTTGTGTACTACGTATTAGTTGGGTCATTTTATTAATCATTTACTTAAATCGGTTTATCATAATACTGACTTCACTGAAATTTTGGAAATTAGCCTGCAGTATCGAATTTTGTCATCACTTCATCCAAATTCGTTTAAAACTTTTTGTTTGAAAGAGTTACAAACACCTATCGTAACAAACTTTCGCAATTACGCAATTTAGAACAGGGGGCTTTAGCTCGAAACATATTGTTATAGAAATTATGCCAAATACACAATTCAGAGCGGTAAGTCGCTCGAGTATAATATTGATTGTTATTTTATCCGCGTTACATTTTACGAGTTTGTGCGTATCCAAAACGATTCGGTTGATGGCACATGATAGGTATCCACAAATTGGAAGTGACCCTAGGGACATCTATCCAACGAGATTAAAAAGGAAGATGTTTATTGTCTGCTTTTGAACACGTTTTTGCTTTGAGTTTCTGCTATTTGTTGGGTTGTCATGTGAATATACAATAACAAAAATAAAAAGCAAAGCCGTCAGAAACGCACCTGATCGAGATTTTGTAAGACTTTTCTTTACGCTGTTCTTATCTCCTTCTGTGCCAATATTGTGCCACCAACAATGAGCTTGACTTACCTGAAAAGAAAGAAATAAAAAGTTTATCAAACATTACAAAAAACATACATAACCCCGATTCGAGTTTAATAATTTAACTAAAACATTCAAACTTCAAATTCCATACAAGACACCTGTAAATAAACTTTAGGTACCAGGGAATCATAATTGTTCAGGAGTAGAAATTCACTTGAACGTTACACAGGTAAGCACTCGGATACGACTTCAGAACGGAGTGCATTGCAGAATCTGCGAGTGAATTAACATAATAAAGGTGTCTGAAGGAACTTCGTGGATATGTTATCCTAGTAGTGTGCATGAATAATTGATTAATCTAGTCTGCACTTGTGTGTTCGAGAAAAGTAATCTTATGAATCGTATTTGTTTTGGCTTATGGCGAGGCGTTTGATAAAACTATTCATATTTCAGAAAAGTTGACAAACTTAAATGCTGTGCACTAATTTTTTTATGAAAGATAGAGATAAATGGGATCTCTTTTAGAGTGATTTGTATAAAAATAATAGTGCTTGCTTATTCTAAGAAAACGGGTCTCGACAGAGGGAAACATGGAAATCAATGCAGGTTCCGCTTTAGGTACAGAATCCTAAAATCAAATCTGACTTGTTATTTTAAAAAAAAACTCATTGGTGAAAAATTGGATCTTTTTGAGAGCGATTTGTACAAAAATAGTGCTTGCTTATCCTAGTTCAAATTAGTTGTAAAAGTATATAAAAACCAAACTTATGCTTCTATTAGGTCAAATTCGGAAAGTTATAAAATTAATGATGTAGAAAAGTAACTAGTGGGTGTTATGTAACTTTAACGTAGACGTAAAATATGGATTTTATCGCTTTGTGAACTTTTGTAACGGTCAGCAAAATTAACTGAAAACGAGGTGCAACTGAAAACTTCTTACTGCAGTCTCATTTCTGAACTTTCGAGCAACTTTTACTGCATTTATTGAAGTATTTTAAATGGTTTTCTCTATTTTAATATTTTCTTGTTTGGAGAATTGCTTCAATTGAATCAGCGTGATTGTAACGTAACACATTGTCAAAAAAAAACGTACGTGATAAGAAGTAATTTAACGTATTTTTATAAAAGCATAATAAACACCTTTCTATGCAAATTGCCCTAATTTCAATGTTTGTTATCCAGGTAACAGAATGTACTCGTATCATGTTATACGAAAATGTAGTACCAGGCTGACATGAAAACGGACTGGTATTCATTTGCATAGCTAACGTATTTTCATGAACGGTCGGACACGCTCTCTCACATCGTTGAACTCCTACGCTGTGAACCAATTATAACCATCATTACAATAAAACGTTTGTTTTCACTTTTTTTTTATTAACAAATGAGGGTTTTTAGGGCCCAGGCTATTCAAAAAGGTTAATAGGTACTCGTGTTAAATAATTATTCAGGTTTCTTTTGTTTCTTTGGGTACTAAATGAGGTTGGTTTAGACCAAACGAATATTTATTTTAAACCCACTCTGACAAATTATTTGTGTGAAAGTCAAGCTTAAATATGACTTCCATTACAGCCAGTGCCATACCTAAGTTTAATTGCAAGAACATTACTCTGACGATACGATTGGCACAGTGCAGTGGCAGAGCAGCGCTCGACTGCTGCGCAGCTTGTCGGAACTCCGATTCTTATTCTAATAGCTTGATTCCCGTCCGGAACAAGAAATCTGTACCACCTACAAGGGCTCAGGCGCAAAATGTGCCTTTCGCAAAATGTCCACAGGTAGCAAAATGTATCGTTCGCAGAATGTCCCTTTCGCAAAATATACCATTCGCAGAATGTCCCATTTCTCAAAATGGCCCTTTCGCAGAATGTGCCTTTCTTCAAACATTCATCGATTTTTTGCAAATTGGTCAAGAGCTAGGAGGTGTAGAGCACAAAAACCGGTACTGTTGTGATTTTTAATTAGGAAAATTTTACGTTCACAAATTGTATCAAAAATACTCGTAGTTAGGCAGACGGATTTTGTGTTCTACAACTCCTGGCTCATGACTAGTTTTTTTACTGATGCAAAATGCCTATGATGAATGAAGAAGGGTACATTTTGCGAAAGGTACATTTTGTGAAAGGGACATTTTGTGAAAGGGACATTTTGTGAAAGGGACGTTTTGTGAAAGGGACATTTTGTGAAAGGGACGTTTTGCGCCTGAGCCCCTACAAGTAGTTGTTTTGGGTCTGGGCGTTTGTGCATGTCAGTTTCCATGTTTTTGAACGCATCCACTAGATTGGACAATTTCCAAGCGTAGGTAATCGTCTTAGAAAAATAAAATTTTAAGCACATTATCGTACAAATGGATGGCATAATTGGCTAACTTGATAATTTTGACGAACGATAGTTAAATCTCTTTATTCATTTGATACACTGATTTTACTGCTGTTTAATGGGCATTTAAACAATCACTATCACTACATAGTATAAAACAAAGTCGCTTTCTCTGTCCCTATGTCCCTTTGTATGCTTAAATCTTTAAAACTACGCAACGGATTTTGATGCGTTTTTTTTAATAGATAGAGTGATTCAAGAGGAAGGTTTATATGTATAATAACATCCATTAAATAGTGGAGAAGTACTGTTATTTTTGAGGTTTCTAATGTGACGTCGTAAATAATTACATTTTTTCCGCTTACATTGCAAACGCAGGCTGAACCCTACGAGTTTTATCAATATAATGTACTAAGTATTGTACACATTGAAAAGGTCTACAGAAAAGTCCCTGATGGTATATGTCTATCTCTTATGGATAACCCACAATAACTTTTTTTGTCATTTACTTTTTACGACAAATAATGGCTAATTTCGAAGCGATTTTAACCAATACAGTATTAATTCTTAACCAATTAAATACCTTGAATACATTTTTCATTTAATATAGATCTATATGGCTCTTTACACCGTGTCATCATCATCATCATCATCAACAGCCGGAGGACGTCCACTGCTGAACATAGGCCTCCCCCTTAGACCGCCACGCCGAACGACAATTCGCCACTTGCATCCATCGGCTGCCCGCGACCCTCACGATGTCGTCGGTCCACCTAGTGGGAGGCCTGCCGACGCTGCGTTTTCCGGTCCGTGGTCGCCACTCGAGAACTTTTCTTCCCCATCGGTTGTCAGTTCTACGAGCGATGTGGCCTGCCCATTGCCACTTCAACTTGCAAATTTTATGAGCTATGTCGGTGACTCTGGTTCTTCGCCGAATATCCATGTTCCGGATTTTATCCCGCAAAGAAACTCCGAGCATAGCTCTCTCCATTGCTCGTTGAGTGACTCTTAGTCTCTCTAAGAGGCCAGCAGTCAAGGACCACGTTTCGGAGCCATATATCATCACTGGCAACACACACTGGTCAAACACCCTTGTCTTGAGACACTGTGGGATTCTCGATGAGAAGATATCACGTAGCTTCCCAAACGCTGCCCATCCGCTCACACCGTGTGATTTAAGTGAATATTTTCGAAGATATTACAGATTTAAAAATTGCGGGACGTAGCGTTTGCGGCGGTACCGGCCGGCCGCCCGGTGCGGCAAGAGCGACTTTGTTTTATACTATGTAGTGATTCTGTAATATGTTGTAAAAATAAAATAAATTGTTAAAAATGTAAAAAGTAAAAATGTAGTGTATGAATTTAGATATTCCATAGATAGCAGGAAATCTTCATGGTATAGGGAAAGGGGGATTGTTTTACTCCAAATTTAACGCGTGCGGAACACGGGCAGTAATGAATAAATCAAAACTACTGGATCGATTTTAATCACATAGGCTATATATTTTATACCCGTGCGAAGCCGGAGCGGGCCGCTATGTTTTTATATACAACGTTCACAGTTTTTCTGTAGTGTATTTAGTATCAGCATTGCACCCGTGCGAAGCCGGGGCGGGTCGCTAGTAAAAAATAATTACAAATTAAATAGGTAAACAGAGCAGTGGTGGCCTAGTGGTATCGGCCCCGACTTACGAGCTGTAGGTCGTGGGTTCGAATCCCGGCAGGCGCATTACTTTGTGTAATTTATTTCATCACCACTGCTCTCAAAACGGTGAAGGAAAACATCGTGAGGAAACCGGCATGTCCTAGAACCAAAAATTCGAAGACATGTGACATCCACCAATCCGCACTGGGCCCGCGTGGTGGATTATGGCCCACCCCCTCTCACAGAGAGGAGGCCTGTGTCCCAGCAGTGGGAACATTAATAGGCTGATGATGAAATAGGTAAACAACTAAACCTTAATATTCTTCTAGCCAAGAAGGTGCACTTTTTTTTTACTAATTGATCTTTTGCACTTTTTTTTTACTAATTGTTCTTTTGCACTAAAAACCACCACTATGTATCGACATTTTATCACATGCACATTTATTTATATGGTAATTTTGTCAAAAAAACATTATCTTGATTGTAATCAATGTAATCACACTTAACACAGACAAGTAGGTACTTTAGATTTACGTCTACTAATTACGATGGTGCAATCGATATTGATAACATGAAATGTGTTTAACATTAACACACCTTATCTTAGCAATTATGTATTCCTGGTATCAAGTGATATTATACCGAGGCTTTTAACATGTAAAATACGGAGAAATGGTTGATTATATTTGGTATACGGAAAACAGTCGATTTATTTTGAATCATTACTGCTTATTTTGCAATAATTTTGTACCTTCGTTTGCAAAATTCATTTTTAATGTAAAATATGACTTTAAAAGCTCATCATCATCTTCCTGCCCTTATCCCATTTTACTTGGGGTCGGCGCAACACGTTTTTTTCTTCCATTCTCCCCTATCACACGTCATAGTATTCTACTCCATATCATTCCTTAGACAATCCATCCATCTACCTTCTTTGCCTTTCCTCTTCCTTTTTCATACACATCACTAATATGTAAAATATGACTTTAAATAGCTCATCTATCATCTTCCTGCCCTTATCCCATTTTACTTGGGTCGGCATCTCTTCACGTTTTTCTTCCTTTCCCCAATCAACATTATCACACATCCATTCTCCCCTATCGTCTATCGTCTACTCCTTTTTTTTCATATCATTCCTTAGACAATCCATCCATCTCTTCTTTGGCCTTCCTCTTCCTTTCCATCCATCAACATTCATACACATCACTAATATGACTAAAAGCTATTTAATTAAAAAAAAAATAGTCCGACAAATTGATTTTATCAATACTCCAACTGATGGGACTTTTTTTTTTTTTTTTTAGCGTGGTAAAATCATCAAATGATTCCTCCAACCCCGGGCCGGGCGGGAGGGACTGTGAGACTTCTACTGACTAAAATCCACGGTGTCCTTCAATAGCTTGTTATGTTCCGGGGTCACGGTAAGGGAATAATCCCGCGACTCCGGCAGGCTTTGGCCCTCTGAGAGGGGGCCCCGTCATTATGCTGACGCTCTTTGAGGCGCGCGTGGGACACAACGCGCCGTTGACCTGGGCATGGTCCTTGGTCGGGCAGCGAGTTGCCCTTTACTCGCTGCCCGCGCCTACGGTGGCCGGAGATCATCAAGCGACGTCCGTCGCCGTGGGCGTCTACCATCGCGGGTGGGGCGGAGGGAGGACTCTGTCCTCTCTCGCTCGCGGCCCGCCTCTTCATTCGCGAGCATTACTGCTTCGCAGAAGGAGGCGACCGCTTCCCACTCCGTCTCGCCCTGCAGCATGGCCGCGACCAATGCTGGGCGCGAGAGGTCTCCGCCTATCGCAGCCGTGAGGACACGTCGCTCGGTGCTCCGCCCAAGCTGGGCAGTCTTGCACCGTATGCTCCACCGTGTCCTCCGGGCGATCTTCGCAGTAACTTATGGGACTTAACAAATTTTCAATTTATTTATGCAGTAAACTACCCTATTTCTTTGAAGTGTACAAAATATGTATTTCTAAGAGAAGATTTACTTAGAGAGCTTAGCGCATCCCGCATGTATGTAATTTTCATTAAGCCCAAAGCGCTACTTCAGGATGTGCAAAATTCAATACGATTTGATGAGATCCGGAATTGCGTTGCCAAAAGTCCCTATGAGTACGAGAGGCAATCGTTTTAAATCCCCCTCTGACTCCATAGACAGTTTGAAAATTACGTGGGAGAAAATTTCAAAGTAAATGAATGTAGCTGGCAGCAAATTGTGACAGAAATTGTGTTATATTTTTTAATCTTTGAAGAGTTAAAATAAAATTCGGAGTATTCTTTTTTCAATGTTATGCTTATTGCGGACTTAATAAAGGTAGGTACATACTTTAGTGCACATTGAAGCTTTCTCGAAGGCTCATTGGATGTTCCAACTGCGGGCAGTGAAAAACATAAAATTTCCACAAGCTAATTAGGGAACTCAAATAAAAACTTAGCAGTCTTTGAAAACCTGTACTTCAGAAAAAAAAAACATAAACTAAAGGCGTGTGCACACATTAAAAAGCGATGACGGTCTATGTTCGCTGAGGTGTCCCGCGCACGCTCCGCCAGATAATCGCGTTTGATCAGCGCTCATGCGTGATAACCGCCGTTGAGCGTACGCCTTTATACCTCCGTTTATTTTTATACAGGGTAACGTGCGTGTCGTAGTACATTATTTGTTTATTTGTATAAGGAAATTAAAAGATTTAATCTTGTTGTAAAGAAAATTAAGCTGCTGGGAAACAAAATGGCGTTTACAAACCAAGTTTATAATTGGTTTCAAGATCAAGAACAAAGTTATGTGTTGCAAAATCGAAGAACGAATTAACCCTTAAAGTATTACTTAATTTAAAGTTCGCACAAGATTCACGGCAGTTGATGGTAATATTGATGTGTCATGGTTACTACAAATCCCGATTTGTTTAAAGGAAATGTTTGTTTCAGCCTTACTCTAAAATCCAAAACATCTGTTGAACACTTGTCTAAAAAAAAGTGTGACTGCAGAACCTTACCTTATTTCAACGTCATAATCTGAATTTTTTTTAGATGTGATTTGTTCAATAGACGATTAAAAGTTGGTGGTACGACGAAAGTATTAAACGATTCTAAAGCGAACCTACCTCATCGATTATGCTACAGAAGTTCATTAAATAACCTGGAAGTACTGAAACGCTAATATTTCACCGCCACAGCAAATAAATCAGCGAACCACGTACTAGGATTACATAATATTGCCACAGGTGTTCCGTCCAGTGCCAATATAACCTCACCTGGACTGGACTGACCACCGTCCCTGAAAAGGGTCCGGCACAAACTCGGAAAATACAGAAAAAAAAATACGTCTAAATTGGTTCAAATAGTATTTGCATGTCATCAATGTAATTAAATTGTCGCCTCTTTTCATCGTCGACAGCGGATGTGGCAAAAAAAATTATTTTATAATACCCTGGTACTTTTGGTAAAGAAAAACATGGCAGTAATTACATAGCAGCGGGTTCTATGAATAGAAAGTTTATAAGAAATTGGTAGGTGGATACAATATTGCCCGGGGATCTGGAGGCGACTGCCCTCCAGCGCGTCTATGAGTGGCGCGTGGAGGCGCAGCGCCGGGGCGTGACCCCGCTGCCTCGAGAAGTCGAGGCGCGGCGGGAAGAGCTCCGGCGCGATCTCAGGGCAGTATGGAAGGAACGACTGTCGCGACCGACGGCCGGGCACGCCACAATTGCGGCGGTAAGACCCCTCTTTGAGGAGTGGCTGGAGAGAAGTCATGGCGTCCTTACCTTCCGCCTGACGCAGGTCCTCACCGGGCACGGGTGCTTCGGGAGGTACCTGTGTCTAATGCGGAAGGAGGAAACGTCTGGGTGTCAAAACTGCGAAGATCGCCCGGAGGACACGGTGGAGCATACGGTGCAGGACTGCCCAGCTTGGGCAGTGCACCGACGTGTCCTCACGGCTGCGATAGGCGGAGACCTCTCGCGCCCGGCATTGTTTGCGGCCATGCTGCGGGGCGAGACGGAGTGGGAAGCGGTCGCCTCCTTCTGCGAAGCAGTAATGCTCGCGAAGGAGGAGGCGCGCCGCGAGCGAAAGAGGACAGAGTCCTCCCTCCGCCCCAACCGCGGTGTAGGACGCCCACGGCGACGGACGTCGCGAGACGATCTCCAGCCACCGTAGGCGCGGGCATGCGGGCAGCGAGTAAAGGGCAACTCGCTGCCCGACCAAGGATCATGCCCGGGTCGACGGCGCGTTGTGTCCCACGCGCGCCTCAAAGAGCGTCTGCATAATGACGGGGCCCCCCTCTCAGAGGGCCAAAGCCTGCCGGGGTCGCGGGATTATTCCCTTACCGTAACCCCGGAACATAACAGGCTATGAAGGACACCGTGGATTTGTGGATTTTAGTCAGTAGAAGTCTGACAGTCCCTCCCGGGGTTGGAGGACTCATTTGATGATTTTACCACGCTAAAAAAAAAAAAAAACAGGTGGATACAATAACCAATTTAGTTCTTATTATGAGATTTTTTATTTACTTTTTGTAATTTGGAATAATTCCATTTTAACTAGTACCAGGCACTGTCATCTATTTTTATTTCGGGGAATCAGAGCTTTTTGATTTCGATATTCCGATTGCTAAAGTGATCAATCAAAAAAATGTCATCAATCACAATTCAGAGCTTGCCAATGGATATTAATTTACATATTGATAAAAAAGCCGTCTATAATCAAAACGTTTTTTTTTTTGTTACAATCATGACTGGGCATGGTAAAGTGGTGAAAACATATTATTATTTCTTAGCGTAGTCCACCCACCGTATACACAATATTATGATTAATTTATGTATTAATCGAGCCTAAAAACGCATCCAAATGCATTCAGTAGATTTTGTAAAATCTCCTAATTATGATTTTTCTAAACCAAAGAAGTACCGCAAGAAGAAATCTCAAATCTTTTTGAAAGTAAGGTGAAGTACGACAGCATCTCGACAGCAGATCAGCAACTTAACCATGCAGATCCGAACTTTTAACTAAAAGCTACGCAAGTATGCAAGTCCCACAAATTGCAAGCTTCTTACTTTTACAAGTCAGACCGTCAGACGAAGCGTGCAAGTCTCAAGTAAAAATACTACGAACACTACGACAGTTTTGCTCGGTACGCCGTTAGTCGTATTGTTATCGTGTTGCTACAAAGTTTATAAGTTTCCGAAACGCTGCATGTCTTCAAGTTTTGTACGTGAAGACATGAATTTTTAATTTCGAAAGTTTGGCAGATGAATGTTAGCAGTTTTAATTAAAATGATGTTTGTAATAAATTGTTAATTGCGTTGCTATTAGGGAACTTATTCGAGACATGTTTTTATTTAGAGCTGTGTCAAGTGAAATCTTTTTCTCTAAAGTTATTTAAAATAGGGTTTATAGAGCCCTTATAAATACTATCTTAAATAAGTAGGTAATATTTACATATAATTATGTTTACCGGTTCTCGAAAACGGCTACAACGATTTCAATGAAACTAACTATAAATGGGGGTTTTCAAAAAGTTTTTTCCGCATAGTAAATACTAGCTGTGCCCGCAACTTCGTTCGCGTGGATGTCGGAATTTAACAATGTATTTTTTAGTGCGAAGGGCTTAATTCTCGCCACGTTTTTTATAAACCATATCGTTTTCATATAAACCCTATATTTAGAATTTATTTAGATTTTTTAAATTCCCACTGGATTAGAGCACCCATTCCATCTCATTCCATCCCACTTCATCCGACTTCATCCGACTCCATCCCACTCTATCGCACTCCATCTCATTCCATCCCTCTCCATCCCATTTCATCCCACTCCATCCCACTCCATCCCTCTCCATCCCACTCCATCACACTCCATCCCACTCCACCCCACACCATCTCATTCCATCCCACTCCATCCCACTTCATCCCACTCCATCCCACTCTATCCCGCTCCATCCCAATTTATCCCACTTCATCCCACTCCATCCCACGCCATCCCGCTCCATCCCACTCCATCCCACCCCATCCCACACCATGCCACTCCATCCCTCTCCATCCCACTCGATCCCTCTCCATCCCACTCCATCCCACTCCATCTCACTCCATCCTATCCCATCCCACTCCATCCCGCTCCATCCCAATTTATCCCACATCATCCCACTTCATCCCACTCAATCCCACACCTTCCCACTCCATACCACTCCATCCCACTCCATCCCTCTCCATCCCACTCCATCCCACTCCATCCCACTCCATCCTACTCCATCCCACTCCATCCCACTCCATCCTACTCCATCTCACTCCATCCCGCTTCATCCTACTCCATCTCACTCCATCACGCTTCATCCTACTCCATCCTCTTCCATAACATTTCATCCTATTCTATTGTAAGTCTAATAAAAACCTTTTCTTTCTTTCTTTCATTCCATTCCATCCCATCCCATTCTATTCCATTCCACTCTACTCCACTCCACTCCAGGCCACTCCACTCCAGTCCACACCATATTTGAATAGGTTTGTAGTTTTTCTATTCCAAGCAGCTAGATCGCGCTACTGAACTGCGCGTCTCGGTGTGAACTGACCGTAATTTTACTTCTGGAACACTAAATTCAAATATCTTTTGATAGACTGGTCCGATTTCAATGAAACAAAAACTAAATGTTACTTCGAGTTACGGTCAGTCGTTGTGTATTAAAGTTATCTACATAGCTTTCGTACATTTTACGTGATGCCCGAACAAATAAACATACAAACAGACATACAGACAAACAGACAAAAATTCTAAAAATGCTAGAAATGGGTTCTATTGGTTGTCCTTTAACACGCTGGCTACATTTTTTGAGTTTTTTTTTAATGTACAAAAATTATTTTTCTACAGTTTTATTATATGTATATATATATATATATATATAGATCTTTTTCATAGTTATATAATTTCGAGTATTTCCTCAATATTTCAGACTTTATTTTTGCTCTCGAGCTTAGCTCGGTCGACTTGCTGGTTATACATACAACCTTTTATATGTATTTAATTAATTTAATATGTATGTGTCTTTAGAGCTCAAATAAACTATGATAAGTCTTTAAAAATACGAATTTCACGTACTTTCATGAAAATAAAACTGTCCTAATAAACATCTCATAAATATAAACAACTAAGTATAAGGAAAGTCTCAGGTGGCACGGCTAGCAATACCTATACATTTTTAAAATATGCAAACGAACGTCCATTTTTCACTCGCTTATTTCACCGTGATATTAAACCCTGTATCAATAAAGATAGTATCTATATACCGCCTCATACGTATGCAATCCTGGTAGATACGTATGATCATGAATGCAAATTTCAATCAGTTTCGACGTTGATTGCCAATAATCTGGCCGAATTGTGCAGATGTATGGCAGAACACATCTTGATAACTATTAATGTCTGAATTCTGCAGCTGATGAGCAATAAATAGCAGCTGCAGAATTCAATGACAACATTGATTTGATAAATCTACGTATTAATTGACATATCCACCTTCTTGCGGTCCAACCCGGGCAACAGTACCACAGGTTACCTGTAAGGTGTGATGACCTCATGTTGGTGGTAGACCGGGGCCGCTTGCTTCGATTTGACTATAACTATTTGATAAAAAACCCTAACAAAAAAAAAGAACGAAGTCTAAACTAAAGACCTCAACTGTTTTAAAAGGGTCTAAATGCAAAGCCGAAGTTATATTTCCATAATCCCACGCTTTGATTGCTCACGTCATTTCCCTACATCTTCTCGATGTAATGCTCTTTTTCTAGCAATTTGTCGAGATGTGCAATTTCCCAGTGCGTTATCTAGCTGTCGCCGTCTCTGGCTGTCACTGACAGATCTGAGATCGGGCTTGTCTAGTGATTCAGACGAGGAACCGACCGTCTGCGATGTATGGTGGGTGCCCTGGTACCCCTTCTTGTTTATTCAGCACTATGGTAATATGCTTTTGAAGTTTGATTTAAGTTACTGGAACTATTTTGGTTGAAATATCAATACGTATTAAAAATTATTGAAGTTTTGAGCTGTATTTTTTCATTATAAGGTAGCGAAGGTTATACAAACTTCTTAATAAAGAACGATTAAGCTGTCAACAAATACTTATTTAAAAAATCAGTGGACCACAAAACATTCCCATAACGAAAACAACCACACAACATCGATTGATTAATTAATAACTAAACGGCCAATTCAATTTAATTGAACAGTAACCATTCAATTTAATTGAACAGCTAACTGTTCAAATATGAATTTACCATTATTTAGCTAACATGTCGAATTGTCGATGGATCACAATAGTAATTCCATTAGCCATTAATTTGACAGCAATGCTGCCGGTCGACAAATATGGATGAATTTACAACGAATATTTGATGGACTAAAACTTAAAAGTTTGTTATGCCTACAAACTGTATTTTATGGGGTGAATAGGAATACATTGATGCATGTTTTATAATATGTTATTTGTGTGTGGATCATAGTCCTGTGCAGTCTGTAAGAAAGAAGGGAATGTGAAAAATAACTGCAATCAAATTTTGATTCCGTATAATTTCAAAAGTGGTTTGCTCGGGTACAGGAAATATTTGATTTTCCTGAGCATGATTCTACGAGTATCATAACATGCAGTCTTACCACGGGGCATCCTCGTAAGAAGGGAATGTGACAAATAACTGCAATCAAATTTTATTTCCGTATAATTTCAAAAGTGGTTTGCTAAGGTACAGAAAATATTTTTGATTTTCACGAGCATGAGTACTTGTTCACGTTGGAACGCGCGGGCGCGGTGGCGGGTGCGGTCGCGAAGACGTGGCGGGTTCGTGTTCACATTGGCCGCCAGGCGTTTGCGCGGGTGGCTGAGATTTAGATTCTAGCGATAAGTTCAAACTGGTTGAACTTACCTGACGTCGCGAGTGAATCGCGCGCTCCGCCGCTAGTTCGACGTGAACACACACAAACATCTCACGCGTTTGATATTGACGCGAGCGGCGCGCGCGCGCCTGTCGCGAGATTGCCCGCTACTTACACCGCACGTGCGTTTCGTACGTGAACACTTGGATATTACGCCATATGTTTGATATTTCGTGACCGCGCCCGCCACCGCGCCCGCGAGTCAACGTGAACAAGTACTGATACTACGAGTATCACAATCATAACATAACATGTGTTGAAGTAGTAAATTATTTGTAAGTAATTAATTCAAGAAAGTTTTTACTAAATACGTCTTGAAAATACTTCAACACTGACCTGACGTAACAAGTGAACAGCAATTTCGATATTCACTTAATTTTCTTTCCGTTACCAACAGCTGTGCTATAAAAACCATAGTACTATTGTGAAGTTCAACATCGGGGCGTACGGGCGGAGTCTAATAAAAAACCTCTCCGCTTTAGTCTCCTTCTTTATTATAGTGCCCTGGTAATGAGCTCTCAAACAATATTGAAGTAGGAACCTCTCTTCCACACCAATTCTCGTATAATAGAAAATTTATGTTTATACAAAAGAGGTCGTTCAGATGAGTTCTCCGTGGTTCTGTGGACGCATGCATGAATCTCGCTCCTCTCCTCCTCCTCCATCCTCAATCCAATCCTCAATCAATCAATCCTCGCTCAATTCTCAATCCTCGCTTGTCCATTTAGTTTTTTCAATGTAATAATTGATGAAAACAATGTTATTGTCATAATCTTAATAGCGCTCTCTTAGCAAAGCCACTTTAGCCTGTGCATTATCGCTAAAAGAACGAAACTTAACTTTTATTTTATCTTCTTAATTATGTTATATGCTCGTTTTTGGCTTAAAATGTAAGTTATATCCGTGGTAGATAACAATTTATGAAAATTCTTAATTCACCTAATGATAGCGGGTTATTATTTGTAGCAATCAAATTATAATCAAAGAATCTTAAATGATAAGTTATTCTTGTATCAACAAGCTATTCATTTTTAGTAATGTCTTTTATTTCATGAGTTCCGAATTTAAATTCTCTGTTACTTTTGCACACTATCCGTTTTCTTCGGTAACACATTTGTAGTTCACGTCCAAAATGTCTAGAACCATCTATCGACGCATACTCAACGTTTATTTATTCAGGAGCGGCCCGTCGACGACATCAATCCAAACAAGAAACACAAATACTCCACAGTTCGAAGGTTCACCGCTAATGGTCAGCCGATCAGCCGCTATCATTAATTACTGTTCTCCTGGTACTTTCATGCCAAAATACTGATTTATTTAGTGATTGAATTTGAGAAAAGACGAGCGTAAAGAAAAATTTTTCGGTGGGTAATTGAAGTTTTGCGCCATGACTGCTTCGCTGCGTGTTGCCGGTTCGATTTTCATACGGAACAAATATTTGTATGATCTACAAGGCGTTATTCCAGGGTTGTGTATGAGAATGCATTTTTTAAGCACACTCATGGATGCAGGAGAAATAAACGACACTAACTTATTGTTGAATGGTTATATTATAAGTTTATAAACTCGCTCTTAAATCTATGCACTTGTTAACAATGAACCATTATCAATGGTAAAGTTTCCACCAGTAATGCTCTTCGCCTTGCTACTCGCTAGGAACAGGATCAAATCTGCTACTTCGCCTGGGTAAGCTACTTTCCGCATTGGCGTTTTACTACCCCACTCTTCCCACATATTCGGCATACCAGCAGATTCCAAGATATCAGTAACGACTGCTCCAGGACTTACGATGTTGACTCTTACGCCAGATGGCGCCAGTTCCAAAGCAGCAGTTTTAGAGAAATGTTCTAACCCAGCTTTTGATATACAGTAAGCCATCATCTCTGGTAAGGCTTGTGTTCCCAGTACGCTTGAAATGTTGATAACATTACCTCCAGTTTTGATCAGATGAGGCACTGCCAAGGTTGTGAGGCTGACGACTGCTTTCAAGTTCGTGTTCATGATTTTGTCGTAAGTCTTCAGAATACCACCGTCAAGTATTCCACCCGGGTAGACAATGCCCGCGTTGTTCACTAGAACGTCGAGTTTACCGTACTTGTCGATAGTTTGTTTGATGATATCGCTGGCTGCTTCATCTTCGGACACGTCTGCTTTGATGACAAGTGGTGTTCCTCCATGTTCCTGACATTGTTCGGTCACATTCTTTAGCTTAGCTTCATTCCGTCCCACGATAGCAACAGAAGCACGTTCTTTAACAAATAGAACTGCTGTAGCGGCACCTATGCCTGAACTCCCGCCAGTGATCAACACTACTTTATTTTCGAAGCTCATTGTACGTACGTCCAACACACTACACGCTTGCTCGCTCACTAGTGAGATATACGTATCACGTTATTGATAATACAAAAACTACTATAGGGCTCATTCACAGATTTTCATTGCAACAATTATCGTGTATTTTCTTCCATCCATCGCAAAAAGATACAAAATTACTGTTTTGCACAAATTAAATTTTTAAAAGACGATTCGTAACTAAAGCTGAGGCTGTTCACGATTTCCGCGGTGAAAAACGAAACATGAAAAAATGTTTCGTCGAGTGTCCTCTTCTGAATCGGACAAGCAACGTATATCCAGATGGCGTATAAATATAATCTATAAAATAAAGTACAATTTTGTACCATAATGTCATGGTATTTATTTATTGAAATAAAAGAAATTATCCCCATAAATATAATACAACTTCTAAAACAAAATTACTTTTCTAGCCTGTGTGCTCGCGTCTTTAGATCTTCAAAAGTTACGGTTAGTGTTTTCGCCAACATTTATTTTATCAAGTTTTAGATAACTCATTGACATGACATGTTGCTATGTGCGAAACAGATAGTATTTTGAACAATATGAAAAAAAATATCTTGGAATTAATTATATTTGCACATAGATCTAATGTTGTTGATGTCTGTCAGCTGACTGCAATATTGTCTACTTATATCGTCAAGGTTACGATGTCGGCGATAAAAAAGAAAACAAGCATGCTTATTTTTATCTCAGCGATAACCAGTTTTGTTTGATCAACACTGTTACATAAGTGTCTTACTAGTCGCCGACAAGACGCGTAGTGTATTGAACGTTGGCACAATGAGCTTCGAAAATAAAGTAGTGTTGATCACTGGCGGGAGTTCTGGCATAGGTGCCGCTACAGCAGTTCTATTTGTTAAAGAAGGTGCTTCTGTTGCTATCGTGGGACGGAATGAAGCTAAGCTAAAGAACGTGACCGAGCAATGCCAGGAACATGGAGGCACACCACTTGTCATCAAAGCAGACGTGTCCGAAGATGAAGCAGCAAGCGATATCATCAAAAAAACTATCGACAAGTACGGGAAACTGGATGTTCTAGTGAACAACGCAGGCATTGTCTACCCGGGAGGAATACTTGACGGTGGCGTTATGAAGACTTATGACCAAATCATGAACACGAACTTGAAAGCAGTCGTCAACCTCACGACCTTAGCAGTGCCACATCTGATCAAAACTGGAGGTAATGTTGTCAACATTTCAAGCTCATTGGGAACACTACCCAGCCCAGGGATGATGGCTTACGGTATATCAAAAGCTGGGTTAGATCATTTCTCAAAGACTGCTGCCTTGGAACTAGCACCATCTGGAGTAAGAGTCAACATCGTCAGTCCTGGTCCAGTTGTTACTGATATTTTGGAAACTGCTGGCATACCGCATAATTGGGAAGATTTTAATAAGCAGTTGCCTCTGCGCAAGGTGGCTTACCCAGACGAAGTAGCAGATTTGATCTTGTTCCTAGCGAGTAGCAAGGCGAAGAGTATTACTGGTGGAAACTATACCATTGATAATGGTTACTTGCTGAAAAATGGGTAGATTTTAACTTTAAACTGATTCTATCTTATCTGTAGTGTCTTTTTTTTTTAAATAAGTTTATTCTTAATGCAAATTAAATATTTTTTACAAGGATGTTGTTTTTTTTTTTTTTTTTTTTTTTGTATGCCCTGTTATGTCCACGGCGACGGACGTCGCGCGACGATCTCCGGCCACCGTAGGCGCGGGCATGCGGGCAGCGAGTAAAGGGCAACTCGCTGCCCGACCAAGGACCATGCCCGGGTCGACGGCGCGTTGTGTCCCACGCGCGCCTCAAAGAGCGTCAGCATAATGACGGGGCCCCCCTCTCAGAGGGCCAAAGCCTGCCGGGGTCGCGGGATTATTCCCTTACCGTAACCCCGGAACGTAACAGGCTATGAAGGACACCGTGGATTTTAGTCAGTAGAAGTCTGACAGTCCCTCCCGCCCTGCCCGGGGTTGGAGGACTCATTTGATGATTTTACCACGCTAAAAAAAAAAAAAAAAAAAATGCCCTGTTATGTTATCTTCAATTGATGATTAATCGTAATTCTTAATAAGTTAAATAAATAATAATACATTTTAAGATATTTGCAAATAAAACTAAATGAGTATAAATTATTACCTAATAATGAGATCATCGATAATTAAACTGTTGTACATACTAGTTAAAAACTTAAGATATTTCAGAAGTAATTTGTTTTTATTGTTTGTTTTCTATTCATTTTAGTTAGCGTTCTTTAAACAATATTTTTACTTTGTGAACACTAATGAGTTTATTTTAGACACTGTAGATAATTTTCAATGTATAAAGTCGTATTTGCGAGTGGTATTGAGTCATCGCGTGTCGTTATGGTCACCTCCGAACTGACTATAATGACATTTTGGTAGTATGGTTTGTGAAAAGTATAGGCAGGCGAAATTTTGTATTTAATCATTGATGTATGTCTACAAATGGATGGCCTTTCCTGCCCTGGGTTCAGGATTGATGATATTACCAGGCTACAAAGGTACCTTTTGTAAATGACTAACTTACCTATTTATTTTGAAATTCTATTTATGCCAAATAAACTGGTACTATATTTTCAGGCTGATTCCTATTTACATTCTGAATATAATACGCTTGAAGGCAGGGAAATTAATTTATGATGCGTACCTACATGTAAATTACTAGGGTATCAGTAAGTAATGTATATTCGTTTTGAATAATTTAAAATGTATTTAAATAATGGGAGTAAAGTTTCATTTATTTCTTGAAACATTTGGTAAAATAAAATACCACGGAGAGGGATCAATTTGTATTCATAAAAGTTTAATTAAGTCACACTCAGTTAGCGGGGACAACTTTAAAATTTAAATAAATTCAGTAGTAAAGTACTAGGAGGGCAGAGAAACGAAGGAATAGATTAACTCGACCGCTCGCTGGATATTAAGCTCCGGTACTTGGTAAAACGTTTGGAAGCTTCAAAAATTTATTCTGTGGCAATGCTAATGAGCTGTTTTTGAAGCTCTTTCAGTATTGTCCTCCCCTAGTACCTGATACTTTACAACGAATTGTAATTTATAAAGATAAGTACATGAGTGGTACTACAACTACTGAAAAGACACAGTTCTGGGCCTCAAAAAACCTGGTCCTGCCGGGGTTGCGGGACATACGTATACCGCGACTCCGGCACACAAAGGACTACCGAAGGACACCGTGGATTTTAGTCAGTCCAAGTCTGATAGTCCCTCCCGCCCTGCCCGGGGTTGGAGGACTCATTTGATGATTTTGCCACGTAAAAAAAAATAAAAGGGCCTCAAAAAATGTGCATAATTTCATTTAGACTGCTTGCGGCAAACGCTTTCAAAGAAGCATAACATACTAATTCATTTACAAAATGTTGAAAATTCAACACGACTAAGCATTCATAGGTAAGCTGAGCATAACAAAGCGCATGAAAATAAATTAACGAACGAAATGCCTTCACAAAAATGTGTACAGTCATGTTCAGTCAAAAGCGTAAAAGGGTCAAAAGAGGTCTCTATAAAAATGACAAACGAATATTTCGGCCATTGAAGGCATGACGAAAAACTTTTACAATGAAAACTGGGACTAAAATGAACGACACAGACCAACAAGAATTTTTCTTTAAGCCCAATTCATGGATATTAAAAGTTTATCCTTGAAAAAATGAAGATAGGAACTCTTATTTATAATTTAAGACGGACAAAACGATGACAAAAGCAAGTTTTCAATTTCTTTTTTTTAATTGAAGTTCAAATTGATGTTAATTTAACATTTGTTGGTTGCGGGACTTATTCCATCACCGTGACCCCGGAACATAAATGGCTATTGAAGGACAACGTGTATTTTAGTCAGTACAAGTCTGACAGTGCCTCCCGCCCTGCCCGGGGTGGGCGGACTCATTTGATGATTTTGCCACGTTAAAAAAACTAACATTTGTTAAAAATTAATAATTTTATCTCAAAATGGAGACATACGATAGGAATGAAAATGGATGAATCTACGGGAAATGCCGTGGGGGGTCTTAGATACGTCACAATAATATGTCGCCATCACATTTTAGTTTTCTTTTCGTGGACGTAGTCTTCTGGCTGCCATATATTTTTTAACATGTGTTGTCCCACTGCTGGGCGAACCCAGTGGCTCCCCATAACATTCCACTTTTCCCTGTGTGCGGCTTCTTCGGCCAATTTGTCATGAGGTCGTCAAGCTAGCAATTCGTTTTGGCAACTATATTAAACTGTAATTGTATCTTAAGGCGCGTACAGACTACATAATATAAAATGTTATATAATATGTTTCAGATGATGTGGACACAAAATGTTATATAACATTGCTATATAACATGTTTCAGACGATGAGGACACAGAATGTGGATAGCACTGAAGAGCGACAAACATCAATTGTTATTATAACATTGTTACACTAATGTGTACGGTATTGGTTTATGTTTAAATGTTATATAACAAAGTTATATAACAATGTTACATCGTGTGGACGTGTTATATAACATTGTTACAAGGTTTGTACGCACCTGTAGACCATCACTGAACTCACGATCTTGGTCATTAAAGACACATACAACAAGCAACATAGTGCACACACTTCTAATAGGTTCCTAGTCGTTAATTACAGAGTTTACGGACTTCCTAACTTACTCGATTCTATTGCCGAAGTCCGTCTTTAGTACTTAATAGTGCAGGAGCGAGAGTAATTAAAATTCCTCACTGATTTCACAGTGGAACAAAGAAAAGTAATACATCAGAAGTTTTTTGAGCTTTATTGCAGTTGAACTAATTGACTGTTTAGTTGATTCTTAAGTTAGTTTGTTAAATATACAAGAAATTGACTTAAGAAAAACTGATTAAGAGTTTTGACTTGTATTAGATTTTTAATCATTATCTGCCTGCCTTTTCCCAACTACATTGGAGTCGGCTTCCAGTCAAACCAGATGCAGCTGAATATCAGTATTTAACATGGACCGACCTCCTATCGGACCTAGACAACCTAGTATCTGGGCACTACCCCATGGTAAGACTGATTGTCAGACTTTTGACAAGCCTCTGACAATACGTTTTCGAACGGTTTATTTATTAATTATTGTAGTTTATTAAGGGTCAATAAGAACAGCCACACAAGTTGTTCTTCAAGGTTAAGCCGGGTTTGCTGAGGTTAGTCTATGAGGTGTCCCATACCAAAATTTATTGAAAAAGGTCTAAATATTTATTTCAAAAACTTTTGTATTCATATGCACGTCACAAGCCCTCAAACCCGCTGACAGTCGTACAATATACCGTCGATTGCAAGTAAACAAATACGTTTAACAATCCATATCGAAACTAAACGCCGGATGCAGACATGAAAACTTTTTTAGTGTGTGTTTTTAATCGTTTTGTTGCGCACATGTCGGGAATGCTGAAACAGGACAGACAGACTGACAGGTATGACAATTCAGTGCAGGACAATGCTCCTCTGAATTGCGGCAGCCATTTTATGAGAGCCAAATTTTATGCACATACCAGGGTGGCATGAAGCTTTAGAGCTTTGCTAAAAGAATGTTGATTGAGAGTTTTGAGGGAGGTGGGATGCTTTTAGCTTGTTCGAAATGATTTTCGTTCGTGCTTTTGGTGCTGCAATGTGAATTAAGGATGCTGTTTGGTTGTTTTTAATTAGATATGATGCGAACGCAATTAAGCAGGATACCGCACCCCTAAATAGCAAGAGGTTTGAGAAGGAACAGGGTGTATTTTAGTCAGTGAGACTTCAACAGTTCTTTCTTAAGCTCCACACTGCGCGGGAGGACTCTTTTGATGATTTTACCACCTGCATAGATGGATAGGTTAAGGTACAACTTTAGCAGAATACCGTGGCCCTGAAACGTTTCAAAATCTCTTTCACTAAACCCAGGGCGCGCTGACATCATATAACAACATAGACGATTGATTTATTACCATAGAATAAAATTCTCTTTCTCGATAGAGTCCGTGAAAGTATTAATCCTTTAATTGACGAAATAAATGCAAAATATACTACAATTTACTGTGAATACTTCCATGGAACAAAAAAAAAATGCTCGCCATTTTCCTCAACGATAAAAATACAACCTCAAAAATAAAACTTCGCCCGTAAAAATAAAAAAGTGCCTTACGTAATTTAAAATGGCAAAGGACCGTCGCCGCCATCCATAACTTGAAAATATTCTTCCTTGTGTGGTACACACACATAAATCTTCATAAGTCTCCATCTTGAAAGTGCATTTACCACGTATGTAGGTAATTTCGACGCTGGCAACATTTATCATCATTCGGTCTGGCAACACCAAGGAAGATGTATCATGTTTGTAAACTATGTGTGAAGGTAGCTGAAGGGTTTTTTTCTTATCTTTTTAACCAGGTGTTTGTTTATAATTAGTTGGTGGCAGGAAAAAAATAAGATTGCTAAAAATGACGGAGATAGAAAAAATTAATGGCACAATTTGCTTGGTCTGCTTTTGAAAATAAAGGCTATGTAGACCAAGATACTGGATCAACTTGGTATGGATGAAATGGCGACAGGTTACAAGAACAACTTGTGACCCACAGATACCCTAAAGTTCACTTTTTTGAAATATTTCGAAACTAAACACTGTTTACGCCTATCACGGTTATTATCACAATTTAAAAAGTCACTTACGGGATATCTTCCGTGATTGTATATTATTTTGAGTTCCCGATCATCATAGTCATCCCGCGATTATGGCACTTGCAACAGCGTCGAAATATCGGAAATCGAAATCCCGTAAGTGACATTTTAAATTTCGAAACTATTTACGAAATTTTATACAAACAATGTTACCAACGAAACAGCAACTAGGTACGCTATAAAATAGGCCATTTAGGAACCAAAATCGACTGCAAACACATTTTAACTGCTTATTACGTTTATGTACCGTGGTTCATGACCTATAAACATTTAATTCTATACCGCCCTAACAAAACAATCTTTATGAATAATAATATAATTATCTACCCCAATAACAGCATGGAAACACCTCTTAAACTTCATATTCTCCTAATAGCAATTTAAATTTTACGATATTACAATAAAATTTTAATCTCACCTTTAAAGGCGTACCTTTTAATATATTCTTTCCCGTAATTACACTTCTAAAATTAATAACCTGGTATATTTTGTACCCGCAGTCTTTTGTACCCGAACTTTGTGGCCGGGAGTGTAAGATAAAGTATCAAAACAGGGGTCCATACGATCCAGGTGAGAGGGGAATTACTTACCGAAACCGTGCCTCCTTGACTGGTTAATATTCTGTAAAAAAAGATACAGTTTCATTAATACGCTTGTAAGTCTATCTACTTACGTTGGATATGATCTTATTATTAGTATCATGGTTTTTGCTATTTATTTATACACTTTCTTTTGCCAGCGGTTACACCCGCACTTCTCACACCATTGCAGGTTTCTATAATTTTGTTGCCAATTTTGTTTTTTTTAATCAGTCCACTTAAAAAAGTGACTTAACTTATTTCAAAAGATGTGTTTTCCTAGTGTGAGGCATCAGATGCATATGTGTACAACAAGCAAGGAAATACGCGTTTGTGAAAATCAAAGAACTTCGCAGTAAAAATTAAGTTATTTTAAATTGAGATACACTGCCTCGCAGCCGGTACCAGGAGACCAACTGAGAGCAACATTACAATTAATCCGACTCTCAGCCACGGATTAACGTGACACGAGCTTTAAATCCCCAGCGCCGTTCGTAAATTAACCCTGAAATTGTACAATACATTCCGCCAGCCAGTATTAATACAATTTTCAACACGTTTTCAATTTTCGATGTCCAATGTGAAATATTACTTGAAGCTCTTCTGCGGTTCTGGTGTCTTGGTATGTGTGGTTTGTGAATTATAGAGAGTTTTCTTTACTTTATCTGATTGTTTAAAAGAAAACTTTTGTCCAGGTGTATATTTTTATACAAATATTAGTGACTTCAAATTAAATGAAAATCATGATTCCTTAGCTAAGTGAAATACTTTTACATATCTCTTGCTCTGTAAGTACACCCTTACACCCCTGAATGCCGGGGTGTATGACTATCATTACAGCATAGGTTTTGGAATTTGAAAAAAGAACTGTCATACTCATACTACACGAAGAATATTTTTAAAAAGTTATTTTTTTTTTCTCGGTATCGATTAATTACTCGAATCGGAATCTAGACAATTTATTTTATAGAGATTTTATTTTAAATATGGAACTATTTGTTTCCACATCGTATGTTATAGATGAAATCGATTTAAAAATCAAACTGGCCAGCAAGATTTGACGTGCTTGCGTGCGTGAAAAAAAAAAGGCAGTCTACTAGTAGGCGCGAAAGCATCGCGAAAATAATTAATTTTCTTGTTTGAGTTCTTTTTCAATAGTAGATTATTAACCAAGTGAACCTCAAGTCACTCAAACTCAAGTCTTATCATCACAAACTCATATTCAAACTATAAATATACCTAAAAAGAACGTGACCATATCTCTTACAAATTGTAATAATTTTACTATTAATTTTAATTAAATACACATTTTTTTCTTCTTAAGGCTGCCGTCTTCTTTTGCAAAAAATTGAATCGCGTTCGGCCAGTCCATCGTACGTCAATTTTCGGGCTCCCTTCCCGCAATCCCCCGCATACATCCTGCCCACTGAATTATTATAAAACAATTTTGATGCGGTATGAACATTGCTCTACTAAGGATTATTTAAAAGGAGTTATAGAATTTTTGCTTAATAAGGAGTTTTAATATGACTTGGTTTCAGGGTTGGAAAAAAAAACTTTTTGTTTTTTAATTTATAAAACAAACAGTAACAGTTCAAAATGTTTTAAAAAAGTGTTTTTTTTTTTAGTTTCTGGTTCTTTTTTAAAATTAATTCCAGCTTGTTTGTTGATGTCTAAACGTAAATATCAATTATGTTTCATTTCTAGACTACATCTTTTCAAATTCACCCTTTGTAATGATTTTTTTACGAAAAATGATCAATGGAATAAAAACATGTGATGTTTTTTTTCTAAAAATTTTAAGCATTATTTCATTACAGTGTCAATAAAAGTTAAAAATATGACATAACAATGGCATTAAACTCAAAAGGTTCTATGTCAAACTATTTACACTCCTAAATATTAATTTGTTTTCATTTTATATGCATTCATCTGCCTTAAAAAGTAGTTGAAACGGGTAATAAAAAACGGTTCACCCTTGTTTGGTCGAACAACTTTTGCTATAATTTTACTAATTCGAACAACGTTCGAGAAAATAATCAGTTTGTATAATATCGGTTAACTTAATTTTCATTTCATAGAATATTTATTTGCGATAACAACATTTGCGCTATTGATCAAAAGGTATAATATTCATTTTATAAAATATTCAGGTGGTATAAAATTTAGTTTATCGAATATTCGATTGATGTAATGTAATGCAGAAAAGAAAACATTGTAAATATTTATGTTCCGTCGATCTACCTTGGTAGGTGGTAATCAGTAACTAAGGATGCAAGAGCGACCGAAGCGAGTTCGGTACTTGGAGCACCCCGACTCGGTCAGGTTAGGTTCGAAGGTTCGCCATCCCTTTCGTGTTAGGTTACTTTAAACCTTGCAAATAGAAACAGGAGCCCCGCGAAGCGGGGCTCCGTCGAGCTACCTTGGTAGGTAGTAATCGGCAATTTGACTAAGGATGCAAGGGCGAGCGTATATTATTACTGATGACCACCTACCGAGGTAGCTTGACGGAGCCCCGCTTCGCCGATTCCTACCTACCAAGGTAGCTCGACGGCTCCTGTTTCTGTTTGCAAGGTTTAAAGTAACCTAACACGAAGGGGATGGCGGGGTCTTTCAGACCCCGCCATCCCCTTCGAACCTAACCTGTCCGAGTCGGGGTGCCCGAGGTTCCGAGCTGGCTTCGCTCGCTCTTGAATCCTTGGTAAAATTGCTGATTACCAAGGTAGCTCGGCGGAGCCCGATTTTTTTTATAAACAATGAAAGAAAACGAATAATTAATTAAATGAATATTCGATGCGATATTTCGACTTAATCATTATTAGTCTAGTGAAACATTAGTTTAAATAAAATTAGTGAATTTGAAAATTCGGTCAAATGAAATTATTTCAAAGAAATAATTAGGCTAAATAAAAATATAAAAAGTAATTATTCGGTGAAATGAATAATTCTACTAAACGACTTTATAGTAACCAAAATTAGCCGGAGTGATTTTCGACGAAAAGTTGTTCTGCCAAACAAGGGTGAACCATAAAAAACACTGTTTAATTTCAAACTGTTTTAAACAGGTGTTTTAAAACAACTTGTTTTAATCATGCCAACCCTGTTTGGTTTGTAATAATACGAGAATCACACAAGTGTTTTAATACTATTTAAATATTTTCATAGGTTAAATTCTGTTAGGTTTAATTTGTTAAACACAATCGTGTTTAACTAATTAAACCTAAAAAAAGGTCAGTGCAGCAGTCATGTTGGCAAAGGAAGAGGCGGGACGCGTGAGAGAGAGGACAGCGTAAACCTTACATCCCAGCCGCAGTGGTAAACCCAGAACATAAAAGGCTATTAAAGAACGCCGTGAATTTAAGTCAGTACAAGTCTGACAGTATCTCCCGCTTGGCCTGGGGAGGACTCATTTGATGATTTTATCATGAAAAAAAAGTCATGGGTCATGCCCGGGTCGACAGCGCGTTGTGTCCTACGAGCGCCTCAAATAGCGTCAGTATGATGACGGGGTCCCCCTCTAGAGGGCTAAAGCCTGCTGGCGTCGCGGTACTCATTACCGTGACCCCGGAACATTAAGGGCTATTTGAAGGACACCGTGGATTTTAGTCAGTACAAATCTGACAGTCCCATCCAAGGACTGTCGGCACAGTCCATTACCACCGGGAGACAGAGAAACCAACGGTTTTGTTACTTGCTGGATTTTAATGAAGGAGCAATGTTAGCGAACGTGAAAGTGAGAAAAAACAAACTAAATTTAAAATGTCAATAAGGTCGAAAATAGTTTGAACATGTTTTTTAAATTGCTTAACGATAGCAAGTTAAAAAACAGCTTCAAGCGATTTTCAACCTTATTGACATTTATGCAAAAACCGGATTTTAATGAAGGAGCAATGTTAGCGAACGTGAAAGTGAGAAAAAACAAACTAAATTTTAAATGTCAATAAGGTCGAAAATAGTTTGAACATGTTTTTTAAATTGCTTAACGATAGCAAGTTAAAAAAACAGCTTCAAGCGATTTTCGACCTTATTGACATTTATGCAAAAACCGGATTTTAATGAAGGAGCAATGTTAGCGAACGTGAAATTGAGAAAAAACAAACTAAATTTTAAATGTCAATAAGGGCGAAAATAGCTTGAAGCTGTTTTTTTAAGTTGCTATCGTTAAGCAATTTAAAAAACATGTTCAAACTATTTTCAACCTTACTGACATTTATGCAAATACCGGGTTTTAATGAAGGAGCAATGTTAGCGAACGTGAAAGTGAGAAAAAACAAACTAAATTTTAAATGTCAATAAGGTCGGAATTCGCTCCAACTTGTTTAGTTACTTCTCCATATCTTTTAACAATAATCGGTTCACAACTGAAAATTCTGTAGGAAATTTGACAAATTAATTCCTCTTTTTCTACCCCTATAGGCCGAGTTTAATTTTGATATTTAAATGGGACCAACTTTCAGATAAACTCTGTCCAACAAAAAAAAAGATTTTTTGATATTGGACCACCTTAGAGAAAGTAAAGAATGGTCATAAATAAAAAAATATAAAAAAATATATACATGTCGAATTGAGAACCTCCTCCTTTTTTTCCGTCGGTTAAAAAATATATTTTAACATAATAAAGTAGAGCAACCTGAGATGCGTAACTGCGCGTCATTACCGTTAGAGCGAGAGAAGGTGCGAGCGAGAGGGACCAACAAAAATTCGTCGTGGACCTCACGTCCAATCGCTCCGGCCGTCCACCGGCCACTAAGGAATTTCTCTTGCAATTCTCGTTTATAAACACTTTTTGAGAGGTTATTTGAGATATTTTTTATTGTTAAAAAAAAGCGCTTTAGGTACAATTTTTTTTTGAATTTGCTTTATTGATCTGTTGACATCAAGATACTGTAATATTACATACCTACGATGCATAGTTCCTATGAAAAAAAACCATTTATTAAGAGATGAAATCCGAGAATTTTGATGACATTCTGCCATCTTAATTTAGAAAATGGAAGATAAATATAAAAAACTAATCAGCGCAGTTTGAAGACGAGGATATTGCGGTCATTATGCGCTGATCAGATTTTTAAATGAATTCTTCATTGTCTCAGATTGAGTGCACCAACGTAACTCGAAATGACGTTGGGCAGGAAAGAGCTGTTTTGAACGCTTGATTTACCTTATATAATCTACTTAAATCAACTTTAAAAAAATAACTAGCTGTTACTTATATTATGGTTATGTGCAATAATAATATTTCAAGCTGTTGCACTATTTTGTTCAAAAATCACAAACAAAGTTACGCAAATAATTCGGCGCGCGTGAATTTTAGAAGACCTGCCCCTTAATAAATGTTCATTGAAACCTGCTGTCTTGTTGTTTACTTACCTCACAATCGATATGTGAAGCAGAGTATTTATCTCGGGCGTAAGCATCAATTGCATACTCGGGTTAATTATCGCCAAAAACCTCGTATGCAATTGATGTCATACAGCCCTTGGTTAATTGATTTTATTTAGGTTAGGTACTTGCATTTTTGAGTAAAGCACTATACAAACCTTGGCCTACAATGACTGCTTCGCTGGTCACGCTATGATTGCCTCGGGCTAGCCTAGCTACGCTCTAGACCTTCCAGCTTGGCCATCATTGCAGCCCTTGCTGTCCTCGCTGTAAAGGCTCTATCTCAGCTCGTCCATCAAGTGCTGCACGCTGACCGCGCTGTGTCGGCCTGGAGCTGCGCTAGGCTGCTCTGTCGGCCATCATTAGCGCGACCAACAAAGTAGCCATTATAGACCGCGGCAGTAATGTACTTACTATAGAATAATAGTTTATGTAACTGGTACATAATGAGGGCTCTTATTCCGTCTTATACACGAGTGTGAGTTTAAAAAAAGAGCGAAGCGATTTTTTTAATAGTATCACACGAGTGGTATAATACCTAGTCATGTACAGTTTCATACACTACTTTATCTACTCTCATTGAACACGAACATATCAAATAAAAGATAAAAATTAGTAAACACTAATATTCATCCACCAAAATACAAACGTCAAAATTCCAACATTCTCATTTAAAGCGCGCGCAGCCACAGAAAAAAATTAAATAGATGTATCTATGATCAGTCAGCTGTATTATAATGAAAAAAAAAAATTATAACATTGTTTTGTTAGGGAAATAGTGTTATAATTTAATTTTTTCATTTCATTACGATACTCTATGGCAAGGGTGTCAAACTCAATTTTGCAGAGGGCCGTATATTAGATTAAGAATTTGTAGGCGGGCCAGGTCCAAATTAAAAAACTTAAACATACTTAATTATTTCAAAACCATTATTTATTTAGTTATACATATTCCTATAGTTGTTACAAATCATACCAAAAGTAAGAAAGAGGGTAATTACGAGTATTTTAAGCTCGAGGATCCGGATACCTGACTTCTTTTGTTTTTAACAATCTCATTGATGTCAGTTATCATTTATTCGTAGTTAGTTATTTTAAGAATTGATTGGAGATGTTCATTCAATTTCTACTTTTGAAATTACTTTTAAGTAAAGAGCGCGCATTTTTAATTCTGCGTAGAGCCATCGAGTGCAG
Organism: Agrotis segetum; assembly: GCA_036375495.1. Lineage (NCBI taxonomy): Eukaryota > Metazoa > Arthropoda > Insecta > Lepidoptera > Noctuidae > Agrotis > Agrotis segetum. Next base: position 2,029,579 of record JAQSVV010000087.1, read on the forward strand.
TCCAAAAATTCTGAAAAACAAGATTCATTTCATTCATTTATTTGTGTGGCTCGAGGGCCGGATTCGGCCCGCGGGCCGTATTTTTGACATGACTGCTCTATGGTATAAAGTATGTCATTATAACCTCGTTTTGAGTTTTGTATTTCGTATTTTACGATATGAGAGTAGATAAAAGTTATAATATGAATCTATCCTTCTTTGTAACGAAGGAGTTTATATTCAAATGTCAAAATAATACGTCTTTTGTTGCCAACATTATTTCAATATCGTTTATTTAAATGTTATATCATATCGTAACAAAGTAAAGATATTCTGTACAATGATATATTATATATAATCTGAGGTAGATACGTCTTACTGTCGTCTGCGTGGCGATACAAATACAAGCTAACTATCTCGAATCAACTCAGTCCGTCCTGCGTCTGGCTGCGATGCCAATTTACGTCAACGGGAGTTTGATAGGTAAAAAATAAACAAAGATGCCTACTTGTGTCTTTCGAAACTGCAAAACTCATACTGGGCCGGCTGTAAAAGCAAGAAGGATGTGTCTTTTCATTTGTAAGTGTCGTCTAATCTATTTAAAACGGAAAATCAAAAATTTTATTTCACTCAAAAATCACTGTCGCGCTGTTGCCGCTTTGCCACCTACACGAACGAGACAAATAGTGCGTTGCATGAATGAGTGACAGAGAGAACGAGAAAATAGCGCGCGATGTTGTCAGTTCGGACGATGCTAGAGGATGTTGGGGTCGTATGGCCATATGGGGCTACAATAATTATTTTCACCACTGGTATTTAATAATTATCCATAATAGGTAAACGCAACAACACAACAAACAACAACAAAATCAACAACATTTGACTTTCAACATTAATTTTTATTTTGTTTTAGATTTCCGTAAAAAGGATTAATGAAAGAAAAACGGTCAAGTGCGTCTCGGGTCACGCACAGTGTAGGGTTCCGTAGTTGCCCCTCAAAATACTTATGCGAACCAACTAAACTGATTCGCTGAATTTAATTTTAAAAAGAAGAATTTCAAAATCGGTCCAGCGTCTTTGAGAAATCGGGGCAAATACATAAAAATAAAGATTACAAGGAATTGAGAACCTCCTCCTTTCTTTGAAGTTACTTAAAAATAGTTGACGATAAAAACCTACCTATCCCCAAAAAACATACCATAAAAACATACCTACTAAAGCTGTAAAAATAAAGTTGACAAACTTACATTTGCAGTTGAAGAACATGTTCTCTGATACATTTTGTTTAGGTAAATATGATTGTTATCCAAGTACACCCTCAAACATAACCGTTTAGCTGGTAGAGGGGGGGGGGGACACTCGAGTCGAGCAAAATTAGCACTTATTTCACAAACGAACTTTTTTATCAAAAAATTGTTAATGGAAACTATCAATATTTTTAAAGGCCTATTTAATGATACCTCACACTAAGGGTTACGCGAGAAAAAAAAATACATACCCACTTTACTTGGAGGAGGTACCCTAAAAAAAATATTTTACGAGATTTTATTTCACCACTTTTTCGGCGTAACAAATCCGTATATTTATACCAAATTACAGCTTTCTAGTACTGGGAGTATTTGAGCTAAGACAGACAGACGGACGGACGGACGGACATTCCGAAACTATAAGGGTTCCTTGTTGACTACGGACCCCTAAAAATGGGTACAAGGTACAAGTGATTAGAACAAAATAAATAACTAGCTATCCCCCTTGGCATAAACCTATCTAGGCTAACCTTGTAGTAAACCTACCCTACCTGTTTTTTTAGATCTATTTATATTATTTGTAAATAAAACTACTAATACTAAGTAGTATTAGTAGTTTTATTTAGTAGCTAGTTCTACTGCTAGCCTACATCAAAAAATAAACATTTATTTAAAAACAAAACTTTATTTTCTTTATTCTGCCTTATATGCCTATTTTTCCCCAGTTCACCCTAGCTGGCAGCCGATGAAATGTCATTGGTTGACGTTGACAATTGACACGTCAACAAAAATATCGCCATGTTTTTATTTCTTTACAATGAGTATGACGTCTCTATTGGTAAAACCTCATTGATTCTGTATTCACGTGCCGCCTACTTCGACATATTACTGATCGCATTACGAATTTATTAGTAGCTACATGACAGGACACTTTCGAGTATATGAATTATTTTGTAAGAAAATTCTCGTATAATATCTATACAGGGTTACTGGTAACTCGACGTATTCCTTGCAGGACGTCATAGTAGAGCTAAAATGCAACAAATTAAGCCACCAAATGTTCTACCGAAGTTCAGTAGTTTTTGAGTTATTTAGATTTTTAGATTTTTATGAAAAATCCCAGATTAAATCGTTTGGAGTCAATTTAAAAATGATTTACGGCGCGACTGTGCTGAAATTTAAGTTAATATCATAGCTGATGTCGTAGCCAATCATTTTTAATAACTAAAAGTTCAAAAATGCCTAAAACCTTGGCAAATATCACTAATCAAACATTCAATTTTTAGTAATTTTTGCTATTACTCCATAAAAAATGTTGTCTAGTGAAAAAAAATAATACTACGCCTGATGTACAAACTACTAGGAAAATATCCTTGTCTTATCAGGTATTTAGAAAGGTATGATTATCAATACTTTTGCATGTGTGACAGGGAAGGGAAGAGTTTTATGAGGAGCAGGTAAAATTGCATTTTTTACCCCGAACACTAAATGGGGAACTTTATGAAGATTTCCTGAGAAATCATTTAACACCACTGCTCACGGATGTACCGGAAGACAGAAGAGCAACATGACGGATGTCCAGCCCACTTCCGAATCACAATTCGACAATTTGCTGGATGAAAACTATCCAAATTGATGGATAGGGCGCGGTGGGCTTATTCCGCGGCCTGCACGAAGCCCTGATCTTACGCCAGTAGACTATTACGTCTGGAGTCATATGAAAGACCTAGTTTATGTGACCCCAGTTAATTCAATTGAAGAACTAATGGAGAGAATAACAGATGCAGCAGACCAGATGAGGGCAACAATCACATCAAGAATCTCAAAAACTGGAGTGAGGAAGCGAATAAGAACATGTATTAGAAACCGAGGGCAGCACATCGAACAAGACGTGTGAAAGTGTAATTAAAGTTTTTAAACTGAGATTGATTAAAAATAATACTAATATTCACGAAATTGTTTTATTGATTTTCCGAGTAATCACCTTTTTGTGAGATGCACACAATGTAGTCCTTAACTTTGTATTAACTTTCATACCTTTTTGGATAGCTGATAAGACAAGGATATTTTCCTAGTAATTTGTACATCAGGCGTAGTATAATTTTATTTCACTAGACAACATTTTGTATGAAGTAATAGCGAAAATCACAAAGAAATAAATGTTTCTTTAGTGATATTTAACAAAGTTTTTGGTATTTTTGAACTTTTAATTATTAACAAAGATCTGTTACGGCATCAACTATGATATTAACTTAAATTACAGTACAGTCGCGCCGTAAATCATTTTTAAATTGGCTCCAAACGATTTAATCTGGGATTTTTCATAAAAAACTAAAAATCTAAGTAACTCAAAAACTATTGAATTTCGGTAGAACATTCGGTGGCTTAATTTGTTGCATTTTAGGGCTATTATGTCGTCCTGCAAGGAATACGTCGAGTTACCAGTAACCCTGTATAATAAGAATTTATGTTACAGACATGATATATACAGAAGGTATCAACCTTCAATTTTTCGCACAAAAGGTAGAATAAAACCGTTTGTAATCGCTAACATTAAACGCTATTGAGTTAAAGTGCTCGTGAAACATATGGTTCGTTCTGGAATGATGTGGGAACTATTCTAGACAAGTTACATAGTTATAAAACACTAGAAATGTGAATTATTCTCGAACATGCCCGCAGTTTGGCTAGTTAAGCTTCACACGTGTTTTTGTTGTGACACACTGGCATTAAGAACGACAAGCAAAACAATTATGTTTTCGGATTACAAGCCTCATTTTTTAATCCTAAAACCTAAAGGGAAAATCTTTTAAAACCAATCAAAATCTTTTAAATAATTGTTAAAAATTAATAAAATTAGTGTAGGAAAGAGAAAATTTGCATTATTATGGCTCATCAAAATAATTTTCTAAGGGAATACTGAACAAAAACAATATCGCATAAAAGTGTGCGATGACTTTGAAAATTCGATTTTTTTTGTTATGGTTGTTTATACTATGATTCTTTATTTGTAAATATGGATTTAGTTGGTATATTAAATAAAAAAAACAATTTTAATTGATTTTATATAAAATTTAAAAATAAATTATCAGCTGATGCTAGCCAGAATGGGTTTGTCTGATCATATACTTTTTTTATGTGTATATTTTACCGCTACTCGTAACAAAATTTTAGCAAATACACACTTACGCACTTCAATTCTTATTCGTCCTTTTCAAAAAATATAAGCGTTATCATTTACTTGCAATAATAATTATTCACGGTGTCAAAAACTGAAATAAAGTATTCGTCGTAGCCTTTCTGAAGGCCAGTGGTTATTCACCTCCGTTACCCTTCGTCGTCGGACGTCAGTATTGACAGTAACATGATAGTCTTATTTCCCATAGGAATTCGAAGGCCAAAAGATAAATAATGTTTTTAGGGAAAAATACTAAACATTTTCATAAAATAATTGTTACTAACGAATACTATAATAAGTAGATATCAAGGCACAGAGATCATTTTAATATTTAAAATAATGTGTAATGAGATACTATATGGATAAACGCAGTAAATCCATAGTTGGGTTGCCTAAACAGGTGCACTTGGAACGTAGAGGGCAATTGAAAGATCTCGGTGGATTTTAGGCAGAACGAGGCTCTCAGTCCCTTTCGCTCCACCTAGGGCGGGAGGACTCATTTTATATTTTTCTCACATAAAAAAAGAAAGTCCGTAGGTGTTTATGGTAAATGAAAACAAACTGTATAGGTACCCTTAGCACGAATTTTCACTCTTTTACTTTACAGCGACTTTCCAGTATTTACAGCGTTTTTTTATGAAAAAATGGAACAGCGCCTCTGGTGTGGGAAGATATAACTAATTTTTTCCTTGAAAATTGTCAATTTGAAATTGTCAAAGTTACAATTTACTTTACGTCTCAAATACTGAAAATTCCTGCTAAGGGTACTAATAAGTTTTGAGTTTTAGTTTTTATTGATAAGTTAATCTCGTCTCTCGCTTTGATAAGTTTTGAGAAAGCATGTGCTACGAGATTCGTAGCACCGCGTAGCAAGTGTGTTACAGAAATGTAGCAAGTTTTATGAACATTGCTACGATACGTGTACATAGATTTAGTTTGTTTTAAAATAATAAAAGGTGCGTTTATTGATAAACGAAACTTTATATTATAATTAAAATAAGTTAAAACATATTTATAGGAAAGTTTATCATTGCTTATTCCAATTACAACTAAGTATTTTATAACTGTTTAGTTAATGCAATTGAGATTTTACAATGAGTAAATAAATCCGATCCGCGAATTATTTGGTATTAAGATTTAATTATTTTTAAATAAGTAAATAAAAAAAGCAAATTTCGGAAATGAATGGTCGCTTCCTGAGTAGTGAGGTCATAATCAAACAATCAGTCATACTAACGCAGATGATCGTGTGGTCGCATAATAATATTTCGGAAATTTGTTTTTTTTTTTGGGGTGGTAAAATCATCAGCTAAATACTGACCTCTGGCTGGAGTGAAAGGGACTGTCAGACTCGTACTGACTAAATCTCCTCCTTCTTCTTTCGCTTTGCCTTTTGTGTTCTAGGAGCAAGGTTTCCTACCCAAACAGTCCTGCGACTCCGAAAGGATACAAATGATAATACCTAGTCATTGCTTACTTACCAACTTGAAAATGAACTCAGTAACTACTGCGATTTATTTCTAAAACACACTTATTCCCCATTTTATCTGTCAGTGTGTCACCTGTTCTCAATTAATGACGTCACACGCGCTCGCCACAATAAATATTGATAACGCAGTTCCGTTCGGACGACACGCTTTGCCCTGACGTTTTAGTGATGTAGCTCTACTAGGATTATGTCAGCCTAGTACTTTGTGTGGGTCAGCTGTACTGCGGTTTCGGACAGTCCCGTAAACCATGTAGAATGTAGGCAAATTAGGACGTTTTATGGATTGGGCGTTTTTCCATTAGACGGCACGGCAACGGCGTAGTTACGGTGCGGGTAAGCAAAAATGTATGGCGCGCCGGCGCCGGTAAGTGCAAAAGCGAGCCATACATTTTCATACATTTTTCTTTCCGTTAAAAACGCCCATTGTACTGTACAATCAAAAAATTCATTATATTGGGTATTCTAAAATGTTTTTTATGAGTTTTAAGTAATAATTTCATTTTTGTAATCGTTGAAATAAAAATTGAATATGTGAGTTCAAAGTTTGTAAACGCAAACACGATACAGGAGAAAAACCTAGTTTTTGGAAAAAAAATAAAAATACTATGAATACAGTACATAAATCCATTATACCAACTTATTAATAACCACACCACCCCACCACAAGTATTTGTGGTTAATTAATTTTTTTCGAAACATTTGTGTTTATTTTCTCTTTTTCTATAATAACTACAGATTTATACTATCAGGTGTCTAAATATCACATTTCACATAACCATACCTATTCATGTGCCTATTCATGTGTTAAATTAATGACAACTATTAATAATAAGTACGCCATCAAATTCACATGATTGAACATAACTATTTGTAGATGCGTTCTAATCAGTAATTAGCTTAGCGTTTAGCTGATAATTACAATCGTAATTTTACAGTAGGGGTGTGAATTGAAACACCAATATAATCCGGCGCTATTCGATTTTAACTCGATTATGTTGCTGTTAGATCAACCATAAATGATGGAAATAGCGAAACACGCAAAATATGACCAAAAAATGTCCGAACAAAATCTAAATATGAATTTTACAGTGGAACTGTGAGAGAGCGGCATAAACTTCAATAAATATTATTCTCATACACACGTTTACGGCGACGCGGTGTTAAATCCCGCGATAACACTGCCAACAGCGGCCATATTTCATGGCGGGAAAAAATTAAAATGTGTCAAATATGGCCGCCGCACCTCCGCGACACGGATGTTATTTATAAGTGCATAGTTTTGGCAATAAAATGGGGGAAATTTTGGTACTGTAACATGTAACAACCAAGTTTACCTAACTGGTTTAATGGACGACAAGCGACAAGTTGTGTGCCGTTTATTCACGTCTCGCATTTTAATATTTGTTCTCTGAATTTATGATGATGACTCGACAGTCTAACATTGTGCTACATTTCACAAATGAATGTTCTGTCGACCCAAATAAGTTCTTGAAATATGAGGGGAAAGGTTTTTCAGCTGAATTTTACAGACAATATTTAACAATGCTTGAAATTCAGAGAAGTACGGTTTATGGGAGACTTTAATACTTGTACTTCCCTTATGTCAATACTTAGGTATCTCTTCACTTGGCTTCTACCGATTTTAAGCGGTCATAAGGAAGTTGACAATCGAGTGTAATAGTAGGCATACACAATCATGCCTATGTGAACGATAGATGTGACGCTTGCAATTGTTTCAAATCGGCAGTTCGCCCATATACGCCATACACCATAATGCCTATCGTAAAGATTGATTTGACACAACGTCAAATCTGCATCAGTGATGCCTACTCATAACGCAACAGTGGCTCATTCTACATATAAATAAGTGGAATTCTGAAGCAATAGTTCAGTTTTGGGTTGAAGTAAAAAAAATGAAATTCTTCCGGTGGAATAACAAAAAAATTGGAATCGACTTCGTTTTTGATACCGAGTACGCCCACGAAATGCCTGCGGTTCATTTTTTAACACCTTAAAGGTCTTCGCACATTATAACAACTCCACGCCAACGCGGCAGCAACTCTACTCACACTCTCGATGAGTAGTCAACTAGTTGATCCACCCAATGGTCACTAGTGGACAACGCGGTGTCAAGGAGTGGCCAACGCGGTGCCAACGAGTGGGTTATTCAACAGACAACTCGTCTAACCTCAGTTTTCGGTTAAATTTTGTCCAAAGAAGTCGTGTTGCTTATGAAATGTCGAACTTTACATTCAGTGAACTGGCGATGATGATGATGATGATGATGGCGGGCGGGGGGAAGGCACGGGGCGGACGGGTGGGCTGGCAAATGGTTGCCCGTCACGCGTCAGTCGCAAACGCATAGTCGTTACGTGGACAACGTGTGGTCGTTGCGTGGACGACGTATGGTCATTGCGTGACAAACGTGTCGGGGTTGACCTCTAGTGTACGATGCGTAGGCCACTCGTTGTACACTACTTTATAATCATTTTTTGAAATTGAACCTTGAACATATGATACAGGGCTTAAATTTCAATGTCTAGCATAGAGTCGAGTCGCCGGTGAGTTGTTATAATGTGCGAAGACCTTTACCCTTAGCACGAATTATTTTATAAATGCAACCAAGTACTTTCAATGTGTTGAATCTGTGCAAAACTGAATTTAAAACAGGATTTCTACTAACAGAAAACCACCAACTTTATGTATGCCAAGAAGCAAACTACTACAGTTATCAGCTTGGACTTGCTATAGTTATAAGGTAGGAATGACCAAAGATTATTAACCATACCTACTACTACTATAATAAGTTTATGCAAGATGTGATGATACATACGTACATCAACTATTAAATGCAAAACCATCACTAACAAATTCATATAATGTAATCAACAATTTGATTACGTTTATTGGTTTAAACTGTCTCACAACCCATTTCTACCCCTTAATAGGTACTGGTAGATTAAAAACATACCTATATAGTGTGCACTTTTGTCCGAATCTGTCACACTAATATAAATTAACTGAACTACAATATTCACAAGCAAGAGCCATCACTGAGCCAGCATCTTCGCTGTATCATTTTAGTTACAAGTCTTTTAGACTAGAAAAATGGGTTAATTTAATGGTAATTTCTTCATGTTTACAGATTATTTTATCTTTGGACAGTAACTCTACTGAGAGCAAGGATTGCCTATTCTCAATTTCGCTGCTGCTCTGTGAATCATGCAAGAAAAACACACTGAATTATATGATAAAATATGTGGTAGTTTACCTAATATTATAGGTATGTATAGTGTTTCAACCTTTTATTATTAAAATAAATACTTAGGGAAAGAATAATAGTTATATTTTATTTAGAAATCATATGATTCGTCGTCTCATCGTTCTCCTGCCTTTATTCTAATTCATCAAATCTTCTATTTTTCTCTACTCATTAAGTCAGTACTCACCTTTTTACTAACATCATGCAAAAATAATTATATTTTATATATTTGCTCTGGCAGAGCTGCTTAGCTTTGCTTGAAATGCTTTAATAAAAATCATATCAAAATGAAAGTCGTTGGTTTTACTTTACTTACTTTACTTTTACCTATATTATTAACATTCTGTAAGTTATAACAGCATAGGAAAAATACAATTATTGTAATTTAAACACAATCACTAAATAACTATTACTAACAACAATAAGGAATATGATATTTCACTTCACTGAGATGTAAATCCATTGTACATTTTTTGTTAATCGAAGTACCTAAATCCATGATAAAGAATTACACATTGATCCAATGGCTCTCAACTTTCTGTATCAAATTGTTTGCATGAAATAATAAGGAAACATTTTGATCATACTCGTACAATACCTAGCGGTTTCACACTAGGTATATCACTGTGTCAGCTGGTTTTATCTTCCACCTTATTCATGTCTGAAGAATGGCAGGTTCTGCGATTATTTTGTGCTGATCCTCTTAGCATGTCGATGGCAATCTAAATTGAGTCGGGTCAGAATTGGACCACGCGTTTTCCATATAATTTTTCCAGAGCAAAGTCGTCGATGATGATGATGATCTCCCTTAGGTAGGTAGGTATTTTAAACGCTTCTCGATTTTATTGAAACGAACCACAAAATTTAATTTATTGAATTTCCTAACGTATTTTTGTTTGATGTTTGTTACTTAGATACACATCGATTGTTTTATTTGAATATTCGTTGTCATAGTAACCATATTGTCAGCCTCTGATTTCAGTTTTGCCCGTATTTTAATATTACTACAAAGGTATTAAAATTAAAAATAAAACGATTTTACATTTTTATCCTAACTTATTCGTGTAGTATAAATGCACTTGTTCGTTATACTTTCACGCCTAAACCGCTGAACTATTTTGATGATATTGGTTCGTAGACCCATCTGAAAAAAAAGTCATAATGACTACTCATTAATCGTAGTAATAGTGCCTGCAGGCAGTTGCTGGTTTTTTTAATCCTACCTAGACTTTTTAAGACGCCATTCGCGCGAAAGTTTATTTTTTTCTGCTGGCGTTAAAAAACCGCCGATATAGAACAAATGCATTCCCTTGTATAATAATATAATAATATTCCACAACTATCACACAACGCCATTTAGTCCCAAGCTAAGCAGGGCTTGTGTTATGGGTACTAGACAACTGAAAACATACTTATATATTTTTAAATACATACTTACTATATATAAATTACACCCAGACACAGAACAAATGATCATGCTCATCACACAAAGATTTGTCCTGGGTGGGAATCGAACCCACGACCCCCGGCATAGCAGTCAGGGTCACTAACTACTAGACCAACAGGCCAGTCAAAATCTGTTCACACGTCAGCGCTTTTAAAGTGCCAGCAAAAGAAAACGCTCGTTTGAGTCGGGGCTTACCCTTAAGGGCCTTCGCGCCTTTTAAGCCGTAAAAACGTTACATTCTAAAGCACATTCCTGATTAACGGCTGGGTGTAAAGATTGAAAAAAAATACTTGTCGAATGTATATTCATGTACAACAATGTGAGTAAATTTTATTTTCTTATGACAAATAGTTGAACTGTAAAAAAATATTTAACAACACGCTATTTTGTTCAAATAAATGCTCACTCCTTCTAAACGGCTTCGTTTATTTAAAATATTTTTGAATAGATCAATCGGTGTTAAAATTTACTACAATGTGAGTAACGCTCATGTAAATCAGTCAATATTTTACAAAGAATATGTTGAAAATTGAGATTTCCACATATAAAAACCGGGCGAAGGCGGGTTTTTGCAGCTCTTTCTGCCTAGCTGCATAGTGTATGATATCATTTTGAGGTGTCGCGGTACGCTCGGGACATATTAATATGTGCGGTGCAGATATGAAAATGTGCGTTTAGCTCCGCCTGGATGCTCAAGGTCATTGAGGGTACTATGCGCCTTAAGTATAATAAATACTTAGTTTTAACTTACCTACCTGTTTCGACACCTTTTTTTAACCTACTTCAAAAAAAGGAGGAGGTTCTCAGTTCGGAATATTTTTTATTTTTATGTATGTTCCCCGATTTCTCGAAGACGCCTGGACTGATTTGGAAAAAAATTCTCAGGTCAGGTTCTGGTGATAGGATCCCAGGGAAAGCGAGGGTAACCTTCAAATTTTATAGGCAGATAGTACCAATTATATATATTTTCTAAAGCTGTTCGAGTATTTGCATCTGATAATCATCATTTCAGGTGGATGAGCTGATGATGGAAGGTACAACTCCTTAACAGTAAGGAGTAGGCATCGATTGATTTAGTTTGTGTTCGCATATCTCCGGAACTTTGAGTCCGATTTAAGTAATGCTTTTTTTTGTTGTGCGAGGTATCATTTAACTTAGGGAACACTGCAAGTTTCATCAGAATCGGTAGAAATCGGTCAGTAATTTTTGAGATATGGAATTTTATTAGCTTATTGTGTACATGAGCGATGTAATTACCGGTGCGAAGGATTACAAAATTCTAGTGCACATGTAAGAGAATGATGTTCTTGACAAGAATTCGGGTTGAATATTTAAACTAAAAATAGTAAAAAAAAAATTTTTTTCAAAACAATGTAACCGCCTTCAAAAACAACCACAATCTACAAAATTACTTTTCATTCGGAAGTCGGTGGCTAAAAGACAATGAAAAGAAAAAAAAAACAAAGGCACCGACAACCGAAAGAAAAGTTATTTTGTAGATTATTTTACACTTTTTTGTGGTTGTTTTAGAAGGCGGTTACATTTTTCTTGAAAAAGTTTTTTTTATTATCACCTTTTCAATATACGATTATTTTGACATTGAACAATTTTGCCTTTTTTTTAATTGAAGTCGAAAATAAAAATTATAATAATGCAGAGAAGTGCTGCTTTTTATTATTTAGCTATTAGCCTCCTAGAGGGTTACAAGCCTCCTAGAGGGTTACACGAGCACAAAGCATGAAGGTTGGTTTTTGGGTAGTTAATTTCATAAAGACCTTCATAATTATTTATTTATTTTACAATTTTTTCGCTTAAATATTGACCAACATTTGAAAGGACCCCCCTACCCTAAATAAAGGGAAAATATTTATAAAGTGGGAACACTGTCTTAAATGGGGAAGGCAAGTGTCAAAGTGAAAATGACAGTTTGGTCCCCAAAGAACTGTAAAATCAAAGGAATTTTCAGAAAAAAAACCATTTATTGATGTAAAGTGACTAGATGTTGTGTAATAAGCTGTAAAAATGATGGAATACACTTTTCAAAATAATATCTACTTTTCTTTTGGAGGTTAAGTACCAGTATTGCATCGCTCGAAAATCGAAGAATTATCACCTGGAACGAGTTTTGTAATAGTTGTGGTGTTAAGAAATTAAATATATTGTGATATTTCTCGAATCTAAATAGAAAAAAAGGTTAAAATTACTGACTTAAAACATTATGATATTTTATCAAAATAGAAAGTCAAAACCAGCATTATATTCTTGATAAAGGAGAGGACAGGTAAAACATACCTAAACTCAAAAATTGAAACCTCAACTACAAGTAATTGTGGATTTATTACGGTAAAATCAAATGTATAACCACTCAATTAAATCACTTTTTTCCTCTTGTAGATGCGCCGCGGCGTCTTAATTCTTCTTTTATTATATAGTACTTGAATGGACGAATAATTTTCCATATTTGTTTTGTATTTATACTCAATTTTTATAACAAATAATCTTGTTTGTTTTTTTGTTCAAGGTAGACGTGGGGACCAACTATCGCAGCGCCATCTACGATTAGCTTTGAGTTGCCATCCCCATTGCGTACGCATCACAGACTAGATAGGTACGCATGCTAGACGTGGTGCGTTCGAAAACGTTTGTATAGTAAATTAAATGTAAAATGAAATGCGGAGAATATTTGTTTTTTTTTTTTAGTCAAATCTATTATATATTATTAACGTTTTTGTACAATTATTTTCTTATTTAGTCACTGAATTTGGATTAGTACTGGTTATTTTTAAATAAAAATAAATATATGTCAAAAAGTCGAGTTTCAGAACGATCCCATATGCAGGACTCTGGGCTGCGTTTATATCCTTTATCCAGTTTAAATTTATACTGCATAGATGTCAAACACCCCGTTTAAGTACACCGCGAGGTGAAAAATGAAGCTAACTAAAATTTAATCTGCCCCGTTTACGGTCATTCGCTGGGATAAGTTTTTACTAAATGGAATTTACTGATAAAATATTGCGACCTTTTTACCTCGCAATATTTTATCCTGCTGTCAGACTGACATTACGTTTTGTTGTTTTGCTCGATACCCGCAGTAAAAACGAATATTATTTTTATTTTAGAGAGTAAATATTATTTGTGGATTATGGATTTGCATTAAACCGGCAAATTGATTATTTGTTCAATAAACTGAGCTGTCAATTGAATTTGACAACTAACATTGACAGAAACTTATGACTCCGTTCAGCGAACCTTCGCTAGTTTAATTTTTTCCGGCGAAATACCGCCGGAAGATTTAAACGCACCCTAGCCCTGGCCACCACTCCTTGACCTTTAGACATGGCGCTAGTGTCTATTTCATTACATCAAATGCATTAAAAAATTAGTACCTAGAAATTTCCGAAAGTCATGAGTGGTCGGATTTTAGTGACTTCTCAGTGATGTCGGCTGACAATAATCCCTGTATTTGTTACAGAGATTTTGCAGTATTTTACTCTACAGAGTCTGCCATTAAGTTTACAGCAAAGTCCCAGTTTACTTAAGAGTGAAAATTCATGTTCAGGGTATCTTGTATATTTAAATATATTTTGCCACCGGAAGAATTTCATTTCTTTTTTTATTTCCACCCGAAACTGAACTATTTCTTCAGAATGCCACTTATTTATATGTAGAATGAGCCACTATTGCATTATCTTGTCTTTTGACTCGGGACACTACTTGACTAATTTTGAAAGTCTCAATGTCATGATGAATTGAAATGGTGTTAGAAAAGTAGCTAAAAAGTTTAGCCACAAGTTACACTTTTTAGCTTCTTTTCTAGCACCTTTAAAAAATTAGCTAACTAGCTCTAAAGTTGCTAAGTAGGCATCACTGCTGCCGATTGGACGTTGTGTCAAAAACGATTTGATGACCTATCAAAATTGGCATGTCATGCCATCAAATTGGCATTCCACCCCCATACACGTTCAATTCTATTTGAGCAAATTGGCAGTTTTATGCCGAATTGACAAATAGGCATGTACGTGTATGGCTACCATTAGATTAGAATCATTCAGTAATACGGAAATACTTATAAATAAAGTAAAAAAGACTGTATTTTTTTGTTTTATGGCTTGATTTGGCAGTGTGTATATTTTGCTCCACAGTTTTTTTTTATACCAGACAATTTCTAAGGGTAGTTTCCAGGGTCAAAATAATTACATTCTATTTAGTCCGTATTTTAGATTATAAAAAAATATTGGACACGTATTTTTTCTTTTTTCGATTAAACAAAAAAGAACAATGATAATAGTCTATTTAAGTTACCTGTGACGTCACTCTGCGCGAAAAATGCCACGCATCGTGACGTCACACGTAACTTTAATAGGCTATATCTTTGCCATTTTTGGTCTAATTTACAAATAAAAAAATACGTGTCCCTTATTTTTGAATAATCTAAAAGACGGACTAATTACATTTTTTCAGGCAACTAGCCTATTTGGCTGTCAGATTATTTTATACTGTTATTTATCACCATTTTATTAAGTTGTAAGTATTCCATCGTATGAGTACCTAAACAAATAAATAACTTTATTACTGTTCCTTTGATACATCATATACTTGACTATAAAGTGGCTAAAGATTGAGACTTAACTCAGTATATTTTGTCCTATCGATCGCATACCGTGTGGTTTACTGATAATTGGCTATCTCTTAGAGCTCTAGATATAGAGGTTATAGGTAATTTGTGTCCGGGAAGAAGCTCCACTCTAGGATAGTCCTGAGAGACTTCACGTTATTTTCGGCTTGTTTCAGTATTGATCGTGTCCTCGTCGGTTTGCAAAAATAGGCATACCATCGAGAAAAATGTAACGAGTACGGGTTTTCCCATTTAATAATAGGCTAATATTTAGAAAATACTAGTTAAGTATTTCCTACTCATACAAACCGGTCCGGTACCGGTACTGGTCTGGTTTATTCCACTTTGTTCACCCAGGTGATATCACCCAGGTGAACAAAGTGGAATAAACCACTGGTCTACCCAATAAACGTTTTTTTTCTTTCTTTCACCCCCACTGTTCGTCTCCTATCGGTCGTAGTGTGATGTTTTATTATTATAGCCTATAGCCTTCCTCGAAATGAGCTATCCAACACAATTTTTATTTTATTTATTAGAACCAGTATTTCATGACAGAGCGTTCAACAAAACAGACCGTTCAACTTTATAATTTTAGTATAGATTTAAGCAAAAACGATATTTTATATACGAAACTCTTCAACATTTTATAATAATAATAATAATAAGTTTATTTCGTTAACAACAGGTTTTAACAAATTACATTGTAGAGGCCTTCTTTTAAGTATGGAAATACTTGTGACAGAAGACCACCCTCTTCCATACTTATATCACAGTCTAATAATCCTACAGTCGTCCGACGAAGACGTCTAGACAGGGCAATCGTGCGGGGTGTGAGAGGTGAGACGCGGGTAAGCCGAGCCCGACTTGGGAACAAAACGATGTTACTGTGTCGGGCTCTATCATTCAGGGCTATCGCGTGTGACGTGCGTATTTATTTTTATTTGTTTATTTAAAATGGCCGACCCGCGCACGCCTTTTTTTTAATAGGTTATTGCACAGGGCATCTGTTTGGAAATTCTACTAATATTATATTTATATGACTGTGTTATAATTTGTATTTCCCATGACAAGATGGTGGACTTTTTTTATTAATTACCAAGGGTGAATTTCGAGATGGCGGACGTATTTTTATTTTAATTTACCAAGTACGGGTATCAATTTTGAGTTTATTCGGGGTCCTTGTTACAAAACAGCCATCCTTTTTGAAATCCAAGATGGCGGAGGTCATTTTCTTATAATTTGATATGTGTGTCAATTTCGAGGTTATTTGGGGAGCTTGTTACGAAAAAGCCATTCTTTTTGTAATCCAAGATGGCGGACGTCATTTTTTCTTAGAATTTGATATGGGTGTCAATTTTGAGTTAAATTGGGGTGCTTGTTATGAAAAAGCCATTCTTTTTTAAATCCAAGATGGCGGGCGTCAATTTAAATGTATTACGCCAATTCCGTGATAAATTGGGGTGCTGGTTACGAAATGCCATCTAAATAACTTAAATCCGTCTCGAGTTGGTCCTATAGTAAAAGCTGTTCATTTTGGTAGTCTGTAGCAATTTTTTTTTTCACATGTATGTAAGTACCCTTTCGGTTAGAATATACTTATTATTTATTAATTTGTATTGTATTTATGATATTTATTTATATGGAAGTTAAAATTTAAAAAAAATCGCAGTCCACGTCATCAGTGTCACATAGTAACTATTTATCAAATGCATCAGTTCAATTTTTAAATCTCTTAGTATACGTCTTATATCAGCATTTTTAGGGTTCCGTAGTCAACAAGGAACCCTTATAGTTTCGCCATGTCCGTCCGTCCGTCCGTCCGCAGTTTAGCTCAGAGACGCACAGTACTAGAGAGCTGTAATTTGGTGTAAATATATGGATTTGTTGTGCCTAAAAAGTGGTAAAATAAAATCTCGTAAAATATTTTTTTTTAGGGTACCTCCAGTACTTACACGTAAAGTGAAGATTTTTTTTTCTCGCGTACCCCTTAGTGTGGGGTATCATTAAATAGGCCTTTAAAAAATAATTATAGTTTCCATTAACAATTTTTTGATAAAAAAATTCGTTTGTGAAATATTAAGCTTTAAAGTGCTAAATTTTGCTCGATTCGAGTGTCCCCCCCCTCTACCAGCTAAACGGTTATGTTTGGGGGTGTGAAAAAATTCACAATAGTAGTATATATAACGAAGTTCAAAAGAAAATTATCATGACTAAGTAGGCTTTACAACTTTACGAGTAATAGTCGACCAACTTATAAAATGTACTTGATATCATATTTTCTTAAACAAAATGTATTGGAGACAACTGCAAATGTAAGTTTGTCAACTTTATTTTTACAGCTTTTATAGGTATGTTTTTTGGGGATAGGTAGGTTTTTATCGTCAACTATTTTTAACTAAATTAAAAAAAAGAGGTGGTTCTAAATTCGTTGTAATCTTTTTTCTTATGTATTTTCCCCGATTTCTCAAAGACTCTAGGACCGATTTTGAAAATTCTTCTTTTTAAAATTAAATTCAGCGAATCAGTTTAGTTCGCATACGTATTTTGATGGGCAACTACGGAACCCTACACTGTGCGTGGCCCGACACGCACTTGGCCGGTTTTTTTTTATTTTCATTCAACTTCTTAATAATACATGCAGTAAAGAGGGGGTTAAAACTTGTTTTCATTATTATATAAGTGTTTAATATTGTTTTCATTATAATTCTGCCATCCATGTTGATCTGCAATAAATAAATAATTTCATAAATATTCTTTACTTGTGACAACCCTGGCCGATGCATAACTGTCTAGACGATGTCGGCATTTTACCCGAGATCAAAGGCGTCGTCCTACTGTATGATTTCTATACTGTGCTTATATGTAAAACAGTTTACAGAGCCTGTTATAATTAAATCAAACTATATTATTATAAAAACATAAAAGAAAAAACTAGTGAAAATTTTAATATTGTGTGTATGGTATGAGTGTGTGTATGTGTTTTAAAAGTGTGTGTGTGTGTGTGTAAGTGTATGTGTGTGTGTGTGTGTGTGCATGTGAGAGCGAATCAGTCTAATGTGCGGGAGAAGTCGAAAAACAAAAGCATAGTAAATAGTCATCAATTATTTATTTGTCGGAGTCAAATTAATTCCATGTACCAAGCAAGTTTCTAACAGGTGTTTTATTTTATAACCGGATTTAGAAGAGCCTCAGTTTCTTCATATGTAAGGGTCTTTAGCCATATAGTCAGGGTTTTCTTGCATTCGTGATGAGATTTTTGACAGATGACCAGTTTTTTGTTAATGGCATTGTACACAAAAGCAGTCAGGGCAGTATATTGTCGTCTTGCGAATGCCGTATGAATCCTAACTACAGTTATGGAATCGTGTATTCTCCTTTTCCTAAGAATACTAGGATCAAAGACCGTTGTTTTATGCCGTTTTAGAGTAGAAATAAGAATATATAACTTTCTGACACTTAAGAGATCAGATAATTTATAAAGCTCGTGTGTAGGAAAACGATATGGTTTAAAATGTATAGTCTTGAGAAGGGCGCGCTGTGATCTTTCAACATCTAGGAATTTCGTCTTAGAGGCACCTCCCCAGATTGGAATACAATATGTTAGGACAGATTGGGCTAGAGTAGTGTATATTTGTTTAATTAAAATCGCTGATGCAACATGTCTTAGCAATTTGAAGATCCAGATTAATTTTCTCAAGCGGTCACTAACCAATTCAATGTGGTTATGCCAAGAGAGCCGCTGATCAAGTATAATACCCAGATATTTCGTTTTCTCTACCTTATCGATCGTTGGGCATGCGCAATTTGTGTCTTGGATATTGTGACAATGGTGTATCTTTACGCTGAAATTAGTAGCAGGCTGAGTTCTATTAGTTAGTGAGAAACACATATAGATAGTCTTCCGGCTATTCAGAGAAAGCAAGTTCGCTCTTAGCCAGGAATCAACTCTGGACAATCCAATTTCTGTGTTCCTCCGCACGGAATCCCAATTTTCACCTGTAAAGACCATCGCAGTATCATCGGCATAAGAGACGATTCGAGCTCCACCTGCCTCCAAACCACATAGGCCATTGATATAAATTAGAAACAGGGTGGGCCCGAGTACGCTCCCCTGTGGTACCCCGTATGTGATGTTAGTGTTCTTACTTGTATAAAGGCTAATTCTAACTTTTTGCGTACGATGTGTTAGATAGCTTATAAATAATTCCAGGGGTGTGCCTCATATTCCAATGCGTTCAAGCTTACGTACGAGAATGGGGATAGAAACTGTGTCAAAAGCCTTCTGCAAATCGAGAAAAACTGCGAGGCATTTTTTCCCACTATCAAGGTTTTCAGTTATGAGAGATGTTATAGCTGTTACTGCATCTTCAGTTGATTTGCCCTGCCTAAATCCATATTGTGCATCAGATAATATTTTATATTTATTGAGGAAGTCCAGTAATCGTCTGTTTAGTAGTTTCTCCAATATTTTTGATAGAGCAGGTAATACAGATATAGGCCTATAGTTACTTACTTCATCTCTGGGCCCACTCTTGTACACAGGCGTAATAATGGATTTTTTTAAGAGTTTTGGGAAGATACCTTTTTTAAAACACAAATTAGCTAGGTGAACAATAATTGGAAGAACCTCGCATTTAGCTAATTTGAGAAAACTTGTTGGAATATTGTCCCAGCCAGGGGCACTACTCGATTTTAAATTCATAAGCAAATTGTGTACCTCGTCTAAGTCCGTATCCAAGAGAACGAATGATGACAATTGAGTATTATCTGCTCCTAAGTATGCCGTAACATCTGATCCATTTTGTTCTGGCAAAATGTTCTCTGCAAGTTGTTTCCCAATCGCTGCAAAATTTTCATTTACATGATTGACTGCTTCAATCGGCGACGCCTTTATTTCTAAAAGTTTAGTGCTATCTGTATAAGATGGCTTCATATTAGTTATGTTTTTAATATTAGCCCAAAGTTTCTTACTATCTGTGGTAGAGTTTGCTAAACGATCCCTTTCATACCCGCGTTTCCGTTTTTTAATTAATAGATTGCAATAGTTTCGATATCTTTTAAAACTTATTTTTAGTATTTCATTATGTGGGTCATTTTTTAATTTCTTTTGCATATTATTTCTATTTCTGATACATTTTAAAATACCAGGGGTTATCCAGGGTTTGATCGATCTTTTACTTTTAGGTATAGTAATTGTAGTAGTATTTTCTCGTAATGATGTCGAAATTTTTTCAATTAAAAGTTCAACTACAAGGTCCGGATCATTTGAGAACAATAGCTCACTAAGATTTTTATCCACTAGAGATTTGAGTGCCATATTGAAATCGGTCGTTAGTTTAGTTTTCTGAATTTGATTTTTTAGTTTAATTTTAGATAAATTTAGAAATAAAAGAGAATGGTCAGTGACAGTTGTATTTAAGACAGCAATGTGAGCAGATGATTTTTCCTTATTTAATTTTATCATAACATGGTCTAGGCAATTGCTTAATCTAGTAGGAAATGTGTGACCTGTCATCAATCCATGCATAGTTAACATTGCCATGTAGTTTTGTCTATTGTTTCTTTCCTGGGCCTGCTCTGATATTGTTGGTTTAAGATTTATAT
This sequence comes from Agrotis segetum, assembly GCA_036375495.1. NCBI lineage: Eukaryota > Metazoa > Arthropoda > Insecta > Lepidoptera > Noctuidae > Agrotis > Agrotis segetum. Next base: position 2,050,403 of record JAQSVV010000087.1, read on the forward strand.
TTATATCTCCAGCTAAGATAATGCAGCTATAGGATTTTATGGATTCCAAGTATGTGTCAAGTGAGTTAGTAAACTTATCAGCATTAGCATTTGAGGGAGATCGATATACACCTAGTATTATGTTATTATTATCCAGTTTTATCTCTAACGCTGAGGCTTGATTCAAATTAATTTCCCTAATGTTGACTGCTATATTATTACTAACGTAAACAACAACTCCGTCGTTTTTATTTACGTGATTTGTAGTTTGGAATGCTGAGAAGTTCGGCAAAATAGGTATGGGTTTAGAGGGATTAAGTTGACTTTCAGTTAGAATCAAGATATCTGGCTCGAATTTTAGAGAAGAAAGAGTAAGTTGTAAATCATCCAGGTTTCTATAAATGCTTCGTATGTTTTGGCAGAATATTTTGCAGTCTCTCTTTTGTACATGTATATATTTAGACAAATCTTCAACATCACAGAGAAACGCCTGAGCTATATTTGTATTATCTAATTCGTTTAATGTATTAAATGAATTATCCATTTAATTTGAGGTTATGGAAACTGAGGGTGAACTTCGAAACATAGTTATATGAAATAGATGTACGAGTATGTAGCCGACAACATGACTTCAATAAGCATTGATGATAATTATGCTCTTTGTGAGGTTTCAAGTATGTAAGTGTGTAATAAAGTGTGAGTGAAGGGTTGAATGTTGAGAGGGGGATGACTGATTGTGTGAACATTTCATGCATTAAGATGAGTGTTAGTGTGGTAGTAACATTATTTATAACAAAAATAATAAAAATAAGCAACAATTTTAAGAAAACTAAACATAAAACATAAAAGTTTCATCGCAAAGTCCTATCATGTCGAAAACACCTCGCTAACTTACCTCTCTTATTAATTGCTATTCATTACACTACCCGAAACCCGATCATTACGAGCCACATAAAATAGGCAACGGATTCACCTGCCTTCTGCCTGCCAATATACACCCCACCCCACTTAAAACTGACCCCGAATTCACAGATACTGGCACCTACGAAAATAGAATATAAAACGAACAGATACTCGTATAAAACGCCAAATGAATATAAACCGAACAATTTTATGTCTTTGCGTAAAAAAAGAAGTTTAGGCCCTATGCACACCACGTTTTTTAAACGCGCCGTCTCGTCGACGCGTTTTTTAGAAAAGCGCGCTTTTGTCAAACAGAACAGTATGTTGTCGTTTGTATCGTGAAATGCAACGCACCGGCGCGGCGGCAGCGGCGGCGCGGCGTGTCCGTATCGATACAAACGTGCAGCACCAGCGCGTCTGTATCGATTCAAACGCGTGTAACGTTGTGGATTACCAACGTTGCATTTCAAAACTATAAATAGTTCATTATTATAAATTTGTAGGTATCTAGTAAAATATTCTTGAATTACGTCGAGACAAAAAGTAATTTATAAGTGGGTAATTCTAAACTGAGTTGACAGTTCTGTGGTGACAGAACTGTGGAATGTTCTAGCTGCTGATAAGTGAGTGGCAATGCTTATGCTGTCACACTCTCACGCGTGCAAAGTCCAATTCCCCTTCTCTTTGAGCGAGGCATTTTGTAGCAATCAGCTGGGACTTAATTCAGTACAGAAAAATATCACCGCGGGCTAATACGTAGTTAGAGTTACAGCAAGTAGTTCCTTATATTAGGACTATCTAATTTTGCTCGTCCCAGACTTACAGTTTTTAGTCAAATAATAAATACCTAATATATATTATTTAAATTCTGTGTAAGTTCGCCCCGGTTTAAGGGTAAGCTTGCCAAACCAAATCTTTATAACTGCTAGCTATTGTGTTTCTATCTTTTTGTATTGAGCAGTTACCTACAAGACTTATTATTTTGTGTTCTAATTTTTCTTTGTTAGGTTTTTATTTTGTTAAGCCTCGAATGTTCCATACGCTCGTAGGCCTATAAATGATGTTTTGTGTTAATGCTTCACGCTAATTTAATATTGTGTATCTGCCATGTAAACTCCGTTCTGATGATGACCAAACTCACAAACGCCTCAAGCGTTTTACGTCCTAGGCTTTCGCTTACGCTGCGAGGTCATCATCAGAGAGGATTTGCAGTGGACCTTTTATTTACCGCTGGACGTTGATTCCAGGGAACAAGATTGGGGTTTGAAATACCCATCCTCAACGTTCGTTGAGTTCGACAGCTGCCTCACGCTACCGAACGTTCGAGGCCTGCGCACACACAGCACCTAGCTGCACACAGCTGACCAGCCGGCGCATACACCATCCTGTCCCTGGGGTCACTCTCACCTCGGGACAACTTCCTGCCATCGCGTCTCTGCACTACGCGATAAGCCAGGACAGTATTTAGTGCACCTACTTCCACGGAACGATTAAATACCAAGTGACGGCTGTGAACCACGACCTAAATAAATATAATTGTAAACGTTGGTGAGTTCTTTTATTTCAACTCACCCGCTAACCGTTACACGCGTATTGGAATTTATTTAGGTGTACAAAGGTCTACAGGCTGCGTCTAACTTGCGTGCATATCGTTTCTGGATCACTACAAACGCGCGTCAACGGCGCGTTTAAAAAACGTGGTGTGCATGGCCCTTATACCATAATCGAACCTCTCTAGGCTGGACGGTTTTAAGACCTTTGCTTGCCACATTATATAATTTAAAAACCGGCCAAGTGCGTGTCGGGCCACGCACAGTGTAGGGTTCCGTAGTTGCCCATCAAAATACTTATGCGAACTAAATAAACTGATTCGCTGAATTTAATTTTAAAAAGAAGAATTTTCAAAATCGGTCCAGGAGTCTTTGAGAAATCGGGGAAAATACATAAGAAAAAAGATTACAACCAATTTAGAACCTCCTCTTTTTTTTAATTTAGTTAAAAATAGTTGACGATAAAAACCTACCTATCCCCAAAAAACATACCTAAAAAAGCTGTAAAAATAAAGTTGACAAACTTACATTTGCAGTTGTCTCCGATACATTTTGTTTAAGAAAATATGATATCCAAGTACATTTTATAAGTTGGTCGACTATTACTCGTAAAGTTGTAAGGCCTACTTAGTCATGATAATTTTCTTTTAAACTTCGTTATATATACTACTATTGTGAATTTTTTCACACCCCCAAACATAACCGTTTAGCTGGTAGAGGGGGGGGGACACTCGAATCGAGCAAAATTTTGCGCTTTAAAGCTTAATATTTCACAAACGAATTTTTTTATCAAAAAACTGTTAATGGAAACTATCATTATTTTTCAAAGGCCTATTTAATGATACCCCACACTAAGGGGTACGCGAGAAAAAAAAACCTCACTTTACGTGTAAGTACTGGAGGTACCCTAAAAAAAAATATTTTACGAGATTTTATTTTACCACTTTTTCGGCACAACAAATCCGTATATTTACACCAAATTACAGCTCTCTAGTACTGTGCGTCTCTGAGCTAAACTGCGGACAGACGGACGGACGGACGGACGGACATGGCGAAACTATAAGGGTTCCTTGTTGACTACGGAACCCTAAAAAATGAACTGTCAATTCGTCTATATAGTGGTCGACATTGGACAGACTTCCGATATCCATTACAGTTGATTGATTTCATTTCATACAAAATTAAAAAGAGAGCTTTTGTGAAAATGAAATTGATGAGTTTATTCGCGAACTTAATTTGATGGAACCCTTTTTAATATTACCTTCTGTGGATTTGAATGCGCAATACAGAAATTAATTAAGTATACATTAAAGTACGAATTTAAACGAAACCATTAATTTCGGAATTATGAAATAGACCTTCCCATTTGCGTGTTCAAAGTCCGAAAGTTTGGAACACCGCCATTTTGAAATGAACGTCAGTCAACATAACCAAGTTCTTGGTTCAAATAATTTGACGTGGGATACGTTGCTCCAATCAACTGTGTAACAAGGCTTCGAGGCAGCCAATAATTTGTACACATTTTGACGTATACTATCTCCGTACTAACTCAATAGAGGATCGTTGACCGTAGGCTAAGCGCAAATTGAAATTCAAGATAAAAAAAAAATCCTAAGGCAAAGCATAGCAAATGGAAACAAAATACGAGCCAATTTTGTAACAGTTATTTATAGAACGTGTTAAATAAAGTTTTGTTAACTTTAAGCTTAATTGTCACATGGTTGTGACCGAAAACCCTTTATTGCGATTATTTCCGTAAAATCCGGGGTCTGTGCAATCTCTAATCTTCTTAGAGGTTTAGGTATATACCCTCTGCTTACCTACTGCTTGTTTCAAACAATAACAAATATTCCCCCGCCCTGTACGAATATAGAGTTACCTACTTTTGGCAGAATTTGATTGGCCGTATAAAAGTTTTTATAAGGGCTTATTGGATTTAGCATAAAACTTAGATTTACCTGCTTATTTTGGATTCGCTTGAAGATACCATTTGAATATTATTTTGTTGAAAGGGTTAAATGGCAATATTTAGAAAAAAGGTTTGCTATTGCTTTTTTACGATTTGATACGATTGCAAAAAGTGAGAGAAGTGTTGGAATAGAGATAAGTTGTTGTTTTTTAGAATACGGGCTTAATTTTCCCGTTTTGAACATTCACTAACAACATTTTATAGTACATTACTGCCGCGGCCTATAATGGCTACTTTGCTGGTCGCACTGATGATGGCCGACAGCGCAGCCTAGCGCAGCTCCAGGCCGACACAGCGCGGTCAGCATGCACCACTTGATGGACGAGCTGAGATAAAGGCCGAGGCCTTTACAGCGAGGACAGCAAGGGCTGCATGATGGCCAAGCTGGAAGGCCTAGAGCGTAGCTAAGCTAGCTGGAGGCAATCATAGCGTGACCAGCGAAGCAGACATAGTGGGCCAAGGCTTGTATAGTGCTTTACTCAAAAATGCAAGTACCTAACCTACATAAAACCAGCAAGTGATTTAAATAAAATATATATTAATTAACTAGAAATTTAATTAAAATAACAATTATGAAAAATACAGTTACTAAAATTCAACACCGACTTTCCCGGTTTCATATTACTTACTAATAGTTTGCGATAATTTTAATGCGATGTTTGACTGCATTTCATTTATTACTTCATTTACATAAAGCAAAAAAGTCACTAAATAAAAAATCCGCTGAACCGCGCTTTTGTTCCTTCTTTGTTTTTTTTTTTTTTAATATGGAATGCAATCTTTTTGTGCCGACCTCTTTAAATACAAACAGCTGTGTTTTAAATAAAATCTTTTTGCATTTGTTTTTTTAAAACGTTGAAACGTCAGAATAGCGGCCGGCAATGTTTTGCCGACCTGCTAGAGCGGCCAGCAAAAACATTGCTGGCCGCTCGTTGAAACAGACCCGCAAAGTCGACTTTGCTCAAACAAGGTTGTCAAAATAATGACCACATTACATGCATTTTTGAGTAAAATTCGTTATTGTCTAGCAAACACCGTTACTAATATTTTGTCCTGTAATTTCAATTCATTCCACATGGTTACCTCACTTGCAAAACGTACGAAGTACTAGGCTAGCAGGAACTTAAAGAGCACACGGCTAATAAAACAGCAGGAAAAATATGAACGCAAAATGTAAACAAACCATATTCCCTCGAGACTGCACTGACTGTAGTTGTATGTAGTGCAACCGACAGACGGAGTAGCGATTTATCTATTAGCGAATCAGAGATACGGGACGCTTGGCACAATGCCAGCGACTTATGCATTCATGGGGTGACTAAACAGGTAGCGTCGGTAGAAAAAAAACATTTTAAACGGCACTGAAAGTGGAAATTTTCAATTTTCCAACAGTGTACTTCATTGTTACGAGAGCCTGAAACATTTTATGAATTTTATTTAAATTGTAACCTGAGTTAAGGTAGTAATATCAATTTTATTTTTTTAAGGAAATTTTAGTTTCACAAAATCAAATTCGATATAATAAATCCTGCCACGTAATTTCCGACGGTATAAGCTAACAATTTTAAAATCATGGAAGTATTTGGGTACCAGCATACTAAGGAGTGAGACAAAACGCGAATTTGCGGCAACAGGATAAAATTGTCTGTAAAGATGGCTGCGGAGCCGATTCTGCTGCTCGACACAATTGGCGTCTCGCGAGGACCTAACGCAATTGCGCCGCGCTGCTAAAATCACGTTTAACCAACGAGCTTATTTAGTTTTTTGTTTAAGGATAAATTGGCTGCTTTTAGCTGCTGCACTATTGTTATGTATTATCGCAGTTGGTATTAAGTTAACGCTTGAGTTGTTGGATGTTGCGAGGTATTATTGTCAGTAAGAATAAAATCGTATTATTGTTTCAATTACTTCTGATTGGCCATGTTAGCCTAGTACTTTTCATTCAAATGATAGGCAATTGAGTATTGGAAAAATTGTGTACAGTCATTAAAATTGAAAATTAATTCCGTTAAAAGATAAGATGTATTTCAAACCTAGGGCAGAACATAGACATAAACCATCTAGGTTAATAACTAACTGCATGCAGTTAGGTCATCGGGCTATTCACCCATGGCGCCACAGTAAATCGATATCCAACCCCTCTGTACAAGATATGTATAATTTTATGCAAATTAAACCTTTTTGGGATCCGGGTTACGGTACGATAACCCAGAATCATATTTAATTATCTCGGAAAAGGTTGCCTTAGAAATTAAAGAAACTAAATTAATAAAGGGCAAAAATTCACCGTCCCTAAATACTACCTGTAGCGAATATTAAATTGTATTCTGGGTAGACAAAATAATTTTTAATAAAAAGGCGACGTTGACGGGTTTCTAAACTTAACCTTTTTGTTGTTCAAATAATGAGAATGTCTATGGAAAACCTTTTTTTTGTTGCAAAGGCAAATGGAATCTGTCTAGCTCATTCGGCCAGTGAACGCAGCGTCAATTAATGACCACGGCATCAGACGTACAGCCTTACTCAATTACTGTAGCACTCTAACTCACTTAATGCCGCTGATTAACGGCAAATGGACTTAAATGACAGCAGGATATACCACCTACCTTATTTAATACTGTCCAGCACAGAACAGCAGGATAAAATCCTTTTAAACACATCGTTAGTTTGAAACTATGTTTGTACTTCTCACGTTTCCTGACGTCCTAGTACCTTTGGCTGGTTAAGAGAAGGAGGAAAGAGTAAAAAGTTAGTTAAATGAAAAAGAACAGATTAAACTAGAAAATAAACGAATATTATGCAACATAACTGTTTAAAAAAATAATTGTAATTGAATTTAGAAATTATTTGGTTCAAATGATTTTTTACTGTGCGAACAGTTCAGGTATCGAATACAAATAAGCGAACTCGTTGAATGTTCGGATCGTAGTGTAACTGTTAGTTAGTCTCAATCCAAAACAAGGGTTTAGGCTGGTCCGATTGATACGGTCACTGTGCACCCCATACATGTGAAGCTATCGTTGATAAATGTTGTAAGTATATTTTCCAGTGATACTTCAAAATCTTTAAAGCTTCGACCACACATAAAAAGACCTCAAGCTGACATCTTCGTTCAAGAACCTCATTTCTAACAACATGCTATGCTGCTGGCATATTATCTATGCTGATTCACAAGACGTCATTTCTGCTCAGCAAAACTCCTCAACGAATTTATAAATACTATCCAACTTTCCAGACAGGCTACAGCACTGATGGCCGTCCCTCCCTAATAATTAATTAGCATAATTTATAAAACTTCTCAGTATCGGGAAAATTCACTTCTAACCCTTTGGTTAAGTAAGCAAGATCTAGTTTCATCCCCTCAACCCTCACTGCTCTTGGGAGTATTCGATGCCAAAGGTTGAGCACTCCTGAACTTTAGTAGATGATGTTAATGTTTTGAAACCATATAGGGGTTTGATAGAGCTTCTTTATAAACCCGTTCTTGGATTTCATCTCGATATAATACATATTACTTACAGCGTTTTTTGTGTGAAAGAGTAACAAACACACATAAGTCCATCCTAATAAAATTTTATTAATTTTATAACAGTGATAAGATAGCGAGCGAGCAAGATGCAAGATGCCGAGTAATGGGTAACTTGCCGTACGATCAAGGGCCATGCCCGAGTCAACGACGTGTAATATTCCAGGCGCGAGTCAAGGAACTTTCAGCTTACTGACTGGGCCTTATACGAACAAACGCCTAGGTCGCGGGAGAGAAAGCGGAGCGGAGAGCGATTCAACAATCACACGGCTTGAGTGGAGAAGAGACGTGGATTTCAAGTCATTGGTGAATCGCTCTCCGCTCCGCCTCAGTAGAAACGCAGCCTTAGAAGAGCACCGCAGCTATGAAACGTAAAAGGCATGTTAAGGATCAAGGAACAGGGTGGTTTTAATCACTTAGTGTCTGACAATCTCTTCTGTTCTACCCTAGGCGGGACGAACTTAAGATGAAAAGACTTAACGTGTTGTGTTCATAAAATTTGCATGTTGAAGTGGCAATGGGCAGGCCACATCGCTCGTAGAACTGACAACTGATGGGCAAGAAAAGTTCTCGAGTGGCGACCTCGGACCGGAAGACGCAGCGTAGGCAGGCCTCCCAGCCTCCCACTAGGTGGACCGACGACATCGTGAGAGTCGCGGGCAACCGATGGATGCAAGTGGCAGATTGTCGTTCGGCGTGACGGTCTAAGGGCGAGGCCTATGTTCAGCAGTAGATGTCTTCTGGCTGATGCTGATGATGATGAACGTGTTGTGGACATACGAATATCTTTAATAACAAATAATCAACAAAACGAGTTGCCTTTTCTTCTAACTGTACCCACATGCAGTGTATACGTCTCGAGAGGTTTAAACAATAGATGGTTCACAGTAAGCGTTCGACGGCTCAAAATGACTTCTAAACTGCGCCACGTTTTTAGTACTACTCAAATATTTAAAATATAATTATATTTTAAATGAACTAGGCATATAAAGAGCTGTGGTGGATCAGTGGTATCAACATCGACTTACGAGTTTGTGTTCGTGGGCTCCAATCTAGCTTAGGTGCCATCACCATTGCTCTGAAAAACGGTGAAGGAAAACATCGTGAGGAAACCGGCATGTCCTAGAACCAAAAATTCGAAGACATGTGACATAGCTACCAACCCGCAATGTTCGCCCGCATTTTGGATTATAGCCCACTCCCTCTCACAGAGAGGAGGCCTGTGTCCTAGCATGCAGCAATGGGAACATTTATAGGCTGATGATGATGAGGTGCTCGTGGCTAAATAATCACAGCCGCACAGGCCGATCTTACGGGTTAAGCCCCGCTTGCCGAGGTTGGTCTGTGGATGGGTGACCATCTGTCATAGCGAGTTTCCTCCGTGCCTCGGAAAGCACGTAAAGCCGTTGGTCCCGGCTGTCATTTGTAGATCTCTGACAGTCGTTACTGTTAGTCAGAAGCTCTAAAGTCTGACAACCAGTCTTACCATGGGGTATCGTATTACCCAGTTACTGGGTTGTGGAGGTCCGACAGGCAGTCGCTCCATGTAAAATACTGATATCCAGCTGAATCTGGTTCGACTGGAAGCCGACCCCAATATAGTTGGGAAAAGGCAGGCAGATGATGATGATGATGATGAGGTATATAAAATAATGAAAAACAAATATTGAAGACATACAGGGTGATTTTTTAGTCACCATCCAAATTTCAATATATTAATCTTTGGCGAAAATCATTGAATACGTGTTTTTTTTTCTTTTTGTATCACTCAATACAAAAATATCGAGATATCACGTCTCAATGTTACCTATAAAAAGTTGATGAATCTGGACACCGCACTGTGATGTGTCGCTCAGGTGTAGCGGGGCGGGTCCCCGGGGTCAGTGGGGTGCGCTCTACCCGTTTCATGCGCCGGCAAGTGTATTATTATTAACGTTTAGCTTAGTGACCACACAGAGCGGATGAGAAAATGATTTAATATGACAATTTGAAGTATCGATTTTTTTTTAATGGGGTTAGTGTTTGATACCTAATGCCTAGAAATACTTTGGACGGTGCTAAAACAGTCACCCTGTATATGTCACGTAGATCTACCAACCCGAATTGGGCCTAACAGAGGAGGCCTGTGTCCCAGCAGAATATTAACGGATGATTACTACGTATGTGTTATTGAGCGTAAATCGAACTGAGAGTTCCTTTTAGTATTACGGTAATATCCAGGAGAATCCGTGTACTGGAACTTGTTCAGCAAAGGACAATGAAGGAACAAGGTGTTTTTTCGTCAGTACGAGTCCTTTTCGATACATACACAGCGTGATGACAAATTTTATGATATGCCACCCAAATATGGGTACCTACTTATAAAATATGTTAGAACACTGAAGTCATTTTATCATTTGGAAATGGAGAAAAAAAAAAAGGGTTATCCTTGTCTTCTGTTGACCGAGGAACCGCTGTGAATGCAAATTGGGTTTTGTACTAAAATTGCGTCGCTTTTTTTTAATTACAATTTTATTTAGAGCTTTATACGTCTTTCTGCTCGTGAGGAGCTCGTGGCTAAATAATCACAGCCGCACAGGCCGATCTTCCGGGTTAAGCCGCGCTTGCCGAGGTTGGTCTGTGGAGGGGTGACCATCTATCATAGCGAGTTTCCTCCGTGCCTCGGAAAGCACGTAAAAGCCGTTGGTTCCGGCTGTCATTTGTAGATCTTTGACAGTCGTTACTGTTAGTCAGAAGCTCTAAAGTCTGACAACCAGTCTTACCAAGGGGTATCGTATTACCCAGTTACTGGGTTGTGGAGGTCCGACGGGCGTTCGCTCCATGTAAAATACTGATATCCAGCTGAATCTGGTTTGACTGGAAGCCGACCCCAATATAGTTGGGAAAAGGCTAGGCAGATGATGATGACGTCTTTCTGCATTTGGGGAATAAATGTTGTCATAGAACACGAGGGTGGTCGCGGGACTGTTTCATCAGGTAACAGTGATCCTGGAACGTAAAGGGCTATTTGGGGATTTTCTTCAGTACGAGTCTGACAGTCCCTACCGTAGCTCCCTGTTTTGTAAGACTCATTTGATGATTCTACTACGATAGAAAAAGGACCCGAGGGTATCCACAACTTGGTTTTAAAGACTTTTTCGTAACTGTACTCCAGAGTAAACTTATACGACAGTTTAAATTTCCAAATTGCATTTCTCCCCTACGAAGTTGGCAAATAATAATTCACAAACTTATTAAGTTAATTCAGCGGTGTATAAGTTGCATAATATTCACAGAGTGAGCGAGAAGCAAATGAATGGAGAATGGCGTATAATTTTACAAAGCCATTGCAACCATAACTAATGGTAGCCATACACCATACTGCCTATTTGTCAATTCGGCATAAAACTGCCAATTTGCTCAAATAGAATTGAACGTGTATGGGGGTGGAATGCCAATTTGATGGCATGACATGCCAATTTTGATAGGTCATCAAATCGTTTTTGACACAACGTCAAATCGGCAGCAGTGATGCCATCTTAGCAACTTCATAGATAGTTAGCTAATTTTATAAAGGTGCTAGAAAAAAAGCTAAAAAGTGTAACTTGTGGCTAAACTTTTCAGCTACTTTTCTACAGGGACGGTTAGGCCACGTTCACACGGCGATTATTTTCCCGTATACCGTACACGAGATTTTATCGAATAGAGTTGACCAGTTTTAGGACAACTTTGCACGGTACACGGTAAAATATTATATTTCTCAAACACGGGATTTTCCCGTATGAACGCCGTTTAAACTATTTTTAAGTTTTCATTTGTGAACTGTTATTACTGCTCTATTCGATAAAATCTTGTATACAGTACCCCTAGCACGAATCACTTTCGACAAAGTAATCGTATCGTCTCCGAAAGCACTTTGTATGGGAACTTGAACAGCGCCCCTGGTGAGCGTAAATTGAACTAATTTTGCGAGCACGAACAAAAACATGTTTGTTTGGTATCGGAATCGTACGTAAACGTAAACGTTATGAGCCGTTTGTATGAACATAGGTAGCACAAACATATAAAATGACGGATAGTTTCGTAACTGTCGAAGGCTGGCTTACGAGTTTTACGAATTTTTATTCACTTCAAATTTGACAGTGAGAAAACATTCGTCGGATTTTATTTTAGCGATAAAATTATAATTTAAATGATTGTGTTGATATATTTTGTTAGAAAATGAATGTGCGCTCCAATATTTATTATAACAATACGTTACCTTTCCATTTATGCTGCCATAATTGACAAAAAAAGTGTACCGAGTGCGGGAAGCATGAGAGGATTACATAGATCTTTTAGCAACCGTGTTGTGATGGCCCTTAATCATTGCTTGATTCATTGATTGATATTATTGTCATGATTAATAAATAAAATCGTCGAACACAGAACATTCATAAAGCCTTTCTTTATTTTTACATTACATTTTACATTAAATGTCATAACAACATGCTCCTTATCCTACGATCATCTCCAGGCCCTACTTACTCTGTGCTATTCAATATCGGTCCAGCAGTATAACGTAAAAGCAGAAAAACAATCTCACATTCGTATTTATTAATAAGGATTTAAAACATTTACATTCAAAACTACAAATACACATCTTGTTATGAAACATGTTATGAATAGTTCAATGTATTGCTAGTTAGGGCCTCAAGATAGGAATTTCTTCATAATGCAAGCCATAACGAAAAGTACTGTCTTCTAATTCAAGCTCTTCACCGAATCTCCAAACGAGAGCCTCGTCTCATCATTGAACATCGTGGGGGATCTTTCTGTTCAACCGGTCAACAGACCTTCTTGATCAGGGTGTCAATTACTTATTTACTCCATTATGAATACTTCCGTTTAGTAATCGCAGTTTACTGGAATAGCTTACAAAAAAATAACAAATCATCAGAAAAAAAACAAATCATTGAACATTGTTTTGAAACATCTTGACAGCGGAAAGATTTGACATTATAGACATTATGTATGACAGTATGACACAAGTATTTTTTTCATAATAAACTTTTTTCATGGCTTTTTATTTGTGCCAGCATGACAGACGTTCGTTTAGGAACGCAGTCAAATCAAACACAACGTTTTAATAATTAGTTTATTTATTATGCCATTTATCTAACTGAATATTAACTGTTTCTGCAGTACCTTTGTATTGCGTCATAAATTTAACAGTATTAAAATTTTAAATGGCCAAAAATCACAAATTTTCTATCAAGAATCCAGTTTCTGAACGAAACATTCATTCAAATGTACAATCATTCGTTCTATTTTTCCCGTCTCTATTTACGCTAGTGTGACGTCACCAACATTTTCGTATCGCGCCCTCGGTACGAATACGGAGTGCTTCGTGCTTCCGACTTTCATTGTGTTCCGTTATTGTATCGACGGCACGATACGGTGGCGACACGAAATCTACAAATATTCGTGCTAGGGGTACAGTATACGGGAAAATAATCGCCATGTGAACGTGGCCTTACCAGGAAAACTGAGGCTTTTCGCACATGGATCGCATGTACACTCGTAAAAAAAAGAGTTATTCATTTTATTTTAAACCAAAATACGATTGAAAACTTGAGAGGTGTCAAGGGACCACGAAAGCAAGTTAAAAAAAGGTTCATGCTATTTTCGACCTTATTGACATTTATGCAAACACCTGTACCCCTAGCACGAATATTTGTAATTTTCGTGTCGCCACCGTATCGTGCCGTCGATACAATAACGGCATTCAACGAAAGTCGGAAGCACGAAGCACTCTCGAATTCGTACCGAGGGTGCGATACAAAAACGTTGGTGACGTCATACCAACGTAAATAGGGACGGGAAAAATAGAACGAATGATCGTACTCTTGAATGAATGTTTCGTCCAGAAACTGGATTTTTGATAAAAAATAAGTGATTTCTGGGCATTTAAAATTTTAATATTGTTCAATTTACGACGCAATACAAAGGAACTGCAGAAACAGTTGATATTCAGTTATATAAATGGCGTAATAATTAAATTAATTACTAAAACGTTGTGTTTGATTTGACTGCGTTCCTAAACGAAGTCTGTCATGCTGGCACAAATAAAAAGCCATGAAAAAAGTTTATGAAAAAACAAACTTGTGTCATACCTAATGTCTATAATTATTGTCAAATCTTACCGCTGTCCAGAGGCGTCTTTACCTATAGTGCAGGGTGTGCGGTGCACGCGGGCGCCGGGTTTACGGGGGCGCCGAGTGCCCTCTAATGCGACACCACCAAAGATGCGTCGATGCCGGGCGGCGCTCCCAAAGACCCTGCGCTCGTGTAATGCGCGGAAGCAAAGCATAAAAATCTATTTCCTTAAGTTTCCTTAAATAACTACTTCCCAGAAATTGTTCCTTATTAGCAACAATATAGAATAGCACTCCGTTAGTCGCTCGTTCTACTACTGTAGAACACACATGCATTTCGTCGAATCGAATTGAATGGGGATGGCGTGAAATATGGAAAATTATTCGTCAATGCAAGTGCATATACTAAAAGAAGAACTAAGACGCCGCGGTGTATCTACAAGAGGAAAAAAAGTGATTTAATTGAGTGGTTGTACATTTGATTTTACCGTATTAAATCCACAATTACTTGTAGTTAAGGTTTAAAATTTTGTGTTTAGGTGTGTTTTACCTGTCCTCTTCTCTACCAAGAATATGATGCTGCTTCTGACTTCCTATTTTGATAAAATATCATAATGTTTTAAGTCAATAATTTTACCCCTTTTTTCTATTTAGATTCGAGAAATATCACAATTAGGACAATGTAATTGCCGCTTAACCTCTTCCTTCCTAAAAAACTTTTTTCTTGCCGACATCATTTAAAATTGCAACATTTGCATCCCAATTAATTTCCGTTTGAAAATATAACGAACGGATATTCTCCTGCTAGACTAGAGGGCGCCCGGTACTAGTTGCACACGGGCGTCACAAGGGCTAGAGACGCCTCTGCCGCTGTCAAGATGTTTCAAAACAATGTTCAATGATTTGTTTTTTTTCTGTTGATTTGTTATATTTTTGTAAGCTATCCCAGTAAACTGCGATTACTAAACGGAAGTATTCATAATGGAGTAAATAAGTAATTGACACCCTGATCAAGAAGGTCTGTTGACCGGTTGAACAGAAGGATCCCCCACGATCTTCAATGATGAGACGAGGCTCTCGTTTGGAGATTCGGTGAAGAGCTTGAATTAGAAGACAGTACTTTTCGTTATGGCTTGCATTATGAAGAAATTCCTATCTTGAGGCCCTAACTAGCAATACATTGAACTGTGTTTCATAACAAGATGTGTATTTGTAGTTTTGAATGTAAATGTTTTAAATCCTTATTAATAAATACGAATGTGAGATTGTTTTTCTGCTTTTACGTTATACTGCTGGACCGATATTGAATAGCACAGAGTAAGTAGGGCCTGGAGACGATCGTAGGATAAGGAGCATGTTGTTATGACATTTAATGTAAAATGTAATGTAAAAATACAGAAAAGCTATATGAATGTTCTGTGTTCGATGATTTTATTTATTAATCATGACAATAATATCAATCAATGAATCAAGCAATGATTAAGGGCCATCATAACACGGTTGCTAAAAGATCTATGTAATCCTCTCATGCTTCCCGCACTCGGTACACTTATTTTTTGTCAATTATGGCAGCATAAATAGAAAGGTAACGTATTGTTATAATAAATATTGGAGCGCACATTCATTTTCTAACAAAATATATCAACACAATCACTTAAATTATAATTTTATCGCTAAAATAAAATCCGACGAATGTTTTCTCACTGTCATTTTTGAAGTGAATAAATATTCGTAAAACTCGTGAGCCAGCCTTCGACAGTTACGAAACTATCCGTCATTTTATATGTTTGTGCTACCTATGTTCATACAAACGGCTCAAATGACGTTTACGTTTTCGTACGAAGACGATACGAAACGTACATGTATTTGTTCGTGCTCCCAAAATTAGTTCAATTTAGGCTCACCAGAGGCGCTGTTCAAGTTCTCATACAAAATGCTTTCGGAGACGATACGAATACTTTGTCGAAAGTGATTCGTGCTAGGGGTACTGATTTTAATGAAGGAGCAATGTTAACGAATGAGAATGTGAGAAAAACAAACTAAATTTTAAATGTCGATAAGGTCGAAAATCGCTTGCACCACTTTTTTTAACTTGCAATCCTTAAGCAAATGTTTTCCGACCTTCAAGCGATTTTCGACCTTATTGACAACGATGCAAACACCGGATTTTAATGAAGAAGCAATGTTAGCGAATGAGAATGTGAGAAAAACAAACTAAATTTTAAATGTCGATAAGGTCGAAAATCGCTTGCACCACTTTTTTTAACTTGCAATCCTTAAGCAAATGTTTTTCCGACCTTCAAGCGATTTTTCGACCTTATTGACAACGATGCAAACACCGGATTTTAATGAAGAAGCAATGTTAACGAATGAGAATGTGAGAAAAACAAACTAAATTTTAATGTCGATAAGGTCGAAAATCGCTTGCACCACTTTTTTTAACTTGCTATCCTTAAGCAAGTATTTTCCGACCTTCAAGCGATTTTCGACCTTATTGACAATGATGCAAACACCGGATTTTGAGCAATGTTAACGAATAAGAATGTGAGAAAAACAAACTAAATTTTTAATGTCGATAAGGTCGAAAATCGCTTGCCACCACTTTTTTAATCTAATTCGATAGTCTCATGATGAAATGAAAAGGTGCTAGAAATTGTAGCTGTCGTCACCGAATAATAGCCAGATCTAGTTGCTGAGTTGGCATCACTGGTGCAGATTTGAAGTTGTGACAAATCTATCGTATCGATAGGCAGGATGGTGTATGGTGTATATGGACGAACTGCCGATTTGAAACAATTGCAAGCCGCAAATCTATCGTATCGATAGGCAGGATGGTGTATGCCTACTATTAGATTCCCTGTAGGGGACTTTTACTACGATTATTTCAAGTTATAAGTGACTACGTATTTTGAATTAAATGAAGACGAAAAAAATCGTCGAAAAAAATAAATCGGGAAGAAGAAAATCGTCTGAAAAAAAATGATACTAGTCATTTGGAGCAAAAAGGCCGTGACCCTGGAACGCAATTTACCACACTAAAGAAAGACCTTTTAGCAGGTGAACTTGTTTTACCATAAAAATATTTTTTTAGTTCTCTTCCGGTTTAATTATTCTTATAACTCAATGGATTTATATGTTTTTTTTTTGCGTTTTAAGGAAAACTTTAGCAAGTCTCGCTATGTGTTAAACAACTTCTAAACAAAAAAATAAGTGCTTTCATCCCCAAAAGAATATCTGTGTGCCAAACAAATCCCATACTTTAGAGTAATGAATTCTTTTAAAAAAAGCAAATACTAATCGCCTTAAGCTCATAAATCACAACTCCATAAATGCACAACGGACAATGAAGCCGCAGTCCCGGTGAGATAAACAGCTAATCCCGTGACAGTAGAACTGAGTCGGCCCCTAACTAGACGGTCTTCGACCAGTTCGTTACTGCCAGTCGCTTTGTTGCTAATATTGCTCATTATACTGCTGCTTAATAAACAGCTATATCCCATGGCAGTAGAACTGCGTCGGCCCCTCACTAGCCGCTACACTAGTTCGTTACTGCTAGTCGCTTTGTTGCTCATAATGCACAATACTCTGTTGCTAATATTATATTGCTGCTTACTACATTTTGAAATTAACAGCGAAATCCCGTGGCAGTGGAACTGAGTCGGCCTCTTACTAATGCTACTCTACCCTTCGATCAGTTCATTATTGCCTGTCGCTTTGTGGCTAATATTGCTTAGTTGCATATATTATATTGCTTAGTCTTGAATTTTTAAAGAAATTCCGTCTGCGCCAAGTTCACTAAATACTGCACTAGCTCATCAGTGCGAGTCGCTTAGTTGCTAAAATTATATTGCTTACTGCCTTTAATTCTGAAATAAAAACCTCCTATTAAAATAAAACAAAATCCTAAATGCTGCACCGCAACCTTCGATCACTTATTTTGTTGTAAATAAATTATTGCCAGATTATTGTGTAGCTAATTTCTTCTTTCATTTGCGGTGGACCTCGTAGAAGATAATTAAGTCGATATTGCACAGTAGGGACGATGTAGAATAACAGAAGGTAATGTATTTCTTAACGTATTTATTAATAGATAATCCCGTGCCAGCCGCGCGGAGCGTAACTTCACTTCAACGAATGACCACAGAGCACTTTACATACGGAAATGTACTACCTATAATAAATTCAGAAACTACAAAATTATGAATCATTTTTAAGTACATACTCGTACTTTGTTTGAAGAGCTTCACCGGTATAGGTACATTTGTTTCTAAACAACCGGGAATCTGTAATTCTTTCAGAAGTAATTTTAGCCTAAAAACATTCTGAATTCTTATCAAACGTAGACATAGACTTGCCTTTTCAACATCAATCTGAAAATCATTTATCTGCAAGTCTAAAATGTTCTTAGATAACGAAAAATCATAGTTGAGTACCAGGAAATCATATACGATGCTTACTATCGATTTCGACTTACCAGTGGGTAGTGTAAGTCCGATGGACCAGCGTGTCTACCCGTCCAGATAAACAGCTAATCCCGGCAAAGCGGCGTTAGCGCTCATTTACACGACGCCGCCGCCGCGCCGCCGCCGCGGCGCTAACCGCGCCTCTAGGCTGTGTACACGGTCGCTACCGCGCCGCCGCCGCGCCGCCGCCGCGCCGCCGCCGCGCCGCCGCCGCGCCGCCGCCGCGCCGCCGCCGCGCCGCCACCGCGCCGCCACCGCGATGCCATTCGCTAGTGTTTTATTTATCTAACAAAGGAGATGTCTCATTGCGGCCATATAATGTTTTTTTTTTTTGATAATTCAAGGATAACTTCTTCGTTTATGAATCGGTTTTGATGATTCTTTTTTTGTTGGAAAGAAGGTATTTCAAAGGCGGTTCCATGATATGGAGATTAGGGTTTGATGATGGAAGACCAGAGAAATCGAGTGGAGCTAAATAGTAAGAAATATCTGCTTTCCAACAAAAAAAGAATCATCAAAACCGGTTCATGAACAAAGAAGTAATCCGCGAATAAACATTAAAAAAAACATTATGGCCGAAATGAGAAACCTCCTTTTTCAGATAAATAAAACACTATCGAATTGGTTTCGCGGTGCCAGCGCGGCGGCGGCGCGGTGGCGGCGCGGCGGCGGCGCGGCGGCGGCGCGGTAGCGACCGTGTACACAGCCTAGAGGCGCGGTAGCGGCGCGGCGGCGGCGCGGCGGCGGCGTCGTGTACATGAGCCCTTAAACCGCTTACTTTGTGTGAACATCCTACAACTTTCTGCGCGCCTGGTACTGGCGTGGCATTTTTTTTCTTTTTCTTATAAAAATAATATTGAGTTTTCCTGTTTTCTCTACCGTTTTTCTTTTTTCATTTTGAATTTTAGTTAAAGCTTAGTCGTAATCACAAAAATAATGCTCATCAAAACCCCCGCTTTATTTAATTTTTTTCATGGCAAAATCATCAAATGAGTCCTCCCACCCGGGGCGGAACGGGAGGGACTGTCAGACTTGTACTGACTAATATCCAAGGTGATCCTTCAGGAGCCCTTTACGTTCCAGGTTCTCGGTTACCTGATAAGACAGTCCCGCGACCCCGGCAGGATTTGGACCTCTAAGGGGGCCTTGTCAGCTTGCTGACAGCTCTTTGAGGCGCGCGTGGATTACGACGCAATGTCGACCCCGGGCATGCATGAACCCGTGATCAGGATCGGACGGCGAGTCACTCATATCTCGCCATCCGCATGCCCGAGAAACCTGCTCTTTTACCAATTTAGTAAACATTAAGCATATCATTATGACTATTAAATTGTAAACGCAGACGTCAAAAGGTGCTAGAGAAGTTTCTCCTAATTTTCCTGTTCAAAAGTTAAACAACAATTTGACCACGTTTCCGACCTCTAAATAAATTAAACAGTGCTATATTATTTACGCACAAACTTACATAGCCGCATATTGTTTGAAATTAGAAAAGTTCTTTTGCCAAATTCGTCGGCTTCCTTTAAACGTTTGTCGGCGCTTTTTGCAAAGGAAAATAAACACTGGTTTAGTTCAGTTTTACGCAGGTATACCCACATAACATACGCATATCACTTGCAATGATATAATAATGAAAAGATAATGTCTATACATATATTAAGCTAAAATAAGATAATACGAGTATTATAATCTTTTTAAACGTTCGTGTTTTTTATTCTGTTACAACTTTTGCCAAAAAAAGTTCTTCCAAAGGTCGTCTGGAAAATTATTGTGCTACGGTTATGACAGCTACGCTTTGAGGTAGATTAAAATAATAAATATTTTTCACCACATTAAAAATGTCGTAAAATAGGACCCATCCAGTGTTAATTATTCGGCGGTAAGACCCCTCTTTGAGGAGTGGCTGGAGAGAAGTCATGGCGTCCTGATCTACCGCTTGACGCAGGTCCTCACCGGACACGGAAGTTTCGGGAGGTACCTGTGTCTGATGCGAAAGGAGGAGACGCCTGGGTGCCACCACTGCGAAGATCGCCCGGAGGACACGGTGGAGCATACGGTGCAAGACTGCCCAGCTTGGGCGGAGCACCGACGTGTCCTCACGGCTGCGATAGGCGGAGACCTCTCGCGCCCGGCATTGGTTGCGGCCATGCTGCGGGGCGAGACGGAGTGGGAAGCGGTCAGCTCCTTCTGCGAGGCAGTAATGCTCGTAAAGGAGGAGGCAGGCCGCGAGCGAGAGAGGACAAGCGTCCTCCCTCCGCCCCAGCCGCAGTGGTAGGCGCCCACGGCGACGGACGTCGCAAGATGATCTCCGGCCACCGTAGGCGCGGGCATGCGGGCAGCGAGTAAAGGGCAACTCGCTGCCCGACCAAGGACCATGCCCGGGTCGACGGCGCGTTGTGTCCCACGCGCGCCTCAAAGAGCGTCAGCATAATGACGGGGCCCCCCTCTCAGAGGGCCAAAGCCTGCCGGGGTCGCGGGATTATTCCCTTACCGTGACCCCGGAACATAACAGGCTATGAAGGACACCGTGGATTTTAGTCAGTAGAAGTCTGACAGTCCCTCCCGCCCTGCCCGGGGTTGGAGGACTCATTTGATGATTTTACCACGCTAAAAAAAAAAAAAAAAAAAAAAGTGTTAATTATTAAAAAGTAAACAATTTTACAGAGGAAAAGCTGACGTATTTATTTTAATTAATGCATAGCGCATCTAGTAGTAAAATTCATTTAATTTAAAATAAACCCGTCTGGGTCTACAATGGAATCTAGTGTTAAAATGTTGGGTATAAAGTTACAGTCAGAACTATTTTGATGTTCCTGACATCCTATGGTAACCTGGACTAACCTAAAAAATATTCGTAATGAAAAACTATTGAAATTGTTAATCATCAGCATTGAAGAGGATGCTTTTTAATAGTTTTCTTTTAGTATATTTTAGTCATTTATATTCCTATTGTTAATTATTATTTTGTTAAGATTAAGTTTAATATTAGACCCCATTTTGCACCAAAGAAGCTTTCAATTGGTGAAAGAATTTTTGAAATCTGTCTAGTAGTTTCGGAGCCTATTCAATACAAACAAATAATCGAATCAGACCAGACCAAGACTTTATAACAGTGTATATGTTAAAAGAAAATGCATCTAATTCTTCAAATTCTTCCTTTTCTTTTTAATTTTTTATAAATAAGTTTAATTAATTTAGTTTACCTCTACAAAATGTTAAAATTCCTTTAGACTCGAAATAGCTACGAGTACTTTACGTATAACTAAGTCCAGACCATACTAAAATATTTATTTAGTGCAGGGACCAACCCTCCTGCTAATTACATCTCCACCACACAACTCAAACACGCGCACATTATGTAAAATGTAATCAAATACAACCCATCACATCACTAGCTTACCAAAATAAAGGCGTATGTTATCTGCCCATTCATAAGACATTCATTAGATATGGAACATTCAACCTTATTCATTCATGTCTACGTTTCAACGTCAATTAACGCTAACTGGGGCATCATGGAGCCTTTAAATACTAAATAAGGATTAAGATTAAATTCGCTATCTAATACTTCTGCCAATTTTCGGGAAACCCTTATATCTTTACAGTAAGGTTGAAAGTTGTCTAGCAAAAATAATAATACATAATTTGTAACGGACAGCCATAGCCAGTGACGCGGCCCCGGGTCAGATAAATGGTTAATCTCATGAATAGTGTGCTTCACGGGATTATATTTTGTCTGTGTCCGCTGCGGTTTCAATGCAAACGGTTGAATTCTGAGGGTTGAATTTACTCTGGCAAAATACCACCGAAAATGGTAAGCGTTCTTAGTAACTGCAGTGATAAATGTATTTAAATATAGACTTTATATTTCAGAGGTTGGTTTTAGCAACATAATTAAAATTACGACTAAGAATTTGACACAGCTCGTGAATATAATATATCTTTTAAGTTTAATTTCAAAACTAGATTGAAATGTTGATTGCATATTTTAGAGTGATAACAGATCGCAGTGAAACTCCCGAATATTAAAAAACCGGCCAAGTGCGTGTTGGGCCTCGCACAGTGTAGGGTTCCGTAGTTGCCCATCAAAATACGTATGCGAACTAACTAAACTGATTCCCTGAATTTAATTTTAAAAAGAAGAATTTTCAAAATCGGTCCAGGAGTCTTTGAGAAATCGGGCAAAATACATAAGAAAAAAGATTACAACGAATTTAGAACCTCCTCCTTTTTTTGAATTTAGTTAAAAATAGTTGACGATAAAAACCTACCTATCCCCAAAAAACATACCTATAAAAGCTGTAAAAATAAAGTTGACAAACTTACATTTGCAGTTGTCTCCGATACATTTTGTTTAAGAAAATATGATATCAAGTACATTTTATAAGTTGGTCGACTACTACTCGTAAAGTTGTAAAGCCTACTTAGTCATGATAATTTTCTTTTAAATTTCGTTATATATACTACTATTGTGATTTTTTTCACACCCCCAAACATAACCGTTTAGCTGGTAGAGGGGGGGGACACTCGAGTCGAGCAAAATTTAGCACTTTAAAGCTTAATATTTCACAAACGAATTTTTTTATCAAAAAATTGTTAATGGAAACTCACATTATTTTTTAAAGACCTATTTAATGATATCCCACACTAAGGGGTACGCGAGAAATAAAAAAAACATTTCCACTTTACGTGTACAGGAGGTACCCTAAAAAAAAATATTTTTCAAGATTTTATTTTACCACTTTTTCGGCATAACAAATCCGTATATTTACACCAAATTACAGCTCTCTAGTACTGTGCGTCTCTGAGCTAAACTGCGGACAGACGGACGGACGGACGGACGGACGGACATGGCGAAACTATAAGGGTTCCTTGTTGACTACGGAACCCTAAAAACTGAATACTGAATTTTCGTTTTTCTGAAAATGATTTTCGAACACTATGGCCACACTAACGGCACATGCACAATTAAACGAACATTTGAATCAACGAGAATGCCGTCAGTATTACTGAAAACTCAAAATAACACAAAAATCTGTCAATCTTCTTTAAAACATTTTCTACATAATTACAACCAGAAGGAAGGTTCATGTGCTGGCGTCTGTACTCATTTAACTATATAAAAAATGAATTTCCACAATCATATTATGCTTAAATCAAAACCCTGTATTAGATTTTTTTCGCTGCAACCCCTAGCTTAGTACATATTAGCACTTTGAGCAATCACCTATTATTACTAAACGAATCTATTGTAACACGAAAACGTGTCTCACTAACACTCTAAACCATATCCCCTATCTATTTAATAACTTATTTTCTTACATAATATTGTGTTTTTCCTCTAAAAACACTCGTCTCTCATATATATAAACACATTACGAGCCGCCTCAGGGCAGGTTCAAATGACACACTTTGATCAGATTCGACGCCAACTGGTAAAGGCAATGTTATTTGGAATAATATTATAAGTATTTATACCAGTACACGTCTAGCGGTCCTGTGTCAATTTTAGTAGGATTAAATATATGGGTTTATGATGTAAATATCACGGAGGAGAGGATTTCATATTTCATCTTGTAAATTAGTTTATTCGATCACTTTGGTCCGACTTCGTTACGACTTAAATTTTATAAAAAATATTCTTTTGGTGGCAGCGGTTTCACTCGGCACGACATGAAACTTATCCCGTGGAAACTTAAAATCGGAATAAAATCTATCTTTTAAATGCTATTCAAGGTTGTAAAACATCTGTCTACCTTCCTAAATTTCATCCAAATCCGTTCACTGGTTTTTGCGGGAAACTTAAACTTACGAAATAAAGTTGAAAATCTATTAAAGGAATTTGATAACGATACGACTTAGCGACCGGTTTTTGTCGCTGTCTAATGTCGAGACTGACTGCAGGGGCAGGGTATAAGTAAATGTCTTGTTTTAGAAAGCGGTGTGGCACAAATCATCAAAAATAATCCGTTGCCTAATGAAAAATACTATCCATGCTTAACCAAATGTGTATTCATAATCACATCATTCTGATACATTATGTCATGTAGAATACTAGACAAATACCTGTTATTTCCCATTATTATGTTGGTCAAATTTTATGATTAATAGTACATTACTGCCGCGGCCTATAATGGCTACTTTGCTGGTCGCACTGATGATGGCCGACAGCGCAGCGTAGCGCAGCTCCAGGCCGACACAGCGCGGTCAGCATGCACCACTTGATGGACGAGCTGAGATAAAGGCCGAGGCCGTAGGCCGAGGCTTTTACAGCGAGGACAGCAAGGGCTGCATGATGGCCAAGCTGGAAGGCCTAGAGCGTAGCTAAGCCAGCTGGAGGCAATCATAGCGTGACCAGCGAAGCAGACATAGTGGGCCAAGGCTTGTATAGTGCTTTACTCAAAAATGCAAGTACCTAACCTACATAAAACCAGCAAATGATTTAAATAAAATATATTTTAATTAACTAGAAATTTAATTAAAATAACAATTACGAAAAATACAGTTACTAAAATTCAACACCGACTTTCCCGGTTTCATATTACTTACTAATAGTTTGCGATAATTTTAATGCGATGATTGACTGCATTTCATTTATTACTTCATTTACATAAAGCAAAAAAGTCACTAAATAAAAATAAAAAATTGCTGAACCGCGCTTTTGTTCCTTCTTTGATTTTTTTTTTTTTAATATGGAATGCAATCTTTTTGTGCCTACCTCTTTAAATACAAACAGTTGTGTTTTAAATAAAATCTTTTTGCATTTGTTTTTTTAACACGTTGAAACGTCAAAACAGCGGCCGGCAATGTTTTGCCGACCTGTTAGAGCGGCCAGCAAAAACATTGCTGGCCGCTCCTTGAAACAGACCCGCAAAGTCGACTTTGCTCAAACAAGGTTGTCAAAATAATGACCACATTACATGCATTTTTGAGTAAAATATTTTAATTTGCGGTTCAATCAAAAACGAAAACCCGTATGTCCATTGTCCATCCCAATTTCGCACCACAAAATACAAGTTTAACTCCACACGTTGCATGCATTAATAATAATTACACGATTAAAGCTACCAGGATATCATAGCACACAAGCTGTTGTAATTACAAATTCATTTGAATTGTGGCCCAAATAGTAATATTTACTTGAAAATTGGGTGATTTCGGGTACGTTTGCAAATACACGCACAAAATACACCATGTGATAAATATTTATATCATTAATTAAACTTTACTAGATGGAATTAGAATCTTCGGTTTTTTGGAAATCTTGGAACATGACATCTAATTAAGTTTGGCTTGTAACATGTCAAAACGAGGCCAAAAGACCTTGTCAATTATTATTATTATTGTGTCTATCTATCTACCAGAGGGTCTAACACGGGCTTTAAGCAATATTCCGAATGATTCACTTCGCAACGACATTTGCTATTCTTCTATTATACCTAATGATTCACTTCGTGAATTACTATTTTAGACCCGCAGGAAAACAGTTCATTCAGCCATTTCGTGATTGACTAACAAAAAAGCATACAAACACAAAATGAAACACTTAACACTGCCTGTCCACTACCTACTTAAATTGAATTTTTTTCACCTGTCGAGGCGTAAATTCCAACTACTCTATAAGTATTTAATTTTATAGGTTGGGGACCATAAGGAGTCGAACCCCGCCAGGCGCATTACTTTGTGTAATTTATTTCATCACCATTGCTCTCAAAACAGTGAAGGAAAACATCGTGAGGAAACCGGTATGTCCTAGAACCAAAAATTCGGAGACATGTGTGACATCTGCCAACCCGCACTGGGCCCACGTGGTGGATTATGGCCCACTCCCTCTCACAAGAGAGGAGGCCTGTGTCCCAGCAGTGGGAACATTATAGGCTTATGTTGATGAAGTATGAAACAAGTTTTCATCTAGCCTCAAGCACTTCGCAAAAAATCACCGAGCTCTCCTACTTTGACTACAATATCTGCCTATTTTATAAATAACCCGGTATAAGTATAAATTCTCCGATCAATACAACGTTGTGTCTGCAGCTTATCCGCCGGTAATCCCCTGCGTCTGCTGGTCCCCTTAGGAAAAGAGAGTGCCTTATTAACTAGAACAGCCACTCATTGGTTACAACAGTATTTTCTTATAACAGACACTGTCCAGAAAAATGAACAGAAATGGTTAAGAATAAATCATTTTATAAACTTCTAGTCAACTTACAGCTTGTCCAGAACGACTTGAAACGGAACTAATCTTTTTGTTCACTGATAACGCTTTAAAATCTTTGATATTTAATGTAAACGAAGAACGCATGTTTGTTAGATTTATTATTGTTCCATAAAACTAAAGTAATAAGTGAAAAAAAAAACATTCCAAGTGCTGGTATCGAGAGCACAGTGGCGACTTTCGGTTTTCTACTGTTTATTGCCAAGCTGTAGGAGGACTTCAAAGAATCTTATGTAAAAATGCATCTACCTCGATAGATGGTGTTGTAGTCGAATTAGAAGTTGCTATGGTTTCGTTACCGCGCGTCGTACATAATTATACTCAACTGCGTCAGTTTTTAATCCCTGGCTGGAGGCCTTAGAGTCATCTATGGCAGCCACAGGAAAGTCCGGTTGAGCAGCACACAACCTAGTAGAGGTTGACCTGCAAGATGCCAGTGTCAAAAAAAAAAAAAAAAGTCAGTTTTTAATGCGCTCTGTAATAATAGAACTTCACAATTTTTAAAGGATGTTGCGCTTCGCGCGTAGCCTTCAGAATTAGTCTAGTCTTGGGCGTATTAGTTCACAACTGTATAATATAAATAAATGTCGCCTATTCTCATATCTCATTATAAAGGTTTCTTAAAATCGGTCGTAAGAGGTGGCGAAATTGGACTCGTACGGTCATACCCCGCCGGGTAAGAAGTAGATGGACAAACTTTGGGGAGGGTTTTGCCCGACGGTGGGATAGAAGGCTAGTAAAAAATACGGTCCTTGACTGCTGGCCTTTTAGATAGACTAAGAGTCACTCAACGAGCAATGGAAAGAGAAATAGAAAGATAAAATCTGGAACATGGATATTCGGCGAAGAACCAGAGTCACCGACATAGCTCATAAAATTTGCAAGTTGAAGGGGCAATGGGCAGGCCACATCGCTCGTAGAAGTGACAACCGATGGGGAAGAAAAGTTCTCGAGTGGCGACCACGGACCGGAAAACGCAGCGTAGGCAGGCCTCCCTCTAGGTGGACCGACGACATCGTGAGGGTCGCGGGTAGCCGATGGATTCAAGTGGCGAATTGTCGTTCAAATGGCAAGTCTAAGGGGGAGGCCTATGTTCAGCAGCTGTCCTGCTGATGATGATGAAAAAATACGGTGTAATTGCTGGAGGAACACATGAAAACTTCATACTATAATATGGCTCAGCAGAAGCGTTTGCAACTTGGCATCAAGGGGGCAGTTAAAAATCTTAACCTATAAAGTACCTACCTATCTGTAGGAAGGCATTTATCTTTATTTTCCCGAAACACTAACCCGACATAATGCCAACTGCCCTGAAAAATAGTTCTACTAACAATAACATTTCTTTGTATTCAGGCACTTAATAGCTATCAAGCGCACTCGGAAAGAATAGACGGTAATGTGTCGCGCTAGAAGCTAATGGTACCATTCCACCAAAACAGTGTACGGAATGGTAAGCTGCTCAGAAAAGTCACCCCTTTTGATAGTGACATCACTAACAAAGGTGATGAGTTTTCTCTGAGGCTGATTGTACATTTGTTCTTGCTTGTTCTTGTTTTGCTAATTTTAATTGTTGTATCTTCATCAATTTTGGTTCACGTAACAAAAGCAAAAATACATGTCAAATTATTTACGTGTGAGAAGGAAGACTTACTTTACTTTAGGCTGTGGGGAAGAGATGGCGCTAGTCGACTTGTATAGCTCTGTCTCTTTCTCACAGCCTAAACTGGATCGTGTTAAGAGCTCGTGGTAAGGCCTCTGATGGCCTACCATAATTTCTTAAAACGAGACTAGTCCCAGTATGGGAACGAGATGGAGTTAGACGACTTCTATAGCTCTGTCCCTTTCACACAGTGAAACTATTCTAGCTTTAAGATGGTATGTCCCCAGAGCGAACATTTGTCGCACACTGTGCCGCACTTGTGTGTCAGTGGAATCGCATCTTAAAGTTGCCTCAGTGGGGACCTACACAGCAGTGATTCATGGGACACAGTTACTGTGGCGCTGCCAAGTGTCGTAATAATGGCGATAATGCTGGGAATTGCTCATTGTTGTCTAAGCTATGTTGGAGACGGTTGACTTAGAGATTTGTTATGGCTAAATGGGTTTTGTCTTATGATTGGGACTTGACTTAAGTTAAGATGAATCTAAACTAACATAGATATCATCCTGTCGGGGTCGCGGGCCTCGGAACGAAAAGCTATTGAAGGACACCGTGGATTTTAGTCAGTACAAGTTTCACAGTCATTCAAGAAAAAATGCAATGAAAGTTATTTTTTTTTACTTTTAACCCTTAGAGGCTACAATGAATTTTTATACTGTTAAGACTATTATGGGTGAAAAAACACCCGGATTTAGTAATTGGAGTAAATTAATTAATCCAATGTATGTTACACCTTTTTATTATGTATTCTTTAATTTTAGATCATCTACTTGATTTATAAGTTTATTTAAAAAAAAAAGAAAAGAATTTTATTTGTGTGTGTGTTCGCTAGATCATGGTAATGTTTGAAGGGGTATGGAAAAATTTCGAAAAAAGTAAAACTTATTATGCATTTTTATCAGTCTTTATATTTCTTTGTAATCATAGATAAGACTTTCATTTGGCTGCCAAATGAAAGTCTTATCTATGATTACTTGTATGATGATTACTTATCTATGATTATAAAGATAACTTCCATGCCAATTTGGCATGGAAGTTATCTTTATACCTTCAGAAAAACATATGAATTTTTTAAATCATAATGTAATACTAGCAATCTTTTTCAGAGTTGCTTGTAACCTAACATAATATCCAATTAACATCTTTTTAGTAATTATAAACTAAACAATAAAGAAAATTAACAATCATTTCTAACTTTTTATAATATTTGGACTCTTCATCCGATGCCAGTACCTACATCTTCTATTTCTTGGTCTCTCAGTCGATGCATAATCTGAAAAAAAAATAGCATAAGAAAATAACACAAAAATAATACACATAAATAATAATAAATATAATGCATACAAAACATACAAAAATAGTAATCTACACACATTCTAAAAATAAAACATTAAAAGTTCATTACTTACGCTTTAAAGTCAGTAGCCCACTATGACTACAACGGGTGTAAAAACACCGGGTTATGTGTGTACCTTGGGACTGGCGCGTGCGCCCAATCTCTTCCCGCGTGTTCGAGGGCTTTTGTCGACTTATGAGAATACACAAAATCGCAAGGCGCTGCGCTAAAAACCAAAAAAGATACCGACATAAAATTAAACCACCCGGGTGTAAAAACACCGTAGTAGCCTTTAAGGGTTGATATGTATGCAAGCAACTTGTATAATGGAAACGCGGCCGTAACGCACTGCCATCCAGGCTCGCCGGACGATCTCATCAGGTAACCGTGACACTTAAAAGTAAAGTAACTATTATAAGTAAAGTAACTATCAAAAGTAAAGTAACTATTGAAGGATCACCGTGGACAAGTACAAGTCTGACAGTCCCTCCTATCTCGCCCTAGCTCATTTGATGATTTTCACCATTTAACCACGATAAATAAAAGGTAATACCGTCGCCCACAAAAAGCTCTTACACGTAATTAAACGATGTACCATCGATCAATTAAATCTTTGATGTTCAAGTTAACAGTAAAGGGCTTTACACACAGCAGCTATAATGTAAAGATGTACATTATAGCACGATACATCTCATTACATCTTTCCATAGAGATTCGAAGATGTGAAAATATACATTATAGCTATCGTGTGTGGTCTCCTGACGATTTCTATGGAAAGATGTAATGAGATGTATCGTGCTATAATGTACATCTTTACATTATAGCTGCTGTGTGTGAAGCCCTTAAATCAGGGTCTGCTACATCATCAGTAACGGCCAGATCGCCGTGTTCCCAAATAATCGCTCAGGCGGGGACAAGACAAATGACTGCCGGTGACCATCTATTAGTGTACCGACAGATCGACAAACACAGGCGAGATTGATAAATTATAAGATTTTTATTCCATTTGTTTTTCGTGGTAAAAATAATCTTGTAATTTTCCGGGTGATTAGATTGAGTTGCTTTTTAATTTATTGCTTTTTTCAGGAGGAGGGGAAGATCATTTAGGTAGTTTCGCGATTGCTTCTAAAAAATTTACAGCTATACATGATATTTTTTTACGATTTCGGCTTTCCTCCCATAATATTTTTTTTGTTAACATGAGTACAATCACATGTTTAAGTATCGTACACTTATTACCAGTCACCCTATATGGGTACGTGTGGGTCTCATCCTGCAGTCAAATTCAACGAGCAATCAATCAGCAATCATTACAACCACTATTCAATGCCCAAAACTGTCGGTTTATTCGGTCGCATGTTGTGATAACTCACTTATACGAGCTTTTAGCACATAAACGCTGTATAATACTTTAAAAGCTTTTTATTTGACAAGCTAATCAATAAAATGAATTGATACACAGCTTCCGACAGACATGCACTTAAAAAACTGTTTTTTTAAAGGTTTTTGATTTAAATCTGATACACGTACGTTTGTTGTCACTAAAATGCGTAGCGTTGAAAATAGAGGTATACCAACGGTGCCCAAGCACAGGGTGTAGATATAGACGGGCGTTTGGTCAGACCACAGAGGCCTTATCACAAGATTTCTGTACATATTTATATTTTAAGGTCTATTTTTTACATCTTTGTTACAGCGTAGCGTACTTGAAGTACTTACTGTGTTTCTTTTTAATTAGCCGTTTATAATCGCACTGCTGGGCAAAGGCCTCCCTCATATCCTTCTAACTGCTCTTTTCCATTGCCACTTCGGACCATCCATCAAGTTACGCGTCTAGATCGTCCTGCCACCTCTTTTTGGGCCGGACTCGGCGGCTTCGTCCATTCTCAGGCACCCATTGAGTGCATGATGATTTTCAACTTTATTACAAAAGAAGTAGGTTCATGATGGCGGATCTACATTGGCATGTTACGTATATGACAGACCAACAAACAGGGTTTCAGTTTTCGTAATATAGGTATTAGAAAAACATAATTTATAGAATCTTGTAAAATATGTCTGTCAACTTTTCTTCGGGATTTTCCCAGAAAACATCCGTAAACAAAGAAAGTGCATACTTCATAACCTCTGTTTTCCCGGTAGTGAACCGGGTTCAAAGTGCCGGTTGGAAGTGGTGTACCGGTTTTAAACCGGATGCCGCCCGCTAGAGGGCGCAATATCCGCTTCCTTGAGGCATCAGGGAAGTTTTGTTTATAGTGAACTTCATTGAGCTATGTACTCCTGGTAGGTCTTCTTGGTTAGCCATGTGATGTGTGGTACTAGTATGGTTGGGATTGAAGATTTCAAAACGTCTTTGAAAATAAAAAACCAAAAACTCCGAGCTAGCAGGACATGACTGCGATGCACGATGGCTTAGTTGGTTAATCGTCCGGTGTACTGATAGAATAGAAAGGTTGCAAGTTCACTAGATTTTAGATGTTCCCTCTGCCCAACGACGATATAATACTAGACTCCTAATAACAGGCGACCGATGTCTGTCAACACATTAGGCAAACAGAATAATTTTTGTTCCTTAGATCGTGCATGCGGAGTCTATAGTAATATATCGTCGTTGCCTCTGCCTTTCCGCGGAAAATTGAAAAAGCGCCTCTATTGTACGAACGAGGAACTATTTTTTTTATTAAAAACGTCAAAATTCCAGTTTACTACTTTACTTAACAAAAACGTAAAAATCATGCTAAGATTTCTGTTTCAAATAATAATTTTGAATCTCATACCCTGATCCTTATTATAATATTGGATTTTCCTCCCAAAATAAAAATCTAACGAAATTCTAATCCTGGAAACCTGCATAGCACTTACATTTTAATTGGACGAGTCTAATAGAAAAGGCGGTACGATAAAATGGTGAACAAGGCAAGGTGCAAAGCGATTGCAGAAACCACATCGCTTCGTCTCCTCCGTGCTGCACAAAAAAAGGACAAAACCAAAGACTATTAGGGAAATTGTTATTTCTACAGTGCTTCGGCACAATAGCTTGGAGCGTTTGAGGTCGAGAGTCGACTGGAGTAAATTAATGAAAATAGTCTGGCGAACTTGGTAAGAGTTTTGCATCTTAGGAAATTCACTAGACAGTGTCAGCCGAGAGAGCATTTTAGAAGAATAAACTGACTGACTGATCGACCAAAGCATAGCACTGGGTACGCATGATATTTTATACACTACACACGTTCCCCATCGTTTCAACATACCTATAACCTTTTGTTTATTTTGCTACTGATTACCACCCAAAAACGCAATGTAATTGTGCACTAAGAACGGATTTCAAGATACTCATCCTCATATATGGGTTTAAAATAGGACGAAAGTTTGTATTAAAATAATAGATTAAAAAAATCTACAACCCCACTTTTTTAAATTTCCTAAACATAAGAAAATAACCCTACGGGTCTGAAAGAGGCCACTCAAAACGTGGGGCCTAATATTATTTGAGGGATTATTTTATGGGATATATTTCTAGACGTGTATAGATCTTGGGTGTAACTTGCAAACGTGCGCCCCCACGTTTTGAGTGGCCCCTCTTTCAGACCCGTAGGGTTATTTTCTTATTTTAGGAAATTTAAAAACGTGGGGTTTTAGATTTTTTTTTTAATCTATTATTTTATTTTATTATTTTTTCGTATCCCATTCAGCAAACCCTTTCGTTTAATACCCATATCATGGGGGTGCATTTCAAATAGTCCATCCGCCATCTTGGAAGTCCGCCATGTTGGATTTAAGACATGTAACTATTTTTTTCATGTTCCCGACAGCAAAACCTTTCATTTGATACCCATATCATTGAGGTGCATTTCAAATAGCCTGTTCGCCATCTTGGACATCCGCCATATTGGATTTAAGTCACGTGACTATTTTTTTCGTATTTTTGACAGCAAACCCTTTCATTTGATACCCATATCATGGGGGTGGATTTCAAACAGTCCGTCCGCCATCTTGTGGAGGGCGCCATATTGGATTTGTTATGACGTTTCTTAGCTAGTCATGTATTGTCATCAAAACTCAGAGCGAGTGCAAAATTTCAGCCTGCTAGCTTATCGGGAAGTGCCTCAAAATTGAGTTGCAAAAGTCCAACTGGAACGACAAACAAACAAGAAAAGGGAGTTTATAAAAACGTGGGAAAATGAATTCAAACATCTGATTTAATTGAGAACTTGGAATGTAGGACCTATTAAAAGTGGAAAATACGAAATACTAATAACTTTGGGGATGATGTTTCCGTGTTTCACTTGCTTTGAAGAGATTTTTTAGAAAAGGAAACAAAGGTTAGCCTCCAGATTTTCCAAAAATTCTTTAAAAAAAAACAAATAGATTTTATAAACAAAGTCAACTTACTCGTACAAGATCGAACTAGGACCACAAAATGGGGCATCTAAATAGCCGTGTTGAAAAAGGATAGATGTACTTTTCTTTCAAAGTCAAAGTTCAAAGTACCAGAACCACATAACAAGCTAGAAGTAATTAAGGTGATTGCTTCGATGTAGCCCGCGAAATTCAAATTTTTTTACGTTTTTTGCAATTTGCAGGCCAGTGACATGTTGTAACTTTATAAATATTTGTGTTGCGCAAATAACAAGTATAATTTTAAATATAAAAATTGTCAAAAATTCGCTCCATCAGCTCTCACATAGAAAAGGTGCATCGTAGTTAGATTTCGGAGATTTTAACATGATGCACCTTTTCTATGTGAGAGCTGATGGAGCGAGTTTTTTGATATTTTTTATATTTAAAATTATACTTGTTATTTGCGCAACACAAATATTTATAAAGTTACAACATGTCACTGGCCTGCAAATTGCAAAAAACGTAAAAAAATTTGAATTTCGCGGGCTGGTTGGAGCATCCCCCTTAAGACTTAATTCTACCATAAATACAGCTGCCAAAAGAGTTAAAATTGCCAAGCAAATAATCTTTTGTGCATGTCTCAGCCGTAATGAACGGCCGCCAAGCATTGAGCGTTGTTCCACGACCCAATTGTCCTGCTACTGACGCTGCATACGACACTAAACTGTTTTATTGCGAATAAAGTTAAACTGCGGATCCAATAATCCAATTTAATGTGTTTTGTTGAATTAATGACTATTGGGTTTTAAACTACGTTTTGAACGCTCGGATTTGTGAACGTAAATTCGTACATCAATCAATAAATCAAATATTTATTGATGCACAATAAGTGCATCAAAGTGGAGTTATAAATGAATCTCGTACCTAATTTATTTAACAAATGCTTGCCAAAGTAACCATGTATGTACCTAAAGAATTATGACCGACGAAACAGTCAATTTGCAATAATAACTTCTCAATTAGGTAATTGAGATTAGGAATATTATTACCTTATTTTTGCCTCATGGATTTATGAATTTGGTGTTTAATCAATTCATAAAAAAATTCTTAAATCTATTAAAATTAATTAACTGCAGTAATTAAGAAGTGCATCATTAATATAATAAAATAAAATAAATAAATAATTAATCACTGTTTTATTAGTCTAACTTGCATAAATGTCTCTAAAACAGCGCAATAAAACTGTAGTAAACGCGACCTCAGTAATATGAGTACCAGGAGAGCAGAGGAAGACGAGGGTCTTAACAATTGGAGCGCGGCCAGCGGTGACCGACCCCTGCCGACTGACGGTATTTGACATTGTTATTGCTACGACCACTCGTTGAATATTGAGACCAGATACGTGTGGAATTGAGGATCTTTATTACATTTATTTGAAGTACCTATTTTGTTTTGGTAGACGATTTGATTTTTGATGAACGAAACTACATAATTATTGCAAAATTCAGGAAACTTATAATTCTGCTCGATCTGGGAATCGAACCGAGGCCCATGTAGTAGATCTCCCACCCATTTGATTATTAAAGT
Organism: Agrotis segetum; assembly: GCA_036375495.1. Classification (NCBI taxonomy): domain Eukaryota; kingdom Metazoa; phylum Arthropoda; class Insecta; order Lepidoptera; family Noctuidae; genus Agrotis; species Agrotis segetum. Next base: position 2,086,048 of record JAQSVV010000087.1, read on the forward strand.
CAGTACCTACATAAGTAGTTTATATTTGTTGTCGGTAAGTTATAAAAGCTTTAGCCAAAATCCTAAAAAATACTTGACACAAGCCAGCTGCAAAAGTAAATAGGGTTTCCGCAGAGACGAAAAGCAGAGATGATAATGCTGTTTCATTCCATCGAAAAAGAAACAAAAAATAAAAAGAGAGAAAGAAAATACAGCATTATTATTTTGAAAAGATAAACAAGGAAAATAAATAAGTCTAAATGGAATAAGGTACTAGGAAAGCAGTAATTGCTCACAGTTATTGCACTTTATAAGTTCCAAGGAACTTCTTTTTGCCTCATTCAATGTGGGTTATTATTTACTGCAAGTGGGTTATTATTTCTTTTGATAAATGATGTTACTTTCAATTTTATTAGTGGTACGAGATAAAATTACTAATGTTAGTTCGTTTCTTGTAAAGAAAAACACTTACAGAAGAACTGCTGTAAATACATTAATGTTTATCTTCTGCCCAACGCTTTCCAACTGAAATAGGCTTCTATTCCAACCGTGTTCAGTTGAAGACTATCCAGTATTTTTCATTGACAGATTGCATAATTGACCGTTAAACCCCAGTAACTAGATTTCACGAAACCAAATCATCAAACTCAACATACTGTTTTATGGCACAGTCAGTCAGGAAAATTTATTTGCCGAAATCTACATTATTTGTCATAAGATTCGATTAGTAGATTTCTTTGAAGCCTGCATTGTTTTCCAAAAACGCAAATTATCGAATCTCCGAAAGATGAGACAGACTAAAGTTGACACTAGACTTACTAAAGTTGACTAAGGGCTGATTTTACAATAGTCAGATAACTTTTATCTGAGGAGTAAAAATGGCGGTTTGACAGCTTATCTATGGAAAATATGTCAAACCAGTATTTTATTTCCTCAGTTAGAAGTTATCTGACTAATAAAAAACCAGCCCTTAACATCAGCAAATCATTTAACAATCCAACAGACAAGTAAACATAGCTCACTGCATAAAACTACAACTCATTTAAACCAAATGCAAAGATGCAATCGAAACGATTGCGAACCGCTTTTAATTAAAAGAGATTTAATAATTAAACAAGTACTGCCTGCTATTGCCTGGATCTCGTTATCTCCCAGCTCAGACTTCATTTACTAAAATTGAAACAGGCGCAGTTTATTTACTTTTTTATTAATCCTTAGGGCCTCCACCCACTGAGCCTTTTGCAGGGATGTTGTCGCGCATTTTCTATGACTGCTTTCACACGATAATTTGGTCGAACTTTACAGCGTATCGATGGCAATCTAGATTGAGACAACCCAGAATTGCATTACGAATTTAGCGCCCTCAGAAGCGGCCATCAGTTCCTGTACTTAATTAATAATATCGAGTGGACTGGCAAATAATTGACCTATCGTTTGTTCTGTTGCTGTGACCAAAATATGCTCTGCGCTTTTTTACACGTGAATATTTTTGACGATTGACTGGACTGATAGGTGCGAAGAACGTAGAAAGGGTAACACGCGTAAAAATCACGAACAAAATGCGACAGTACCACCATTAGAGGTACAAAATAGTAGCAGTCATGACAGCAACAAGTATATGTATGATGCATTACGGGCATTTTACGATTGCATCGCTGCAAATCGTCGGGGTGGGTGAAGATCCTTAAATTTCCAAACGGCTAAAGTTATTCGGGTCTCGGATTAAGAAATGGCTCCGGAAAGGAACGTTGTTTGAAAACAGAATTTATATTGGTTTTCTATATTTTGTCTGTTGTGAGAAATTTTGTTTAAGAATTTTGTAACTATATATAAAGCCCTAAAATGACTTTTGTAAGGTGAAAGTATTACAATGATGATAATGCGATCGGAACGATTTCGGCCAGGGAGGTTGCCTTTAGCTCCGCTGTAGTTGCCGTTCTCGTGTTCGCTTATGGCTTATGTATCCAATCTTTTTTCAATACCTTATTTCTTTACGTTTATTTTCTCAAGGTTTAGAAAAATATTCTATTCTAAGAAAATTTCTTTCAGTGAAGATTGTTTTTAATATTAACATACTAGCTGTTTTCCTTTCGTCTAGAACGAATTGAATTTGTAAATGTAATCTAAGCTAGGTGCGGTATTACCGTCAAATACTAGGAGACCAGAATAGCTAAGGGGTTTATATCGTTGTTGGGGCGAGGAGCGTATGAAACGCGTGCTTTTGACGTTATCGCGTCGTGCATCATGCAGGTTTCATGTGCAAGGTACAACATTCCGTAATTTTGCAGCGTGCGAGACTAAAACAAACACACAGTCGAACATAGTGTTACACCAGTTACACTTACAGGTAATCAAAATAGTAAAATTATTTTAATTTTACATTTAGTATCGTATATATTTAGTAAAATTTTGGAGCGATTTTTATGGAAATTGTGGTACTACATCACTACTTTGTGGATCATTGTCAAAATGACGTGATAATCACTGCAGACTACAATCATTTTCTAGTCATAGTTATGAAAAAATGTGGACTATGAACACATTGATGAACACAATTGAATTTGAGACTTAATGAGTTAGACCAAAGAGCCTACATAGACAATATCGTAATGCCACATTTTGTGATTAAAGAAGATGCTTTACCGAAAACCACGAAAACAAAGGGTTCTCGATACCGTATGTCAAAGTCATACCGTCAAAACGTCAAGTCGTGGTTGAGATACGAAACTCTTTGATTGTCAATCGAAATGTTCACTTGTCAGACTCCAAGTTCTCCGTCCACCATAGTTTTAGATAGAGAGAAAACGTCAGCACATCAAGATGCCTCAATCTCTCAAATATCATTATTGGATTTTCAACTTTATCACAATAGCAGAAGATTCCTGTTCGATTGGAAGTTTGACATATTCGAATACGTTGATAATGTAGTCTACTATACTATGGGCTGATTTTTCAATAGTGAGATAACTTTTATCTGACGAATTAAAATAACGATTTGACATATTTTCCATAGATAAGCTGTCAAACCGCCATTTATATTCCTCAGATCAAAATCTGACTATTGAAAAATCAGCCCTAAAACATGTAGGTTTAAAGACAATTTTCACATTAATAAAACTTCGTTCGACACAAGACTGTAATAAAATCGAAAATACGTCAAGAAGTACACGCTATAATCAAAGAAATGTACCGTATATTGTGGCAATAGGTAATAAATTCCGAACAACAATTTTATGCTCGATTTGGCTTCACCACACAATGAATTGGCACGTGAATTTTAATGCTACGAAAAGGGAGGCTTTTCCCTTGCGTATTTTATACCAAGTTTCTGAACTCGGTTTCACCTGAGTTAGCATTTGGCTTTATGGGGGCCTGGTAGTTTCATTTCTCATTGCTGCTCTGCTCCTATTAGCTTTAGCGTGATGTTACTGTGACTATACGGAAACGGAAAACGCAGCGTAGGCAGAACTCCCACTAGGTGGACCGTCGACATCGTGAGGGTCGCGGGCAGCCGATGGATGCAAGTGGCGAATTGTAGTTCGGCGTGGCGGTCTAAGGGGGAGGCCTATGTTCAACAGTGGACGTCCTCCGGCTGATGATGATGATGACTGTGACTATATTAGCCTTCCTGGATAATTGGACTATCAAATATAAAAAGTATTTTCCATATCGAACCTTTTTTTTCCATATTCTTGAGTTTAGCGCGTTCAACCAAACAAACAAACTCTTCCGCTTCATAATATTACTCGTATATAGTAGAGATATTTTACGTCTTTTTGTTTGCGTTGATATTCTGTTGTTGATTCGCGAGGGTGTGTGGAGTGTGCATTATAATTCATGGTGTTTTATTTAGTACTGTGTGAAGGGGTGTGCGTAAAAGGAGTGATTTATCACGTAGGGCTACACTCAGTGCAGATATTGTGTTTTCAAGTACTATACTGTTCAAGCTATGAGCAGTGGTGGTATAGGTACTTAGTTGTAGGTTGTGGGTTGGAACCCAGCCAGGCGTATACGTTGTGTAATTTATTTCATCACCACTGTTCTTAAAACGGTGAAGGAAAATTTCGTGAGGAAACCACCTTGTCCTAGAACCAAAAGTTCGAAGACATGCGACATCAACCAACCCGCACTGGTCCACTCCCTTTCACAGAGAGGAGGCCTGCGTCCCAGCAGTAGGAACATTAATTATGAGCTGATGATGATGATGATGATGCCACTCAAGAAAGTTCGATATATTGAGAGGTCATGCGCGCTTTATAACGAGGTATTCCCATTTGAGCAAGTATTTCCTACTAATACTAAAAGTGTTTCTATGAAAATAGTTGCTTAGATGGGAATGCCCCTTTATAACACGATATATTAAAATAAACAATTACCTTATTAAAAAAAAACTTACAAGGTATAGGTACACTAATAAAATTTAAAGCAACAAAGAATCATAATGCTAAACGTTATTTTGAAGTGATAAATAATAATTGACACAGAGATGTATGTCATTGACGAATGCCATCAAAGTTAGGTCGCGGTACACCCCAAAGCTTTTTTTCTAAGATTTTGCTCGTATATGTTTGCCCTTTGTTACGTGAGTCCTACACGTAGCTTGCGAGATTTAAAACGTGGTCATACTTTTCAAAGGTTATAGGCGTATTGTAATGTTTTTATTTAATGTAAAACTAATGCCTCTGTATGGTGGGGAAATGCTTTTCCGAAGAATGAGTCCAAATTTTTACAGAAACAGTAACATTTTGAAGTTTTCAATTACTTGTGTCATACTAAATACACATTACCAGCTCAGACTTTCAAAATAAAAGCTCAGACTTTAAATAGCCTCCTATAAGCTAAAAATAACACGAAATGTACCAAAATAAAACCGACATGCGTAGTCCATGATTCTATAAAATACGTTCACACGAATTAACCGCGCCATTTATTCCGCAAGGCATTAGGCTGGTTGTAAACGCAGCGACTTTTTAGCGCGACTTTTATGTGCAAACGCGACATTTGTGGTGCTAAGGCCAAGCCTATGCAAACAAGGGCATTTTTCGTCTGTGCAGTGGCAGAAATCCCCAAAACATAACGTGGTTTTGGGGATAGATGTAGAGGTATAGGTTAGCTTCTGGCGATTTTTACGGGTATTGGGGTGTCAATATGTAAACATGCAGGGAGAAAAAAGACAAAAAAGTTGTTTTCCAAAACCTGACGCTTTATAGACATTATGCCCACTATATTGTCTGTTTGCCCAAGTGCCCTCTATCTTAAATATAACTATGGTTGTGCAACTTGTGCACCGCGATTCTGAGAAAAAAAAAATTCAAACCCCAAATTGACAAAAAATTTGCAAAACACTCTGTAGCTATTACACCGCAGGTTCCTACGATAGTTACTAGGATCCTATGAGTTGAAAAGATATTGAAAAGAGAAGAGAAAGTCCTCTGAGTTCTTGTTGTAAAGTTAAGGTTACCATCTATATAAATGCCCATGTAATTCTGTTCAATAACATCCTATCCATATTTTTGTCCACCAGCACAAGCTTTGGTAGGCGCCCGCGGCGTTGGTAGGCGCCCGCGGCGTCGGACGTCAGCAGACGATCTCCGGCCACCGTAGGTGCGGGCATGCGGGCAGCGAGTAAAGGGCAATTCGCTGCCCGACCATGGACCATGCCCGGGTCGACGGCGCGTTGTGTCCCACGCGCGCATCAAAGAGCGTCAGCATTATGACGGGGCCCCCCTCTCAGAGGGCCAGAGCCTGCCGGGGTCGCGGGATTATTTCCTTACCGTGACCCCGGAACATAAAGGGCAATTGAAGGACACCGTGGATTTTAGTCAGTAAAAGTCTGACAGTCCCTCCCGCCCTGTCCGGGGTGGACTCATTTGATGATTTTACCACGCTAAAAAAAAAAACATTACAAACTTTTGTTTGTATAAATAAGTACGATAAGATATTTTGTTCATCTACGAGTATCTGTCTTGTCTATATTAGTCCTTAGCTAGATACACTCTGAAGTTCCCCGAATTTGCTAAAGCCGAATTTCCGTCGACACGCCACTATTGTCTTTAGTCTACAGGTAAATGACGTAATTTGCATCGTTCACTCACCGCAATGCATCCACTTTACGCCTAAATGGTTAACCGACATTGAGAGACACGTCTCTGCATATTGTGTGAGGAAGGTTTTGACTAAAATTGTGGTTTCAGAGTTTTGAGACCGGATTTTTGCGTAACTGTCACATTTTATTGGAGTGAGTATAGTTTAATCTTTCAAAGAATTTAATAAAATGAAAGGTATTTGTTACTACATACTTTTGTTTACTCATTTTGTCCCACTACTGGGAAAAGATCGGGACCATAAACGAAACTTGAAGCTTCTATTAAATAAAAACACTTTGACACAACACACTAACTCACCAATCTTAAATCCAAAATTGGGGTAATCTGAAGTACCAGGAAGACATATGCATATGTCGTAGGATAATTTGATACTTCGAATCTTCGCGGAAATCCTAGGGGTTTTGCGAAAACGCGGATAATTAGATATCGGCGAAAAATTATCAAATCTTACTGGACAAAGTCAGGATTTTTGCGAAAATACTCGTTATTATAGTAAGATTTGATGTGCTCAACACTGATTGGCTACAATTTTGCTGGCTGACTTCTAATTGGTTCCTAGTTTGCCGATGATTAACGTTAAAATTAAGGTTCAAATAAGGTACCCCGACAAGGATAGTTTAGTTTTAAGGATATTATTATGAATTTCAATGATGGGTCCTGTGGACTTTTCCAAGAGCGAGCGAAGCGAGCTCGGGACTCGTGGGCACCCCGACACACAGGTTAGGTTCGAAGGGGATGGCGGGGTCTGAAAGACCCCGCCATCCCCTTCGTGTTAGGTTACTTTAAACCATGTAAGCAGAAATAGAAGCCCCGCGAAGCGGGGCTTCGTTGAACTTCCTTTTTAGGTAATCTTCACCTATACTTGTTTTAAGTATCATCAGAGCATTTTAACATGTTTTTATGCCATTGGCTTTTAATTTACATCCCTGACTGTACTTGTTCACCAAACTCGACATAAAGGTAATAGAAAGCGTAAAATATCACTTTGGAGAACAAAACTTTCAGGCTCGACGTAACGGGACTCGACGTAAAGGGAATAAATCAAATTAAGACGTCAACCAATCAGAGACGATCTCTGATTGAACGCGCTGACCGACCAATCAGCGTTCTTATTTCTTAACAGCCAGCGTTTCGTTTCGCAATATTGCTATAATAACGAGTATTTTCGCAAAAATCCTGACTTTGTCCAGTAAGATTTGATAATTTTTAGCCTATGTCTAATTATCCGCGTTTTTGCAAAACCCCTAGGATTTCCGCGAAGATTCGAAGTATCAAATTATCCTACGACACATACAAGAGATGATAAAAATAAAATTAACGTGTTCAAACAAAATACGAGCGAGCACTCAGAAAAATGCGCGACATCACGCGCGCTTCAAAGAAAAGGTCACTCCGTTTATACGGAAGGCAATATGGGTCGGATATGTGGATAGAATGTACCAGAACAATATAATGAGAGAGGAGATTACAATTCAAAGCGTAAACTGTACTGACGGCTCGCATCAGTATTCAGGACAAAGAAAACTTTAAGGGACAAGAGAAAACAGCTAAAATCTACGGAAAGACAAACTGAAACTAAACTTTTATCATGTTCAAACTTGGGTCGGTTGGACCCATTTGTTAAGCACATTTTTCTAGTGCAATATGCCCGGCAAAAGTCGCGTAATATATTGTATGGCGATTTATTCACGGACGTATGTATGTAGTGTAGTTGGAGGACAAGGCTTCTCTAGGATGACCATGATTAATTTTGAGAAAAAGAAAAATGAGTTTTGTCTGAGATAGTATTGAAGCGAATATCAATCAGCCATTGCCGCCATTGGATCTAGTTGTCACGCAAGTGCTTATATTATAACGAAATTATGTAACTTTAAGAAACTTGACTAATAGAAATACCACCGAAAATATTACGGCCATAAATATTGGTTCGCTACTCACGCTAAGGTTACGCATGTTTCCACTAAAACTGTTTTTAGTTACCTACCTCAAGTTATTCTGGGCTTATTGTTTTCAAGTGCATGGTTTTTTGAAATTCTGTATTTCATAAACGACCAACAGTAAAAAAGGTAAAATACGTTGTATGTTGAATTCTTCATTCATGATGTGGATCTCAAAAATATACACGCTGTTTTTTTGCATTTTCGTCAAACTTCAGGTGGTTGTCACAAAAGTCATAAATAATCAATTGAAAGTACAGTACCGGGCAAAACTAATAAGGGCTGCTTTTTTTTTGTTGTTGAAATTTTACAGTATTTCAGAATTAAACCCTTAATTCAATACAAATGAAAGAGAATCACCCGACTACGCAGTCCGCGCGTACGTACACAGCGATGAGCAGCTGGTGTGCGTGAATTGAATCTACTAGTCTTGAAGAAACTAGTTCACATTTACGGATTTCAGAAAAAGGAAAAATAAAATAAAAAAAATACCTACCTATTTTATTGTTGATTTGGGTCGAGAATCATGAGTATAATCACGTCCTTGAATTTGACTAGGTTGCAGATCAACACATTGTATATGAAAGCTGTTATCCCGGTCAGACGCAAGCGGGTTTCAAAGAATTAAATATGAACAACATTCATAAACCTCATTCAACAAGAAAAATGAACACGAAATAGCTGCTGCGTATATTCACGAGCCCGTTTATTTCGTGGGTATATTAAAAAAATCCTTTTAACATATAAACATGTGCCGGTCGTTCACAGGTTTTTTTATCTTTTTGCACTATTGTCCCGAGTGAAAAACACCCGGCCCGCATGAAATATAGGCACCTTTATACGGTTTATGCCGCCTCTCGTTTACATGAAAAATAACTTGGAAAGTATGTGCACCTAGTACATCGAGTGTTAAAACGTGCCCGTTGCGAGATTTATACGAACGAGAGACAGGTTTATTTGACGAATTTTCCGACGACTTCGCTGTAGAGTTCCAAAGTAGGTCATGGGAACTAAAAAAATAGGTTCAAATAATTCTAGTGCTATTGTTTTTTATTCACGTAGTGTTTCACGTGAAACAATTTTGAATAATTTGAATAAGCTTAAGGCAGAAATAACTCTCTGTTGAATGGATAGATTTTTAAAAGGCAATTTTATTCAGTGAATGGGCAATACACTTTTACCAGAGACTTATTTAAAAACGTTACGACTAATGCCCGCCGGCAGGAGAAAATCCAACCATTCAATTTGAATAAAAAAATGTCTTGTATTTCTAAAATACCGTTCAATTCAATAACAAAGAAAATCCTAATGAAACTATTAGCCGAAAAACCTGAAAAATGTTGATTACAGTTAGCTTAGGGAGCTGTAGGAAAGAATAACAAAAGACTCGAATGCGGGCTAAAAGACAATAAGCCGAAGACAATACGCGTCTCGATATTATCGGATTTTCTCTTCGCACTTATATTTTCCTGGTACCGCGATAGAGATGGATGAGTTTTTTTTTTGTATCCATGTCGATTGTTGAGACTAACGAGCACTGTAATCATTAATTCTACAGCAACGACTATATATTATAGTCGTTGTTCTACAGATTAAAATATCATTCATGTTTTAATCGACCGTAAACAATTAAACTCCGGTTACGAAACTTTGCCAGATGTAACTTCACAACAGAAATTGGAAATTGGAATAAGTCCCTTCTAAACATTTTACTACCAATTGACAGCTTTTTAAACTAATAATAATTATCGTAAAAAGACACAAAGGAGAAAGAAAGAAGTCGGATAAAAAGTGGCACTTTCACACAGTTGAAAAAAATTATTCGTCGAACATAATATTTCAAAAAAGGATTGTGAATAAAAAAAAAGACTCTGATGAATTGAGAAATTCCGCCTTTTTCGAAGAAAAGAGGCACTTTCGCATTAGTGAAAAAAATATTCGTTGGACATATTTCAAACAACTTTATATAGTACATTTTTGTTCGGGTAAACTTTTCTTTCCTACGAGTATCTCTATAACCTATTGGCTGTGGTAAACATAAATCATTCGGCAATATGACCGCTATATCATAGAGTGGTGTCACCGTGTCACGCGATACCGAATAACTTTTTGTCCCATCTCTATTCGGCAATAGAGATATTCTCTAGAGTAACGCTTCGGAAAACTGTATAAAATATAAAAACCGTTTACTTGTGCTATCCAAACTGTTGCCTCGAAAATAAATAAAATGATAAGGGGGATAGTAATTGTACAGTTTTATTACTTTAGGGAAATTTTGCGCTTCATTGTTTTGATAATACCGGAGGGAAAATGACACGTTAATTTGTCAAAATTTCATCACTGTATTTCCCCAAAAGGCAGCACTGTTGTACCCAAAAGTGCTTTCTAATTTATTAGTTAAGCATACGTAATTACGAAGTATGTCTGCCGTAGTCACGAGATTATCTTAAGAGGTTATCACAGCCCTGGAACGCAAAGCCTGAGTCAAGAGACCATATTGCTTCACCTAAAGCTGGTGGACTCAAAAAAAAAAAGTAGAAACAAAATATAATTATAAAAAAAATACAAAAAAAATGGAAAAAACGGGCATACTTTTTTCCATTTTTTTTTTTTTGTATTTTTGTTTTTGGACAATTATTAGGTCTCATTTGCCCAACGTTGTTGTGAACAAACTTAAGGAAAACTTCTATTTACTGAACATGAGAAAGAAAATCTAGATCTAAAATAAATACACGTTCTATTTATAATGTCCCGCGATCAATATCTAACACCACTTCACCATTATAGAAAACTGAATAGAAAATACTGCCTCCGCAAGATTGATTAGGTACCTAACTCAGTACGTGACTTTTCCTGTTTTATTTCTTCGAGTAACTTTTTTTTTCTACACGTTTTTATTTTTATAGTTTTCGTTCTTTTGTACCTGTTATTATATCGAAGTTATCGTTAACATTTTGATGACTGCTCTACTCCATGATTTTTTTTTTTTATCACGGTGAAATCACAAATTGAATATCCCCACTAGTGTGAAACTGTGACTCCTACTCATTAAAATCGACGGTGTTCCTTTAAAAGCCATTTACGTTCCAGGGTCACAGTTTTCTGTTTAGACAATGTCGTGACCTGAAAGGCTTTGGCCCTCTGTGGGGGCTATGTCAGATTGCTGACAGTTCACGGGGACACGACGCGGTGTTGACCCGTGCATACTGCATTGTCCATGATCGGACGGTGAGTCACCCATTACTCGTCGTACGCATGACGCGTTGCGAGCCTATGCGTTAGCAGGAAGGCTGTGAAGCTGCTGAATTTGTAGTTGACTTAATTTAGATTACTATCAACACTAAAATAAACTTATTTTCCCAAAATAAAACAAAATCTTCTGTTTTCTTAGTAATTATCCTGTGGAATCACCTCAATAAATAAACCTATAGATAGCTCAAACAGCGGCTGATTATTTTTATGAATACGCCAGTAATCTTTCCGAACCCATAACGAAGGGTTCAGCCATCCAGAACGGAGCGAAATTACTCCAGGCTCCACAGGACTTGCTACATTATTGATTCAGCAAAGTACGGATTGACTAACAATGAGTTTCATACCGCTCTCTGAATACATATTCATCCATTGTTCGCGGAACCCGAGACAACTTAGTACACAGAAGTAGACGCAGATCCATTTATTACATTTCAATTTTATAGAAACACCTGGGACTTGAGGCGGTGTCAATTAAAGAAATGCGCTCGGCTTTCCTAGAAGATAGCTTTGAGTCTGTCTACCTCAGTAATTAAATGCAAGATTTCCATCTCGGGGTACCAGGGCTGCATAACGGTATAGAAACATTTAAGGTCTTGCTAGGCTTGCATTCCCTTGTAATGAGCATGCTTTGCGAATGTTAAGCCTCCTCTTCACAATCGGCCATGATGGCCGTGTTTGCCGAACAGAAGGAGACGGCGCTATACTAAGAATCGAGATAGAATTATTTGCATCTTGCTTTCTGGTATAGCGTCGTCTTCTTCTGTTCGGCAAACACGGCCATCATGGCCGATTGTGAAGAGGAGGCTTTATATTACAGGAAAACAAACTAGAGTACATTTTTTTTTTTTTTTTTTTAGCGTGGTAAAATCATCAAATGAGTCCTCCAACCCCGGGCAGGGCGGGAGGGACTGTCAGACTTCTACTGACTAAAATCCACGGTGTCCTTCATAGCCTGTTAAGTTCCGGGGTTACGGTAAGGGAATAATCCCGCGACCCCGGAAACTAGAGTACATAGTCAAAAAAAATGCAAGGTTTCTATCACGGGGTACCAGGGCTGTATAATGCTGTAGGAGCGTTCAAATGATGATAGACTTGAGCATTCACTTGTTACAGAACATCGAGCATTCGCCGTTTTTAATTTTGCCGAACTGAAGAACAAACAGAGGCCTTACCACTCTTAACGCGATCCAGTTCAGGCTGTAGGTAAGCGACAGAGCAATACAAATCGTCTAAGGCCATCTTTTTCCCACAGCCTAAACTTTTAGGAGTTGACACCTGAGTCAAATATCGCTATTAACGTTCTTAGTACCTTTGTAACGAACGTTCTAGTTGGCAAAATTACTTTCTTTATAAAGGTATCAGAATCGACAGTCGGCTCGGTAAAAAGCTCGCTACGCTCGTGAGAATGCTCGCCAAAACGCTCTCGTTTGTTTTACTATAATGTAACATTCACACTGCTCAAGTTTATCAGCACCTTTATATTAATGGAATTGGGGCATGCTCGACCACACAAGTGTTTCCACACAACAGCTAGACGTATAGACTCCTTACAAAGACCACATCTCTTACAAAGGTTTCATTGTGTTTGCTTTGAAAATATTATTTTCGGCGATCCCTTACATAGATTGTAGTTAACACGTAGGGGAAGGAAAATAAGGTTTTCGGGTCTCAATGTGACAAAATACCATATTTTTCGTGACCCTACTATTGGTCTGTTTCTACTTATGTTTATAGGTTATATATAACCGTATAATATAATTTATTTCGGGTCCAAGAAATCCGTCTAACTTCCCGGAAAAGGTCACAGCTAAGAGTTTTCCACGTTTTCATGTCATCCTAGTTGCGAACTGCAAGCAAAGTCGTAAGCTAAACTAGTTTTACACAAAAGAGTCATAAACTTCGTGCCTATGAAAGAACAAACATTCAAAAGAATTTGTATCCGTCTCGCCGTGAAGATTATTCTTTTGAAAAAAAAAACGTGGCTTCGAGCGTTTAGTAAAAAAATATAAGTATTTTCTTGTGAAAACGCGGAGCTACGGAACCATTTAACGCTTCGGTGCAATTTCCTTTGAGCGTGAGCGTTTTGCCTTCGTGTTCTCATTTAAACAACATATTGGTGCATTGTTGGAGCCCTTCATACATCCAATATTAATAAATTGTGTAAAACCTAATATTATTATATTAAACGCATTAACGCATGCGTAGCGAATTTCAAAGATTTTCTTTGGAAAGGAAAAATTCGATCCGCGGAAGGACAAATTCGCCGCGGCGGATAAGATCCCCGGTGGCTCGGTTGGAAATGAGCGTCGGATGTACTGAATCCGAAGGTCGTGGGTTCGAATCCTACCCGCGGATCGAATTTTTCCTTTCCAAAGAAAATCTTTGTGTAAAACCTGTTCGCAAATACGTCTAGTCATCGATAAATCGTGTGTCGAACTCCACTTTGTATCGAGAAACATTAATAAAGCTTATAAAATTGACGGCGCGGAAAATGGGATTAATATTATGCCTGGAAAACTATTTTTCCCTTTTTCGGTCATATTTGACCGATTATGTAATCGAGTTTTGAAAACATAATAATGAATATGGGCTGATATTTCAACTGTCAAACCGCCATTTATATTCCTCAGATAAAAGTTTCTGACTATTGAAAAATTAGCCCTTATTTAAATAACTAGTTTCTGACCTTGACTTCGTCTGCGGAAAATATTGGCACACCGCTTCGGATCCCATTTTCCGACCGCTATTTATTTTTGCTAGACAAAATTGTGATAGGCACAGTCTGAACTTATGACCGATGATTGATGGCAGTTTAAAGGCTCGTACCCCCTTTTATATGGGACTGAGACATAGTTGGCGAAATATAGATACATTAGGCACACCTGTGTCTAACTTTTTTGGGAATAGGGTAGTTTTCAGGGTCAAAATAATTACATTCTATTTAGTCCATATTTTAGATTCTAAAAAAATATTGGACACGTTTTTTTTTATTTTTTCGATTAAACAAAAAAGAACAAAGATAATAGCCTATTTAAGTTACCTGTGACGTCACTCTGCGCGAAAAATGTCACGCATCGTGACGTCACACGTAACTTTAATAGGCTATATCTTTGTCATTTTTGGTCTAATTTACAAATAAAAAAAATACGTGTCCCTTATTTTTGAATAATCTAAAAGACGGGCTTATTACATTTTTTTAGGCAACTAGCCTATTACAGGCGCGAAGGAGAAAAATCGAGTACCTATCATTTACTTTTAATGATGAAATTCTCTCTTCATCTTTTCAGTACGAATTCATGAGAAGAAAACTTGCTCTGTTCAACCGGACGGAGGCAACAAAGTTAAACTTTCTTTCAAAACTTTATCTGAGTATGTTATAGAGACTTCGACTGAAGAAAATATTACTAGGGAGTTATGACTTGGCGAAGATTGTTTGAAAGAGACAGATGATGCCAGACGTCCCTCGTATGCAGGTCCCGAGGGAGATAGAAAGTCTATTGAGGTTTATTTTATTTTATGTATTTGTCCAGATTCTGACCAGACGAACGTTTCTTGTCGCTTGAAAGGTGCAAAGTTTAAAGTTCTACGAAAGGAAATAATTGTCTATCTCGGTTGCAATCCTGATTTCGATTTTATTGAATGTAACCAATCAATGACGAATTTGTCAATCTGTGTGTCTGAAAGAAAAAATCAGAAGCAGCCTTCAAAGAAAACGGAGCATTATTTTTATTGAAAAAGAATATTAAATTTGAGTTATTAGCCGCACTGAATTTTTGCAACTTCCAAAAGGCATCATGAGTCCTAAGCTAGTTATTTTTTAACTTTTATTATGTTAAGCTGTCCTATGTAACTGAAATTAAGAAAGATCCTATAGATAAAATTTTCTGGAAAAAGATCAGATTTCTACAGAAATAAAATACAGCATCAAAAACGAGCTACACAATACCCCGAAGCCAAAATTAATTAAACACATTGTTTCAATCAAGTTCTGAGAAATGAGGTAAAAATAAGACTTTGTAGAAGAGATGACACATCTTTGTAATGAACAAATGACCGTCGGCAATAAGATAACGAGCGACCGTCAGTGATCTGTACCTAATACCTACGTACAAGCTATACAGTCCTAGTACAACCTGACCTCTCGTTTTTCAAACTAGCGATTTGCTCCTGATTCGTATGACTTTTTTTACAAAATAATACGGTTTATTATCACTTTGGAAAACTTGGGGAGGCCTTTGCCCAGCAGTGGGACAGTGTGGGCTAAAAACATTGGCGTGTTTCAACCACTGTAAAAAAAAGGCATCTTTGTGTCATATTTCCTTGAATTACTCGAGTCTTGACTAGATTTTAATCGAGATCTTTTAAAATATCGATATCGGTCTATTCCAAAGACGAAGGGTAGAAAAGACCTTTTTTTGTCATTGGTATAAAAACTGCACCTGTGCTATGACGCACACACTTGAGCTCTAAATAAATAAAAGGACAGGTGGCGGCGCGGCGCGGCGCCGATAACTAATCTCCGCAGAGATTGAACGTTGACTTAAAATCAGTTACGAGATCGAACGTAGAACAAACGTAGGAATAAAGTTTTCTTTGCTCTTTTCATTTTTCCATCATTCAGTAAGTAAAGGACTTTACTCATGGCTCGACACGATATCGAATTGCATCGAGTGACGATATCGGTCAGATATCACACAAATGTCCTGCCGAAATGTATAATTATGGACAATCGCTAGTGTTTGCTAATGGTGTCGTACGGATCGACGATATCGCTCATAGATCTCCTCGATATCCTAATGACAATGCACATGATTCTCTTTTCAAAATTCGATTGCGCAACTACTCGTCACGTCCGACATCTTTTGTCTTTGGTTTGCAGCGCCTTTATGTCGTAGTAGTAAGGTGGATTTTTGAAGTGCACGGTCGAATTGCATCGCATCACTCCGCAATCGACTCGATATCGCACGAATCGCGTTGTGTCGCATCGCGTCAATATTAAAGTCCGTAAGTTACCAAATTCAACATCATTATTTCACAAAGAGCCGTTTGTCAAATCTCTCAACTTAAAAACCTTCACTGCACCTGCTCAAATCGATCTCTCGATAAGTACGAACATTAAAATATAAGTACTAGGAGTACATGAAAGCAAAGGCTTTTATCAAAGTGACTTTATGCTCTAAAAATGTCACAAACGTATGCAGAGAGGCAATTGTTAAACTTTTGAATGGCCTTTCGATTCGACTATGAACAAAGGAACTTCTACTTTGTGAGGGTATTATTAAATTCGAGGTTTACTCTAGAACCGAAATGTGACTAGGACAATAGGAGGACTAAAGAGATTGCCCTCCATTATTTTCAACTGGATTGTGAAGGTCAGATAGCTGCTCCATTTAAAATACTGGTATTCAGACTAATTCAGAGACCAGGCATTTGGTTAGCCTGGAAGAAGACCCTACATGGTTGGCTAGGAAGAATGATGAAAAAGGCTGACTACAATAAGTTTTTTTAAACTGGTTTTGGACTGGTTTGGATTAAATAAGGAATTCTGGATATTGTTGAATGTGGTATACCTACATCACACCTACATGTATTTTCACTCCTTTATTCTCTGAAAATAAAGTTAGCTGTAGATAAAATAAACTATAATCAGTTCTTAAATATAGACTGCCTAATATTATTTTCTGCTAAGTTTTGCCTTCGACTTGGTTCGCGTAGAATTCAGAACTTATTTGTATAATTATACGTATTTATTATTTGTATAGACAGATAAAGACAGCACTTTGTTTGTTATCGTCTCCTATTAGATATTCTGAGTGTAAAGCCTTGAGGGCCTCAACGTAATACCAGGGTATCATAGACAGAACCCGATTAATGTCGTTGTCACCTCCCTCGATGTTTTTGATAGTCCGGCCTAAGTAACGTGAGGGATTAGACAGAACCCAAATGTCAACGTTACCCTAGATACGAACTAGAATATTTATGGACGGGTATTGAAATGGGTCGCAATGTTTTAAATAATTGAACACTAGAATTGAAAATACAGCTCTGAATATTAAATCTTTAAAGTCTGGTTTAAACTAGAGTGAGTTTGTTGAGAACGTTATCAAATTACCATTTTTGTTTTAGATACCTAAGTTTAATGAGGTCTTTTAGAATATAAAAAATAGGGGTTGGAAAATCTTTGATGAACAGCCAGCCTATTTACCAATACGAGAAATAAAAAAAAAACAAAATCACTAATGACCAACATCCCCCAACATTCGCCTTAATAATGAGCTAGTATACAACTATGTACATGTTCAACGTGTGAAAAATCTTCCCCACCCTCAAAGGCCGACACCATACATCGTTCCTTAGAAGACATTAAGTACCGACGTTTTGCCACCCGTCTGCCCTGACCCTTATCACTTATTGTTACGATCTGCGGAAGATAAACAGCTGATACCTCCTATTGTTTTCTGATTTCCTGGTACATGGAGGCCTTATAGACCCTATAGATAGCGTTTGGATCCATCCATTTGTTATCGTTATCCATTGATAGTGGGGAAAATAACAAAGGTCCCAAAAGCTTGTGTAGACACAACGACGATATAATACTAGACTACGCATGCACGATCTAAGGAACGAAAATTATTCTGCCAACTCGCTGAGGTAATACGTAAGCGAGGGGGACGGGGTACTGCGTTGTGATTGGCTAACTCAAGGTCTGTTCTGTCTCAACGTACGTTTACGGCTCACAGGATTGGTCGAAATGAAACGAATATAAGACTTTTTTGCCTAATGTGTTGGCAGACATCGGTCGCCTGTTATTACGAGTCTAGTATTATATCGTCGTTGTGTAGACATTTTGTCTATATTTGTATTTAGTAAGTTGGTAGACTGTTTGAATATTAGCTATTATTTAATCCGTTCAGAAAGGTCAGGAGAAGAGTTTTGCATTACTTATTGCCAACTTAACTGCCTACCCTGGTGGGAAAAAGGTGAATAAATGTGTATAAGAATACTAACCTACAAAGCTTCTTTACGAAATAAAACTTTTTTCACAAAATCTCATTTAGTGCCTACCTACAAATCAGAAATATGTTAGGCAAACTTGAAACTGGAGTATATAGTCGCTCTCACAAGAAAAATATTCTGCTCACAAGCTCTATAAGCAGTAAAGTCGAGTAGTTTATTGGCAAAAAAGTTTGTCAACATTATTTTCTCTCCGAAAAACGTGCTTTCTTAGAACGTATAAAAGAACTAGATGATAAGGTTTGTACTGTATTATCAACATCTACTTAATATGAAAGCCTAGTACATTTTTATCAAATATTTCGAATAATAGACTAATTAATAATATTATACTGATCAAACAGTCCAATGTAAAAGTAGGTATGTACATAGTTACAACCTGACCATCCTCATTGTCTTTGACCTCTTCAATATGCCCCGTAGCCCTATAGGTCCTACAGGCAAGGTTTAGGCAGGTTTTAATTTTATCATCTTTGACACAAAGCCTCTATCATTTCTTTAGTACTAGTACTTATAAAGAATAACCTTAAATTCTTCTGTGAAATTAATTATTATCGGTTGTTCGTTTCTTCTGTTATAAGTTCTTTAAATCCGGAACCCGCACAGCATTTAGAACAAACTATTAATCACTATTACCAGTAGTGCTAAACTAGGTTACTAGTTCCGAAAGTGCACAGCGTCCCTACAATTGTGACCAAACTTCAAATAACGCTGCTAATTGGTCCTGAGCTCCTAATAAACGTACCAGCTCTAATTGGTCAGCCCTGAGTCGGTGGCAAACATTTGAATGCAGTGCAGATATACTGGCATTCAATCAATTACATTACTAACATTGTTAGTCTAATCCACGGATATTGCAATACCCAGTTACTGGGTTGAGGAGGTCAAATAAGAAGTCGCTGCATGTAAAAGCAAGATTCGTAGGTACTTCCCATTCAAAATTGACTGTTTTGAAAACTTTTCTAAAATGTCTAGCCGTCGTTTCGACATTGTAAGTACACCGCGTACGATTTTCAATCAATGTGCTAATGTTTTGAATATAAAATCAATTTGAAATGAACATTCGACTGTTCGGCTTTCAATATTTGATTACCTCATGATCGATTAATATTTGGTTTGCGTAGGGGACTTGCGAAAGTGCCTGTGAGCGTCAATTTGCAGAATAAACATTTTGAATGTTATTTGTCTATGCCTATTGTCTGTCTAGTACCACGTCCGTAGATATGAATGAAAATTGAAATTGGAACTTATAACATTTTTGTTGCTGCCAGACACGATGAATATCTGATAAAACCTAAGCGCCTGGTACTTCAGAGCCCTATGTCAATGTTTTCTTAATACGAGTATAATATAGTAATAATAATATATAATAATATATAATATATAATATAGTATATATAATATAATTATATATAAGATATTATCTTGCCAAGGGCCTACATCTTATCGATTTCCAAACTAAAACTTGTTGTGAAAATAATGATGGTTTTGTGGTCTTGAGGTTACGCTGTTGAATAAAACGCATCTCTTTAGAAGTCTAGGCTCCTAGTACTTTTTTTGAACTGGTGTCCAAGTAGGTAGGTATGATTAATTAATGGTGATTATTTAAAAATTTAATTGGCACTTCGTTTTTTTTCCTTTAGGGCTGATTTTTCAATAGCCAGTTAACCTCTAACTGAGGAATTAAAATAACGGATTGACATATTTTTTATAGATAAGATGTGAAACCACCATTTTCATTCCTCAGTTAGAGGTTATCTGGCTATTGAAAAATCAGCCCTTAGGACTGTGACACCAGTAATATAGCATATGCTTACTTTTCTTTTGGAGCACACCGAATAGTCAGTTTCTTCAATAATTCTGATAGTTTATCTAATCATTTACAGAAAACGGCTTCAGTTCCATAATCATATACCTCGAACCCGATCAATAAACAAAGAAACCTGCTTATTTAGTAACAAAACGTAGTTCATAATGGCGTAATTAAAATCGATGATATTTAATATACCGAACGTAACCCACGTTTAATATTCAGGACGTTTAGCCACATTATCTAATCCCAAGGGATAAAATAGAGCACAGATAAAAGTTGAATTTATAATTATTTTAATTATGAACACGTATTATCAAGGCGATCTGAATTCAAAATGTGTTTGAGGGGTACATATTTGAATATCGAAGATTAAAATATCTACGCTTAAAATATCGATGTTCAAAATATCGAAAATGAAAATATCGAATGACCATAAAATCGAAAATTAAAATATCGAAAGTTTAAAATATCGAATGATTAAATGATCTACGTCCAATATATCTAAAATCTAAATATCTACAAAAGTTACATCGAAAGATCTAAATATCGAAATACAGATTATCGAATGTCCTAACAAGGTAACTCGACGGAGCCCCGCTTCGCGGGGCTCCTATTTCTGTTTGCAAGGTTTAAAGTAACCTAACACGAAGAGAATGGCGGGGTCTGAAAGACCCCGCCATCCTCTTCGAACCTAACCTGTCCGAGTCGGGGTGCCCCAAGTTTCGAGCTCGCTTCGCTCGCTCTTGCATCCGAAGTCCGTCTAGCTACCTTGTTGGGTAGTAATCAGTAACTTGACTAAGGACGCAAGAGCGAGCGAAGCGAGCTCGGGACTTGGGGCACCCCGACTCGGACAGGTTAGGTTCGAAGAGGATGGCGGGGTCTTTCAGACCCCGCCATCCTCTTCATGTTAGGTTACTTCACACTCTTCTACCGTCCACATACTTTGGTAGGTGGTTATCAGCAATTTGACTAAGGATGCAAAAGCGAGTCCGACTTTTTATCCGGGACTTAGGGCACCCCGACTTGGACAGGTCAGGTACGAAGAGGATGGCGGGTACTGAAAGACCCCGCCATCGCCAAGATATTTCAACTAGTAGGTATTTTTAACGTAGATATTATGAACTGCGATGTATTAAACGTTGATATTTTGAATTTCGACATAACGTCTTTCGATATTTTGAATCATTCGACATTTAAATCAGTCGACATTTTAATTTTCGACGTTTTAAGCGTAGATGTAACATTTTTCGATATTTTGTTACAATCGATATTTTAATTTTCGATATTCTGAACATCGATTTTTTAAGCGTAGATATTTTAATCTTCGATATTCAAATATGTACCCGTGTTTGAGAGATAATACTTGGAAAAGATGGTTGGTATACGAAAATCTTAAAATTTGGTTGATTTTAGTTGCTAAAGAGAGATAATGGAATAAACTGTTTGAAGTTTGAAGACTTATCTAGTTAATTAACACTATCAGTTTATCATTTTCTGTATAATTTGTAAACCTATGTCCTAACCAAAGTCTTATCTCATTACCGTAACCCCGGAACATAAAGGGTTATTGAACGACACCGTGGATTTTAGTCAGTACAAGTCTGACAGTCCCTTCCGCCCTGCCCGGGGTGGGAGGAAAAAAAAATGTCCTAACCAAACCGATTGATTGACTGTGCGAAAGCGTCGCACTTAGTATTCCGATAGTCTATCAAACTTGTACTTAAATGATTTTTCAATTGCCTTTTAGCTCGCTGGGAAACCGTGTTCCTGGAACGTCCAGGAACCCCGTTACCCGGCGGGCTTTAGCCCTTTAAGGGAGGCCTAATTGCTGCCAGCTCTTTGAAGCGCGTCTGGAACAGGGGTCCATGATCGGACGGCGAGTTAAACCCCTTCTACACGATCAGACCCGACCGCCCGACAGAGATGACCTTGGTCTGGTGGGTGTGAAAACCTACCGTGTAGACGTTGGTCGGGCGGGCGACCAATAAGGGCGGGGTCCATCGACCTTTGGATGACCTTGGTCGGGAGCGCATCCGTCCCGACAGGCTGCGTCCGCGGTCGGACCCAACCGTTAGCCGACAGCGTTCGACGGGACGAGACGGTTGGGTACTGTTGACACGACCAAGGTCACCTCTGTCGGCGGTCAGGTCAGGTCTGATTGTGTAGAAGGGGTTTTACCCATCACTCGCGTACTTGTACGCAAACCCACGCGAAAAAATATGGTAAAGAGATTCTTCATAAAAAAGAAAATCTTGGCGTCAATTCTTCGATTCGATGGTGATTATTAATATCATGTAAACCTGGTACCTAGATAGGAAGGATCTGCAATCTAGACTTATCGGATAACTGGTTTATCTGTCTGCGTTCCATCCTAACTAACTTAGGTGCCTACATCGCGTTTTTTGCTTTATGATTCAGAATATCGGCATTTGTAACGAAGATTGAGAGAGATCGTGCGATGCTGAGGTATTTCTAAAATATGTTTGAACATTTTTTGGTAGAATTTTTTTTACACATCTTCAGTTGACGAGTAGAAAATGGTGCATTGTTATCCAAGGGGTGAAAGTCGAGAATGGCTGGACCGATTTGGCTAATTTTGATTTGAATTGTTTTTGGAAGTCCAGGGAAAATTTTAAAAATATTATGAGGCGTTTCGAGGTTTCCCAAGTCAGCTAGTAATTGTAATTAATGGCATTTTGTCTCATTTTCTACTACTCATTAATTGTTAAATCACTTATTTTTTCTTTCTTTTTTTTTACTTATTTGTGATCTGGTGATCTATTTACCTATGTGTCAAATCTATGAAAAAAGCGCCAATTATCAGTTGCAAGACAATTAAATAATTAAAAGAAAAAAAAAAACGCGCTAAAAATTTTAATCCAAATAAAATCACCAATTCACCTTTGTGTTCACTATAAACTTCGTTCTAAAACGTCACCTGACTGGCCGACCCGTTACAAAGGATGTTCGCTAGTCCATGCTTGTCACCTACAAACTCCATGTAACATGACACAAGAACACAGCTACCCTTTGGAATATCAAGCGAGCGTGACAAGAAATTCTGAGACAAGTCTAGAGACCAGTTTCAGTCTTACAGGGGGTCTAAAATGGCAACTTTAAGCAATTCTTCTAAAATTCTTGAGTTCCCATTAAAATTGTAAGCATTTCTTCTAAAA
The DNA here is from genome assembly GCA_036375495.1 of Agrotis segetum. NCBI lineage: Eukaryota > Metazoa > Arthropoda > Insecta > Lepidoptera > Noctuidae > Agrotis > Agrotis segetum. Next base: position 2,109,329 of record JAQSVV010000087.1, read on the forward strand.
TTAATACTTTCCATCAAAATTATTAGCATCTCTCTTCTAATATTTGTAATAAGGTTGCGCAGAGGTAAAATTTTGTTCAATTTATTTTATATCTGTACAGTGTACCTACATAGATTTGTAGAGTCGTAGCATGGACTGAACGTGAACAATAGCTGTTAAAATTGTTTTTCTTTTTATACCATAAACAGAGAAAAACAATTGTGGAACCCTATATCTCTTTTTTTAAAGAAAATCAATGTCGTGCAGGAAAGATATTATACAAAATTATAAGATTTTTTTAGAGAATAAGGAATTTTGTTTGACATCTAGGGAAAGTTCAGCCCATTCTATAAAGTAAGTATATTTTGTGAACCATACGATTTCCCATACAAAACTGTCAAACAGATGATTTGTGTGATATTTATCGAATTTTTTGCGATTTTTGACGACAATTTTTGTATGATTCATATTATGATATTGCTGAACTGGCCTTTTTAGACCCTTTAACATAGTTTTAGGCACTCTGTAGAGATTCTGCTTCGATGGTACTTGTGAAGGACGTCTATGAATATTTTGTGAGTAAATGATGATGAACACTAATTTACATTTAAAATAGATTAAAGGATTGAGAGTTAGGTCCCGACGGCTTTTAGAGTCCTATGGATAATTAAGAGTTCTTTAGTAAATAATAATATTACAACAACAGTTACTAGGAGCACATCGATCCCAAGGAGGTTCTTGTTAAACCAAACCTCCTATTTATCATCTTATCTTCTACGTTTGTCTATGATAATGTGGCTCGATTCGTAAGTACAAGTTTCGTAGCAATTAAATTCTATTTTCGTTTCCCCAACAGCATTCAAATTTCAAATTAGTGTTTTCGTGACTTGCGTGTCGCGGTTATCAATTAGCAGTCAAACTTCTTGTTAATCACGTTTAAACTTTGAAAGTAAAACAGTTTAATTTGTAACAATCACATACAACACACATGCAATATAATAATATCATCGTTGACATTACAAGCAATGCCGGTTGGTGAATGTCGCATGTCTTCGAATTTTTAGTTCTAGGATATGCCGGTTTCCTCTCGTTTTCCTTCACCGTTTTGAGAGCAGTGGTGATGAAATAAATTACACAAAGAAATGCGCCTGGCGGAGTTCGAACCCCACGACCTACAACTCGTAAGTATTCTAGTTTCATTGTTTCCTTTTGATTTTCTTTCATTATTTTGTCTTTTTTTGTTTTAATTTTGTTGTTCTGTCCTGTGTGTGAATAATAAATACTTTTTCTTTCTTTCTTTTCTTTATTAGTAAAGCCGAATGGCGAATAAATGGTTCTATTCTATTTTATTAATTTAAACTGTAAAAATCTGCAACGACATAAATCACAAATAAACCGCATCTGCGATGTGGTTGTGATTGGTGTGAATGAACGCTCGAAATGCACAATAAAGATGTTTAAACAAGTCGTAAATAAGCGTGTCCCTATTAACGATACCACACGATAGGTCTAGTCTAGAACGACTATACTTAGCACTAGAATATTGACAAATTGCTCGCCTACCCACGAGGTGACTACACTTGTAATTTGCGAGGACCAGCTGATAGGATCTTTAGACCTCTCATCTTTATGATATACTAGTACCTAGTCACGATTTCGATGAGGTAGTTTTGAATATAAAAAAATAAGTTACACTTCTCGCTAATAAATGTAGCTGTCTTGAGTGTCTATAGACGAAATCATTTCAAAAATCAGTACTGTATTTTATCCATTACAAACAAACACAATATTTGTCTAATCTTTTCATAAATGCTAATTACATACACCTGATTTTATCTATAATATGAATATAGTTTTATCTATCTAGGTGCCTTAACCCTTCCACTTGACGTAACCCTTTGGTCGGCTAAACTGCTAAAGGATAGGTGGACCCCATAGCAAAGAAGGGTTGACCTATTTTTGTGTAAATAAATGAATACTGCATACTATAGTAAAAGTAGAGAATAAATAAGAGAAAAAGAATGGAAAGTAAAAAACTTATATTTTGATTTTCCTTATTTATTACAGACTAGTTGCTTTCCGCGGTTTCACTCGCCCTTCTATGAGATTCACATGATTGATGGCTAAATGCGAAACTACGAGGAGAAGCGAAAAATGTCGAAAGCAGTCTCGAGGCCTTTGGGATTTTGATGAAAGAAAAATTGCATCATTGCGTTTTAAAAAAAAACAGAATCGAAATCCTTAGATTTTGAAAAAAAAAACCACTTTGTTGGGAAATTCACCCTGTTTCGTTTACGACGTGCTCAAAAATCTGCTTAACCATTATGACGTGAAAACGAAATATAAACACAAAAAAAAGCAGCGTCTGCTGGATAAGCACTCCAGAAGGCTACCGTAACTCACACTCAGAAGCTGAATCTTCTATCGGAACTATATTTACTGGGTGTAAGGGACAGCCCTCCACAAATTTTCAGGGCTTGCTCAGTGGACGAAACTGAACAATCTTCCACATTTTTATTTTTCAGGAAAAAAAAAATTGGCCTCTCCATACAAACTGTTCAATCAAGTTTATAATTTTGTATGGTGAATCCGACGTTTTTTTAGTTTCCTGATGTGTGGAAGTTTGTTCAGTTTAGTCTAACTGAGCAAGCCTTGAAAGTTTGTGGAGGGCTGTCCCTTACACCCTGTATATTCTATTCCTTTGAACGTTTTACGGTATTTTTTTAAACTATCACGGTTTGCTTGTAAACTTAAATTTCACTTACGGGATATATCCCGTAACTCAAAGAAATGGTTAATCACGGATGATATCCCGTAAGTGACATTTTAAGTTTTCCGGTAGTTCCAAATCACTATTGATCTATCCATAAAAAATATTTTAGAAAATACCCGCTGACCATGGCCTGGCAAACTATGTTCCTCCTCAGAATCACCATTATTTACTCACCTTGTAAACCGTGCCTGGACTTTCAAAAGTAATTCAAAACAAAAATTAGCCAAATCGGTCCAGCCGTTTTCGAGTTTTAACGAGACTAACGAACAACAGTTGATTTTTATATTATAGAAGATAGATTTCCGTGAACAGATAACATTTCCGAAATAAAACACAGTCAAGTTTTATTTAGAAGTGAATGGAAATAATTTATACCTACCCACTTTACATTGAGTTTCAATGGAAGTTTCTCTGATGAATAATTTATAACAGACTCCCTCGTACTTCGAAGTTCGAACTCACATCCACGCACTCGCATCTTTACAAGATAACTTTTGAACACTGACTTTTTATCAAAAAGAGTACGTATACGAATTGATATCCTAATTAAAATACGCATCGCAAAGTTTATAGCTTTTTGTTGTTAAAAGAAATAGGGAAGTTTACTGCATAAATAAATTCAAAATTTGTTTAGTCATTCATCCCCCTTATTAATAAAAACGAGAAGTAAAGTTGCGCCAAGGTTAATCCTTAAAAATATATGGTTAATCCGAAGATCACCCTAGGTGTAACTTTACACCACGTTTATTACTAAGGGGGTTAGAGTATTAAAAAATTATGCCGAGGTATTTTTTTTTTTCTGTGTCCCACGCGCGCCTCAAAGAGCGTCAGCATAATGACGGGGCCCCCTCTCAGAGGGCCAAAGCCTGCCGGGGTCGCGGGATTATTTCCTTACCGTGACCCCGGAACAGAAAGGGCTATTGAAGGACACCGTGGATTTTAGTCAGTAGAAGTCTAACAGTCCCTCCCGCCCTGCCCGGGGTTGGAGGACTCATTTAATGATTTTACCACGCTAAATATACTGGACTAAAAATAATAGTTGAGTAAAATAACCTATTGGAATAGAATAGAATTTTATTGGTCTTCAAGATGTAAAGGACATTATACAAACTTTTACCAAATAATTCCAGACCCACAGAATAAAATTTCTTAATCTGCTAAAAAAAACAAAGTTGTAACATAGCAGGAACAACAATCAGTTGTGATAAATATTTTTTAAAGGTCCGAAACTAAATGGAGGTTTTTATATGTTTTCATGATAACTTCGTGGCGTGGTCCGATTTCAAAAGGTTTTATTTAAAAAATCAATTTGTCATTGGAGCTTGAAAAAAAAGATGTTGTATACGTCTAAATACCTACCCTTTTAAAGGCATCCCTTAGGACACTTTTACGATTACCTTATCCATTCTTTTTTCGACAGAATCACTCTCAAATCCCACCTGAGCAAATCCGCTGACAGACAATAGTCTGGTGTAATAAACTTAAGTTTTTTACGACTCTATCAAGAAGCGACTGTATCAAAGTAGACGTTCTTAAGATTAAGCCTTCCTCAAGGGAGACCGAATAGAATATTATATTCCTTTGTTACTTTAGTTTGGAGAGATCTGTTGTAAACTCAAAGAATGTTTAGACTAGCTTATACCTACGGCGTCGACCGCGTAGAGTTCTGTCAGAAAAACTGAGACCGGTCTGTGAGAAAAACTGTACAGTTAGTTCGATTTTTCTCATACACACTTGTCGATTTATCGTTGCAGTTTGAACTGTATCGACTAATCGTAAAGATTTATCGTAAGGTGTAGCAGCCATAATAATCATGTTGACAATATTGATAAATTGCAAAACTAATTAGTACATCGGTAAAGCTATTGTCAAACAGACAGGCGAAGCGAATACGATCCAAAGCGCTTTTAATTTGTATTGTATGGAATTGTTTGAATCCAGTCACATTGAAAACCGAAAGCGATCCGATAGTCTATGTGACTGGCTTCAAACGATTCCACACATAACAAACAAAAACGCTTCGCTTCGCGTTCGCCTCGCCTGTCTGTTTGACAATAGCTTTAAAGTTAACAAGGAATTTTTTAATTAATTAATGGAAACGTATTTTTTCACAAGTTTAATCACTATTATTTTTCACAAGATAACTTACAAAGATGAAGCAAGAAAAAAATGATTATGACTTATTGCCAATTTTAAAAGTCGCGTGTTATGGTTTAATTACGAAAAGAAAAATATGAGCCAAGTATTTTTTGATTACTTATCTATCTATCTGAAGAAATGATCAATTTTTTTCAATCAAATATTGTAAGAAATCAAAGATTTCACAAAATCAAGACGAGAACATCATAAATGTAAGCTTATACTGTACCAAGTCTCATTATCTAACCCCAAGATCTAATCCTATAATAAAACCAACCTTATGTTTCAATAAACTAGTACCTTATTTAATCGTCCTCTCATTTTATTGATAACTAGCACTTTGCCCGCGACTTCGTCTGCGCGTGTTTCTAACTTCAAACTAAGTGAATTTAATACCCGGTCACCCTTGTTATAGGATACATTTGGAAAATTAAAAATGTTCTAGTCCTGATTTTCCCATGTTCACCCCGTTAGGGGTTAATTTAAAAATATATTATGTACGTATCCTTTATTCGATTGAGTAATTTATGCCCAGTTTAGAATTTATCGGAGCAAGCAGTAAATCCTTCCCTTAAAACTTAATTAACCCTTTTCAAAATTTAGGGGGTGATTTTCGAAAAACCCAAAAATGGAGGGTAGTTTTGAAAAAAGAATAGTGTCCATGTTTTTTAATTACTTATACTCACATTCATACCAAGTTTCAAGTTTATAAACCCAAAGAATAAGATTTTGAATACAAAGGTTTTCACCCCTTTTCACCCCCTTAGAGGTAGATTTTCGCAAAATCCTTTCTTAATGCTTACTTACATTATAAACTGCAACTATCATCCAAAATTCAGGTTTCTACGTTTAGTGGTTTAATATCCTCCGCTTAAAATTTGAATACCCCTTTTCACCAACTTGGGGGGTGATTTTCGAAAAATCCAAAAACACGTGTTTGATTAATTCTTATCTAGTATATAAATACTGATTTTCAAATTCATCAGCTCACGCGTTATGATTTTTCCATACAAACTTTAACAACCCCTAGATTACCAATGGAGGGTAGTTTTAAAAAAATAATGGTGCTAATCTTATTTTTATTTACTTGTGTTCTCATTCGTTGTAAGTTTCAAGTTTAAAAACCCAAGGAATAAGATTTTTCATACAAACGTTTTCACCCCTTTTCACCCCCTTAGAGGAGGATTTTCGCAAAATCCCGTCTTATTGCCAATCTACATGGTAGACTGCAAATGCTGTCCAAAATTCAAGTTTCTGCGTTTAGCGGTTTCGGCTGTAGTCGTGTCAAAAGAAAAACCCTTGTTCTTTTATATATATAGATGATGATAAACATAGTTTATTTATTGCCTCAATCGAATACACAATAAATATTGGTACTGTGATTATCAACGTATTTGTCAATCTATAAAATAAATATTGTATCAATTATTAATAAATAAGTCATCTCTTACGCCATTTTTCAAAGATATAAAACTCTCTTTTATTCTTGAGTTGTTTTATTGAATATGCAATATAAATAAAGGTATTTTTCTCCAACATAATCTGTTCTAAGTATGGAAACGCCCAATATTCCTCATTGTATGTTTCTAACCGACTCAACAACTTATCTAGATTTCGATAACAGCGCCACCTAACGGGACCAACTAAAGCTAATCTAGCTAAGGGCCAAAAATATCATCAAAATCGATTAAGCCGTACACGAGGTGAAAAAACACGCACACACTAACACCCGATTTTTAGGGTTCCGTAGTCAACAAGGAACCCTTATAGTTTCGCCATGTCCGTCCGTCCGTCCGTCCGTCCGTCCGTCCGTCCGTCCGTCCGTCTGTCCGCAGTTTAGCTCAGAGACGCACAGTACTAGAGAGCTGTAATTTGGTGTAAATATACGGATTTGTTGTGCCAAAAAAGTGGTAAAATAAAATCTCGTAAAATATTTTTTTTTAGGGTACCTCCAGTACTTACACGTAAAGTGAGGATTTCTTTTTTCTCGCGTACCCCTTAGTGTGGGGTATCATTAAATAGGTCTTTAAAAAATATTGAGAGTTTCCATTAACAATTTTTTGATAAAAAAATTCGTTTATGAAATATTAAGCTTTAAAGTGCTAAATTTTGCTCGACTCGAGTGTCCCCCCCCTCTACCAGCTAAACGGTTATGTTTGGGGGTGTGAAAAAATTCACAACAGTAGTATATATAACGAATTTTAAAAGAAAATTATCATGACTAAGTAGGCTTTACAACTTTACGAGTAATAGCCGACCAACTTGAAAAAAAGCCAATCTTAAAATTGTACTTGGATAAAATTTTTCTTAAACAAAATGTATTGGAGAAACAATAAATCAACTGCAAATGTAAGTTTGTCAACTTTATTTTTACAGCTTTAATATGTATGTTTTTACGGTATGTTTTTTGGGGATATGTAGGTTTTTATCGTCAACTATTTTTAACTAACTTCAAAACAGGAGAAGGTTCTAAATTCGTCGTAATCATTTATTTATGTATTTTCCCCGATTTCTCTAAGACTCCTGGACCGATTTTGAAAATTCTTCTTTTTAAAATTAAATTCAGCGAATCAGTTTAGTTAGTTCGCATAAGTATTTTGATGGGCAACTACGGAACCCTACACTGTGCGTGGCCCGACACGCACTTGGCCGGTTTTTTTTAGTTTCTTAAGTAGATTATAAATATTAATTATAAAAGTAATTAAGGCCTGAAATTATCGTCTGTAAACAATATTTCAGGCTTCAGTGCGACCGCCAGTTTTCCCGGTTATTAAGGGTGAAGCACCCAATTATACGCGTGCGTAGATTGCGAACCGTTATTTAATTTATTTGCGGTGATACCACATTAGTTATCCTAATACAAATTAGGTGCGAAATGTGTCAGCTATATAAATTGAGGATATTAGGAAGATAAATTACTTTGAGTAATTATGTATTTTGACGAAAACCTATGGTGAATTTCGAAAATGGTTCGATAATCTTCTCCCACCTACCAGGCGAGCATAAATGCAAGGACATTTCAAAGTTGATTTTGTATGGTACTAATGGTGAAAGACAACATCGTAAAGAAACCTGGATTTAATGATCTCAAGTCTTCAAGACGCAAAGAGCAACCGGAGTAATAAATGGTTGCTCTTTCTGTAATGAAAATAATTTGTTTGGTCTCCAGTGTGGAACAGTTAATATCGAAAAAAAGTCGTAGCTATTCGTTTCCCAAAAAGAAAATCAATACTTGGTTGACAAAGTCAAATAATATTTGATGGATGTGGTAAGTAAAAATACATAAATTATGACCAAAGTCAAATATAAAGTAAAACAATACAGGCAAATTGCGTCACTCATAAATTAAAATTCTGCCAAACCATAAAAATTAAGAATTCTCCTGACCAACCGGTATTAAATACTCTCCAATGACTTTTTAAATACACCGCCTAAACTTCAACTTTTTTAATAAGCCGTCCCGACGGAAAACCGTTGGATTAACTACCAAAGTTTAGTCGTAAAACAAGAAAAAAAGGAATCCTTTGATTGTGAGAACATATTCTCTTTGGAGAATTATGAATATTAAACTGCACTTACCTGAATGCCGCTGCCGATCGTCCTCGAAATTAAAAAGTAAAAATAAAAAAGAACACTTTTTTTTTATTAAATATGGAGATGAAAGTTCGGAAAAACGGTGAGCGCGCGCGAAGCGTCCGTTGGGCCCTGCGGACTGGCGTAGACTGAACGTTTTGGGAAGTCGGAGGGTTGTTTCAACCCCCCAATGCAGCGCGTCTGCATGTACGTACTCTTCGCACTGTGGCAATAAAGACCTATTCGTCTAATTTCCGTCGCAGTTTTGACCTTCTTCGTCTTGATTCGGATCGTTTTAGTTATTTAGTAGATTGGTATTACTCTCTTCAAATTCCTACTTATTCTTCTCTGCTATAAGGTGTATTTTCGTTTGTTTGTCACTTATGTGTCATATATGCGGCCAGCGCTGATTCACTGGGGTCTTTTGGGGTCTAGCATTTTGCACTGAGGTATTGTTAATGGTAAATTGTGTATTTCTATGTATTGAGAGTAACACTCGTCGTTTGGGAATAATGCGATTACGTTTATAATGACGGTTTTATTAGAGGTAAGTATGTAAATAATGTTTTCATAAGTGGGTGTCGCACAGTCCCCGCCAAATAAGTCTGGAATAAAGGTCATTGATCCTAATAATGCATCGTTCGAATTTCAAAATAAAATATAAGATCAAGATGGCCTCTTACCACGATACGTTGCTTTTGGTTGTTCTACGACATTTTCTTTACATTTTTTCGAATGGTTTTGAAATATTGCAATATATAGGTAGACAGGGGTCAACGTATTTTATTACACACTTATCTGGCGGAAACTATAACGTGAAATGTAAAAATTTTCGAGAAAATAGTTTTTATATAGATACCTATTTGTATAAACGTCAAACATAGCAATAATTATAGGCTTTTCTCGTTCATGTAACCCTAGTGTTACAGGTTGAGAATAATACGTATTTATTCGGTACCTACTTAGGTAACTGTTTTGAATAAGTGCCTACAAATAGAAGGTTTATAATAAACAACCTTGCCTGTTGTTAGCTAGTGTGTTTATGTAAGTAGGTACTTCATTCCGGAATTGTTTCAAATGCTTATACAAGTTCTGTGGAAACTTATTGTTCCGAAAACGTCTACAAAGGTAAACGTGTTTTGTTTCGGCTTTTCTTCTCAGAGTTGCCAAGCTCCTATGAAACACACACATCAAGTTTACAATTATGTACCTAGTTCTAACATACCGGTAATTACTAAATATTTTTAAACTCTATTCTACAAAATATAAAAAATACATAAAAGTGAATCCAAACAAAAATTAAATACCATTTTTTTAAATGTTTCTTTTATTGAAAATTGTAGTTTATTTTTTTATTGTAGAATTGTTTGTAAAAAAGTAAAGAATTTTTTATGCATTCATTGACATTTAAAAACGTCGCACCCTTTCTCTAAATGAAAAAGATCTCTACGGTTTACCTGTTTGGCAGGCTTAGAATTAGGCTGAACATTTGAGAACTTTTTAATTTTTTCCATTTTAAGAACTTGTCCTTTTTCAACACTGTTTTAGGCTATCACGGTTATTAGTCGATTGCGTTACCATTTTGAGAATATTAGAGACCTTCTGCGCCTAAAATCATAATTTTACCTGTAAATTATAATTATCTATCTGTATATTTTTTTTGTTCTATGTACAGACGTCAGCCGGTCAACCTACCCCAATCTACTAATCTTTATTGTGCTAAGGTTGAAAATCGATTAAAGTTTAACAAATTGAGATAGGCTGATGTGCTGGCGTTTGTACAAGTAAGATTATGCGTATTTCCAAAGCCTATACTATTTCAGTCACGAGTCGGACTCTAATCGATTAGCTTTTGTTTTTGCATATTTCTCAACAATACCTAATCTATCTCAGTAAAAAACTTGACTCAAATAGATTAGCTTTTGGTTTTGATATTTTCAAAGAAAATGCACGGACAACATCTAGTACCATTTTAGTCACGCACGAGTCAAACTCTAAAAAAAAGCATGCATTGAAGATTAATGACTAGCTAATATATTGATGGACCGAATTCACCCATAAATTGGTAGAGGTTGCCAGTGACCTAATGTGGTTATCCAGAGATTGCCAATCTCCTGGCAAAAGCTAGTCCGTTATAGCTCAATGGTGGACCCATTTGGGTAGCGTTTCAGACTGATTTCAATGTAGATAGGTATGGTTGGTATGGTTATTGTTAGTATATAGGTCATGCGGTGAATAGATTTTAATTTAATAGTATAAACATATACTCACGCCACGTTTTCTATAAATATTATGTAGACTCTAGCGAAAATCGCCTGTTACAATCTTGTGGAAGATACTTCTAGATTTTTTATAGAAGCTCCACATTAGTGCCGTGAATTCACGCCGCGAATTCTCGCCGTGAATTCTCGGCACAATACCGACACTGATCGGGGAACATGCGTGAACGCGCGTGAACCCCGTGAAAACCATCCACATTCTCGTTCGCGCCTCTTCACGGGGCTTCACGGCACTAATGTGGAGCCGCCATTAAACTTATAGGTACATACTAGGAATTTGTATCTTGATGTTACAAACATTTAAACATATACACAAAAAGCCAGACTCGGAAAAACTACCTTTCCGGTCATACATTTGTTTAATGTGGGAATAGAACCCGCGATAGACAGCGCTGCAGCCAGTTGCTTAGCCACAGCGCTAACCTTTTTTTTGTTTTGACCCTGGGGCTTGACGGGAGGGACTGTCAGACTAGTACTGACTAAATAAAATCCACGGTGATTCTCTTATAGCCCTTTACGTTTCGGGACCACGGTTACTTGATGAGATAGTCTCGCGAAGCCGCGACCCCACGGCGATAACATAGCCGTCTAAAAGATTAGATTTTATGGATTCGCAATATACATAGAAATCGAACATGAGTACTAGGATATAAGAAGTACAAAGGAGTTCTCAAATTACGGTCAGTACCCCATGTTCAAGCTCGTTTGTGACAGCTGACGTGAGCCAATTTTCAGGCTAATTTAAAATATTAAGTACCAAGTTGGTACTAAAACTGGTAATCCAGATAAAGTAGAAATACTTCAGAACGTAATTTATTTCAATTAGACCGTTTTCAGGGCACTTTTAGAATTTATAGCAGTTGAACATTTAAGTTAGTTACGCATACCTAAGTGTAGATAGGTAGGTAGATATCTGCTAAATAAAAGTGTTCTGTATTATGTATGTAATTTAAATTATAACGAAGACGATGACTATTGAAAATTAATCGAAAATCCATATTATGTTCAACATAATGTGATTTTTTATGGATATCCCCATATTTTCAGTAACTCGGAGTGATCTTTATATACCCATCAGGTGCTTACATATGTAAATTAAGTGTAACTTCATGGAAAATAAGGAAAAAGAAAAGTCGTCTTTAATAATTATATTAAAGAGAAAGTTTTTTTTCTTGCAGTTTTAGCTGAATAGATTTTGATTAATGTTGTTAGAAAAATAAATAAGACCATGGAGACGATTATAATTTATGATACATATCTTTTCAAATAAAATCTGCACAAGGAATAGAGACATACGGTTCAAAACCTAACGTAGTCGTCATAAGTATACATTTTCATTACCACCGAGAGTTTTACGATTGCATTCGTTTCTGTACTTCAAAATAAATAAAAGACTCTTAAAAATAATAAAATCGAGCGTCAAATATTTAATGAGTGAAAAACGTTGGGTTCTGGGGCTGAAATGTTTTTATAGGATAAAGCCATTACTTCCGCTCGTCTGGCCACTCCACTAAGGGGCTATTTACACTAAGACTTTTTTTAATGACTAGGTAAGTCGCATCTCTATGTAGTTTCTTATAAATGTATAGCGTTACAAAAACATTGAAGTCTTTGTCAAACAGCGAAATGCGATCCGAAGCGTTTGTATTTGTAATGTATGGAATTGTTTGAATCCAGTCACATAGAAAAGCGAAAGCGGTTCGACAGTCTATGTGACTGGCTTCAAACAATTCCATACATTACAAACAAAAACGCTTCGGCAAGCATTTGCTACGCCTGTCAGTTTGACAAAGGCTTAAAGGCGGGAACTAACCGGCGTTCAGAGGCTTAATGTAACATGTTACATAGTAAGCCATCGTAAAGTCAGTCCGGGAAAGAAAACGCAAAAGGAGAAACAATCAGTTCGTTGCTCACTGCGAATTGTATCCACTTGAGGCGCTAACACATCAAGCTACTCCCAATCTATCAAATTTCTTCAAAGGATTTTCTATTTTATTACAATTACAGAAGGTTCTTGTTCAGTTGGGAAAATTTTACTGATTGGGACAGGTTGATGTGATGGCGTTTATTGGTTACGGCCCGTAACTCTGGGTAGAACCCAGCTTCGTATTAAATAAGCGAACCAGTTATGCATTTCTATTTCTTTTGTACCCTTTCACCTCACCTCATCGGTTTATAACATTATAGGTTTATAATGTTCCCACTACTGGGACACAGGCCTCTTCTCTGAGAGAGGGAGTGGGCTGGTAATCCACCACGCGGGCCCAGTGCGGGTTGGTAAATGTCACATGCAGTCTTCGAATTTTTGAAGTGAAAACTTCTTTAGCGGCGTTGTACACTTTTTCTGTAATGGGTAAAAAATTTAAAACTCGCGTCAGGGTCACGTGACCAAAACTCGCGTCAGGGTCACGTGACCCTGATCGAAAATGAGTAAGACGTCATTCAAATTAAAAATAAAACATAGTAACAAAAAAGTTTTCACTTCTACCGGCACTCCTGGAGTGCAACCTTTTTTTGGTTCTAGGACATGCCGGTTTCCTCACGATGTATTCCTTCACCGTTTTGAGAGCAGTGGTGATGAAATAAATTGCACAAAGTAATGCGCCTGGCGGGGTTCGTCGGGACCGATACCACTGGGTCACCTGCACTGTTATTGTTATACCTTTTGCAGAAACCTAATTATTTTATTTAGACGGAGTCCTTACTTCAAATTACTATAACACATCATAATTGCTGTACTGACTGTACCGACTGATGATCGTAGCCCACTGGTTCTAACAAGGTTACTTAACGCAGTTTTAGGCCAACAGCACAACCGGAACCGACGGGAAACGAAAACCGATTGGCGTTCTCCATGAAAGGTAGCCTGCGGGCGACTGACTGCCCCAAGTCAGCCGCCCGCAGGCTACCAGGCTACCAGATACAAGCCCGAGATGGCGGCGCCGTGTCCTGCGTCGCCACTCGAATATGAGCCTGTTAGTGCATGGCCGCACCGGGGAGACGAACCCGGTGATGTAGACGGATCAAGGCCTGCCGGGGAGCGGTGATTACGCAAGTGAACCCGCAACCCCGGCTTAAGGTAATAGAGGACACCGTATGGTTTTTAGTCAGTCAAAATCAAATCATTTATTCTAATTAGGCCATCAAAAAGGCACTTTTGAACGTCGATTATTAAATATAAAGGAAATGGGAAGGGATGGGATTGATTCTTGACTGGCCTGTTGGTCTTGTGGTTAGTGACCCTGACTGCTATGCCGGAGGTCGTGGGTTCGATACCCACCCAGGACAAATGTTTGTGTGATGAGTACGATCATTGGTCCTGTGTCTGGGTGTAATTTATCTATATTATGTATGTATTTAGAAATATAAGTAGGTGTGTTTATCAGTTGTCTAGTACCCATAACACAAGCTCTGCTTAGCTTGGGACTAGATGGCGTTTTGTGATAGTTTTGGATTATTATTTTTATCAAGGCCTGGCGGGGAGCGGTGATTACGCATGTTTTAGGCAGTAGAAGACACCGTGTGGTTTTAGTCAGTCGAGTCTGACATGCCCCTCCGTACACACCCACACGTAACAAAAAAGGCGAACATTACAAAATAACTTTGCAACACTAGCTTGTTTCACTAATGGACTACTTAAACTGTTGTCAATCTCTTGTCCATTTACGAAATCGATTGTTGCTATTTATGTATGGTGATAGACAGATGCGCGTCGTTGAGTCTGACTAATTTTAAACGATGGTAACACTAGTTGATGTGTCTTTTTGGGATGGTTAAATTATTAAATGAGTCCACTAACCCTGGGTTGATCCAACCGCAGTGGAAGACGTCCACGGCGTCGGACGTCGGCAGACGATCTCCGGCCACCATATAGGCGTGGGCATGCGGGCAACGAGTAAAGGGCAACTCGCTGCCCGACCATGGACCATGCCCGGGTTGACGGTGCGTCATGTTCCTTACTTATTTCCTTACGGTGACCCCTTAACATAAAGGGCTATTGAAGGATACCGTGGATTTTAGTCAGTATATGTCTGACAGTCTCTCCCGCCCTGTCCGGGGTGGGAGGACTCATTTGATGATTTTACCACGCTACAAAAAAAAACCCTGTGTTGAGCGTAAGGAACTGTCAGAAACTTAATCATCTGAATGATGATGACAAAAATTCCAACATCCACCCTGTTTCTTCAGTAGCCCTTTGCTTTCCAAGGTCACGGTTTCCTTTGCAGACAGTTCCTCGAGCAGAGCTTTATAAGACAGTTAGATGCACCGACGCTAGCACATCAAGCTATCACAATCTGTCCTGTAATAGATTTTCAACTTTATCACAAAACACGAAGGTTCAATCGGTTAGAAGATCAATCGATTGGAAAAGATTGTCAGATTCGGGTAGATTGATGTGCTGACTTTATAATTAAAGCATGTGTATCTTTAGTTTGTATCACAAATCATGTCTTTTTTTTTCAACCACTTCGTCTTAACCAAATCTTATGAAATATTAAACACATAAATAAAGGTCCCGTAACAAAACAACATAAGTTAGAAATCAAACTGCACTGGAAAAGTAAACACACATGTTTCTTTTAAAGAAAAATGTGAAAATTATTTTCGTGTTCTTTCGTCGCACGGCTCATAATGTCGACTAAAAAACGAAAGTCGTCGTGTAAATAGCCCTTAACACTACAAGTCTCTGTTTTCCAGGTCAACAAGCATCTCACTTAGAAAATAAATTTTCTTAACATTAGAGACTAATTAAACATTTTTTGTTGGTGTTTTTTATTTGAAAGAAAATACTGAAGAGGCCAAATAGCTTGTGTTTTTTTTTTTGATAAAACTGTAGTACAACGTTTACCAAAGTGTGAATGGCTAGCTCGAATATAAAGGTGGGCCCTGAAATGACGAATGATACGTAAGTTATCCGGGATTTTCAGCTAGACAAAATACTGAAAAAAAATTGGAAGTATCCAACTCAAAAAAAAAACAATAAATATGAATCATCATCATCAGCCTATAATGCGCACAATCAAATATGGCAGTAGTACCAACATTCTATAAAATTGTTACTCCAAAAGGGTGAGTCCCGAATTTGGGAGTATTCGTAAATTGCGACACGTTCTAGTCAACTTTGGGAACCACTGCACACACACAATTTTATTAAAGTATCTACATACTTATACTTTAATTACTATCAGTTGACGGTATAACAAATCGAGAGCATTCTGTATATTTAGGCTATGTACGGTTTTTCGTACAAATGACTAGTCATACTAGTACTAGACTAGTACTAATTGACTGAATCTATTTTTCTTCTATGTTATTATCTTTTTTCTCTTCTTTCAATCCTTTTTTCCAATCGGTGCGAGAATTAAATAAATATGAATTGCACTGCGAAGTAACAAGTTTGAAAAAAGTGTCTTTCTTAGAACCTAAAAAGAAACTGATTGTCTAAAATACTTCCAAGGTTATGTAACAACTGAACAAATCTAGCTACTATGTGCTATTTTCTTTTCATTTTCATTGGTTTATCTTTGATATATATTTTTTGCGTCTTCATTATTTTTACTTCACCCACGAACATAAAAACTCATATTTACTTAGTATGATACATTATTTTATTACATTTCAATGATTGTTCTGGCCTTCAGGGGAAAAATAACATGCATGACTGTCAGACGCTTAACCTACAATACTTTCATGTCATCCTGGTAGTTCATTTTAAACTTGTTACCATATAGAAGATAACTTTTCATTTAAAATGAAGTACTACTACTAGTTATTTTAAAATCTGGTTCTTTTATATCAGTTGTGTTCCTTTTGCCAATTCGAAAAATTATGGAAAAGTTTCCTGTACACCACCATAACAGCTGTTCTGAGTCTCCACAGTCGCTCACACAATTAAACTGAGTTTAATCTAGTGATTAAACCCCGAAGGCCTAGCTGACCCTACCAGGGCGGCAGTGACATTAAATCTGTATTAGTCAAGTTTGATTAATAAAGTTCGTTTCTTTAGCGTTTAACGTTTGCCTCAAGTTTTGGGAAGAACGTTAGAAACATACGGTGTGTGAAGGGAGAAAAGGAAGAGGGTCCCACAGACACCTTTTTGTGTAAATGAAATGAAATAAAACTTTGTTTTCACGTTTCAGTAATTCTTTGTTTGTAATTTCGAGTTAGATCTTTTGTTTTACGTTAAAAGCAGGATTGTTAAGGATTTGGATGTTTGTTCTGTGCGAAAGGTTGTTGCTAGAATAAATAAGAGAAACAAGTAAAAAGGTTAATGGGGTCGTGAACCTTGAAGTAGGCTTTTCGTGTTGTCACACATTTGCTCTTGTTACATAGGTAATGTCGCTGCAAAGGTTGAAGGTTGAACGTGATGCTTACGCCTTTTACCTGTGGCTCTAAACACCTTCTACTACTTCTACAAACCTGGTACTTCCAAAGCAGTACCGATACAAAATAACAGTTTGTAGTCTGATCACGTGTTTGATTTATTTATTGATTGGAATTTAAAATGGCTGCTAGTGGATTGCAGTGGGGCTAGCCTATAATTGTGTTTATTTACTATATCTACACAACATTTTATTTATACAACGATATTAAAATTGCTTTTTTTCGGGGCAAAAGCTTTAAAAGTAGAGAAGTAATCAAGATTCAAACACATTGAAAGACTCCTAAGATACTTGAGAAAAAAATACTAACTGTTACTCTGAATTCTTCCACAAATACTTTGTTAATTAGAAAAGGCATCGACCTAAGGGGTCTCTTGTCCCCTATAAATAGTACATTTTGTTCCCCGAAGTTTCCCCCGTTCAAGTACCTACACAAGTTCAACTTAATCTGAATATCTTACGTAATTATGTTTGCCTGGTAAATATGGGTTCGGAGAATCGAAAGACTACCCACGAAATACACACACATGCACCGTGGCATGATAAAGTTAGATAGACGTAAGTCATAGAAAAAAGCGTATTTCGATGACTTTGATTCACATTGATATTAAAATGTGACAACACTAACGATCCATCGTGACTTCGTACTTGTGCATTTGAAAATCAAATGTCACTCAACAATAACGTAGCTCTTTACTGGTGAAAGAATTTTCAAAATCGGTTCAGTAGTTTTAGAGATTAACCTACTGAGCCCGCTGGTAGACAGACTGGTGTGGAGATACAATAATAGTTAGTTTACTTTTGGGTACGGAACCCTAATAATACGGAAAGATAAATTGTGACTTTTGATAGTCTGGAAGACTTAAAAAAACAAAAGCAAACAATCAATATTTCTGGTGTGCTCATTTCTAGGTACTAGGATAACATAGCCTGCTAAGCGCAATAACCTTGGACCACACTCTCCGAAGACACACATACAGTGGTCACACTGCCGCAAGTCAGCCAATGTCCCGCGGGAAGCGACTAACGACTTTACTCGCTCACTTATTCCCTAAACTCCCAAGACACGGATCTTCAAGCTCTTTTTATGAAACTTCGGACGTCTAAGTAAAGATTCATGTGTCTGGTATGTGGCAGGGAACAGTCTGGTCTGTGAATATCGACGTGGGGGAAAAAGGTTTTTACTATGATATTGCCGTCTTAAGAAAACGTTTGAAGTAAGAAAATCGAGTGAGTGAATTACAGGGGAAACTACTGCGTTACTACCAATTTGAATGATAAGATAAGATAAGTTATAATGAGTGTCTTCCATTTGCAATGACTTAAGGGAACAGTGTATACTGGTAAGGCGGGGACAGAGGTATGATTGGAAATCACACACTTGTTTACGGTACATTTAATACAATACAAACGTAGCGCAACCGCCAACAGGACGCCATTTGTTAATGGCCGCTTGCAAATGACGTCCTGATGGCGCTTGCGCTACGTTAGTGATGTGTTATATATGCCTAAAGTGTGTAATGTCCCCATAATACCTCTCGTAGTCTTATACACTTTTCCCCTACACATCATAATATATTAATATTAGGCTGTGTTCATTTGACGAATTGTGAGTGATTGACTGTTCGCGTACAGTTCGCCTCTACGGAGTGCCACAGCGCGTACTGTACGCTAGTCGACGGCGTAGTGCACTCGCTACGCCCCTTGCAGTACCAACTGAGTCTTTTAAGCTTAGACTTCGCCGTTGATTTGCTCTAAACACTAAGTTTTTTGTTTGATTTGAAAACCTGGAACATGGATATTCGGCGAAGAACCAGAGTCACCGACATAGCTCATAAAATTTGCAAGTTGAAGTTGCAATGGGCAGGCCTACCACTAGGTGGACCGACGACATCGTGAGAGTCGCGGGCAACCGATGGATGCAAGTAGCGAATTGTCGTTCGGCGTGGCGGTCTAAGGGGGAGGCCTATGTTCAGCAGTCTTCCGGCTGATGATGATGATGATGACTGTGTTTGTTACCGATACGCGGCTCAGACTCAGCCAAAGAACAGAGAAGTCGCTCATCTTTCACTAAATGAGGACACAGCCTGTTTAAAAGCCTTTAATTTTTAAACAGGAACCCGCAGAGATCCAGCTGATGCCGTTCCTAGCCTGTTTCGATCTTCTAACGAGGATGATGAACTTTTCGTATTAGTAGTAGTATAGTGTTTTGTTTCTGAAAAATCATCGAATGAGTTCTCCCGCCCTGGGTCGAACGAATGGGATTGTCGTACTGATACTGACTAAAACTTATACTGTTCCATCACTTGCCCTTTGCGTTCAAGATCATTTTAAGACAGTCCTACGACCTTTTCAGTCACTCAACTATATTGACACTGAAGAAATAATTAAATAACACACCCCACCACACCCTTCACCTTCACACCCATACATACAAATACCCACTCACACACACCCTAACAACCCACACATACAAACACCCACTCACACACCCATACACAAAACCCACCCTCACGCACACACACACACTCAAAATACACAGATTCAGCTTATAGCTCTAATATGTTTTATTGTTTTCCATGTTTAAATTTTCTTTATTTTTTTCCCTGTTGATTTTTATTAAGACACTGACCTCTGTAACACAGGCTTCGCCTAGCTTAGTAGTCAGGGTTACAATATTCATTGTATCATTTTTTTTTTTAAATAAACCTAAGAGTTTTTAATACAGATATTGGGAAGTAGGAAAGAGGAACAGTTCCTACAATAATGATTAATTCATTAGAAGAACTAATTTGACTTTCGATGACCAGCCTCCGTTTCAAGTTTATTTAATGTCTTCCACCAGAATATTTTACTCTTCGTTCAACATTGTGAATTTTATTGTATAAATTGAACTTTTGAGTTTTTATAGCCTTTTTACTGGTCAAAGTAACTTAAGCTATTTTAATTTATTACTTGTGAAGTATTACTAATTGGAATATGATGATGTGATGAATATTCATTATCGTTTTATTTAATTATGTTATGTTATCGGATATAACCATTAATTAGGACAGTGTTAAGTTTCTTCCTCAACGAATCATGTGCCAAAGGGATTTTACACAAGGAAAAATTACGTATTTTCTATGGAAAACTAAAGTAGACAAATAGGCGTATTTTAACTGTTTAAAAACTGAATGATTTAAGAAACGAAGCCTCTGAATTTCAAAGGAAACGTTATTTTAAAATTAGCTCCTAGTTTAGTTTGTACACTAGAGACACTTCGTTTTCCATACAATTTACGTCGTCATAATTCAAGTACGTTGTACGGGTGACGGAGCCCCTCTCTAGAGGGCCAAAGCCAAAGAACATAAAGGGCTATTGAAGGACACCGTGGATTTTAGTCAGTTCAAGTCTGACACTCCCTCCCGCCCTGCTCGGGGTGGGAGGACCCATTTGATGATATTACCACGCTAAAAAAAAAATACGTTTTATGGTCAACGTAGAATTCATGCGATGACCTCTGGCCAAACAAAATATCTGCTTGCTTGTAAAAATATTTTAATCAATAACATCGATCCAGGTGGTATCTCCTATATGCTTACCCCTTCTGTAAGTGTAGCCGCCATTTTGCAAATATGAACGTAAACACTGTACTAGTACAGCACTAGTGATGAGCAACATGTCGATATTACTCGGTTTTATCGATAAAAGTGAAAGTGTAGAGATGGGTTATGTTTTAGTGTTTTTTATATAGTTATTACTTAAGTGATTGAAATAAAATAGAGAGTAAGACTTAAGGTGATTGCTTCGACGTAGCCCGCGAAATTCAATTTTTTTTACGTTTTTTGCAATTTGCAGGCCAGTGACATGTTGTAACTTTATAAATATATGTGTTGCGGTAATAACAAGTATAATTTTAAATATAAAAATTATCAAAAAATTCGCTCCATCTGCTCTCACATAGAAAAGGTGCATCGTAGTTAGATTTCGGAGATTTTAACATGATGCACCTTTTCTATGTGAGAGCTGATGGAGCGAGTTTTTTGATAATTTTTATACAACATGTAACATAATTAACGCACATCCTGAAATTAGTTTGTTCAGAATCGTTTACTGAATCTATTTCTATAATTTTTAATATGGGTAATTTTTTTTTTCAAAAATAATTAAATCTACGAAAATTCCCCCTAAACCTCTATACAGTCAAAACAAACTAAGATAGACCGTAAATCAAGGCATCAAGTCTTAAAAGTGCAATTTTATTTGTATTTATACAATTTCCGTCATTCAAAACAAAAATAAAGAAAAATAAACTTTACAGAAAAATAACTAATTTAGTTAATAACAATGCATTTGGGTAGTTCTTCGAAATTTGATTCTTTGACTGATTCATATGGTCAAATTTTAATTTCACTTTCAGCTCAGTAACACATGTTCATATGAAAATAGATATTCCAAATAACATTTATTTGTTTGAGGGACTTCTTTTTACAAAGTAGTTTTTAAGAAATCGACGTGTAAAAATTTTGTGCCCAGATGAATCAGATTTTTTTACAGATGTAAATAAAAATGGGCTTTATAATAAGAAAATAATCATAATATTATAACAACAATATTATTTTTTTATAAAACAGTTAATTTATTAACAGTGATCATACTAACAAGGAAAAAATCTGGTCAATTCATCAATAAAATTCTTGTTTTTAAACTAACAATTACAGAAATAAATACTTACAAAAAAACGCGAATTTTATTATAAATAGGTACTAGATAGTTATTTTAATGATACGTTATAATATTCTCTCTGTTTACTTTTGTTTTTCTCTCTATTTTTTCAAATATAATTCTTTCATTTCTAATTTCCACGCAGCATACTTGCCTGGAACTTTTCTTATTTTCCATCTTAGAAGGATGAAAAATTCGTACGTTCTGTGAGTCTCTTTTTCTCATAGATATATTTTGTTTCATCTTTTCTACTATTGATAGTGGCATTGTTGTAAACAGCAATATAAAATAAAATAGATAGAGTTTGACTTATTAATTAATAAAAACCGTAGAATAATGTCAAAATTATGTCACACACACTCTACTGACATGAAAAAGTAAAATAACGTAACAAAAGTGCTCCTTTCTGGCTGGAAAAGAGGAAAACTAATTTATTTTCAGATTCATATGGGTTTTTGAACATATAAATCAGGCACAGATGAATCATGATTTTGCCTAAAATCATGCTTAACTCATCATTCATACAGACTTCAGTATTATCATTTTTCTACACGAATCTGTAACCTAAAAGCATCACACGAAACTCAGATTAAAGTCTTAAAACAGCAAAATAAAATTAATAAATTAGGCATTGTAATCAGCAAGGTACCTAAACCAAGCACAGATGAATCAGACATTTACCTTTGTTTCACCAGGTTCAAAGCCAACCAGCCTCATGTCCGCCTTCTAGCACGTCCGTTGTACGACAGGTTTCCTCCCACGTGGGATCACAGACTCTCATCATTATTCCTCGACCAAGTACAGTCAAGCAAAGCTTACTCCACATGAATCAGTATTATACGCCGGACACTTCTTATTTACTTAATTAAAATTACACTAACGTAGTTATATCTAATATGTATTTTTTTTGTAAGAGGTCAATTAATTACCTTTCGATATAACTATAATTTATATTGATGAATCAAAAGGAAAATGCGACATCGACCATTTTGTTCCGGAAAATGGGAAACGGACGCCCTATATGAATCAGGAGAACAGACTTCAAAATTTTTTATTTTGTATCTAGATAGCTACTATTAAAAAAATTGAATTTGTCCCAGGTAGAGCTAAAGCTAAACTGTACAGAAAAAAATATTACATGCCGTTTTGTTAGTTGGTTACAGAAATATACCCACAGACATCGAAAATTTTGTCTCTGAAGAACTACCCATTTACATGTTAAATTAAAAATTCAATATATGTATTATGATTTTAACATAATATTCTAATTGGGGTGTCTGAGGGTGTGCGTTAATTAAGTTACATGTTGTATTTAAAATTATACTTGTTATTACCGCAACACATATATTTATAAAGTTACAACATGTCACTGGCCTGCAAATTGCAAAAAACGTAAAAAAATTTGAATTTCGCGGGCTGGTTGGAGCATCCCCCTTAAGTGATTTAAATTTACCACTCGGGTCTTGAAATAGAATTTCAAGACCCGAGTGGTAAATTGGCAGTGCTGTTATTTATTTTTTGTGAACGTCGATAAAATATTGGCAACACAATTTGTGAACTAAAAATACAAGCTGTTTTATTCTATGATAATTTTAGTTATCAGTTTTTGAATCTAACATTCAATAGAATAAAATCTCTTGTTATTTTAAGAAATACTACATATTTTACTCTATATTTCGCTAGGGAAAGTTCACCCCGGGTCGACGGCGCGTTGTGTCCCACGCGCGCCTCAAAGAGCGTCAGCATAATGACGGGGCCCCCCTCTCAGAGGGCCAAAGCCTGCCGGGGTCGCGGGATATTCCCTTACCGTAACCCCGGAACATAACAGGCTATGAAGGACACCGTGGATTTTAGTCAGTAGAAGTCTGAAAGTCCCTCCCGCCCTGCCCGGGGTTGGAGGACTCATTTGAGGATTTTAACACGCAAAAAAAAAAAAAAGGGAAAGTTCATGAAACCGAAGTTTGCGATATTTTATAAACAGAAACCACAGTAACCTTTCTAAAAGTGACACAAATATCAAACTAAAAATAAACAGGTACTGTACGTAATGTAAAGTTATAAATGTTTGAATATCTCGCCCATAGAAACAACCACTAAGCACTGTTGAATATAATAACAAAGACCAATGTCCTATCAGACAGCGTCTAGACATCAGATTTTATTAATACAATAGGTTTCTTAAAAGCCCTGTGGGCGCTTGACAGTAATTTGACAGAATAATACGTCGTTATGCCACCCTGGGTGCCTACCATGAACTCTTAAAGCGTGAGTCTTTAGGCTGTGAGAAAGAGATGGCGCTAGACAATTGTATAGCTCTGTCTCTTTCCCAGAGCCTAAACAGGATCGCGTTAAGAGCTCGTGGTAAGGCCTCTGTACGCATCCATTGTTTAGAAATTTATTTTGACTTGCTTCGTAAGATAAGATTATTTGTAAAACTTTATTTTTGTAAAACACAGCAATTTGTAGATATGTGGGGAGTTTTGTAAACTTCGTAGCAAGGGCTACGATTCGTAGCAAGTGCTACGCTTTCTCGTAGCGCTTGGCCCTTTGCTACGAATTCAAAGTTCCAAATGAAAAAGTATATTTTCTTAAAAACCTTGAGTATTTGCTGGCGAGAATTTGTCTTAGTCAAAATACTTTTTTTTACTAGTGAAATATTGTGAAAATGGCTCCGACTCGTACAACTAAAAACAAACCCTTTGACTTCAAAATTGCCGATTACGTTCTAGGGCCGCAGTAAAATTATTATATAAATGGATCAGAAGGGTTCCAATTACGCAAATAATCTTTAATATCAATCTGAAACTTATTTATTTTACTTAATTATTACGACTACATAGAAGACGCTTGATTCTTATCGACCACCGAAGAAAAAGATAACAATTGACGAAAACGATGACGTATGTGTCAAAAAAAAAAGCCATATTCTTCATAAAAAAGGTTTAACATTATTTAGGTATGTACATATAAAACATCTTACAAAGTAAACTGTTCTAAATATCTTATGGCAAAATAATTATCAAAAGCCAACAATATGTTCAGACATTGCTGCAGCTTACCGTGTATGATTGAACAATGTTAAGACAAGACAAGGGATTGATAGAATTTATAAATGATTGCGAGTAAAGCCACAAGCTAAAATATTCGCTATTTTACACAATTTATTATCTCCTATATTTTAGGGTTCCGTAGCCAAATGGCAAACCCTTGCCCCTGTAACTTCTAAAATAAGAGAATATTAAAACTAAAAAAAATATATGATATACATTACCATGTAAACTTCAATTGAAAATTGGTTTGAACGAGATCGAGTTATTAGTTTTTTTTTAATCGTCATAAATCGTAAACCGCAATTTACCTTTCAAAGTTCAACCAACTACATGAACTTTTATGTTTAATTACTTGCTGCTACGGAACCCTTTATGGGCGAGTCCGACTGGCACTTGGCCGGTTTTTATCTAGTTAGTTTATAATTATTACTAGCTGTTGCCAGCGGCTTCACCCGCTACAACTCGAAAATTATCCCGCGGGAACATTAAATCGGGATAAAAACTATCCTATATGTTAATCCAGGTTATAAACTATCTGTGTACCAAATTTTAGCTAAATCCGTTCAGTGGTTTTTACGTGAAAGAGTAACAAACATCCATACATCCATACTTACAAACTTTCGCCTTTATAATAGTAGTAGGATCTGTAAAATGATGTAACATTAAAACTACAATTTACACACTATACATCCAACGTAAGCAGTAATCCTATCTAATCCCAGCTATAGGTGGCTTAGTGCTCACGTTTAATTATTGCCAGGCAATTAACACTAGTTATTAAGGCATGGATTTGTGAGTGAATAACATCAGTGTTCATGTTGCCCTGGTACATAGTACGGAGATTACTAGGGATTAATAAATAGCTTAAAGTTACTAACACGGACACGTTCACTTTTTTTTCATGGGCCCCGGGTAGGCATAAACTACAGAGGCCTTTTTTTGTCATGGTAAAATCATCAAATGGGCCCTCCCTTCCCATCACCCAGGCCAGAACGGGAGGGACTATCAGACTTGTAGTGACTAAAATCCACGGTGTCCTTCAACTGCCATTTACGTTCCGGGGTTACGGTAGCTGCTTAGTCCCACGACCCCGGCAATCCGTTTAGGAACTACGATTACGAGGACAGACACAGGAAACTAATAAGACTAATCTTTTTGCTTCGTCGTTTATAAAATAATTGAGAACTTCATGTTCAGCAGTGATTTCATATTACCAGATGATATTATAAACGCCAGTCGACACCACCAACAACTTTCCCAACACAACAACCACAATTTACAATTCAACAACAAAAGTTTCCCCACACTACTGTGTCGTTTGCATAAGGATTTTACGATGTAACTCGAGTGAGACGGTGACTTCGCATGCAGCGACCCGATTTACAACACCGGTCACCGCTCGTATCTAATGTACTAGGGTGGCATGAACTGCAAGATATGCTGTGTTACGATATGTGAAGCTATTTCGTCTAAACTATCATACAAGTCAATCAACAACAAATAATTAGGCAGGTTGGCTACTGCTACTATTGGCACCGTGCACGACTTTAGCGCCACCTAGCGTTTGCAACTTTGACGGGCCTGACCGTTCTAATTTAAATCAGATTCTTTAACAAATCACTTGGATTTGGATTCCATGGGGATCCATTGGCACTGAACAAAATTAAATAAACATAGGCATATTGTAATCTATAAGAAAAATATGAAATACAGGATTAAAACGAGGATTATGATGTTATTTAGTTTTTCTCTTCACGGCAGCTAACCATCTCCTGGATTGTTCATCTTTCCAAGAACCGCTTGGGAATCAATAAAACTTAAATTCACTATTTCTGCTAGTATTCTTGCAGTTTACAACACAGCAACTGCTGTGAACTATTTTTTTGTGGCGGAATAATGCGATTATTAAAAAATTACGTACAGATTACAGAGCTAAATGTGACAGCTGACAGAGCCGTCGTATTCCGACTGCGCCCCAACACCTACCGTTGAAAAAACTACAATATCTCGTGAAATATTCATTGAAATCAAATTATGTCAAGGGCAATTTTGTTAAAAACTAAATGCTTGTAATGATTAACGTATTTATTTGGATAAGGATTAATATTATGTTCTTAGAAACATCGTCGCAAGAAATGTATTATTTTAAAACCACTTTGATTTCCTTAAAAAGGGTTATGGTGAGTTAATCTTAAAAGATAGACATATTATGCTGTCGCGGACTTTATTTTAGAACGTTTCATGAGGAACAATTCCGTCATACATCATTTTTGCGTGATGTAAACCGTTTACGCAGCGCACGCAATGTAAGCTCTCAATAAGATTTACCCGATTTTGCAACATTTTTCATTGCTGTTCTGCTCCTTTTAGTCATAGCGTAATGTTATATACCCTATAGCCTTCTTCGATTAGTGGGCTATCCAACACAAAAATATTTTTTAAATTCGAACTTGTAGATCCTGAGTTTAGCGCATTTTTGTTAGTTGACAAAACTGAATGTACTCTGAGGTAAACCCGTCGGAACTTCTACTATTCGCCACCATGAGCGCTGCCATCGAACTGTACTACCCCCACCTAGTACTTCGCACCCAGCGAATAGGCAACCAACTCTCGCATCTAAGTAGTAAGGTGACTTGTACTGCAAGAAATAACTGTATTTTGAGATTACATGATTGTCATGTGTGATTTTATGAAGCTATTTCGTCTAAAGTATCAAGTCAATCAACAAGTAAATAGTAGATAGACTGACTAGGGTGTAAAGTGCTTGTACTAGGGTGGGATAAACTGCAAGATATACAATGCTGAGATATTTTAAACGATCAGAAGACGATGCTTAATTCTAAAGTTTGTTTTACGCCATCCCTGTATTTTTTCACATCACGTCGTGCAAGTTAGAGCAATACACACATAGTTATAGTAAATGTTTGATGAAATGTCGTTCAAAATCAGTCGCCATAAACTATTTTTGAAATCAAAGTTTGATGGACAAACGGCGTATTTGACAGACCGCTAAATACGAGTATACTAAGTTCTATTTTCTTTCGTTTCTTGTTTTTTTCTTCGTCTTTCTCTCTCGCACTGATGTACTAGGGTGGTATGAGCTGCAAGATATTTTCTCAATTCGAAAATCTTAAATATTGGTCTACTAGCAATTTGTATAAAATAACAGCTGACCAATCAAATCTCTAGCTTAGGCAAACTGGGGTGGCTATTGCTTGACGGCCTCTGGTCATACTTACGTACTAAGGCGGCATAAACAGCAAGATACCATGGTGTACTATGCCGTGGTATAAGTTCCCAAGGCACCCAGCCATTTTCAATTCCTAACAGGCATGCACTCCTTGTATAGCATAGCTTGAAGTGCGTTAGTGACCCTTACTGCCCTGCTAATAAAGGCGACCATAGCTCGTATGTATTAGGTTTTATGTCTGATTTTTATTGTTACGCGCCGACATAGTACGGTTCGTGTGAGCCGTCTGTATTTCTTCTGAGGATAAGTTGGTTGCAAATCTCTTCATGTATTACTTAAACTTGTGATGTAAGGAGTGGAATGAAGGTTCATGGTTTCGTTTTGCAGTTTATGATGTCATCATCATAAACTAACAAAAAATCCCTTCATCATCATCATTGATGATGAAGGGATTCTTTTTTTAGGGATTTCTTTCTAGTATTTCACCGATTCAATCCCCGTACGGAACAACTGACAACCGATGGGGAAGAAAAGTTCTCGAGTGGCGACCACGGACTGGAAAACGCAGCGTAGGCAGGCCTCCAACTAGGTGGATCGACGACATCGTGAGGGTCGCGGGCAACCGATGGATGCAAGTGGCGAATTGTCGTTCGGCGTGGCGGTCTAAGGGGGAGGCCTATGTTCAGCAGTGGACGTCCTCCGGTTGATGATGATGATGATGACGGAACAAATATTTGTATGTTCTGCAAATATGTAGTTGGTTCGTATCTTATAAAAAGTAACATTATATTTGAGTCAAATCGAATTTTTCAGGACAAACCATTATTATTGCCGTTATTGTTTTTAATTAGTGCTAATTCAATATAATTTATATACCCGTTTCTCTTCGCTTTATTTCAAACTATCTTCAAACTTCAGTACAGGTACTTAGCATTCCCAAGTTCTATTGTAAAACACTTACCCGGCGAGTTTAACGCGCAGTTTAACTGATCCGGATCTTAAACGCGGGAGACTTGAACCAGAACTCAGGAGTGCATTACATCCGCTACTTTACTGCGCCGAATGGAAGATGCACTGCATATGAATACATACTGGCGGAATGGGCGAAAGACTAACTTCTTAATGAAAGTGGTATAAGTAACACCGGAGGAAGCTTTTGCTTGGCAGTTGGATCAAACGCTTGGTTCGGATGCAATTTTGATGTATAAAGCGCGTTTTATTAGGATATGATTCTTACTTTCTTTAATTTGCAGACACTAGCACATCAACCATACCAATAATGTTCGATTGGTAAAATTTGACAGATAAGGGTAAATATTTGACCAGCACGCGTAGCATGGCGATTCTATCTCTATTCTACCAAGAAAAGACAAAGTTTTTATTGTTATTCCTATACATATCGATTGTTATTTTGCACAAGTATGACACGATTGGTACACCATTAAAGAATACAAACGTATCTCTTCTATATTTTAAAGATTGCTATGTTTAAATCGATAAAAATCTTTTACGTTCTGTCATTTTGTCTATTCTCGCGTCGACAAAACCCGTTTCTACGACGCCATGCTACGCGTGCTGCATACACTCTCTATGAACGTGTCTCCACACCACACGGCGATATGACGAGTGCGCGCGTGACGTCGGCGTATCGCCGCGCACTCTCCGGTTAACGTGGCGCTCTCGCAGAGGGCGCGCAGCGGACGCGTGGCGAGCGCGCTACCAGTAGCGAAACAAAACAAAACTATAACACAACAACTCGTCGCGGGCACGCGGCGATTTTTTTGCAAGTAGTCGTTCGCGCGCGGCGTTTACGTTGCCAGTCGTGACAATTCGCTGGCGGGATAATCGCTCGTCGTGGAGGTTCTCCGGCAATAGAAGGACAGACTCGCCGCGATTCTCCCGCTCGTGGAAATGGCGCCTAACCTTACGAGATGATCGTCATATTTCATAATCCATCTAGCAACTATGTAATATGCAACTTCTGAGATCTAATATTGACTCCAGCTCCAAGTGAGCCAACTACCCAACAACTGAAGTTGTTTGTTGTTGGCGTGTGTGTGTCACGAGTATTAAACTTGCATCGAGAGCCTCCAGTGCAACTTTGAAAGCCGCCAGCTTCCTTTGTTTGCAGCCTACTAATTTATGCCCATTATGGATTGTTCCTAAACTACGTACTTATTATTATGTTCGAGATATATTTACGGAATAACCTGATAATTTATTGGTTTACATAGTTGTGCTGCAGAAACTTCCTGAAGGTGTTGTGTTTATACGGGGTCGCGGGACTGTCTTGTCTGATAACCGTGGCCCTGGTACGTAAAGGACTATTGAAGGATCACTATGGATTTGAGTCAGCACGTTTGTAATGTTTATATTCTTCATGATTCTGATCTCCTGGTAGTTCATGAGACAATTCATTTATATTTTCTCTCTTTTTTGACGTTGCAGCAATAATTTAAATCTCGGCTATTTTAGCCGTTCCTAATTTCGTTTGCCTTGGCAACTTTCATTTTTTCCATAAATTATTTTTTTAAAGCGTAGTCCACTTAATCAAAAAATAACTGCAGAACAAAACAAAATGTTCGTAGCTAGTTTAACGCTGCGCTCAGCAAAACGTTTCCCGAATTCACTGTTCAATTTGTTCGAGTGAAGTAAACGATACATCCAATGGTTTTCCGATTCGAAACGAACCTAAAAATACTTACAAACGAAACTATTTTGAGACTGTACTGAACTACGGGTCAGTATTTTTCAGTTTATGGATATTTCTAGTGCGAATTTCTTTCCCTTTCGTGATCAAAAAGCCTGCTCTTTCTACAATATAACCTACTATATCTTGCTACTCTAATATTTTTAACTTGATTTACACTTAGTTTTATGTCTTGTGACTTGAATTTTAAAGAAGGTATGGTAGGCACAGTGGCTGCGATTGACTGTCACGAGTTCACGCTTGTATCAAACAACAAATATTTGCGCTAGTATTTTTGCAAGTATTTGGTGAATTATGGTGTTTAAACTTTAAACTCAATGATATTATAAGTAAAAAAGGTGGACTTTATATTATCATTGTTTAAACGTTTATAAATGCATGAAACAGATTTCTACAGCCTAGTGTGTCCCATTACTAGGTAACCTCCCGTTTTTCTTCCAAACCTCTTTTTTTGGGCATTTTCAAGCCAAAAATGATTAACAAAGATTATTGAAAACCAAACCATATTATAATTCAGAAAATGTTCAATCACAATCATTTTATTATTTTCACAAATTTTAAACAAAGCCCAACTTTTCCACATTTCAATTGTACTCACATCTGCAATACAAAATCCGAAATTGAAACAAAAACACGTAGTTTTCATTGAAATAACCAACAAGTGCTCAACGGGCGAAAATACATAAAAGGGGGTAGTTGTAGAAAAGTTTCCGCGTCAGCATGTTTGTTCACATTCAAAAGATGAGAGATGCAGTGTGTAGCCCAGGCTTTATGCCAATCGTATGTGAATGCTTTATTAAAAAAGTTGTTGAAATATTTGAGTGCTCTATTTTCGGTATTTTTAGTGAAAATATGAAAGTAATGGGTTGGTATGGAGAATTATTATGACATAACATGCTTTACTTAAGCTTTTAAACCTCGTTCGGGATTGAGCTCCGCAGTCTTAGACAATTTAGTTACGTCTGAAAAGTACATATTATTCCACTGGTATTAGTTGTCTCATATTTTGCTGAAAGGTAGGAAACGGGGGTAGGGTTTTGAGTGGCCATTCTCTCAGCCCCGTAGGATTATTTTCTTATTTTTAAGAAAATTAAAAACGTTTGTTTTTTCACAAGCGAGTTTGCTGTGTAGTTTTTTTTGGCGTTTATATATCACCAAATGCGTCTGAAAGACTCTTTTACTGATTAAAATCAGCCCGTAAAATATTCATGAACATATTAATATTGTAAAGCTGTCAAAACTATAACAATGAGCTACTAAGTTGGTACTTATCTGTTTCAGTATTGTTTAGTGATATCAGCTGAAACTTATCGAGATTGGCGCAGATAACACGGTGCAACTTCGTCAGCTGTTTAAACATCTAGTTGGAGATAATATTATGATACTTGGATGGATTAGTTGTCTGTGATATTGTGATTAGCTTTTGATCGCTATGAGGTGATGGAAAATATCTCTTTCATACAGGGTACTTTTAATAGTAATAATAATCTTCCGAACTAATTCTTCTTTTTTCTGTTAGGATTTACATTATTTCTGAGTGTGCTTGGCTGTATACTTATACAACGTGTGACGCCCAAAGCGCAAAACCTCTCGTGGGGTAACTCAGCCCATGTTACTGAACAATGATTTTTCATACTGATGGGCCCGATCAATTTGTCATTTAGTATGAAAAAGCAAAATTTCCAAAAGTCTGGGAACAAACATTGTTCAGTAACATGGGCTGAGTTACCCCACAAAAGGTTTTGCGCTATTAAAGTTACACGTTGTTTATGTGTATAGGCTATAAATTATATTTATATCGTGTATTTAGCCCATTTATCAGATTTTTTGAATAGATCGGAATAAGAAAAAGCGCGTGCGGAAGAATGGGATGCGTCGCAGTAGGTCGATGGAAAACTTCTGGCGAACAAACTCCGTGAGCTAGAGTCTGTATATAGTTCCACATTTTTATTTAGCCCATTTCCAACAAAATGGAAGCTTCCATTTTACCACTCAGATATAAAGCTAATCTAAATCTACTCATAACTTCAATGCAACCGAAAATATACTACAATATAATACGCTCCGCTCCAAAATTATATCTTCCACCTAAACTGTGCTTAGCTCACGGGAGAATAAAAGCATAACGCGACTATTTAGTAGCCTCTGGTAAAAGTATGCAAAATGTGAAGACTGTGTCTCATAGAGAGCGGGTAGCGGAAAGCGGGAGCGGAATCGTTGAAAAAAAGAAGTGCTTTATTGATAACTTTTACTTAAAAATCTGGCTTGAATTATGTAGAGATTATGCCCACAAAAAAAAAAACAGCTGAAATGAAAATGAGTTCCAATTTTCTGGAGTGAAATTCTCCACTGTTTTTCTTTTCTTGGTGGAATAAAATGAACAAAAAAGGGTCAAATAGAAGTAACAGCCATACTTTTCCCTTTAAGAAGTAGCACATTCATATAAAAACTCCAAAACTGGGAAGAACTTTTTTTACATTAACAAAAAGAGAGTAATTACAGTGTGTGAAAGAAACAGAGCTATTCAAGTCGTCTAGCGCCATCTCGTTCCCACACTGTAATTACTCTTACTTTAAAACGTCATGCTAGGCCAGCAGGGAGGGTATTATAACGTCTTAAAACATACATGTCGTCTATCGCCATCTCGTTCACTCACTGGAACAGTCCTGATTTTAAGACGTTGTAATACCCCCTAGGTCTTAAAAGCTAGCTGCTATCGTAAGTACATAATCTATTGGAAAGATTTTTCCAGTCTCACACATTTTCAAGAGGGTGTGAACGCTGGGTGGGTTTTTTTTATCAACAGAGAGACAGTAATCCAATTGAACTCCCGCCCCGCTACCGCTTTCTTCATAGCCTTAGCCATAACCCTTATACTAAAGTTGAGATGCAGCACAGACTAAGTTTTAATGTATGTTCAACGTTAAATAGAAAGCTATGTCGCTCGTTCATTCGTTCATTCTCATTCGCTCACGAACGAACGAACGTTGTGGTAAGGTGAGTGCGAAGAGATTGAATTAACGTTACAAATCGAGAAATTGTTTGGTTGTTAGTTAGCTTCGTATTTTAGAAGTTTAGCGGTAACTTAGTTGGTCAATGCGGACTGTGTTCGTTTAGAATAGAAGTTTGAAGGTGGGAATTCAGTTGAGGATTTACAAAGCGTGGTAAAGGTAACGTTTCTGAGATTTTTTAATAAAAATTCAGAAATAAAATTCAGAATTTCACTAGATATAGACAAAGCCAACTATCTAGAATTGTAGATAACATTACTAATAGGTCAGATTGATCTACATTTGGACTCTAAGCAGATTATTACCATCACCGTTCTGTCCTGGCCACAACGTCTTAAAACCTATGGCTTGTACCGACGATTGAAAGTGACAGAGCTATACAAGTCGTCTAGCGCCATCTCGTTCACTCACTGGAACAAGCCTAGTTTTAAGACGTTGTAATACCCCCCAAAACAGAAAGGTAATGGTAATAATCTAGCTGCTTACCGTCCAAGTGTAGATCTATCTGAGCAAATTGTTATGTCAGAAGCACCATTACACTCATTCACAGATTTATAAAAAAGTGGCTTCACCTTCACTAGTAAACGTTACGTTTTGTTTCGAATACGGAATCTGGACATTTATAGTCGAAGACCTACATTTTTTTTTTGTTGGGTGAAGATTTTCAAGTCTTTGAGCATTAGACTAGAGAGTGTTAAATTCGTACCTCACTGAAACCACTCTGGTGATCAGCATCAGAGAGATTTTCTTTGAGAGCAGTGGCGACCAAGTGGCATCGGTCCCGACTTACGGGGTCGTGGGTTCGAACCCCACCAGCATATAAGCAGGAAGCGCATTATTTGGGTAATTTATTTTATCACCACTGCTCTCAAAACGGTGAAGGAAAACATCGTGAGGAAACCGGTATGTCCTAGAACCAAAAATTCAAAAATATGTGTCATGTACCAACCATGCACTGCGCCCGCATGGTGAGACGAGGCCTGTGCCAACATTATAGGCTGATGATGATGATGATGAAGATGATCAGCATCAGTACATGGGGGAGAGAACCGGCTTCTCTTAAAAGACCAACTGCAACACCCCTGTGCAACGCCTGTTATGGCACATACTTCCCCGGTAAAATAACGACCATCTATGATAACTAAAATTCCTGGAAGCTACGTGTTCTAAGTGTGTACATTTAAGCGTTTACCACAAAACTTTAATATTCGCCTTGTCGTTGTAATGTGCAACATGTTGTCATATCTTCAAAACAACCACAAAGTTGACGTTGCTCTTGCAATTTTACTAGAGCAAGCTGTTTTCAAGGAAATTCTACACGTATTTGAGCATTTGAAGGGAACGTTGTGATTTTGCACAATACCTATGCTTTAACAAAAATTCTAGTAAAATTTAGGTCATAAATTGGTAGAAAACTTTACTTTTCCTTGAAAACAGGAAGGTAGAATAGATTTCGAATGCTGAATATAACCCCGGCCACTCACATGCGCGCAAAGGTTCGTACATTGTACGAATCTTTGCGCGCATGTGGAGGGCCGTCAGACATACATTCGCGAACTTCGCATATTTGCAAATGGGTTCGCATACTCTATGATCAAATTAAAACTAATAAATTTAAACTAAGGACCAAAATTTAACGGTGTATGAATAGGTACTTATACTGATCAGTATTTCCTCACACAAAATATAACAACGACACGACCGTTTGCTTCGCAATCGTGTGCGCAACTGGTCACACGAATGTGTAGGAGACTACGCGAAGGTTCGCGCACATAAAACCGACACAGCTTGGAAAAGCACGAATGCCACGAAAACTTCGCGAAATGTCGTCCTACACATGCGGGTTCGCGTATTCGCGCGAGTGTGAGTGGCCGGGGTAATAGATACCTACATAAAAAGGCATACTTATCTGTTATATCTGTACCTATACAATTATTATGTATACGAGTAATACCTTAGACACTTTATTTACTCTTTGACAGGATAGGCTGTGATCCCACATGTGAACCTAGTACAAAGTGCATCCCATAGTTCAAGAATTTGTTTTTTTTTCTTCACTGTTATGTCATTTAATTATAATCGTTTTGAGAGCAGCATGATGTAAAAATTAACACGCGCGATTGATTAAATCCGAATTCAGAAATTAGGTACTCATACGTTGCTGCTATCACGTTATATGTTTATGTGTATATCAGAGAATTCAAAAGGTTAAAAATAAAAGACAATTATTTTATAAGAACTATTAGTTTTACTTACAACCTAAATTATACAATATTTCATAATAATTTATTTACAAGCCCATCTCTTTTCTTTGTTCATGACGTTTATAAAATGTATCTTGTAAAAGTATAAGTACTAGGAACCCATATATGACTAGAGCCATCATTGTGCGTTAATAAATTTCAATTGTCGTATCTTTGGAATTGTATGAGGATCACCAGGTAAGTCGTCACCGCTCCTATCACCTGTAGAAAGAATTATAATTATTGTTATGTTATTATTAATTATTATAATTATTAAACAATCATCTACCATGTTAGCGTGTTTTTAATTTCACAGGGCCATAACAAGCGACAATCGATTTTATTATTAAACATTTATTTCAGGACACACCCATAGTGTTATGATTTCAAAGAGTTTAGGATTTCTACAACTGTCAACAAGATTGACACACCATTTATATAAACTTTTCGACATTTATCACAGTCCAATTTTATTTTGTTTTTGCTATTAGGATTGATACTAAATGAATAGGTTAGCGAAATATTAAATTATTATGAAATCCCATTTGGCCCTGTGGCTTTCCGATTCAATACACCAGACGTTTTTGCCATCGCTCTGATGGTACTCAAAACTTCAAATTCTAACGTTTTACGGTGACGTTGCGCCATCTATTGCAGAGTAGTCAAACTACAATAGTTTATAATGAACTCACAGAAGCAATCAGCGGCCTGTGTAGCGTGCACATCCCCATGGGGGCGTAGCTGACTGACTGTAGCATCAGTTGTCGAGAGAATATTTCCAGCCGCGATGGCAATACGCCGGTAGATGGCGCTGATGTCATCAGGCGGCAAACTAGCCCCTCTGTTCTTTTGCCCTGGTACAAAATAAATTGAAATTGAACAAAATGGGAAAACTGTAGCTAAGTTTGAGGACCAGGATTTCAGAGAAGACAAAGAATGCTCGAATTCGTTCGTCGTTCCTAAGAACTAGTTGTGTTATGCATCTAATTCATAGTCTCGTACCGCGACAGCCTTAGTTAGGGCTCCATAATTCATTTTCAAGAAACTGACAAAATGTTTTATCTTTTTTACTCTTACTACTAAATCTGTATTATAAAATGTGTCCATTCATTGAAAAATTCAACTGTTGATTAGGTGGTTTTCATATTTTGATTGTTCATGTTTTGGTTGCTGTAGTTGAGATCCCACCACGTCCTTATTATAACCTAGTGACTTGTATCAATCTAGAGATAGATATCGGAACTACATAGTTGAGACCGGGCTGGAAGGCATACCAGGAAGAGTGCCTAACCCTCACGCTCTTTTGACATTTTAAACGAAATGAGGCACACACCGACGATTTTTATTTACGACGTTCATTATTTAGCAAATGAGCTCAATCAAGCATTATTGTGTCTATAACTTCTTAAATTAAATTATCTGTTTACGGCATTTAAAAGTAGGTACAGCTTGAATCAGGCTTTTCTAGTAAAGCTAACTTACCTCAGCTATAGTATAATGTCCAGGTTCAACAACCACAATCATTCGCAGCATGTGAGTGACACACCACAGGAACTGAAGCACTAAGAAATGCACGCGATTCGTTGACACAACTGTAAAAACATGCTTTTTTAAATTAAGTCATTAGTTCGATCTTAAGAACTCTAGACAAATCAAGTTAAAAATTTTCCCTTCAGCACTACGTGCTGTGCTTCAATTGTGTTTTTTCATAATCATAATAAATTTATGTTGCCGTTCTATATGTTGCCGTTCGCAACATACAGACGTGCTCGTTAGCAATATTTATTTAATGCAATAAATAGTGACCTACTTTGTAAATTTTTGCTAAGTGTGAAGTTTCGTAAATAATGGAAACATAAAAATAGTGAAAAATGGATAACAGCCCCGGCAGTTCAAGCAGCCAAGACCTACCCTATGCCTCACCAGCAAAGAATCTTCAAGCCGAATTCTCTGTTGAAGTTGCATCCACGCCCGAGATACAAAAATGGATGTCATCCATGGAGCAGCAATTAAATGACGTTTGCACTATTGCCACGGACGGCAAACTCAACTCGGAGCAGAAATTGAAAATTTCTAACTTGTGCCGTAAAATTGGATCTGGCATCTCGCAGATGGCAGTGTTATACCAGGGTTTGAAGCAGAAAGCCCATCAAGCGATTAACATTATCGATGAATTGAAAGAAAAAAGCGACCTGGCGGAACAAATTTCTGAACTAAAGCAGACAATTAAGGACTCTGGTACAACGGGAAATATTTCTTTTGCTGACATGGTGAAGAAGGGATCAAATGACTTCATACGTCCGAACAATGTGAGCTCTGTAGCTATTTATCCCCATGACAAATTCAAGTCAAGCGACGAAACGAAAGTTCTTATTCAAAAAATTATACGCCCTGATCAAATGAAACTGCAAGTGCGTGGAGTCCGGAAAACTAAAAACGGAGGAGTTATAATCAGCACCGAAACAAAGCAAGACGTTGAAAAAGTCGTCAAGAAATCCATCTGTCTTTATCTGGACTTAGTGCCGATGAACCCATGAAGCGTCAACCACGAATCACGGTTGTAGGAGTGCCGACTTCGTTGGCTGATAGTGACGTTCTTAAGAGGACGCATTGGAAATTTTGGCGCCTATGATCTCAATTTTTCTCAGTAAATACAAAACTGATCAAAATACAAGTTGGTTACCTGAAAGTTCATGATAAAAACCATATTTTGTTAGTTTTCAATACATGATTAGGTAACTTTTTTAACAGAGAAAAATATATCAAACATACCTCTTTTTAAAAAGAGATTCACATCTTGTGGGCAAACGGGACCGATTTAAGCCTCTTAACTTTTTTCGTAGATGAGTATAAACATACTCTTTAAAATTATAGAAGGAAATTTCTCAAATTATCATTTCTAACTAAATAAAATTACAAAACCATTTTGTCGCTTACGTCCTTTAATTATAAGCTAGCGCGCGTATGCAATCCTCGCCCCGCTCAGACGCTCAGTCCCCTCTTGACCATTGTCAGCGACGGGTCTGCGCAAGTCGGCTTCCGGATGACATTTAACCATTGCGCGAATTTATTTAGAGGTTATATAATATAAAAATGGGAAAAAAGAAAGAAAGATGTTCCAAAAGGAAAAGAAGAGCTTGTTTGTTAGAAAAATGTGCAAATATGACGAAAAAGAGGTAAGTTTACATCATAGTATTTATTTTGTGATTAAAAAAAATTATGTCTCGTTTTTCACCTTTTGTATTACAATAATTATCTTCTGATAAGTGTTTAGTGGTATTAAATATAAAGTTTAAATATTTGTTATAATTATTTTTAAGGAAACAATCGTTGGAACAATGTTCAGAGAACAAAACAATGGAGTCGTCATCGGATTTCAATAAAAGTCAAGAAATGGTGCCTAGCTTTTTAAAAGGGTATGTATGAAAAAATCCTAAACCCATTTCAATCGGGTGGAGGCGCAGCGCCGGGGCGTGACCCCGCTGCCTCGAGAAGTCGAGGCGCGGCGGGAAGAGCTCCGGCGCGATCTCAGGGCAGTATGGAAGGAACGACTGTCGCGACCGAAGGCCGTGCACGCCGCAATTGCGGCGGTAAGACCCCTCTTTGAGGAGTGGCTGGAGAGAAGTCATGGCGTCCTGACCTACCGCTTGACGCAGGTCCTCACCGGACACCGAAGTTTCGGGAGGTACCTGTGTCTGATGCGAAAGGAGGAGACGCCTGGGTGTCACCACTGCGAAGATCGCCCGGAGGACATGGTGGAGCATACGGTGCAAGACTGCCCAGCTTGGGCGGAGCACCGACGTGTCCTCACGGCTGCGATAGGCGGAGACCTCTCGCGCCCGGCATTGGTTGCGGCCATGCTGCGGGGCGAGACGGAGTGGGAAGCGGTCAGCTCCTTCTGCGAGGCAGTAATGCTCGTGAAGGAGGAGGCAGGCCGCGAGCGAGAGAGGACAGCGTCCTCCCTCCGCCCAAGCCGCAGTGGTAGGCGCCCACGGCGACGGACGTCGCTCCATGATCTCCGGCCACCGTAGGCGCGGGCGTGCGGGCAGCGAGTAAAGGGCAACTCGCTGCCCGACCAAGGACCATGCCCGGGTCGACGGCGCGTTGTGTCCCACGCGCGCCTCAAAGAGCGTCAGCATAATGACGGGGCCCCCCTCTCAGAGGGCCAAAGCCTGCCGGGGTCGCGGGATTATTCCCTTACCGTAACCCCGGAACATAACAGGCTATGAAGGACACCGTGGATTTTAGTCAGTAGAAGTCTGACAGTCCCTCCCGCCCTGCCCGGGGTTGGAGGACTCATTTGATGATTTTACCACGCTAAAAAAAAAAATCCCATTTCAATAATACGACGTTTTGTAAAAGTTACTACTATATCACTGAAACACTATTTTGTATCTTCTAGAAATCAAGACAACACCTTACCGAATTATGGAGAATTACAAAATGTATTGCCCGCGTAAGTTTTTGTTACTATGTAATTATCAAAATTTATTATATATATTTATATATATATATATATTACACTGTATTATAATGACTTTGCAATTAAAACTTAAAAGAACAATTTTTTTTAGGGCTGCAGATACGGATGACAAAAATATCTCACATAACGAAGGCATTTCTGTAGCCATAGTGAGTATATTAGTCAATTTTGTTTTTTACACAAAAAGAAGTACTATTTGTTTTTATAACTTTTAAAAGAATAACTTAAAATTTGCTAGATAAATCATTTTTATGCAGATATTCATACATATATTTGTTTCAGAAGGATAAACACTGTGACAAAATTAGCGCTTCTTCATACATAACCGAGGCACTAGTCGTAAGTGTTATGTTTACCTCTGAAGTAGATACTAGGCTCTAAATAAAAATATGTAACTAATATATATATTTTTTTCAGATAGGGAGGCAGTGTTCAAGTGATGACGTTTCTTCAGAAATGATAGTTGAACGCACTTCTGAAGCACCAGTAAGTACTCAGATTATATGTATAAAAAAAGTTTTTGAATAATTTCTAGGTAAATTTGCAAGTTTGCCGT
The DNA here is from genome assembly GCA_036375495.1 of Agrotis segetum. Lineage (NCBI taxonomy): Eukaryota > Metazoa > Arthropoda > Insecta > Lepidoptera > Noctuidae > Agrotis > Agrotis segetum. The sequence goes on from JAQSVV010000087.1 coordinate 2,150,405, forward strand.
TTAGTGTAATAAACAAAGGAACCGCAATTCTCAACTTTGATTCTATGCATTGAAGACAACTGCTGGAGCGCCATTTCTTCACATTTGCCTTCATGACCAATAGACTCCCCCGCCATCAAATTCCATGCACGATACTGATACCTACTTATATTTTATTTTTGTTTCAGATTGAGCCGGAGGTACAAGATATAGAGCATAGAATTATAGATGTTAGTCATTTTGTAACAGAACTTGTAAAATTCTCTGAACACAAGTCTTTGTTTAATTGTGGATTAGCTACATTGAAATTAGAGTCTGAACATCACGTAGGCTTGCAATCTGAATTTACATATGTTTGTACACTGTGTGGTTACAAAAATAAAATAAAATCATCAATGGCTGATGTAAACAAAGACGCCGTTGCGGGAGTTATGGCTGCTGGTTGTGGTCAAGCACAGCTAAACCAATTTTTGGCTGGAGTAGGTTTACCCAATATGTCTGATTTCACATACAATAAAATGCAAAACGATATCTGTGATGACTGGGAAGAGACTGCATGGGATGAGATGAAAAAGGCTGGAGAAAGAGAAAAAGAAGCTGCAATAAAGGAAGGGAGAGTCAATAAAGATGGTATACCGCTAGTAGATGTCATTGTAGATGGCTGCTGGTGTAAACGATCTTACCGGACTAATTATGCGGCATTGTCAGGGGCGGCAGCCATAATTGGTAGACGTTTCGGCCAAGTGCTATATATGTGCGTTAAAAATAAATATTGTTGCATTTGCGCTCGAGCTGGGAAAAAGAAAGAAACACCAAAAGAGCACACTTGTTACAAAAATTTCAATGGTGCGTCTACTGCCATGGAGTCCACAATAATAACCGAAGGATTCAAACAATCAATTGACATGCATGGATTGATTTATTCAAAATTTATTGCCGATGGCGACAGTAGTACATATTCAAGAATAATAAATGCTCGCCCATATCCAGGCATTACAGTTGCAAAAATTTACTGTCGCAATCATTTGCTGAGAAACTACTGTAATAAACTACAACAACTGGCCTCCAATACGCAATATATTGCAGCAGACAGGAAAAATTTAACACAAGAAAAGATATTGCGATCAAGAAAATATATTTGTGATGCTATAAAACTTCACAAAGAAACGAAAAATGAAGATGGTTTATACAAAGACATCAATGCGTCTGTTTTCCATGCCTTTAATATGCATGAAAATTGTAACCGGCAATTATGCAAACATATGGGTCCAGATGCCCCTAACCCATTTTTTGGCAGTCTTCTTTGGCAAAAAATTAAAACAGTTGTTGCACAATTAGCTGATAAAGCACACAGCTTAATTGAAGACGTAGACAGCAACGTTGTTGAAAGATTTAATGGAGTAATAGCAAAACTGGTCGGGGGTAAACGAGTTAATTATGCTCAAAGACGTTCCTATCAAGCAAGATGCGCAGGAGCTTTGATTTCATTCAACACTGGCAAATTACTGTCAACTGTTCAGAGAAATGTTTATGGCACAAGTCCCAGAAAGTCCATAAAAAAGCATGAAAATGCAATAAGTATAAAACGACTCAAGGCCAAACTTAACATTAGAAAAAAAAATCGTGGTTTGGTACCAAGAACGCTTAATTTAGATTATGGCGAAGTAGTAGACAAACCGGATTTGGACAAAGACACTTTTGAAAAAGCAAAAAAGACTTTTGTTCAAAATTTATCAAAAACCTATGAAGAACGGAAAGAAATCGAAAAAAGGACCATCCTACAAAGTGAATCCGGGGAATGGCTAGAGCTACGTCGGAATATGTTAACCGCATCAAATTTTGGCAAGGTTATAAAGAGAAAGCAGACGAATCCTTGCCAAAATATTGTAAAAAATTTGCTTTATAAACCCAGCATCGACCATGTTCAATCCATTAGTCATGGAAAAAAATATGAGAAAATAGCACTCGAGCAACTGTCTTCATTGCATAATATCAAAATTCAAAATTGCGGCTTGTTTATAGACGAAAAACATCCTTTTTTAGGTGCTACACCTGATGGGATCACCACAAGTGATATGCTTGTGGAAATCAAATGTCCCATTGCACCATTTAAAAGTGGCATAGAAGACGCAATACAAAATAATAAAATGCATTTTTATAAAAACAAAAATGGTGTGATGGTTATAAACCAAAAATCCGATTGGTTTTTCCAGATACAAGGCCAACTTCATATCTGCAAAAAAAATAGCTGTTTGTTGGGTATATGGTATGGCAATAATAAAATAAAAACTGAGCTTATTCAAAAGGATGATGCGTTCTGGGAAAAAGAGATGGAACCAAAGTTGTTGAAATTCTATTACGACTGTCTTCTTCCCGAACTTGTCGACCCAAGGCACACTAGGAATAGGCCAATTCGTAATCCAGATTACGTGATTGTTCGTAACAATAAAAATACTGTGCCAGATACTTGCGACGAACAGTTAGACAATCTAACTATTTCGCAAAAAATCCAACAAAAGGAAAATACTGTGCCAGATACGAACGACAGCTACGAACAATCAGAAGCTAACATTGAATATGTGGTTGATAATAATTTTGAAAATTTCAGACGGGTTGTATCATTTTCAGAATTTTAATTACTTTAAATGCAAGACTAAGCGACAACGACCTTTGCTTTTTCATGCCTTTTGTTAGTAGTTGTAAATAAATAAATTAAAATTGTAAATAGATATAAAATGTAAATAGATAATTGTATAAAATACATAATTATATTTTTTAAACACTTCCCTTTTTTAATTGTATCACACTATTTTATTAATTTTAATTATTGTGTAAATAATTGTATAATATTAAAATATCAACTCGATAATAATTATTATAAGTGTTTTATTGCACATAATGTCAAAAGAAATGAAAATATGTCAAATGTAAAAATAAATAATCAGAAACCGGAATCATCGTGTTAAAATTATGAAAAAAAAATCACGAACATTTGTAAATAAAATAAATATTTAACTAAGTAAAAAATTATATTAATCATAATTCATTAATAGGAAAATCATAAAAAAAAATAAAAGAAGATATTATTATAAAATGTAAAGACAACTCCAAGACGTCTATGTTCTGACGCTGACACGCCATCGCGTCCCGCAATACTTACGTTACTCATCGGGGTGTGTGCGGGTTACGGGGTGCGCGTGCCCGGTTTTGGAATTATTGTTTAACAATTCGTCACCTTAAGTGTATTTTCGAGCAGAACGTAGCTGATAAGCTTCCTGAATTGTCAATAGAGACGTTTTTAACCATGGTCAAGCTCAGCCATAAATCTGGGAAGAAAGATGCATCGACCTGCAACTTTATAATCCAAGTTCCAGCCAAGATCCGTAAAGTCCTAATATCTCAAAAAAGGATTTTTGTAAATTGGAATTCCTGCCCTGTTCGAGATTTTACCCTGGTTACCCGATGCTACAAATGCCAGCAATATGGCCATGCAGCAAAGACATGCCGAGAGGTGAACTCATCGTGTGGACACTGCGGAGAAGTGGGACATGCAATGTCAGAGTGCACTAAAAAAGCTGAAGCTCCTAAATGTGCCACTTGCACGCGCTATAATAAGCCCAATATCCACAAAACAGGAGACGCTGATTGCCCTGCAAGAAAAATTGCTGAGTATAGGTTCATTAACTCGATCGACTATGAGGGCGCATGAGCGTCATTATGCTGGTCCGAGTTGGTTCATCCATTGCTGACACAAATAAAACAGGCTAATGACCTAGACGACTCGTCGATAAGTTACTGTCTAAGCACGTTAGTCGCTACCTACAAAAATGTAAATTATGCAAGTTTGTGTTTTTAATGTTGCATGTTTGGACTTTAATCTTTTTATTTCTGCTGATATTTTTTACTTTATCATTGTGTTTTAGTTCTAAGTTAATATTGTTTTATTTAGATGTAGACATTGTATATTTATTTATACCATTGTATATTTTAAATATTGCTAAAAAAAGAAAACTTGTGTACCAAAGATAGCATGTATCGTTTGAGCTACTTTCGCCTGTGATACAGGATTATCCTAGTACAGGCATTTAACATTGTAAGATCTACAAATATTTTATCAAGGCTATTTTGTAATTTTATATTTCCCGATTTTAATTCTGAATAAAGATTTATTATAAAAGATTTATTATTATTTCCATACTTTTCCCAAGTAAGTTGGAGTTGACTTCCACGGCATACAGATTGTGATTACACACTTATATAAAGTGATTGTGATTAATTATTATTAAATAAATTGACCTCCACAAGCAGCACAGTAAGATTGGCAAAAACTGACAGGCTGGTTGACTTCTAATAACCACAGCCAAAAGTAAGTAGTAAGTATCAATAGCCTAACTCTGTCATGTAATGATTCGTCACCCATCCACAAATCGAACTCGTCAAGTGTTCTAATTATCCACATAGATAGATAGAATACCTTGCTGCCATTATTAGCCATAATTTAACCAAATCCACTCACTGATCTCCATAATCAAGAAGTAAGGTGTCACTATAAGATGCAGCAGCGTTGATATGAGTATCACAATGAGCGGCAAGCCGTAGCTATCGTCAATGCTGTTCACAACGTCGCAGAGCGTCCCATGTAGGGCCGCCAGACGTCGCACGGCGTCACACGGAGAGACTATGAGACGAGGCTCACCACTCGCTGAAATTAAAGACACTGTTGTGGGTATAGGCTGACTCCTTAAAACTCTTGAGGTCCTAGTACTATCTTTACTTCGGTGTGTTAAAAAGATGGGAATAGAATATTATGATTTTCATAATAATGTTTGGTTGGGAGTACTCGCGTGAAGATAACCGATGGCTCTACCAGGACAACAATAATGTTTAACAACTTAATTAAATCTTGAGTGAGGGGGATAGATAGAAACGTTCTAAGAGCAATAGAGAGTGACAACATTATCTTAGTAGACTCCGTTACTTACAACTTTGAAGCCTCCTCTTCACAATCGGCTATGATGGCCGTGTTTGCCGAACAGAAGGAGACGGCGCTATACTAAGAATCGAGATAGAATTATTTGCATCTTGCTTTCTGGTATAGCGCCGTCTCCTTCTGTTCGGCAAACACGGCCATCATGGCCGATTGTGAGGAGGCTTTACACATAGGCGCGACCCCTTGTTCTCGTGGGCAGACCGGCTTCAGACAGCGCTACCAGGATATCATACATTTGGTAGAGATTCTATTCTTCTGTTCTATTTATAAAATAACGGCCTGTCGTATTCCTTGTTAAGCCTCCTCTTCACAGGCTTTACACATAGGCGCGACCCCTTGTTCTCGTGGGCAGACCGGCTTCAGACAGCGCTACCAGGATATCATACATTTGGTAGAGATTCTATTCTTCTGTTCTATTTATAAAATAACGGCCTGTCGTATTCCTTGTTAAGCCTCCTCTTCACAATCGGCCATGATGGCCGTGTTTGCCGAACAGAAGGAGACGGCGCTATACCAGAAAGCAACATGCAAATAATTCTATCTCGATTCTTAGTATAGCGCCGTCTCCTTCTGTTCGGCAAACACGGCCATCATGACCGATTGTGAAGAGGAGGCTTTAGATGAAAAGAAGCGTCTGCTCAACCTTGTAGTTTGACATTGGAAGACTACTGAGAGTCGTAATTACCAGGATAGCATAAAAGTTGAGGACATAATCTTACCAGTTCTCTTTATGATAACGACGTGTTCCGTGCCAGTTATGGAGTCTACAAGCAGGCTCACGTTAGCGGACCGCTGGTTGCCAGCCGGCGCTACCCGGATGGCATAGATGTTCAGAGGTGATGCACTCTTGGGTTTCTCCACTGGAATATGAAAGGAAAAAATGGAAAACGTTATTATGTAACCTTTAGAACTTCTAAAAAAAATATGTAAATGAAAGAGACGTCAAGTTTGTGTACTCGTAGTTCCAGATTTCTACTAAACAAAATGTTTCAGGATCATCTCTAGAACTATTGAATTGATTTTGAAAATTCTTTCACCAGTAGAAAGCTACATTATTCCTGCTTCAGATAACTTTTGATATCCATGTTTTACGTGGTAAAATCAGCAAATGAGTCCTCTCCTACCCAGCTTTGGGCGGGAGGGACAGTCAGACTTGTACCAACTGACTAAAAAACACGGCATCGTTCAATAGCCCTTGACGTTCCGGGGTCACGATAGGTCGTTTGTACCGTGACCGCGGCAGGCTTTGGCCCTCTAAGAGGCCACAGTCATTATGCTGACAGCTCTTTAAGGTGTGCGTGGAATACAACGCGCTATCGACCCGGGCATGGTACATGGTCAGACCTATAGTGGTCAGACAGCGAGTCGCTCTTTACTCGCCGTAAGGATGGACGCGCCTACGGTGGACGGGTAGAGTGCTAGTTTCATTTATTATCAAGGACTTTGGATATTAATAATGTGCTGGTACCAGGGATGGAGACTTGTCGAGCGGTGAGCGCCATCGCGTCGTTGACGGCCGAGAAGCGTGCGCGTACTGACAGCGCCGTGAATGCGAATTGAAGCTCCAGGATTAGTACCACGAACCACAGCATGTAGAACCCGAGATAATTCGTCACCACGTCCCCTGGAAACAACACCACACAACTGCGATAAGAAACACGTAGAAAAATGGGTGTCATTACTTTACAGAATTTAATCTTTAAATATCTGGTTGACCGAGCTTTGCTCGGTTTTTAAAATGTCTATATCTTGGGAACCGAGCTTTTCTCGAACCTGGGACCTTGATAAATCGATTCCTTGAGCTGAAAAACCCCTAATCTGTAACTTTCATGAAAATCCTTGGAGTCATTTCCGAGATCCTGATTATATACACCGTGACTTTTTAGTCGTCTTACAAAAAGGGTCCACTTAATGTATCCGACCTAAAATACCTCTAGGCAAGTTTTTTTTTCTTTTTTAATCGTTAATAATATATTTTTTAATACATTAGAAATATGAAACACCCTGTTAAAATGTTTACGTATCAAGCTGTAGAGTATACCTACCCAGCGCAATAGTCGGGCAGATCATTCCATTCCAATTTTCTATGAGACAAGGGTGTTTCGAACTACGCCTGGCGTCATAATAACGAATTTAAATTTTATTTTTAAAATTTTCAAATCTTTTAAATACCTATTTTTTTATTATAAACGTGTTCTAGACATTGGATACTGGGCTGCTTTTGTAAGACGACTAAAAAGTCACGGTGTATAAATATACAAGAATTGCTCGTTTAAAGATATTAGATAGCGACGCTATCGAATGGTGTACAGCGTACATAACGTATTTATTTTTTCAAAATTTCTTTTTGATTTCTAGCTTGGAACATTGATTTTTGAAAAAACTAATGATCAGAATCTGTTTTCATTCAAATCAGACCCGAGACTCCTATCCTGCGTATTTTTATACATAGTGTCTCATTATAGGGAACAGGGTGATGGGGTGCATTTTCAGGAGAAGCCTATGTCCACCAGTGGACTGTGATGGACTGAGTTGGTCGATTGATTTATTGATTGTTAATATTCAAACGGCTACATAGTTAATTTTAACTGTAGAATTTAGTGAAATGTTGACGCTTTGGGAAAGCCTTAATGTAGCTACGAGTAAAAGCTCTTTTGAAATGAGTAACCGAAATAATCCACAAGACCACAACTTATCATATTGGTCACAAACACATATCACATATTCCGTATTTCCTTACATTCTCTGTCCAACTTCTTGGCCTGCAGGGCATAGAAGGTGAAGTCATCGGCGATGAGTATGGAGAAGAAGACGAGGATCCCCAGGATGATGCCGCACAGCTTCCGCTCCGTCAGCAGCGAGTACTGGCCTCCGATACTAGTGTCCACCTGGAAGCAGGAGAACATATTCATCATTCAATTGATCTGTAAGTAAAATATAAAGTCGCTATACAACGTGTAACGTTAATAGCGCAAAACCTCTCGTGGGGTAACTCAGCCCATGTTAGACATGAGCGCCGATGGTCAATCAGTCGGCGGCGGCGCGCCGACTTTTTGGAGTCGACGGCGGCGGCGTCGGCGGCGTGGCGTGACCTTTATTTAACTACTTTAATTAATTAATTTAAGAGAAGAACATAGAACAATATTTTACGTATAATTAAAGATTTATTATAATTTTGACGAGACAAATTGAATTGGCAAGATAAACTAAAAAAAGAGGAAACCAAATTAACATTAAAAATTGCTGGTGGCTATATTTTTACTGTAAGCCTTGATGAGTATGCCAGAGGGTCATGGCTGTCTTGGGATCTGGAGGCGACTTTCGGAACCGACGTCCGGCACGCCGCAATCGTGGCAGTAAGACCCATGTTGGGGGAGTGGCTGGATAGGCGTCACGGGTCCTGACCTACTGCATGACGCAGGTCCTCACCGGAAACGGATGTTTCGGGAGGAACCTGTGTCTGATGAGGAAGGAGGAAACACCTGGGTGTCACCACTGCGAGGATCGCCCGGAGGACACAGTAGAGCATACGGTGCAAAACTGCCCGCTTGGACAGAGCAACGACGTGTCCTCACGGCGGCGATAGGCCAGACCATGCTGCTTCTGCGAGGCAGTCATGCTCGCAAAAGCGGAAGCGGGCCACGTGAGAGAGAAGACAGCGTCCTCTCCGTCCCAGCCGAAGTGGTGGACGCCCACGGCAACGGACATCGCAAGACGATCTTCGGCCACCGTAGGCGTGGGCGGCCGGCGAGTACAGGGCAACTCGATCACGAACCATGCCCGGGTCGTCGGCGCGTTGTGTTCTACGCGTGTCTCAAAGAGCATCAGTATGATGACGGACGGGGCTCCCTCTAGAAGGCTAAAGCCTGTGGAATATAAAGGGCTATTGAAGGACACCGTGGAAGTCAGTACGAGTCTGACAGTAAAGGGTGGGAAGACTCATTTGATGATTTTACTACGCTAATAAAAAAGAAGCCTTGATGAGTGCTCATCATCTGTTCGTTTTTTTCCCTAATATTAACAACCAACTGACCAAAATAGGTCCTACAAAAACTGTGTTTGTTTGCTGATAATTTGGACAACACAGAAATTGTAATGTCAAAGAGTATCGTTTTATAAACGTCTACGTCTAGTGCTGCCATTTTGCCAGCATTTATTATCGTGCGTTCGTAGAGATGGGCAATGATAATAATCCGGTTAATATCATTTGGCTATTAATCGATTAATAGCAATTAATAGCAGTTAGTAGCCAGTTAATAGCAATTATGGATGATAACCCTGCTATTAATGTTTTTTAATATTTTTAGTGATTGAACCCATGGCTTTCAGGTTTAGGCCTGTCAGATTAAACTTCATTTTCATCATATTTCTTTGTAGTAAATAAATGTGCAATTTAGAAATAATCTGGCCCTTTAAAAAAAAATAATCAGCTATTTACGGGTACACTAAGATAACATGAATTTCAAAATACCGATTTTCATAATTCCGAATGGTTCAAACATCCTAATACCAAGTCCTGAGCTCACTTCGCTCGCTCTTGTATCCTTAGTTGAGTTGCTGATTACCACCTGCTAAGGTGGCTCGACGGAGGCCCGCTTCGCGTGTCTCCTATTTCTGTTTGCAAGGTTCCGAGTCCGGGTGCCCCAAGTCCTGAGCTCACTTCGCTCGCTCTTGCATCCTTAGTTGAGTTGCTGATTACCACCTGCTAAGGTGGCTCGACGGAGCCCCGCTTCGCGTGGCTCCTATTTCTGTTTGCAAGATTCCGAGTCCGGGTGCCCCAAGTCCTGAGCTCACTTCGCTCGCTCTTGCATCCTTAGTTGAGTTGCTGAATACCACCTGCTAAGGTGGCTCGACGGAGCCCCGCTTCGCGTGGCTCCTATTTCTGTTTGCAAGGTTCCGAGTCCGGGTGCCCCAAGTCCTGAGCTCACTTCGCTCACTCTTGCATCCTTAGTCAAGTTGCTGATAACCACCTACTAAGGTGGCTCGACGGAGGCCCGCTTCGCGTGTCTCCTATTTCTGTTTGCAAGATTCCGAGTCCGGGTGCCCCAAGTCCTGAGCTCACTTCGCTCATTCTTGCATCCTTAGTCAAGTTGCTGATTACCACCTACTAAGGTGGCTCGACGGAGGCCCGCTTCGCGTGTCTCCTATTTCTGTTTGCAAGATTCCGAGTCCGGGTGCCCCAAGTCCTGAGCTCACTTCGCTCGCTCTTGCATCCTTAGTTGAGTTGCTGATTACCACCTGCTAAGGTGGCTCGACGGAGCCCCGCTTCGCGTGTCTCCTATTTCTGTTTGCAAGATTCCGAGTCCGGGTGCCCCAAGTCCTGAGCTCACTTCGCTCGCTCTTGCATCCTTAGTCAAGTTGCTGATTACCACCTACTAAGGTGGCTCGACGGAGCCCCGCTTTGCGTGGCTTCTATTTCTGTTTGCAAGGTTCCGGGTCCGGGTGCCCCAAGTCCTGAGCTCACTTCGCTCGCTCTTGCATCCTTAGTCAAGTTGCTGATTACCACCTACTAAGGTGGCTCGACGGAGTCCCGCTTCGCGTGGCTCCTATTTCTGTTTTCAAGGTTCTGAGTCCGGGTGCCCCAAGTCCTGAGCTCACTTCGCTCACTGTTGCATCCTTAGTCAAGTCGCTGATTACCACCTACTAAGGTGGCTCGACGGAGGCCCGCTTCGCGTGTCTCCTATTTCTGTTTGCAAGGTTCCGAGTCCGGGTGCCCCAAGTCCTGAGCTCACTTCGCTCACTCTTGCATCCTTAGTCAAGTTGCTGATTACCACCTACTAAGGTGGCTCGACGGAGGCCCGCTTCGCGTGTCTCCTATTTCTGTTTGCAAGATTCCGAGTCCGGGTGCCCCAAGTCCTGAGCTCACTTCGCTCGCTCTTGCATCCTTAGTCAAGTTGCTGATTACCACCTACTAAGGTGGCTCGACGGGGCCCCGCTTCGCGTGGCTCCTATTTCTGTTTGCAAAGTTCCGTGTCCGGGTGCCCCAAGTCATGAGCTCACTTCGCTCGCTCTCACATCCTCAGTCAAGTTGCTGATTACCACCTACCAAGACTGGTTTGCAGCGATTCGTTTCTCACCGCGAACATTCACCTGTAATCCCTACTTTAATATTATAAAGAATCCTTAGTGAGCGAGGGATTCAAGTTAGCCCAAGACAAGGCAGCTTTACTCCCGAGGAGCGTACTCTGCTTTTCACACGAGGAAATGAATTCGAGTTTATAAATATATTGTATTGCTTTATATTTTTTTAGATTTCCCAAAAAATGTGTATTCATTCTATTATTAACACTTTTTCACGTACAAAAAGGTGAAAATAAATAAAAAGAATAATGCAATACATTGAATCACACTGCGTACACGCACCCAATTTATATTCACACCCACAGATTTAAAAAAAAACATTTATTTCTTTGACAATACATTAATAGCAGGGTTATTAGCCATTGGATGGCTATTAATAGCTGTTAATGGATTAAAATCGATAATAACTCAAAGCATCCGGCTAGTTACCCATCTCTATGCGTTCGGTTTGATCAGTGTGTTAGATTAAACTAAACGCCGCCCGCTCGGGTTCGGCGCGCTCGAGGTCGGCGCGCCGGCGCCTGTGGACTGTGAAAAATCACGGCGGCGGCGGCGCGCCGGCGCGGCGCTCATAATTATCTAGCCCATGTTACTGAACAATGTTTGTTCCAAGATTTTTGTAAATTTGCAAAGAAAAAAATTTTTTCATACAAAATGAGAAATTGATCGGGCCCATCAGTATGAAAAATCTTTTTTATTTATTTAATTTAAATAATAATAAATAAATAAATAATATTCCACAACTATCACACAACGCCATCTAGTCCCAAGCTAAGCAGAGCTTGTGTTATGGGTACTAGACAACTGATAAACATACTTATATATTTCTAAATACATACATATTATAGATAAATTACACCCAGACACAGAACAAATGATCGTGCTCATCACACAAACATTTGTCCTGGGTGGGAATCGAACCCACAACCTCCGGCATAGCAGTCAGGGTCACTAACCACTAGACCAACAGGCCAGTCAAATTTCCAAAAGTCTTAGAACAAACATTGTTCAGTAACATGAGCTGAGTTACCCCACGAGAGGTTTTGCGCTATTAACGTTACACATTGTATTAGCTCTTGCCAGAAAATTATTCCACAGAAACAGTTTTATATGTTTGTACGCAATGACGATAAGAATATAAAATTTGGAAGAGAGAAAAATTTAGAGACGCGAGTTGAAGGCCCACTCGCAGTTGGATTTATCTTTCCTCAAATGTCAATATCATCAAGATAAGATGTCAAAAACACAGGTATAACATCCCACTTATATGCCTATTATTTATTTATTTATTTATGTACACAAAAACACATAGATACAAGCAATAACATTCAGAAAAAAAGAGCACAAAGGCACTGCTTATTTCAACAAGAAATTTCTTCCAGCAGACCAGCGACAGAAGAGAGATAGACATGAAAACGTAGACACAATGTACAAATAATAAATAAAATATAAACATACATACTATTAAAATAAATATATAATCTATATGTATATAATGTAGATGTTTTAAAATAAACCTAATATATAAATATAATATACTAAATAATAGAGGAGAGGTAATAATCTTTGACTTGTTTTTTAAAAACAGAGACAGTTTTTGAGTCAAGTATCTTAGGTGGAAGTGAGTTCCACAAACGTACTGCATGAACGGAGAAGGAGTAGGAAAAAAAGTCAGTTTTATGGGATGGAAAATTGAGGTGATGCTTAAGATGGGATCTGCACAGAGCATCAGGAGGACGAGTAAAAGAAAATCGCTCACGCAGGTAGGAAGGATAAGCAGGGTTATGGAGGATATTGAAGAGGAGACATAATATTCGAGTGTTCCTGTGAAGACGAATAGGAAGCCATTTGAGTTCCTTTCGGAATTGAGAAACATGGTCGTACTTTCTTAGCCCGAAAACAAAACGAATGCAAAGGTTTTGCAAGCGCTCAAGCTTGTTCAAGAGCTCCTCAGTGGCATCCAGATAGCAGGCATCAGCGTAAACAATGATTGGCTGAATCAGAGTCTGAGCTAGGTAAATTTTAGTTTTAAATGGCAAAAAAGTCTGTAAGGATTTAAGATTGTGAAAAGAAAAATGCACCTTACGACTAACCTCATTCACCTGAGCCTGCCAAGAAAGATTGCTGTCAATGATGACTCCAAGGTTCCGAGCTGCATCGGAATATGTAATGGCCGTGCCACCTAGGGATAGCGGTGTCAATGAAGAAATGTCAAGTGTTGTACGAAAGTATCTACTACCTATGATCATAGCCTGAGACTTAGAAGGATTGATCAGTAAGCCATAAGACTTAGCCCATTCATTGATACTTTCCAGATCGCGATTCATGGCATTGACGGCTAAATCCGCATCAGCCAGTAGAAAATGTCGATAAAGCTGCAAATCGTCTGCGTAGAGATGGAAGTTAGAGTTAATAACCCTAGTAACAGTGTTAATGAAGATAGAGAAAAGGAGAGGACAGAGAACGCCACCCTGAGGGACACCAGCAGTGAGATCACACCAATCAGAAAAGAACTCTTCTTGGCGGATACACTGAGAGCGACCTCGAAGATATGTGTCCAACCAGGCTAACACAGGGGAAGAAAAGTTTAAAGACTGAAGGATCCCAAGAAGTATGTCGAAATCCACTGAGTTGAACGCACAACTAAAGTCAAGTAAAACCAAACAAAGTAAGGGATTTGTTGTCCATAGCCCAGCGGATATCGTCAGTGACCTTCAGGAGAGCAGTGACCGTACTATGTCCAGCACGGAAACTTATCTTATTATTATTATTTATCTTTTAGGTAAATAAAGACATGCTGTCTGATCTTTGGTCATCGTCGCGTGTCAAGCTATTGAGTTCTATTCTAACAGATGGAAGAACCACGGTAGCAAGAGCTCGTCGATTGATGTCGTATATCTTACATCGACAGATCGTTACTACGTGAAGTACGTAGCTACCGTTCAACAAGTGAGAATCATCAACTACTACTACTTCATCCGATTGCTGGGCAAAGGCCTCTCCCCATGACCTCCAGTTTTCGCTATCCAGGGCCAAAGTGGACCACTGACTGTTGGTTTTATCCAGCTCATCCCGCCATCTTAGCTACGCTATGACGCGACGCCTTCTGGCTCTTTCATGGCTCCACCAATGGTTATTATATCTACAGCTCACTGCACGTGGATACCATCTGCGATATCAGCAAAGGCGCATGTAAACAGCTTACCGTTGCAATATTCTCCATGAACTTGAGCATGTTTCTCATCCGCCTGGGCGCGCCATAGACGCCGGCACCGGCGGTCGCCACCACGACGAGCACGTCGCACGTAGACACCACCTGAGACATCCGCGAGGACATGCGTACGGACAGCTGTACTCCTACGTTGATCTCCGCCACGAGGCCGAAGATTGTGCAAATTACTGGAAGGTGGATACATAATAATAAGTAAATAATGTGATGTGGATTCAGCGATCATTGTGTCGATAGTCGTGTCAGCCCATGGCTTCATTACCAAGAGCCTCAACCAACATCTAAGGAGGCTCTCGTTAGGTAGCTGGATCAAGGGCCTGATTACAGTACTTCAGGACACGGTGCGCATTGTTAGGAGGTTCCATTTTTTGTAGCCCTGATTGCCGGTAGCTTGGACCCTATTTCCGATACCGGTGGGCCACTATTATTTATTTATTAAAAATGTGTTTTATAATTATTTTAATTTCTGAAAATATTTAAACGAGTAATAAGGTAGAAAAATGATTAAAGGAAATAATAATTAGTAAATAAAACTAAAATCTTTGTTTCCTGATAGCAGCTACAGCTTTAAGTCAAGAGTGAATAGAACCAAGTTAAGAATGTCTTGCATACCAACAAAGTAAAAATACATTCTATTCTGTAACAGTTAAACCTTAAATCAATCGACATAATTTCGTAGAATAAGTTGAAAATGTACTAGAGCTACATAAGTTACAGGAGTACCTACTCAAGACCGATGTAACTCTTCGAATCAAACGAAGTCTAAGCAATATTACTATAAACGGTAAAAAAAAGGTACTAATTACTCACCAAGCACTGTGACTAGAATGTAGCTGTACACACACATGGCGCCTGATATGCTAACCGTAAATCCATTGCTACGGGACTCGAAGCGCAGGGGGGCCAGTCCGAAGAAACTTGAGATCTGGAAGTACAAATATACAAAAACATGTAGGTATAAAAACGGATAAGTTATTTTCTTATTCTTTTGGTATATTATTTTAGAAAAGGAAACAGTGATCCCAGTGGAGATGTTACTAAGGTACCACAAAATTAAGGAGATTTCTTATAATGATCTCTTTTCCTTTTCTAACAGACGGAGACTGAGAGATCTCCCAGAGGATACCTGGCAGATCTCTTCTCTCACTCTTACGTGTGAAGGCATGAATAATGAATTCCATATTATGATCCACATGCATGAGCCTAAAGCCTCCTCTTCACAATCGGCCAGAACAGAAGGAGACGGCGCTATACTAAGAATCGAGATAGAATTATTTGCATCTTGCTTTCTGGTATAGCGCCGTCTCCTTCTGTTCGGCAAACACGGCCATCATGGCCGATTGTGAAGAGGAGGCTTAAAATAAGAAGGCATGAGTTGATGGTAATTTTGCCGTGCGCCCACGGCCCAACTCAGGTAGGTTCGATGTTGTGGTTACTAGGGCTACATTCACTGTAAGAGACCTACCCTAAGTATGAAGGCATGAGATCATCCGACTACACAGTGCGTGGGGCGGTTGAACCGTGCCCCCAAAAAAGGTCGGACTATAACAGCTATTACCAGGACTACTAAAACAGCAGGAGATCTTATCACATATTATACGCTCCACTATAGAAATACGGGGAGGTTGAAGAAATGTTCTTGACTCGGATATGATTGGTACTACAGTTATTAAGGCTACAAAGCTTGAAGGAGACATGAGCCTAAGTACGAAGGCATGAGCTTGATGGCAACAGTGCGCCCAACTCAGGTAGGTCCTGCTGGTACTAGGGCTACATAGACTGTAAGAGACCTACCCTAAGTATGAAGGCATGAGCTCCTCCGACCACACAGTGCGTGGGCCGGTTGGACCGTGCCCCCGACTCGGTCGGGACTGGTGAAGCTGTGACTTCCTCCACCTTCGCTGACTCTACGCCTGAGAACAAAATACACTGTTTAAGTGGAAGGTTGATTAAGGAAAAAAAAATACCTCAGAATAGTAACAAGGTGGAGGATGTGGTGGACGGCTTCCGTCAAACATCACGTGTTTGTCATTTGTTTCTTTCATTGTAGAATCTTTTGGCAATTTGATATTCATTAACGTATGTCATGTGTGTGGATGAATATTTCACTCCTGTAATTTTATTTTCTTCTTTTTTTCATACCTTTACCTAATTAGTTATTTATTTGTGTTTTATTGAGTGTGTTATTAATTTAAAATAGTTCCCAATAAATAAAGAGAAAATCGTCCTTATGGCGCAGTCAGGTAAAAAAATAAAAAAATTACCTTTCTTGCGAGGAATGCTATGAGAAATGTTTTCAAAATTCATAATCACTAAATACAAAAATCGCACACCAATCAAATTATTTAATTATGATACTACTAAGAAGCACTTATTTATTAACAGTTTAATCACCCTAAATAACTTAAAAAAATAGAAATCACAAATTAGTCTTAATTATTCTATCAAAATTTTACAATTAAAGATCAATAATTGTAACACGGTCACTATTACAATTACTCGTAGAGCTTATGTCAAAGTTACAATACTATGTTCCTCTCTCAGGTTTAAAAAAACCGGCCAAGTGCGTGTCGGGCCACGCACAGTGTAGGGTTCCGTAGTTGCCCATCAAAATACTTTTGCAAACTAACTAAACTGATTCGCTGAATTTAATTTTAAAAAGAAGAATTTTTAAAATCGGTCCAGGAGTCTTTGAGAAATCAGGGAAAATACATAAGAAAAAAGATTACAACGAATTTAGAACCTCCTCCTTTTTTTGAATTTAGTTAAAAATAGTTGACGATAAAAACCTACCTATCCCCAAAAAACATACCCATAAAAGCTGTAAAAATAAAGTTGACAAACTTACATTTGCAGTTGTCTCCGATACATTTTGTTTCAGAAAATATGATATGAAGTACATTTTATAAGTTGGTCGACTATTACTCGTAAAGTTGTAAAGCCTACTTAGTTATGATAATTTTCTTTTAAACTTCGTTATATGTACTACTATTGTGAATTTTTTCACACCCCCAAACATAACCATTTAGCTGGTAGAGGGGGGGGACACTCGAATCGAGCAAAATTTAGCACTTTAAAGCTTAATGTTTTACAAACGAATTTTTTTATCAAAAAATTGTTAATGGAATCTATCATTATTTTTTAAAGGCCTATTTAATGATACCCCACACTAAGGGGTACGCGAGAGAAAAAAAATCCTCACTTTACGTGTAAGTACTGGAGGTACCCTAAAAAAAATATTTTACGAGATTTTATTTTACCACTTTTTCGGCACAATAAATCCGTATATTTACACCAAATTACAGCACTCTAGTACTGTGCGTCTCTGAGCTAAACTGCGGACAGACGGACGGACGGACGGACGGACGGACATGGCGAAACTATAAGGGTTCCTTGTTGACTACGGAACCCTAAAAACTAACTAGGGTTAAAACGTCCTCTGTACAAGTGGCATTAGCTCATTAAAGGCCCTATCTATCTTTACAACTGTCGATACTGCAACTTTTTAATTATCCCTCATGAAAACACTTCAGTGTTATCAATGCGAAATGAACTCTATTGCAGTAAGATAAAATTGGAGTTACGTTGAAACTGAAACGTATGTCGTGTTATGTTTATTCCAGGAGTTGTTTTTTGTTTGTATGTCAAAGTTGTAGGAAAACTATAAGTTGTTTACGAGGTACAAAAACACTTGGTTTCACTTGGTATTAGGCGCAAAAAGTTTAATTCACAAAATAACAAACAAGAAAATTATTTTCAAAATGGCCAATTCTCAACAGGCCCGACTCTCAACATTTTCTCAATTGAGAGTAAAAATAAAAAAAAGTGAGTTTATAAAAACGTGGGAATAAGATTTTTTAGCATGACATGAAACTAATCCATTAAATCCATTTCTGAATTATTATTTTTTATCTTAAATTAGTTAGTAGTTTCATAGTAAAAGCTGTTTATAACCATATTATATGTATTTTCAGTCAATGAAAGATTGTTAATGATTTACAATAAACTTGGTATAGGGTAGTAAGCTTTACCGGCAACACAGGCATATCACGTGATACCGTCAATACCCCACATAATAATCTCGAAGCCTATTACCGAGTTGATTATTCATCAACAACAACATAGATAAAATTTATTGCTCGCAGGAGGGCGTTTAATCAACAAATCATAAAATATATAATAATATACCATAACAATATATGTGTCAAAAATGCCGACAAATATATTATATGAGGCTATTGATAAAATTCGGAACACATCATAAAGTTTCCATAATAATATTTACTTACTGGCCGGAAAGAATATATTGTGTTTAGGTCATGTTCAATATCGGTACTCACTATTATTATTGTATCTCTGTATTTGAAACTGAATATAGATTTTATTTGTTATAAATCAGCATTAACATTATCCACGCAATAAATTGGGATAAGAACAAGTTTAGAGTATCTTTATTAACACTGCGTCCCGGCAATCTTAGGCAAGTACAGACGAACGCGCGACGACGCGCGTGTCAAGCGCGCTGTTCAACTAGTCGATACAGGAGTGTAGATCTTAAAACGCGCGTCACCGCGGTGCCGGTCATGTACACAACGACATTGATTTGTTGCAATATTAAACCGCGCGCCGAGACAATCGCGCGTCGTCGCGCGATTCATCTGAACTTAGCCTAAATCCCAGTGCATGCGCAAGCGCTGTAGCGAATCAGTGGTGGAGTCAGTCGCTCACCAACCGTAGGAGTGCAGACGTCAATATTTATTTTATTACGGTAGATCATATTATGATTTCTTCTGCTTCCTAGATTCTATACTTGAAAATATAGATTACAAAACAGTTCAATAGGATTACCATTAAATTTAAAAAAAACAGCATAATTATGCTAGTGATGACAAACATTTTAATGTGTCTGGTACTAGTCGACTGACGCACACACGGAACAATGCGACGTGTCGCTAGACGACTATTGTATAGCTCTGTCTTTTTCCCACAGTGGCATTACTATTACTTTAAGACGTTATGGTAAAAGCCAGTAGAGTATTTCTAAGTGGGTTTTATTCGATCTTAAATACATTACAAACCAACCGTCTTACCTCAAAAAATTAAACAAGCGTTACACACTTGTCTAAAAAAATTGACAACGTCAAAACAACATTTTCTCCTTGATATAAGGGTCGTTTTGAAGTTACACTTTTTTAGACGACCGTTCAACGGGTGTTTATCTTTTTGTGGCAAGGCGGTTCATGTTCAGCGAGCAGACGCGGTTTTCAATGTTCTTACTCCGTCTCAAGGCTATAAGCTGACTAAAGTTCAGTTAGTCAAGGATTCCGACTAAGTAACGTTATAAGAATACTAAATTGAATAAAATTGAGGGAGAAATAGTAACTTGTTTTATCATTTCTAGAAACTTTAATTATATGTTTCGTAATATTTATACATATATTATATACCTATTTAAAAATTTAATAAGTAAATGAGATACCTAGACATAAAATTAAATAATACTCGTACATACCAAATATCATCCGTCCTACTGGAGTAACACCCAAAGTGAAATTATTATGCGAAGTCCAACTAGGATGTATCATGTTTATAATATTTTTAACACACACAAACACTAGTAAGAAAAATATTATTAACTTATTTCATTCAATATCAACTGTTGCTTAAAACCAGTGATCTAAACAAAAATGGCGTCCACTTATAATTGCACAAAAACATTAACATTTCAATTTTCTTTCAAATTATTGAAGTGAAAACTTCTTTAGCGGCGTTGTACACTTTTTCTGTAATGGGTAAAAAATTTAAAACTCGCGTCAGGGTCACGTGACCAAAACTCGCGTCAGGGTCACGTGACCCTGATCGAAAATGAGTAAGACGTCATTCAAATTAAAAATAAAACATAGTAACAAAAAAGTTTTCACTTCTACCGGCACTCCTGGAGTGCAACCTTTTTTTTTAAAAGTCTATGGTCAAGTGAACGAACCTAAAAGTGACCTTACTTTCCTAATACTTGCTTTAAATCAATTATATTTCGTCTTAGAACACAACTTTCATCTTAGCGTGTCGATGGCAAATCGTTTATTATTTTATGAAACAAAACAAATTAAAAAATCCATAGAACAAAAACTGTCATGATTTTTTCAGCAATATTTTGATTGATCACTCTAGCCTTGTTTTTTCACGACAGGCCACTGAACGATTTGTGCACGTGTAGCCACGACTTGCACTGTACTACACTTGTTTATTATTGGACAAAGCAAATTATCTGATTTCGTGTCCTGTGATACGTAGTAGGGTAAATTGTAAAAACAATAGAATAGAGGTCATGGCGGTTCAATTTAGAACGTGCAAATATGAATAAACTAGCATTCTTACTACGAGTTCGTTCGTCATGCTATGGTTTATTTATTCGATTTTATTTAAAAAAATAAATGGCTACCAATTAGTTGGGGTTGGGTTCTGGTCGGAAACCAATCACCACTGAATATAGTACATTTTTATTGATAGATCAATTCTATCAAGCCATTTTATTCAAGCTTGCTTAAAGATGTAAATTTTCGAAAAAGGAGTTTTGTAGCATTATTATTATACAGCAATTCAAAACAATTTAACCAGTTTTTTTTCTGTTCTTGCAATTGCAAATAATTTGATAAGGTAAATTATATTCCGTGAAGTTAATCCCTTTATTCCTAAGGGCCACGGAAATATTAGTAAAACCCAATTTTTTGTTAAAAATGTCCTAAAAATGCTTCCCTATGATTAAGTTTTTAAATATCTGCTAGAACTATAAGTTAACATCAAACGTGTCTTTATATTTAATTTATATAAAAAAAGAAAATACTATAAAAATATAACTTCAAAAAAACAACCGAACAACTTTCTCTGAGGTTCAACACTGGTCAAATAACAACATTCTCAAAGTGATTCCATTATAAGTTTACTAAGCTCTCCTAAGTGAAAACGATATCAAAACAACGTTATAATATTCACTTAAAAAGGTTTCAGGATCAAAAAATATGTCAAACTAAATCACGAGTATAAAACAGTCTTATACTTATTTTTAAGTAATTTTCGTAGCAGCTACGAACAAGCCCTTTGCTACGGCGTAGGCGTCTACGAAATTATTTTGCGAAACTAAATGCACACAAAGCCACAGTATTAGTTCTTTATATCATTTCAAAACAAGCTCAGTAAAGAGTGTATTCAAATTATTATTTATTTTTTTCTGTGATGGAACACTTCCACCACCTTCACTTTTACCCGACTGCGCCAAAAGTATGGTTATGTTTCTAATAATATAGGCATTGAAAGATACTGTCAGCTGGAAAAAGAAAAAACTTTCTTGTCTGTGGGAAACCTTTGAACAAAGAATAAAAAGACCCGATAAGATCAAAATATATTTGGTCTTGTCGCCCAACTTTTACAATACTGTCTTAACAATACAGCCGTATGTCACTCTAATGTCAACAAATGACAGTTTAAATAATGTTGTCACCAATAAGTTGTTTATAATCACTTTATCACCTCCAAAATGAACAAAACATTATTTTGACGTCAAAACAAGTAGATGCTTAAAGAATGTGTTCCATTGCTGACGAGAAAGCGACCAGAAGCTTTAGCATAGCTGAGGTAAGAGCAGTGGTCGCCCAGTGATATCCCCGACTTATGAGTCGAGGGTTCGAATCCAGCCGCGTGCATTACTTCATGTAATTTATATCATCACCACTGCTCTCAAAACTGTGAAGGAAATCATCGTGAGGAAACCGGCATGTCCTAGAACCAAAAATTCAAGGACATATTGTGACATCCACCAACCCGCACTGGGACTGCGTGATGGATTATGACCTGCGGGCTCTCACAGAGAGGAGGCCTGTGTCCCAAAAGTGGGAACATTTAAAGGCCGATGATGATGCTGATGATGATGAAGAGAATGAGGAACCCTTTCAACTTTACACTTTCTACGTGTATCAGGTTTCGCATAAACAAAAAATAAAGTTGTTGTTGTATACAACGTGTAATGTTAAATGCGCAAAACCTGTCGTGGGGTAACTCAGCCCATGTTACTGAATAATGTTTGTTCTAATAATTTTGGAGATTCGCAAAAAAAAGAATTGGTTTTTCATTCAAAATGAGAAATTGATCGTGCCCATCAGTATGAAAAATCATTTTTTTTTTTTGCGAATTTCCAATAACATTAGAACAAACATTGTTCAGTAACATGGGCTGAGTTACCCCACGAGAGGTTTTGCGCATTTAATGTTTAGGCTCTGTTCCGACAACCCATATTACTCGTAGTAGATGGTTTATGTGAAGTTTGCACAAAATCGGTCGAGCGGTTCGTCATTTATCACATTTTTTGTAACAAATGAATTCAATAAATGGCGGATCATTTTGTTAATGGGGATTTTGCAGTCAAAGTAGCGAAGCATATACCGGGCCGCTATAGTATTATTACACATTTGCTCTGGTAATAACTGAAAACCTCAATATGAGAGGCAAGATGTTAATTAATCTCTTGACTATCACGACTAATCTCCCGCTAATCGCTGGTTATGGGACAAGTCCTTATGTTTTGTGTAGGTGTTGAAGGTCATGAGGTCATGGAATTGGAAAACGTATACGGAACTAGTAATTTGTATTGTTTTTGTTCGTAAACTTGTGAAAGTGATTTATTTATACAATTACTACTTTTCTTTGAATTAGTACTCATTGATTTTGGTTTAAAGAAACTTCTTTCTGAAATAACCATAGGTGGCTTTATAATGATATAATTGATTAATGATTGAAGAAATGCTTTACAATATCGAAGCTTAATTTACCACTAACAGCTGCACAGATAAATTTAAGGCCGCTTTTCCACCAGCGATGCACTTTACAACGTTGCTATGAATGCGTTTCATATCCACCAATTATATTAATTGGTGCACATAACTTAGCACTGCTGCTCTGGTGGAAACGGATTTAACTAAGACCTGTTTTTTTTTTATGTGGAAGGGTGTGTGCTATGAATGTGTACTATGGATGCGTGCTATGGATGTATTCTGTGGATTGTCACTTCCCTACTATCGATACATCGCATAGCTCGTGCTGCGCATCTATACGGCGGTGATTTTCATAGCGCATCTTACTCGCACCGCTACATACTCGTAGCTTAGCATCAGTGGAAACGGTCACATGGTTCCTAGCTAAGCTTTCACATTCTTGCAGCATAGCTACATAGCACATCTCTGGTGGCAAGGCACACTAAGCCGCGCTTCTCTTGTTAGATCCGTAGATGTATGTATAGGCATCCATTACATACCGAGTTTACCGTTTTCCCTGGCAGTCATTTTGTAGATTTTTGACAGTTGTTAACACTACCCTCTCAGTGGTCTCAAAAGTCCATAAAAAACACAGTCCTTAATTTTCCCACTGCTGGGACATTACATCCTCCAACACGCAAGGTGGAAAAGCAACAATATCATCGATAAACACCAGCAGATTGAGACCGAAAATACGTTCCGAAATTCATGGTTTTTGAACAAATAAAACTGACCTTTCGTCCGCATAGCTGGTAAGAAAAATACCAAAGTAACTGACGTTCAACGACAGTCTAAACAAATTCTAGTCTATAAACATCCCGATAACTGACGTCTATTTGTTATCACAACATGCTTTCACGAAATTTTATTATTTCTGTAGACCACTTTTTTGGACTGTAAGTAAGAATAAACAATAGTCATGTCTTGTGTTGTTATGGTGTCCTGGTACTTGGTTGTGGTTTTTTTACTTATAATTTTGGTTTATTTGCTGATTACGGTATTTGGTATTTTGTTATAGTCAATTTAGGACGTTTGGGATATAGGGGAACCAACAGTTAATTCAAAAAATATATTTGTCGTATTTTATAGTTGAAGTCTTGAGAACAAAACAGTGTATTCTGTCTTCGCTACGAAACATTGTATTCCATATTGCTGTATAATAATTTAGGGTAAGTACAATATTATAAATCTTTACATACATTTAAAGTACAAAGTTGCATAATAATCTTTACTATTCAATGAGTAATTTCCGGACGATTGTTCCAAATGGTTTTTTTTTGTTGCCGTCTTTATTTTCAGGACAAGGATTGTATGTAAGATGGTTTTAGTAAAATAAATCCTGTAAATCTTTAAACCCGTGCCGCTAGTACCTATAGAAAATTCTTCTCACAAGTAACTATGATGGTAAACGCTAATCTTCAAAACTATCCAAAACTTTTCAATGAAATTAAAATAATATAAATCTGTGTTCTTAAAATATAGGATAGTCTGTTTTGGACTAGATAGGCGGCAAAGCCAAAGTCATAATTATAATGTAGCTAAACTATTATTATTTTAAACTTGGTACTAGAGCATCAGAACTTCGTAGTAGTTATGTATGAGATAAGTTTTAAAACAAATGCTCGGTTAAATCACGGGTGTGTCAATCAGTGTTCGACATAAGGGCGTGAACCCCTTGAATAAATAAAGAAGCAATTCATTATCAAAACAGTACCATTTGTCACCCCGGTCTATCATTTGTTGTCGTAGACCGACACACCTACGTAAATAATTACAATTAACGAGGTGACGTATGAGCTGTCGAACGAGCCTCCAGCGTGTCCTACGATATTTAGGCCTTCATAATCATAATCATAATCATTTATTTGTCGGAACATGGTACAAAATTATGGTCTTAAAATTAATTATTGGTCTCATCACATTCTGCCAATTGTGGCGTGCAAATGTTGGGTACATATTATACGTAATTATAAAAGAGAACATTTGGGTTGGTAAGCCAGTATTGATACTAATTTTAAGCCTTAAATGCATTAAAAAAAATCTAAATTTACAAATGTGCCTTAAAACAATAATAAATAATACACACACACAAGTCTAGGATGTCAATGTAAGTTTACATGTCAAGAGTAATTAAAGGCATAATATTATAATAATGTCAGTATCTTAACAATATAACCATTAATTTAGGATGTCAAATTATTATCATTTCAATATAATTATAAAGATGTCAGAGTATAATTAAATATCGAGATTATAAAAGGTAAGAGTGCATATTATGAGAATGACTTGACAATGCTACAATTAAATTAGGATGCTAAATTTTTATCGTTCAAATAGTCATTCAAGCAATAATAACAATTGCAACACAGTAAATCTTTGAGTTTTGTTTTAAATCCCTTTAAGTTTAACTCTTTAATAGACTTTGGAATCTTATTGTAAATTTGGGGAGCTATGGTAAATATGCTTTTGCGCATTAGTGCTGTTTTGGCTATCCGTCCACGTAGCACATCATACCGCCTGTTACGTTTAACAGTGTCTGATAGATGAGGAAACAAGTGTAGGTTTAACTTAACAAATATGGCAGTTTCATAAATATACAGAGCCGGTAGTGTTAGAATTTTGTGCTTTTTGAAAAAATGGTTTACAACTATCTGTAACTTTTAGACCAAACATGGCTCTAATGGATCGCTTTTGGGCCTTGAAAGCTATTTCTCTGTCTGTTGAATTACCCCAGAAAATGATACCATATCTTATTATAGATTCCACAAGTCCATGATAGGCTGTGAGAAGAGCATCTGTGTTTACCGTCGGAGCTAGTTTATACAGGGCATAGGATGAACTACTGATTTTTTACACAGCGCTTCAATATGATCTTTCCAGTTCAGTTGTCTATCAATAATGAGGCCTAGGAATTTCGTTGTATCGACGCTCTGAATTTTGTTATTCTGGTATTGAACTTCTAATTTCGGGCTGGTTTTCTTTTGGGCAAAGTGCATTAAATGTGTTTTAGTAAGATTGATTCTTAAATTGTTATCATTAAGCCAAGAGATTATTGCATTGACTGCATTATTGACATCAGATTCATAGGTTTCAGGATTATTGCAAGGGATTGTTATCGTGCTGTCATCAGCAAAGAGTGTTATTGGGAAGTCTAGGGCTTTGGGCAAATCGTTAATATAAACCGAAAATGATAAAGGACCCAATACACAGCCCTGAGGTACTCCAAAATTCACTGTGCGTTCTTTGGACAGATAGGTAATTTCTTCTTTAGTTTTTAAATTTAGCTCTGTAATAGCAGTATATTGTTTTCTTTTCGTAAGGTAAGAGTATATTAAGTCCAGAACGTTACCTCTTATACCGTATGCCTCAAACTTATTCTTTAGTATATTGTGGTCAACACAGTCAAAGGCTTGCGTCATATCACAGTACAAAGCACAAACAGGTGTTCTTCTATCCATATTAGTCATAATTAAGTTTAGAAGTCATAAATAGCCATGTTAATTGTCATATTCTTACGGAAGCCTTTTTGTTCTTTACAGAGAATCTTTTGTTTTTCTAAGTATGCATAGATCTCATTATATATATATTTCTCAAAAATTTTGGAGAATACGGATAAAAGCGCAATTGGTCTGTAGTTCTGCATAAGCTGTTTATTACCTTTTTTAAATATCGGTTTAACTATAGAGATCTTAAGACGATCAGGAAAAACACCTTGACTGATACATAGATTCAGGATATGACTCAAGTGCACAGAGATTAAGTCGGCAACATATTTTATAATTTTTGATGAAATTTCGTCATACCCGACGCTATTAGTGTTTTTAAGACCTTTTATGATGTTAAATATTTGGGTTGGATGACATGGAGGCATGAACATAGATTTTTGTTTGTTCAATATATAGGAGCACGATCTTTCACCTGTCCCTTGTATAGGTATAATTTTATCTATGAAGAAGTCATTAAATTTGTCAGCAATTAATTGAGGTTCATTAATTATTTCATTATCAATTTGAATTGTATTTATTGGGTCATTAGGTAGATTTAATTTAGGGTTTTTTATTATTTTCCATGTCATTTTGCTTTTGTTGTCAGAAGTTTTAATACTGAAGTCATTTTGGGAGCGTTTAATCAGTTTAATAATTTTTTTAAATAGTTTTGAATAATTTGAGTATTTTGTTTGATTTTCTTTGGTAGGTTTATGTCTATATGTCCATAATAGTTGCCTTTTTTTAAGACTACATAATTTAATTCCACGTGATATCCATCTTGGTTTTTTGCTTGTTGGGATTCTAATACGTCTACGGGGAAAACATAGGTCATAAAACAGTTTAAATTGTTCGATAAATGAGTTAAATGCAACATTTGGATCGTCAGTATCATAAATTTCCGAGAACGTTAATTTCTCCAGGCAAGTCCTAAATTTTGTTATATTCTCTTGGCTATAGTCCCGTTGCGATTTAAACCAATACTTTAAAACACAGTTAATGGGTACGGGACACTTCAGCAATTGCGCAGTGTGATCCGACAAGGCAAATTCCAGCACTTCCGACCTGCATTTTTTCTCAAAATTGTGCGCAAAATTATCAATGCAGGTTTGACTTTGCATCCTGGTTGGTTTTTCTATGGCTAATTTCATGTTAAAACTTTTTAGTAGACATCGTAGTTCGGTAGATATATTATTTTTTTTCAATATGTCTATATTTAAATCACCAGCCACAATGATATTCCTATAGCTTCTTCTAGTCAGTAATGTCAGTAAGTGGTCACCTAAAGGCACAGAAGGATAACTCCCAAAAAGAAAACAAACAAATGTAAAATCTATGCACGAAAGAATAGAGTCCATTTTTACTTACACCCACATCACCCACCTACTTTTATAATAGCCTAAACTTCCCGTGCGCAAGCAAAAATGAACTGAATAGTGACGCGCGAGAGTTCATTTTAGTTTATCTGACGCCAACGACATTAAAAGGTTACTGTCGGTCAAGCTCAATAGGGTTGCGACTCGCGAGTTTGGGCACAGTTAGGTAGGAAATTAGGAATACGTATTTTATGCATTGTTTAATTACATATATATTTATGTTAATTAATATTAACATAAATATATATCACTCCTCATTACCTCCATAAGTCCCTCAAGGAATTTTGTTTTTATCATCAGCCTATATCTTTTTCTGTTTCGTCATCGATTACTTCATATTCATATCGATTGGTAACACAGAATGTTAACAGTAGGTACCTACGGCACCTTACGTGAGGAATAATATATACACCGTGACTTTTTAGTCGCCTTACAACGGCAGCCCAGTTTATGTATCCAATGACTGAAACACGTTTATATTTCAAAATTTAAAAATAAAATTTTAATTCGTTATTATGACGCAGTCAGGTCGCAAGTCGGGTTTATAATAATTATTATCTTTTCTACGTATTATTTTTATATTTTAACCATAATATCATCTTATGAACAATATTTAAAAATATTTGAAATGTTGGACTTTATTACCTCATCCGTGACATTCGCCACCCAAGTCGTGCGGTGCCTCCGCCGCGCGCCACAACCCGCGCCGCGCGCCGCCCCCGCTCCACGCCGTCAACGCTCTTATGTTTAATAGTACAGGAGCAGTGACCCGATTTGGTCGTAGAAATTAATTCATACTAGAGTTTACAGGAAAGAAATGTAGGATGTAGGTAAAGTTGTATTAGATCGTCAATTCTATTGTAATGTTATTAGTAAATTTGATAGCTCTACACTACAACTCACTGTTTTGACTTTCTGAATTTTGATAGTCTCAGATGAAAAGTTATTTTTTCAATTACATGCGCAACAGACACTCTTACCAGTACTGCTACTTCCATGCATATTTCAGCGGGCTGGTTGGTGTAAAAAATATGAAATAAAAGCATACATAATACTGATCCGGTTTTATTTTACTTATAAAAAAATAACGTATTTTATTGAAACAAAGTATTAGGTACACTAATACTAGGAACTCGAATCAAACTACTAATTAACAATGCTGTATGAGTACTATCATTATATAAAAACCAAGTGTACGTGTACATTTTTTCATGTATTTACTTCTTACTCCTCCAAAACGCCCGGTCGGATTTGAACAAAATTAGACAGTGTTGATAAATTTTTAGGTATTTGTTGATTTTTCAAAAAGTGCTGTACTGATTTCTTCTTTCTGGACGTTATACCCTTTCCAACACAAAAAGATTTTTTCAAATCGGTAATTATAAAATATA
Organism: Agrotis segetum; assembly: GCA_036375495.1. Lineage (NCBI taxonomy): Eukaryota > Metazoa > Arthropoda > Insecta > Lepidoptera > Noctuidae > Agrotis > Agrotis segetum. The sequence goes on from JAQSVV010000087.1 coordinate 2,179,737, forward strand.
CTTATAAATACATCTTATTTAATATACAGGAAGATTTTTTAACCACCGTCCAAATTTTTTCTAAAAAATCGATACGTTAAATTTTCATAATTATTAAATTATAGTCTCATTAGAGTTATCCGCTCTGCGTGGTCACCAAACGATGGCTTGAAACGTTCAGAGCGCACCCCGCTTACCATGTTATAAATGGCTAACTTTTAGGTAGGTATCCATTTTTTATGATCTAATGTTGAAAAAATATTTGAAAGGTTAAACCAAAAAACAACAAAGTGGTTTTGTGTAAGAAGTGTGAGAACACATTTTTTTATTCATAATACGTCCTAAATAAGAAAGTTCTTTAATTTTATGGGCTCGTTCGCCCACTGAAATATGTATAATTGTATATCGAACATTTTTACACCTTAGGTAGTTCGATGTTCTTTTTGGACCATGGCTCTTGGTCTATAATTTTATTTACAGCTTGACATAAAAATGTAGAAAACCGGAAGTCGCCACTGTCTTCGCGCACTACCAGCACTTTGAATGATTTTATTTTAGCTTTTATTTTTTTCACTTATTGCGTTAGTTTTATGGCACAATAATAAATCTAACAAACCTGCGGTCTTTGTTTACATCAAATATCAAAGATTTTTAAAACGCTGTCAGAAATAAAAATTTTAGTTCCGTTTCAACCCGTTCTGGCCAAGCTGTAATGAATTTTTTTATTTTATTTTTTTTTCTCTTAATAAGTTAGTTTTGTGGCACGAATAATAAATCTAACAAACCTGCGGTCTTTGTTTACATCAAATATCAAAAAAATTTAAAACGTTGTCAGAAACAAAAAGATTAGTTCCGTTTCAATCCGTTCTGGCCAAGCTGTAGTCATAACTTTAAAGATCGATTGTTATCGTTTACGGCAAAATAGGTAACTACCTAGTCCTTATCATTTTCATTTCATTCATTTCATTGTCACAGGCCCCGTGTTGCGTGTCTTTGTAGATAAGTAGGTAAAAAAGTCGCGAAGAGAATTACGATCGCTGACCTTGAATGCTTAGTGTAGCCATTTTCTGAGTTTGAACGTGTCTAAACAATAACGTAAACATTCTTCCTACTTTCTACCGATCATAATTCGACCTACCTACGTATTCAGCTTAGGTGAGTGAGAGTGATGTCAGGTTTGATAATCATCTATTTTATTTATCTTGGTCGTCTTGTAGGCCAAATTTGTAACCTACCTAATCATGCTTAACTGATCATGATTACTAGCCGGTACTTGAATGACATTAATAAGCACGCCCCAAGCAGGTAGATAGTTTTTTGATCATTATTAAATCCGATGTACTACATAGATAAATATGTCACTTTTTTTTCTGTACCTTTCGAAATCACGCGGTAGTGTGTGAACCGTGAGGCTCCTATCACTGTCATTATTTAAACTGACCCAACGTTATGCAGTATTTTTTTTTCTTCATCATAATATATTTTTTTTAAACTAATGCGTAAAATTCAACCAAACACCAAACTTAAATGTTATTTTAGTAAGCGCGTGCGTAGTGGGCGGCACGCGGCAACCGACTAAATGTCCACTCCGAAGTGGTCGCCGCCAATGCTTCATATTTACCACAGGATGAAAGATGGGCTATGTACCGACTATTAGTTTTGATTCACTAAAACATCGTTTGACCCGCCCCGAACTTCGCACGGTTATAATTATGTTTGTGTACAAAAACACTACAGAAAAACATGTAGGCACATTTTCCGTATCATAAAACATGCGTTCGTGACATCCGCTCTATCCATAATGATATAGTCATCATGTTTAATTATAGCCATCGCGGACTTTTGATGTATTAATAAGGTTATTCAATGTAGCACCAGATTTTATAAAAGAGTGTACTGTGTAATCTGATCCCAATAACTGACTAATTGATTGGCGTAGTCCTTTCCCTTGTTCGTTACATAATATCATAACTTTTTTGCATTTACGTGAGTAAGTATTCCTACAACGTGGAGCGTCGTAAGACATTTCATTAATAGGTGTATGTAGTATATTTATACTTTCTTCATTATCATAGCTGTTTTCCTTGGAGAAGTTTAGGATCGTTTTGTTTAAGATACTGTCCTGTAGGTTTTCAGATGTACATGCGGAAGCTATAAACGAAGGCCGCTTTACAACTCCAGGGGAATTATTTTCGTCATCTATCAAATTACGTTTATTATCAGTTTTAGGGCTGAGTAAGTTTAATGCTCCTGTCGTGTATTCTCTGGAAGATGTTCTAGGTAATCCAGTTTTCATAAAATACCGAACTCTCCGCTGATATTGGGGCGAATAAAATTGTCTAGGTAAATTTTCTTGGTTGGTACTATCTTGAATTCCTATTGACTTTAATAATTTTATCTTTTTCTCACAGTCCATTAATTTATTCTTAAGAGTGTTATTTTCATAGTTTAAGTTATCAATTTCTAAGTGAGAACTTTGCAACTCCAGTGTAAGTTTTTGTATACGTCGGCTAAGAGTGTAAACCTGCTAACTCCACTTTTGACCAAAAATGACATTTTGATGCAGTCTGTAAGAGAAAGTTAAGCCACACAGTCTGTAAAAGCAGCTACCCACATTCTCAACGTAAAATCGGCAAAAAAGTGTGATGCGTAAAACAGCCAAATAAACTTAAGTCAAATTGCGCTGCTAACTCCATGATTGACGCCATTTTGTATTGAGTTTTCGGCGTGACAACGTTCCGTGCAATTAAAATTTAGTTTTCGGTCAATTAACTCGATTTTTTCAAGGTTTCTTGGTTGGAATATAGTAGAGGCAAGCCTTTATTATTACTATTCACTTTTCGTTTTACGTCTAGTATTCAATAAATAAGTTTTTTTTTGGATTATCCACTTGTTATCCTCTAAAAAAGTTGGCTGTAATCCACCACGCAGGCCCAGTGCGGGTTGGCAGATGTCACATGTCTTCGAATTTTTGGTTCTAGGACATGCCGGTTTCCTCATGATGTTTTCCTTCATTTTAAGAGCAGTGATAATGAAATAAATTACACAAAGTAATGCACCTGGTGGGGTTCAAACCCACGACTTACAACTCGTAAGTCGGGACCGATACCACTGGACCACCACTGCACTGCTGTAAACTGTGTACTTATCGTAATAAATTACAATAGTACATTTTTATTCAAGGGGTGAAAGTTACTTATTTAGTCCCGAGAGCAAACGAGGTGCTAATAGTTTGTCCGTGTTTAACGATGCAAAGGTGCCGAAGCCGTAATCCGTATCTGAGCACGGTAACGGATCGGCCCGTGAACCCGTTTTCCCAGAGACAGTGGGATAAGTCGCTGTGCAAGTTGACCAGAATAATTTCATTAATACGTCCACCAATACTGCGGAGCGTGCCCGCCTGCTGGCTGTGGGTGAGTGGTAGTTGGGCCTTTGGCTTCAGGCGCTACCGTCCCCCAACACAGGTACTATGCTGGGTGACACAATCATCCGGGTCGCTACTTGTGTTTGAGCGCTCCTTGTGGGTGACACACCGCTGTCAATGTGGTGAAATAGTTTGACTGCCTCGGACACCGTGGCCATTTCTGTAGCAGGAGTGCAGGTCGGTTAGCACGACATTCAAGCTTAAACGACATAATCCGTCGTGCTCTTGGCACCGCCGGGGTGCCAGCCGTCTTAGAACCCAGAGGCTTGGCACGCGACGATGGGGACAGACCAAATGGTATGACCATAATGCCATGGAAACTAGTAGGTGTGGTGTGGTGTGGGATGCAACATGTGTCGACACCCTTGCGTCATCCCATCTTTCTAGTACAGCGTGTAGTGCTGGCGCTGCTGATGCAGGTGCTGAAAACTCCAAGCAGCGGAAATACATTGGTTTAGCTAGTAGCTATTTGTTGAGCCATTAAGGGTTGAAACTCTAGAACCATTGGGTCCGAGTGCTCACGTTTTTAAGGATATCGCCAGGCTATTAGTAGACTCTTCAGGTGATCAGAGGGCTGGCCTATTCCTATGCCAACGAATCAGCATTGCCATACAACGTGGCAATGTGGCCAGCGTTCTCGGCACTGTTCCCATTGCAGCGATGTGGACGTATTCTTTGATTCCCTTTGAATTTATATAAAAAGAAAAACTTTTTATATTAACAATCAGTTTTTACTTATAGTTTATATATAATATTAATATAGTAAATTATAATATAGTTATGTTTTGTGAATAAAGTAAAATTAACTAAACAATTAAATTAATTTTACTCTGGATATTTTTCGAAAAACCTGCTTTGTCCACAAAATTAAACATTTGCTACCAAAATAAATCCAGCTAAGTCACAAAAACACTAATAACTTATTAAAAACCAAATTTCACTGTTTTATTAATTTCTAGTAATGTAGAATATCCAAAAATACACCAACTGTATTTTTGGTTTTAACCTAAAATTGTAAAATTCAAATTTATTAAGTTTTATCTGTCTCCTGTAAAATTGGGTAAAAGTGAGTTAGCAGGTTTACACTCTTAGCCGACGAATTATCCTCCTTCAATATAATAATATCTTCACTATTTCCTACTGCGTTAGGAAGACTTTGGTACGAAACATCCATATCAAATTCGCTGTCGCTAGTCGTCATATTTTTATTATGAATGTTTTGTCTTCTTTGGGTAATGTTTTCATGTTCGTCCATCATGCGTGAGTTTCTTTGTTGTAATTTACAGTCTTATAATTGATGATTTTAAAAATACCGATTTCTCAAAAAGTTTCTCAGAGTGTGGGGATCGAACTCGAGACACTAGTGCTCGCAGATTTCGAGGTTGCGGCTTACGCCGTTAGACCACTCGGGCTCTATCAGTTTTGTCGAATTAGGCGATATGTTGCCAATGCTAATCGGGTCACGGTCGTGTGTCATTGACCTGTCCAGTGGTCATTCAACTCGGCACCGAGACAAAGAACTTTATAACGATCACTTTAGAAAAAACTTTGAAATGTTTTTGTTGATATCTCCTTTAATAGATAATGTACTGCTTTGGTTTTTTCACTATATGATCTTACTTTGGTTTTGCACACACTAATGTAACTTTATATCGATTTATTGCACTTTAGACTAATTTTTTCGGAATAAAGTTATCACGAGTACAGAGAACACGTCCGCTCGACTCGGCGCTCGCGCGGGGGGGGTAAATAATTACTTTATGTAAGTAATTACTTTATGACCACTTCACTTTCTATATTGCGATGATGTGTCCAAATTTTTTTCACCTCACACGCTCGGAAGGATTCTCTAGAGCACAAAGAGCCGCCCCCACTGCATTCCCTCGCTGTGTGAGGTGAATTAAAGTTGTGTGTTGCAGAGTCGGCAGCAAAGTTTTTCTGCGTCTCGTACCTTTGAAAACTTCGCATCGCTCAGGATTCTATATTTGAACCGCACTCTCGCGGTTCAATCTTACAGCCGTATCTATAGTCAAGTGAAAGTAAATTCTTTAGCTTAAGCAATTACTTATGCATTTTTTTTGAACAATAGCCCTGAATTTTAATAAAGTGGATACCGTAAAAGAAAGCAAAGGTATATTCTAGATGCTTACAAAGCAAAAGCAATTATTAAACTACTTATTAAAAATCGTCTTATAATTAAATGACATTTACTCAAGTAAAACCTTTTACTTGTTTATAGATACGGGGGTTAGAATCCTTCGCTCGCTCAGTTTTCAATTCAAATACTCGCGCCAAAAATCAACTTTGCAGCCTTGCCTTGCCTATTTCTTCTTCTGTTGCGTCGCGTCGGTAACTTGTTGCATCGCGTAAGGCGGGTTTTCCTGTCACACTGACAGCCCTCGGATGGTCAGCGTTGATGAGTCAATATGCTATGTAGTAAGGTAGCGTTTCTGAGTAGTTCTGACCGCTCAGCGCTGACGGCCACATTCTACATAGCATAATTGACCCATCAGCGCTGACCATCCGCGTGCAGTCACTGGACAGGAAAACCCGCGCAACGCACCTTTGTGGGGTAGCCTTTACACAATGTTACCCTTTTTTGTTCTACTGCTAGGCAAAAGCTTCGTCTGTTATCCAGTTCTGGATCTAAAAGACAAAGTAAAACTGTTTTACAATAGATCAATAACTATTAGGAAGTGTAAAGCCATGGACAACTTTTTTGTCCGGCTTTAAACTTCTCGATCTGCCTATTCCCAACTATATTGGGAACGGCTTCCATCAAAACGGATGCAGCTTTCTATCAGTTTTTACTTGTGACTGCGACTGCCTATCGAAACTCCACACCCATAACTAGGCAATACGATAGTCCTATGGTAATAATGTGTCAGACTTTATGAGCTTTGACAATTCAAAAGTAACAACTGTCAACTGTTCTACAAATGACGCCGGAAATAACGGCTTTACGTGATTTCCGAGGCACGGACGAAACTCGCTATGACAGGGTTCACCCATCCACAGACCAACCTCGGCGAGCGCGGCTTACCCGGAAGTTTGGCTTGTGCGGCCGTCCGATTATTTAGCCACGAGCTCCGTCTGTCCGTCCGCTTTAAACGTCCGCCTGTCCGCAGATATTAGTAAGGATGTCGACAGTCGCTGTCATCGAAACTATCTGCATTGGCATAATTCTAGTATTAATCATTCATGAGTACTGACTACGTTGAGATTGCTCCGGATACATTAGTCTACGAGTTGGGATCAAAATCTCGTAAATATATGTTTTATGTAGGGTACCTCCAGTACTTACTACGTGTATTTAGGAATTTTCCCAAAAGGACGCGTACCCGTTAACAGGGGATGAATGATGGGCTATTACCGACTATTATTTTATAATATACTGTAGTTATATCAAAATAAATTAAAAATAACAGTCTTCCTTTCATAGGGTTGTTGTAAGTTCGCCACAAAAATAATTCCCTAAGAAAAAAAGTATTTTAATTTTCACTATTTTACATTCGACCCACTTTTTTCCGCATGGGGATAGCAGAACAATTAAATTATAAAATCCAGCACAAAACAACCGAAAACGAGGACACAATGTGGAATCTGAACAGAATTTAAAGTACTAGGAGAACAGGATCAAAACTTTTTTCGAGGCGAATTATTTATGTGGCGAACTTACAACAACCCCACACTCTAAACAATAGAAAAACGATTAAAAGTAATTATCAGATCTTACTACGTTCCATCAAAACACGTCACAATTGCCACTCGACTTCCAACCTTATCCTTTCCCACATAAACCTTTTAATACACATTTACATTAAATTGAGGTGTGTCTGATGACGTCGATGTCTACTGACAAAATTGTTTGACAGTACCTTCTTAGTAAACATTGGATTTGATTGTACAAATGTGGGCGTATAACATGTTCATTTTATAAAGGAAAGTTTTCATTCATATCTGTGATCGGACATTTTTTTTTTTTTTTTTTAGCGTGGTAAAATCATCAAATGAGTCCTCCAACCCCGGGCAGGGCGGGAGGGACTGTCAGACTTCTACTGACTAAAATCCACGGTGTCCTTCATAGCCTGTTACGTTCCGGGGTTACGGTTAGGGAATAATCCCGCGACCCCGGCAGGCTTTGGCCCTCTCTGAGAGGGGGGCCCCGTCATTATGCTGACGCTCTTTGAGGCGCGCGTGGGACACAACGCGCCGTCGACCCGGCATGGTCCTTGGTCGGGCAGCGAGTTGCCCTTTACTCGCTGCCCGCATGCCCGCGCCTACGGTGGCCGGAGATCGTCGCGCGACGTCCGTCGCCGTGGGCGTCCTACACCGCGGTTGGGGCGGAGGGAGAACTCTGTCCTCTCTCGCTCGCGGCGCGCCTCCTCCTTCGCGAGCATTACTGCTTCGCAGAAGGAGGCGACCGCTTCCCACTCCGTCTCGCCCCGCAGCATGGCCGAAACCAATGCCGGGCGCGAGAGGTCTCCGCCTATCGCAGCCGTGAGGACATGTCGGTGCGCCGCCCAAGCTGGGCAGTCCTGCACCGTATGCTCCACCGTGTCCTCCGGGCGATCTTCGCAGTGATGACACCCAGACGTATCCTCCTTCCGCATTAGACACAGGTACCTCCCGAAGCACCCGTGCCCGGTGAGGACCTGCGTCAGGCGGAAGGACCTGCGTCAGGCGGAATCTGTGATCGGACATAGACTTTTATAGGTTGTGATTTTCCACATAACACTTGAGTTTTACTTGACATTGTCAAAATAAAAGGTCACGACATTGTCACGGTCATTTTATTTATGGTCTTCATCTCAGATGTCACCTTTATAATAATGCTGCTGTGCTGATAGTACTCGTACAATAGCGAGCAAAATGATCAGTAGCAATCACTTGCTTGGAATTAATCTGGGCCCCAAAGCGCCCCAATGGCACAATTTTGTGCCGCCAAACCCTGACCGGTTTTAAACTGTATTTTTGGAAAAATAAGTCTTAAAACCGGTCAGGGTTTGGTGGCACAAAGTTGTGCCACGGGCCTCGACAGGTCCTTAAATAATGGCGTGATTTAAATGAATTTGGAATCAATTTAAAGTTTACAGTTAATCCTTTAAAATGGTATCATTTTATTATTCTTAACTAGATAGATAGAGATTTTCAATGGGCACTCGTAAGCATAATTATGATTTATTGTATTCAATATACATAGGTAGTATTTTTTATATCCTTGGTATATAATATTTCTTAACTGGTTAGAAACTATTATGCTATCGAGAAAGAAAACTATTTACCAACGCATGACTCGTAAATCAGCGTCATTCAATCAATCGACACGTCGTTATAAATAGAAAAAAATAATCTTGACGAATATCTTCTCAGAATAAAACTTATTTTGTGCAAAGAAAAATTTCATTACGAGCAGTACTTGAACCTATGATCTCCTTATTCAGTGCACCATTCCAAAACCACAAGCATATTGAAGTATCACCGTGGATTTTAGTCACTACAAATCTGACCGTCTCTTCCGCCCCACCCTGGATAGGAGGAGAACTCATTTCATGACTTTACAACTACAAAAAAAAACAAATCGCGTTCATGCTCCGCAACGTCCATTTTTTTCTTTTCCGCAAAAAAATAGGTTTTACACTTTGCGACGCAGGCGTTAATGCATGTAAAATATTTAAAATCATCGCACCATTTTTGATCTAACTTTCTTTAATAGTATTCAACTTAATCATAAAAGCAAAAGGATCCTGTTCATCAACATGATCATCATCAGCCTATAATGTTCCCACTGCTGGGACAAAGGACTCCTCTCCGTGAGAGGGAATGGGTCATAATCCACTACGGGAGCCCAGTGCGGGTTGGTAGATGTCACATGTCTTCGAATTGTTGGTTCTAGGACATGCCGGTTTCCTCACAATGTTTTCCTTCACCGTTTTGAGAGCAGTGGTGATGAAATAAATTACACAAAGTAATGCGCCCGGCGGGGTTTGAAACCACGACCTACAACTCGTAACTGCTCGGTTCCTGTTCAATTGGGAAAAGAATTTACAGATTGAGTTATGTTGAAGAGCAGGCGTCTAAACCATGCAGTTAGTTACACCAGTCTCGCAAAACCATCCTTCCCGTCTGCATATCAGAAACAGGATTATACGTCAAAGTGAAACTTTCCCACTTAAGTAGTATGTAGTTAGACATAGTCACTCACGTAGACGAGGAAAGCTGTTATCTCCGACACGTCGTATCTCGTGCCATCTTATCTGATGTATCTCTCCTTATATCATAGATTAAATAAATAAATAATAAATAAATATTCCACAACTATCACACAACGCCATCTAGTCCCAAGCTAAGCAGAGCTTCCCAAGTAACACAAAAGTTTGAATAAGAGCTGAGTATGTGCAGTCATCAAGATTATAATCTGAATACCATACTGCGTAACGTCTGAGTAAACACCTATTCAGACTTTATTCAAGCAAAACAGGCCCCAAAATCAAATGCATAAAACTTAATAACTTCTGAGTAACATCTGAGCAGGAGCTTTACAATGGTGAAATCATCTTAATAACTTCTGATTAACAGCTGATATAGCTTTTATTAAGCTCTTACTCATACAATATTCAGTTTATGTCAATTTCGTTACTGGATTCAGAATTTATTCAGCATTACTTTTTTGGTAAACAATAATACAGATTTTATTCATATAAATTGTGAAAGTAGACAATCAGAAATCTTAAATGTCGGTGATGGAGTCATGCATGACAAAAAATGGCGAAGATAATAAAACGGTAAGCAAAAGTTTCAATAATTAAGTTATAGGTTTGCTACATGTTAATTCTTAGTGCGAAAATTATTTTGTCGTAAATAGTTTATGATTTTTTCGATTATTTTTAACGCGCCGCTTGAATAATCAAGATAAGTGATTGTAAATATTATTTTCGTAAATGCATGCTCGGTCTGACTAAAATACTTATGACGAAATTTCTAATTTTAGCAATTCCAATGGAACATATGATAAATTGGATTGAAAATTTTGTAGTTGTAACATTCAGCATTCATGTAATCTTGGTGAATTTCTTGTAATTATAATAACCCACAAAACAAAAAATGGCGATCGCTTCATTGCTGAATAAAAGTGAACAAGAATCTAGTTACTCAGATCTCACTTGAATAGACTCATTTCAATACGCTTACTTCTGAATAACACTTGAATAGTTGACCACATTTCTACATTAATTCACGTTTTTAGGGTTCTAAATTCAGTGGAAGAATCGCTACAAAATAATATATTATTTTTTGTTGCAGATCGATCCTGAGGCGAACTTTATAGTAGCCCCTATAAAATGAAAATATCATTCTTAACCAGTAAAATATCTAATCATGTAATTGCCAATGATGAAGGTTTAAGCATTCCATAGTCTCGGAAGGAACCTTAACTCAAATTTAAAATGTAGCCACACTACAGTCAATAGGTGCTGATGTACATCAGATAGGAATCCATGATTTTTATGCGAAACGACAACTTATTGACAATGTTTTTTGAGTGATGTTGTGGAAAAGTGGAAAATATTAATCTAAAACTTTGCAGTAAATTTTTCAATCCTATGAATGAATTGTATTTTATACCTTTCATGCACACAGTAACTATAGGTTAAGTTCCAAATGAAAACAAAGTAAACTGAAGTAAAAAAAAAAATCTTTTATTTTCATTTCGCAGACACCGCTACTCGAATCTAGAAGTGAGTGCTGTGGCTGAAGCGCGCGTCATAGGCGGCGGCCACGTTTTTTGCGCTCTTCAACCACAGCAGTCACTTCAACATTCGTATCGTAGGCAATTGGGAAATAAAAACAATCTGTTTGATTTATTTGATGTACGGAATCCCCTTCATTGCACGACAGCAACTCATGCTGGCTGGTACTCCGTAATTTTTTTCATACTATTATTACAGATCTTGAACGTTTCCTACAATTGATTCTCAAATATTCTTTTATTTTCTTTTAATGTTACCGTTTCTTTTGTTTCCAAGATTTTTGCCCCATCTTGATGTAAACAACATGAAAAATATAGCTTACAAATGATTTTAACAAACCTGATATTAAGCTATTTGCTGATATAACGTAACTGTGTTTCTTTAATTTGAATAAGAGCCTTAATAATTATTTCAACGTACAATTATTCAGTATAAAACTGTACGACAGCATTATCTAATAGCTTTATTCAGATTGTAATACATTAGTCAGCAATCAGCTGAATCAAATGCTACTAGCTTAGTAATTATTGAATATTAGCAAGTCTGATAAGATTATTCAGGTACATGCTTCCGTAGGGACTAATAAAGTTCACTTTACAATTATTCAGTATCAAGCTGTAAAACAGCATTATCTTATACCTTTATTCAGATTGTTATAAATTATGCAGCAAACAGCTGAAACAAACGCCACTAGCTTAGTAATGATTGAATAATAGAAATACTGATTATGATTATTCAGATAAATGCTTCCATAGGGACTTTTTTTCAGCTTACCAATACATAGAACGCGTAATACTTAATAATGTTTGTATAATTGTCTAACATATCTTAATTATTAAGTTTAAAGAAATAAAGTACAATATACAGGACCTATTAAGCATTAAGAATTTTACGAGTCCAAACTCAACCTAATACAACATTTAGCTATTTCTAAGGCTCATATACAAAGAATATTCATTTTTAAACCGTATAGTTTACAAATGTGTACTTATATACCGCTTGTGTGTTACTTGGGTTGTGTTATGGGTACTAGACAACTGATAAACATACTTATATATTTCTAAATACATACATATTATAGATAAATTACACCCAGACACAGAACAAATGATAATGCTCATCACACAAACATTTGTCCTGGGTGGGAATCGAACCCACGACCTCCGGCATAGCAGTCAGGGTCACTAACCACTAGACCAACAGGCCAGTCCAGATTGGAAAGTGATTGTCTATAAAGTAGGTTTTTAAGTAGTTTCAGAGTGCTTGTACACGGCGCATGTAACCCGCGCAAGTGCCTCATCTTGCTCAAGCTACAGGAGCCGTGTACAAGCACCCCGCGGGTAGCTTGATCAAGTAGCTTGCGCATGTTACTCGCACGGGTAAACCACAAACCCGCACCTTTACTTGCGCGGGTTACATGCTCCGTGTTAAGCACCCTTAACGTCACAGCACAAAACATACAGTTGTTCAGTAAAATAGGAGACAGAAAGTTTTTTTTTTTAAGGTGAGAAATGGGGAATGAAGTGACGAATCAGTATGAGACTAAAACCCACTTTTTTTTACCTCTCTCCAGTATCTTCTCAAAAAAGAGGGCCTTAACGCCACAATTGCGACGTGCCTGTAAAACCTGACCTGCAGCCGTATTATGACGTCTTAAAACCTGGCTTTTTCCAGTGAGTAAAAGAGACGGAGCTATACAAGCCATCTCGTTCATTCACTGGAACAAGCCAGCCCCTGCAGTCTCGACATTAAACAGCAACAAAAATCGGTCGCTAAGTCATATCGTTGTCAAATTCCTTTAAACTTTATTTCGATAGCATAAGGTTGAAAATCTATTAAAGAAATTTGACATCGATTAGACTTAACGAGCGATTTTTGTCGTTATATTTGTCGAGACTGCAGGGCCTGGTTTTAAACGTTATAATACGGCCCCTGTTTCTTCATTTTATCCTTTGCATTCCAAGACCGCGGTAAATGTTTCTAACATTTGCGCAACCCTGGCAATAGATCAACAGTTGGACAATGTGTTTAAGGGTTTTTTTTTCGGGGGTATATTTATACGAGTAATTGTAAAGTTCCTTATTGCTGAGTAGCTATATTTTTTTTTACTTTTTGGCATATCATTAAATACTAGGTGTCAAAATAGTGCCGTATAGTTCTAAATGACTGTTTATTTACAGAAACAGTCATACAAACGGTAAGTACGCCATCGATTCTCAAAGGTAAACAAACAAGGTACCAGGGTTCCATAGGTAAACAGAAGCTTAAAGTTTGTAATTCGTACCGACAGAACTAACATAGTGACGTGTTTCTATCCACATTGCCACAACATTGCGAATGTCTTCGTTTGGAAAATCACAGTTTATTTATGGAACTACATCATCAATGTTTTTCCTTACTCTTTCACTGAACTTAAAAGTATGCACGATTCTGACTTAAAACTCAATTAATTGTTAACTAACTTAATAAATTTCGGATATTCCACTAAAAAAACACTTTCCCTTCATTCAGATTAGTACGCCATTTTAACACTCAAATTCCTTACTTTTCAATTAAATTAAATTCGTTTTAAAAAAATCAAACCGACGTGTTTTTAAATAATGTATTTATCATGAGTAAATTATCGTAGACATAAAATTCTTCATCACTTTACCTACAAATAATTCCAATAATAAACAGACACTAAATAAACAAATAACATTTAAAAAAACTGGTCCTCTTTCCGCGTAACTGAAAACCGTTTCCCCAAGTGTATAGAATCACAAACTGAACAAAACTTGCATTTATCTATTGTTTGTAAAATAACCTACTAATCGGGTTTTCGTGTCCCGAGCAATTAAAAAATCCATGCTACCACCATTATTCTAATGTAAACAGTATTTAAAAAGCTATAATAAACAATATCGTAATCGCGTATATTGCGTGTCACCATTTTCTTTGAAAATCAATTAAATAAAATGCTTTCTTGGTAAAAAAACTTCGGTACTTTTTTTTTCGCGTGGTTAAATCATCAAAGGGTCAAAGGTCCCTCCCCGATCAGGGCGGGAGGGACTGTCAGACTCGTACTCGTACTGACTAAAATCCACTGTGCCCTTCAATAGCCCTTTTGTTCCGGGGTCACGGTAGGTAATGAGAGAAGTCCCGCGACCCCGGCAGGCTTTGGTCCTCTAGAAGGGGGCTACGTCTCCACCGAAATTCGTGTAGGAACTGCCGCAGGTATAAACTAGTAGTTTATAATACTCCGAAGTAACACATCTTCCGTTGAAACAATTAACCTGTACCGAACAACTCACTGCAATCAGGAATCCAATTATTGCTCTAATGAAAGAAAAGAAGAAGAAAGAAAGAAAATTGTTTTATTTTTTTACAGTAATGCATGCAATTAAAGCAGTGGTGGCCCAGTGGTATCGGCCCCGACTTACGAGTTGTAGGTCGTGGGTTCGAATCCCGGCAAGCGCATTACTTTGTGTAATTTATTTCATCATCACTGCTCTCAAAACGGTGAAGGAAAACATCGTGAGGAAACCGGCATGTCCTAGAACCAAAAATTCGAAGACATGTGACATCCACCAATCCGCACTGGGCCCGCGTGGTGGATTATGGCCCACCCCTCTCACAGAGAGGAGGCCTGTGTCCCAGCAGTGGGAACATTAATAGGCTGATGATGATGATGATGCAAATTAAAAAGTTAACTTAATCTAAACATAAATAAAAATAGACATTTATCGAGGAACAAATTGACAACAATTTGACAGCTGCATGCCATGACTGCAAAAAGAAAGGTGACCACTCAGCATAATGCTGTGCTGTGAGAGACCCACAGCACAGCGCTGGTTTTCAGCGGTCACCCGAAGAAGAAGAAGAAAAGGAAAGAAGAAACAAGAGTACGGATATCAAGCCGGCTAAAACAGTACATATATTAACAGAATAAATACAATAAACTAATAAAATATTAAAGATATATTAACATTAAAGATATATATTGATACAGAATACAGTGGTTGAAATATAATAAAAGGTTGTAATAGAATAAAAGGCTATTAGTAATAATACGCGGGTATCACCGATGCGTCAAGCACGCAAACAAAATGTTCACATACCCGAACACAATCGCACTCGTGAGTCGTGAGCGTCAGGTGTTGTATCTCGCTCGTTGCATTTCGTGCTAATCGAGTTTTCCAGTACCTCATCAACTATTTCCACTTCATTCAAGTATCCCACTAAGATATCTTAAGTCGATATAACAAATAATACAGAGTAAGTTATCCAAACAAATTCTGAATAATGATCTGAAAGCAAAGTAGGGCGATGTTGCTCATGTTTTTAAATTGGATACTCGAAACAGTCTCTGCTAACGTTTGAATAGTACTTATAATATAGCTGCAAAAATAATATAATACTAATAGCGATATACGAGGGGTGATCAAAAAGTAATGATAATCGGTTACTTCAGGTCCGCATAAAAATCCAAAGAATATGTTTTTTGCTTGCTTATGTACTCACAACATCAGCCTAAAAAAAACATATATGAATAGATCACGATTTCCGGGAGATACATTCATTTGAGTACGAACATGTCGAAGAAATAACATCAACATGGAGAAAAATGAAATTAGAGCTGTCATCAAGTACCTCTGTTTGATAAAAATCTCTATAAAAGACATACACAGTGACTTGTGGAAACATTGGGGGACTCTGCTCCTCCGTATACTACAGTTGCACGCTATACCAAGGAGTTCAAACTGGGCAGAACATCCACTGAAGATGAACATCGCGAATGACGCCCATTCACGTCCCTCACTGAAAACAACGTGAAAAATGTCGAAGAATTTGTGTTGACAGATCGAAGAGTGACCATTAGGCATGTAGCTGAGGTCACAGGGATCTCATATGGCAGTGTTGATAAAATCCTTGCAAAAAAATTTCATATGAAAAAGATCCCTGCGCGATCGGTACCGAGAATGTTAACTGACGAGCAAAAGAAAAAACGAGTTGAGCCGCAGTTGTGAGGGCTGCCATTCAAGAAACGGAATTGGAACTGCTCGAAAACCCTCCCTATTCGTTAGATCTAGCTCCTAGCAACTTCTACCACTTTCCTCTGCTTAAGGAACGCCTCCGAGGCAAGAAATTTGAAGACGATAGTGAAGTGATGGCCGCTGTTAAGGAGTTTTGGGAGGGTCAAGACA
Source organism: Agrotis segetum (assembly GCA_036375495.1). Classification (NCBI taxonomy): domain Eukaryota; kingdom Metazoa; phylum Arthropoda; class Insecta; order Lepidoptera; family Noctuidae; genus Agrotis; species Agrotis segetum. Next base: position 2,196,074 of record JAQSVV010000087.1, read on the forward strand.
AAGAATTTCTTTCAAAGGGAATCTTGGGTTTAGAAAAAAGATGGACTAAATGGATTGATTTGCTAAGAGACTATGTAGAATAATAAATTATTATTTTGACTTTAATGACCGTGTTTTATATTCATTATCATTACTTTTTGATCACCCCTCGTAGGTATAAAATAATGGGAGAGCAGTCATGTGGTGGCCCACAAGATACCACATCTTCCCCGACTTACGAGTTGTAAGTTGTGGGCTCAACCCAGCAGTGGTGATGAAATAGAAAACAAAAGAAATGCGCATGGCGTTTCTTTTGTTTTCTATTTCAACATCACTGCTCTCAAATCGGTGAAGGAAATCATCCTGAGGAAACCGACATGTTTTTGAATGAAAAAATAGAAGACACCAACCCGCATAATGCCAGCGAAGTAAGTATGGCCCACTCTCACAGAAAGGAGGCCGGTTTCTCAGCAGTTGGGACATTATAGGCTGATGAGTGATGATGATGATGATAAATTTATTATGCTATCAAGTTAGCACTTAATTGAACCTATAGATTTAATTTAAATAAAACAATTACAAATTGCAGTACATTATTGAAAGAAAAAGTGTTCGACTGAATAAATAAATACTTACTTTGCCATTTCAGAGTGAAAAGTAGACAGTACACTATTTCGAGTTTTCTGATCATTATTTTTTCCGACTGACATTGTAAATTCAAATAATGCGGTTCCAAAAATGATGTTTACAACAACTAGATCAAAGAACTATTAAACGTAAACAACGGGAAATATAATCGAATATTGGCAGTTAAAATTATCAGTGTTAGTATCAGAAAAGCATTCAATATCCATTAAGCGCACTGCTTTCGACGTTTGATAACATAAACATTGTGTCTGTCTTCGTGTTTCTATTTGAATATGAAATAAAAGCTTTTGCTAAAACGTAACAAAATATTAATTTTAAATAAGTTTGTGACAAAATCTGTAAAAACCGATTTTAACTTTTTTTAAAGGCGAGACTAAACTTAATTATAATGCAGTTAAAATTCATAATAATTTATTGTTAGATCAAAATTCCATCTTTTTTTTTAATCTATCATAAAACTTACCCATCGAAGGAAAACCACTGAGTTCAATGAACTTTTTCATCCATTTACGTCACTTAAAAACACCATATTCTAAGCAAAATCGTGTAAAACTTGTAACAACCGTGTAAAATATCGAAAGTAAAGTACCAAGCACGCAGAAACGCGTGGAGATGTTGGGCGGGCGGAGCGAGAACTAAACTGAATAGCTTGAGAGCCAGCCCGTTCAGTGAGGTAATGCTGCATGATTATTTCTTCAAAAACTCTTCAACTTGCGACTCGGCGTAGAGTACTTTTTTTTTTGCTATGGAAAGTGCTTGGTCATGAAAGGAAAATTTGATCATGTTTTCGGGATCGCCAGAACAGTATTCAGGCACGCAGATCAAACCAATTCTATCGAGACCAGGTGGACATATCGGCCCCTTAAAAACAAATGCTCTTTTGGACCGAAGATGATTGTCTTAAGACTTTTGGTTGCCTGGTCACTGGTTGCGACGAACACAACGCTGTGAGTAAAGCGACAACTAAGATTGTGGTGATGAGCGTCATGTTGTGATGAGGTCCTCGGCTGTTTTGAGAACAATACAATTTAACATGATTCCTGGTTCCTTTATACCACTGGCAAAAAATGCCTTTAAGGTAAAGGATGTAGGTATATGGAAAAACCTATTTCAATAACTAGGAATTTTAATTACTTATTTTCCTGTTTAATCAAAGTATTAATGTGTATGTAATGTATAAATGAAAGTATTTTGACGTGATAAATAGTAAATAAAAAATTGTATTCTTTATTAAACTTTTTAAATTAATTTGAAAAAGGATGAATAATATTATGTGGAACACGTCACGAGGTACTGGCAAAAAAGATTGCACATAAGTATCGATGTCGAGGACGAGTTACAGGAGCCCCGAACGTATGAACGACGTACGTAATCCGAGACTTGTAATTTTACAAAAATAAACCTGCATTTTTTTCTCATTTTAGTCTAAAAATTTGAATTTAAACAAAACTCAGGTTACTTTTTAATAATTTTGATAAAAATATTAGTTTCTTGCCCTCTGTTACGGCTTTGCCGCATTCAAAAATATAGGAAGTTAATGGCCCTGACAAAATGGAAGAAAAAAAACGAAATACTTCGACGTATACTAAGTATCAGGGCAGCGGCAGCAGGATGACGGCAGAACAATGATTATGCTTTGAAAGAAATTTGCGGCGAGTATCAATGTGAACTTATGTGCATTCTTTATTGCTGGTACTTGCATATGGGGTTGAATGGTGTCCTCTCAGTGATGACATCAAACGTAATATATTCCATTCAATTAAATTACATTACATCATAAGGGTCAATCTGAAATGGAAACCTAGAGTATTCTGTATAGTTTGGTGACGTAGTGCTTGGCTTATAAGTATAACTTTTATATTATTTCTTACTTGTGAATGATGGACACTCCTCAATGAAAGGACAACTTCTTGCACATGGAAGCACAAAGGCCGACGGGCATTTTCTTCCAGTCTACTTTTTTCTTTTTTTTCATGTTAAAATCATCAAATGAGACCTACCACCCCGGGAAGGGCGTTAGGGACTGTCAGACTTGTACTGACTAAAATCGACGGTGTCCTTCGCGAGGACCTTGTTGTACCGGAGTCGCAGTTTACGTATGTCCCGCAACTTCCAGTGTACTTTAGGGTGATGCAGAGAAACAAACATTTATCGTCATTAACATTATTCGTCATGGTTACAGCTAATATTTTCCTTACCACAGCTTCCTATTAACCTTTAAACTTTATAAACAAAACTAATAGCTCAAGGTTACCAATAACTGTCGACATAGGTATTGACCGTCTGAAAAGACAGTCGGTATTCAAATGAAAACACGGATAACTGTTTTGAAGTCTATTCATTTAAACGAGTCATAGAGGTCAGGACAGTATAGCAGCAGCTATGTAAAATAAACAGTGAAAGCTTCCTGAGTTCATGTGTCATTTTGAACACGAACATTTTAACAAGGAAAGGGACATTTTGCGACTGAATCGAATGAACTACCTACAAGCCAAACTGCACTTCAATGCGTGCTTCTATTTAAAGTGTCAAGTCTACTATCAGCGCTTCTATAATTATGCAAGCTAATTATCAGGGAACACCGTTAAACACTATTGTTCTGAATAAACTAAAGATGATAAATATTCATGATCTCTAACATCCTTTACACAAAACTATACGTTGTGAGAACATCGAAGGAAACATGAGCGTACAATTTGTATTTCTTCTTGCTTTAACAATTTTTAAAGCAGAGGCTTATCCAATAGAAGTCTTTCAAATAAATCAACGACAAACAAAGGATTATGAAGTTTATAAAGATATTTTGATTCAAAATCTTATTGTGACAACTGTTAATCTGAAACTTATACTGAATTTGCAACGTGAAGATACGATGTACAGAGTACAAGATGAAGAAAATTCATTATCGAAATTCATGAATTATAATATTGCTAAAAGTCTATCTCCTTTTCAATATGCAACCACATTCAAAAAAGATTCACAACAAAAAGTAAATGATAACGGAAATAATCAAGATGGAAAAAAACCTAAATATGAGGTACCAGGCGTTCATAAAGGTAAAGACGTACCAGTCAACCCAAATAACTTTGTTACTAAAAGATCACCAGAAGATATTGACAAACCAACGGGGTACGAAATAAAAGTTGAAACAGATGAAGAAGAATATGAGAATGAGAATTATGATGACAACAAAGCTGTAGACAAAAGAGAATCAAACGAGTATTCTTCAAACATTTCAAGCGAAGATAACCTTCTAAATTACGGTAATAGTAATTCTTTAGAATATGAGAATAATTCGGAGTCTGAACACAAACGAAATGCAAAAAGACAAGCTGAAGGAGGAAATCCTCTGCCAATACCAACAGGAGATGGGGACACGCAGATGGTAATGGGTACCTTTCAAGCAGTGATGAGACCTATGAAGTTACCAAGCTTGGGATGAAAACACTAGAAGGAAGAACTGTAATGAATTAAGTTATGTAGTTTTTAGTAGGTACGTGTTTTTGCCAAGATATTATGTAGTTTTTAGTTCAGTTCCAGTCTTCATCTGATTGAAATTTTCAATAAATTTATTGAAGATCCGTGCAGTTTAATTTAGTAATCTAATAATTGTACAGTCCTGTACTATTGGAGGAAAACACTTTCAGACAACTAAAACTATTATTCATGCGTAGCGATATGATCAAAATTCTTTGTATCCAGCTTATTAATTATTAAGATAGTCACATTGTTATTCACAAGAACGAACGTTGTCCAATTAAATAAACAAAATTGAATAAATACTTTAACTGTCACTTTGTTAACACAGAATTCATTAATATTATTTATTATATAAAATATATAAAGTCAATCAAGAACATTCCGTAAAAATTTAAAAGATAAGTAAGCAGTGAAGTAGTTTTTTTTTTAATGGGTTTATTCCTGGCTTAAATCTCCAGACTTTTTTTGTCGCGAGCCAGGCAACTCTGGTGAGGCATACCATCGCCAGTGATATCACTCAACCATCACCGCAAGTTACAGGTAGCCTATGGTGCCGGACCGCTAAGAGGTGGATACTCTCCAACTCCAAGAAGTGTTCAACGTTTCAAGTTGACCTTGTGTACCTTTGACTTCTCAACAACAACTGTGTGCTTTGGACAATTAGATTATTACTTGTACTCGTACTATAATCAATCCGTCCTTTCTTTGGCCACTTAGAAATCTTTAAAAACGCCTGCTGTATATTTAACTGCCTTATCCATCGAATCGGTAGTGTTTGGTCAAGAAAAACAATCAGTTTTAATTCATTTTTCATGTTTAAACAAATATTTTACCGGTACGTTTCCAAAGAATAACCCTTCTGAAATGGTTAGTCCAACATTGGAGGTCCCAGTAGACGTACCAGCAAAGAAAAAAAATTTGGTTAGTGAAATCTTATGCAAAATTTTGTAGGAGTTTTAAAACAATGGAGACGAGAACGCAATGACAAATACGCACCTGATTTTTAGGGTTCCGTAGTCAACAAGGAATCCGTATAGTTTCGCCATGTCCGCCCGGCATTGGTTTCGGCCATGCTGCGGGGCGAGACGGAGTGGGAAGCGGTCGCCTCCTTCTGCGAAGCAGTAATGCTCGCGAAGGAGGAGGCGCGCCGCGAGCGAGAGAGGACAGAGTCCTCCCTCCGCCCCAACCGCGGTGTAGGACGCCCACGGCGACGGACGTCGCGCGACGATCTCCGGCCACCGTAGGCGCGGGCATGCGGGCAGCGAGTAAAGGGCAACTCGCTGCCCGACCAAGGACCATGCCCGGGTCGACGGCGCGTTGTGTCCCACGCGCGCCTCAAAGAGCGTCAGCATAATGACGGGGCCCCCCTCTCAGAGGGCCAAAGCCTGCCGGGGTAGCGGGATTATTCCCTTACCGTAACCCCGGAACGTAACAGGCTATGAAGGACACCGTGGATTTTAGTCAGTAGAAGTCTGACAGTCCCTCCCGCCCTGCCCGGGGTTGGAGGACTCATTTGATGATTTTACCACGCTAAAAAAAAAAAAAAAAAAAAAAATGTCCGTCCGTCCGTCCGTCTGTCCGCAGTTTAGCTCAGAGACGCACAGTACTAGAGAGCTGTAATTTGTTGTAAATATACGGATTTGTTGTGCCGAAAAAGTGGTAAAATAAAATCTCGTAAAATATATTTTTTTAGGGTACCTCCTGTACTTACACGTAAAGTGAGGTTTTTTTTTCTCTCGCGTACCCCTTAGTGTGGGGTATCATTAAATAGGCCTTTAAAAAATAATGATAGTTTCCATTAACAGTTTTTTGATAAAAAACTTCGTTTGTGAAATATTAAGCTTTAAAGTGCTAAATTTTGCTCGACTCGAGTGTCCCCCCCCCCCTCTACCAGCTAAACGGTTATGTTTGGGGGTGTGAAAAAATTCACAATAGTAGTATATACAGGCTGATTTTTTAGTCACCATCCAAATTTTAATATATTAATCTTTGGCGAAAATCATTGAATACGTGTTTTTTCTTTTTGTATCACTAAATACAAAAACATCGAGATATCACGTCTCAATGTTATCTATAAAAAGTTGATGAAGCTGGAAACCGCGCTGTGATGTGTCGCTCAGGTGTAGCGGGGCGCGGTTGAGGGTAAGCGGGGTGCGCTCTGTCCGTTTCATGCGTCGGCAAGTGTATATTATTAACGTTTAGCTTAGTGACCACACAGAGCGGATGAGAAAATGATTTAATATGGCAATTTGACGTATCGATTTTTTTTCAAAAATGAGGTTACATGATTGATACCTAATGCATAGAAAAATTTTGGACGGTGATAAAAAAGTCACCCTGTATAACGTAGTTTAAAAGAAAATTATCATGACTAAGTAGGCTTTACAACTTTACAAGTAATAGTCGACCAACTTATAAAATGTACTTGGATAATATGTTTTCTTAAACAAAATGTATCGGAGAACATGCTCTTCAACTGCAAATGTAAGTTTGTCAACTTTATTTTTACAGCTTTAATAGGTATGTTTTTACGGTATGTTTTTTGGGGATAGGTAGGTTTCTATCGTCAACTATTTTTAACTAACTTCAAAAAAAGGAGGAGGTTCTAAATTCGTCGTAATCTTTTTTTATGTATTTTCCCCGATTTCTCAAAGACTCCTGGACCGATTTGGAAAATTCTTCTTTTTAAAATTAAATTCAGCGAATCAATTTAGTTAGTTCGCATAAGTATTTTGATGGGCAACTACGGAACCCTACACCGTGCGTGGCCCGACACGCACTTGGCCGGTTTTTTTGAATGCATACAAATAGTTAAAGTTATATAAAATACTAATTTTTTTTCAACCAGTTACAGTAAGGGGTGTTACTGGGCTCGCATAAATTGAACGTCCAACGCGTTCTAATGCAAAATACGTAGAAGAAGCTTATAATAAAATACGACCAAATCTACAATTCAGCTCCAACTGATTTTGTGGTGTTTCCCTAGGACCAGACGCATGATGCACTCACCGCCTCCACAGACGGAATGCATAGTATCGGGCACGCTGTGCATGATGCTGCGAATGTCTCAGATCGCCGGCGTAGCTCCTCTCAGCTTCAGGCGCACCCCCGCCGGCTGGTGCATCCGCGTTTCAAAGCTCGCCAACTTCTACGGAAAGTCACTTTCGTTTATCCTTTGTAAGTTTTTAAAGCCTAAAATGTAACATTGTTCAGTTATCATCTGTCTAACCTTGTCTCTTTTATTTCGGGTTCTTAATCCGTTTCAGTAGCAGGGGGAGTTTTGTACCTCATTCCCCTCGATTGAGCCCAACGGTCAATCGGACTAGTTTCTGGAGTAGTGGAAGTCGTATTAGATCTCTCTACTGCCAGATGCAAGCGTACGAGTAAGAGGCTGAACGGGGACTTGACATCTATTAAGAATTTCTACCTTAACAAGAATAAAACGACTGCCATTCTTTGTTTTTTTTTTTCTATTTGATGACTATTTCAGCACTCCTTTAATTTGAAACAATCTCACAAAACCCCTAAATACAAGCATAAACGTGGACCAATGGTGTAAGCATGCGGAAGCTAAAACTGCTGTATTGTGGCACAACTTAGGAAAGACCTGCTGGCGTACTTTGAAGACTTTTGGCTTTAATAATAATTGCCCTGACTTTAGCAATCTTCGTTTTGGGAGCAGTGGTGGCCCAGTGGTATCGGTCCCGACTTACGATTTGTAGGTCGTAGCACATGTCTTAGGTTCGAACCCCGCCAGGCGCATTACTTTGTGTAATATTTATTTCATCACCACTGCTCGAAAACGGTGAAGGTAAACATCGTGAGGAAATCGGCATGTCCTAGAACCAAAAATTCGAAGACATGTGACATCCACCAATCCGCACTGGGCCCGCGTGGTGGAATATGGCCCATTCCTCTCACAGAGAGGAGGCCTGTGTCCCAGCAGTGAGAACATTATAGGCTGATGATGATGATGATAACAATCTTCCCCAGGGTTCTTATCAACAGTAACCATAGCTCTAGACATACTGATAGCACCGGAACTGTCGTTCCGCACCCGCACCAACTCGACTCGCATCGTGTGGGTCGCAGACGTGGGGACCGTGGGACTGGTGGTGTGCACCGCAGCCTTTACTGGGATGATGCGGATGAAGTGGCTGACGGTATACTTATTGAAGCTGCAAGAGGTGGGTGATTTTGTGAAATACTTCTGAAACCTGTGACAGTAAACTGATTAGATTTCAATTAAATGAAAATGAAATCGGTTTTAGACAACTATTTTTTGGCTTCTAAATAAAAACGTTCTCTCATACCAGGAATTTCTCCTGTGTCGTGGCTGCGTTTAGTTTAGTTTACATTTAAATTCACTTATAAATCGCCATGCATCCTACGATGCCGTGGGCGTCTCCGTCGGCACCGGTCGTGTGATCGGCTGTCCTCTCACTCTCGCATTCCGCCACCTTCTTCGCTTGCATGAATCCTTCGCAGAAGGAGATTCTATATGAGTCCTCGCATAGTTATATTTGCTCCTCACTTCTAGCTTGCAGCTAGTAGCTTGCTTAGCAGTGGACAAATATTTACTTTTTAAAATAGTAAATAATTTTACTTACTATTTCAAAATTCTACCAGGATAACATACGTGGTGATGTACTCTATAAATAACTCATAATAGTCTAGGATCCATTGAAGAAATATATACCCTCATCTGTTATTTGAAAATGGCCTATAATACACGCTAGATACTCTAAACGACAATATTTTGGTGATAGGTTGTCGGCCTGAATCGCGTACCGTCTATGTTAATTCATAAAAAATGTCCTCAAAAATTTTCGTTCCACTTCCCTCATCTGTTATTTAGAAAAATCAAGCTTAAGCTGATAGAATATACCTCAAGGAATCTAAAAAACATAGGTTGTCGGTGTCTAACCCTGTCCTTCTAATTAGTTGTCGGGTTTAAACAGGTGAGTTACCGTAGATAATATACCCTCATCTGTTATTTAATCGAATTAGATATCAAATGATAGATTATTTTATTCTGAATCCAACAGTATTTAGTTGTCGAAGCAAAACTGTGGCTGAATTTCGGTTGTCTAAATTTTAATCGTAAAATTTGTTCCCTAAGCGTTGAAGAACAAAAGACGAGATAATGATGCAGGTGTGCAGTTCTGTACCCAGACAGGTCGAAAAGTGTTTGGAAGACTAATTTCACTTCCTGCTAAGGTCGCGGCAATAGTATGAAGTGTTGTACGCAAAATTGTATGCGGCAGACAAAGATGAAATCAATTCGTTTTAAATAATTTTCCGACTAAGAAAGCACGTGCCATTGACCAAACACTGGATTCAACTCAGACTAGATTATAATTATACATGATAATAATAATGATACATGTTCATTTATTATGGGCAAGTAATTTAACTACATTTAATTAATACACCGGGTGGTTTCCTTACAACTTCTGGCTGGTTTAAAAAAAAATAACCACGGAGAGGATAGCGGGGTCTGAAAAACCCCGCCATTCTTTTATAATCTAACTTGTTCGAGTTGAGGTACCAGGAAGTCCCGAGGATGCACGTAATTCTAACAGATAAAATATAATAATATGACTTTAAAAATAGGGTTAGATGTTTTTAGCTACTGACATCATGAAGATTAATGCTTCGGAATTATGAACATTAGAGACAGAGTAGTTAGGAAATGTGATTGTTGGGATGAAAAATGTTAGGAAGAACATTTTCGGGTTTCCAGTTATCAGAGTTTAAATTTTAGGTGAACATTGACGCGCAAGGGGCGCGTAAACACTTTTCGACATGTCTGTACAGTTTCACGCACAACACATCACACTATTGCCGCGACCTTAGCAGGAAGTGAAATTAGTCTTCCAAACACTTTTCGACCTGTCTGGGTACAGAACTGCACACCTGCATCATTATCTCGTCTTTTGTTCTTCAACGCTTAGGGAACAAATTTTACGATTAAAAGGAGATCGGACATTTTTGTATGGGCTCTGGCCCAAGTGACGGCGGAGCATGACACTTATATTATTTGAAAGTTCATTAACTAAGCTTACTTTTTTACAAGTACAAAAAAAAATCTATCCTGGGAAAAAAAAGTTATGCATATTCAAATACTTGAACGGTTAACGCAACAAATATGGCAGTTCTGTCAGATTGGCAGCTAACTCACTCTCTCCGCTCGCTGCTGATTGGTGTGATAGTGTTGTGTTTGAACTGCGTTGTTTATTCTGTTATTCCTCTATTCATAATCGGCTGTGTTGTATTGATGTGTTAGATTTCTTCCTGACGACATTTTTTAGCTTTGTTAAATCATCAAATGAGTACCCTAGTCCCACCTAGTGCAAGGCAGGAGGGACTCACGGTGTCCTTCAATAGCCCTTTACGTTCTGGGGTCACGGTTTCTGTTAGATCCGCGACCCCGAGAGGCTTTGTTCCGTCTTTTTCCTGACACTCTTTGAGGCGCGCCTGGAACACAACAAACCGTCGATCTGGGCATTGTTTATGGTCGGACATCGAGTCGTCCATAATCAAAGCCCGTATACTCGCGCCTACGGTGGCCGGAGATCGTCTTGAGATATCCGTCACCCCCACTTCTACCATTGCGGCTGGGGCAGTGGGAGGACGCTGTCCTCTCCCTCACGCGTACCACCTCTTCCTTCGCTAGCATTACTGCTTCACAGAAGGAGGCAACCGCTGCCCACTCCGTCTCGCCACGCAGATTGGCCTCGACCTATGCCAGCCGTGAGAGATCGCCGCCAATCACTGTCGTCAGGACACGGTGGTGATCTGCCCAAGCGGGGCATTCCTGCACCGTGTCCTCTGGGTGATCCTCTCAGTGGTGACACCAATGCGTTTCTTAATTCCCTTTCCGACACAGGTACCTCCCGAAACTTCCGTGTCCGGTAAGAACCTGCGTCAGGTGGTAAGTCAGGACGTCGTGACGCCTATCCAGCTACTTCTTAAGGATGGGTCTTACCGCCGCGATAGCGGCTTACCCGAACCTCGGTTGTGACAGTCGTTCCCTTCTTACTGCCCTGAGATCGCGCTGGAGTTATAGCGGGGATTCGCCCCAACGATGCGCCTCCGCACGCTTTAATAGACGCGCAGGAGGATCGTCGCCTCTAAATCCCATGGCAGCAATCCGGCAAGAAGGTCGGGCGATTCACCAGCGATCGTGCGGTATCCTCGGATCATTCGGATAGCCATGACCCTCTGGCATGCGACCAGCTTTGCCGGTCGCGTCCGCATGCTCAGGGCCATGGATCACACGACACCAGCATGCAGCCTCCGGCACGGGGCGTTTGGCTCGCCGAGCTTAGGCAAGAGTCTCCAGAGGGGCGGCTGATGCCCGGTTCAGCTTCGGGGCCAAGTATAGGAAATGTTTCCCGAAGTTCCACCGGCTGTCTAGGACGAGTCCCAGGTACTTCATCGTCCCCCCGACACTTACGAAGACATAATATATTATAAAGTCAGTTAAACACTTTCAAATCATTTCTCAAAAACAGTATTTTATTCAAACATTATAACTTAGCCTCGTCTTCAAACACTTGAACCAGAATCCTTACAACAATGGAGTAGTTACATATTTCTAAAGTAGATACCACGTCGGGTGGTAAGACCCCTCATTGAGGAATAGCTGTATAGGCGTCACGGCGTCCTGACCTACCACATGACGCAGGTCCTCACGGGACACGGAACTTTCGGGAGGTACCTGTATCGGATGGGGAAGGAAGAAACACCTGAGTGACACTACTGCGAGGTTCACCCGGAGGACACGGTGGAGCATACGGTGCAGGGCTGCCCAGCTTGGGCGAAGCACCTCTCGCACCCGGCATTGGTCGAGGCCATGCTGCGGGGCGAGAAGTAATGAGAAGCGGCCGCGTCTTTCTGCGAAGCAGTCATGCTCGCAAAGGAGAAGGCGGGCCGCGTGAGGGAAAGGACAGCGTCCTCCCTCCACCCCAGCCGCAGTGGTAGACGGCGACGGCGACAGACGCCGGCAGACGATCTCCGGCCGTGGTGGGCGCGGGCATGCGGGCAGCGAGTAATGGGCGACTCGGTGTCCCAACATGGACCATGCCCGAGTCGACGGCGCGTTGTGTAAAGAGCGTCAGCATAATATCGGGGCCCCCCTTTAGAGGGCCAACTAGCCTACTGGGGTCGCGGGACCTACCAAATTACCGTGACCCTAGAACGTAAAGAGCTATTGAAGGACACCGTGGATTGTAGTCAGTATTAGTCTGACAGTCCCTCCCGCTCTGTCCTAGGTGGGAGGACTCATTTGACGACTTTACCAAGATAAAAAAAATAAGTAGACACCACCGTGTATAAGTCATCATGAATGTTAGATAATAGCAAACATAACATCTTAAGTTAAAATAATAAGATTTAATTGAATAAATAGTTGAAAGCTGTATAAATGCGTATTTCTAAAAAACGCTATAACTTTTTTCTCCCAGGATAGATTTTTTTGTACCCATACAAAAAAAGTAAGCTATGGTAGGGAACTTTCAAATAAAATGAACGTCATGCTCCGCCGCCACCTTGGGCCACACCCGCCCGTTCTCCTTTAGACAACCGAAATTCAGCCACAGTTTTGCTTCGACAACTAAATACTGTTGGATGCAGAATAAAATAATCTATCATTTGATATCTAATTCGATTAAATAACAGATGAGGGTATATTATCTACGGTAACTCACCTGTTTAAACCCGACAACTAATTAGAAGGACAGGGTTAGACACCGACAACCTATGTTTTTTAGATTCCTTGAGGTATATTCTATCAGCTTAAGCTTGATTTTTCTAAATAACAGATGAGGGAAGTGGAACGAAAATTTTTGAGGACATTTTTTATGAATTAACATAGACGGTACGCGATTCAGGCCGACAACCTATCACCAAAATATTGTCGTTTAGAGTATCTAGCGTGTATTATAGGTCATTTTCAAATAACAGATGAGGGTATATATTTCTTCTACCGGATCTCGTACTATAAAAAGACAAGGACTGTGCTAAATTGTTGTTCTTTTCAGATTAACCTTAGATTGAGTCTGTATCGCGACGAACCATCAAATGAAGGTAGACGAATGTTGATAGCTGTAAGCTCAATGATATTCACTTGCTCTACTATATTGCTAGACTACGGTTTGTTCATATACCAGGTCGTCATATATCATGGTAAAGGTATGTATTTTGTCTGTGGATTTTTATTTATAAGAGTTCCCATGGAATTTCTTGCCCATTCTTCTCAATGGGCAACTACAGTACTTTTTTATAAGTCATTGTGCATTCTGACTTTGGACTGACTGTAACCGTCCTCTTTCAGTGATATCATCCTGCATGTACATATTCTACAACATATCATCAATGGTACAACAAATCATCCTGCTGACTTTCTCTGAGACAGCCACGTCTGTGCTGACCTCCTTACAGTCATTGAACAACTGCTTGAGGGATCTTCTCCAAGAGATACTGAATAATTGTAAGTTGAAGAGGAGCTTTTTTCGTATAGTAGTTAAATAATTGTTTATGGAAACGTGGTTTTTCTTGTCGAATGCCTCCGATGAAATCATGTTGGCAATAGAGTACAATGCCTTTTATTTTGTTTTTTGGACACGTTCGCCACACTTTTCCTAAACCACTATAACTGTGTTTTGTCTAAAATGGCCAAAATCAACAGCAGCGGCCAACTGAAAACTTGCTCGACGAATTCCCTTAAAACGAATTCTTAACCCAGGATACCGTGGCCCTGGAACATAAAGGGTATAGGAAGGAACACGGGTGGATTTTAGTCAGTAAGAGTCTGACAGTTCCTTCCGCCCCACCCAGGGCGCCCGGACTCATTTGATGATTTTACCAACTAAAAAAAAAAAAAGTATTATTATGGATCCTGAGAGTAACAGCGGGTATGAGCTATTACTATACGAATTGAATTGTTAGCCTGGTGGTAGGCTGTCTTTATTTCTGCTTTTTTTCGTGTATAGTTTCATCAAAAAGCCGCTTTTTTTTTAATCATGCAGTCTGTTGCCCTATCTCCCAAAATCAAATCTCGTTACATCCGTATGGAAACTTCCGTTGTAAAATATTAATAAAACTTTACTATTTCAGCTCCTGAAGCAAAACGTTCTAAAATAGACAGGGAATGCCGAGTGGACATGTACACTAACGTCAATAACAAATCTATAAACAGTATCGTTGATACTATGTCTCTCTATAGAGGTATGTGATGATACGAGTACATAGTACGAGTACAATATCAATTTTCTTTTTTGTTTGTTTCTTGAAATAAGGTACTTTTTTTTTTTTTTTTTAGCCTGGTAAAATCATCAAATGAGTCCTCCCACCCCGGGCAGGGCGGGAGGGACTGTCAGACTTGTACTGACTAAAATCCACGGTGTCCGTCAATAGCCCTTTACGTTCCGGGGTCATGGTAATCCATAAGTCCCGCGACCCCGGCAGGGTTTGGCCCTCTAAAGGCCCTCTGTCATTATGCTGACATTCTTTGAGGTACTAAAGTCAATAAGGTACTAAAGTTAATTTGCCGCAATTTCACCCCAACATTCACACAAGTAGGTTACATACAGGTAGAGAAACTACCATGGAAATTATAAGAATACAGATTAAAATACCCGTGGGCCTCAAATTATGCACAGTCTGTACCAAATCATATTTTTTTCTATTTTTGAGATATTTACTTACTTCTAAATCCTAAACTTTTATGATATTTTAAATTATGGGAAGCTTTCGGATATCAATTTATTGATGTCTTGTACAAGTACTTGATTATACTCGTAAATGTCTATCTTTTGAACCTGCGTCACTAGTATGTGCTTTGTATTATAATTTGGTGGTGTACGAGGAAACTCGATCTCTGTTTGCTAATAAAACCATCACCAGACCATCCTTAAATTTGCTAAATTATAATTTCCTTTTGATCGATCTTCGAACGCAAACATGACAACAACTACTTTCAATATTCAACAGATACTTGCATACCGTATAACTGTAATTACCTATCTTTTGATATATTTTGCAGGTCAACCAAAACCTTCTCCGAAGTCAATTCCGACCACAATCCGTCGTCTGGCCTTCCTGTACTGCTCAATTTGCGACGTACTCCGCCAAGTCAATGATAGCCACGGCACGGTGCTGGTGGCTCTACTGCTGTGCCTCCTCCTGCATCTGGTCATCACGCCGTACCATGTCATCACTAATATTTGTTCGTTGAATGTGTTTTGTACCTCTTTTAGTTTATGAGGTGCTAGTACTTTGGCTAGAAGTTGCATATATGGTGAAAACCTCCAAATGCGGAGAGATTCGGATTTTGAAGAAACACTTTTTGTAAATGAAAATTCTGTCCGGTCTTTTGGGGCTTAGACTTGGGACGAGTCAATAAGTGGAAGAGTCTTACTCTCAGCATTATCAGCAATGGGTAGCTAAAGGTTATAAAAGAGAAAGAGAGGGAGTACTTTGGCCTACAAATGAAAGTCTTTGTTTCCAAAATTGAATGTAAAAAGTTACGACCTCGTTTGATCTTTGTGTTACTATTATAATAGTAAATTATAATAATAAGTGTTCTAATATATTTTTACAGTCAACAAATCCAGGTCTGATCGTTCAAGCCCATTGCTGCAGATAAATTGGGTTGTTCTCCATTTCGTAAATCTGCTGCTCATTGTGGAACCCTGTCACCGAACACATGACGAGGTAAGCATTATATTTTGAAAACAAAGATATAAAAGCAAAAGAAAATCTTCAACGCACTTTCAAACTAACAGGATACTGCTGAATACCATTATTTCACATGATATCTATCTCTTTGTAAAAACAGCTTTAAAAAATTTAAGTTTTTCAGTAGTACCTCATATTTTCAAAAATCAATAATTAATTCCAGCTGAGGCCTTACCACGAGCTCTTAACGCGATGATCCAGTTTAGGCTGTGGAAAAGAGACAGAGCTATTTATTATTATTTTATTTAATTAAATCGGACAACACACTTGGTCCATTTTGTTAGTAAAATACCTTATAACTAGTGTTAGTAGTACAAACAAAAAAGAAAAAAGAAAGAAAAATGTCAGAGGCACGATGGGTAGAGAAATATACTTATAGTTTAAAGTTATCTGACCATTGTCTCCACATAGTGCCTCAAAAAAGGCGCATAAGGGCTCTCAGCTACTGTTTTCAGGATGCTATTGTCACTGCCCCGCACTCTACGCATCAGTGATGAGACTTTTTTGCGAATGACTGCATGGAAGCCATCAGTTCGGTTCTGTGCAAACATCTCTGATGCGCTACAGAAGCGTGGCAGTTTCAACAGCATCCTAAAAACATTATTGTATTGGACGCGTAAGACATCTAGCGATCTTTTGGTGTAGCTGACCCATAGACCCCCGCGTACAAACCTTGACAAAACGCCTTAAACAGGGTGATTTTGACTTGGTCGCCACACCGGTAGAATCTACGGGCCAACATGTTCCCTCGGACCGCCAGTGCCCTACGCTCCCTTTCAATGTCTACATTGTCTTTAAGGTCGTCGGTAAGTATATGCCCCAAGTATTTAAATTGGTGAACTTTTTTAATACTCATGCCATTCAATATAAAACTAGGGTCATGATTAGGGCACCTACCGGAGGCCTTAAAAACCATGTATTCACATTTTTTGACATTGTACACTAGGCCATGCAAGGCAGCGTACTTCTCACAGACCTTTAACATTTCTCTGATAGATCCCTCAGTCGGACCCAGCAGCACCATGTCGTCCGCGTAGCTGATGTTGTTAATACTAACACCACCAACCCTACAGCCGACACGCATACTACTGAGCTCGGCTATGAGATCATTGACATAGAGGTTGAAGAGCCGTGGAGACGTTAAACCCCCCTGTCTCACACCGCATTCCAACCCATATGACTCAGAGAACTTACCGGCCCACTTGACAGAGTTGGTTTGGTTGGCATACCAAAACCGCATGAGCTTAAGTACTGGAGCCGGTACATTCCTGTCACCTAGTTTTCTCCAGAGCACATCGTATGACACCAGGTCGAAGGCTCTGGAGAGATCCAGGAAGCAGGCATATACCGGCGTTTTTCGGTCTGTATAATATTGAACAGTATTCTTTAAACTAAGTACAGCAGTTTCCGTTGAAAGTTCAGGTTGAAAACCAAACTGTGCATCATGCAAATTCAAATACACCTTCAGACAAGAATCAAGCATACTGTCCAATATTTTAGCCGCTGTGGTCGCCAGGGAGATTGGGCGGTAGTTCCCCTTGTCCGAAATATCTCCTGTCCTGTTCTTCACAATAGGTATTACAATAGTTTGCATCAGCTCAGCAGGCAAATGAGAGTGACTGATGCACATTGTGAAAAACCAGGACAGAACCCTCGGCAGGTGAACCCCCGCATATTTGAAATGCTCGATGCTGAGTCCGTCGTGGCCGGGCGATTTACCTCTGCGCATACCTTGGATGACGGATCTGACTAGTTTTGCTGAAAAAAGGGAGAGTGTATCCGCACCTCCACTGTCAGACTCAGCACCGTCCATAGCAACTGAAGGACCCAGTGGAGATTGCACCTTAAAATGTTTCATAAACATATTTGCAATACCCTCTGGGTCACTAGTCCCACCCACGCTCACCGGTAATCCAGGCCTAACGTCCAGCCTGCGTGTCGACTTCCAAAATGTACTAAAAGTTTTTAGAGGCTCTTTGCTTTGCTATATTGTCCATTTTGATCTGTTCCACGTTTTTTTGGCACCATTTCATGCGACTTTTGAAAATTTTACGGGTCTTACACATGTCATCGTAAACTAATCCACTATTTGGCCTTCCCTGTCTCACCCATTCCTGGAACTTAAGCCTGGCGTCATGGTGAGCGTCACGAACATGACTGTTCCACCCACATACCACTTTGCCTCTCGATGGCCTGCGACCTCCTTCTACATTTGTTTGCTTAGCAGCGTCACATAAAATATTAATTATTTTCCCGTACAGGTTATTCAATAAATATTTATGTTCTATTGAGTTGCATGACCCATAACTACACCCTGTGAACTCTGGTGGAAAATCAATGTCGCGCAACCTGTCATTACATAAGTCCCTGTAACACTTGATCTGAGACTGATTTCTCTCGCCCCAAATAACTCCAGAGCGTTTCGTATTAGGTGTATTTAATTTTGATCTCACTATATTTAGGTCACACTCAACAAACAGTGGCAGGTGATCTGACATATAAACGTCTTGCTTTATTCCCACATTTATAATAGTTTGCCAAGCTGACGAAGACACAATACAGTGATCTAGCCACCTAGTGCACCCGTGGGCTTCACTCACAAAAGTGTAGTTATCTGTCACGCAGCCCAGTTTTTCTATGTCAGCACAGATCCAGGCTTGATCAGTGCAGAAATTGATTAATTCCCTGAAAAATAACTCGTGTGGATGTGCATTAAAGTCGCCCAGTATGAAAACACTTTCAATTTCTGCACTCGCAACAATTGCACTAATCTCACCTAGAACCTCTGTAAACAAAGGCAAGTTGTCGATTGAGTCTGTTGGCATATACACAGAAATAACAAGTATCGAGCGATTGTCAATAGTGGCTCTGATAGCGGCGAGACGCGAGCTAGTACACCCTATTATTGTGACTTCGTTAAAAATGCCCTTTCTCCAGAGGATAGCCACTCCCCCGTATGGTCTCCCTATCAGTAGCCCCGCAGATGTATCAACAGCTGACCTACCCGTATATTCAAAGTTATCACTTATGGTACCTAAAAAGGGAATATCATGGGGAAGAAGCCAGGTCTCTTGAAGCGCTACTATGTCTGTCATCTCACAAATTTCCCTAACACTATCAACTGACCGCTTTACAGATTTACAGTTGAAACTAGTAAGCTTACAATATTTGTTTAGATTACAATTCATAATTGAGTCCAAGAATAACTATTACTAATTAGTCGTTTGACTTCTTTCGGTACATAAAACGCACGAAACGTCTAAAAGTAATGCCATTTGGCCACAGTGCATCTTTTAAAAATAAGTCTAACTTATTTTGAGCCACAAACAGTTTGTACGCGTTATATTTCTTAGGAACTTTCATATTTATCATTTTTAAGGTAACACTTTCGCCAGTTTTTTCTTTTATGTAACTAATTATGTCCTGCTCACTCGTTTCTGTACTTACATTTGAAATAAACAAAGGCACTTTAATTTCTGCTGCTTTAAATTTACCGTCCGGTGAGATATCCGCACATCCTTTTTGACCGAGTAATTTATACCGTTTTGGCACTTTCCTCTGTACTACAGTCCATTCCGTATCTGAAAGACGCATACTCATACCATCTACACACATTTTTTGTCCACTTTGTTTATTTCCAACTAACACAGTTGCTGCAGCGGACGATCGATTCACACTAGTAATAGCCGTCCCCACCGCCGCCGCCGCCGCCGTTGCCACCTCTGCGTAAGCGCAGGTAGCTGGCGGGCTAACTGGTTTTGAGGAAACCGCGGTCATCGCAGTGGCCTCCACGCGCCTCGCTTCCTTCTCTGTCTCGCTCGGTTTCTCACGGACGCAATGTCCTTGAGTCAGTAGTCCTTTCACTCTCGCTCGCACTTTTCGAAACCGCAGTTGCCATTGGCGCCTCCACATGCTCTTGACTCCCCGTCGCATCATTTTGTTTGCGAAGAAAAGAGACAAAATCATCCTCGCCGTTACTAATTACCGATGAGTGACTCACAGATGACTGGCGGTTTTTTCTACCAGAATCAGCTGTTTCTTTTGTTGTTTTTATAGGAACATATTGGAGTCCTATGGGGCCACTATCAAGCGGGCTGGTTTGTAAACAAGCCCCTCTTCTTTTGTTCACATTGATTGGGTAATTTTTATCTATTATTGATGCGTTTTTCATGTCATTTACCTCGCGCTTAAGTAGGTCAAACTTATCAGCTGTTACTACTTTTTCTTCCAATGCACTTAATTGATTTTGCATCTTTAAAATGTCTTTAAGCAACCGGGTCACATCGACGTGGTCAAAAGTAACCGGTGGAAGCTTATTTAACTCCTTAGCAACAAATATAGGGAAATCCTCCGGGCTTGTTGTCTTCATGAGGCAGATGATCTTCCAGTTCTCGCATCATCTTTTTCTTCCCTTCTTTACGTCGTATAGGCTTCTTTTTAGCATTTGGTAGCGAATCAAAAAGCAACGACTTAGCTTTCTTCACATCCTCAGCCGAGAAAGCAGTTGTACACAGTTGATGAATACTTTCTTCATCCATAAAGCCGAGAACATTGTTAAGAAAAGCCAATACTTCATTAATAACAATATTACAGTTCACACACTTGACTATAACAGAGGTCATTGTCCTCTTCGCGAGTCACTGGTCGCAAAACTTTGGCACGTCTGCACTATGTCGCGCGCGTACAGAGACTCTGACTCTATACGAGTCGTCTAGTGCCATCTCTCTCCCACAGCCCAAACTGGATCGCGTTAAGACTTCATGGTAAGCCACCTGGAATCTGAGACTTTCTGAAGTCCTCTAACATCACATTCATTTTCATCAATGTCAAATTTCAGAATTATGTTTTATCGTATAATGAACTTCTAGATGGAGCTGACGCATCACCTGGTCAGCCAGATGATGCGGTACACGCCTTTAGAAGACACAGCGCTGTTGTTGGAGCTGCAGATGTTCTACCAGCACCTGATACTGAACGAGGTGTCCTACCAGCCGCTGAAGATGTTTCCTCTGAATAGAACGCTAATTACAACGGTAACAGATTGATCTTAACAAACCAGAATCTTATATGAGTTTTAAGATATTACACTGTACGTATAGAATTCAGCTGCTGCGAGAGCATTGGGCTCACTTGGTAGTTTCCTTTTCATAAAGAGGAAGCCTGCGTTTCAGTAGTTAATATAATATAATATAATATTCCACAACTATCACACAACGCCATCTAGTCCCAAGCTAAGCAGAGCTTGTGTTATGGGTACTAGACAACTGATAAACATACTTATATATTTCTAAATACATACATATTATAGATAAACTACACCCAGACACAGAACAAATGATCGTGCTCATCACACAAACATTTGTCCTGGGTGGGAATCGAACCCACGACCTCCGGCATAGCAGTCAGGGTCACTAACCACTAGACCAACAGGCCAGTCAAACACTATTATTTGTTATAACACTATTATTAGTTAGAACACTATTATTTGTTGGTAGTTACTGAATTTATTTAATTGTACAACTGCTTGCTTGATAAATACCATAAGTACTGATCATTATTTTGTTGGCAAAAATAATATTTTTACAGATTCTCGGAAGCATTACTACATATTTGGTGGTCATCGTACAACTGTAGAATTTATCTTAAACACCAAAAGTAAAATGTCATCGACAAATGAATAATTATCTGCAATAAAATTCTTAAATCAGCTACTGTTGTTTTATTGTGTTCCTTAAGACCTTTGAAAAACGATTTCTATTCTGTTATTTTACTCCAATTAGGCTGATGTTGCTTTTCTTTTAACTTTATTTTCTTTCTTGTTATTATATTCTTCTAACAGTTTTTCGGCAGTAAGTATACGTTCTTCAATGTCTTCGGGATTCAAATCCAAACTGAATGAATGTTCAAACCCAAGATAAGCGTCTCCGTAACTCCGATACAAATCTTCTGCATCATCGTCTAATTTAAACAACGCACTTTTCTTTTTTGGCTTAATTCTATCTTCTCTTTTAAATAACTCTCTTTTGACTCCTTCCTTGTCAAGTAAATTATTAAAGTTATCAGTATTAGCAAATGTTTTTGAAATTATGTTGTTACCTTCTATTTCATCTAAGCCCTTCATGACAAAGTTGCTGTTCCCATATTCGTAAGCTACAGTTGTTTTTCTTGCATCTTTAGGCGTACTGGTATCTCTTTTGTTTACGTTATTAAAATCTTCATCTTCTGCTTTAGTATTATCACAATCAGCATCCCTTTTATCGATATTCTTTTCATCGTCAGAATTATCACATTCTTCTAAATCTCCAGCATCTATGTTTCTATTGAAAATGGTAACATCGTCTTTCTCCAATATTTCTGGTCTTTCTTCTAATGCATCTAGTAGATACTCGAAGAGCGTGGGTATACTTTTAAATATTTGCAAATATTCATAACTTGGTCCAATTTCTCCGTTCGATTCTGTAAAATATGTACTGATTTAATTAAAGAGAAACAAAATATCTAGCTATTTCTTACTTTTAAGGACGTAAATACGTTTGAAAGAACACAATTTCTGTCAATTTGACAGCGTGATGCCCCACGAATAAAAACAAAACACTAACGAAACATCTATGCCTCATATACTAGAAAGACAACTACAAGAGCATTTGCAATTTTTTTACGAAAATTTAAACAGAGTGAGATCCCGTGGCTTCTAGACACTAGTTTATTTTCTCAGTAGGTAACGAATGGATAATACGTTATGTATTTGTAAAATACTGCGTTCTTGCCGCAGTTGGATAATTGACCTATTCACAAATATCAGACTAACCATGGCCGGTTGAGCGCTTGAACATGCCGAAGCCGAGCCGCCAATCTAGTCAATGCTGCTCAGACCAAGGCGTGAGTTTCTCCGGAAAAAGGAGCCAAATCCACCCGGTTCTATCTTTTTGAGGTGTATCAGTAAAAATTACGGACCATCGTGGCCATGATTTCTCGTTAGTCCCGCGATCCCGGCAGGCTTTGGCCCTTTTGGTAATTTATTCAGCAGGTTGGTAGAAATTTTAGTACTTATCTATCTGTTGTTTATGAAGCCTACAGAGGTGTTGATGCAAAAACAGATTCACACTTGTGTATTCGAAGCCGCCGCGCCGTAAATTAGTATGTGGCGTAGCGTAGCCGCTAGTGGTTAGTGACCCTGACTGCTATGCCGGAGGTCGTGGGTTCGATTCCCACCCAGGACAAATGTTTGTGTGATGAGCACGATCATTTGTTCTGTGTCTGGGTGTAATTTATCTATAATATGTATGTATTTAGAAATATATAAGTATGTTTATCAGTTGTCTAGTACCCATAACACAAGCTCTGCTTAGCTTGGGACTAGATGGCGTTGTGTGATAGTTGTGGAATATTATTATTATTATTATTATTATATCTACTTATAACTAGATACTGAATCCGTGAATTCTCGGCACAATACCGACACTGATCGGGGAACAGGTACGAATGCGCGTGAACCCCGCAAAAACCATCCACATTCTCGTTCGCGCCTGGTCAGGGGGTTAAGGCACTAATGTGAAGCCGCCATCACAGTGTAAAGCCGGGTCCAGACTGTTGTAATGTAACGCGAGACCACCGTGTAATGTAACGCGAATTCTAGGTGTGGACGGCACCGCCAGCATTACATGTAACGCTCGCGGCTGATCCATTGGCTGTCGGTTTTTGCGCGAACACAAAGGCGCACGCAGTATTCGTGTTCTCAATTTGCTTTGAGTTCGTGTGCCGTCCACACTTTTCATGCAGATTACACGTAATCGTAAGATTCAGGCTACACCAGTCTGGATCCGGCTTTAGTAACCATACTCTCCCGAAACGTCTTGACCGATTTCATGAAATTTTCGTTTATTGCCCGTGGTCCACCTGCTTGGTTCACCTAGGTGTACCTCGGGAAATTATTTTTTCCCGTGGTTCACCTTGGTGTGCCACGTCAAATTATTTTCTCTAGGTACGATTCTCGACTAATATTTATGCCACATTCAAGAAGGTTCATGGGTAGCTCACCGTCTGCACAGAATTCCAGCTACAAGCTTAGAAACTGAAAGAATTGTATTAACCAGAATAAGTACCAGGCTTACATAGGTTCAAGGTGGTATGTTTTTAAATACTTGCACCTGACTGGTTTTGTACTTTTGCTAGACTGTATAAATGATTAAAATAATTACCATATTATTAAAAAAAAGACCACCTTGAACTCATGCCAGCCTAGTAATTTTGCTGGTTAGCAACATTCTTTCATTTTCTAACTGGAATTCACGGACTTAAAAAGAAACGGTGGCACTATGGTCCCCATGCAACGAAGTGGACGAGCGACGGTAGTAGCACCATTTCTTTCATTTTCACTGGTTTGTCCCTGGGCCCAGTTTCGAAGTGGATGAGTTGCATGGGGCTCCAATTCTACTCCGTGTTAAAGTACTTCTTTTAAACTTTTTTTATTTTATTTCATTTTGACGGTATAAGTATTATTTAATTAATTTAGTTAACATTTTAACGTATCTCTACATCTACGTAGGTAAACATAAATATAAGTAGGTAAGTGGGTAAGGGGGTAAAGTTTAGTATAAAGTGACAGGCGGAGGGGGGAAAAGAGGACCCCCCACCCCTGGGGGCACCACACCCATGATGCGGAAATGTGGTTTTGTAACCTAACCTCAAAAATCGTTAAAGTCACATAATAGGCGTATTCCAAAAAATTGGTTTCGTTTAGCATAAGGATTAGGTGCCTCATGTATCCTGGCACCAGTGTCATGTTAAGGCAACTCCTAGACCCTAAACCCCGACACGGAAAGGTACTCCAAGGGTGCTCCAAGTCTCGGGACTTGCTCGCTCTTGCATCCTAGGTCAAATAATTCCCTACTACCTACCAAGGTGGCTCGACGGAACCTAATTCTTCGTGGCTTCGTAGGGCTCCTAATTCTGCGTTCAAGGTCTAAAATAATAATCTAACACAAAGGCGATGGCGAGGTCTGGCATTGGCACAGACACCCTGCCATGCCTTCAAACCTGTCCATGTCGGGGTTCCCCAATTCCCGAGCTCGCTTCGCTCGCTCTTGGATCCGAGGCTTTTCTGATAAAATTGACAAACAATGACAGATGACATTCAGTTTTACGTATGCAATCGCTTGATTTTGCGCCATAGAAAATAAGTGGCAAAGATATGGTTGTCAATCGCCCATTTTTACGTTCCGTTTTCGGTTTTTATCTGGTTTGAGGTTGTAAATACTTTTCTTCTTTAATGTCTGGAAAAATAAATTTCCGCGTAAAAATAGTGGTAGCATTACAATCGAGGACTTAAACCTTACCCATTTTAAGCCTTTGTTACCTTAACCGACTACCACTTATTACTAAACCCAACCCTGTAATATCACTATTTTTCTTTCGTTATACTACGATGAAAACATGTGGACATTCAGGTGAACCACGGGCAGAAATAATTTCCCGTGGTACACCTAGGTGAACCAAGCGGGTGGACCACGGGCAATAAACGGAAATTTTATAGGCATATGGAATAGGTCTGAGAATCGGCTACTATTTATTTTTCAAACCTTTAGGTGATAAAGGTTATCCACACCTAAAATTCTACTTTTATTTTAGGACTTTTTTAACATGATATTGATCCTTATCCAAGTAAATACGTTATTCATTAGAAGCATTTGAGTTTGAACAAATTTGCCCTTGACTTCATTTCATTTGAATGAATATCTTAGGAGATATCACAGTATCAAAATACTATCACATCAAAATAATGTCGGGCTGGGCAGGGCATGTCATGATTGCGGCGGTAAGATCCCTCTTCGAAGAGTGGTTGGAGAGGCGCTACGGCGGGCGTCCTCATCTTTAACCTAGCGCAAGTCGGAGATTCGGCGGATTCAGCGGCAGGCAAGGGAAAGGGGAAGAATTCTGATAATGTCGGTGCGAACTTATACGGTATATAAATTACGACCACTTTTCGGGTTCAGGTAAACAACCAATGCCTCTAGATTGAAACTTTGGAACTAATTAGAATTTACGATTGATTGAAACCTCTTAGTAGCAGTGATACACAAATCTCTAAGTGTTTGTGTCCGCGAGGATGCTCATACATTGGCCGAGGTCATGTGAGGCGCGACGGATTGGGAAGCAGTCACCTCCTTCTACGAAACAGTCATGATAGCGAAGGAGGAGGTGCGACACGTGAGGTAGAGGACAGTCTCCACCTTACGACCCAGCTACCCCTAAAATCGGCAGCATAGACAGGCTTCTTCCTAGGCGGACCGACGACATTGTGAGAGTCACTTGCAACCGATGGAAGCAAATTGCGAAATGTCGTTTGGCGTGGTGGTTTAACGCCGAGGCCTTTTATGAGTCTTTATAAAGAAAAAACAAATTTTTTTCCATGAAGAAAGAATTTTTCCAATGCTTTTCCAGTATGCTGCGCGCTCAATGATTGGGACCATAAAAGACTTTTTTTATGATCGTTTACACCTGCATGCATTTGGGTACTGGTATCGATGCAATACCCGTGATATTGCAGATTTTCTTTATTTTTTGGTTGCTTTTTGCATTGTATGGTGGAAACTGTTCTCCTCCTCCCTTACGCGTTACGCCTCCTCCTTCGCTAGCATCATTGCTTCGCAAAAGGGGGCGACCGCTTTCCATACCGTCTCGCCCCGCAGCATGGCCTCGACCAATGCCGGACGCGAGAGGTTGCCGTGTATCGCCGCCGTGAGGACACGGTGGTGCTCTACCCAAGCGGGGCAGACCTGGACCGTATGCTCCAGGCATTTCTTCCTTCCTTATCAACACACACAGGTACCTCCCGAAACTTCGGTGTCCGGTGACGACCTGCATCAGGTGGTAGGGCAGGACGCCGTGACGCCTATCCAGTCATTCCTAAAAGAGGGGTCTAACCGCCGCGATTGCGGCATGCGTGCCCTATGGAAGTCAACGCCAGGTTCGCTCGACGAAATTATAAAACACTAGCTGACCCGTGCCCACTTCGTTGGGCGGTAAAATATACATGATATCTTTATAATTTATAGTTTAAAATCGGTTCATTATTTCCGGAGATTACCCCCTGAGTTTAGATATTGTTGGTGTAAATCTTTATGGGTGTAAATACGGATATAACAATTTTTCCCAGACATGGAACATTTACCTAAATTGATTTTTCGTACCAATAAATACTTATACTTATTCCAAATTTCATCGTAATCGTCGGAGTCATTTTCGAGAACCGTAAAATATATTTATTTTATATATCGTATAAATATATCGTTTAATAGTATAGGATAAGATACAGTTATATCCGTATTCAACACATTGATACATTTACATTACAATCAGATCAGAATTAAAATAATTCAAAATATTAATTTGTATCAAGAAAGGTTGGTTACGCTGTACTCTTTGCGATCGGAAAAATTCCTGGCCACCATTCATGACCTACGGAAAATTCGAGTTACTACATTTTTCAAATGCAATTTGATGTTATGGCGAAGGCACTAGCGCCGCGTCTAAAGGTCATGAATGGTGGCGTATATTTTTAATTTTAATGATTACGTGACTAATGTCAAAATGGTTGCGAGCGATACGTCCTCCCTCAATAGGCGCCCCGCGCCGTCTAAATCAAAGAACAAAATGGTCTTGGTTTTATATTGAATTTTGTCATTTCATAAAATAATTGTTTACACTATTATTTTACTTTTAAATGAACTCATTATTTTTTTGATGCAAGGTAAGATAGTAACCTTAGTTATTCAGTACTTTCTAATTAAATACCCATTAAATATTGATAGATAAAAAAATATAATTTCTGACGAAAATTTGTCAATATCTTCCTGTTTTGCGGAATTACTTTTGGTGTATTTCTGAATGAAAAATAAAGATATATTGTCTATGTCTTAAAATAGACTATACTTGCCTACTTTCAGTAGTATTAGGAATATTAAAATATGTTATTTGTAGAACAAAATATGTTCGCAAACACAACACGATATGGTAAACATGGCAACGGCAGATCGATTTTAAAGTATTTAAACCTATCATTTTCAAGAAAAGCTTGTCTATCCTGGGAAGATAAAGAACCAATCTATTTGTATTCGTTATTACTTTTATTCGATTTGATTCAGTTTAGTAAGAATCGGTACCGAAAAAAGGCATAATTTTGCGTCAATTGTAAACGCGTCCTTAACTTTCTCTCAATATTATTTTCTGTGTGATTGTTACTCTTTTACAAAAACGACTGACAATATTTGAAAGGGTGCACGAATAGTTTATAACCTAGATTAACACATTTTTTAGCGTAGTAAAATAATCAAATGAGTCCTCCAACCCAGGGCAGGGTGGAAAGGACTGCCAGACTCGCACTGACTAAAATCCACGCTGTCCTTCAATAGCCCTTTATGTTCCGGGGTCACGGTTATTCGTTAGTCTCGCTACCCCGGCAACCTAGATTAACACATAGGACACTTTTAATCCCGGTATGACGTTCCCATACGATATTTACAGAATTTTACGAGGGCGTTATCAGTTTTGATAAAATACATTTCTTTAAGGTTTTTTCGTGATTCTTAAATCTTACCTTCCAATTGACTTTCTGCTCCAAATATGTTAAAATTCAACAGCACAACAACAAATATTACTTGATACCTATTTCCCTTCATTATTTACTTCACTACGACTAGTTTGGGCCCATTCGTGTGAATTACTGCACAAAAACTGCAGGAAGTTGAACAGTATGCAGTTGTAAAGATAAGATAAAGGGCTGCTTGGAAATTCAACAGGTGCCATGAAAGGAAAAGCCCTTTTTAACTCGTTAGTTATATTGATGAATATCAAAATTTCCATTTACATTTTTTAGGGTTGGTAAAATCCTCAAATGAGTAGAAGAACCGGGGTCGCGGGATTTATTCCGGGGTCGCGGGATTTATTTCCTCACCGTGACCCCGGAACAAAAAGGGCTATTGGAGGACACCGTGGATTTTAGTCAGTACAAGTCTGACAGTCCCTCCCACCCTGCCCGGGGTGGGAGGACTCATTTGATGTTTTTGCCACGTTAATAAAAAAAAATTGTTAATCTGGTGGAAGGCTATAATCTTTCTTTTTTGTGTATTAATCATCAAATAATCACTTGGGTCTGACACTAAGTTACAATTCGACTGCGGTAGTCTGAGGGTTAACCCAGTTCCATAGCCGATAATAAGGTACAAAACTCATAATTACTTAATTAGCAGTAGGTTTTTTTTTTTTTTTTTTTTTTTAACGTGGTAAAATCATCAAATGAGTCCTCCCACCCCGGGCAGGGCGGGAGGGACTGTCAGACTTGTACTGACTAAAATCCACGGTGTCCTTCAATAGCCCTTTATGTACCGGGGTCACGGTAAGGAAATAATCCCGCGACCCCGGCAGGCTTTGGCCCTCTGAGAGGGGGCCCCGTCATTATGCTGACGCTCTTTGAGGCGCGCGTGGGACACAACGCGCCGTCGACCCGGGCATGGTCCATGGTCGGGCAGCGAGTTGCCCTTTACTCGCTGCCCGCAGCCCGCGCCTACGGTGGCCGGAGATCGTCGCGCGACGTCCGTCGCCGTGGGCGTCCACCACCGCGGGTGGGGCGGAGGGAGGACGCTGTCCTCTCTCGCTCGCGGCCAGCCTCCTCCTTTACGAGCATTACTGCCTCGCAGAAGGAGCTGACCGCTTCCCACTCCGTCTCGCCCCGCAGCATGGCCGCAACCAATGCCGGGCGCGAGAGGTCTCCGCCTATCGCAGCCGTGAGGACACGTCGGTGCTCCGCCCAAGCTGGGCAGTCTTGCACCGTATGCTCCACCGTGTCCTCCGGGCGATCTTCGCAGTGGTGACACCCAGGCGTCTCCTCCTTTCGCATCAGCCACAGGTACCTCCCGAAACTTCCGTGTCCGGTGAGGACCTGCGTCAAGCGGTAGGTCAGGACGCCATGACTTCTCTCCAGCCACTCCTCAAAGAGGGGTCTTACCGCCGCAATTGCGGCGTGCCCGGCCTTCGGTCGCGACAGTCGTCCCCTCCATACTGCCCTGAGATCGCGCCGGAGCTCTTCCCGCCGCGCCTCGACTTCTCGAGGCAGCGGGGTTATGCCCCGGCGCTGCGCCTCCACGCGCCACTCATAGACGCGCTGGAGGGCAGTCGCCTCCGGATCCCAGGGCAGCAATCCGGCAAGAAGGTTGGCCGATTCGCCGGCAATCGTGCGGTATCCCCGGATCATCCGGATAGCCATGACCCTCTGGCATGCGACCAACTTTAGTGGTCGCGTCCGGATGCTCGGGGCCCACACGGGGGCCCCGTAGAGGGCCATGGACCGCACGACGCCGGCGTACAGCCTACGGCAGGAGGCGTTTGGCCCGCTGAGATTGGGCAGGAGTCGCCTGAGGGCGCCTGCTGCCCGGTTCAGCTTTGGGGCCAAACTCAGGAAATGCTCCCTGAAGTTCCACCGGCTGTCGAGGACGAGTCCCAGGTACTTCATCGTCCTCAAGACGCCGATGCGAACTCCTCCCACCGTTATGCTGTAACCCGACTGTGGCGCGTTGACGCGGCCATGAAAACACATGGCCGCCGTCTTGTGCAGCGCCACGTCGAGTCCCAACCGCCGGATCCTATCGACGACTGTCGCGACCGCTTCCGTCGCCACGTCGGCCGCCGCCTCGTGCGACTCTCCCTGCGCCAAGATGAGCGTATCGTCAGCGTAGCATACTACGCTGACGCCATCAGGGAGGTCGCCGCGCAGCACCCAGTCGTACCCGATGTTCCACAGGGGCGGTCCCAGGACCGAACCCTGTGGAACACCGCACGACTAATTAGCAGTAGGTACGTGAGAATTTGGATGCTTTTATATACATTTACTTTTTTTTTTAAATCAAAAATGTCATTTCAGAAAATGTGTCTTATAGCCGTCTCGGTGGGAAACTTATCAATGGAATGACTACCAAGAAAAAAATACA
This sequence comes from Agrotis segetum, assembly GCA_036375495.1. Lineage (NCBI taxonomy): Eukaryota > Metazoa > Arthropoda > Insecta > Lepidoptera > Noctuidae > Agrotis > Agrotis segetum. The sequence goes on from JAQSVV010000087.1 coordinate 2,226,907, forward strand.
AATTAATTCATTATTTTACATACAACATTATTTTTAGTGGGCATATGCGAAACCTGAATATAGTTTGTTCAGAATCAGTAACTGATTCGATTCCAATAGTTTTTATACCAAGTTATTTTTTTTTTCAAAATTATTTTAGTTAAATTTTATTACCAGTCAAATAAAATACAATCACCGTACGGTTAGGTACCTATTGCCAAACTATTATCAGAAGTCTATAATACAGGAGACCCGGTTTACGCGGGTGTACTGCGAAATGAGCATGTTTCTAAACCCTCACCCCCTTACTAATAAAACGAAAAGTAAAGTTACGTCAAGGTTAATCCACAAAATATATGGTTAGTCCGAAGATTATCCTGGTTGTAACTTTAGTCCACGTTTGTTAATAAGTAGGGTTGGATAGTAAATAGGTTCATTGCTAGAAATGTCTCACTTTCTTAACAATGCTATCAAAACCCAATAATCTTAGCGCACAAAATAAATAAAATTTATTAGCATAGTGTTCCGACACTAATCCATAATTCATTTGAAATTATGCATGGCGAAGCTATAAAAAAACAACACTGCCAAATATCGCTGTGAATAAATATATTTCTAGACATCATTACAAATTCTTGTTTCCATAAGCAGTTTTAAGTAAGTAGTTTTTGTTTATTTATATGCAAAATTTAGCGAAAAAATACGAATGAGATGAATTTATGTATATATTCATTTGCTAATCTTGAGCAGGAAGCCATTACTTACTGCTAAACAATAAAAGTGACAAATTAATTTATTTATTATATCGAGCCTCCTATTAGGGATGAGCGTTGAATCAACGAACTAGTTGAATCAACCGTTGATCTCCTGTCAACGTATTAACGTTAACTGAATATGAATCAACTAGTTGAATTCGTCAACGACGTTTATGAGTTGAACTCGTTCGTTCGTTCGTTGAATTAACGAGAACGAACGAAAGAACGAGTCGTTACATTAACGAGATCCAACTCGTTGAATTAACGAGAACGAACGAACGAACAAACGTCGTTGACGAATTCAACTAGTTGATTCATATTCAGTTTCAGAACGTAAACGTTATCTTCAACGTTGAGTTTTATGGTTCGATATTTTTAAAGTCATAGATTGCGAGCGGTTGAATGAGTTGATTTTCGAAATATTTATTTTAAGAATAGTACCTACATAAACATTGGTGGAGTTTGTTTAATTATCCCAATGTATTATTTGAAAAGTACTATTTTTTGAGACGCACGAGGTATAGCGAACAGCCCTCTGTGAAAAAGGTAATAATAATATTCTTATTTCACACAATTTAAGATGTTAGTTTGTACATAAAACGTTTCTAATACAAAATTTGAATCAATTAAAAAAAAAAAGGTTGCACTCCAGGAGTGCCGGTAGAAGTGAAAACTTTTTTGTTACTATGTTTTATTTTTAATTTGAATGACGTCTTACTCATTTTCGATCAGGGTCACGTGACCCTGACGCGAGTTTTGGTCACGTGACCCTGACGCGAGTTTTAAATTTTTTACCCATTACAGAAAAAGTGTACAACGCCGCTAAAGAAGTTTTCACTTCAATAAAACGCGCAATCGTTGATTATAAACCGTTTAATGAATCAACGGTTTACGTTGCAAGTTGACAGTTAAATTCGTCAACGAGATGAACACGTTAACTCATTCAACTCGTTGACGAATTTAACTAGTTGACAAACGTGAATCAACGTTAACGTTTCGTTGACGGAAAAACCGTCAACGACCCATCGCTACCTCCTATATTTGAGTTGGCTGTTGTCGATGTTTTTTTTTAGTTTCCCACGTTTTTATATTAATATAGGTACTCGTATTTTTACACTGGAATCTCAAATACAGGATGTAACAGCCATCCACAAACTTTAAGGGGTGCTCAGTAGACGACACTGAACAATGTTCCACAATTTCAGAAAATTAATCAGTTTCGTCTACGTGGAGGGCTGGCCCTTACACCCAGTATAAACACTTTGTATCTGAACAGAAAAAAAAAACATTATTATTCTTATTTTTAAGATTTGTTACAGCGGCAACAAAAGTACTTACATCAACTATGAAAACAACAGTCTAACTATCACAGTGCGTAAGATACAAACATAACCCTTTTTTTTTTTTAGCTTGGTAAAATCATCAAATGAGTCCTCCAACCCCTACTGTCAGACTTCTACTGACTAAAATCCACGGTGTCCTTCAATAGCCCTTTCTGTTCCGGGGTCACGGTAAGGAAATAATCCCGCGACCGCGGCAGGCTTTGGCCCTCTGAGAGGGGGGGGGCCGTCATTATGCTGACGCTCTTTGAGTCGCGCGTGGGACACAACGCTCTGTCGTCCCGGGAAACGGAACCCTAAGAAGCCTATTTTTTTCCTATCTGAAAAACTTCGTGTTATGACTGATTTTTACGGTTTTCGTTTCCCTAATTTTCAGAACTGACATTCAAAGGGCATTGGCATCATTCATAACCACGTGTAAAGTCACTCATCACTCAAACTACGCCGTAAATTAATATTGCATTATTTGTTCAGCTAAAACTGTTTACACGTCGAAGATTTAGTGGTTCTTGACTCGAACCATGTATGTTGCAGCCTGCCAAATAAACAAGAATTGTTTTTCAGGTTCCGAGACTTGGTGTTCTCTTGAATAATTAATTTTATTATTTGTTTTGAGTGTGTACGCCCAACCTAATTTCATGCTAACTTTGAAGTACTAACTTTTCGCACTAAATGTAGCGATTTTCATGTATTTTCTCACGCATAAACAGGAAATGACAATGTGTCTTCCTACCCAGGGCGGGGCGGGAGAGACTGTCAGACTGTGGTCAGACTAGTACTGACTTAAATCTACGGTGTCCTTCAATAGCCCTCCACGTTCCAGGCAGGCACGCCCCTTAGGCTTGGAACGACGAACTTCACAAAGTGGCCGGTAACAGCTGGTTGAAAGTATCCCTTGAATAGAGTGAAACGTCCTGCGATTCTGAAGGCCTATGTCTAAGGGCTCATGTAGGCCGGCGTCGGCGGCGGCGTGTATATGACGCTAAAAGTGGACTGCTATGGGTTGATGACGATCATCATCTGCCTAGCCTTTGGGGTCGGCTTCCAGTGAAACCGGATGCAGCTGAATATCAATATTTTTCATCGAGCTACTGCCTATCGGACCTCCTCTACCAAGTAATTGGGTAATACGATACACAGTGGTTAAACTCTCTAGCCAGTCTTGTGAGCTTCTGACTAACAGTAACGACTGTCACAGATCTACATGCTGTGCTGTGATTATTTAGCCACGAGCTCCTCTATAGGATGATGGTGATGTAGTAGAACAAAAGGACTCATTATAACTAACAAGAAATAAAGTTCCTTTCAGAAAATATTTAACTTTCATACAAATGAACGTTTTACCTGAAAAACGACAGTTTATTGAAAAAAAACTTCGCTTGCTTTCCCTATTTCAGCACATCGTGACGTTTGTACAAAACCGTAAACACTGAAAACTGAAACGTAGATACAAAACTGAACAATTGAAAAAAATAATACAGGATGCAAGTTCTCACGTTCAATAAACAGGTTTTCAAAGGCAATGATTACAAATTGCTCCGATTATATAGATGGCACATTATCGGGGTGACCTCGCTCAATTTGTGGCAATTACTGTTTCTTGATTACTGTGGTTTACTGGGAATTATACAAATTATATTGACAGATTACCGTTCTAGAATTATCAATGGAAAAAGCCTGAAAGAGAAAATACATTGTATGCTGCTACTGCGCGTCTGTTATCTATAAACTGAAATGCCATTTTCGGGTGATGTGCTATGAACGAAATGAAACGTCTTAGATACTACTAATTTTTGCAAGCCGAATATAGTATGTATTCGGCTTGCAAAAATTGCGAATGTAGCCGAATGTAGTAGCCGAATTTTTGAAAACCGAAGAAAAAAACGAGCCCTATAAATGAAGAGCTGTTCCTAATAAATGTTTTTAAATTCTCATGTTATAGGGATCCCAGCATAAATAATATGATGCTGTATTGGGCTTATGCCCACTACTCCGTGACTGCTTCTGAACAATACGTATTAGGGAAACCCCATAACAGTATGCCCGTCACGGGAATCAAACCCAGGCACGTCATATTCAGCAGTAGCGCTTGCGAACAGTAAAAAACAATGAAGCAGCCAAAAAAACAAACAGTAAAAAATAATTATGTACAGGAAGAAAATCGAATGGATGAAAACAGTTTTCAGTTAACAAAAAAATAGTCTAATTTTAGAAATAAAATGTGCAACACCTACACTTATTACTTGTCAAAAATAGACAAATCTACCTATTTCTATTACGTTCATAGGTAATCAATGTAATCATTGCCGCAGAAGTCTAAAACATGCGGTATTCCACATTGGGCACCCGCTGAAATGGCACCAGACAAATTCCATATACGGCTACCAATAATTTTGCAGGTCCCATAAATAGAAAATTTTATGATCTAGCACTTTATTCCACTTAAGACACCTACGGATCCTTCTAATGCTGGGACTTAATATTTTTAGGACAACAAAATTTAACAAAATAGTATTTACCTTTTTTATCGTGATATTGACAAATGAGTCCTCCCGACTAGGACAGAGCGGGAGGGATGTCAGACTTGTACTGACTAAAATCCACGGTGTCCTTCAGTTACCCTTTACCTTCCGGGGTTACGGTAATTCGTTAGTCACGCGAACCCGGCAGACTTTGGCCCCCTAAAATTTAGTACCAACCTCTAAAATATTAGAATGCCTGAAATGTCAAATGAAAAACTTTACTTTGGGCTTCAAAACATTTTCTGCAGAATGTGCAAAAAATATTTGATCAATAAACATTACAAACTCGTGTAAGTGACTTAATAAATATAAAATACTTGAATATATAAGAATTAAAAACGTAACTGGGTATGTAATGCGTGACTAGGCAAGCAGGAGACACGAGGAAGAGTAATGTACAAAGTCCGTATCATTTCCATCCGCAACATGAATAATCTCTAAAACTGATTTACGTATTGTTTTAAATTCAAATGACATTAAAAACGAAGATTCTTCGAATTAAGACTTTAAAATACCTTTTTAATGTTGCTTAAAATTTGCAATTGAGTTATAACGGTCGCGCGGTCAGATCACATCACCACTTATAGAACTGATCATCGTTGGTAAAGAAAAGTTTTCGAGTAGCTATTTGAAACCTACGATTGTCGTTCGGTATGGCGGTTCAAGAAGTAATTGTTCACCAGTGGACATCTTACATAATAATCTTCCTGTCCTTATCTCATTTTAATTGAGATCGGCGAAACACGCTTTCTTTCGGCTTTTTCCATACTCTCATGTCACCTTCTTCACGTTATGTCAAAATGTTCTCAACCTCTGCATCAATCAATTACACACTCCACATAAAAAGAGCGAAATGACCGAATGACCATATTCAATATCAACACTGGCAACACGAAACACAGACAAAATGGCGAAATTATTACTAGCCATGGTTTTAACAGTGATGACATTCGCTCTAACGATGTCGGCGACCACGAAAGATGCTTCGACGAAGGAAGACATCATGACGAGCACCGTGGCCAACCAGGATCGCAGCATTGATAGCAATGATATCGATGTTTTAGCTGTCATGAGCGTCTGCAATGAGAGTTTTAGAATTGAGATGTGTAAGTTTTAAAGCGTTTATTAGAGGAGTTATTTCATCACGGTTATATGAAACATTAAATACATACATACATTATCATCCTCTTTCTTTCTTCAAATGCATCAACAACGTAATTAGTGAGACATTGTGGAGCATGTCTTCTCCCATTTCTGCAATATTTCCCTGATCAGGTGAGGGAAATAGTCTCAACCAGGTATTTTCATCTTAACTCAATTTGCTTCGGGTCTATTCAACACTTTTACATTGAACATCTCATCTTGGTATTCTTATTTTGGCCGTCTTTAATTTCTTCATAAGGTTCTTGAAACATTTTGAATGTATGTACTCGTAATATAATTATGAACTTTCGATGCTACTGTTTAATTTCTATTTCAGCCTACATACAATCACTGAATGAAAGCGGCAGCTTTGTAGATGAAACTGATAAAACACCTAAAGTAAGTACTAATAAAACACATTAAAAACCAAAAAAACTTAATATTACTACTTACAATATAAATTACGATAAATTTTATAACATAGAATATTCGATTCCATTTCTCAAGTAATAGAGAGTACTGAGAGTAGATAATTGATAGATAATAATTTTATTGCAAGGTATATTATTATGTTTCTGCTTAATTGACCGTTATAGACCCTCAGCTCGTTAATCAATTGCCCAATTCCGTTTTTACGATCGTGATCATTGTGTTGAACAATAAAAATTTAGTGAGCCAGGATTACGCAGCTACTGTTTTCTTCATGTTATCCTAGTAACTTGTCTTCAGGATTGCCGATTTCATTATCACCGAGCTGACTATAGATTCCAATTTTTATTAAATTTGTGTTTTAAGATTGATATTTATGTCGTTATCAATGTTGTTATTACTGTATGTGGCATTGTAGCTTCTAAACGAATGGATCTATTTTGATGTGGTCAGTTTGTTTGAGAATTAAAGTGAATGAGATGGTTCTTAGCTATACCTAATTTCTGAAAATCTGATGAGTCGTGTGATGGTCATGCGTTGGAGGCTACTTAACTTTGAAGTCATCTTTTTCTTCTAGTGTTTCATCCGTTGCGTGTTCGAGAACGTCGGCATAGTATCGGAGGATGGGCGTATGTTCAACCCGGCGAGGGCGGCGGTCATATTCGCTGGTGAACGGAATGGAAAGCCAATGGATGATATTGCTGATATGACTGCGCTTTGTGCCGCTGACCGAAGTAAGTTTATGATATCCTAGTACTTTGACATAATATTGCTGCTCATAAACGAACGATCTACACTCTTTTCTCTCTCATAGAACCTATTAGGTCAAAATTAGTTTAGATTAAATATTCTGAAGTTGTGTTTATTCTCTTATATATTTCATCATCACCATCATCAGCCGGCCATTGCTGAACATAGGCCTCCCCCTTAAGCCTCCTCTTCACAATCGGCCATGATGGCCGTGTTTGCCGAACAGAAGGAGACGGCGCTATACCAGAAAGCAAGATGCAAATAATTCTATCTCGATTCTTAATAGAGCGCCCGCCGTCTCCTTCTGTTCGGCAAACACGGCCATCATGGCCGATTGTGAAGAGGAGGCTTTAGACCGCCACGCCGAACGACAATGTGCCACTTGCATCCATCGTTTGCATCTATCGGTTGTTATTTATTTAAGTTCATTATACGAGTACTACAAGCATCTGTGATCAACGGTATCATTAGAATAATAACATTAACAATATGCAGATAAAGTAAATATTCGGATGAAGCGCAACTGAGTCAAGATTGAGATGTCTCGATTTTCTCTTTGGGCAGATGCTACCAATACAAATAATGAGATGTAGTTTTGTCTGTCATTAACTCTGTCACAGACCGAAATTTGGAGCCAGTCCGAAATCTGTCCATACTTTGAATTATTATTCATATTTTTACTTTTTTAGGTAAAACTAATCAAATGAGTCCTCCCCGCCCTAAGTGGAGCAGAAGGGACTTTACGTTACGTTCATTCAATTGCCTTTTACGTTCCTGGGTCAGTATTATCTAGGTAATCTAAGGTGTAACTGTTTATTCCTTTCAGAGGAAACTTGCCCCTGTGACAGATCGTACCAGTTCCTGAGATGTTTGATGTCAATGGAGATAGAAAGATACGAAAAGTCCTAGGAACTGAATTTGACACCTCTTCGTAACTGATGCCGACCTGGTACTTCACTAGTAGTGATACGTATTATAACCAAACTTGTAAGAAAAATGTAGATATTAGTTTAGTTTTGAATAAACACTATTTATTGTGAAAAATTGGTTGTTATTTGGTGTGTTTTGTTATTCACTTGAAGAGTATGAAACTTTTATAACATGATGGCTGTTGTCAATGAAGGATTAGCCAGAATTGCATTTGAAGATCATATTGTTCTGTATCAGGAATACTTACCTATTTCCTTGTATGTTCATATATATGTATATATATTTTTTTTATATTCCACAACTATCCCACTAGTCCCAAGCTAAGCAGAGCTTGTATTATGGGTACTAGACAACTGATAAACAATACTTATATATTTCTAAATACATACATACATAATATTATAGAAAAATTACACCCAGACACAGAACAAATGATCGTGCTCATCACACAAACATTTGTCCTGGGTGGGAATCGAACCTTCGACCTCCGGCATAGCAGTCAGAGTCGCTAACCACTAGACCAACAGGCCAGTCATATATATGGTAATTAAAATATTTGGATGATATCAGTACAGAGATATTGGATTTACTCGTAGGATAATTTTTATCCCGGTTTGACCTTCCCGTGGGATAATTACTGAAATTCACTCGGGCAAAGGCTAGTGTTTTGATAAAGCTGATTAACTAATAACAGAAGTGATATTTCACTTGATGGCAATTAATTGAAAATAGAATTGTAAAATAATAAGACAAAAATAAATAATAATATGTATTACGTTTTATTTCATACAAACGTAAAGACTAGAAAACTTAAAACTATCAGATCTTTGTGATTTAAATACAGGCAAGTGAAAACAAACTCTTAAATAATAATATTAACGTGATTTAGAAGTGAAAAGGTTCTGGAACACTCCGCCAAGCCAACCGGTTTGTGGTTCCCTGGAAATATCTTAGTATTAACATAAGCAAATTCAACTTGAGAGATTGAATCCTTCTTGAAGTTCAAGAAAATTAACAAAACACAAAGACATTAAACTATTGACAAAACATTATGCTTTTGATTTTGAAGAAAAGAACCAAGTCTTCCGGGACTGTCTTATGCCAGCCATAATGTACGCTGTAGGCGCGAAGAAAGGAACCCCTAATAACAACATTATTGGGAGATTGGGAGCCATTAAATCTGGAAGAATTATCAAATCGATCGAGATGAGATGTAAATCAAATGGGGCTCTTTTTTGAGTTTTGTTTATATTTTAATGAAAAACAACCCGAAAATGTTTATCAAAATTATCTAGTTGGGAAGAATTGGCTGATTTTATCAGGACCAATATATAATGTTGTTTCTAGGATCCGCTGTCATTGTGCTAATTCTCAGTTATTTTTAACTAAATTGACTTGATTTAGTGGAATGGTGAATTATTATCCATAAAATATTTTCTTATCATGTTCATCGTCATCGTTTTTAGGTTTCAGTTTAAGTTGATTATATTCGTTATGAACTCTCATTGTATGACAAAATCTATAGACTCACTCTTTCTTGCAGTTGTACATGTTGTTTACTTTCTTGACGTCACCACGACTCAGTCCTTCCCTTTGCCCTAGTTTCACACCTCCAACCTGGTAAAAATAATATTGGACTTTGTTAATTTATTAAGTCTGAAATCACCTCTAGTTATAGACTTCTAATCCTTCTCGTAGTATTGTGGCAAAACCACCCAGTAGATGGCTCATCGATCGAATCCTTCCGCCCTGGTTAAAGCGAAACTGGCTCAGACTCATACCGTGTTTCCACAAAAAAGATAAACTACTACTATAATCTGTCAAACACTTGTTTAAAAGAACTGTCAATGTCAAAATAGCATTTCTCGTTGATATACGGGTTGTTTTGCAGTTACAAACAACCGAAAACCGGTTGACACCATTGTCTGATTTGTAATTTTTTTTATCTCTAGTGTTTTGTTGTACCGCCTATACTATTTTACTATATTATAAATATTATAATATATTTTATACTTATTAACCTTATTCATGCATAAGTATTCGACGTATATATTTTTTATCCCTCATAAACTACATTAATATTCTATTCTATCATTTTAACTAATTTGACATTCGGACACTCACCATTTAGGTTCATTTGAAAACCAGCGTCGGGCACCTTTAGTTGTCCGACATTATGCTGAAATGGGCCTATTTGGCGCAGCCGTGAGTCACACAGTGTAAATATACCCTACATGTTTTTTTTTGGCATCATAATATTGTTTAGGTTTAAGTTATTTTGGTTTGTGTCTTTCCTTAATACTGTGTGTACTTGTGGCATGTGCCAATAAACGTTTTTTCTTTCTTTCTTTCTTTTCTTACACTTTTTTTAGAAACGCGTTCAACAGTTGTTTATTTTTTTTTGTGGTAAGACGGTCAGCGACTTAAAATACACCCTGTTTCTTCAATTGCCCTTTACGTTCCACGGCTTTAACGTACCTACTTTTAAGATAGCCCCGCGGCCCGAGCAGCCTTTGGACCTAAAGAGGCTCTTTGCGACTCATCTTGGGTCTAGTCCTTGATCGGACGGCGAACTACCCATTCCTCGCCGCCCGACAAGGGCCAGAGGTTACAAAAAAAGCATACCTTTGGTTCGATGGTCTTCTGCTGGTTCTTGGAGAAGGCGTACTCGGAATAGTGCATGACACTGTTGTAGTCATAAGGAATGCTGAAGTCATTGGTTGCCTTGACGGTAGACTTCCTGAAGTTGTTCTCCGCACCTACATCAGACAGAGATATTAGAATAATAAGCCTGCATTTTTGGTCTGTAAGTCACTGAACACGAGATCCTTAGTAAATTCCCAGATTGGACAATACGACATTGATAAATATAAAAAAAAAATCTTGGATCCCATTATGAATTTCTCAGTAGATGGCTCCATCCAATCTTATACATTTATAACATTTATCATATTACGACCCGCCTGGACTCGCACATGTACAGTCACGAGCAATAACATTTAAACACTTAACAAACTTCAAACTCGTAAAATACTGGTTCCCACTTTGAAATAAGACCTATTTCGTAATAGTATGGCTTTCAAAATATAAGTCTGATAAGAAGGCAAAAGTTTATCTAGCAGAGCATCGCTTTTGTATACATACTTGTGCTCGTGACTGTACAAGTAAATTTACCTAAACTACATTTTTTTTCTGTGTCGTGTGTAGCTTACGATTATGGAAAGAGCTATGCTCGGAGTTTCTTTGCGGGATAAAATCCGGAACATGGATATTCGGCGAAGAACCAGAGTCACCGACATAGCTCATAAAATTTGCAAGTTGAAGTGGCAATGGGCAGGCCACATCGCTCGTAGAACTGACAACCAATGGGGAAGAAAAGTTCTCGAGTGGCGACCACGGACCGGAAAACGCAGCGTAGGCAGGCCTCCCACTAGGTGGACCGACGACATCGTAAGGGTCGCGGGCAGCCGATGGATGCAAGTGGCGAATTGTCGTTCGGCGTGGCGGTCTAAGGGGGAGGCCTATGTTCAGCATTGGACGTCCTCCGGCTGATGATGATGATGATGTGTAGCTTACAAGCATTTTTACCCGACTGCGCCAGGAGGGTTATGTTTTAACTAACATACTCAAACAACCAGATCTGGAACGGCTACCTGTAAGCCAGGGATCAAACCCACGCAACATAGAAGCCAATTACTCAACCACTTTACTGTACCGGCCGTACTGTCATCATTCACCACGCAGCAGTCCCAGTGTGGGTTGGTAACAAGGAATATGTTTGAGGGGAACTCCTTCCAAAAATGGAAAGGAATTAGCACTTGCTTATTTGGTAGGCAATTTAACAAAACAAACAGTAGCCGACTGCTTTAATAGCCACTATAAATTCTCTTATAATAAAAATATGAGTCATCTAATTGATCGTCTGTTTATGGCAAACGAATTCGATAAATTCCTCCTATCAACCTTTTGTCTTCTAATTAAGATTCACATCTTATAGGCATGCTAGTTCATCATTATATCTCATTAATCGCCTTCCATCAGGCAAGCAGGACCATTATGGAATATAAAAGCACCCTAGAATTGCAGTACTAAGGATGATAATTGATTACAAATGATAAATAAGAAATGTAAGGCAAAACATGCGTCATCATTTACTACTTAGGCCTGTATAGTATACCAATACTTCATTATCATCACCTGCTTGACCTTTTGAGCTCCCAGTCGAACCGAATTCAGCTAAATATCAATATTTTACATGGAGAACTGCCTATCTGACCTCCACAACCCAGTAACTGAATACTATAGTAACTGATATCGATCTTCTGACTAACAGAAACCACTGTCATCATTATGTTCCCACAGTTGGGACACAAACCATCTCTCTGTGGGGTTGGGCCATAATCCACCTCGCAGGCCCAGTACGGCACTTGTCTTCGATTTTTTGATTCTAGGTTCTAGAACATGCCGGTTTCCTCGATGTTTTCCAATATTGTTTTGAGAGCAGTGGTGATGAAACAAATTACCTACATAACTATACCACTGTTGCTCCTCAAAGATCTACAAATGACAGACCGACGGATAAACGTGGTTTTGCATGGATATCTATATGGGTGCCTGAGAATGAACGACGCCGCCGAGGCAGGCCCAAAAAGAGGTGGCAGGACGATCTAGATTCGTACCTCGACGGCTGGTCCGAAGTGGCACTAGAAAAGAGCACTTGGAAGGATATGGGCATTTTTTTTTTAGCGTTGTAAAATCATCAAATGAGTCCTCCAACCCCGGGCAGGGCGGGAGGGACTGTCAGACTTCTACTGACTAAAATCCACGGTGTCCTTCAATAGCCCTTTCTGTTCCGGGGTCACGGTAAGGAAATAATCCCGCGACCCCGGCAAAAGGATGTGGGCATAGAACACCTAATAGTACTATATGGGGAGGCCTTTGCCCAGCAGTGGGAAATAAATGGCTAATGAAAAAAAAAACTTTATGACTCCTCACCTGGTTTGATGTTACCATATCGCACATAAACGAAGTCATCTCTTTCTGGGCGACTCTGTTCGTGCATGAAGCCGATAGCGTGCAGCAGCTCGTGTAGGACTGTGCCCTTCTTGGACACGCAGCCAGGAGTCTGCAGGTTTACTTCTTGACGACCTCCTGGAAATTATTGGAGAAAAAGAAAGGTTTTATTAAGTCTGTGTTGCCATTTTGTAAAAAGCCCAAAAGCAAAATAATCGGAACTCTCGGGTAGAACGAGGTGTGTATAGCAGGCGATATTTATAATAAGCTGGCGTAAACCGAGCGAGGTTGATCTTTCAAAGGGATTTACTTGGAATTAATATGATACCAATAAGTAATTTATACAAGAACTTAATGAACCCTGAAATAAATATTCTATCACAATGTAAAACCCGTTCTTACGAGTATATCTATCTTAAAGACACGTCTAAACAAATTCCTTTATCGGAACCTTTGTTCAAAAGCATAACAGCTGAGATAGATTTAATTGTAACTTCTAACATTAGAATAATTAATACATTTATCTTTACAATCTCCATCTAATCAGCATTCTTCAACGTTTAAAAGTAAAGAGAGAAAAAGTGATGACGCTCACCAAGTCTCCCAACGCTGGACCAGCAGCCAGTGCTCTTGCTGGTGATGGTGATGTAATCCTTCTGTCCATTGTACGGCACGAAGCGGAGGCAGGTCAGTCTGTGGTAGTCTGCGATCGCCCTCATAATAGTCTCGCGTTCTGCGGAGCCTGAGAAACAATACATGTTACAGCTATTACAGCTTTTATGACGGTACGAACAATTGGACTGCTGAGCTGCTTGTCGCAAATTCGACTCCCGAATAGAGCAAATATTTATACGATCTACAAGTAGTTGTTTCAGGGCTGGGCATTTGTGTACGTCAGGGACCGAAACCGGTATGATCAATACGGGTATTTTTTCGGTAACAACCTTTTTTCTTTTACAGGTAACTTTAAAGATTAACTTTATTATTAAAGTGAATACATAACCAGTATTAATACCGGTTACCGAAATAAAAATTACCCCTATCTTGCACACTTCACACGTCGGCAATAGTCACAGGGCGCGCTTCGCCTGTGTGTCTGACAAAGAGTCGTCATCTTTATGTAACCGGTATTAAAACGGTAACCTGAATAGAGGTTACATTTTTCTTCGGTCTGGTTACCCAGATAGCGGTAACCTAAATCTGAAAAATAACCAAAATTCTTCAATACCTGTACCGTAATTTATAAAAGTTTTCGGTCCCTGGTGTACGTGAGTATAAATGTTATTAAAGGCTACTATACACGTGCCGGTGGCAATGCCGCCGGCAATGCAAAGCCGCCAAGCATCATTCCGGTTGTGACAGTTACATAGAACGTCGCTTGAATGCCAAGGACGAACTGACGCCGGCAAGCCGCATAACCCGCCGGCAAACCCCGGCGGCCATGCCGGCAGCTCCTTTGTGTGGCAAAGCCAGCGGCTTTGAATGCCACCGGGTGCACCGCGGCTTGGCCGGCGGCCCTGCCACCGGCACTGTGTATAGGAGCCTTAATTGCACCCACGACACTTGAGAAATTCCTAGTGCGGGAAAATGTTAGAAAGGAAATTAAGTAGGTCTGCTTACCGATTTCGGTCACGAAGGCCATTCTCAACGGAAAATATGCCATCGGTGCTGGTGATATAATAGCGCACAAGAACAATCTCATCATCCTATAGGATGGACGCAAGATCAAGGCATTTCCCGAAGCACGGGGTTATCATACCCCAAAGTTCCGAATTCCGGGCTGCTTCTGAGATACTTTTTTTATAAAAACCCAATACCTACTTAATACTTTTTACACTACTAGGGAGTCGAACCCTGGATCCCAAGCCCAACAGTGCAATCATAATAATGCCCGAGAACATTTTCCACTGGATAATAATAAAATCAAGATATCTATCCTATAATACGTACTGAAGTATCCCTCAATAACGTAAGGTATGTGTCCCTGTGGCCAGCGCAGCACCTCCTCCCTGACGCCATTTCTCCCCTGCTGAGGAGGCATCAGGATGTCTCCTTCAGCGTACCCTCCTACCTCCTCCGGGTTCATGAGGGATGACTCCGACCAATTCGCCAGTGCATGACCTGTAAATTACAAAGTTATAAGAACAGATAAATATTCTGTAGTTATGGAAAATTGAGCTGAGCAAGTATCATTGATTCTGATATTTTTCGCCGTATCTTCGAGAATATTTGTAGGGAATTTGATAATATTTTGACTGGTTTAAATAAATTACTAGTTATTTAATACTATAGGTACAACGATTCCTTGGAGTGCTTGGGGTTACCACATTATTTTAAATTCGGGTCCAATATCAATCCAATATCCTGCATTTTCATTTTCGACATTTCATTCTCGCACGACATAGCAAATCCTAAGATTTTAATTTCCGCCTAATTTTCCAATAGCATAAATAATCTCGAAAAATTTAGAAATTCGACTCATAATAATCCAAGTAGGGTAACACAACAATTCTTGATTAACAAATTCCGTACATGAGTACCAAAATATTGTACAATTCTGAATTCCTAAATTATGTCCCAAATAAAAGTAAAAAAAACAACGTCTCAATCAACACCGATGATGCCATTTCCTTGATTTTCTTTTACACCGGACTTTGAAAAACCAATGAAAAAGATAAGAAAAAAGTTAACGAAAAACTTTTACAACATTGTAATGTGTCTCATAACACGATTAGGATATCATGCATTCGAGGAAGTGGCCTGTCAACGCAGCACCTGGTGAGTCTTTGTTATTTTATTTTCGTATCAGGTTGACAAGCACGCTGTCGTGTTCATCGTGTGAACATGACAGGCGATGCATCTCGACCTGAATCGATCTGCATGCATTCATAATTTCCTAGTACTTCTTTCTTTCGTTTTTCTTTTGGGAAAGTTAGGTTGCTGTTTAAATTTTAAAAGCAGTTAATTGTAAATTACCTGCTATTATTCAGAACATTATCAAAGTTGTAAAGTAATGATAAAAAATATAATTTTCACTTCAGTAGCTCAAACATGTAGGTTTTGCTGCCTGAAATCAGTGAGCAAAATGCGATTTTGCTCACTAGAGAGACAAAGTAGCTTTTTAATTTTTGTTTTAAAAAAAGCCGCGAATATCATATTCAGCCTTGAGTTAATCATACAATTCGAAATCTATCTCTTTCCCGCCAATACAATCTCTTTCCCGAGAGAGAGACAAACACCAGCCCTTTCGAAGTTCCGATTTTGAATTTGGTCTCAAAGACAAACACGTTCGGAAATTTGTAGGTACTAACCAAAGAAGTGCAAAAAGATAATAATGTCTTCGAATGTATTTTATTGAATTTTTAACTTATTGCTGTATTTAAATGAAAATAAGCATTTACTGTAAATATTTATTTCTAGTTTCAATTTATGTTAATAAATATTTTGAATAATAAAATATTATGGATGCTATTTCCGAACACGCCTTAATTTAAAAATAAAAGAGCGGGAATAAAATTTCATGGCTGGCGTAAAGAGTTGAATAAGTTAAAAGAAAAAATGCGTAAAACTAGCGACGAGAACAGTACTTATTTTAACATAACCATTTAAAACAACAAATTATTAATGCAGAATTAAATTTCCTAACTCTAACTAAATATCTGAAAGCATACCATGTCTTCAATGAATGAATGAGACTTAACAAAGGGCGCAAGCAGTTTTTCGGAGACGGTGTTGCTATCTTATTTTTTAGATTTATCACAGACGAGACGATTATCTACAGTGCGGAGTATTTACTTATTGTTGAAAGCTACTTTAAAAAAAAAGTTATTTTAATCTATTCCTATTTATTATTTTATCTCCTAAAGTGTTCTCGCTGCTGAAGTGAAAAGTTATGTGTGTTACACGAGAGCAAAGTTTTTTGCATCTCGTGCCTTTGAATCTCTCGCTACACTCAGGATTCAACTTTAGAATCACTCGCTACGCTCGTGATTCAATCCTTGAATCCTTCGCTTGCTCAAGATTCAAAATCAGCACTCGCAGCAAAAAACGACTTTGCTCTCTTGTTGCACAAATAACTATTTCATAATACTGTAATGGAAAATTCTGAAAAAAATACAATGACCAAAATATTACAATACCTACCTACAAGGTAGAAAGTAAGGGTTTGACACCTAAGCTTTTAAAGTTTCGAAAATGCTTTTCGATGATAAGCATCTTATCCTAGAATCAAACAAAAAAATCTAAATAATTGGGTTTCTTGCCAAGTGAAATAAAAAATACCAAAACTACACCATATTATCCAAAACTTTAACAGCGATTTTAATGACAACACTTAATCACAAATAAAATAATGAAATAGGAAAATGCATTTAAGTAAATTGCATAATCAATTGGATAATGATTAATTTGTTACAAATGTAAACATATATGAATATGCTATGTATAAGTACAAAATGTAATATGTTGAAGAACAGTCAGTTATGCTTAGAATTTTCTAAAGGAAAAAGAGCAATCATTTGAAAGTACATGGGGATTTTAATCAGTAAAACTCTGGCAGTCCCTTGACAGCCACCCAGAACGAAGCCAACCATTTAAATATTTCTAGTTTCAAGAAACTACAATAATAGAAATTGTATTTATTGCACTAGAACTTTTAAAACGAAAGCGAATACTTACTTGCATCTTTGCAAATTCATCCGCAGAAAAATGAAATGCGTTAAAAAAAACTACGCAATTTTTTCCAATTATAGTAATTTCGGTTCCCACTATTAACTATGTGACTAATCTTAATACGAGTAGTATTATTATGATGAGATGAGGCCTTCGCCGGGCTTTGCCCAGCAGTGGGAAAGTTCATGCTAATCTTTTAATATAAAAATCAATTGCTGTTCGTTAGTCTCGCTAAAACTCGAAAATGGCTGGACCAGTTTGGCTAATTTTTGTATTGAATTATTTTTGGAAGTCCAGTTTAAAAGGTGGTTTTGGGGCGGTACGAAGTTTGCCGGGTCAGCTAATATAATAATAATGAGGAGGTTATAAAAATGAAAGTAAGATTCGTTTATTGAAGTTTTGAATACTCACCGCTCTCATTATTCGGTAATCCGTAAGCTTCAGGTCCCAAGCTCGAGACATCAATTGTTTGACTCCCATCAATATTGTTATCGTAAATATCGTCATATAGAAAATCTATTAAATTGTAATAACTCTCCATTGCAGGTAGAGCATTACTACTAATTAAAACAGCTAAAATTACATAAATTATTGAATTCATTTTGACTACAAAATATTAGGTTTATTTATTGTTAACTTAAAGCTTGTAGTTATTTTTATTTAATTTTTATATTTTAAAAATGTATTTTAAGGAAAAAGTACTAGGCGATCAGAAACCAGCAATAGGTATGTGAAGTAAATTGGTGTGGCGCGCGTTTTTATAAAGGTGTCGCGAAGACTCGTCATAGGGTAAACACAAACGGACACAATGTCGGCGAAGTTCGTTACTCCTTACTTCCTGATAAAGGATGTGAACGAAAATATGTAAACTAATCGATAAGAGCAGCCTTGAATGTTTATTTGATTTACATTTCCTATATTTTGCATGTTTTCGGAATTATGAATTTTGTGTGTAATCTTTTCACAGTTTCCTGTCAAAACAAAATGTTTAAAACTACTTAGGTATTTTACCTATATTTTTTTATCGCCTCGTTTGGTCTAATATTCGCAATCGCAATTTCTTAGTAAGAGGTCCTGGATTCGATTCCCTGGTAGCTAACAGTCATATTGTTTCCGTTGAGGGCAATTCGCTCGCCCCCAAATACTTAACTGGCAAAAGGGTGTTCTTTAAGAGTCTATAACTAACCCTTCGTGAATAACAAGCGTGATACTATGTTTCTATTTTAAAACTTCTGAACCGTTACAATTCGTAATCAGTTCTATAAAAGGCAAATTTTACAACGTCTGACAATTAAATAAAGATTTATAAAACCTGTTTTGTCTTTTATTGATGCAAATAAAGAGTTATTCTTCGACACTTGCATTCCTTTTTATCTGAAACATCCGTTTCCGTCAGGTACCAACATGAAAAAATCATTAAGAAAAACTGGAAATAAGGAAAAGAATGCGAACCCTTTCCATTAATTGTTTTCTATGCCGTTACAGCTGCATGATTAATGTGTAAACACATTTAAAGTATGTACATGCACATTTTTGCAATAAATCATTTAATAGGTACCTGTTAGGAAACTTATTTAATAAATAATATATAAAAAAAAGAAATTATGGAAGTCCCTAAACAGATGAAACAGATAATGCAATAAGTGCAAAATTACTTGATCTCTGCTGTTAGGTGTCCTCACAGTTATTGTTACATATTTGCGTAAGAATTGATAAATCTACCACGATAAAAACTACTAACTTGCTTTAAATAATTCATTATAGGTCTATTTTAGATTCTTAGGAACAAGAACAGTTTGGAAAAGTAATTCTTGCTCCATGGGCATTCAATTCAGGATTATGTTCTGAGAAAAAGACTTCTAAGTGACATCGGGTCTATTGACTGAAAGCTTGACATCCTAGAAAATGCCATTATCCTGATATTTTGTTCCACATAGGTACACAATGGGTTTGCACTTAGCATCAGTGGCGTAGCTAGGCGGGGCGAAGAGGACCTTAGCCCCCCGCCTCGCAACAAGGGGCCTCGCGCTCAGAGAAAAAATCCTGACAACAGCGATCATCAGTCAGTAAAGCAGTGCAACTTAACTTCTTTCTACCAAGAAATTAACATGACCTACAATAAAATTATTTACTTCTGGTGTCTGATGAGTGACGTTTAGGTCAAGCGCCTCCAATGCTTGCGCGAGGCCAAATGTTGAAAAATAAAATCTTTTTATTTGTTACCAGGAACTGAAAGAGTCCATGAGGCCTCATAAACACATCTGGTAAATGACTTGGAGGAACCAAGTCATCTTACAACAAGGGGGCCTCGCGCGAGCAGCGGAGGCAAGTTATATTTTTCGTCCCGAAAAAAAAGGGCCTCGCATATGCGTCTTGCCCCCTCCTAGATTCGGTCCCACTTCGCCACTGCATAACCTTAATCTATTCCAGAAGCAGATGAAACCCATGGTACCCATGGATCTTTACCAGAAGGTACTGGAACAACTGTGTAGAACTTTGTTAGGTCCTGTTTGGCAGTCGCGGGCATGCGGGCAGCGAGTAAAGGGCAACTCGCTGCCCGACCAGGGACCATGCCCGGGTCGACGGCGCGTTGTGTCCCACGCGCGCCTCAAAGAGCGTCAGCATAATGACGGGGCCCCCCTCTCAGAGGGCCAAAGCCTCAGGCTATGAAGGACAGGTGGATTTTAGTCAGTAGAAGTCTGACAGTCCCTCCCGCCCTGCCCGGGGTTGGAGGACTCATTTGATGATTTTACCACGCTAAAAAAAAAAAAAAAAGGTCCTGTTTGGCGGCGGACTCAAACAACTTTCTTTTTCATCGTGGTAAAATCGTCGAATGAGTCTTCAATAGCCAATCATTTTAATAGCCATCCATGTTCCAGGATCACGGTTGCCTGAAAAGACAGTTCCGCGACCCCGGCAGGCAAATCAAAGAGCTGTCTGCAAGTCAGATTGCTGACACCTCTTTGAGGCGCGCGTGAAACACGACGACGCGGCGACGCTCCGTTGCCGCGTCGTCGACGGCGAGTCACCCATTACTCGCCATCTCCTTGCCCCCGACAAGATGGTGTCATGGTTTTTTATTAAAAAAAAACTTTTGGTAATACCTTTTCCTTCTAATATTAACCTTTGACTTTGACCAACCACGAAACTCGCTAATTTGGGTGTGATGAATATCTTTATCAAAGACGCATGACTAGCCCAACAAGGTCGTATGGAAAGTTTAGAACATCTCCATTTAATGAGTCAGTTTCCCACGGCGACCTCTTGAACAAGAATCCAACCAATTACGAGTACCTAATTCTAATGAAAATAAATAAAACATCTTCCTTGACATAACTCTTGTGCTGACCTACAAAGGGATCTGTCAAGGAATGACAGCACCGAAAAATAAGGTTTGTCTTAATGGGATTTGCAACTCCACATTCCAGAATATAAAGTTGAAAATCTATTAAAGACAAACTGTCGTTGAGATAGTTTATCTTAATCGATTGTCAACTTTACGATTTGCCGGGTAAGTAATATATGATATAACTACAAAATCTCTAAAACTTACAAAAGATAACAACTGAACATATAATTTTATTTGATATAATGATTTGTTAATATAATAAACGATTGACATAATTTTATAATGACTAATTTCTATAAGCATAACAATCAATGAATATAAAATCGTTTTGTATACCGCTCAAAAGACATAAAACTTATTTGGTCTATTTTTTTTTTCTTCCTGGCAAGTAATCTAACACTGTTGTACCTAGTAATAGTACCACCTGCCGTGAATCTTTGACGGAGCCCCGCTTCGCGGGGCTCCTATTTCTGAGTACAGGGTTTAAAGTAACCTAACATGAAGGGGATGGCGGGGTCTTTCAGACCCCGCCATCCCCTTCGAACCTAACCTGTCCGTGTCGGGGTGTCCCAAGTCACGAGCTCGCTTCGCTCGCTTCGCTCGCTCTTGGATACTACATTTTTCTAATAACAATAGGAATCGTGAAGGCGAACAATCAAAGTTCAAAGGATAAGCCAAAGTCATCAAAGAAAATAGTTTAAACGTTAAATTATACGTTTCAAACGTTATATCAAATAAAATTATATGAAATGAGTTTTAGAGTAACACAAACATTATATGTAGAGAAATTATATCAACCGTTGGTATATTTCACCTTGATTATATCATGTGAACGTTATTGAAATGAAAATATATCAAATAACTTTCTATGAAATGAGACGCACCCCGATTTGCCACCTATAGTTGAAAATCTTTAACAAGCTCTTCAAACCATGCCTGGGTCGACGGGGCGTCGTGTTTAAAGGTGTGCGTCCACAGGTCCGCATCGCACGTAACGGACGTATCGTACGCAACGGATTTTAGTTTGCCTTGTAATAAAACTCATACAACTGCGTCCACTAATCCACATCGTACGGACGGATCATCGGCAATGTTTACATGCGATGCGTACCGATGACATCATACGGAATGCCGATCAGTGGACATCAGGTGGCATCAGCAATCCGATTGCTGATAATCGCGTCGGCAATCCGATCACTGCCGATACAGCGGACGCAAAGATATTTTGCGTCTGCTGTATCGGACGCTAGCGGACGCAGTCTAATTATTCCGGTTGATGCGATGCGTCCGATACGTACGATGCGGATCTGTGGATGCTTACCTTTATGCGAGCCTCAAAGACCTGTCAGCAATCGGACAGACACCTTCGGGGGCCGATGGACAAAGCCTGCTGGGGTCTCGGGACTGTTTTAACAGTTAACCGTAACCCTAAAACGTAAAGGGCTATTATGGAACACCTTTGATTTTAGTCAGTGCGAGTCTGAAAGTCCCGACCTGGGCGGGGGAGGCCTTGTTTGATGATTTTTCCACGTAAAAAGGAGCTCATCGTACAGTATTTTAGGGCATAATTAAGCCCGGGTTCACGGGACTATCGGGTGACCGTGACCCTGAACTTAAAGGGCTATTGGAGAAACACTGTGGATTTTAATCAGCATGAGTCTGAGAGTCCCTCCCGTCCTGTCCTGGACGAGATATTTTTTGGTAATTTTACCACGTTATTATAAAGAACTTGTTGTGGAAGTATTTTAGGGTAATAACAGATTGCGTCACATTATCAAATGTGTCATATCATGATGCCCAAACTCAGTTCGTTGACACACAAGGCCTCGCTATCTACAAGTAAACGGAAGGATCTCGCTGATAGGAACAACCTCCACTACTTTACGTATTCAGGAAACATTTATCGTCAACATAATCATGATGTTTTGACTCTTGACTCATGTCGCATCACCGTTGTCAAACAATTCTTGGATATTTTTTATCTAAAAATAATAACTTGCATGGGTGTGACATAAGTAATATCTTTTCCTTGTTAGCTTTTGTTGTGATTTCATAAATAAACATTAGATGGACTTCCGCCTGTATCAGAATATGTACTTTACTGGTATTGTGATCGGTAAAGTTCCGTTGTATCATTTCTGTGGTTACTTTTGCATATTTTTCGGAAGCTGTTCTATCTTATACTTTATTACCTCGATCCTTTATTTGTCGCATAATAAAATACTCCAAAATCCAAAATCAAAACCGCACGTTAACATTTTGGTAGGCAGCAACCATTTTTATTTGTAGTGGGTTTATTCTTCACGTCAATCTTGCCCAGAAGCAAAGATGAGACGTAAAATGGAGTGACCTCATGACAGGGCTGTTGCGTTTATTGCCCGTGGTCCACCCGCTTGGTTCACCTAGGTGTACCACGGGAAATTATTTTTGCCCGTGGTTCTGTCGCGACGAAGGTGGCATTGGTGACACCTACCACCACCCACCACCATCGCTCAGCCGTCACCGTAATAATTAACAGATAGCCTTTGGTACGATGTCCTTCAGCAATTATTTCCCCCCGTAGCTAACAAATGTTACCAAGCCGGGGTCGCGGGACTATAGGGTAACCATCTCACAGTCCATCCCGTCCCGTCCGGATCAGAGTGGGACTCATTTGAAGATTTTACCACGTAAAGAAAAAATAAGGTATTCACGGAGGGGATAACCACATTGTTACGAGGACTGTTAGGTACTGTGCGCTCAGTAGTGGATCCCAACAACACGTTTTTCATAACGTACGTTTTCCAAAGCAAATTGTTATGACGGTGCGGTTGGAGCAATGGTCGAGCGAATTGCTGTTGCGCTGTGTGCCGCGGGTTCGATTCTGGGTCTGGTAAGACAACATGTCTACCGGCGAGAAATTTAGCGATTTCCTCAGGAAGAAAGAAAGTAGCTACGACTTTACCCTTTTTTTTACGTTATAAAATCTTCAAATGAAGGACTCATTCGAAGTGCTCCTGCCCTGGGGTGAAAAGAAAGGGACTGTCAGACTCGTACAGACTATAATCCAAATTACAACGTGTTCCCTCAATTCTCCTTTACGTTTCAGAGTCACGATGTTTGATAGTCCCGCGACCGCGGCGGCGTTTGACCCTCAATAGAAGTCCATAGAAGCCCCATCAGATTGCAAACAGCTTTTTGACGCGCGCGTGAAACATGATCTTTATTGTTCATTGATGTTCTTGATCAAACGACGAGCTACCCATTAGGTACTCGCCGTCCACATCATCATCAGCCTATAATGTTCCCACTGCTGGGACATAGGTCTCTCTGTGAGAGGGAGTGAGCCATAATCCACCACGCGGGCCCAGTGCGGGTTGGTAGATGTCACATGTCTTTGAATTTTTGGTTCTAGGACATGCCGGTTTCCTCACGATGTTTTCCTTCACAGTTTTGAGAGCAGTGGTGATGAAATAAATGAAACAAAGTAATGCGCCTGGCGGGGTTCGAACCCACGACCACTGCGACACCACTGCGCCGTCAACATGCCCGCGAGATATAATTATGCTCCTAACCCACTATTGAGAGAGTTAGGTCCAGCAGTAAAACATTTCATTGAAACATTAAAATAATCTCTAAATCGAATAAATATTTACATATTTTTCCTTAACAATTTCGTACCATGTAAACAAAACAAACAATAAACCGATGACGTGCATCCAAAACCACAGAGGCTTGAGAAATCGGAACCAACTGCGGAAATGTCGACTTAATAGATGCATTCGTTATACTGTTTATGCCTAATATGGCGGCTGATTCATAACACTATGGTCCTTGGCGGTCGGCTTATGTTCACGTGTTCGTGGAACTGTGGGGGCGGGTATGAGGAAGCAAATGTCTTGAGGGGTGGAGAGGAAGATGAGCTCGCTAAAGGACAGTGACTAAAAGCCAAATGGATATCAGAAGTGGGATGGGGACGGTGTGTGACCAACTCAGTTTAATTTGAATAGACAGAAAAAAAATTCCGTTTATTGTATGGGTTTGCTCTTGACCTCAGCATAGGTCAGGTAGCCTACCATGAACTCTTAAAGCGTGAGGTCTTTAGGCTGTGGGAAAAAGATGGCGATGGACGACTTGTATAGCTCTGTTTCTTTCCCACAGCCTTAACTGGATCACGATAAAAGCTCGTGGTAAGGACTCTGGACTGACTGTAGAATCTGAAGAAGACGGACAAGCTGGCAACCTTGGGTAGCTACTTTTTTCAGGGTTAGAATCTTCAAATTATTCCTCCCGCCCCCTTGTTAGGGCGTAAGGGTCTTTCTTATTCGTACCTACTGAGTAAAATCCACCGTATTCCTTCAATGTCTCGTTGCAGGGTTATGGTAACCTATTTACACAGATCCGCGACCCACCAGGCGTTTAGACCTATGGAGACCCCGTTTGCTGGCGTCTCGTACATGACGCGCTTGCGAGAGGTCTCCGCCTATCGCCGCCGTGAGGACACGTCGGTGCTCTGCCCAAGCGGGGCAGTCTTGCACCGTGTGCTCGACTGTGTCCACCGGGCGATCTTCGCAGTGCTGGCACCCAGGCGTTTCCTCCTTTCGCATCAGACACACGTACCTCCCGAAACTTCCGTATCCGGTGAGGACCTGCGTCACGCGGTAGGTCAGGACGCCGTGACTCCTATCCAGCCACTCCTCAAAGAGGGGTCTTAACGCCGCAATTGCGGCGTACCCGAAGGCATGCAGCCTTAGGGATAGTATGCTTGATTAAAATTGTATGTTTATGCACCGCGTTTTTAGGGTTCCGTAGTCAACAAGGAACCCTTATAGTTTCGCCATGTCCGTCCGTCCGTCCGTCCGTCCGTCCGTCCGTCCGTCCGTCCGTCCGTCCGTCCGTCTGTCCGCAGTTTAGCTCAGAGACGCACAGTACTAGAGAGCTGTAATTTGGTGTAAATATACGGATTTGTTGTGCCAAAAAAGTGGTAAAATAAAATCTCGTAAAATATTTTTTTTTAGGGTACCTCCAGTACTTACACGTAAAGTGGGGATTATTTTTTTCTCGCGTACTCCTTAGTGTGGGCTATCATTAAATAGGTCTTTAAAAAATAATGATAGTTTCCATTAACAATTTTTTGATAAAAAAATTCGTTTGTGAAATATTAAGCTTTAAAGTGCAAAATTTTGCTCGATTCGAGTGTCCCCCCCCCTCTACCAGCTAAACGGTTATGTTTGGGAGTGTGAAAAAATTCACAATAGTAGTATATATAACGAAGTTAAAAAGAAAATTATCATGACTAAGTAGGCTTTACAACTTTACGAGTAATAGTCGACCAACTTATAAAATGTACTTGGACATCATTTTTTCTAAACAAAATGTATCGGAGACATCTGCAAATGTAAGTTTGTCAACTTTATTTTTACAGCTTTTATAGGTATTATTTTTGGGGATAGGTAGGTTTTTATCGTCAACTATTTTTAACTAAATTCAAAAAAAGGAGGAGGTTCTAAATTCGTCGTAATCTTTATTCTTATGTATTTTCCCCGATTTCTCAAAGACTCCTGGACCGATTTTGAAAATTCTTCTTTTTAAAATTAAATTCAGCGAATCTGTTTAGTTAGTTCGCATAAGTATTTTGTTGGGCAACTACGGAACCCTACACTGTGCGTGGCCCGACACGCACTTGGCCGGTTTTTGTTTACATCATCTTTTTCCACAAACCCATGACATCATAGATGTTAATCCTGCATTGTTATCAAAGGTAATTTTCCGACAATTCAAGCATTAAATAGAGGCGGGTCAAATAACTTTTAATTGTTTCTTAACGATAATACTATTAAATTGAGTAATTTATAGTTAGAAGCAGTAATTGCGAAGATATTCAAAAGAAAATAGGGGACCCGTATTACATTATTATGAGAATCTTGTAAGCCTAGATAACATTAAAATTACTAACGCCTGTATTTCCAGTAGGTTTGGGCAAAGTGGGCTTGCGGACGGCAAGCAATGGGTAGCTCGCCGTCCCATTACATGTACTGTAATATTATTGAAATATATGCAACATAACGATCATGTTAGTGCTCGAAATATGCAAAATAATGCATATGTAAATGATCATTTGCATATTATTTTCTCTCTAGCCGTTGTTCATTAGAACGACTATTTTTATGGAATATTCCTGCATAGTGGTAAACAAAAATGGCATTGTCTGTAAAGTCAGATTTGGGTTTAAGACGTCATAAAACGAAGGAAGCAATAAAACAAAGCATTTTATATGTAATTTCCTGTGTATTTCTAACATATTAGTTTTATACACTACTTCATTATTTACATGAGCATTATCGCTTCACAATATTATTACAATTAAAATAATTTTCTCTCTTTATTTATATTATTTATACATTTTTTATTTCACCTATTCTTAGGCAAAGTGACAAAACTTCTCGCATATCAAAAAGCATTAGAAAAAAATACTGTTTTTTTTTAATATTTTAAAAATAGAATCTACATAGGAGCGGGCCCTGGTTTACAGTTGAGCGACTAAGATGGCGCTCTGAAAGGCATACGCGAGAAAGAACAAACAATAAATTGAGATAAAGATAGCTTATAATTTATGAATATTTTATATTATTTATGTCAAGACTAGCGGAAACTGTCCAAAACGTATTTTGTTTGAGGATAAGAACATCACAGCCAATCATAACAATTTCCGAAATGTTTTTAAATATTATATCTCCTTTATCTGTTACAATTATAATTTTAAAATCTTCATAATTCTACTGCCGTATTTCTATAGGCAAGTAGAATTACAAAGATTTTGGATTTAAGTTTTAATCAATACAGGTTTTTTTTGTAATTCTTACAGGTACCGTTATTATTCAAAGGAAGATCTTTAAAATTTTATAACTACATATTAAAAGAATTGGCCCAGATATTTGTTAAGTATTAGAACGATCGACATTTAGGTACAGTCAAAAAATTAAAAATATTTTATGCAAAAATATCTCGATTAGCAAAATTTTGATATTGCACTATAAGTAATTGGGTTTTTAAAGCTCGATTCGTGATAACATGTATGTACCTATTTTACAAAACAGTTTCTTAAAATTTACGATTTCGCTTAGGGCGTAAATAAAGTCGTAACGCAGACGAAAAAAAGTGT
This sequence comes from Agrotis segetum, assembly GCA_036375495.1. Lineage (NCBI taxonomy): Eukaryota > Metazoa > Arthropoda > Insecta > Lepidoptera > Noctuidae > Agrotis > Agrotis segetum. The sequence continues at coordinate 2,254,929 of JAQSVV010000087.1, forward strand.
GAAAAATTAAATGCTTTATAGACATGAATGCTACACAACGTACTAGGCATTCATAAATTAGAAGTGACTTACAAATTCAAATCTGAACAGACTAAACGTTGAATATGTTACTCCGTCCTTAATTACACCCTCGTCAATCTTTTAACATATTATGGTGTCCTAGTCACAATAAATAAATTAACTGCGGCCACAGTCCTTCAACAATAACAGCTAATGTTGGCACAGGTCAAGGATAATCGAGAACCATCCACCGCCATACTTCCAACTATTGTCCATTACGTAAAACTAAACATCAAAACTGCAGTAACAATATTATTGTTTGATATTCACGATCTCAATACATCCTAATAATAAAACTTATGTCAATTCACCAAATAACTGGATAAATAAACTAAATATTGCGATTACTATTTTCCATATTCAACATTGCCATGAAAAAGCTAAAGCTTAGTCGATGGATTCATAAATATTGAGATCGCGAACGAATCTAGCTGTCAACTTTGTATGTAGTAACATAGGGTTGAATTTTGTACATAACATTGAGTAGAACAGACTTATAAGGGTCTCAGCACACATATGGGATCGGAAAGGGATCGTCACCGTATCGCCTCGAGCCGTTCAGAATGGTTTGTATTAAACTCCCTACTGCAACGCACACTAATCGGAATAATAACGTAATCGCCTCGCCTCGGAACAGGCTCCGAACTTGAATTCCCGCGCTTACGGCTCATCGTCCCCGCGCTTACGTTTCTCCGTCCCCGCGCTTACGTCTCTCCGTACCCGAGCTCACATCTCTTCGTCCATCCATCAAATGTTTTTTTATAGTCCGAAATTCCCCTTCAGTACTCCTTGCTTTATTCATACTGTGTACCCAATATCTTTTTCTTTTTTTCTTGCTATTTTCTTTTTCCTCTTCATCAAGTGCTATGGCTATGATAGCCAACTCACGTATTGTAAACCAAGACATAACCGTGCGCTACACTTAACGTTTGGATTCAAACTGATCTGGTGCCAACCAGGTCAGCCAGGGGGCGGCGAGGCGTAAGCGCGGTGTCGCCTAGCCGTAGCCGAGTTGACGTACAGGCGCTGCTGATACGCTTTCGTTACGTGCATACGGTAGGTTGACGCCTGGTTGACAGCGAGGCGAAAGGCGTTACGGTTACGATCCCTTTCCGATCCCATATGTGTGCTGAGACCTTAAGTTCACTTTGCGACTCGACAATTTACTATAACAACTCCCTTACATCAGTTAGTAGGCACACAGTGAGGACGGCCCGAGGCCCGGCAACCCGAGGAGACCTGACCCGCCGCGCGACCAGGAGCACAGCCACGACAAGAGCTGGCCGCACGACAACCACCTTACTAAAATGAACTAACAAATAGTGCTATTTCATCACTCGGTACTGTAAATTAAACGTTTGAGCAGGACAGCACGATAACCTAAGTGTTCTACAAGTTGCTCTGAACTTCAGGTCTCCGGGTGCAATGCCCACTTTTATCACAAAAGGTGTTAAAGTACATATTGCATTACGCGACAAATATAAGCCACATATTTATTTATTAGCTAATTAATTCCAAAATGTCCATTATTGACATTATACACAACTGTTAGAAATTGACAACACCTAAAGAGGTCTTTGTACAGAGTTTCCATAACTACGGTACCTAACTGCACACATCACAGATATAGAAAAAATAAACTTTATTTCCTGTTAGTTCTATACATAACAAGTACACTTTAGCCTAATTCTATATTTCACAAAGAGGGAATCTTTTACATCGCATATTGAACCAGAGTTACTCACTATCGTATCAGCGGGGGTTCCAATCTGTTAGAGGCAGGCTTCAGCGCGCACTGGCCCAGAGCGTACAGTAAATATATTCTATTAAGTATACATAATAAGACATGATTAACAACACATGGACGCATTTCGCTAAGCTAACTGATATAATCGTGCCGCACACTTCCTGCCACTCTCTCGAAGGCATCCGCTCCATTTCACATCTCGATTCTAAACAAACTTGCTTCCTATATTGACTTCAAACAATAAATAAAAGTTAATAAATAATTTTTACATCCATTCAAGTTATTGTTCAATTCGATCACAATGCGAAAACTTTAACTAGTAGAAAAATATGTCGCGGATCATTCTGATGCTGACATCCACTATTGTCCATCACTATTTGTCACTTTGCTATCACCGTCTTTGAAATAAACGACCACTCACTAGTAGGCATCGCATAAATACATCATTTGAAACATTCGCACCGTCTTAACATAAGACGCGCGATCCGCGTTCCTCACACACATCGGCGGCTACTCATCTCTTTCGCACACATCATTACAACTCGTAGTGAGATAAGGACGTCGATATCGACATCCCACCGTCCACCCGTCTTATGTTTCACAAGGAATGGTTGTGGTCACATCCGTGCGAGGTAGACGTACTGACTTGACACTATAGTACTTCGTTCCAAAGCTCGGTGATCACCGCTGGGGCATTAAAGTATACGTATTTTATTATTGCTCGAAATTTACTTTGGCAGTGTATGGCAATCCTGGCCATCGATTGCGTGGACTAGCGAGTTTCTTCTTCATTTTTCGCACCTTTTGGGTCACCTTCGTGGAACATCTTCATTGTTCGATCTCGTACGTTGAGGTTCGCTAGCACGCTTCAGCAGTCTTTTAACATTCGGCTTAAAGCACAAGAGTGTGTGTCAAGTACCAGGCGGACAGAGCGGCCAGGTGGTGGCGGAGCTAGTGCAGCGGGGGCGGCGCGGGGGGCGGGGGGCGCGGCCTCACGAGGGGGGCGGGGGCGGGGCCGCGCCCGCCGCCGACACCACCACCACGGGCTTCACGATGGTGGTGGCGCTCAGGTACTGCGCCGACACCGTCAGCGGGGCCACCGTGCCCTTCACCATTTGTGTCTCCACCATCTGAGAAGGAAGTTCCAAATCATGTCAACTGTTCAAACTTCATTGGAAAATGTTATGTTCCTACATTTTGGGTCTTTGTTAAATAACTGCAAACCTTACGAAACATACGATCCCGACGAGAATTAATTGGAATAACAAATCTCATAAGTGAACTAGACAGAACTCATTGAATGCCCCCCTTTTTCACACAGCATAAATACAAAAACTTTTTCTAAAAAAAATGTGACCGCCTTCAAAAACAACCACAAAAAAGGGTAAAATAACCTACAAAACTTTTCTTTCGGAAGTCGGTGACTTTTTTTATTAATTTCATTGTCTTTTTTGCCACCGACTTCCGAAAGAAAAGTTTTGTAGGTTATTTTACCCTTTTTCGTGGTTGTTTTTGAAGGCGGTCACATTTTTTTTAGAAAAAGTTTTTATTTTACTCTTTCTAGTTTAAATATTCAACCCAACATTCTTGTCAAATACATAATTTTCTTACATGTGCACTAGAATTTCGTAATCCGTAGCACCGGTAATAACATCGTTAACATCTCTTGCATTCATTCTATCTCAAAAACTACTGAACCGATTTTGATGAAATTTGCAGTATTCCCTAAGTTGAACGATACCTAGTACAACGAAAAAAGAATTACTTAAATCGGACTTGTAGTTCCGGAGATATGCGAACACGAACATAATTTTCTTACTTGAGGAGTTGTACCTTCCATCATCAGCTCAGCTACATGAGATGATGATTTCTATACGCAAGTACTTGAATTACTTCATAAGATTTGCGAAAAACTATGTGTCAGCTAATAAAATTTGAGGGTTGCCCTCGATTTCTCCAAGATCCAATCATCAGATCCTAAAATGGTGACAATGGGACCACACGGGAAGCACCAGCTTTCGATTGAAAAAAGAATTATGAAAATCGGTTCACACAGTCGCAAGTTATGATGTAACAAACATAAAAAAAAAAAAAAAAAATACAGTCGAATTGATAACCTCATCCTTTTTTTGAAGTCGGTTAAAAATAAACTTTTACTCAAAGAAACGTGTTCGAACACACTCCTTGAAATTATAAGTCTGTTTGGGCTAATTCTACTAAACCACGTCATGCAGACACAAGCCTCGACCCACGTTCAAAACGCGGCGTTACGTCATCATCATCTGCCTAAAACCAACAGACCAGTCTCACTGGATGCAGCTGAGTACCAGCACTATAAACGAACGACCGACGACTTTCAAGCTCGATTAATTATGGATGTTCAGAAACTTTCGGGTACAGTACAAACATATTTTTCTGTTATAGTTTATACTTTGGTTGCACTGCCCTACGCCGCCGCCGCCTGGCTTGTGGCAAGCCCCGCAAGTCGCCTTGCCCGGCTGGAAAATGCCACTTCGATTATGATGGTCAGTTCTAAGTTGGGATCGACTACCACTACTCAGGCATTGCGTAAAAAGTAATCCCATGGTAAGCACTTTTGTCAATAAAAAAAATATCGGGGTTTTTGCTACCTACAACTACGATCAAAAATCTACAAACGACGCGACGTTGACTCACTAAAACGAACGCAATTAATTAAATAGATTTACTATTTACCTCTAAGAAATTAATATACGAGTTATCAATGTGTCTCGGAGAGGCCGCGTGCAGCGCGGGGTGTGCGGGGAGCGCGGTCAGGGCCGGCGCAGAGACGGACAGGGGCCCGGGCGGGGCGAGCGGGGCCCCGGGCGAGGCATGCGGGGCCCTGGGCGAGGCATGCGGGGCCCCGGGCGAGGCATGCGGGGCCCCGGGCGGGGCGGACCGCGCGGCGCCCGCGGGCCGCACGTAGGGGTGCGTGCCCGCCCGCAGCACGCGGGTCTCTTTACACGTCTTCTCCTTATAAGAACATGGCAACTTTCAGATAGACACAGTGCGGGGGAAATGGGCTTTTGGGACCAGTCGCGATTTTAAACGTTGAGGTTTGCAGTAATTTATCAAACACCCTGTTTAGAGAACGGTATACACTAAAACGGTTTTCGATTTTCAACCAACAACCAAATAAATATGTATGCTAGAAAATCATCAGCATTGTTGTTTCTTTAGTTTTATTCTTTGGCGCATTCCAGAAGCCTTTGTCTGTTCTGGCGAAGCTGGCATATTTGGAAAAAATCTTTGATAGTACCCCAGTAACTCTACTTTCAAATAATAATAAAAACGATGACTTTTACAAAGACACTTCAATAGAATAGGCTCGTGTACTAAGAAACAAGTCCGCCAGTTAGATAAAAAAAATTAGATCGGTATTTTTTCTTTTGTTACGTAAACCAAAATTGAAGAAGATGTGACACTTTAATTCACAATACCTCAAACCGTTGTGTCATTTTTAGTGCGTCCTGACGTCACAATTCGCACTTCAGGTTTTGATACGTTTTATCTTTGTGAATATTCACTGATCTAACAAAAGAAAAAATACGTATTCATTATAAATATCAAAACTCGGACGGACTTAATAAATTTGCAATTTACTGATACTGGAAACTGGCTTATTGTGAATATGACGAGAGGGACGTAAATAATACACAAAAAAATAACAGCAGGTCCTCAATCGTCAAAGACTAAGACAATGCATACCCATATTTGGTCAATTATATTTAAACTGCTCATTTCAAGATGAATCTAAATTAAATTATTTTAAATACAATAACAACTGCGATGACCTAAATGATAAGGCTTTTGATGTACTGATTTAGAAGATGGTAGGTTCAAGTACTGCTCGAAATCGAATTGTAATTTCAGATTTTTGTACTTCTACTGAAAAATACCGAATGGAAAACCCAATCACTGTAATCTGGAAATCCAACCCAAGATGTGATCTTATAGTTATTGTGAAAAAGATAACAGATAAAGAATATATTATCCACGGTATTGAACCTATCACTCAATGATTGCTAGGCCGTGTTTAGACGTCATAAATACGATAAGAGAAGCTGATGCAATCGCCAGTAGTAACAATAGATGTTTACCTTATGCGTTAGTGTGTGCGTTTGTAACAAATGCGTGGCAGGTTGCGATACTACAAGAGGAGTCAGGCCGCTCACAACCACGCTGCCATCTGGAAAGACAAATATAATAAATAAAGAGAATGATAATCCTAGCCAGTCAGGCTCCAACCCGCTCGGGCCCCATATTGACCAGGGAGTCTTCTTTAACTCTAACAAGGAAGATACGGGCCCTTACGAACAAAACTCGACACTTTTGAGTGAACTCCACTCCCTATTATTTTTGAATTCATGTCAAAGTCACAAGCCAGGCCGGATGTAGGAGGCTAGGTCTCACCTCTTGTGACCTAAATATACCGGAAACCGAACCGACCGGAAACTCATCAGGTCGTTCTTCCATAGCACGCAATCCAAACTAATTTTCAAAATTTAAAGCGGGCTTTTGGGGCCCAGTCGGCGTCCCACTCCGGCCCTGATCAAAGTTATATTTTTCAGTGTGTGGCGCTCAGCCACTGCGCCAATCGTACCGGTAAACTATTTGAACAACTGACAAACCAAGTGGACACGTGTCAAATCTTTGCGTCCGTTTTCTAGAACCCAATTTAATTTAATTTCTATTTTCAAATCAAATGTCAAATGGAATTGATTGATGTTCGTTATTTCGGGCGACCAATCACAACATTTAACGTTAAACTGATTCGAATGAATGAATGTGTCTTTGTTGAAATCGGGAGATATTTTTAGGTTTACCTAAAGTGATTCATATTTTCAGATGATCTTTTAATCACCGAAAAAAGGAAGAGTAGTCTCGATTCTATTTTTTTCTTTACAGATATCCGATTTCTTCGTTTTTGTTTAAGGTTACCTACATCTAAGATTTTTACTCTACTTTTTTTTTATGTTGATATAAATATTGAGGAAACGGTAACAGCTGATTGATTTATGTGAAGAATCACTTGAAAGACAAGTGCAAGTCGGGTCTATAAAACCACGTCACGCAAAAGTCACGTCTGTTGTAAAAGAGACGCTTTAAATTTTTATACTATTCTGTTCTATAGTCTTTGTTGCTATAGCGGCAACAACAACAAGAAATCAATCATCTGTGATTTTTTAACTGTCTAACTATCACGATTCATGACATTCAGACTAGTGAAAGACGGACAGACAGACAATCAGAAAACGAATTCTTAGTAATACGGTCCTCCTTTGTAATATATGATAAAGTGATGTTCGACATGAGATAATGGGAAAGGGAAAGAAAAGGTGTTAACCCAAGAATTCTAAGAAAAAAGAGCAGGAAAGTAATGCATACCTGCAGTCGTGGAAACTGGCGTAGGAGACACAATTCCGTTTTCTTTAGTTATCCTACTTTCAACGGTGGTTGTTGTTATACCTGAGAACAAAACATACGTTTGTTTTAGTTCGAACGAGATCGAGACTGCCATATTTCTTATCCCTGAACTATATTTATTTTTTTATTGGCATAAAGCAGCGTCCCATTTGTCGGGTCACGACCCGGTAGGTACCGTGTCATCAAAACTGAATACCGAGTCACTTTTTGCTAGTATTAATAAATGTGTATTATTTTATCTAATAGCTATATACTCGTATCTAACCCGCTTTTAAGCCCAGCTTGGGTTTAACAATATTAATTAGGCTACGAAGAGGTAGTGTAAAAATTACCGAGCCATAGCCGAACAATTTGGAAAAGGGAAAAATTGGCATAGAGTATTTGAATAATAGAGGGACGAAAACGCTTCCCTAGAAACACCACTTTTGTGATTATTTAATAGGTAGTATAACGTTCAATTAGGAAAGAAGATAATTTTGCTGACGCCATATTGTGAAGTCATGCACGCTTAATTAACACTTGCACACTTTTAAATATACAATAATTATCATAAGATAACTCTAATAAGATATTACACTATTAAAAAATAATTTGCGCAAAGTATTTTATTGCTACGCTTATGTTATTTTCAAGTAACAGTTGACGGATGGAGGTCATTGAAGAATTCCTTAAAACTTGGGTAAAAACGTTTTCTAATGAAAAAAAATAATTCAAATGTTACACGAATCAAATGACATAATATTAATATGTTTTATTTTTCATTTAGTTTTAAGGAAAACAATCGTTATAAAAACTTCTTTCACAGAACATCATACCTACAAAAATAACTTATTTTTATGTGGTTTTTTCCTCGTCACGTAGCACAGTGACTGCGCATCAAGTACCAGGGCACCATAACTCACCGTTGGTATGTACAGGCGCCTGCAACACTCGCAGGCCGCTGCTAGTTGACAACAGTTGCAGCGCCGCTGAGCCCACTACAAGCCCGCTGCTACCGACCACCTAGAAAAATGGAACCGTACTTTAATCCAAAACTGAATAAAGAAAAAAATTAGTTTATAGTAAAAAAATTAGGGACAGTTTTCGTTTGATCTGATTCTGATCAGGGTAAACAGTCAAAAATTGCCCAAAGCTGAAAAAAATTGGAAAGAGAAAGAGGAGGCCTTCGGCCTACAGTGAGATACGTCACAATGTGACTATGAAAATAAAAAAATAAATATTAAAAAAAAAAACAAAAAACCCGACTGCGTAAAAAACTAAAAAGAAAGAAACAAGCCCAGTGGTTTAGATTTCACTCATTCACACTCACAGTCGGGGCCCATTCAAATTATACCAATCAAATCTTCCCAAGGGGCCCCGACTGTGAGTGTGAATGAGTGAATTCTAAACCACTGGGCTTGTTTCTTTCTTTTTAGTTTTTTACGCAGTCGGATTTTTTGTTTTTTTTTTAATATTTATTTTATTTCACTATTTTTAGTTTTTGTTAGCATTTATCAGTCCAAATTAAATTGAAACATATAAGTTATATATATTTTGGTAAATCATTTTTAAAATCCTTTAATTTGATACCCCACTTGATAGAATGTGAGACTTAAAAAAAAATTTTAGTTCGGAACCCTTTGCACACGAGTTCGACTCGCACTTGGCCAGTTTTATGTACCCAGTGACACTCTCACGCTTAAGACGAATCTAACGACACCTCTCAAGTTAAAATCCATCAAGCCGTTTAGACTGCAGAGCAACACACAGAAACATACATACATACATACATACACGCGAAAAACATAACCCTCCTGGCGCAGTCGGGTAAAAAATAGGGGGAATGAGCCTAGACTTTACCCGATTACAACAAAGTAAACGGTTATGATTTCAGCATTTATATTTGGTTTATTTATAATTGAAAACTCGGTATCGAGTACCCACTTATTCCCAATTTGAAAATTGGAGTACATATTTGCAATTTCTGAGCAAGTATTTTTTTGTTCTAATTTGAAGCAATGAAGAAAGTCTTGTGTTTAAGAAGAGACTGGTCATTAAGAGTCCTGATAGTCCTTTCCGCTTCAACCTACAGACGATGATTATTGCACCATAACGAATGCTTTATTTATTGTTGTTGCAAATTGCGTGTGCTTCATCATTCTTGTATTTCTCTCCCTAGTATTATATTATTATGACCGATTTGTGGTTTCTGCATACTCTCATAATACATAAGTGTATTTTGTAATAAGTACTTAGTGTAAAAAATATGAGTCCAATGTCCCTAACTTATAAACTTAAACCGAAAGCCATAATTTACCGTATTTGAACACCGGGTTTGACGTGCACCGTTACAAACAAGCTTATTATGTATTTATTTAACGGTTGGAAAATATTAAAATTGGCAAAGACTATATCCGTATTCAGTTTTAGATTATTGATTCAACACATTCATAAAATTCCACATGCTGGACCGCAAAAGATTGAACTTACGGAGCCGGGTTTTTGTAACGGTTTTGCGCTGCATATTTTATGTGACCCTAGTAGGACAGTATCATTAACGTATTCAAGTTGTAGATTTTTGGAAATAAAAATTCGATTGCAAGTAGGCCTCGAACCTTATATTTCTGGATAAGTATTCCAAATTTGTAAATGCACCCTCGATACAGAAGAAATTCCAAGTGTGGGCCAACGTTTAAAAAAAACTTCTGTTTTTTTCTTTAAACTTTGGCCGTGTTGCACTTTTTTTAAAATAAATATTGAAGAAAATGCCACAAGAATGCCTCACCTGCGATATGGGTAGATGTATTTGAGCTGGATGTACTAAGGTGCTGAGCGCATTCGTCACACCGTTTTCTACCGTCTGCTCATTCTGTAACAAAGAAAAATAAAATTTATATTACGTAGGCATAGAGCTGTGTAAGGAACTTGTGGCTGAATAGTTACAGCTGCAGGAGTCGACGCGATGTTCAAGATTAAGCCACACTTGCCATTCGTGAGAGGTAGTCAGTGATCCGAATATCTGACTACCAGTCTTAGCGCCGGCGCCGTGTTTCGTATTACCCAGTACTAACTGAAATGAAACTGGAGGTCAGATAGGCAGTCGCTCCATGTAAAATACTGGCATTCAGCTGGGAAGCCCATGCAGATGATGTCTGTTGAAGTTTATTAAACCGCACTCAGCGGAGATCTTGTTAAACACTTCTTCTCAAAAATAAGATTAATTTTCAATTTCAAACCAAAATGCGTCACCCATTAACCAGAACAAACCAGTCATATATTTCGGGTGTCATAAAATTGAGAAAAGAATATTTTTAACTGAATCTTTATACGTCATTCACTAAATATCTGCGTCAGAAGCATAAATACGTACAATAACTGCTGACGACTTCTAACGTACCGTCGTGAACTTTCATAAGATCTAGTAGATAAAATCAAGGTAAAGTTAAATAATACTGGTCTTAAACCATGGCCTTAATATTTTTTTAACGTTGAACAAGAAGGAAAAGAAGCACACGCTTTATGTTACATCATATGTATGAAAACAATGCCGATGTGTTTTTGTGTCACTTATAAATAGTCTAGACTTGTTCATTGTTTTAAAACCGAAATAGTTCACAAAGAGTTTAAATTCGTACCTATGTGTGTACTGTGTATGCAGTAATTCACTGACTCATTCATTTGACATTTGTAACTCGTGAAATTCGTGTATAAAATTAGCACGCATTTTCTACTCGGTATAGTATATGTATATTAGGTACTTAATATTCAACATATTATTCCGGAATAACTTTGCGCGTGATTTAAACACCGTTAGCGCAAAATATGATGATTCTAATAATATGATGGAGTAAACATTTCGATCACAAGCAGCGTTGCCAGAAGGTTACTTTTGTAACCTTTTAGGTGATTTTTGAACTGCTATGGTTACTTTTAGGTTACACTATTGAAAAGGTTACTTTTAGGTGATTTTAAGGAATTCGTAAACATAACTTATAATTTCTTACATAGAAACAACGTGAAACGGAACGCTTTATGTCTAAAGCCTCCTCTTCACAATCGGCCATGATGGCCGTGTTTGCCGAACAGAAGGAGACGGCGCTATACTAAGAATTGAGACAGAATTATTTGCATCTTGCTTTCTGGTATAGCGCCGTCTCCTTCTGTTCGGCAAACACGGCCATCATGGCCGATTGTGAAAAGGAGGCTTATGGTTTCGTTGCATGCCACCCGCGCCCCGCCGCGCCGTGTGCCGCTCGCCCCGCTGCCCTGCCCGTAGTCGCTACATCGTCTGTCTGTGGTCGCTACTTGGTTTTATTTTGTTTTGTCAACGAAAGTTTTGTGTTCGTGTTTTGTTATTTTCACTCTGATGCTGATGAATAAATCAAGAAATGTGAACAAGTTCTCAAATCTCACTCATTATTGTTTCTGTAAGTCAACAAAACAAATAATATTCTGTTCTATATGTATTCTTTTAACTTTTTAAACATTTATAATACTTTTCCAGAAAAAAAAAAAATAAAGGTTATTTTTTGTACAAAAAGGTTACATTTTTTAATGTTTCAGGTAACTTCTGACAAGACCCGACTGGCAACACTGATCACAAGCATTTGACATCATAAGTCACAAGATACCATTGCCCAAGTTTGTACACAAGTGTAATCATAGACGTAATACTCCAATCAAGTCTTTAGAGGCCACTTTTCCCAGATAATAGTGAAGCTGCCACTGTTCTGTTTCAACGTAATATCATTAAAACATCCGGTGTTCTGCAAGGGCCGTAAGTTGGCCCCGTTTTAATTAAAACCTTTATTTAAAATATCTTGCGAATTGCAGACGCATAATTGACATTTTTACAGTGTATCTTACAGTCATATGATTACTTATAAAACATGAATAAACTGCTCTTGATTTTTAACCAAAACAAAACTAAACCGCAACCTGTTTCTTTGTTTAATAAAAATAAAATACGTAAAATAAATACAAAAATACTGACTTGTGTGGAAGGTTCTGCTGGCGCAAGCGTAGTTAGCGTGAGCGTAGAAGGTCTCGCACCGTACGGTGTCCGCACAACCTGAAACATCCACAAAACATTATTTACATTAACTTTACTAACAAACTCATCTTCTAAACTACAATTCTTTAATTTTCGGATTAACATTTTGCCAAACAATCGAGTGAAACAAATCCTAATCCAAGATTAGGTCAGCTCTAATTTCTAACATTGTACTAGGCGAGCATACCTGAGAGGTGGTGGGAGTGATTTGTATAGGCAGCGTACGTAACTTCGTGCTTAGGTTTAGAGTGCGGGGAGGAGACGTCTCCATTCGTGACACGGAACGCGGCGGCGACGCTGATATCTGAAATTGGGACAGTTTATTTAGTTGACCTTGCAGTTTTAGAATTGTGTGTCAATAATATTTTAGTAAACAAGATGATTACAGATAATTATAAATTAATTAGTTCTAAGTAGAATAAGGAATACTTACACTTAAAGGTATTCCTATAGGTATTTGCCCATTCACAGGGTCTTCTATAACTTTGTCTTCAATGACGGCATCTAAAACAATACAATAAAAATCAACAAACTAGATAAAATTAATCATATCAAAGAAAAGTATAAATAATGATATTAATGTATGAATTTAATATTACCATAAAATTTATAACACCTTGCTTATTTTTAAGCTTTATTACCAATCAATAAATATTATAAAAAAATTGCACCGAAGCCAAATATTAAATAATCTCGACCAAATGTACCAGGCGCACATAATAAGATAGGAGGTTAACGCACCAATACTCAGAGGGCGAACAGTTGTTCGGACCGAGATCTCTCTTTTCAAGGCGGAGAGCCTCTGTTGCGCCGCGATCTTCTCACGGGCCAGCCGTTCCATTTCGTGCTCACAGTCGCGTTCCTTACGTCGGAGAACCTGCGGACAAAATACCAGGATATCATAACTCAAAAGAAGTTTACTTCGTTGAATCTTTAATGTAACGGTACTCACGTAATGCTTCAGTGAAAACATCATATTGATGTAGGTCTACAATTTCTACGAATAATATTGCTGCTGTTATAATTATTGTGTTAAAATATGATAGTAATTGATAATTATTCTAGTCGCACGCTCATCAGAAAACTTTAAAAGAACTTGAGGAAAATGTACAGTCTAAGGATTCAATTAAAAAGCAAAAAGAGAATAAAGAATTCTAGTCAACTCGAAAATTTACACCCTTTGAAAAACTTTTGAACTTAAAAACTGTTTAAGGAAAGTTCAATTTGCGAATAAGAGAGAAGCCGTAGTTCTTAATTGAATTACGAAATCTAGTCGTTCATTTACCAGCCTATTGAGGTGTTTCCAAGAAAACTCACTTCGAATGTAAAGCAAATTGTATTACAAACAGGGTTCAAAATGTGGCGTAATGCCATTTAAGCCTCTCAGAATTTTCTCGATAGAACTAATTAAATCTTAGTTGATTCTGAATTTGGTGTGACTTCCAAGAATAATACGTTAAGAATACTGTAGTAGATTGCAAATAATTTCACGAATAGAATATTAATTATGTATACTCAACGTTACCGTTATTTATGAATAAACTAGAAAAACAACATGATGGCGTAAAATTCTTGTCCTTGGTATCGCACGATACATTTAATATGTAAGAATAACGATTATGAATCAAGGGGATGCATACCTGGCGTAGATGCATGCATGGATGCATAATACAAGAACATGTGTTAACTGGATTAAAACCAGTATCATCTAGATTTATTTAGTTGAATAAAAATGTAATTCTCTCATCTTGTATTGAGGTCACTTGCACAGATACAGCGCTGGTGATTAAAGCATGAGGAATGATAAATTGTAAATTATTTATTTAGCTTTTCCAAGAAGCAACATGATTTACGTTGTTTTATATTTTATGTTACAATCTAATCAATCTGAAAATAATGATACTGAAAGAAACATGATTTCGCGACCTTTCAATTAAAATAATTTGTTGTTCGGTTGTGCAAAATTGATAGTCAAACATTTTATGAATATAAAAAAACATTTGAAGATTTTATTTCTTTTGGTTTATCATTTTTGTAAAATGATGTTAATAGAACGATCTAATTTGCTGTACGCACATAATTACCAAGTAATAAATAATCAAGTTTTACTGAACAAAATAACAGTAGAGTAGTAATTAGTTTAACTAAATTACTAGCTTCTAAAGCAAAATGTTTTGAACGGTTTAACGATGTTAATAAAACAAATTGGGGAACCGTGAAGGCCATCGACATCAGTTTCAAAGGCGTCGACTACCAGGGAAACAGAGCTGCAAAAAGTTATTAGATTGATACTAACCTGAATATACCTGATAGCGGAGCCGAGTATAGAAAGGTTGGAGGTTTTCTTGTCATCAGGTGTTGCGGGGAGCTGTCTTTTGAGCAGTTCGAAGCACTCCTTGAGGTGAGCCCGCCGGTTCTTCTCCAGTTTGTTGTGAACCTCTCTAGTGCCAGCGCGGGGGGCACTGCCACTGCTGCAACCGCTGCCACTGCCGTTGCTGCAACCGCTGCCACTGCCGTTACTGCTAACTGATGGTGGGGAAGGGATGGGGGGTGGCCTGTTGACAATAAAATAACAAACTCATCAATAGGTTTTATTGATTTCCATCTATTTTACTTTTGAGAGTACTTTTTGACCGTTTTGTTTGTTGCTATACTATTGATATTTGGCCTAATAGTGGGATAATAATGGATAATCTAAAAATTATACAAGTCATTCATCTAAAATCCATGTAGCTTTTATGACATTCAAGCTGAAAGACTTCGATTTTGAATATCGTCACCTGCGTAGTAGTGTATAGTGCACGTAATGCAAACATAACAATTTTGTTTGTGTTTTATGTAACCATTTTTGCGCAATGTAGTATATGTGCGCAGTACCAACTCTTGTTGTTTTCATTTGCTTCATTATAGGATCTGACGAGATCTTTGAAATTGTTAAGACTGACATCAATAACACCAATGTTGACTGTTTTCGATTTCATTCCATCTAATACTTTATCAAGTTTAATAAAACGATATTTAACATTAATATCTTCAGAAATAATCGTCCATGAGTTAGTTATGTCTGTATTTACTAATCTATCCAACTTAGAGAATGAGGAAACTAGACAACGCTACCACGTGTCATTGCTTTGTTGATAATTGCGTATTATTATGATTAACATAGACATAACTATGTCTGGATTATTCCATTATTTCATACCAGAGAGTAACAGTATTAATTAAATATAATTGTATTAGCTTTGTCCGTCAATTGTTCATTTAATTTAACCGCATCTCGTGTTACATTATGGCTTAGAATGGAGCTTGAAATGGCAACATACGAATCTATATACTCGAAACCTCATCCAAAACAGGGTACTAATTAATGTAATTATTATAGACTAGCTGTTGCCAGCGGCTTCACCCGCTACAACTCGAAAATTATCCCACGGGAACATAAAATCGGGATAAAAGCTATCCTATGTGTTAATCCAGGTTATAAACTATCTGTGTACCAAATTTTAGCCAAATCCGTTCAGTGGTTTTTGCGTGAAAGAGTAACAAACATCCATACATCCATACATCCATACATACAAACTTTCACCTTTATAATATTAATAGGATCAATTCATGCATGACATTTATAGTAGAATCAAGATTTATCAATAGACATCACCTCTAGGAAAAAAATTGAGAACGTTGTATTTCATCGAATATATGGACAAAAAAATGTTATTCACAGCAGATTATTATTTGACACAAAACTGAAAACAAAATGCTTTGCTTATACAGTGTGTTTGATTTCTGATTTCCCATACTATGTGGGGATTTAATAGACTCATTTTTATCGACAAATCTGCTTTTGAAAAACTCCTAACGGTCTCTTGGATTCAAAGATATTTGGATTGTATTGTTAAGGGCTTCACACACAGCAGCTATAATGTAAAGATGTACATTATAGCAGGATACATCTCATTAGGTACATCTTTCCACAGAAAACGTCAGGAGACCACACACTGCAGCTATAATGTATATTTTTACATCTTCGAATTTCTATGAAAAGACGTAATCAGATGTATCGTGCTATAATGTACATCTTTACATTATAGCTGCTGTGTGTGAAGCCCTTTAGGCAGATTAAAAAACCTTTTTTTGATATTAGCTGTTTTGTCAATAAGTACTTAATATTTTAAAGAATCTGTAATGGGGAACCAAACATGCTGTATAAACATTTTCCAAGATTTTGATGACTCTATAATAAATCATTGTTAATTAATATTAATTATGCATTATTATGTAACCACAGCCGGATGTACACCTTGCTAATGTTTTTTAAAGATCAGCTATATTTTCCTTAGTTAATGAGAAAGTAGATGATATGTCAAATGCTTAACAAGCATAATTAAAACACAGTCTCGTAGTATCGCACCTTCGAATGAATGATGCATACTGACTGATACTGACAAGGACTTTTTCGCTGATGAATACAAATCCTTAGCTGACATATTAGATATTCAATTCATGGTTGTTAATAACCAAACCTTGACAGCAATCGACTGAAAAATAAAAGCACCACACGCGCTTATACTAGGACAGCATAACACAAGGATGATATGCAAGGATGAAATTACAATTTCCATTAAAACCTCTTTACATTTTATTGTATTCCTATGACGTTATCGTTCTAGATCTGCGTTATTAATTCAACAGTGCATTGTAAATAAAGAGGTGTAAACTAAGATAGACCTGCAATACCAGGTGTCCTCATTTTTTAATAAACTTGTTAACTGGACCGCTTGATGTCGTGTACATTATAATAAATTGAATAAAACAGTTTTCCTCCATTGCTTTTTGTGTCAGTGTCGTATGTTATTTATTTTTATCAAATCAATCACATGACTTATCATTCTTCTTACTGAAATGTAATTTATTATGATTCTTTGAAACCACAATTGACATTAAATGAAGCAGTATCGATCCTGCCTCGATCAAACCATAATCATCATTATCTTCCTAATACTTGTACTTATTTATTTAACACTAGCGGCTCGTCCCGGCTTCGCGCAGGAATACCTATCTGTGCCTATAGCCTGTTACTCAGGGTGAATGTAGCTTACTAATGGTGTTTTTTTTTTTAAATGAGCACGTTTGTATTTTAGTTTATTCATTACAGACAGACATACACACACAGTGTAGACGTAGATAAACTATTGTAAAAGACCTAATTTTCACTTATTTTCGTCTTAGCATTAAATATAAATTATTTCAAAACAGCGGTTGGAACTAAATTAATTAGTATGCCTGATAACAATAAAATACTTTAATCATTTAAATACAAAGGAAAATATTATGAATACCCAGTTAAAAAATTGATAAAAACATCTCGATAAGTTTTAGCAACAACAAAGTAAAGAGAACGCGTCGTGCGAATCTCCAGCTGTTTCAGACACCGCTGTTACTAGGAGAACATACCCATGACTGTTACTCGTCGTTCGCGGCCTGGAATGTTCTTGTGCGAAGTCGAGGAGGGGCGCGGGAGGAGGCGCGGTGGCCGCAGGGACCGGCTCGAGCGCAACGATGGAGGGCGCGGGCGGGCAGGGGGGCACCACCGGCACCGGCGACGTCGGCCGCACCACGCCGTTGATGCGCGGCGTCACCGGCAGACCTGTCACCACTCGCACCGACACCGGCGACTTCGGCTCCTCCTCTGTAAACAAAGGTGCCACGTTAGAAGAAGCTACAACTACAACCCATCTTACTACTTCAAATTCATAGACGATTACGAAAATGTTATCAAAAGTCTAACAAGGTCCTATTAGAAATGAGCGGGCCATCCTAGGTCGGTCAACACTTGTCAAACCCGTGTCAACCGCTCGTCGACGGCTGCAGTCCGTGGCGGTAAACTACCAGGCGAACATATTTCGCAGGCGGTCAATAGAGCCGTGTAAATGAAACAGCCACATCGGAGAGAATGAGACGGCATTATACCACTTTACTTTCAGATAGTAACGGTACGCAATAGTGAACTTTACGGACATGCAATAAAGTTTATAGTAGAGTAAAACTGAAGATAATCGGTCACGCTGCAATGCCGAGCGAGACAGAGAATCATTCCGAGTGTAATGAAAGAGACGGAATCGGGGGCGTGGTCTGACGATAAAATTACGTCAGCACATGTGGTTGCGCGCGTGCTTTTGGTTTGTTTGGCGTTAACAGTTGCCACGCCGAAAATCAGCTGCTCAGCGAGGTGCCAGAAAAAACAAGTTGCGTCGTAACCGGCCCGTAAAATGACTGGCGTCTGCTCTGCTACTACTAGATTGGGTGGGTTTGTTTTGTTAAACGTCAAGCCAACTCTACGGTTTTATAGATCTTGTCCGCGTAGGTAAAAAAACTTATTTTTGCTGATAATTTTTTATTATCGAGAACATACGACGAATCACTATTTATAACAGATAGGTTCTACATATCTCAGACGTTTATTATATCACGTCCGAATGATATACATAACAGCGTTGTTTTCGTTTAGCTAAAGACTACAATAATGGCATAAAGAATAGGTACATAACGAACGAACCTTCTGGAAAAATATTTTACGTAATGATCTGTGTGAAGAGCTCTGCTATTTATATTTGTAAGACCTAGCTTTTTGCTTCTGCCGACACCGGTTTCACGCTAATATACTTCAGTAACGCAGTCCGAACAATGATTGACTTCTTATCTTACAGGAACTACGCAGTACCTACCTACTCCGTATGTTTTCTTGTCATGAGTTCCATGCATTATAAAATGTCGATTCTATGACTAATTATTGCGACCTGACTAACGAGGAACGTCACCTTTTAAATACTTTGCATTAGTCATTATAATTACATTATTAATGTTTCTTCCAATACTGGTCAATTCACCTTCCATAACTCCATTCATATTATTTAATTCACCACCATCTATTAATTTAATTAGTATACCATTAATGGATAATAGAACATCGTTAACATTGGCTGGCTAACTAGAGAAACCATTTAAATTGGCAAAGTCGGAGTACAATAGAAAATATATACATAGTGACATGAATGTAGCTACCTACTCAGATTGCGTGATCTTTGTCAACTTATTGTTGTGAATGAAGATATTTATAGAAATCAACACACGTGTAAACAGTAGAAAAATCTTTAGCGATACCAATGTGCTTTAAAAGAATAGGTGGATCAAACAATATGACAGCTTAAAATCTAGAAATGAGTCCTTAATATGAAGTCATTTAAGAATTTCAACATAAACATTCCACAAAGCATGATAAATCAACACTCGTCACAAAGATGAGCAACTAAGTTCAACGCTACAATGAAACTATACGAGCGTCAATGTAAATACATAATAGGAAAACATAAAAGTTAGGTGGTACTGACCGATTTATTCAATCGTATTCAATATGTATTAGAGCTATTTGAGCATGTCCCAGACATGGCCTAGGATTTTGCACTCGTGACTTTGACAAACATCCCGACTTTATAAAGCTGCCTTTGTAGAATAAACAGATCAATCGGGGTTCAACTTACACCATAACGTGAAAAAGAGGTTATTAACACGAGTCCACGAGTCTTGAACTTCTAATTGCGAACTTTCTGTTTGAGAAGTCAAACGCCTTACACAAATCCCTCCCTATTTTTGTTTGATATTGATTTAAAAACAGCATCAGTGTGTTGCTAATATTATTTATAACCCGAATGGAATCTACGCAGTTTAACAATAGGTATTCAATCTAAGTACATATAATTCTTCTCAAAAACATTGTGATGAAATTCCCAAATTCCCAATAAAGGATAGCATATAAATTGTTGGAAAAAGAAATCACTGAAACCCGAAAAAACGGTGAAAATGTAAATGTGACCTCAGTATGTTGATCTAAATTCTCAGATAAAGTTGAATACCTAATTAAGAAGGAAAATATTAGGAAAATCACCGAATTTGAATCAACAGGAAAGATTGCAGAAAAAAAAAAGCTATTTCAAATGCATGTTTTACACATAATAACTATGACAGCAAATGTGTTTAAAACATGTGATGATGTTTTTTATAGACTGAAAACGCAAATAAAAAAAGAAGAAAGCAAATGACCTCGGAATTAAAATAAGCACAACTTATACGACGAAGTCTACTTTATATTTTCAGAATAAAAGACCCGTTATTTTTTTCTTCTGAAAATCGTTTTTTTTTATCAAAGCAAGACACAATAACTATGTATTTATGTCACTCGTTTCGTTAAATCTCTAAGAATAGTTCAGTTTTTCTTGACCAAAATCTGGCCTCTTTCGTTTTAGGCTGTAGAACTAGGTTTTCGGTCTCGATTTGACTAAATATTCTTGGACTTGTATTTAGTATCCACCATTGATTACGGTTTTTGGTGTGTTTATTTGTGTCATCTCTTAGGTATACATTTGTAAATCAATCTCTCATCTAAGAGAATCTTGTCTTAGCAATTGAAGATCTTCACTCAAATAGTACTTTTAGTGACCAAAGTTCATGATACATTATTTATCAGCCAGCCCCAACATTTTACAACAGAAAAATAATTCTCGGAATAGAAAAGGACAATGGCCAAGGATTTAAAAAATACGGACAAAATACCGAATTGCGCTATAAATATGAAGTAGAATCACTTACACGACTGTTGAACTTGACAATTTCAATACTTTTGAGATAAATAGCACTAAATAATTCAGTATTCTGTTTTCTGGTCGGAACTGACTTCATTGCATTAGAATTAGAGGACAAAAAGTTCAAAGCAGTATTTTTTATGGTGATACTTTACATTAATTCATGACAAATAGATTTTACGGAAATAAAAATTATTTTCGTCGCTGTCAACATCCTCAACATTTAAGTCTTTGTTATATACTTCTCGATTTAAAAGAATTATATTATTTTATTCATAGACAAACAAACATTTAAATGGCAAGCTGTCCCGTCATGAAATAAAAAAAAGATGTAGGCTTATTGGCTGTCAATTGCAGACAGTACCAGAGGAGAATGATCGCGTATAGGTAGTGGTCTGGGAGGGGTCTGCAGCAACGTGCGTCATTGGCCTTCTGGAAACCTCACAGGGGGTTGTTGTGTAGCCGCTGAGATTCGCCCTTGAGAACCTTTGAAAACTGGACAAGAAAGCGTGGTTATATCCGAAGGTGACGTAAATAAAAATGTTATGCTTGATACGCGCAATAACGATAATATCTTGTGCAAAGGTGTTCGAGCGTGCATTTTATAATCAGTAAGTATATATATGTATATACATACCACAGTATATTAGTTTTCATTCACTAAGAAGATGGCTATCATCAACATGAGACATCTGCATAATGAGTTTGACTTCAATTCATTCTCAGCAGGTAGGTACATCAAAATTTTCAAGATGTAAGACTTTTTACTAAATTCTAAACCATTGTTTGACACAAGATTATTACCATACAAGAGATTAATTTCAATACCATAAATTAAAAAGTTTATTAAAAAGTGCCAAAACAAAATTCGCGAAAGCATTTCTATACTCGAGCGACATTAATCCACAGGTACTGCTACTACTAGGTACGCTAAGAAATAAAATACCTCTTATTTCATTATGCGAGCCTGGTACAATTGCGCATGGCGGGCGCGCGCCTACAAGCAACGGACACGCAAACACCGACCATCTCCCACGTCGCGAACACCCACACGTGCAAGTGAAACCGTGATTCCAGACACTAGTGAACCGGTATCGATGTTATGTGCATCTGTTGCTGATCTGAGACCGGTATTTAAAATACCAGCACCAAATAGGCGTTGGTCGTATGCAGAATGTAGCTTGCAAAACGGTGATCAATTTCTGCGAAGCTACTGACGTTAGTAGTCTTCGGTTTGAAAGAGAAAAACTTTTCTTGAAGCAATTTTAAGTTAACCTAACCGTAATTGAATCTAACCTAACTCCAATTGAAATCCTGCATATAATTTAGGTAAGCCTCATTTCACTAACAGTCATCAAGATGATGAAATCACTAACATAATTATAATTGATAATTTCAGAGATCTTGGAAATGTTTCATCACCATCATCCAAAGCTTGGTCTTTTGTATCAGAACGTTAAAGGAGAACGAAATAACGTGCCCTTTGAGAAACTACGTTATATAAGTGATATGAGGAACCGCTACCTAGCTTTGTCCTCTTGGAGAAGCTTTAAAAACATAAAAGTGCGAATTTTAACAATGGCAAAAGTTGGCTTCCATTATTACTGCTTTCAAATTGTTTCGAATAACTAAACAAAAAAAATAATGCCTGAATGGTTTCTTGTGTCGGATCCGTGGATTTCGAAGTCATACACATTTTCTTTTGCTTCAAAAGTTTTATGAAACGAGGTTTTGTTATCGCTGTTTCTAAGAGCAAAAATCTCAACGTTTTACGGTACGATATTGCCATTTGACCGATGACATATTATGTACTTGACCGAGATTTTTATCAAGGTCTCAATATGTGGGTCCCAGTATCTGTAGTTCTGCGCAGGTCAACCAAAATTTAAATAATAATCTAAAATAACGGCCTTTTTTCTGTCTAAAATCTCATACTAAGAGAGAATACCCATTCTATAACTATAATGTATGTTCAATCCTTAGCAATGTTACCAAGCAAGAAAAAAAACTAATTGGTCCAGTCTGAGCCGGATTTGAACATGTAAAACGAAGCAGTGATTTTTTGGAAACTCGGATTCAGAAAATAAATCAGGGTTAGGGTTAGAGGCTTCCAACCCAAAGGTAGCTATCACAAAGTACCCGGGTACGAAACTACGCACCCATTTAGATACAATGTAAGTATGTAGATACAAATAGATAAGGTTTTCTACCGAACAAAAGCGTTACGTGTAATAAATTGAATATAGAGTAGTGAGAGGGCCACTAGATCAGTGAGGAGGGAGTGCAGTGGGGGCTGCGGGAGCCTCCGGGTCTGGAAGTGATAAGCGGGGCGGTGGGCCAGCGCGGGTGGAGGGGCAAGCTGGCGAGGGGGAAGAGGTGTGCTCGGCATCGGCACGTGACAAGCCGTCACGCGGCACGAACTCACCCGAACGCATCGCCGCTGCAACGCGCTCTCGAGTAGAGGGGGCTACACAATCTACCTAGCACATGCACGTACACCTTGCCTGCAAGTACACCAGTCTGGGACAATAAAATTAACTCTTTTGTAACTCTGCCACTCTGGTATTAACATGCATAGCACGGCTCGTTTCTAGGGCGCTGAGTCATTTCAATTGGAAACTTTAGATTCACCGAGAATCAAAGTTATGAGGGACATGGCTGTACCTTTTATTAGCAATAGTAGCTCGAAGTTCATCAAACTTAATAGACTATAATACACAAAATACAACGTATAAGGATCAAAGCATCAGAATGAAAGGACCAAAGCTTTAGACATCTACAAAAGCGAGCACTAACGACTAGCGTACCATAAAATGAACAAAGTGCTACAATTTCGGGGTGTGATATATTTTATCTCAATGTCAATAACCTCGCCAATACGCGGCGGCTCGTTCCACATTTTTACAACGCTTCATTACGCGACAAGCGCCCGACACGTGTAGCGCACTCGATAACAATTAGATTTGCCTTGGCAATCTCAACTGGGCATTACCAGTTAGAAGATAATGACGAATCCATGATACTCATAGAGCACGTTTAACAACCACCTACGTGCTAAAAACAATGTACACATCTTTTCAATCATCCCTTTCGTAACACTAGAATTATAAAAAAATGCAGAGCTTAATCGATAAACCATTAACAGTAGAGGTCACCCCGTAAATGAAGTTGTTCTAGAACAAAGATAGGTAACGTCAAGCGTGTATCTCGTCGACGATAAAGTTTGCGTACTGCGATTATAGATGACCACAATATAGGCGTTATTACAAAACACAAAGAGCACACAATCTAATGAAATGATACTCATTACGTGCTGGTGACGTGCGGTCCAAGCGCTGACAGTATTGAAAGAGTGAAACAAAAGAAACCCCGATAAGATAATATTTATGAAAACAAATATGGTCACGATGAGGTTAGCGACAGAATAATAAAACTGAAACATGGCTTCATTATCATAAGTGCCAAACAACAAGAAGCCGTATTAACGAAAACATCAGAATACATGTAACATTTATTTATTTACTTGTGGAAGATACTAGAAGTTGTTATAATTTTGGTGTGAAGTGGTGAAGCCTTGACACAGCGCGGCGGTGGTAGTGGTTGCGAACCTCTTCGTATATACCTGTTTAAGTAGTTAATCTCATAAAACTATGTAATTATATGTGTTACGCAACCGTACGGCCGACGTCACGCTGACACAAGCCCACCATCTTTATTGGATTACGACTTTCATTGTGTGCGACATCCGCCAGTTATTACGTAGAATATTGCTATTATTTTCCTGTGTAATTATTGGCTTATTGCTGATATGAACGTTGTTATTGTATCTGCCTCAAGATGTTTACCATAATTCTTAGAAAGATCAATCAGTCTCATTCGTCTCAACTAAAAAAATTGACGCGTTGTGGTTTGATTAAGGAGTCGTAAAATTGAGAATTAATAAAAACTGAAGCAGCTGCTCAATCCTCTTATCTGTTAACACATTTAAACTATTGGACCGTTCAAAAACATCGCGAGGTGTGCAGTGCGTCATTCGAAATACTTCAACAGTATTTACTCAATCATGCCTTTTAAATGTATTGAAAACTGCAACGCTTACAAAAACAACAGATAAAGTATCCGATACGTGGTAACGTTCCACATTACTAATCTCACAATTATTTCAACAACAACATCTGCGACTTCATTTTAGAATATCATTGACAGAATTTTTTATTGAAGATTCTAAAACTTTATCGACAAATTACCTTTTGCAAGTTCAGCTCAAAATTTGCCCGCTTCAATTCTGAGGATCAACTTTTTGTGAATGTAAGCACATAAAAAGGTAAAAGACCAGTTTGAAGGAGGATGAGATGACGCTAAAGGTTTTCTCATCCCAATAATAAAACAGGCGTTATAGATAGCAGACTCGAGGAAAATATTTTACAGATGTAAGGTCACGAAGGAAAGCGAATTTGGAATACGCATGTCTATACAAGACCGACATATGGAGACAACATCACATACACTAAGATATTTACGACCTTGGGAAGAAGAACGCCTTGACGGCAACACGCTGACTAGTACGCACGCAATACCGCGGTGTTTTGGTTTGTGGCGTCTCTTCCTCGTATGTTATGCTAGCCTAATACAATGCCGTTCGTAATGTATCCTTTACAGTTAATTAGATCCTTTTTAACTCATTCGATTTAACTGATTTTTTATTTTTTGTCAATTCTCATAACATTTTAATCAACAGCGTTTTAGTGATTTTTCTTTCAAATTAACGCTTGTTATCAGTTTATGCCAACAAACAATCTTCACTTGATTCTATTAAAAAAAAAAAATCACGAGTAAGGTCACTCGAGTATTCAAACAAACGCTTTACTTGAAGCAAAATGCAAACGTTGAGAACAAAAAAGAATAACTTTGCTATGTAATCGACGGTTCAATGTAAGCAATCATTGTTTGTGGTTTTCCCGCACTACAAACTAGTCTCTGCTCTAAGCTCCAGCTTAGCTTCAAACATTGTAGTAGTAATAGTTGCTATTGCTAGGTCATACTTTACTACGGACAACATACTGGACTGACCCGTTTTCAACACTATTACAATGTTTTCTCTTAAAAGCCAAGAGTATCTTGAATCACAAATAAACTTTACTAAAACATACATTGTATTGACTCCATTTGACAATATTGCAGAGGAAGTGCGTTAGACAAATGAAAGGGATATCTTAAGAGATTTAAATTGTGATAATAGTAACAATGGGAAGGCATATAATAATATAACGCAGAATGTAATAGAACAACGCCAACTGGAAATAGACTTGAAGAGAATTTTAGGGAAATCGAAAATAGCTCTTGAAGAATAATCAAAGAGTAACTAACTCCTATGGATTAGAGACATCAATCAAAATAATTAAAAGTAATATAAAAGTAATAAAGCAGCATCAACAAAAATAACTGACAAAGCATAATGTAATAAAGTATTATAAATATGCGTATTAGTCGTGCTCTTGGATTCTGTCGAGCAAAAACAACGACGAGGTTACACGGCAAGGTCAAATAATGCACTCGTGGATAATTTGACCTAATGAATCACTTTCAAATTACAATTGAATTGTTGACACCTCGACTAATATAGCGTTATAGGAGCAACCTTGTTATTTTACTGAAAAATATTCCAGTATTTGGAGTGTATTCCAACAACTCGTTTGTTTTTTTCAAAAAAAGGATTCAAACTTGAACTGAGTTCATTCACCTAATCAACATTTTGAATACCTGCCCCTGTCCATACCGAGAATTTCATTTCACAAGAAAAAAATAAGGCCTCGACGACAACTTCAACTAAATTGGAAAAGTTATCTCCAAAAAACAATTTTATAAGAATGTAGTAGGATCGCCATTTATATATAACTCACCTAGATACTCTTTAATCCACTTCTTCTTTGGGGGTGGTCGGATTTGAGCGTCTTTGACTTCTGCTTTAGCGGGGCTAGCTACAAAGTTCTGGCTTGTGGAGGGCCTTTCAACTTCGGGGACTCGAGAAGCAGCTACCAACGATGTGATCATCTGTTGCTGCGGGAACCCATAGCCATTGAGAGCGTGCCCGTGTGCTTGCAGCTGTTTGTATGCTTTGAGCGTTATTGGTATCGGCTCGACGATGCTGCCGAATTCTGTCTCCCTGGTGTTGATCGCGATGGAGTGGAGCGTGTCGGCGTAGAACTCCCCGGGGGCTCCCATCGCGCCGAACAGTTCTGGCTGCACGCGACGTCTCCGGTAACCGGCAGTGCCCAGTTTCGCTTCGGTGGTTTCCATAAGTATACCCATTCTACAATGGGCCACAACATTAACTAACTACGACTACTAGTCCTCATTGTCATAGACTCACTTTCGTCCTATTCATTCTTAAGTTCATTAATTGTACAGTCTTTTGATTACTTATGTTTAATTTTTTTTTCACTTATTCATTGCTTAAATTCTCCAGAAATTTTCTGTAGAAACCAAAGAAAAACTTTACGATACCGTACGTTTGCAAGTTTGAAAGGATTGTATAAGTCAATTGACGTTCAGAGCGTATTGTTATAAGTTTGTGAAACGATTAAGAAATCCATGGGCTTTATACAAAAAGTTAAGTGACTTGAAACGTGGGGCTTCTTTGAAGAGTTCCGTCGTCGTGGGGTAAAACGGTTTGCGCAACGAGTTTATTGAAAAAATAAGAAAAGTTCCAGCACAAAACAATGAAAACTCTCCGTTGTGATGTAAAGTTTATCCAAATGTACCAACGGCTTTTGAAAAGAGAGTTTTTCCACAATTTTCGAAGTTTTCTTTGTTTCAATTACAAAGACTTTCCTCCTAGTGTTCATTTACCTGGTTCAGATTAATTTCATACCCTAAAGTTCAACGGTGATGTTACTTTTTCTGGCGTATGAAAGAATTCACTCATAATAAACGACTATGATACGAGAAGCATAAGGACTTAAATTAAGGGCTACTCTGCATTTTAGGAAATACCAAGTGAAATCAATAAACACAATTCCGACGCGGAATGAAGTTCGCAAGAATGAGATGGCGCATGCATGAGCAAGTCAAGGTGCTAGTTAGAATGGGTGTTGTAAGTGCGAGCGACCTAGGTGCTGCCGGCGGCGGCGACGCGGCGCTCAACAAGTGCGGGGAGGGCGTCGAACGCATGGCACGACCCGCCGGCACGTGCACTCGCCACGCTCTCCCCGCACCTCACCCGCCTGCCACCGACAGACATTGACAGCTAGTTGTACCTCCTCCCACATCATGCGGCCCTGGTACTGCGGCCGACCGAATTGGCAGACATAGTGGATTTCCACCGGCAAACAAAAGAACGTGCGGAAATGTGATTCGGTGCGACCACTACAATACAAATGAAAAGTTAGTTTTTTAAACGGATGTAACAATATTGAGTTATTAAAACATGCATTGAAATGTTTTTTTTTAATTTTTTTACGTAGTTTGTTACCACAAAGAATATTTAGGAGTGTTAACGGATTTTCCACTATACATGCAATAAAAAACCATATCTAATCAAAAATAAATACAAAACAAAAAATATTAGATAAGAAATGTTGACTGAATGTTTACATCACTGAAATTTTTCAAAAACGTATCGAATAGTGTTTTTGACTAGATGACGCAGACCAAGACTGAATGGAAGCGTAGAGGCGAATAACCATTAGAGCGTGACAAAATAAAGAAAAGCGAACAGGTGTTGGACAATTCGTAAAATGAAGTGGGTAATGTTATCGAATTCGTCACAACTCTCGATATACATGTACACGTGCCTAGAAAGCATACTGTTATCGTGGAAAGCAATAACAAACCAGAGTTGATGCAACAACAAACGCCGCTTCAGAAAAGTCTAGATCATGAAAAGTTGGTGGGGATAGATAAATTCATGTTTTCAGAACTGTTATCAAAACTAAATGTATATGAGATAACAGTAATGTTCCATTTGAAAATATTTCAAAGATAGAAGAAGAATGCAATAACAAAGTTGATTCATCTATTTTTTTTTCTATAACGTCAGATGTGGACCAGGATATCATGAAAAAGACGTAGTTCTACAATAATTTTCAATAAGGGTTCAATCATAGACAGGCGTTAGTAAGCGAGCGTACACACGCGCGGGTTATATAAGCGATACAAACGACGACACGTGTCCGTGTTTATATTATGTAACTACGCTTACCTACCGGCGCAATGCGAGCTATACATGCCTAATCTGTAGTGCTACTATTTCTGTTTGCTTTGCTATTGGATGATTGTATTGCAAATGTATGAATATTTTTTCTTTATTTTGATCTTGAAAGCTAACTTTTGTTCCCGTGTGAAACTAAAACTTCATCGTTATGATGATTCCCCCACATTTCATGTTGTGGAGATCTATTGACGAAATGAAAATTTGTAATTTAAACTCATAATATTTGATGTCCACGCTCTGTATCTAGACTAGATACGAGTATAATCAAGTATTCAAGATGATTAATGTTTTCATAGAAAGTTTATTTTCATGTGGAATTCAAATCTTCTATTACTGAACACAATTCTCTGAATTCTATAAACGTTGCTATTGTTGATTTTCTATAGATCCGAAGACATAAAAGCGTATGATACGAGGAAAATTCGTAAATAACCGACGCAATAAATGACGTCACAATCACCTCACCTACACCTACCCGAGCCCACGATAATTGCTCGCCGGGAAATAATCTTGAGACTAAACGATGGCAAAATAAGCCGGTTTAAATTCACAAACAGCAAAGTTGTTGATATAAAGCTGTCCTACCTCAATTCTACTCATTACAATAAAGCAATTTAGAGACGACAAGAGCAACGCGTCAGCAAAGATGTGGCGTAGCTACCTGACATGTAGGACAAATGATAGCAAGCGTGCATTTTTCAGAACTTGCGCAACTGCTAATAGTCCATAGCATAAAACCAATTATTAATTGCGCAATATCAATAAAAATGAATATTTCACTTCGGTAAACGCCGTTCCCATCACGGCTAAGACTCTTAATAAATCGTTTATTAATCTCGGCACAAATATGAAAGCGTAGTATTTGTATTGGAGGAATAAACAAAGGAAAATGCCCCTGTAGCTTGTTTGTATGCTCAGCAAATATGTACTCGTTCATTAACATTATTGGTTCAATACATTTTCTTGTTATCGGGTAATCAGATTGCTAGTAAACTTTCTTATTGATTTCATTAACGTGTAATTGTAACATTATTAGTTCCCGAGTTTTGTTTTCGCTATCCACGGTATTGACAGCTTTGTTTTCATTGAATGATTAGTTTCATATTGATCGAATCATAAAAACTTACATAACAGTACAGCAGTACAGCTTTGAATGTTTTCTGGTAAGAGATGTATGATATTTTTGTTTACAAAGATTAATATTAGGGACATCCTCAATGTCGTCTTCTTGGCGTTTATAGATCGACTCATTAGCTATCACGGTTATCGCTGTTTGTCGTAAATTCGGAGCTATCTCATCCGATATAACAACTTTATTGTTTTTTAACGTGACATTTATTCGCAGCAATCAAAACTTTAACAAAGGAGAAATTTCTGTTTCATAAATAACATCTCGTAAAGGCGACCCGACAAAAATATCACCATTGTGTCGTAAGAAAACGCCATTAGAAGGAAAATGTTGGTCCAAAATTTTCGCAATACTGTTATCATTGTTATAAAATATATTGAGTGTGGGACTACAACAGAAGACCGAAAGGACTCGGCAGAATATTCAGAAACAAATGTAGTGCACGATGACCCAATTCCGAATGAATGACAAGTCAAAGACTGCAGTCTGGGGTTACCAAGAATAATGATTGGATGTAACAAATAACAATACAACGTTAAATATCCACATCAAGATTTTCTCAGTGGACGAACAAGTTTAAGAATGTAATTCAATAACATTAGACATGGACGAAATCTCATTGAAACAAGTTATGAGACAATCACTGAGTATGCTGAACTGACAATATTTGCCAAGTACTGACCACAATGAAATTGTGAAGTTTTAAGATTATACGGAAAATGTGTCGAGGTGCTCGAGCACGTAGCGATAAAGATACCATTGTAATATTCATATCGGTAATAAATTGTTGCTAAGTTAGCGTTACGTAAAGAATTATTTCAATAACATTACAGTCTACTACACTCATTGCTAGTCATCGCATCATTACAAAAGATTGCCCTAAAGAATTTAGTTTACCATGATGGATTCAATATTTGCCTGATTGAGTCGTCAGGTAAGCGCCCACGTCTGAAGTCGTTTGGTTGATATTCTGGAAACCCATCCAGTTGCAGTTCGATATAACGATCTAGTTAAGTTATCTCCGAACGTCAATTGCAAAAATCCAAAGTTTGCACTGCATGAGCGCCGAGGACAAGAGGAGACAGCGCGAGGAGCCGGCGCCGGGCGCTGGCGGTGCGTCGCGGGGAGTCCGACACTCGCTAATTGCCACCAGCGGCTGCAGCTCGTGGTGGCACGTGGGGCGCGGCGCGGGCAGGTGCCGCCGACCTCGCGCTATCTCGTCTCGCCGTTCGAGGTCGCGATGATAACGCACGCTATTTTCGACACGACGTCGTCAGCTCGAGCGTGTTCGTGACCGTCGCAAACGCAGCCGCGAAATCACTAAAGACTCCCGAAGCGGAAGCGCGACCGGTGGTTACTGCAAGCGCGATGTCGGTGTCGCGGGCGGTGCGATTCACTCTAGTCGTGTCAGAGTCAGCATGTCGCGATAGCGGGTCATCAGACTAGACAGCGACAGCCGAGGCGCGGAGCCGACCGCCGCCGACGCAATCCGCTCGACGACTGAGTGGCCGCTGCGGACCGCGGACCGGCTCCGTCTCGGGCGGCGGAGGAGGTGGGGTGCGCGACCTCCGGAGCCCCGCGCCAGCCGCGAGTGAAACCGACGGCGAACGAAATCGCGAGGGGGGAGGGAGGGGGAGGGGGAGGAGGGCGCGCACGCGGTCGAGCGCAACGCTCACCGCTGCACCGCTCTCAACTTTACATAACGCTGCATGGACGGCGCGCGACGCATTCGCTTGTCGTCCGCGAAAAGAGGTCGCCCAGACGGCCGCGCCGCGGGACACCTACAGAATTTAAACAACTTTGTGCCGATCGGCCGTAGGTGATGAAACAGCAGCGGCATTAGCACGCAGATGACGTGTTCCGAGGAGTTAGTCGGTCGCCAGCGGAGTCACTGAACCTCGACGCCGACGAATAAGGTGAATGGAACATTGCAACCGAATCGAGCGGCGCAACTGTGCGAACTAACGTAGGAGTCGGCACTCGTGTAGTGGCTGCGACGCGCCGCTCCTTATGCACGAGCCACAATGGCGAATAGCTTTCTAATGATACGTGGCCAGCGCAGCAAGCATTGTCAGACTTCCCCTTACACACAAACATACTTTAGCAGAAAACTACAACGTCACAAGCTTGACCCAGATGAAGATAGAATTACTGTAAAGTCAGGACAGTTATGAGCATCCGGCTCGAAGGACCAGTCGCTATATCGGACGTCATCGACTGTTTGCAGTTAAATGAACAAATACTGGAGAGGAGGAATCTAACTGCAGTACCTACATCATACTAAGTACACATCAGAATGTAAATTAAGCAAAGCTCTTACGTCACATGTACTAATCTTCATAATAGGATTTCTCTAAATTTACGACAGAACGTTTAATATTTGGTGCTACGTTGTTACGTCGGGGCGGGCTGCGAGTGGCACGTGTTATCTCCACGTACCTATGATATGTTTATTTATCTTACATTCGAGATACAGTCTAGATATCGCAGATTACGCCAAGAATAGTCGAATACATTAAGCATTGCGGAACCTTGAACCCTGATCGGTCTGCGGAAGCGGAAAAAACAAGTCAAGCCATTTTACTGCAGACGTGAACTGCAAAATCGTTACGGAAATGATTGATGGGCACCGGCAAACAAGTTTTTAGATTCAAAACAAAAACTAAGTTGTAAGGCTTCTCAATTATGAAGAGTTATAAAAAAAACTTGATCGTCGTAAACATTTGAAACAGAACAGCAGTAATATCTTCAGTAGGGCGTATATGACATGAGCGTGAGCTTTCAAGTTACATTTTGCACCCTGGTAAGAAAATTAGAATTTCAGACTATCTTGCAAATCCGTACCTCCTTGGTAGCCCATGTATCTTCCAGGCTTAAATACAGGTCATAAAAGTTTGCATAAGTTGAAGCTCCTCACGCGACGGTGCGGACATTATTCGGAGTGCAACTCACAGGAACGCATAAGTGGCACGGGTGCAGGTTCCGAGTTCCGATAAGGTGGCAGGTAGGGGGAGGGACGCGCATGCGTGCGGCGGCTGACCTTGGTGCGGTGCAGCGTGCAGCCGCCCCGCCCGCCCCGCCCGCCCCCGCCCGCGCCCGGGGAACACCACGCCGCACAAATACCTCCCTCGGTCTTCTTGTACCTTTTGCAACCACACCTGCCGGTTTAGCAGGTTGTTGCGATGCGACCTAGCACCGTGCCTAGATTCTATTTCTGGAAGCTAGAGTCCCCATTAAATCAAGTGCTCCAAGTATCAAGCCACCAATGAATTCAATAAAGAAAAAGATAACAATGGTATTCTCTCACGCTTCAATCGACAGGCTGCAAAAACTGACCTAATGTATGCTGATGTCAGTTCACAAGCTGTCTTCAAAATTAAACACGACCAACCAGTGTTAGTTGACAACATGCAATTAGCAGCTGCGAGCATTCTTGTGGCTCTGCATTGAAAAAAAAAAGAAAACACTCGTATTTGAACAATCAATAACAACATTAATGACACTAACGACATGTGAGTCGATGTGGAAACACTGGGAAAGGGGGGATCCACCCGCCGGATGTCGAGATATGAGCCGTCTGCGTCGTGCGAAAGCTCCCTGATTTATGCAATTGATTTTGCCGATAAGTAGAGCGTACAATATCAATTTTCAAAGGCCCAAAACATATACTTAAATGTACAACATAAATATAACAGCAAATGAACGGAGACAAGACACGAATTGATAAATGATTCACATGAATCAAGTAGTTGATTACTTTTTGCACAATTTTCTGTCAAAGAAGACAGCAAAAAGATGCTTAATATCTTCGTTTATAACGCTTGAATATGTTTCTTCGCAGTCTCGAGCAGTTTAAAATTAAATGCCACGAAGGAGACTGTTGTTACATTTCTAATGATGTCACCACTAGACGTAAATATTCCAAAAGTAAGAAAATTTTAAAAAATTAACGGTATTTGGCTGAAGTTACCGTTGCCGAATTCTAATACATAAGCAATATTTAGATAATGTTATACACTCTCTCTCTATTCAGTTTCCTGGCCAAGATATTAACAAGTCTAATGGATTAGCATTTAGCAGGGAACATTGGGAAAGCAAGAATCGAATCAGTGAAAGATTTTATTCAATTTGTTTGGTCGAAGTGTTTCATTTATTTAAGCGAGCAATGCGATAGGTACTAAGTATTGAAACGTGAAGACATTGCCACGAGTAGAGGCACTCAGATTATCTTATCGGCTTTCTGCAAGTAGAAACACAGGCAGTCGTTTGTGTGACTAATGTCTGCAACGGCGTGCGTCGCATCGCCGCTACGGCAGCGCGACGTTTCCTCCGAAGTTCAATATACTACGCGTCGAACGTACGCGTCCTCACAGACCAGTCGCAGATGGCGAGGTCACGCGATCCCTTTCACCATTCTGCTCGCCCGGTACCGTCGCGGCGTCGACCTTACGCGAGCCTTGGTGATACGATTGTTTGCCGCGCCTACTTAACCGCCAGTACAGAGGGGCCCACTAATTAGAAGCGGCGTAAAAGTATTATTATGAACAGTAGAATATCGTCGACCAACCGTGACTTCATTGCAGACACGCTAGATTTGGCTACAACGTTTTGGATTCGATACACGCGCAGCTTCTACAAGATATTAAAGTAGTTACTGGCATTATCGTCTCGTCTCAGATTGGTTCATTTAAATGCATTTGCTCGTTAGACTACGCTCAATTAAAGGTGTTCACTCCGTCTTTGTGCAGCCCGCTCATGAATACAATTATTCAAGTGAATTGAACAGACTTTTTACTCTTTTCCGCTTAATGCAGAGAACTACAAAATCAAGGGACCTTTCTTTGTAGACACTAATGTAACAGAAAGTTGCATAACACAAAGGTACCCGATAAGTGTCTATTACATGACGGAATAGATTACAAATGTTACTAGTGGCAGTTCTAAACCTGTGTGATGCAACGAATTGGCCTTAGCCATCGCTAGAATCTATAGGAGGATCGTGCTTACTCATAAGCATTAAAGGGCCGATTACACTATACGATTCATCGTGCCCTAAGTCCCTAATTTCCGATGGATTGGGTGGTGTGATCGCTGTTAGGTCCCTAATTTCCGATGGATTGGGTGGTGTGATCGCTATTAGGCTGAGGACACTAACAGCTTAGGGCACGATGAATCGTATAGTGTAATCGGCCCTTTAGTGGCTATAAACTGTTCTGATATAAAACAATACATATTAATAGCTTGAAAGATAACGTAAATGCGTGTTGAAATTAAAACGAAAGGGTCGATTAGAGTGAAAGGAAAGTCAAAATCGACGTCATTAGAATAATGTAGAAGTGTGAAACTTTGATTGTAGATAGGGTATCGTGATTCGCCTCTAGTCACGTCCCCAGCGGAACGGTACTAAAGCCATTCAACTATACATAGGTATCGACTAGCGGCGTCCACTGATAAGTACCGGGCAAACATGATAACGCGGTTTGCGAACCAACGTGTTACCAGCCTTGTGGTACAACTAAATTTTCTCTTTATTGAATTCACGTTTAAATTACTTACTAAATAACTTTGTTGGTTGGTAGCATTTGGCAGAAGACGTTTATAGAAAGACAAAAGAAGGTTAGGAAAGTTTTCTGTAGTATTTACCTCAGGACAAATATTTTTGCAGAATTCAAAAAATTGTGGCCTATGTTTCAAAGGCCTTTGATAAGTCCGCAGTTCATCACTTAGGTACTACTAGTAAAAGAAAGTACTAGAAACTTTTCTCTACTTTCAATTAATGATGTTAATTCTTATTCAGTTCAGATATCTCTAGATGCTTGCTAGAAAAATTCTGATGTAACATAATTTTAGAAGTTTTGATTACTTTCATGAAGTACATTTCTAACTATCTAGTCCTTTAAAGTAATGAATAGTTTCAGAAGAATCTTATTAGATTCTTCTTTTAACTCTTTATTACCTTTACAATCATTTCCTTCTAATAGTTCATTTAATTTTATAGTTCTGGCAATAAAAGCCAGACCATTTAGTCCGTTTTCATTTAATAAAATTTCTAGACTGCAATTTCAAGACTTTATAGGGTACACAAAAATTTCTTCAACATCTTTTGGTTAAACCGTTGAAGGACATCGTAATAAAAAACTTTTACCATGAATAGTGCATGGTTGTAGACCCCACCGTTGGAATTCGTCGGTTATTTAAAAAATAAACCAGCTGGTCCCAAAGTGGCTACTACTCGGCCAAAATGAATGGAACAGCTGATTTTTTTTTTTACTGACCGTAAATTTTGTCGCTGATGGTATATGCTGAGCTGAGGCCTTTTGGCATTAATTTGTTAAGTTTCTTATTTCCTCTATTTTTACTACCTACTCTGTCTTTATAACTTTATTTGTATTGTTTTAAGTTTGTGCCAATAAAAACAATTTTCTTTCTTTCTTTCTTTCTATGGTACTAAAAAATAATTTTGATATCTCTAACAAAAAAGAAATTATAAATTCTTATTTCAAGATCCTTTCTCTACGTTCAGAGATGTAAGAAACCTCTTTTATCACTACAATAGAAACTTTGTACGATCAAATGGGATTTCTGACCCTATTTTCGACGCTGCGCAGTTGTGCATTCAAGATTTTTTAGCTTTGCATTACAAAGAAGTATTGCGGAAGGCTGGCCAACGTAAATCGTTGCTAAGTAAGGATACAATAGATTATTCTGGCATACAATATAGCGTTGTTTTGGTGTTTTTTAATCGTGTTTCGCAACGTGCTAATTAACTGATAAGATAAATTGTTTGTTTACAAAAGGGTATTAAATTAGGTTTTTGCGGATACAAGTTTATTGTTTGTAAAAAGAAAATAAATATTTCTATCCCAAAGGGATTTGAGGATTGGCAGAAGCTGTTAACAGCAGATTGAAGTATATTTTGGAAGAGAACGTGGCAAATGGCAAATAGGAGCAGTTCATTTAGCGTATACGGAGGTGTTTACCAGCAGATTCGATAATGCACAATAAGACAATGCGCTCATCGAGTAGTAAGAACAATAGGGTGTCTATGAAGTAGACACTAGCGCACGCACCGTTACGCAACCGTGCCTTGTGCTAGTTTTCCTTGAGGTAAACATTCGAAAACCTATGTGTCTACACACTTCGAGAGGATGTGGAGTTAAAATTACTTTAAAATGC
Source organism: Agrotis segetum (assembly GCA_036375495.1). Lineage (NCBI taxonomy): Eukaryota > Metazoa > Arthropoda > Insecta > Lepidoptera > Noctuidae > Agrotis > Agrotis segetum. The sequence continues at coordinate 2,292,369 of JAQSVV010000087.1, forward strand.
ATATAGTGAGGCGCATTGGCCGTGCCTTGCGATGCGTGTGCACACGTCTGCCCCCCCCCCCCCGCACTGTACCGACCCCCCCACCTCCCCCCGCTGGCCGGCACACGCGTCGATCAGCTGACCGAACTCTCGAGCGCCCCCTGCCTGCCTCGACCAAAGCAATGCGTCATGCGTTATGTTGACTAACTCGCTCCACGTATACATTGCACAGACCGCTTACCTACCACCCACTCCCACTAGGAAAATACGCTGTGACATATTGTTATGTACGTGTGGCTTTTTTTGACTTGTTTTTGTGAGCACGAGTAAAAACATTTGGGAGTGTGTGCACTCGTACTATATTATGAACATACCGAACACGACAGATAACGGCTGGCTTCGGGGCATCGTAAACGATACAGGCAGTAATCGCAAACGTAGGTGGACGTGCGGTGCGTGGCGTCCGACGAGTAAATTTCAGGCTTCCTTTGTTTACGTGGGGCGAGGCCGGCCGGGAGCGCGTGGAGCCGGCGGGGCGGGGGGGGGGCTGCGTGGTGTTCAAGGTCAAGAGCGACGGGCGTCGGCTCGCTGCACCGGCGCGCGGTGTGCGGGGCCGGGGCCCGCGAGCTACTCACCGGCCTGGAGGCGCCGCTCCTGCAGCTCGATGAAGCGCGCCGCCTCGAGGAGCGTGTCCAGCAGGCTCATGTCGACACGCGGGCGCCGCGCGGTACAAGCGCGCCCGCTGTCACGCCGCGACTGGCCACGCGCGCCGCGCGCCGCTCACGTGGCCGCGGCCGGCGCCGACCAATGGGCGGGCGCGCGCCCGTCACGTGACCGGCCGCGCCGACCAATGAGCGCGCGGCGTGCGGCCGGGCGCGGGGCGTGCGATCGATGCCATTGCAGCGATCGAATGCATGCCCCCGCCCGCCAGCCGGTGACGCGGCACGCTCTAGCTTTGTTTATCTAATACTTTTCCTGTGTATTCGTCGCTGGATCCTGATAAAAATTGATCTAAACGTTATTTATTACAAGTAAAGTTGTGGTTTCATTATTCCATCGCCTACTCAGAGCGATCTCCGAGTCGCGCACGTGCGTAACTACGGCCGACTTTCACTTCCTCAGTTATCGCGGACTTAACAAGTTGCTGGGTTCATTGAATTTTATGAACAATCTTCTGACGCTAGGACTCTCTCAGACTTTCAAGAAGAACGTAGTTTTTTTTTAACTTTGGCAACGTTTTTATAAGTTGAACAAGGTGCAATAAATTAAAAGTGGTCGGAAGGGACGGGTCGTATTCATTCACTTTGGTCTAACAAAGGACGTTTTTTGTCGAGAGGTGAAATAAACTGTATACAGTTAGCTATGGATCCAAAACGGTACCCATAAAACTTAGTGAGTTGTAAACAAGCGCACAATAACGTGGCTTGCGCAAGTTACGTCGAGAGAGTAAAGGGAGAAATTATTGCAACGCACTCGAGGAAAATGTTCGTAATTTTTTGGAACAAATCCAGAACAGTTGTATTTTTATCACACGCATTATATCAATTATGTGGTGTGTTATGCAGTGTGTTTATCTGGTTCATGAGTTCAAATAAAAATATATATAATAGAAAATATCTACTTTTACAACTAAAATAGTTGTAATACCTATCATAAAATAAGCCATTTCGAATGAAATCCTCTCCATATCTACATTTTAATGATACTAAGAACTTTTATCAAAGCAGGATAGGTAATACACGGGGAAGTACAAAACTCCATGACACATAGTTTTAAATAAATTTATTCTTCTATAAGGGATAATAACATGTATTGTGATAACTAAGAAGCTGTCTTTGATGTGGCACATCTTTCATCACAGAATAACATTCATATTCCAAGAAAAAGTACACAGAAATCTAGTCTTAATCATACATAGCTTTATAGGGAAAAGGAAACTACTTTCCTTTGTGTGAAAAATATAGTAATTGTATTAAAAAGTCGCAATAAAAGCGTTGACATACATATTTTCGGAAATTCTAAGAGGGGATTTTTTCTCAGTACAAAAAAAATATATAATTATTTATTATAATATCTACAATCAGTTAAATTACATATAAAAAGATCAAAACTATATTTTTGGTAGCTATGTCGGATCTTACATAAATATGACTAAGACGATACAAATACAATGTATAAGACTTGCTTACATAATAATTATATAAACATAATAATATACAGACGAAGTTTATAGGTACATACATACTAAAATAATTTAAATATAACATTCCAGTAAGGAGATAATAACATATTGTATCCTGTTTGGACCGACAAACAAAAAAAGTAAGATAGCAAAAAAAAAACAAGTTTGTCTTTGTTTTCTAGATTTTTTTATGCGAACGTCGATTTATACTTATAATAACATGTCTGAAGGTGAAGTATATTACATAACTTCAATTAATAAAACTTTTAAAACAAATATCCTGTCTCATGAGCTAATAGCTTTTGCGTGCAGCATTGCTCACTTGGAGGTCGAAAATTATCCCTCGGAATCATAGTACTGGGATAAAAATTAACCTATAGCTTAACCCAGACTATGATCTACCTGTGATCCAAATTTCACCGAAATCCGTCGAGCAGTTTAGGCGTGAGAAATGAACAAAGTTACTGTCGCATTCATAATATCAAATAAATATCTATTTTCATATCTTTTGACACAAAAGTGAACTTTCTTGTCGCTATGACAAAATGTCACGGATAAGGCAAAACGGCAAGAAACGAGTTTAGAAGTCTTACGTGTGGTATATAATATTAAATACATAGTTTTATAATAAAGTAGCCTCGTATTTGAGTATTGTATGTAAATTATACAGGATTTAGTCCGTTTGAACAATTATGATGTGATAAGTTTGTAAAATATCAAATATAAATAATAATATATTTTCCTTAATTATTTGTTGTAACAAAATATCTCCTTGATTTTGGTCGAATACATATTTTAAAATCTCACATCATTTTATCAGTAAGTATTATCCTTATTTAACTACTATCGTCAAAATCCGATTTCAAACAAAAATGTTATAAACGGAACGCTTGTATTAATTTCGAACTATTTCTTACTAACACACCAAACATTTTCAAATTAAATATTATTTAAAAACGATATAAATTCTCGCACCAAGAACTCAGAAGGCACCTTATTGTGATATTTTAATAGATTACACTTGTCTGTGTCTCAAAAACATATAGACACAAAACTGCTATGTTTACACACATGTTTTACGTACTACGCAGTATCAATCGTCACAAGTCATCACAACACCATTATTGTAAAAAAATTTGATCAATACAATATTTATATAGGACTTCAGTAATACTAAATTATTTCTAATGTGGACCTTAAAATAGTGAGAAAACAATTATCGACTAAAACGTAAGAAAAATAACAAGATAATTCGTCATCACAACAACGATTATTGCTTACGCCTTTCATGCTTGTATTGTACTATATTTAATTTCGAAATTTATTAGACTATTTTTGTTGACTATGGTTTATAGTAACAGTCAACTCCATCCATTCACTAATACGGACAATTGAACTAGTGTTACATGTAGTATGTGTGATATACTACGCACTGTGACTACGACTAACCTACATCACTCGTTGAACAGGCTCCGGGCGTGTATAGGTGGCCGAAGTACACGTCTTCGGATATTCTGCTACCCTGGTACTTGAAGAGCTCCTGGAGAAAGTGTATAACGTTATTAAAAATTACCAACATGCATAGCAGTAAACAGCAGTTACAGCAGTGGTGGCCCAGTGGTATCGGTCCCGACTTACGAGTTGTATATCGTGGGTTCGAACTCCGCCAGGTGCATTACTTTGTGTAATTTATTTCATCACCACTGCTCCCAAAACGGTGAAGGAAAACATCGTGAGGAAACCAGCATGTCCTAGAACCAAAAATTTTAAGACATGTGACATCTTCCAAATCACACTGGGCTCGCGAGGTGGATTATGGCCCACTCCCTCTCACAAGAGAGGACGCCTGTTTCCCAGCAGTGGGAACATTATAGGCCAACTTCTATGATCCTAACATACTGCTTTCACCTCATCCACATTAATACATCTGGTCATACACGCACGCTGATTGCAAGTACACTGAAATTTGCAGTGAAAACTAATCAGCTTGAGACCTTATTCTATGTAAAGTAATGACATGTCAAAGGTACGTCGGATGGCGAGTGGTAATAGGGTCTTTGAAAAATACAGAGCTCTCTCGTATCGACCGAATTGACTAGAATGATAATATGAAAATGGGGCAATTTTCGTTACACAAAGAAACCGGATGGGAACGCAATTGCCAGCCGAAACACGGGGGCCTTTTCTCCACTAGCGAATGAAGAAAAAAAACGTGAGGTAACCGTTTCAAAATTGGACATCATCATCTGCCTAGCCTTTTCCATCTATTTTGGGGTAGCTTCCAGTCAAACCAGATGCAGCTAATATAAGTATTTTACATGAAGCGACTACATATCGGATCTCCACAACCCAGTAACTGGATATTACGATACACCATGGTAAGACCGGTTGTCAGACTTTTAGAGCTCTATGATAGAATTCTCTATGATAGATGGTCACCCATGCAGAGACCTTCCTTGGCAAGCGCGGCTTAACCCGGAAGATCGACCTGTGTGGCTGTTTTTATAAAGCCACAAGCTTAAAGTAAAAAGTTTTTATTTAATGATAGGTTTTCTTTTGCCCAACATCTCGCCTGGTGGTAAGCGAAGATGTGGTCGACGGCGAAGCACGCTTGCCTAGAAGTTACCTATTTACTCTCGACTTGAACCCCAAGGTCTAGCTGACGGGAAATACAAACCCGGCAGGGAAGTCCACTCCTTAGATGATTTGAAAAGTAGCCGTCAAAATATATACACCGTGTTCTTCACGTTATCCATAAACTTTAGCAAATACTTCTATGGCTTTTACAAATCAAATCCAACAAAGGAAGTAGTACTTAAAAAGGCTTCGTTACAAAGATATTTGTAATTTCATTTAATGAAATTTAATTGAGCTATGCAGTGAGAAAGTATCTTAATTTGGCCTATGTTGCCGCTTAGTGCAATTAAAATGATAAATCTATCAAATACTATTTGCATTTCATTTGCACGTACGAGAGTAACCCGAGAGTTAGCGAAGAAATACGATCATTTGCGATAACGAATCTTTCAAAGAGATTAAACTGGTCGCTATGGATACCTAAGTTGTTATTTGTCATTGTTTGTCATGCATGATTTTAACTGTCAGGATTATTGTTTATTGTAATTTGCTTTTGGGTTTCCGACTAATTTAATCAATCATTTTGATTACAACTTTCACTATGCCGCACGAATATTCTGCTCAACACCAAGCTGATATTCACTTCGTCTACGGTTTCTGTGACGGAAATGCTACAGCAGCTGTGCGAGAGTACCAACGGCGATTCCCTGGTCGGCGCGTTCCTGATATACGAACATTTATTAACATACACAGGAGATTTTGTGAGATCGGAATTAGACCACGCCGCCCTGAACGAGCAATCAATTTGAGCGTCGCTCAAGAAAACAGAATAATGAACCTTATTATTCATGATCCTACACTCTCAACGAGACGCGTTGGGAGAATCGTGGGTGTATCTCATAAGCTAGTGTGGAAACTGTGGAAAAGATATGGTTTGCATGCCTACCACTACAGAAAATCCCAAGGCATAATACCACCTGATCACTTCTCAAGAATTGTTTTTTGCCAGAGAATGAATCAAGAACTGATAAATAATCCAATACTGCTTCAAAAATTCTTTGGATGGATGAAGCCCAGTTTACAAGAGCGGGAGTATTCAATTCCAAAAATCAAGTGCAGTGGCATGAGAGCAACCCGAATTTACATTGGCAGGCGTCACATCAAACTGAATTCTCTGTAAACATGTGGGCTGGTGTTTTTAACAATCAGCTGATCGGCCCTATTGAGATTCCCCACCGCCTAAATGCTGACAATTACTTAGAGTTCCTAAGAAACGTCACTAGCTTCGAATTTTTCGAACAAGTGGATCTTCAAACTCTGCGAACCATGTGGCTCCAACATGATGGGGCCCCTGCACATTATGGCACACAAGTGCGTGAATATTTAAATGCAACGTTTCCTGGCCGTTGGATTGGACGAGGTAGCACAAATATCGCATGGCCAGCTAGGTCCCCAGATCTGACTCCTTTAGATTTTTATGTCTGGGGAACCTTAAAGGAGAAGGTGTACTCCGTACAAATTCAGAACCGTGAACAGCTCTTAGATAGAATATCTCAGGCTGCTGAACAAATAAGACAAATGTCTGTAAATTTAAATGGCCAAATTAGGACTCGTTTGAATATTTGTGTCGAAAAAGAAGGTGGTCATTTCGAAAACTTTTTACATTAAATTTATTTTTTGCTTTTTAGAGTTTATTTTTTATTAATAAAAATATTTTTGAATGATATTACGGCTGACGTAGTTGTCTAACCTACAGTGTTATATGGATCTTTGGACACTCCATTGAGGTTGACAGGAGAGCGCTCATTTGTGAAATGTATTGAAAAATAAGATGGTGGCGTTAGTTCTGATGTTGCCCACGCAACAAGTGTGCTTATAAATTATAATTATTCTACTCAAATGCATAAAAAAAATATGCTGTGATTACCATTTATCTTAATTTGACCGAGACCTATCTTTTGAGAGTATTTTTACGAATGTACGTGAGCTCTAAGCGTGGTCCCCAGATTGCGTGTTGAGCTGCCCCTCTTTTAGTCAATAATTTTGAGATTGAATGTTCGTTACTTAAGCCGAAACGGCAGAATGGGAAGATAATTATGGTAGCCTACTCCCCTTCCCGTCGTTGGAGGTCCGGCGTTGCTTTAAGCCTAGACTAAAAATAAGGACTGCAGAAACGTTTTGCGAAGGCTGCATGTCGTGGGAAGAGGTTATCATGATTTGGTTATGGAATTTTGTTTTTTTTTTTATTCCTCAATTAAAAAGACAATTCGAAATACGTATCTACCTGCTTGGTAGCCTTATACGTTCTCTTTAGATAAGTATAGTACATTGACAGTGCTATGAGGAACGAGATAAAAAATCAAAGAAACTGTTTTGACAAGTTTCAGCCCGCCAAATGTTATGAATGAAAATACGACGTTGCCAATTCGGATAAAGAGGCATGCATATCGGGTTATTTACGTCTAGGTATTTAGTTTGTATGAAAATAAAAAAAAATAAAAAATAAGAATTAATTAATGTGTCCATAATGAAAAATGCTTACTTCCGTGGTCTGAACATCTGGTCGAAGTTTATGTATATCGTCCGGAACACGGTGTATAATCCGTACCGTCATAATTATAAAGCATGTTCGTAATAGTTTTCGTCTTGAATTTACTCTACCGGTCTATCCCACTATAATAAGATACCAGTATAGCAGTAACAGCAAGGATATCTGTTTCGACGTTTGTGGGAAGAGTGTGTGGAAACAGGGATGGTGCTATCTGTGCTATAGCTTTATCTTTCTCTCACTTTGAAACAATTTTACTGTTCTCATTCTCACCCCTTCAGCTAACAAGACGAAACTCATCAAGATACCAGGACCTCAGCAACAGCAAAGGCATTTGTCCCATGATTATTATTTGTGGGAGGGAAATGGAATGAATGATACGTTCGTATTACATTCTTCTATTTCTTTGAAAACATGCTCTTTCTCTTTCCACCAAAATGAAGAAACTCACCAAAATACCAGGATCGCAGCAATGGCAAGGATGTCTCCCGACATAGCGGTCGGGACGGCTATCGGCTGAGGTTGCTGACGTACAAGCTCTTCAGTTCGGTCTTGGGTGTGTTCTCGAACAGGGCGGCACGGTTCTGACCTTCGCCCTTCTTCACCCAATGTCCGTATACGCGGAAGGCACATCCGTCTATCACCTGGAATTCACGAAATACAATATGTATGAGAAATTGTCGTCTGTTGCGTGCAATATAACCGCTGGGCAAAAGTGTCCAAACAATGGGTGTCGGAAGATGGACGGCTCCGCTGAGGCCGGCCCAGAATAAGGTGGCGATATGACCTAGACGCTCACCACGAAGCTAAGGCTGGTTCTGAGCGGCCCATGAAAGTCTTCCTGGAAAGGTGGAGGCCTTTGCCCAGCAGTGGGATAGTATAAAATAAAAATTAATAAAATTAATCTTTTTGTGACTGCTTATTAGGTTAATTAATGTTACTTCTATATTTATTTTGCTGCAAAAGGCTTTCTCTTTCTGGTTTGATAAATTTTTAGGTATAACAAAATATGTGTCAAAAGGTGGATTGCTCTGTTAGCCTTTCGGTTCGGGCAACATCACAGGATGCTGCATTAAAGTATTCGCTTTTAGTGTAAGGACAAAAGTTAAGGATAATCGGCTAAAGCTGAGCCCAAATCTATAAAATGTGGTTACCTTATAGGGAATATATTATATCATTCGACATAATATCAGAGGTCAAAGCTTCTAGAATAGGAAAAAATATCAGCAATAATGTACTAGGGTATCAGAAACAGCAAAGAGTGTCCTACCTTCCTGAGCACACGCATGGTGTAGGGGTCCCTTAGCGCGTCCCCGAGCGGCAGTGCGCGCGTGGCCGTGTGCGGCAGGCGACGCAGGCGCACGGCCGCGCGCACGCACACCAGCCCTACGCGCAGCTTGGCGCGCGCGTTGAACCCGCCGCTCTTTATAGCCTGCAGTTTGTGATTATATTAGTTTGCGATTGAAAGCTGAAGGGACTTTGGCTATAGAAAACTTTTAAGATTTTCATCAGTAAAAAAACTTTAGGAATTCTAAACGACCTCCAAAACTTCTCGGTTTTGGCCAATGACCGCTTTTGGGTACGAAATGATGAAAATAAATGAAAATTATTTATTTTTAATACTTTACCTTAATATTCTGGCCGTAGTGTTTTTTTTTAAAGGATTTAACAAAGGCATTTTTGTAAACCAGCTTGATCCTCCTATTACACTAATATTTTTGTAAATATTTACATTAGAAAACATCCAATATTTTTTTAATATCAGTGCCAAGTTACAAGATAGTCAGGACATTTCACATTTCAAATTCAAATAGATGGTGCTTGTAAAGGGAAAATAAAACTAAATAAAAGTAAGTTACTGTTACAAGAATACTAAAATAAAGCAGGGGCCAAAAAGGCCACTTTAGCAAATCATTAATATAATTAGGCTAAAATCCGTTCAATAGTCTATTGCATTGCTTTCTTTAAGTAAGAAATATAATAGGACTTGACACGGATTGGTAAGTTTTAGTTTTTTAAACCACCCAGTAATAAGAGCCCCGCCAAGCAGGGCTTCGTCGACCGAGTCAACGTGGTTTTCATTAAAAAGTATAAAAAAATAATTAGGGAAAAATAGATTTGAGCATTTTCCGAATTTTATTGCAAATTATATTATGATTCTGCTGAATTAGTGACCTTTTAGACCCCCAGAAAAACTCAAGCAAACATGCAAAAGAAAGTGGATGACAAATAAGCATTAATTAGAATATGTTTGTGTCTGTCAATGTATTTTATACATGTGTGAGTAACTGTAAGTGTTTATGAGTGTTTGTAGGACCCCAAAGCTAAAAATAATGTTTCAAAAACAAATTCCAATTTGAAAATACACAAAAGAAATATTAATGACAGATAATTATGATATTCCCAGGTTAATTGTATCTAATCTAAAAGACTGGTTTTAGTAATTTGGTTTGAAAAACTAATTACGAACATCATTAAAGTTCACACAAAATGTTGCAACAATAGGTATGACGTGTACTGCAAATTATGATATAATTACGTACATAATAATAAATATCATATTTGGACTGTTTCGGCCTTGTATTAAATACTCAGAACTGATATTTGTGGCAGCTGTTTTTGCCATATCAGTTCTCAAAATTGTATCATATTTCTATCGAAATAAGATAATTTATTGTGCATTTAGATAGAGAAATATTTACACAAAATACATTTCTTTATTTATTTATGTTACACATTTATTCGGGTCTGACTTGATTTGTCAAAGGCGGGCGGCGAAAACACATTTAAAACCGAGAAACAGTAAATATTTTTTAGAAAGTCGATGGCACAAAATTCAATAAAAAATAACTTTTTATACTGTTTTAGCAGTCAGTTACCATTTTCATTAAACCTTTTTTTTGTTGACGCTTCCTGTGACCGAAAGGCTTGCTTTTACTTTGGCTTTTTTTTTTTAGCGTAGTAAAATCATCAAATGAGTCCTCCAACCCCGGGCAGGGCGGGAGGGACTGTCAGACTTCTACTGACTAAAATCCACGGTGTCCTTCAATAGCCTGTTATGTTCCGGGGTCACGGTAAGGGAATAATCCCGCGACCCCGGCAGGCGTTGGCCCTCTGAGAGGGGGGCCCGGTCATTATGCTGACGCTCTTTGAGGCGCGCGTGGGACACAACGCGCGGTCGACCCGGGCATGGTCCTTGGTCGGGCAGCGAGTTGCCCTTCACTCGCTGCCCGCATGCCCGCGCCTACGGTGGCCGGAGATCATCAAGCGACGTCCGTCGCCGTCGGCGTCTACCACTGCGGGTGGGGCGGAGGGAGGACGCTGTCCACTCTCGCTCGCGGCCCGCCTCCTCCTTCACGAGCATTACTGCCTCGCAGAAGGAGCAGACCGCTTCCCACTCCGTCTCGCCCCGCAGCATGGCCGCAACCAATGCCGGGCGCGAGAGGTCTCCGCCTATCGCAGCCGTGAAGACACGTCGGTGCTCCGCCCAAGCTGGGCAGTCTTGCACCGTATGCTCCACCGTGTCCTCCGGGCGATCTTCGCAGTGGTGACACCCAGGTGTCTCCTCCTTTCGCATCAGACACAGGTACCTCCCGAAACTTCCGTGTCCGGTGAGGACCTGCGTCAAGCGGTAGGTCAGGACGCCATGACTTCTCTCCAGCCACTCCTCAAAGAGGGGTCTTACCGCCGCGATTGCGGCGTGCCCTGCTTTTACTTTGGCTAGGGGCCAAGCGTTGCCATAAACCGTGGTAACGCCGCCAATCTCTTCGACTCATTGCCACTTCACAGCATTATGAAGGAGTTTTTAGGTTGCATTTGGTTTTATAATACTATAATTGAAAATTTAATGTATTATTATAAGACCCGTTCTTTCTCAAATCAAGAAGACTCTGAAATAATTATGTGCATCACATATTTAAAAAAGATCCTGTTTTACAAATTAGGTAAAAATTCTGCATGCCACTTTCCCAAAAGGTAAAGAATCTCGTCATAACTATTTTATTATACCCAAATGTTATAAATTAGTCACAATGACATTACCATAGTCAACTGGTCGATCCTAGACATCCGGCGGCTGGTACTGGACAAGGATTTCTTGAGCGGCATCATGTCTTGATCCCATAACTACCAGGGACGCAGAAATATGTACCACTTGTATTGTGTTTCAACATAATCGCTTTGGATTTATGTGCTCCTAGTTACACGCTCGACAAATGGGGAAAATTTAGCAACGAATTTTAAGCCAGTTTTGATATTAAACGCGCTTAAACACTAAACTCAGTTCAGTTTTTGTAAATTTCAAACGAGTATTGATGTTTTTTTTTACAAAATTACCACCATTTATTATGCTTTTAGCGTTATAAATGATTTAACTAACGCTAAAAGCAGACAATTGGTGTTGTAAACAGGCTTAATTTTGCTTACTGTGGGTCGATTTTGTATGTTAAAAATCGATTTTGTTTCGATTAACCAGGACCACATAAATGAAGCAAATTAAGACATAAGCTCTACAGTGCATCATACACTGTTTTAGTGCACATAGAAGTAAATGTTTTGCAAAGAAAAATTATTGACATCTGCTATAATTCTGATGTTTCTATTAGTCAAATAAGCTTTTTAAAAGAGCATTAGAGCAAAAGAAATCAAGAAGCGAAATAAAAATGTCGATTTATCGTTGTATAATCGATTTCAATAAAATAAAAACTACAGTTTCTTTCACAATCATTTTGCATCTATTAACTTTTTCATTGTTCATTTTTAGGTTTTTTGTATAACATTGCCTTGTTTATGTTTTGAAAGACATCAACCAGAAAGTTGCTGTCACAAATGAATAGTCTGCCAATATAAATCATAATTCACATTTTAATACTCGTATGATTGCTAAAAAAAACGGAAAGGCAAAAAAAAAAACTGTGAAAGAATTGCAGTAAATACGCGCCGCGCAGCGTTTGAAATAGAAAATATAAATCAGTACACCGATTCGCTAGCTACCAGGATAACATAAATTGTAGCAGCACTCACCACAGTGTTGAAGAAGGGATGGTTAAGCGCCTGGATGATATCAAGCCTTTCGCTCGGTTCCACCACTAGGAGCCGCCTAATTAGATCTTTTGGGTCGTCTGTAATCATTACGCGATTGGGTTACTAATTGTTATGTTGCAATAGTGTGATGTGTGGATTTGAAAATGAGCAATATGCAATTGCCGCACGCAAAATACGCGCATATGACGTGGAGTTGCGGATACCAGCCTGTTATACAATACAATATGCAATGGCATTATCGTCTTCCACAAGGTTTTTAAGCACAATTATCCAATACTGTATGGCTGTTTTTTTTTTCAAAGTAAAAATCATTAGCCATACCTATAGACCATAGGCTTATGTCATATAGATATTTGGATGCATAGTTATTATTGAATCCTGTAGTTATGAGACAGCTTTGGCAGAGTTTTCTCCCAAAAATACAAAAATATGTAGTTTCGTGGGACTGTGGATTGCCTACACAAGTTAACACAGCCCTGGAACGCAAAGAGCATGTGAAGGAACAGGTTAGGTAGGACTTATTTTATTCATCCACCCCAAAAGAGTTTTTCCAGGGGCTTTTATATTAAATGCACATGTATAAACTTATTCTTGGATAAAGATATAGAAGAATCTTTAGGTCCGTATAATCGAAGTAGTTTTCTTACAATATTTAGTAACATTTCATTTAAATTGTTAAATATCAGAAGTTATTTGCAAACAGAATTTCATCTAGCGCTCCAAAAGTACCAGGCAAGTAGAAAACTGAAGAGATCATAAATACAATTCTCGAACTCACCTGAGATATCCGCCCATTCAGGGCTGGTGAAGGAATACTTCCCCTCCATTATATTTCGTAGCATTATCATCTGCTTACGATGCCAGAACGGTGGACAACCGACCAGTCTGTAAACACAGATATTAATAAAACTGTTCGTAAGTCTCGCTTAAACTCGAGAAAGGCTGGACCGATTTGGGTAATGTTATTTTTGGAAGTCCAGGGAAGGTTTAAAAGGTAAGTAGTATGAGTACTGAGTAAATATGATAAAAAAAAGATTCTAAGGCTGTCAGAGGCGGTACAAAGTTTGCCGGGTCAGGAGATATTGATTAAATATTATAAAAACCTAGTAGGTAAAGACCCAACCGAATAAAGACTTTGAAATATAAATTCTACGGCACTCCATGGGACTGTAGCACCACAACAACTTTGTACTACTTTTGTCTTTTGACCATTGCGATATTTGTTAGACAACTGAGTTCGTTGTACCTATAAAGTCAGCAATGTAATGCAACTCTCGTGCGAGTTCTTGCATCGTCTAAATGAGGCTTTACTTGATAAATGATTTGATTTGAAGAAAGCCTATAAATATAAAATTCAGTTCTGGTTACAATTTCATTCTGAAATCATCCTTATTTACGCATAAAATTGATTTTGTACTAAAATGAATACGAACGTCAAAAAGATTCTGTTTTATATAAATATGACGTCAACGTAAGTTTGAACTAGGCTATTAGAGTAATATTAGCACCACTATCATAATATAACTAAAGGACCCTAAAATTAATAGCTACTTCGCACATACTTTTATGTATTTCTCTCTTATTGGGAAAACTAACTGCTAATGTATATGCACCATAATAAGCCTAAACGCCTATCACATGTTTACTACAGCAATTATTGTTAACGTAAGGTTCTGGGTATTTTGTATTTTTGATATATTGATTTCTCCGTAATTCCTAGACTGATTTACGTGATTCTTTTTCTTTTGATCTTAGACTGCTTTGCAATACAGAGGAAAGATACATACTATGTTGTATACATGGTATTTCATTTGGAGCGAGTACCTATCCGAACTGCGCAACGTAATTAAGTAATAACATAAAATATTAAATTGTTTATCTAGGGAGAAAACGATTATTTTAAGGCGAGAGGGTTTTTTAATTCAAAACGAAGCGATAGATTCTAGGGTAGAATTCCGAACGCAGCGAGGTACGAAGAGATGTTTCTGTATGTATCATTGATTGACCTAGGATGTAATGGCCTACCTTCACATGCACTGTTGAATTGTCAAAAGACAAAAATTAAATATATGACTTAAAATAATTATGGTGCTACAGTCCCACTCACAACACATAATAACTGTGAAAGTACCGTAGATGCCCGTTCCAAGGAGTAAGTAGATCTGTATGGAGAATAACGGGCAAGAAACTCCATGGTCGAGAAAGCACAAGCAACACTTCTCATGTAGCAGGCGTCCATATACTACGGTGATCGCTTTCTATCAAGCCATAATAAATATTATTATGCTTGTTTATCACCGATATTAAAAAAAAAAAAACATAAACAGACGTCATCTATCAAACTATGTCAGTTTTCAGTATCAAAAATAAGATTAAACAAAGAAATAAACTTACAATGTAAACATAATGACTCCACACGCCCATCTGGAAAGATAAACAAATTCCTGTTAATGAATTATATCAGTAAATAAATATTCAATAGACAAACAAAAAAGGAAAAGATTATGTTGCCTGTACAGGGAAAAAACGCATTCTTTATCTCTAAATGTAAATATTTATTATCATGAATATCTATTAAATGAAAACTGCAAGCCACCAATTTGGATGACAATTTTGTTCTGATTTAGATCTTACAGACAAAACGATTAAGAGTCCATTAAATTAACATAAAAATGCAATTAAAATTATTACAAAAAAATATTATGTAAACAACATATTGTTTGTCCATTATAACAAGAAATATAATGTTCATTCTTATTGGAAATATAATGTTCATTCTTATTGGAAAGTTGCAAGTATTTTATAACGTAGTAATATATATTTGAACGTAACTGGTAAAATATAGATGCTACTGAGCTATGCTACTGAGAGACAATTTACCGAAAATACTAAGTTAGTAATGCCCAAAGAGTTGCCAAAGCTCCATAGAAGTTCCTATGTTTTCATTTTTGACGGTAGAATAAGCAGTATCACCAAAAAACGACCATCAACTTGGTTGGTAGCTTGGTTTTTTTTTTTTTTTTTTTTTAAGGTGGTAAAATCATCAAATGAGTCCTCCCGCCCTGGGTGGGGCGGAAGGGACTGTCAGACTCTTACTGACTAAAATCCACCCGTGTTCCTTCCTATGCCATTTACGTTCTGGGGCCACGGTATCCTGGGTTAAGAAAAAACCCGCGACCCCAGCAGGCATTTGGCGCGAAACACGACGCGCCACCGACCCGGGCTTGGACCTTCGGACGGCGAGTTACCCATCACTCACCGTCCGCAAGCCCGCTCCGCCGCTGTGCCCTCTGCTAATCAGAGGGACACGCGTTGGAGCGTCCACACGACAGGCTATTCGCATACGGGCAAAGAGACCACTTAGGCACACAGTGCTTAAGAAAGAGTTTTTGCCCGCATCCCAGGGTGCACCGGCCCGAAAAACTGGTCTTCCCCCCGAACGTATCCGAGAAGGAACTCCAGTCCACGGGCGCACGTGGAGGTTTCCTGTCATAGCACCCCTGGTAGCTTGGTTGTTGCTCAAATTCACAGAAGTAAAATATAAGTAAAACAAATACAAGTGACGTAATTAAGTAAATAACACGGATATAAAAAACTGTTGTGACTTGTGACTGTCCGAACTAAAAACAATATTGATAACGTTATGAGGTTTCACGCAAAACCAGTGTAAAAGGTTTATAAAAGCGAAGGTTTGAATGAATCGATGAATGTTTGTAACTCAATCACCTCTAAACAGCTTAAGGAATCTTAAAAAAAAATGACTCAGATATATTCCTCTATCACTACAAAAAAAAATAAAAAAAAACCGGCCAAGTGCGTGTCGGGCCACGCACAGTGCAGGGTTCCGTAGTTGCCCATCAAAATACTAATGCGAACTAACTAAACTGATTCGCTGAATTTAATTTTAAAAAGAAGAATTTTCAAAATCGGTCCAGGAGTCTTTGAGAAATCGGGGAAAATACATAAGAAAAAAGATTACAACGAATATAGAACCTCCTCCTTTTTTCAAGTTAGTTAAAAATAGTTGACGATAAAACCTACCTATCCCCATAAAACATACCTATAAAAGCTGTAAAAATAAAGTTGACAAACTTACATTTGCAGTTGTCTCCAATACATTTTGTTTAAGAAAATATGATAACCAAGTACATTTTATAAGTTGGTCGACTATTACTCGTAAAGTTGTAAAGCCTACTTAGTCATGATAATTTTCTTTTAAACTTCGTTATATATACTACTATAGTGAATTTTTTCACACCCCCAAACATAACCGTTTAGCTGGTAGAGGGGGGGGACACTCGAATCGAGCAAAATTTAGCACTTTAAAGCTTAATATTTCACAAACGAATTTTTTTATCAAAAAATTGTTAATGGAAACTATCATTATTTTTAGAGGCCTATTTAATGATACCCCACACTAAGGGGTACGCGAGAAAAAAAAATCCTCACTTTACGTGTAAGTACTGGAGGTACCCTAAAAAAAAATATTTTACGAGATTTTATTTTACCACTTTTTTGGCACAACAAATCCGTATATTTACACCAAATTACAGCTCTCTAGTACTGTGCGTCTCTGAGCTAAACTGCGGACAGACGGACGGACGGACGGACGGACGGACATGGCGAAACTATAAGGGTTCCTTGTTGACTACGGAACCCTAAAAATCGGTTAAACATTTGTCTTAAAAAATCTGTCAAATACAAATCGGCATTGTATTACGGCAAGTGCGTTAAACAGATGTTTAACACACTGCTGCACGCTGCCGACAAACTGTACTGCAGTTTGGCAGAAAATAAATGCTATATTTTTATTTAAGTTTGTCCGAATAAATAAATAAAAAAAAAAAACAGAGAATCGTCTTACTTTTTGTAGTAAAATGGATAGTATTGTATAGTGGGATAATACATAAGCTAGTTAGACATAACAGGAACAAAATTATATCTTATCAATATGAAAAGTCCATATTATTATTGATTACATAACTCTAGGGTCAAATGCCGAGATTTTCTTGAACAAGCTGTTATTAAATAACTAGCATTGACACGCGGCTTCGTCGACGCGTTATTGGCAACTTATCCCACGGTACTGTAACACCGGGATGAAAGATATCCTATTTTTAACCGACTTCAAAAAAAGGAGGAGGTTATCAATTCGACTGTATTTTTTTTCTTATGTTTGTTACCTCATAACTTGCGACTGGGTGAACCGATTTTCATGATTCTTTTTTTAATCGAAAGCTGGTGCTTCCCGTGTGGTCCCATTGTCACCATTTCAGGATCTGATGATTGGATCTTGGAGAAATCGAGGGCAACCCTCAAATTTTATTGGCTGACACATAGTTTTTCGCAAATCTTATGAAGTAATTCAAGTACTTGCGTATGGAAATCATCATCTCATGTAGCTGAGCTGATGATGGAAGGTACAACTCCTCAAGTAAGAAAATATTGTTTGTCTTCGCATATCTCCGGAACTACAAGTCCGATCTAAGTAATTCTTTTTTGTTGTACTGAGTATCGTTCAACTTAGGGAATACTGCAAGTTTCATCAAATTCGGTTCAGTAGTTTTTGAGATAGGGAATGAAAGAGATGTTAACGATGTTATTACCGGTGCTACAGATTACAAAATTCTAGTGCACATAAGAAAATGATGTATTTGACAAGAATTTTGGTTGAATATTTAAACTAAAAAGAGTAAAATAAAAACTTTTTCTAAAAAAATGTGACCGCCTTCAAAAACAACCACAAAATAGGGTAAAATAACCTACAAAACTTTTCTTTCGGAAGTCGGTGGCAAAAGAAACAATGAAATTAAGGTGATTGCGTCGATGTAGCCCGCGAAATTTCGCGGGCTGGTTGGAGCATCCCCCTTAATAAAAAAAGTCACCGACTTCCGAAAGAAAAGTTTTGTAGGTTATTTTACCCTATTTTGTGGTTGTTTTTGAAGGCGGTCACATTTTTTTAGAAAAAGTTTTTTGTTTAAAAAATATCTTGTTACCAACTTTCATCTAAGTTCGTTCAGTTATTGTTTACGTAAAGGACACTATCCTTTTTCATACAAAAAAAAATAATATGCATAGAATTATAGCTCGTACGTAGTCCTGGAACAACATTGTCAAAATTCATCAAAGTCAATTTAGTAATTAAGAAAATAAAATCTACTGAGTCGAATTTCAGCAATATTCTATGTACGAGTAATTCAACTCGCGTGCACATAAATTGGACGAACGTCTAGGTCAAATTGCCAAACGTAGAAATCTGTTGGATTCTTTAATTATACACACGAAAATGGACTGCTTTTAGGTGACTATGATTGTTGAGGCGATCTTCGCAGTGGTGATACCCGGGCGTTTCTTCCCTCCCTATCCGACACAGATACCTCCCGAAACTTCCGCGTCCGGTGAGGGCCTGCGTCATCCGATAGGTTAGGACGCCGTGACATCTATCCTGTCACTCCTCAAAGAGGGGTCTTACCGCCGCGATTGCGGCGAGCCCGACCCTCGGTTGCGACAGTCGTTGTGTCCATACTGCCCTGAGATCGCGCCGGATCTCTTCACGCCGCGCCTCGACTTGTCGGGGCAGCAGGAATTCTCCCCGGCGCTGCGCCTCCACGCGCCACTCATAGACGCTAGGTAAGTATGATAGGGGATAGCCTATTATTCGTCAGTCAGTTAGGCGTTATATAACTCCCTTGATTATTTTCATCATCATCATGATAAATAGTATCTATATTTAAAGTGGCTTAAAGTCTGTCGGTACGATGATTACTTCGGAAAGACTACATTACTTGAATTATTCTTTTTTGTTGTGTTAATCATTGTCAAAACCAGATTTCCATGTAAGCAAGTTTTGAGAAATTCAACTGGGTAAGTCAGGCATTTCCATAAAAGATAGATTTGTGCATTTATTGAATACTCAATCTTCAAAGTAATTTGAGCAAAGATTCTTGAGTAGAATCCTGAACGTAGCGAGATCTTTATAATTTCAACCTGCACTGAACATGCATGGTGGAATGTTATGGGCTAATCCATATCGCAATCTTGTAATGAAGCGGTCTGTATAGCGGATTAACAGATTTTAAGTAGTTACTATGGCCAGCAGTGTAATGTCACTTACATGTCAACTTCCCTGCCGTATCCCGGTGCGTCGTCAAACATATTAGCTTTGAGTGTCTCAGGAGCCAGGTAGCCCGGAGTACCACACAGCTCTGGAACATTAGACACACGTTATTTATACAACAAAGGTAAAGCTATTGGTGATTTAATTTAAAATAATGTAATTTAAGAGCTTACACATAATGCAGTGGTCGAAGATTTATTTATTTTCAGCAATTAATGGAACATTATAGGCTGATGATGAAAAGGATGATTTATATTTTTTCTTTTTAAGTTAGGGTCGACATCCAGTCTAATGGGCCTAACAAACGCACAAGCTTTACCACAGTTCTGCCTGCGCAAGTTTCTCGCATGAAAAAACAATACACTGTCGGCATCACTGAACGCCCAACCACACACAGGAAAGTACGCACAAGCCGGGCTTGCGCAGGCAAAACTGTGGTGAAGCTTGTGCGTGTTGTAGGCCCATAACCGGATAATGAATATCATATTTTCTAACATAAACACAAAGTCCTTACAGTAAACTATTTGTGATAATAAAGAAGTGTTACTAGTGTGCTAAATCGTTAAAATAAGGCGCTAATTTACAGTACTGACCATAGCGTCACCTTGTTTAAATATCAAGCAAGTTTTCACTAAAATTCAACAGTTTACGGTAGCAACTATAAACAAATTACCGATTCAAAATATTGACTCATCAAAATAGATATGGATTACATAGATATATCGCAAGACTAGCTGTTGGGGCGTGGGACTGTCTAAGTAGCTTACCGTTACCCTGGAAAGTAAGAGGCAATTGAAGCAACAGGGAGGATTTATAGTCAGTGAGAGTCTGACAGTCCCTTTCACTCCGCCTAGGACAGGAGTACTTATTTGATGATCTTACCACGCCAAAAAAAAAATCCAAGGTCTTGTTATACCGAAAATCAAATTATGAACTATCTGAGTACAAAGTTTCATCCACATCCGTTCAGTAGTTTCATCCATACATCCATCCTTACAAACTTTCGTAACTAAAATATTATAATTAGATTAAATATGTGAATATATTAGTATGAGAGTACTAGGACAGCATAAACGCAAACAATAGCTTTTGTTACGCAGGTGAAACTATCGGGTATTGTCTTAAAACCAGATGTAAGACTAGATGCGACGCGATCACAAAGCGTGACCTACGAATACAATTTGTACATATGTGTTGCATCTGTTTGCAGTTGTTATTAAATTATTACTTACTGCACGAATAATTTTTGATCATCATCACCATCATCTGCCTGTGAATTCTCTAAAACATAGTTGGGTTCGGCTTCCAATCGAACCAGATGCAGCTGAATATCAGTAGTTTACATGGCGCCCGAATAATTTTGATCATTGATAGCTAAAGCTGTGGTTATAGTCAACAATGACTGAAATGGAATCATTTATCGATTCACTCTATCTCTCTCTTTTTCTTCTGCCTTTTCTAAAACGTTGACTTACCCTAGGAATTTTTAATGTCTATTGGATGCGTTTGCAAACGTTTAAACTCACATACACACAAAAACACAAACCCAGTACAAGTACTTATAGATCATACAAATATATTTTGTTTTATGCGGCAATCGATCCCACGCTAAAAAGCGCAGTAGACAAAACCACTGCGCCAAACATTATAAAATGTACTTGAATAATATGTTTTCTAAAACAAAATGTATCGGAGAACATGCTCTTCAACTGCAAATGTAAGTTTGTCAACTATATTTTTACAGCTTTAATAGGTATGTTTTTACGGTATGTTTTTTGGGGATAGGTAGGTTTTTATCGTCAACTATTTTTAACTAACTAACTAACTAACTTCAAAAAAAGGAGGAGGTTTTGAATTCGTCGTAATCTTTTTTCTTATGTATTTTCCCTGATTTCTCAAGGACTCCTGGACCGATTTTGAAAATTCTTCTTTTTAAAATTAAATTCAGCGAATCAGTTTAGTTAGTTCGCATAAGTATTTTGATGGGCATCTACGGAACCCTACACTGTGCGTGGCCCGACACGCACTTGGCCGGTTTTTTCTTTTCATATCGATGTTACATTCTAAACAAATTTTTTTTTTTGTCAAGCATTGGCCACTTGGAAGGAATGGAGGGAGGCCTTTGCCCAGCAGTGGGGCAGTTCAGGCTAATATAATAAAAATAACTGGCCACATTTTTTGTAGGGCTCGGTAGCAGTACAAGGCACCTGGAACACTCCAGATTATGCCTACAAAGGCAACAGCCTTGTATGCAGCGCTTCCCCGTCTAAACTACAGTTTGTTATTCACTAAGCGGTTTACTATATCCAAGTTATTTCGACGAAGAGTTCCTCTTAGCGTAAAAAATGACTTTTATAGAATAGCATAGCTCGATGGGTACGAAGTCGATTCAATGACTTCAACCTTTGCCTTAAACCTGATAAAGTCAGTTATCAAAATATCCGTGTTATTGAGTTGATGAACAATGAAATGCTAAGTACGTAGACATTTGATTTAAAATAGATTGACATAAAAAGGCCAGTAGACTGCTATTTTATCACGAAAATAAATTTCAGCAAGGTGAGCCTTGTTTTGAAATATTATCTTTGTATAGCATAAGGTGAGTATAATCAGCCTATAATATTCCGACTACTGGGAACACAGGCCTCCCTACCCTATCCACTACATGGGCCAATTGCGGGTTGGTGGATGTCACATGTCTTCAATGTTTGGTTCTAAGACAAGCCCGATTCCTCACAAGTTTTCCTTCAACGCCTTGAGAGGATTTGGCGGTGACATAAATTAGGTACACAAAAGTAAAAGCATGAAGGAGATTAAATTGCATTAAATGGCAAATCTAGGTAATGAGGCCTTTCTCCTGCAGAAAAACACTAAAAGCTCATGTTTAATGATAAAACCCATATGGGAGCGTGACCCCATTATGTTGGAAGAGTCAGTGGCCACCGCTTTTCTAAAGCCTCATTTAGACGATGCAAGAACTCGAACGCGAGTTGCGTTACATTGCGGACTTTATAGGTACAACGAATTCAGTTGATCAAACAAATACCGCAATGTAGTGAAACTCGTATGCGAGTTCTTGCTCCGTCTAAATGTGGCCACCACTTTTCTTGTAGCTGAGTAAGATAAGGTACTTACCAAAAAGTTTCTCTCCATCTTTAAGCACCTTTGCGAACCCAAAATCTGTGATCTTGACGTTGAGCTGGTCATCCAGCAGAATGTTCTCGGGCTTCAGATCTCGGTGCACGATGCACTTGCTGTGCACGTGCCGCACGCCTTCCAAAACTTGTCTGCAAAGTTAATGAGCACCTGTTTATTGTTATGCTTGCCTGGTACTTGGGGATCAAATGTGTGATGAAAAGGCAAGTATCCGTCACTTGTAATTAGATAAACAGACTGAATTTAAAAATGATAGATAAGTAATTAGAAGACTTTTTAAGAGACTTAAAAAAATCTAATAATTAATAATGTTTTGTAAGCATATGGAATTTGAGGGTACTTTTATGTATTTGTTAAGGACACAAGAAATTGTTTGTAGTTTAAAATTAATTGTTGGTGAAACGACCTTGCAAAACACAAAATGAGTATTATATTTAAAAACCTGGGTAAATAGATGTACATTACTTTTATTTACCCAGGTTGTTAGAAACAATACTACACAAAGTAATATAGGTAACAACATATTACAGGGAACTCAAAAATATAGCAACGCAAGATAAATAAAAAATTAAAGAGCCCAGAGAATAAAACTAAAGTTTGGAAAAAAAAATAAACGATAACTTTACCTCAAATATTTACTAACTAAAACTTCTAAAACTACATTGTAATAATTAACAACAAACTCAACACACGCGATAGATTCTTGCTGTTTCAGGAATTTCTCCTCAATTTCAAACTTGAAGAACACAACCAATGCCATTTTTGCAAAAATACTGTATTTTTTTAATGATTAAAAAAATATTAAGTCCGGTAAAGTACCAGGAGACTATAGCAGCGCAG
Organism: Agrotis segetum; assembly: GCA_036375495.1. Classification (NCBI taxonomy): domain Eukaryota; kingdom Metazoa; phylum Arthropoda; class Insecta; order Lepidoptera; family Noctuidae; genus Agrotis; species Agrotis segetum. Next base: position 2,315,811 of record JAQSVV010000087.1, read on the forward strand.
AAGTTAAGTCAACACTGGGTTATCCGTACAACGTATTATTTGCGCGAATCCCAGTGTTTATGTGCACACGACTCACACACCGATAAAATAATTAGAATGACGCTGTATGTGCGTGTTATCTACAAGTTTCTATAGCCGGACTTTATTAAAGGGTCAATGTATGCTAGATATCTTTTATTTAAACTAGGCGATTTTTACTGGGCGCTGATATAACAAAGGAGGTGTGGCAATACGTAACTGTACTGTCCCCGCCCCATTTGAGGCACAAACATGTATTGGAAATTGATAACAAATGTTACTTCATGAGGTCAATTTTCTCATTTGGGTAATATTTATCTGTTTCAGATAAATATTTGGCTAACACTCGACCTGACGCTTGTTATTTTTAAAGAGATAGCGGTTGTTAAGGGGCTCGTGGCAAAAAATGGCCAATGAACAATCTTTGTACACGTAGATTGACTGACGGCTCAGCCAATCTCTGATATTTTTTGGGCCAAGTAACAAAACAAATGATTACCAGCTGCTTAGACCTGGTCCAGCCAAGTACTTGGTACAATGCCAGCGTGATGACAACATTAAATGTATTGTGTTGTTAACAACAAATTGATGCCAATATAAATGCTTTCACTACACAACAATATTTAATTATTTAGGTAAATAGGTACACAGAACAACATAGGTAGATGAAACAACATACAGATAAAAGTGCATAAAGATACTGTTTATTTCATAAAGAAATCTCTTCCAGCAAACCAACAACAGAACTTCAAGAGAGATAGGCAACTAACGTCAATATATTTATAGAGAATAGACAAATAAAAACAAATAGCAGCTATAGACAATTGAAGAGCTATTTAGAAAAAGTAGGTCACGATACTCATTACCACCACACCCGCATACCACCTACAAACGTTTGCTATAATTATACGCTTCACGGATCATGATTATAAAGCTGGTGGGTGACAAATCTGAGCAGAAACGAGGCAATTCCTATATCGATATTTGCTTTATTTCTAATCTGAGTCTTTTAAAATATATATCCAGCTTTCCTCCATGTATTTCGAGGTCAGCTTCCAGTCTAAAGAAAAACAGACACATTAATGACTCCTTTAAACGCGCAAGTGCAAACTGCATACTTGTATTTCCACCATCAAATAGTTTTTGCGTTCCCAGAGCGAGCTCATTTTAACTCTTTTCACCCGCTGGATCATTAATGTGTCCGTTCCGCTCGCGGTGGAAACCGGGCTTAACTTGATAAAGATGACTAGCTCATCCCCGCGGTTTCAAGCCCGATACTTGGCTCCTACTGGTCGTAATGTTGGCGAATCTTTAATTTCGCTAGTTTGAACTTTTGTTGGTATCGTTGCACCTTCTACTAAAATAGTGTTATAATTACTAAGCCGTTTATTATTTCTTTAATTCATAATTTTGAATAAAGCAATCATTCTTTTTTTCATAAAAAAGGGGACGGATGGACAGAATAATGAGGGAAGTCTTGGCCCAGGAAAACTATTATAGTCAAAGTCCTGAGTCCTGACATAAATAACCCACTTTTTGCAAAATTTTGTTCCTGGTCGGTAGTCTAATATACGACATTAGCCTCGCGAACTGACCAAGCAATAAAAAGCTGCGTAGGTGTCTCAATAAACCTCTTAATCTCGTTAGTAAATGTGAAATTGCGATAGATGTTTAGTTTCAAATGCTATTTATCATTGAGTAACCCCTTTTTTCGAGTACTAAGTATATTTGTAAATGATTCGCTTTTTGCGTATTTTAATAAAAAGCAGAATCGAACGCGTTGTATTTACCCCGAAAAAAAAGAATTGTAAATACATTCAATAATAATATTTCCCTATTATTAAATGATGTCCATGGGTTGTTACACTTTTTTTTGGGACAACCCCATCTCCCTATTTCCCGAACCTGCAGAGCCAGAATCAACAGTGGTATTTGAAAAAAGAAACGTTGCCCTACACTAGGAATATCATGAATACGTTTACAAACATATAAACTCACATACACAACAACCAGACCATCTACTCATGTAGATCATACAAAAATATTTGTTCCGTATCTACAAGAATCGAACACAGCATGCAGCACAGCAGTCTATCACTAGGCCACAGCTCCAATCATAAAGTCAAAACTAAATAGTCTACCTGACTAATGACTAATACATTCTCCATCATCATCATCAGCCTATAATGTTCCAACTGCTGGGACACAGGCCTCCTCTCTGTGAGAGGGAGTGGGCCATAATCCACCACGCGGGCCTAGTGCGCATTGGTGGATGTCACATCGCACCCTTCTGTAATTTTTGCGGTCTAGTGACATGCCGGACAACTTTCCTCACGATGTTTTCAAAAAAACCGTTTTGAGACAGTGGTGTAAATTAAAAATCCCACAAACCTTGTAAATAGCAAAAGATGGCATTTTGCAGCGGCGAAATGATAGAGCTTCCGATTTTTCATTTTGCTATGTATACTGGGAGATATGGTTGAATATACGGTTACTTAAATAATCCCCGAAACTGTTAAAAGATTACGGTGTAAAAATGGATACTGCTTTGTTGCCATCTTGGGTGAGAGTGTAGTTATTCCATTATTCATGCTCCAATTTTAGGCCAGTCCGAAAGTGTAAGTACCACTTACGTAGTTTTTACACGAAGAATTAAGTACGTAAGTGAACTTGCAAGACACACCTTCGTAATAGTATCCAAGAACAAATGCCTATGTTTATTTACGTTTATAAAGTTATTTTAAATCTTCGTTTAGATATGGGTATTGTGTGTTTACGGCTTTATACCTTGGGAAAGTTTTAAAATCTAAAGAAATGTATGTATGTATACATCTTTATAGAATGGAAAATTATTTTATTTTTTATCGTAAAAATACACATTTTTTGTGACAGTAACCTTATTTTTGGAGCTAGCTTCATGAAAATTTGTGAGAAGGTGTATTAGATTACGGCCGATTTTTTGCATTAATAAAAAAAAATTGACGCAAGTCGAGTTACGCGTTTTTTCCAGGAATGGTGCGACATGTCTTCGAATTTTTGGTTCTAGGACATGCCGGTTTCCTCACGATGTTTTCCTTCACCGTTTTGAGAGCAGTGGTGTAAATAAATTACTTACACAAAGTAATGAACATAATATTTACCTTCGATGATACCCAAACAAAAAGCTTAAAAGTTATCAAGCATGAACCGAATGTTACTGGATTCAGCTAATTTAATTTTGTACGGTGTCAGATTATGAAGATTACGAGAAAAAACTGGAACCAATTGGGTCAGAGGTGTTAAAAAGCAGATTAAAAACAAAAGACAAACTAGAGGTGTTGTTTATAAAGAGTTTGACGCATTTAGTGCACTTCTCGACTTGTCGTAAAAAGTGCTCCTTTGCGAAGTGCACCATATGAGAAGTGCATCAGTTGCTAAGTTCATCATTTGAGCATGGTGTACAAGTTCAAAAGTGCACCAAATGCTTCAAACCCTTTATATAAATATGGGTTAAAAACACCAGTGAATCGGTTCTATTTAGCTTTCGGCTAGACGTAAAGCACAGTTACAGATAAAAGTCAGTACGAGTCTGACAGTCCACAGTTTCCGCTCCACCGGAGGACTCATTTGATGATTTGACCAGGGAGGTACGCATTTACTAAAATCCAGTGACATGACAGTCCTGCGAGCTAATTTTCACAAAAGGTCAATGTATTTATCCATAAAGGGCATATAAGAGTATTACTGGCCGTTATTTTTAGTGTGACCTTTTCTCTAGACTGAGCTCAAATAGTCTCTGGACCCTTCTCGTTAGATAGCCTAAATATAAATAACTTTTCAGAGGTTTCATTCAGAAAATTGGAAACGTCATAAAAATAGTCCTTCCAGTTTATTTAACTTTAACTAGCGACCTGCCCTGGCTTCGCACAGTGATCTTTATTCCTTGGATTTTAAAGTTTATTTCGGGATAGCAGCACAGTACCCTATAGGTAAAACTATTCAGACATCGATATTATCTAAGATCTATTCTAATGTACAATATGGTAGTGCTGCCTGCATCCGGAAGTTGCGTTACAAGCAAAATAAATAATAATAAATGGAAAATTATACGAAGTTCTTACTAGTGTAGCTTCTTTGTGCTATCTAGGAAGCAATACCACAGAATATATAATAGTACTAAGCAATACTTTCAAAATCAATCCGCTTTGAGTCATCCTTATCTGCCTAGCCCTAACAATAAAGGGGTTGGACTGCAGTCAAATCGGAAGCAGTTGAATATAAGCTCTTACAGGGAAAGACAGTCTATGTGTATATGGCCTTCACAACCCAGTACCAGGGTAATTCAATAACCCTTGGTAGAACCGGTTGTCAGAGTTTCGAGCTTCTAACAGTTATCGTTATCATAGTTCGCTATGGTCTGTTAACCCATCCACCGACCAAGCACCGCAAATACGGCTTAACACAAGCAAATATTATAATTGTAATTCTAGCATCAATATAAATATTCCGGGCAATTTACCATTAGGCGTATTTTATTCAACTTCTACAAAAGGAAGAACTTATGTTTTCAAAACTATTCATTTATCGATTTTAGGATTTTATTTACGACCTAGATTCTTCTTCAAAATTTTTATTGTCTACCAAAACAACTTAATGCCAACTTAAATAATAATTGCACGTGACATTAGTTTTTTGCCGAAAGATAAGGGGACCAAAATCCACATATTATTACACCCGGAACTTTATGAATTAATATAACCTTAGACATTTAGAGATAAGGCACAAGCCTGATGACCCGTACCTCATGCCACAATGCACAATAGATTACCCTTGAAATAAGTCAACCAAGCGGGTCACATAAATATCACGTGCTATTTCGGTACTAAATATTATAGTAAGGCCCGACGCTGCGTTACGCGGATGCACGCGCGGTTCTATACAAAAGTGCTCCGTCGCGGGGACCCGTGCGGGGACCCGCGCGGAGCCACGTGCGGGGCATAGATATATTATAGAAGGAGATATGGCGTGGAGTTCAAAATGTATAGAAAACCGGTGAAGCCACAACTGCCCCACCATCAAGATAATGTTACGCATGTAGTATATCAAAACAATACTACGAACAAGTGCACACACGCGCCGTCGAAAACTCTGTCATTTAAATATAAACCTTATTCTTTAAACCACAGCGTACTTTTTCCGTGTAATTTACTCACACTAAAACAATTATCATTGTGTGTCGTCGGGACACGGGGGCGGACTCGACAGTGTTTGACTAAATCGAAGAGTTCACGATAAATATATCGATAAATTATAAAGTTTTGGAAATAAAATTAATAAATAAAAAACGATATGAAACCGTTTTTATTATCTTTATTGTATAGATTACTATTAATTTAGTCCATAGATTACTAAACTAAACATTAATTAATTTACTTAACCATCTTCGGTTTCGCATTTATATAATACTCTGTAAAATAATAAAAAATTGTAAAAATGCATGAACTACATCGGCCTTCCAGCCTTATTACAAGATAAAAAATTCAAAAGAAAAACTGAAATATTAAAATAGCAATTAGCAGTCGACTTTCTTGTCGATAGACTTTGTCGGATCACCAAGAGCACGTCACTAGCTCGCACTAAAATACGCGGACCTGAGCAGCGGCCGTACCATGCGATATTACGGCTGATTGAGGTATCGTTATGTCAGTTTTACATTGCTTGTTCAGTCACTCTGTGATTCAATAATGTGGTTGTAAAAGAGCAATGTATTTCTTGCAAAAATAATACAGTCGGAGTAATGTAGGAAAACAAAAGTACAGTAGTACAAGTCAAATATATTTTACTGCTTGTTGTTTTTCGTGATTTTTAAGACAAATATTGTAAAATACTTGTAATTACATGTGAAACCCGATGCCATGACTTCTAAAATATTTGTTTTGGTTTCTATTTTTGCACAAAAGCACCGAACAAGACGGCATAATCGTTTTTTTCACGAACGCGGTTGACAACAAACTAACTCGCGGTGACGGCCATTTTTTCATTTTCTGAGCGTAGCGCTCAGAACTACACGGTAGCGGACACGCCCCCTTGCCACTTCTCCTGTTTTTAATATTTCTGTGGTGCGGGGCCACGCGCGGAGCCACGCGCGGAGCCACGTGCGGGGCCACGCGCGGAGGGACGCGCGGGTCTACGCGCGGTAACACGCACGGGCTTGTTCAGTCAATAAGGGTGCTTATACACGGTGCATGTAAGGGTCGATATATACTAGCGCAGAGTCGAAGCGCATCGAAGCGTATTTCTAAAACTGAACATAACAATTTCAACCTTAACTCCACAGCGTAAAGCACATATTACTTCTAAGATTTTAAAAAGTGAAGAACGCTGATCGTGAATCGTGAAAATCTTAGAAGTAATGTGTGCGTTACGCTGTGGAGTTAAGGTTGAAATTGTTATGTTCAGTTTTAGAAATATGCTTCGATGCGCTTCGACTCTGCGCTAGTATAAATTGACCCTTACTGGAGCAAACAGAGAGCAATTTTTTTTGTATGAAGGCTTTCGAAAAATTCCTCCGATGCTGAAATTTGGAATATGGTGAGAGTAGGTGATACAGATTATAGATGCACAATAATCCAACATTTTTTTAGCCGAGAAGTTCTGTTTTTATACCAAAACATGAAAATTGCATATGTATAGGTCTCTGCGAAAAATTCCTCAGTCTCAAATTCTTTTTGTAGGTATTTGTTTAAATGAAATAATAGGAAAAAAAAAGTTTAAGTTAGAATAGGAAGTATAAACATCCAACAAATGTTCGATTTCAGTGTCACTCCAAATCAACTTTTTACATATCGCTCTTTAACTTGAAATTGAAATAAAAATCTTCAAATTGAACTAGCGACACTGCGTAAATCGGTCTCCGCGACGGGGACCGTGGCATACCCACGGAAACTAGCCGCGTATCCACGCGCGTGTCCCCGCGCGGCGCCACGCGCGGGGCCACGGACGGGGCCACGCGCGGGACCACGGACGTGCTGGACCCGCGACGGTTGCCCGTCGCGGGGACCCGTTTAACGCAGCGTCGGGCCTAAACGGCCAACAATTGTTTTATCTACTACCCACATTGTACAACAAACAATGAGCGAATTATGCAGATTGGTTTCGCGTCATAAGTGGGCAAAGGATGGATAAGAATAGTGAAAGGCCATTTAAGGCTATTACATACAGGCGCGACGCGATTTCGAAGCACGACTTTGCGATTCACGATCAGTGACTTAAGCTTATTCTGTCTGTGCATGCCAAAAAAAATTGTGCTTGTTTCAATTCAAGCTACTATCAAACACAAATATATGGTCCTCCTATGAAGTGACCAATTCGACTCAAGTATTTTTTACCATCCTACCCGCACCGCCATTTTCTAAAATAATAATGAGTTTGAAGCCTTACCGCCTAACCACAAAAAAATAAACACCTGGGTCCGTCCGTATTATGGCGTTTTAAAACCAGGCTTGTTCCAGTGAGTGAACGAGATGGCGCTAGACGACTTGTATAGCTCTGTCAATGTTACTCGCCGGAGCTAGAATGGTTTTAAGACGTTGTATAACCCCCTGTTCTGAATGCTTGGACGTTGTATAACCCCCTGTTCTGAATGCATGTTTAAAAGAAGTGTAACTGCAAAACGACCATTATATCAACGTGAAATGTCGTTTTATCGTTGACTTTTTTTTAAAGTGTTCTACAGAGTTTTATCTATCATATTCTTGTGGTAAGAGAGCTAACGTTAGGGAAATAGGAACGAATCAGTTAGTAGGTCATAATTAATCATCACTCATGCACCACATGGATTGTGATGATGGCATGTTAATCACGCCTGTCTATACGAGCCTTTACAGCCACAGATGCATCAAATTAATTGAGATATAAACTAACAAGTGCATGCTGCGAACACTCTAAGATAGGAGCGTCATACGCAGTTTGATAAGACTGCTAGATCTTTGTTGAGTTCACAATAGTCTAATAAACGTCCATATTTGCATACTAAGGCCTTTCTAATATTACTCCATTGTGATTGACATGTGAATGTATTAGATCATATTTATTGTTTTATTTGAACTTCTAATGCATGGAAAGTTATGAGTTGGAAAGGTTGTTAAGTTTACTGCATTTGGAATAGCACTTCAAAGTTTTAGAAGAAGTTTCATACAGTCATACTAATATTTCTGAATATTTCTGAAGTATTATTAAGATGTAGAAACGATTATAAACACAGTATTCATCAACAGATACTAATTTGAAAATGTTAATTAAATAATTGCCAATGTTGGCATATAGATAGCCACAACTTATTTCATGGAAGCCAATACCAATATAGTTGAAAAGACTAGGCATTTTTTTTAATGGGACATACCCACCACACTATTCCCAAACCATTGCAACTACTGAAACATGGCACAAAGGCTAGGCAGATGATGTTGATCCTAAACTTATTTCAAGCAGTTAGCAGAAAATGCAGCAATATGGTTTCCTCAATTCCACATTGGCACTAAAATCAGGAATTGAGAAATAAAAAACCACACATTGACAAAAAGGATAAACAAACCAAAGAAAGTCCTCTTGCCCTGTGGAGCAAAAGAGACTTTTTGCACAATTGGCGCAGTGGCTGAACGATCGACCGCTGCGCAGCGTGTCGTGGGTTCGATTCCCGCACGAAACAAATATTTGTATGATCTACAAGTAGTTGTTCCGTGTCTGTGTGTTTGTGTATGTGAGTTTCTATGTTTGTAAATGCACCTATGATACAGGAGAAATTAAAATGGGGCAACATTTAAAAAAAAACTTTAACAAATATGCCTATGTTCAGCAGTGGACACTAATATGATGATGATGATGAAACTATGAAACGAACATCAACTTACCTCATAATATACCTTGTCTTCTTCTCCGACAGTGTGACCACAGATGTGAGGTAGTCGAACAGCTCTCCATTCTTACACAGCTCAAACACTAAGAAAATGAATGTTTCCGACTCGAACACATCCTGCAGTTCAACTGAAACAAATTTTAATGCTTCAGGTGATTTGTTCTGATAAAAAGTTAAAATTAAAACTTAGGCTGGAATGTTGTATTGCCTGACATTTTTTATTAGTCGTAGACGAGTTACCAATTCCAATTTTTTTAGGTCTAGTGATTGCCTGGTGAAGAAGGTAGAATATCTTTATGATCGACTAAGAAATTTGTCAGAATCATTCTGAAAATTAGGTCACAGGACCTAAATGGTAACCATGACTCTGGCCTGGAATGTAAAGGCAATTGAAGGATCATTTAGTCAGTATGAAACAGAATGTAGCATCGGCAAAAAAAGGGCACAGGTGCAGATAAAAAATAAAGGGACTAGTTGCTTTACTAAATATTCTTTAAATAGCAAAAAACAAATACATGTCCCATATCTGGCTAATGCTTGCGGGAAAATCAGGTGTGACAGGAAAGGCAGCAATTTATTGTATCAGTTTCTATTGTAATATCATGTTAAAATTGAAAATAAATTTAATAAATGAAAATCAATGTTATTCTCTTCACTTGCAACCAGAAATGTGAGGCTTACTTAATACTCAGATCTCCTATCCAGGGTATTCACTGTTAAATCAATGGTCCATCCGTGCAATATAGAGCCAGCAACTCACTCACTAATATAAGGGTGTCCAGCAACCATCCTCAAGATGTGTATCTCCTGCCGCGTGGCGTCCCTCATGGTGTGTGTGTCCACTCCGTCCTGGGACTCCTGACTCAGATCTATGATCTTGGCTGCATATTCTCTTCCTGTTTCTTTCTCTATACATCTTCGCACTGTTGAGCTTATACCTCTGTGAGAAAAATGAAGCTGATGTATTTTTTAGAACTAATAAAGGCAATAATTAAATTAAGACATTATGTAAAAAAATTGAACAGAATTTCTTACCAATAAATTGCTATTAAAATAATTTACCCAAAAAAATCCAAACATTGAAGGCCAAATAAAGAGGTCAAATTCTAAGAATCCGATCACTTTATATTCACTGCATTAAAATTGATTTATCAAAGGAAGTTAACAGTTTCATCCTCAAGGTCACTCAGAACACTTATGACTAACAATACTAGTATTGATGCCCACATGCTTTAAATAATTCCCTAGTTCCTCAAAAATTGGCACCAACGCAACTTATCACAAATCCCCGACACACTTGTGAACACCACAATTATTTACTCACCTGCCTATTATTTCCTTCGGTTCATATCGAGCATAGAATTCTTTTGCCGCATCTTTATCGGGCAAGTTGTCGTCGTCTTCTTCCTTTGCCATCGCGTTCACTGTCGCTGTTATTATATTTTCGTGTACTAATTAGTACGTAATTAGCCTATCCACAATGACGAAAGGTTATTGTTGTGAAGTGAACAACTGACAGAACACTTCTTTGATTTCCACTTGGTAATAAAAACTCAAATATCAAGTTAATAACTTTATGTAAAATATTTGCACTATAATCTGTTTGTAGGTTTGGATTGAAGCCAATATACACATAAAAAAGCGTATCAGTAAGCGTAAAATCACAAAATCGTGAACGGCTCCGTCTGTCAGTCACAATCACAAAATGACAATGACAGAAAAAACCATAGAATCAAAGCATATTATTATTAGAATAGACCTTGTCGTTGGCGTCTATTTTTTTGTAAAAAACCTTGTCAACATGGTGAAATATGTTGGAGACAGCGCCATCTTACATGGAAAAGTTCAGCCATCTAGGCTGCGTTTAAATCCTTTATCCAGTTTAAATTTATACTGACTAAATGTCAAACACCCCGTTTAAGTACACCGTGAGGAGAAAAATGAAGCTAACTAAAATTTAATCTACCCCGTTTACGGTCGTCCGCTGGTAAAAGTTTTTACTAAATGGAATAAATTTTTGCGACCTTTTTACCACGCAAAATTTTATCCTGCTGTCAGATTGACATTAAGTTTTGTTGTTTTGCTCGATTCGCGCCGTAAAAACAAATATTATTTTTATTTTATAGAGTAAGATAAAAATTAAAAAATTAAATTCAAAATTTAACGTCTGGTACTTAGACGACGGAACCTTAGGAGGTGACGTAAGTACCGTACTAGCCGATTTACAACTCCTCAAAGAAGAATTTAAATCAATAGGCCTCCAATTGAACCCATCAAAATGCGAAATTTTTGTTACTGACGCTACTGGCAGACAATCGACATTAGATAAATTCAATGAAATAGCTCCAAACATCACCATTTTAGATAAAAGTTCCCTGCACCTCCTTGGTTCCCCTATTTTGGCAGAAAGTTTCCCATCATTCATTGACAACAAAATTAAACATTTTAATGATATTTCGGAAAGACTCTCCCAAATTAGTTTACATTCGGCTTTCACCCTTTTAAGATATTGTTGTTTTGGTCCAAATTTCATGTATTTTCTTCGTTCATCCCCTCTTTTTAAACAACCACAACTCTTGGACAAAATTGACAAAATTATTCGTAATACATTAACATCCATTCTTAATGTGGCCCTGGATGACCGAGCGTGGCTTCAAGCCACACTTCCAATTCGTTTTGGTGGGCTCGGTATCCGCAAAATTTCCAGTGTTAGCTTACCGGCGTTCCTGTCTTCTGTCCACAGCACTGAAGGGCTGACCAGGAAAATTTTATCTTTTTCCATGGTCGACCCTGAGGTGCCGTGTTTGTCGGATGCCGAGAACGCCTGGAAAATGGCTTGCCCAGATACGGATCGGCCCGTGAACCCGTTTTCCCAGAGACAGTGGGATGAGCCGCTCTGCAGGTTGGTACGGAATAATCTCCTTAATACGTCCACCAATACTGCGGAGCGTGCCCGTCTGCTGGCTGTGGGTGAATGGGAGTCGGGCCTTTGGCTTCAGGCGCTACCTTCACCCAACATAGGTACTATGTTGGGTGACACAACATTCCGGGTCGCTACTTGCCTGCGTTTGGGCGCTCCTTGTGGTGCTCCACACCGCTGTCAATGTGGTGAAGTAGTCGACTGCCTCGGGCACCATGGCCTTTCCTGCGGCAGGAGTGCAGGTCGGTTAGCACGACACGCTAGCTTAAATGACATAATCCGTCGTGCTCTTGTCACCGCCGGGGTGCCAGCCGTCCTAGAACCCAGTGGCTTGGCACGCGACGATGGGAAGAGACCAGATGGTATGACCATAATGCCATGGAAGCTGGGTAGGCCTTTGGTGTGGGATGCAACATGTGTCGATACCCTTGCGCCATCTCATCTTCCTAGTTCAGCGTGTTGTGCTGGCGCTGCTGCTGCAGGTGCTGAAAACTCCAAGCGGCGCAAATACATTGGCTTAGCTAGTAGTTATGTGTTTGAGCCGTTTGGGGTTGAAACTCTGGGGCCATGGGGTCCGAGTGCCCACAACGTTTTTAAGGATATCGCCAGGCGTTTAGTCGACTCTTCAGGTGACCAGAGGGCTGGCCTATTCCTAGGCCAACGAATCAGCATTGCCATACAACGTGGCAATGCTGCCAGCGTTCTGCGGGGCGATTCACTATCTACGAGCAACTCTTCGACATAGTGGATGGTTACTGGACACCTCTATATTTTACCGACTGTTATGCGGCTAAGTTGAGGAGTGCCTGTAGTGCGTTAGAATAGTAGCTTTTAGGAAACATTTAAACTTATCAGGTTCATTGTATTTGTGTCAAATTTACCCTTTTGACAGCTATTTGATGCGTTCGTTTCGCTGCATTCCGATTGTTCAACATTAAATTTATAACCAACGGGTGGAAAGATGCAACCGTTTAAAACACTATTCATGAGCAGTGTTTTAAGCTAGCCACCGGTCGAGAGGTCTGTGCCGTAGATCTATAAGATGGACTGAGCAATAGCTGAATAAAATTAGCCATAGAGTCTAGTCATACATAAAAGTCTATGCACAGTCTTTATGCAAATATTAGTGAAATATTCCGATGGAGCCATAACCTCAAAAATTGAATTGAAATAGTGAAATATTGTTTTCATCGAGCAGTGGTTAAAGACGATAAAGTACATTAATTGGTGTTTTGCTAAATAGAAGGAGAGCCGTTACAAAGACATACATCGACTGGTTTATAAAAAACAACATTTAGGCCAAGTCATCTCTTACTCTTTGCTTTGGACCCGTTGTTGTTGCCCGAAGGATCTTGGAAGTTAAGTAATTGCTGGGATTTGCTGATGAAGAGAGGAAACGACTTCGTCTACGACTGGAAAGAAGACGCCTACGTGACCTAAGTGACCCGTTGCAGTTGCCAGAGAAGGAATAAAATTTATGGCAAATTTTCGATTGAACAAGGTTGCGTTTCAACAGGTTTTATAAGAACTTCGCCCATATTTACCAGTGATTTACCACAAGCTAGACAAAAACAGCTGTTCGCAATGAACTAAAAGTAAGTATAAGGAATACATTTATTGTATATTGCATACAGTACTCTAACATGTTTAGGTATTTAATTTTGTTAGGTACCATCTTGTTTAAAAGAGTACGATAATTAATTACCTAAGTCATCCTATTATTATTGTTTGTTGCAGATCTTGGCTAGATTAAATTTTTATGCAAATGAATCTTACCAACGTAATGTTGGTACCTCCTACTTGTTTAATATGTCCCAGCCAACGTTTAGCAAGTGTTTACATCAGATTACTGATGCACTCAATGTCCGGGAAGTAATGTTAAACCACATAAAATTTCCCATGTCTCAGGTAGAGAGACCAGTCATCATGACACAGTAAGTTTATAAAATATAATAATAATAGGAGTGGCTCTCTACTAATAATCCTACTAATACTATAAAAGTGAAAGTTTGCTTGTATGTATAAATGGATGTTTGTTAATTTTCATGTGTAAACTATTGAATGCATTTGTATTAAGTTAGGTAAAAGTCCTTGTCCGTAGTTCCTAGTGTCAAATATCTAGGTGTTTGAATTGATGGAAAACTAACCTAGCATACCCACATAGAGGCAAGAAGCTCATATTCAAAGAATTTAATTAAGAATTAAGACACTGCTTACCATGCAGTTTTGGAATTAGTCTGCCAGAGTCTATATGCAGCAATAATCACCTATAGTAATTACTGAGTCATTTCTGTTGATAGTGTTTAATTTTCACAGGTACTGTGGCTCCTCAGATACAAGTATCTTTTTAATATTAAGGAATTCAATTTTAATTTTAAATATGTATGGTTGATTGCAGGTTTATGGAAAGATTTCGCTTTCCAGGCATTATTGGGTGCATAGATGGTACTCATGTGGCTATAATTAGGCCTAATGATCATGAAGAAACATATTTTAATAGAAAAAATTATCATTCTCTGAATGTTTTATTGGTGAGTAATAAAAGTTGAATAATTGCGTTTAAATGTATATACCATCTTTCATAATCATCTTTCATAATTACCTATAATGAGTAAAAAAAAAATTGTTTCAGATTTGTGATGCACATCTTAAAATTCTACATGTTGATGCATCATTTGGTGGTGCTGCACATGATTCTTATGTTTGGAATCAATGTCCCTTCAAGACTTATTCGGAGAGACTGCAATAGAATCGCCAGAGCTTTTGGTTATTAGGTAGGCATTTGTATTGGCATTTAAATAGATTACTTAGTGATTGACTGATCATATCAATGCAGTTAGAATGATAGAACTAAAAAAGAAAAATCTATTGTGTAGACCCGTTATGTTGAATGGGAAATATGAACTAAAGGAAATATTTCTATTTCAGGTGATTCTGGATATGCACAGCGCCCGTGGATGATGACACCTATCTTGGGCACAGCTCCAGGTTCACCTGAAGAATATTACATGGAATTTCATTGCAAAGTGAGAAACACTGTTGAGAGCTGCATTGGTGTTCTCAAAGCATGCTGGCGGTGTTTGCTAGCACACAGCGTACTACACTATGACCCTGTTACAGCAAGGATAGTGAATGCATGCACTGTTCTACACAACATCGCCAATGCTCGAAACGTCCCAATGCCTGACCTCAACAGTGAGTGAGGACATACTTATTGACCAACAGAGCCAAATATCCATGCCTATGACATCTGACGTAGTTCAAGACAACACTAGGGATATACTAGTACAAAGACTGGAATTCTAGGAATATGTAATTTTGCTTCACTAGGACAGATAAATACTATTGTTGGAGCTGCTGAAGATTGTACAACTAGGTATTTTATTAGTATAAGCTTAGGTTGTCCCGCTGAAGAACATTTTGCATTGTATAAATTCAATCTCCTTATTATTATATAGCTGCATAGCTTAAGTATATTGTATAAGTAGGTACTATGTATTAATATTGTCATGTATATAAACATATTTTATAGTTGGATTATGTAGTTCCCTTATTTTAATTAGTTATTTCCATGTTTATTGGGCGCTTTCAGTTGGGACCAAATCAAAGTCTAGAATCGCCACTTTAGCTATATTGTTTCTTTTACAATCTTGTAAATTGTTCTTT
Organism: Agrotis segetum; assembly: GCA_036375495.1. Classification (NCBI taxonomy): domain Eukaryota; kingdom Metazoa; phylum Arthropoda; class Insecta; order Lepidoptera; family Noctuidae; genus Agrotis; species Agrotis segetum. Next base: position 2,331,308 of record JAQSVV010000087.1, read on the forward strand.
ATCAATTATCTAGGTATTTTGCATTGTATAAATTGAATCTTATTATTACATAGCTTAAGTATATTGTTTAATTAAGTACTATGTATTAATATTTTCATGTATTTGTGATTAGTTATTATTGCTCTTCTTATTGGGCGCTTTCAGTTGGAGCCAAAAGGCTGAAATGAAATCGCCTTTTTAGCAATATTGTTTCTTTTACAATCTTGTAAATTGGTTTTTATCAATTATCTACTCTATTGCTTGAGCAATAAAAAACTTTTTAAAAAAAAAAATGTGACCGCCTTCAAAAACAACCACAAAAAAGAGTAAAATAACCTACAAAACTTTTCTTTCGGAAGTCGGTGACTTTTTTATTAATTTCATTGTCTCTTTTGCCACCGACTTCCGAAAGAAAAGTTTTGTAGGTTATTTTACACTTTTTTGTGGTTGTTTTTGAAGGCGGTCACATTTTTTTTTTAAAGTTTTTATTTTACTCTTTTTAGTTTAAATATTCAACCAAAATTCTTGTCAAATACATCATTTTCTTACATGTGCACTAGAATTTTGTAATCCGTAGCACCGGTAATAACATCGTTAACATCTCTTACATTTATTCCCTATCTCAAAAACTGCTGAACCGATTTTGATGAAATTTACAGTATTCCCTAAGTTGAACGATACCTAGTACAGACTAAGTAAAGTAGTAGACAAAGTAAAGACAAAGAATTACTTAAATCGGACTTATAGTTCCGGAGATATGCGAACACAAACATAATTCCCTTACTTGAGGAGTTGTACCTTCCATCATCGGTGTATTCCCGTTCGTCCACTTGACTTCGTCCCACTAGTGGGACGAACGGGAATTTACAAAAATAATATTTAATTTGTTCCCGATCGTCCCACTCCTAATTCAAGAGGGGACGAACGGGAATATGTTCTTCGATTAGTGCCATTCGTCCCACTAAAAAGATTTGTGCAGAAATATGTTTATTCGTTGTTTCGTAGTTTGTTTGTCCTTTACTCCACTTCGTTCTCGACAAGCGCTATAAATTTTTTCTTATAAATTTATTTTAATTTTTTTATATCGCAAAGTTGAAAAAATGTTGGTAAAATGACGGATTTTTATACCATTTTTGTTTTTTTTTTTACCAATTTAACCACCGGTCTTAAATTATTTAGTGGGACCAATAGAACTACAAAAAAGAATTAATAAATTATTCCCATTCGTCCACTCAAAAAATTTAGTGGGACCATCGGGAAAATAAATAACGAATTCCCGTTCGTCCCACTAGGGGGACGAAGTCAAGTGGACGAACGGGAATACACGCCATCATCAGCTCAGCTACATGAGATGATGATTTCCATACGCAAGTATTTGAATTAGTTCATAAGATTTGCGAAAAACTATGTGTCAGCTTATAAAATTTGAGGGTTGCCCTCGATTTCTCCAAGATCCAATCATCAGATCCTGAAATGGTGACAATGGGACCACACGGGAAGCACCAGCTTTCGAATAAAAAAAGAATCATGAAAATCGGTTCACCCAGTCGCAAGTTATGAGGTAACAAACATTAAAAAAAAATACAGTCGAATTGATAACCTCCTCCTTTTTTTGAAGTCGGTTAAAAATAGAATACTCCATTTCTTAGAATGTTTTGTTTTTGTTTGATGTAACAAAGGCTCTGTTATAATTTTTGGCAATTGAAAAAGAGTGTTCATGGAGTTTCTTATCCATTCTTCTCCATAGAGATCTACTCCTTGGAATGGGCAACTACAGTACTTTCACAGTTATTATGTCTTGTTACTGGGACTGTAGCTTCATCATTTAAATTGAGATGAATCAAGCTTTGATTGAAATGAATGAAATGAAATTAAAGCCAATTTTTAAAACATACTTTTAATTATAAAAAACCCTTACAACAAAAAAAAAAATCTTTGTTTATAAAAATATTAGGTACAATGCTGAAACAATGCTGGAACAATAGTTTTTCATTTTTTTTTTCTTTGTTTATACAAAGAAAGAAAAAATTGAAAAACTATTGTTCAGCGGTTTAGGTGCCAGCTCAAAACTTACAAAACAAAACCACTTAGTTCAAAATTGCTATCAACCATGCAAAATAGCATAATAATACATGACGTATTATCAGAAGCACATTTTTCTTTCTTTTTTCAATTTTTAGGGCAGCACGCGTAGCATGGCGATTCTATCTCTATTCTACCAAGAAAAAAAATTTCTACGTTCTGTCATTTTGTCTATTCTTGCGTCGACAAAACCCCTTTCTACGGCGCCATGCTACGCCTGCAGGACAACCATAACAATAGCATTCAATTTTTAAACATAGATTATGACCTAAGTAGTTTAAAATAACACGAATGTATAATAAAGAAGCTTATCAGAAAAATATTACTAAAACTAGACATAATCACAATTTGGATTGCGGATCCACTTTTCGGATCTTGATTAACTTAATTATTTTGTTATAAGTTATGAAAAATAGAAACAATCCTCAATTTAGTTCTATAATATTTCTGGGGGGCTATTACAACGTCTTAAAACCAGGCTTGTTCCAGTGAGTGAACTAGATGGCGCTAGACGACTTGTATAGCTCTGTCACTTTCACTCGCCGGAATAAGCCTGGTTTTAATACATTGTAATACCCCCCCTAGCCCTATAAACAAACAGGCAGACGATAATCGTTATCGCTCAGCAATCACCATTTTCAACTTTATACACTAGCACATAAAGTTGAAAAGCTGAAAGATAATGAACGAAACAAACAAACGATCTGTAAACTCCAATAGATTTTCAACTCTATGAACTGGGGTGTAAAGTTGAAAGAGTATTATTGATTGCTGAGCGATAACGATTGTCTTCTGCTGTTTGCCTATAGGGCCAGTAGTTATACGAAAATAAAAGTGGCATCTCAATCTAAAAGTTTAGATTTTGTGGGAGAAGAATCAAAACTAGGAACACTGTGGAGTAAGCTTTTCACAATTTGTAGCATTTGAGATTAGTTAATGGACGAAATCCGAGCTATGTAGAACTTTCAAAATTTTGAACAAATAACTACATAATTACTTCTTTAAAACATCATAAAAAGTCACATGTATGGTCTGAAGACCCATATTATTATAATGTAATAATAAAAATATTGTAACTTTTTAAATTGTTGCTGTACTGTTTATGGCTAAATTTTGGTCATGAAATATTCTAAAATGCTACAAAATCGTACAAAATTATGGTTAGTATTAATCCATAATGTTCCTAGATTTGAGGTTGCTCTTGAAATAATATTGATAAAAAAAATATTAGATTGAGGAGCCACCTTCCTGTTTTTAGAACAACTAATTATTATACTTACTACAATATCAAAGATTGGATCCTACAATATTTTAAATTTACTACTGCTTAAGAATATTAATTTCGTTAAGATATGAAAAGTGGCTCCTCAATCCTTATGGACATCATGAATCAAAAGGCTTGCTATTTTTGGTTCATATGTGTCATGGCTCTGAAAATTTGCACGAAGGCCTCTGTAGCAGCTGCTCGTCGCTTCATTTGTTCCTGCAGCGCTGCCACTGCGACTGCCCCGCCATGCTGTTAGCGAGCCCCTTCAGTGTGGTTGCCAGCCCCTCCATTGCGGCTGCCAGTTGCTCCTCTGCAGCAGCCCGACGGCTCCATAATTTCGTAAGCCTGCTGTGGCTTACTTTCTTGTGGTGTTACTTTCAGGAACTGTAATAAATAATTAATTTTACATTGACTTTTTTTTACATTGAATATTTGGTTTGGATAAGTGAGCCTGTTCTTGAGTTATAAAATTACAACATAAAGTGGCATTAGGTGCTTTTATAATTTGCCGTTTCATGGCACGGCACGATATTACCGTGGACAAGATAGAAGTTTTGTGGCAGTGGACGGCATGCCGTGCCGTAGGGTGATTTTATAATTCGCCGTGAATATATTACCCTTTGCGCGTCTTCAAAGTGCAGACATGTTCTCGAAGAGACAGCGACTACTTATGCTCTATTTGTTATATTTAAGACGTAAAAAAAGACATATTACTAGAAAGTATTGGCAACATCCGCTTTTAAAAGTAAAATATTTAAAAGGATCATACTACACGCTATTTGATAAGCTCAAGGAAAACCTAAATAACTTTTTCAATTATTTTCGGATGTCAACAAAATCGTTTTATTACATACTTTCTCCCTTACATACTTTCGCCCTGCCACCCGCGCTTCTTGGCTACGCATGCACATGTACAAATTTCTTGTACGCACACACTACACTCTCAACGAGCTACGGCAACGGCAAGATAGATCGTTGCTGTTCACGGCGTCCCGTTGCCGTGGACGGTAAATTAAAAGTGTTTGCATACAAATGCATCATTTTGCTTTCCTACTTTACCGTGACGATAAAAACGTGCCGTACCGTGCCGTGTCACGGTAAATTATAAAAGCACCCATTGATTTTATGTATATTGATTCTATGAAATACTTACTTTACTCATCTTGGGTTAGCTGTAAATCAGCCGAGGGAGAGGGCGTTCTTAGGGACTCACTATCGAGTCATTCTTCCTGCATAGGTTCTAGGGCAGACTCGTCTGGTACTTGTAAAACAGGGCAGGAGGATACTAGGTCTGCAGCCACATGCTCATAAGTTTCCTCATCAACAGTTGGTATCTGTAAAATATTTAATTTACTTGCAATCACACAATATCCCACTTAATGATGAATGAGAAAAGAAAAAGAATTAAGATATAAATAGGTGCCTCATTCTATAGACAATCTTGACCTTCAATCAGGTCTTAACAGCGAACCAAAGTTTTGAAGTTGTCCTGCTGAAGTTGACCTTACAGTAAGCAATGTCTTGCTGTAAGTTAACTAAATAGATAAGTTGATTAGCTAAATATAATATGTGAAAAGTAGCTGCACTTGGTTCATGTAATATGCACACGGCTGCTGCAATAACAGTTCCCCTTGCTACACTTGCAACACATGACACATTACTAAATGTCTAGATGTTACAAATTAAATACCCATGGAATAAAGACTAAAATTGTTAATTTATTAATTAACAACACAAACCGGGAAATCCATCCACTGCCACTCGACCAATGATGGCTAGTAGACACTGCTCATGCTCATTTAACGGAATGATTTTGTTTGGGCCTCCACCAATAGCCGCTGCAGACCTCCTGGAATCTGCAGCTTTGCATTTGGTTTTGGCCTTAAGCTCGAACCAATACTTGATAGAATAAAAAAATAGTGTGCGTGGTAGGTACTTCGCAACACAATTCATCAAGCAAAACTAAAAAGACGTAAACATGCTATTGTTATGGTGCATTAGTGGTAAGGAAGCTACGTAAGTGATATTTTTTAAAGAATTGGTGGTGTTTCTGTTGTATTGTTTACTTACCCTTCGCCACTGATTTAGTGGCCTTTTCCTCAACGAAGTTAAGCCGCATTGCGACGGATTTCCACGCAGCCTATTAGCCAGTGCAGCCTGCGGGCCTCCAGAGTAGCGACCCAAGGCTATATCGCGGTGGGTCTCAGCAAAGTCCAGCGGTATATCTAACTGCCGGGCCGCGACCTTCTACGTGTAGTCGTCCTAAAAATATATATTTACAACATCATTAGCTTCTTATTGATGGTAATAAAGAAAGGTTAGCATAATTAAATAAATAAAAAACACTTTAGTACCTTTTATAATGAATTATTATCCAGTTCCAAACTTTTAGTTTGTTTTTCTTTAACATAGGTTATGTTTTTAACAATAAACCTGCGAGGGTCAGTGGGTCGTCCTAGGGGAGTCTATTTTTATTTAGATGATTTGTGAACTTACCTTTAATTATAAATTCTTTTATAAACTTGAGCAAGGACTTGATTCAATTCAATGGGCAGATTGTAGATGATTCACAGATCATAAATAATCTAGGTGATGACAGTTAGCGCGAATTTACACCTGTCAGATGTGCTGTCAGTTGCATAAAAACCACAAAAATATAAAATGCTCCTTAAAATCAACTATTCTAATGCTCTTGAGGTACTTCTCAACTTAGCCGCGTAACAGTCGATAACTCGGGCTACACACATCGATAAAATTAGAGGTGTCAAGTTTAAGCAACCCATCGCACAGTGTCGCTCGATGATAGTGAATAGGCCCGCTGGGCACCGTTCCCGTTGACAGCGATGTGGACGTATTCTTTGACGCCCTTTGAATGCTTTTTTTTTTTTCTTTTATCTAGTTTTTTTTTGTACATATTACTAGTAAGTTTTTATTTATAGTTTGTACATAATTTTAGTTTTTAAACAAAATGTATCGGAGAAACAATAATCTAAAATAGAGTAAATAATTTATTTGTGGATTTGATTATTTTTTCAATAAACTGAGCTGTCAATTGAATTTGACAACTAACATTGACAGAAACTTATGACTCCGTTCAGCGAACTATCGCTAGTTTAATTTTTTTCCGGCGAAATACCGTCGAAGGATTTAAACGCACCCCTAAGACAGCGCTTCTGCAAAAAAGTGTTGTCGGGGCTGCGTTTAAATCCTTTATCCAGTTTAATTTTATACTGACTAAATGTCAAACAGCCCGTTTAAGTACACCGAGAGGTGAAAAATTATACCAATTAAAATTTAATCTGCCCCGTTTACGGTCGTCCGCTGGCATAAGTTTTTACTGAAAGGAATAAATATTTGCGACCTTTTTACCACGCAAAATTTTATCCTGCTGTCAGATTGACATTAAGTTTTGTTGTTTTGCTGCATTCGCGCCGTAAAACGAATATTTTTATTTTAGAGAGTGAATATTATTTGTGGATTATGGATTTAATTAATATTACACCGGCAAATTGATTATTTGTTTCAAAAACTGAGCTGTCAATTGAATTTGACAGCTAACATTGACAGAAACTTATGACTCCGTTCAGCGAACCCTCGCTAGTTAATTTTTTTTCCGGCGAAATACCGCCGAAGGATTTAAACGCACCCCTGCATGGCACCGACAATGGGGAAGGCAAGTGTCAGTGACAATTGACAGTTTGGTCCCAAAAGAACTGTCAAATCAAAGAAATTTTCTGAAAAAAACGATATATTGATGTAAAAAAATGACTAGATGTTGTGTAAAAAGCTGTAAAAATTATGAAACATACAAATTTCCGACAATTCACACTATCAAGAAATAATGGGTAGCTGCTGTGACTGCCTTGAGAACAAGAAACATTGTATTATAACTAAGGAAAAGCTATAAAATAAACAAATATCCACCCTTGCGAAGCCGAGACAGGCCGTTAGTTGAGTTTATTAATGCGATTCTATGAATATACTATAGTTAAACAATCGAATACACTTTTTAAAATAACATCTACTTTTCTATTGGAGGTTAAGTACCTACCAGTATTGCATCGCTCTATAAATCATGAAATGGTTCGTCTGGCGGAAGAATTATCACCTGGAACGAGTTTTGTGATAGTTGTGGTGTTAAGAAATTAAATATATTGTGATATTTCTCGAATCTAAATAGAAAAAAAGGTTAAAATTACTGACTTAAAACATTATGATATTTTATCAAAATAGAAAGTCAGAAGCAGCATTATATTCTTGTTATAGGAAAGGACAGGTAAAACATGCCTAAACTCAAAAATTGAAACCTCAACTACAAGTAATTGTGGATCTATTATGGTAAAATCAAATGTATTACCACTCAATTAAATCACTTTTTTTCCTCTTGTAGATACACCGCGGCGTCTTAATTCTTCTTTTAGTATATTTATGTACTTGCATTGACTAATAATTTTCCATATTTGTTTTGTATTTATACTCAATTTTTATAACAATAATGGTGAACGCACATTTAGCCGCACCGCAGTCTCCGCAGTCTGTTCTCTTACCCAATTCTTTGTATGAAGTCCTATGATCCCTCGCACACCGCATCGCAAATTCAAAGAATTCGGTAAGAGAACAGACTGCGGAGACTGCGGTGCGGCTAAATGTGCGTTCACCATAAATCTTGTTTGTTTTTTGTACAAGGTATGACAGCAATCTGACATGGGGACCAACTATCGCAGCGCTATCTACGAGTAGCTTTGAGTTGCTATCCCCATTAGATCATTACTAGAACTTCCGTCACACTTTATGGTGAACGCACATTTAGCCGCACCGCAGTCTCCGCAGTCTGTTCTCTTACCCAATTCTTTGTATGAAGTTCTATGATCCCTCGCACACCGCATCGCAAATTCAAAGAATTGGGTAAGAGAACAGACTGCGGAGACTGCGGTGCGGCTAAATGTGCGTTCACCATTATTGTTCGTTTATGGTGAACGCACATTTAGCCGCACCGCAGTCTCCGCAGTCTGTTCTCTTACCCAATGGGGAAGGCAAGTGTCAAAGTGAAAATGACAGTTTGGTCCCCAAAGAACTGTAAAATCAAAGGAATTTTCAGAAAAAAAAACCATTTATTGATGTAAAATGACTAGATGTTGTGTAATAAGCTGTAAAAATGATGGAATACACTTTTCAAAATAATATCTACTTTTCTTTTGGAGGTTAAGTACCAGTATTGCATCGCTCGAAAATCGAAGAATTATCACCTGGAACGAGTTTTGTAATAGTTGTGGTGTTAAGAAATTAAATATATTGTGATATTTCTCGAATCTAAATAGAAAAAAAGGTTAAAATTACTGACTTAAAACATTATGATATTTTATCAAAATAGAAAGTCAAAACCAGCATTATATTCTTGATAAAGGAGAGGACAGGTAAAACATACCTAAACTCAAAAATTGAAACCTCAACTACAAGTAATTGTGGATTTATTACGGTAAAATCAAATGTATAACCACTCAATTAAATCACTTTTTTCCTCTTGTAGATGCGCCGCGGCGTCTTAATTCTTCTTTTAGTATATATTACTTGCATGGACGAATAATTTTCCATATTTGTTTTGTATTTATACTCAATTTTTATAACAAATAATCTTGTTTGTTTTTTTGTACAAGGTAGACGTGGGGACCAACTATCGCAGCGCCATCTACGATTAGCTTTGAGTTGCCATCCCCATTCTTTGTATGAAGTTCTATGATCCCTCGCACACCGCATCGCAAAGAATTGGGTAAGAGAACAGACTGCGGAGACTGCGGTGCGGCTAAATGTGCGTTCACCTTTATTGTAAATTTGTTATTATCTGGAATATTTTAAGCTCTTTAAAAAATAAAAGGAGTTTTTCTTTTATAAAAAAACGATTGCAGATTGCAAATAGAGTCTAAAAAATTCTACAAATCCCAAATCCAAACATACAAAATCTGCATCAGTCTATAGTCTATGCGTAGTATCTCTATGTAGTCTGTGGTCTATGCCCATCTCTTGTCAACAGCTGCTGTTGCCAGCTGATTTCACTCTACTTCGCCCAGTTTTTGTCTCTTTCCTGCGTAAGCCAACGTAATGTTTGAATTTATTCGATTTAAATCGTGCTTTGTCTCTTTTACTAGTGTTCAAAACGATAGAGGTAAAAAATATTTCAGGCTCAAACTGTATCCTTCTTCATAGTGATATGTCAATATGTCTGTCCTTGTTTCACGTTTCTTTCTTGGTCGTTCGGTATGTTTTCGCATGTTGTTCCGTCCCGATGGTCTTGCATTTTTCAGTGTTTTGTAGGATATCCTTATCAGTAGATATATCGCGTGATTAGTTTACGTGGACTGTATTTACAAAGCTTGGATTTCGGTGTTTACTTCCGAGATTCAAGATTTCCTGACCAGGTAAGTTAACTACGCACAATTTTTCTTGATATGTGACAATCGTGTTTTGTACTGTTGGTACTTTAATATCTTTTTGACAACCTTGAAGCAGTAAAATACCAGTTTGTTGCTATTTTCTTTGTTCAAGTAGTGTGTGAAATCAATTGATTTCATAATGGAATGATCCTTGGTAGCCTCTTGCCCCAGATACCTTATAAACTGATGTCTAATTAGACTTTCACTACTAATTACCACAATGTTTTCATGATCTTTATTACAAATTATTATTTTGTTCAATTTAGCACCAAAAAGGCTACAAAATTCAACTAAAACATTGTATTACCTTGCAATAAATCATGGAAATTCATCAAAAAAGATGAAGTACCTATAGAATCATAGAGTGTTCAAGGATAGGTGTCTTAAAGTGTATCTGCGGAACATATTTTGGATTTTTTATTTCAACACAGGTCATAGTAACAAGGTTATTGATGTGCAATACCAGCGATATCATATCAATAACATAAATAATAAAACAGCAAACATTTTGGAACTCAAATATGTTAACATCTTTTAAATACCATAAATAATCACTCTGTTTTCTATCTTTGAACACCAAACTAATTGGTGTAGGTACTAGGAGAACAATCAATCGAAGATTATGTAACAGGATACAATAAGCTGTCAAACTGTCTTCCTACCCACAAATTGTAAATACTTCTGGTTGATCTCTCATTGTTATAGATTCCAATAGTAAAAAAACACAAAAATGAATTGTAGTCCTAGATTTAATAAATTAATTGATAACTAATCTAAATCATTGCATCATAAAGTCTATTTTAATTTTAATAAAACCTAGCACCAAGTGAAACAACATTACTTTAAAAACAAAACCCTCAAATCTGCTGTGTCCTGTCTTGGCTGTGCGCTTTACTTTATTCTGAAATTTTAAAAACATAGGAAACTATGTAGTGTTTCTGTATGAAGACAAAAATAGTGTAAATCATCTTAGATATGTTGACTATGGCATTGGAGTTCCTTGTAAAGGTATGTAGGCCTCCTTTACTTCTCTATGGTTCAACAAGCAAGAAGTCTTCCATGTCCAGTCTACGGCATTTACAGGCCTCTCTGTATAATCCAGTATGTGCCCACACTCCTACTAGGGACTCACATGGTGGACTTCCGAGTAACTCACAAATTAAAAAAAAAATTGGTGCAAATAATTATTTCCTTTTAAATTGATATGCCAGACAGGCCTCAAATGTTTAATATCTCCACCTGTAGTGATAAAGAAAAAAAAAGCAAGGAGAAAGTGCTTGATTTCCACAACCATGCATACCAACACTGACTACTTAGCCCGCACAAAGTTGAACCAACCATTTGGGGGTTTATAACCGGTTTTTTGAACCAATTCCAAACGGTCAACATTACATGATTTATATACACATTAAAACTCAAAACTTTATTCATTCTCAATTCTTTATTCTTTCAAAGGATTTCTCGAGCAATTTATAAATTTTTGGCTTCTACCCACATTCATTCCAGAAGCACTTTTGCCTGTGCTGCCATAAACAGCTTTTTCCAATTCACAGAAATTGGGAAAGTGTCTAGAATCAACCTTTACTGTATCAGACACTATCGGTTATGTGAAAAAAAAAAAACAAAAAGTTTTTAAGTGGAGGTACACAACCTTCATTGATGTTCATAGTTCTCTAAGTCATATTCAATTTATAATTCATGTTTTTAAATTGTTAATATTTTATTCAAGTGCCTTGTGAGTTCTTGTACATTGCACCTGACAACCTGCCCATAATTGACCTTTTGTTGATAAAGCTGTTCAAATATCACAAGAAGTTAGTTCTCGAGTTTTTGCATAGATGGCGCTGCTTGTTCTTATCGTGGAGAAATGTAATTATTTAATAATTTAAAAATGTAATTGTTGGCACGGAATAGGCTAGTTGCCTAAAAAAATGTAATTAGTCCGTCTTTTAGATCATTCAAAAATAAGGGACACGTATTTTTTTATTTGTAAATTAGACCAAAAATGACAAAGATATAGCCTATTAAAGTTACGTGTGACGTCACGATGCGTAGCATTTTTCGCGCAGAGTGACGTCACAGGTAACTTAAATAGGCTATATCTTTGTTCTTTTTTGTTTAATCGAAAAAAGAAAAAATACGTGTCCAATATTTTTTTATAATCTAAAATACGGACTAAATAGAATGTAATTATTTTGACCCTGGAAACTACCCTATTATTAATATTAAACTATTAGTAGTTTTTTAGAGTAGTTTTTTTTTAACAGAATCTTCTCATAGGTTTTTTGTCTTTTTTTTGGGTCTTCTCAAGATAATCAACCATGCAGTTCTGTTTACATTTCCATGACTATGGTTTGATTGTGCTGTCTACATGCTCGCCTAGGTTAATTGAAACTCATCCTAAGTAGGAAGGTATATCAGCATAAAATTGGCCGTATAGTCGAGGTGGCGTTGCCAGTTCAACTCGTCTTCTCCTCATTGGTCTTTGGTCGCAAGCGCTACCACTGAGTGTCTTAAGTTAGATTTCCGGATCGAGCAAAAAGTACTATAGGATTTTTCAAAAATAATTTCTCTGTAGCTACCGGGATCCTGGAAGTTGGCGGCATAATACTTCCGTGTCTCGGAAAGCAAGTTAATTCATTGGTCCTGCGCTTGGTCTCTCTCCGGTCGTGTCGCTTTGCCGTCCCATCGGAACTATGAGAGTAAAGGAACAAAGAGTGCACCTGTTTATTTTTGTGTTTTAAAAAATATTGCCCCACACTAGGAATTTCTCATGTGTCATGGGTGCGTTTACAAACATAGAACTCACATACACAAACGCCCAGACCTGAAACAACTACTTGTAGATCATACAAATAATTGCTCCGTGCGAGAATCGAACCCGCGACACGCAGCGAAGCAGTCGAATCGCTCAGCCACTGCACGTGCCTGCACACACACACTTGTGCTCTATTATGTGTCCCGCTTAGAAGGCCTATCTCCGTCGAGAGTGGCCGCCGTGGCTAAAATCGGTCAGGAGTACAACTCTATCCCAGAATGGCCCATTGGGTTGGGCAGTGGCGTGACATAGCAAGACCGAATCTAGGCAAGACGCATCACCGACGAGGCCCTTTTCTAAAAATATGACTTGCGTCGGCTGCTCGCGCGAGGCCCCCTTGTTGTGAGATGACTTGGTTCTCCCACGTACGTCTTCTATATCAAAAATGTGACTGTCAGCGACGCCAGCCTTTTTGACTCTTTTAATTCCCAGTTACAAATAAAACGGACCCAATAGTTAGGTATCTTACAACATAGAGCTTCGTAGGAGCAGTGGAGGTCGCCGTTGTCAAGGTTTTTTTTCTCTGAGCGCGAGGCCCCTTTAGGTGCACGATCGGGGGCTAGGGTCCAGTTCGCCCCCTCCCAGCTACGCCACTGGAGTTGGTAGTCCTAATTATGTCTATATAGTAATCACTGACTTAATGTTTATGAGCAAGAGTGAGTTCACAAACACATATTCAACATTAAAACCTGAATAATATCACAAGATGACACAAGAAATTACATTTGTCTATGATCTCAAAGGGGCCATCCCAAACCTACGCTTAATAAACCCGCAGCAATCTGCGTTGGCGCTACGTAGACGGGGACAAGGGCGCAAATTAAGGACGTCTAGTTCCCCCCTTCTATCTCCCCCTTATTTCCCCACGCCCTCCCATCCTCCACTGACTACTAACCTCCCCCTTTCGCGTACAGTTCTGGGAAAACAGTGAATGTTATTTAAGCAAATTGTATGAATTTCCACTACGCTTTCCCTGAAAACGAAACGAGAGTAAAACTCACCTGTTTGTGAACTGGATGAATTGCCTTTTGTTTTCTGAAATGGTAATTTTTTATAAGCTTTACAATGCGCGTGGTGAGCAGAAAGAGACGGAGATTGCGTTCTGCGTATTCAACCGAGATTTCAGTGATGTGGAAGGCTGAATTTAAAACTGTTTCTACTATGTAATTTTTCGGGAATAAATATTTTATGATACCGTACAGCAATATTGGAGAATTGGTGCTAAAAATGCTCGCCACCATTTTGTATTTTAATGACTACTATTATCATTAGTAACACTCACTGGATTAACAGAAACTGATTGACGTAAGAATCATCTAAATCGGCCGAGGCATTTGATTTCTAAGCTGCCACAGGAAATACATACCTAGACTGTGAAACACATTACTCTCCGCCGTCGGGAAACAGAAGAACAATGAAACATACATCATACATACAATAGCCTGCAAAACACATTACCCTCCTGAGATCGGCAAATAAAAAATGGTGATCCTATATGTGACGAGGAAGGGAGGAATATGATGAGTAAACAATCAGGATGATCTCAAAAGCCCTCATAGCACTCTAGGGTATTACAACGTCTTAAAACCAGGCTTGTTCCGGCGAGTGAAAGTGACAGAGCTATACAAGTCTTCTAGCGCCATCTTCTTTACTTACTGGAAAAAGCCTGGTTTTAAGACGTTGTAATACCCCCCCAGACTAAATTCATTAATTAAATACCAGAAAAGCCTAGTAAACTAGTTCTTTGAACAAATTCTTAGTTTTCTTGCAAAAGGGAGAAATTTTTCCTGTTTAGATCTTTATCTTGTTAACTTATTCGTTAAAGCACTTACGTCGAGTCCTGACTATCGTAAATGCAATAATTAAAAGTAACACTTAGTTCGAGTGTCCTAATGTCGATAACGCGGTATCAGTGAAACAGATATTGCCACGATAACAGTACACGGAAGTTTATTATAGGATAACACTGGACTTGTATAGGAAAATCAGATTTCCCATGCAGGTAGGCAGAAAAAACAGACCACCTCATAAGATATTACATAGTACTTTCGCCAATCTCTTTCATACCTTTTTATTCCTATTGTCTCAAAGACTCAGCGCCAGGGCAGCGCTGGATCTTAGAATGTCTATTGAACACAAATCACAAATTCAGCGCTGCCGAGGCCGCGTGGTACTGAGTCTTATTTGACTATAAAATAGAGCATAGTATAGCACCTGCTGATAAACCCAAGCCTGTTGCTAGTACTATGCACTTGACCTTACTGAAGAATCCCAACAATAAGGACTTAATTATTGTTTACGTTTTTTTAGGAATTATCAGAGGGCCAAAGCCTGCCGGGGTCGCGGGTCTTATTCCATCACCGTGACCCCAGAACATAAAGGGCTATTGAAGGACACCGTGGATTTTAGTCAGTACGAGTCTGACAGTCCCTCCCGCCCTGATCGGGGTTGGAGGACTCATTTGGGTATATCAACACGTTAAAAAAAAAAGGGCCCAATGAAGATATGAACAATGAATATTTTCCAACAGAGACGTAAGTAGATGAGTCTTAAAATTTGTAAAAACTCAACAAATATATTATCCACATTGAGATAATCAAATCTTTAGTGCACTAGGCAACAGCCAATGGCACACTCACACTCTGAGCAGAAGGATAAATTGACCACCTCTAGCAGAAACAAAATGGCTACCTACTCGAAAATAAAACATGCAGTTTCTACAAACTATTTTCATTAAGGTCGTATGAAACTGATACTAATTGTGCTTGTCTTATAAAGTAGATGCGTTTTTAGATAAAGCTGATTCGATTTGACGTTCTGTTTATAACATTACAGACTGGGTGGTATGGTATCGTAAAATAGTAAAGCCACAGTGTAATACTCGTTCTCATTAGCTGCGATCAATCTTAAACCTACATCCATACGAAATACAATTTCTTTTTATAATTATTATGTTCCTAACATTAGAACATGCAGCACTAGGCTTTCGTGTGTCCTATTTAAGTAGTTCATCGCGTACTAATTTATGACCCCCTTCTCTTTTATTATTACCCTCGTACTTACGGAAAGATCTATTCTTCGTCCCACCATTTTTCGCAGCAACAGCATTGAACAGCAAATAAGTGACATACAAATTTGTACTTTCTTGTGCTATGATAAGCTTTCTTACTACATTACTTTGCCAGAAACGAGCCCCGGCTCAAGTCTTGGTCATTTTCAATAAAGGAGCTCCGGTTTCCTGTCCCTAAAATTATTGAAGCAAAATTTTCTCTCAATTTATCAAGAATCCATCTTATCCGCGATCTGGTTTTCGCTGAGACCTGCAATAATAATGATGAGCATGTTCTTTCTACTCGCTCCGTAATTCCACGGCTTGCATTACCTAATTAGTGTGCTCACACGGTGTAAAGATAGATCACGTTACTATCAAATTATTTTCTGCAGCTACAACTTATCTTATGGAGTGTTTTCTTGATCCTCTGCAGTGCAATTAGCTGTAGCAAGATATTCCTGTTGTTAGTTTTAATTTTGTAGATCAAAGAAAGACATGTGTAGGTTTTAATTACTCACGATTTCTTTTGATCATTTCTAAGGATCTTCGTCACTGTAGAGGGGAAAAATGAACTAATTTAGTTGTACGACAGCTAATTTAACTTGATATGTACCAGGGCGTTATAAAATGCAAGAAGAACCTTGCAGTTTATGGTTCGCTTGAAGTTTTATACACTGTAATACATTATACTACACACTAGAGATATGAAAGCAGCGTTCAAGTTAAAAATAAAACCAAGGTTGACAGGGTGGCACAGACTAAGTGAAGCCCGAGGGCAAGATTAAAGGGCGTTAAAATTGGGCACCCGCGTTTGTTCGGAATCTGATAATGTTGATCCCATAAGATTGTTAGGAAGGAGAAAAGTTACCAAAACAAGTAACAAAAGGGCTTTATAGACCTCGAGGTACATTTAAGCCAACTTATGAAATAGGCTTTCTAGCGACTTTTTAACGATTCCTGCAAAGTCTTTCTTAGCAATAAATTATACTTTTAGTCGCACTACTACTTACAGTTGCTATTCAATCTTGATAGGCGTTCATATACGTAGTTAAATAACATCCAATGGAATGGCTCACTCATAACATAAAACAGTATCTCTTGTTGACTTTATATTACGGCTGCTTTCGCGAACAGTATTGAGAGATTATCAGTAAATAGCAATCTGATATAAATACGGACGTCCATAAACCGACTAGATTTATTGTCTTCACCGCCATTCTTTGTAGTCTGCAAGATATCTAAGCCTGCAGCTATTATGGGTTATGATTATGGTCCATCTAGAACAGGCTGTACACCGGAGTCAGAGCCGTGAAATGATCTAGTAATAAATTCCATCGTTATCGATAACTGTGTAGCGTAAAATGAAGCACCCACATTTACGATATTTATGTCTGTAAACGCATCAATTTGTACAATCAGTGAACAATTTACTCGTAGTCCGTTTTTTAAACGCTCGAAGTATTTATGTAAATGTTTACAGTTTGGCGCTACATCAATTTTTTCAGAGTTTACAATAATGTGGCATTATTCGGGAATTAACAGAGCTCTGGAAAAATGGAGAAACAAACGTGAATTGTTCTTTCAGAAGGACAGATAAACTTTTATTCGTAGATCTACGTAAAAAGTAGTCATGTACCTGGTGGAACATAAATTAATACGGTTATTCACCCTGTAATTAAATTTTACATACATGACGTACAAAGCCGTAATGGCTCACAAGATAAAGCAGTAATTTGAATGCGAAATTATCATTGAAACTGCAGGACGTTGAGAATACTCAGTTATTTGCAACTGTTGAACAAAAGTTTACATTTTCAATTATAATAATCATAATGCAAAAATGCTTCGACTATTCTCGTCGGATTCTTTATTCGTATATCATTGTTGGTTATTGCTTTAGGACTGAAACAAGCAAGAATACTCAATGAGACGATCTTATCGGACCATAATAGTAGTATGGGAGTAATGCAATCATCGTTTCGTTTAAGAATAAAATTGTTTCGTTCACATTGAGGTATTTGAGAACTTGCATTTTAATTTCTGTTCAATAATTAGCTGGTTTTGGGGCAGTAGTTTTTATTAACGGATAAACTGTATCAACAATTTCAACGTGCAACAACATGCTTGTTGAAATTGAAAGCTAATAAAATCTTTCTCATTTTGTGCTGGGAACTGGCAACTATTAAGTGTTTGGAAACCATGTTTAATTAATACTAGTATCTATTGTAAATTATTAGCAATTTCAGCCTGGAATTATTTGTAGAGTTGCCTTAGTTAATTGCGAAATATTATTCCAGCAACGTTTGGGTGATCCAAGGCTTTCTTTAAGGATTTACGATTTCAGGTTTAATTTTCCTTGAGTTTAAATAATGGCTTGTTAATCTACCCACAGTATCTTACCATTCCTTCCAATCTGGAATTTACTTAAAAGCATTCCACTTTAAAAAACTATTACAAAAGTGAAACAGCTAGACCTAATTGGTCGTAGAATTCCCCGCAACTGCGTCCATCTACTGCACATAACTTAAACGTAATTAGCATGAAAGTTGCATTGTTTTATCTTTTCCGTAAATCTTTATAGAGAATGAAGCAATCAGCTAACAACACAACGTTTATAAACACAGTGTTGCTGTGGTTACTATTTAAAATATTGTTACCGCAGTTCCTGAGAGAGCATTGAACCGCCCCCACCCTCTGGTCTATTTTCTAACTGAACGAACGAGTTCTTACGAGGACATGACACCGTCAATTGCGTTTGTCAATGTTATGAATTTGTCATAATTATGAGTCCGGTAGCCACAGTTATGCAGATTAAAGTCCCAACGACTGACTCAGTTTTGCACTTTCGTCGTCTGCGTCCATTGCTTACAAAGGAACTTTATCCCCCACTTCATTTATTGTATCTATTTTAAACTTGAGCTTACAAAGATTGCATGATTCAACTAAACGCATGTTACTTACTCTAAAAGCTCAATAAAGTTTAACCGTGATAGTGTTTTAATTTATATTTAGTTTCAAAAAGCTACAACCAGATAAAACGTCCAAGTGTAATCGACTGCTTAATTGTATGCATGCATTAACTACGCAAGACAATTAATTTAATGGCAGATAAAAGCATCAAGGACGCAAATAAACTTTATACCTTCGAAGCAGGTTTTTTAATTGCGACTTTACTCCTACAATTTTGGAATCCCTGTTGACTTTGAAAAGTAGCTGGTGTGGATTTCAATGTGGTATTTAAATAGAGTTGCATTCTTTTGTCTAAAAAAAAACATGCATTGACAGACATCGTTTTGAACAAAAATAAAAGCTGTGAACCCTCTGCTCAAAGTTGAATATCAAATTCAGTGCCCCACATTGTCTAAAATCAGGAGGTGTTTGGTTACACCAAAATTTACGTTGAATAAACTTAGTTTCGACTTTCGACGTGCTTTCTGCTTTCACAATTTTGGTTTAAAATTAAGGCAAACAAAACAAATCCTACCTTTTGAGGTAACACCTATTGATGAAATGAATGAAGCATCAGTAGGTGGTAATTTACGAAATAATACAGAGGAAGGATAATGTTTACGAAAAACAACACCTGTATTTTTTGTAGGGCTAATTTACTGTCTGTATTGAGGTATTATTTTTCCCTGAGCGGCGCCAAGTCAAAGTCCACTGCACGCCTGATCGCGCCGTTTGATTGAGCGTAATGTCCATAGACTTCCATCGGATCGCTTACAGAATTGCCTATTTCATGCTTCAATTGTAATTTCATATTTTATTAAGATGAATGGTAAAACGTTTTCTGCGTCTAAATCTAAATTATAGTTATCGAACTTTCGGGATGTCAGTTCTTATTTATCAAACCTAGAAAGCATTTTGAAAAAATCCGCGCTTTCAAATTAGAGATCCATCACTAGAAAGTATCCTTGGCCTGATTGAGATTTTTTTATTTTTGCCAGCCTAATAATATCAGAATGTCGTCAAAGTATAAACTCAGATCAGTTTTTATGACCATTAGATTAATATCTGGCATAGCATCTTCATCATCATCTATTGGCATCTGAGGAGCTCGTGGCTAAATAATTACAGCCGCATAGGCCGATCTTCTGGGTTAAGCTGCGCTTGCCGAGGTTGGTCTGTGGATGGATGACCATCTGTCATAGCGAGTTCCCTCCGTGCCTTTGAAAGCACGTAAAGCCGTTGGTCCCGGCTGTCATTTGTAGATCTTTGACAGTTGTTACTTTAGTCAGAAGCTCTAAAATCTGACAACCAGTCTTACCATGGAGTATCGTATTACCCAGTTACTGGGTTGTGGAGGTCCGATAGGCAGTCGCTCCACGTAAAATACTGATATTCAGCTGCATCTGGTTCGACTGGAAGCCGACCCCAATATACAACATGTGACTGTTCATAAAATACCCTAGGCTGATAAAATTTTCGTTTTCTCCTAAATAACATTAATATAGTGGAAAATATGAAAGATGCCCCCCCCCCCCCTTAGTTGGGAAAAGGCTAGGCAGATGATGATGAGATTAATATCTGGCATAAAGTAATGATAA
This sequence comes from Agrotis segetum, assembly GCA_036375495.1. Lineage (NCBI taxonomy): Eukaryota > Metazoa > Arthropoda > Insecta > Lepidoptera > Noctuidae > Agrotis > Agrotis segetum. The sequence continues at coordinate 2,351,481 of JAQSVV010000087.1, forward strand.
AACGTGATAGTGAATAGTGTATTTATAAACATGGGTTATAATTCCGGGTTCGTGTACAAAGCATGGCATGAGGTTGACCTCTCTACATGTAATTTCAAGCTGATCTAACCCACGTAATGTGTGTATCCACCTCTAGCCCTAGATCGGGGATAACAGCATTTGCATAGCAACTATCTTGTTTACGTTTTAACCAACGCCTTATTACAATTAAACTTTAACAAGTTAGTTGTCTTGTCCGTATGTTTATCTCGTCTTCGCCTCATAGTCACGATTGCTATTTGTGAGTATTTACACGCAGTATGCAAATACCTCACGTGCATTGTGCATCAACAAGAATATCGTATCCGTTGTAAAGAGAATCCTTAGCACATCGTGCATCATGAAAAAAAGACCATTGTGTTCAGCCACGTCATTAATATAGAGAGTTCTGTGCGAGTTACCGCTCTGTTACTAACTTTGTATCAGTATTGTTCAGGATTGTGTAGTTTATTTGTAGCGTAACAGTGCTATCATATCAAGGTTCAACAACAACTCTCCATTCAGTTCAGATAAAAGATACTACAGCATATTTACAAAAACATGCAAAGAGGATCATTACAGGAAACTGGTGTCCATAAATTGATGTTGTCTGCATCATAACAATCATAATATAAGTTGAGGTAAATTCTTGGGTTTTAAAACGAGCTTTGCCTCGTCTCCCGGAGTGTAATAAAACTTTTTTGTACACAAATAATATATTGGGATGGCCTCGGTGCGTGCACGCAGGCCCGCAGATGCACGGCTGGCCTTGACTCAGCGTGCATGCGCGTGAGTCGAGGTGTAAGGGACTGGCGGGTAGCGGTCTGTGATCGATTGCGTAAATGATTACCAATAAGGTCATCATCGTGTTGTAAATCTAATATTAATTAGAATGGTCACGTTTTAGAGTCTCGTCTCATTCTTTTGATGAAGAGTCTTCTTCGTCCAAATTCTCCAATTTGATTGAGTGGGTGAAGAAGTAGTCAACTCTATTTATTCAATGAATTTAATGGTTTTCTGAAATCTTAAACATGATTTTGTCTTCACTGTTAGCGTAAGAATCATGTCAAACATTTTCCTCTAATATGATAAATGATTTTGGATTGCTTTCAATAAATCTCCTGTACTTGCACCCTGCCCAGACGCATGCGCCGCGCGGCCATATCAAAATGCCGTATCGTACTGATGCAAGCTATTTTTGTCGAGACTCGTCGCGTCGCCAATCGTGTTTTTCCATGCACCAACACCAAGCATTTTTAAAAAATATTTCAACGCCTTCTTACCGAACCTTTACATTTTTGAACATTTTATTGGCAATTACTTACAAAAACAGGTAAAGTAATTCTTCTGTTGAAGTATTTGGTCATGCGCCAACTTCTCTGGCAATTGAAGCTATGGCCAGATTTGTCGACTTGTGTTCAGATATGGCCCTCTCATTTTATTTTACGTTTGACCCAGTTGTGTACGAAAACGATCTTGCTTTTGTAATGCTTACATCATTGGCGTCAAACTACTTGCTTATGATTCATCTCTCTCTATCATCGAACGCATTCCAATGAACTATTGCAATCGTTCATCGCATATCGGATACTTGAGTTGCGTCTCAATGTGCGCTGATGATTTCTTTCCAATCATCATTTTTAAAACATAACTGTTATTGTTTTCATTCTTGTGAGCAAAATTGTTTTGAAACAACACACAGTAAGTAATGCATCTGTCAAACAACGAGAACTCTTACTTTGAACCGTCAGATCTATCCATCTTTCTTTCACAACCTGGGATTGCATGAATATCATCTATAACTTTATTCATTGCATTAATCATTGCTTTGCCGTTGTTAACATTTAGATCAAAACTGTGTGCGTACGCGCAGAGATCGTAGCGATTTAAGTCCGAAGTTATTTTTAGTTGAACCGGTCTGTTACCGTAACTGCACTTTAAACAAGTTATAAAAGTTTCTGATAGAGCTCTACTGTCGCTCGCCACGGTTCGGATACTGGTTAACTCTTCGATTTTGCGACGATAGCAAGTACATATTTACTCGAATATCTTGTTCAAGTGTATGAATATTTTTCAAAACAACATTTGCATGCCATATCGCGAACTTCACAGCGAAATTATTCTGTAAATTAGTAGATAAGGCATATCAAACTTTATCAAGTGTTTATACAAACACTTATGACCTTCGCGCTTTGAAGGGCATTTGGTATATTGTTTTGCTAATTCTTACTTTGATTACATAACTATGGATATCTGAATGAGACTTGGGTTATTTTAATTGTAATGCGATAAGTAGAATTGGTTCATATCCAGTTGTCAAAGGTTCTGAGTGACGTATTTGTTTGATAGATAAGTCGTGTTTTGGTATATTTTATTGTGCGTCATTATGTTTAACGATTTCGATTGATTTGTTTCGGTCTTCAGTCTAGACTACTGATAGTCCTTCCGATAGAATGTTCTCAAGCTGCTTATCTCTGAAGCAATCACGTCTTGACTACGTTTTACCTCATTCATCAAATAAATACTTGCAACTAGTTCCTTACAATCTCAATGACGAGTCAATCGTAATATTGGCTAAGACTTCTTGCAATATGCTATTAAAAACATTCATTATTGAGCACGAACCTCCAGTTACGATTGATCTTTCATAACTGACACTTAACTCCTGAAGATTTGCATTTAATATGTTTTCAAAACAAATGGCGCAAGCATATACAGGCTTTGGTATCTCACTTTGGCGGATCGTACAATAAATAAAAAGTCGATTGACTTTTTACCATTTTTCTTCGAAGTCTCTCGTATACTCGGCAAATTTCCGGCAGCCGTTGAATAAGTGAAATTCAGAAATGAAATTCTCGAGTGAATTCCGTTCGTTAGTTTTTCAATCTGTTGCTTAAGAAATAAAATTTCTTATTTACTGTGCAGATTCCAGAGCAGGGAAGACCTGAAAAGGCAATTTCTGAGCTGATTGAATTTTGTACTGCTTTTCAAGCAATGATAACCTTGATTGGATTTGTTAAAAGAACCTATCTGGGAGTCTTTAGGAAGCTAAGCCATGGCGTAAAATTTTATTTGATGGACAGTTAAAATAGAAATGGTCATTTATTGTCGCTTGTCACCTAGTCACCGTTATCGATTATAGTGCGACTTCTAACACCGCTATATCCATCGGTTATGCGTGGGGTAGTATTGTCATGTCATCAAACAATGTCGTTGATAAAACAGTTTCTTTTATCGAATGACTTCCTTTTCTTCATCCTAACTTAATTCAAGGTCTCGATCTCCCCTTTAATACTCTTTTTGGACGTCCCAAACCTTCATCGCTCGAAAATGTCCCGTGTACGTGACCTACGCCACGGAATTTGTATTTTATGTTAAACAGCTGGTTTTAAATAATTCTCAGCTATTAAATACAAGTTCATTATGTCTTCGTCGAGTAAACAAGGGGCAAGGACAGTTAGTTATGTTTTTATATTATTTCCAGTACAGTAACGATGTACAGTGCAGCCTTGAATTTTAAATTCAGACTTGTTTATCGCTCGCAGAAAGTACGACGAACTGTTTGAATATATTTATTAACTTAAACGCCCACATGTTATAGGAGTTCTCTTTATACATATATGTATAATCAATTAACCCGTTTTTGGGAGTAAACAACTTGGTGAGTAAATTAGGCACTGTTCTTCTTTATCTTTGGCAATTGTTAATTTTACCAAGAACGTCGGATATTTTAAGATCATTCTCATGTTGTGTGGTTAACACTCCACCTTATACACAAGTTTACTTTGCATCACTTATTTCATCAATAAGTATTTCTTGTTCAACTCTAATTACAGATTAGTTATCAGCAACCTTATTTTTGAGGTGGTAATCATCAAATGAGTTAGGACTCATTTGATGGTTTCCTACAGCTAGGGTTGCCAGACGGTCGGGAATTGGCGGGATTCTCCCGACTTTTTGTATGTCCTCCCGACTCCCGACAAAGCAAATAATCTCCCGACAAACAACTTCCATAATTTTAGGTTCACATTTTCGTCAAACGAAACTTGCAAAACACTTGGACGCTTGGCGCAGAGCGAAAAAACATTGCAATGCACTCCGTCTGAGTCGAGTCGAGCCGGCCGGACCGCGCATCTTGGACTGCGTTCCAAACCGCGGCTAGATCTGTACAGTTCGGACTGAGGATCAAACTGTTGTGCTAAATACGATTAAAAATGCATCCACGGTTTGGACTGCGGACGAACCTTTCATATCTAGACAAACGTTCCGAACTGTGCGTGTAAATGTGATTTCAAGAATTTGGACTGCAATTTGGACTGGCGCGTGGAACGCTATAAATTACAAAGGTTTTCTACGCAGTAGTAAGAAAAAGTTGGTCATCGCGTTAGCTGGCTTTGTAGTTACTTTTAACTACTACTACTAACTTACCTCTTACTACTGTTAAAACCTGTATTTTTTTGGCGACAAAATCGCGATCAGCTGATACAAAACCTACTGACTTGCAAAAATCAACGATTATTTGATATTTTTTTTTATTTCTTCCGACCAAAGCCCTAAAATCCCGAAAAATCGGCTATTAATCCCGATAACAGGAAGAATCGATCTGGCAACCCTACCTACAGCCCAGGTAAGACCGGAAAGGACTGTCAGACTCTTACTGACTAAATCAACATTGTTCCTTCTGTTGCCTTTTGCAAATCAGGATGAAGTAGCCTTTCAAGACAGTCCTGTGAAAATTATAATAGCCCAAAAATGCCTACCATCCCAGATCCTTTTTTCTGACAAAGCGCAACGCATTGCGTTCTTAAAGACAAGTTTACTTTGCAGGACGTCTTTTATCACTTAAGTATTTCATGTTCAACTCTAATTGAGAACCAGTTATCAGGGACTCCTGGTGTGGTCCCATCTTGACTACAGATAGAACTACTTTATCACCTAGAGTAGTCGTCGGTACAGGTGATTATGAGGCTACTGCTATCCACCGGATAGCCAGCATTTATTCGCTAGTTAATCATGAGAAGCTACAATTAAAGGGATAAGCCGTTCTTAGTCTTCATCGTGATTAACGAAGTGCGTTTATTTGTACTTATAAAAATAAAAAGGCTTAGCGGATGCCTTTTTATTTAAGTTCATACAGTCCTTCCAAAGGTTGTCTGGACGAAATCGCTATTCGCTATTGGCGATAAGACCTTCATTATAACTATAGAATTAGCCATATTTATAAAACAGTCGTGTCACAATTTTGGTGTATTCTGTCAACTTATCTTGATTTTTAGGACCCAGATGTGCAGAATGTATCAAAAGATATTGCAAATTGGATCATTTCCATTAACCTACATTCAATTGTAACTACAATGTTACTTATTATTAGGAACTTATTTAAAAACATGAAATTAATGTGTCTAGATCAATTGCCAATTTATATTATTTGGCAGACGATGTATTCACTTGTGTCAATTTAATAATGATGTATCATTTTATACTGTTGTGTTTTAAGTATGAGAAAATATGAGACGTGTCAATACATAATATTTTGAAATACTCGTACATAATTCTTGATTCGTTATGTCAGATAACCGCAGTCTGACTTTCGTGGCGAATGTTTTTTACTAGTAAAGTTTCGAAATTGTACTGAGTATTAACAACAATTTCACACTTGCAGTAACTCCATTCTAAATCGTACCTTACTCAATAAAATCATGTTCGAAGACCAAAAACACCAACCGTTTCACAGTCAATACTGTGTCTAGCTAGAAACGGTAAAGCGAATGCAAATTCTATATTAATTAGATTCTAAACTTTGCTCTGCATCCACCGATCCACGAGAGCAAAATGTATGATTTTGTCCCCCTCCTGGACAAACTTCTCTTTGTCTAGCCTTCCACTATTGAACTTCAACCTAAGCAAAAAATAAACCATCATGCCTTTAAAATTGTGCGTAAATATGTACTCGTAACAAAAAATATACCCTTGTATCTTTCTGATCTACTACCACTGCTGCCACAGAAACTTACTACTCGATTTTCTGCAAAGTCTTGCAGTTCATGAATATAAATCTCGTACCTCATAGAGGAACAACCACAAAATCACTTACCTGCTACCGAAACGGTACGCCTTCCCCATAACACTGTTCCTGACATTCGATTACACCTGCTCCTAACTCAATGAAATCCACATTGAGTTGTAATATTATCCCAAGGTCTCCCTTATCGCATATTGTATCGTTGTTTTTTTTTTTCAGGTAAGCCCACGAATCCGGCACACTCGACGCCGTGAGTCATAGAAAAAAAGGTATCCCCTGTCCTTGTTCTGTTTTTTTTTTCAGCAGCCATTGGACTTTGCTCCCTTCTGTTCTCCGATTCTTAACATTTTTATGATGTGAAAATTTATTCCGACCTTGTTGTTTTGTTAGCACTTAATCTAATGAACGGAAGTATAAACATTTAAAATATTCATTTATACGTTATCTGTATTTATAACGTCTCTATTGACAATAACAACAACTTCAATGGTTGTAGCAAAAAATTCAATATTGTCAGTTCGGCAATTTTCTTATGAGAGAGCACTAAGATAGTTTGGGGCTTAAGTCCATTTTGCTAACCTTTTGCCTAAATGTGAGAGGATGTCTTCTTGTGTGTCCGCATGCGAGTCGAATGTCGGCGTTATCACCGGACTTGTAGTCAGTTATCTTTATTTTTCTCTATTATCTCTTCGCTACTTGTGAAGTTATGACCTTGTCAACTTCGTTGATGTTATTATGTTATTGTTATCTGTTTAATAACACAAGGGAACAGCATTTTTGTTGCATGAAATATTATGACTAATATTGTACTTTCTCGGGGTGCTGATTTCAGATCTAGAAGTCAGATTGTTTGTATCAGCTTTAGTTTTTGAGATATCATTAAAACGCGTTTTTAAGAAAAATCTATTTTTTACGAAGAAAACTCTTAGAAAATCAACCACAAATTATTAAAAAAAAATGTTTTAAAAGATTTTCTTGCTTGACTTGGTTCACGAGGCCTGTTTTTGAAGCTCCAGCTGTAATCCGCCATCTTGGAACATTCCAGTGACCCTGGTAACGTGCCTCCATAGTCCGAATGTCTTTGATGGAACCGTTCCTCTTGTTTTTCACTCAATTGACCATGATTTTCAAGGAAACGGTCTAAATGGCTTTGGAGGAAGTGTACCTTGATGCTCATATCACAAAAAAGCTGCTAGAAGTGTGACAACATCAGTTAATTATGCTCCACATAGCTTCAACTTATTTGTTTCCCAACAACTTTTTTGTTATTTTTTCCAAAGGCTCTTCGATGCTTTTATAGAAAGACTAAGGGTTCTGACTTATGCACTGGGGTCTTCCTGATCAAGGGGCTGGGGGTCAGCAGAAATATCTGGGTTAAAATCGTTGTACCACTATCATAACTTGATGAAGAGCTTTTTTTTTCTTCTAAAACGGGATTATTTTGTATAGATGAAGAAGCTTGGGAAACTGGAGCATTGACGGAGTACAAGGCTGGTCGAGTAACAGATAACAAATTAGGATAAAGCCGTTTCGGACGGTTTCTTTTGTAAATCCTGTATAAATCAACCACACCAGAATAGCAATCATCTTGATGATTGGCAAGTTAATGCCACATCATTGGTGTTTGATACACACAATGGGGTATTTTCTTATTCCCCCATAATCTGAAAGACTCCACACGTCTTTTACTTGCCCAAGGAGAAACCTAGTACTTGTCACTGATGTCCAAAGGGAATCCAAAGTAATCAAAATACACATGTTTTATGAAATCCGACACACTTAGTCCACGATTTTTTAATGTATATTCACCACAGATGTTACAAAAGTAGTTGGGATCGTTTTTACAGATCTTTATCGACTTGGACATTGCTAAACAAAAAATTGTTTTAAAGATCAGCTCGGTAGATTTGAAATTTAAATGTGACTAGTACTTAAATATGACTGATAGCTGTATCTCAAAAACTAGAGCTACTAGAAAAAAACTGAAAGCAGATTTGAAATCAGCGACCTCAAATTAGTCAAAAACAGGCATAAAATTCCATGCAACAAAAAAAAAAGGTTTATTTTGTTCCCTTGTGTAATTATTATCATAATTATATTTGGATTGTATGAATAATCCACAAAAAGTGTAGAATATTGATAGGTATGTAGAATAAGGGTTTGCCAAATAAACAACCATCTTGCATGTTAAAAATGAATATATATGAAACACCGTAAGTATGTTAATTGCTCTAGTAGAGAAACCTGTTTTACTAATCTAATAATGTGTTTTATTTATTCGATAAAGGTTCGACCTTTATATAATACTGCTAATTGAATTTTGACAGTATAAAACTACGACCAATTTGTGTTACATTAACGCCCTTGAAGTATTCTTAAGTTTCTTTATTACATAATTCTTTAGCTCTTTATCTGCTTTGTTTTTCTGGCACTATTTATTATTAATAATAATATTCTATTCTCTTCCACTAATCGTCAATGATAGGTGTAATCTGATAGCAATGACCATCAAGCCAGATAAAACAATTGATAAACGTTCGTAGAAATCATAAAGATAACCAGTTCTGATAGTAAATCACAGGTGGACTCAGAACAATCTGTTCATCGACTCTAACATAGCTTTTGATCTAGTCAAACATACTTGGGTTTACTTAGAAAGACAGCTGCTAATGTGATTATCTATTCTATCTAAGCACAAAACACATTCCTGCTACAGACACCCACTGTGTGCAAAGCTGCCAGTCCGGATATACAATGGTCAACATTGATAAACAGAGCAAGACGGTTGGCGTCTCACAGGGCACTGACTTAGGACCTTAGATGAAATTGTGCAACCAGTAGTAATTTAAACGCAATTTGCACTTATACACAAATAACGAAAATATGTTAGAGGATTTTATTGTGATACATTCCGCATCAGTTTGAACCGATGCGATGCGGGATGTATTAACAGCACGCTGCGGCACGCAATGTTATTTTATCAATGAGAATTTCAGACCAATTTTCAAGAACCGATACTACTGTCTGTCACGCTCACGCCTGTATAGGTGCAACTCAAGGGTGAAAGTACGAGCATCATGCGTAAAATCGATACAATTTTAATCTGATCCAGACAGTCCCCATCCCCTAGTATTCAAGGTCACGTTCGCCGCCATTTTGGACGGCTCGATGGTTTTATGACGTGGGGCGGCTGTCTACTGCGTTTGAAACTTTAAAAGGTTTTTGGAGATGCATTTACATATTAAATAAAGTAGACCCCTTTTGTGTTTACAAAAAATGTCCAACTTGTTTCTTTTGGGTTGTCTGGCGTGGACTTTGAGCAATCGGTGATTTTATATTATGGAACATAATAATGCACCTTTATTTTTATTGTGTAGTAAAATCATCAAGTAAGTCCTCATGCACTGAGTGGAACGGAAGGGATTGTCAGACTCGTACCGACTAAAATCCACGCTTCTTCAATAGGGCATTACGTTCCAGGGTCACAGAATTTGTTTAGAAAGTCCCGTGACCCCAGCAGGCTTTGGCTCCGTATGGGGGTCCTTCTGATTGCTGACAACTCTCTGAGACGCGTGTCGAACATGACAGACCGTCAGCCTGGGCATGGCTCATGATCAGTCGGCGTGTCACCCATTACAAAACTGTTGCAGAAAGTTGTACTGCCTGCATCCCATTCCGTCTCACCCCCGTAGCATGGCCTCAACTAATGACGGCGCACGAGAGGTCGCCGCCACCTATTGCCTCTGTGCATTGAGGGCACGGCAGTGCTCTAACAAAGGGGGCAGATCTCCACTGTGTCCGCCTGGCGATCCTCTCAGTGGTGGCAACCAGGCGTTTCGGTACAGTTTCGGCCTGCACAATCCGACAGAGGAATTTCCCGAATTATTCGTGTCCGTTGCGGACCTGCGCCATGCCGAAACCGAGAACGACGCTATAGCGTCTCTCCAGGCACTCCTCTAAGAGGGGTCCTCTTACCGCCACGTTTGCGGCGTGCCCGATAATAATGCACCTTTCAGTCGCGTATGACGTCGTATAAAGAAATATTTCCATTATTACATTGTTTTCAAATGCATATTCATTTTACTTTTACACCATACTACAGCCAATTTAATCGGATAGTAACTGAGCTCACAGTTGAACAAATATGATTTCAAGTAAGTTACATCACCACAATGGAAGGTAATTGGCATAACGGCGAGCCTCGTTCAGAAAATTTATTTGTTGATCCCCCTGCTATAAATTCATTTATTCGTATTCATTCCCGATGGTGACATAATACATGTAGGTAACATGTTTGTAGCTGCATCTTGATCAAGTTCTGTTACATATGCGTCGGTCTTAAGAACAGCGCCGGCGCCATTTATTTTCGTCTGTTCGAACTAATCCATAAATTCTGGGTGCTTTACAACAAAGGGATACGGCCAGCAATAAAATTTCTCAACGGCATCCTTAAGAGCCGTAGTAAAGGCAAGGGTCGTTGAAGTGCCAACGAGTTTACAATCTTTTAAGTACTCGATACTTTTACTTTACGGTCGGCTATTCTGTTCTGTCTCTTCTAGAGACGTAGGAGTTCTTTTATAGTATTTCCTGATTTTTTTTGGACAATGACCGTTTCATCCCCTCTGCATGATTATTTTCTAATGCACCAGCGGGTTTCGCCTACGTAATCAATAATCATGGCAGATGATTGAAAAGAGAAAGGCTCAGTGGGCTAACAAGAATTTTCTTATTGAATATTACTACGAGTATCATCATTACTCATAGTAGTTTCAAGTGAAAAATGAACTTCAACATCGATTGCTATCTGGTGATGCAAAGAATTAGAAGTTTTAAAAACCATAAAGTGTGCATTTACATTTAGCATTTTTTAAACGTTGTTTTTTTTTTGGTAAATGTGATTGTCTCTTCTAAAGAAAATAAGTTTTGAGTTGGTCTACAAATTGAATATGTAGTAGTGCTTGCTTAACAACATAGAGACTACAAACTTAAAAATCAATAACCTCCACAAAGTTCCTCACCTCATTTTAGGAGAATATATTGCGTGACCCCTCGTTTTTTCATAAAACATAAAGCTACAAAGTAAAATATGTTTAATCATAAAAGTCAAAGAGGTAACTGGCCAATAGTCGACCAGCCAATCGTCGATATAAAACACACAATAAGCACTAAATACCGTAAACTAGCGAGTAAATCAACGCATGAATAGGCACGCGATGGTTAAGAAGCCATACGGTCGTAATTCCCTGGAACTGTTACATCTAAATACACCTTGTAGACGATTGGCTAACAATGTTGCAGTCGATTTTAGACTTTGACTGACCTCCGTGTTTGTACTGTGTTTCAAATTATAGATACTCATGCATGACGGGATATTTTCGGACGGTCGTGCGAATATTTGCGACACCTCGCAGCCAGACTAGAACCCGGAAGTCTTGACGACGAATCTAATCTTAAAATTGGTCCATTGCACGAGTATTACTAACTGGGTTGTGGAGGTCAGATAGGCAGTCGATTCATTTGAAATACTGGTGCTTAGCTATTTACGGTTAGACTGGAGGCCGACCACAATCTTATTGAGCAGTAGGTAGACAGATGATCAGACTTGAGATCAGCCAGAAATAAATCTGCACTTGTTGAAATTCCAACAGATTGTTCCAAAAAGCCTGGAAAAGATTACAATGGTTTGGTATGTGAAATGAGAAACATAACACTTGTCTTTTATGGTGCCCTGGTACACTTGTCCCAAATCACGTTCACCAACAAAACAGTTTAAAATAGTTTCGAGTAGCCGTTGCCTTCACACATAAAAGTGACCCACTTATCACCACAACCGCTTGCCACATACGATTTGTCAACCAGATAAGAAACCAGTAAACAAATAAACAAGTTCATAAAGATACTAAAAATGTTTTTATATAATTCAATTATTTCTCCGTCTTTCAATGTCTAAAATGAGAAAGTTTGGAAAACGCCAAGTACAAAAGGAAAATTTGTGTGGAGGTAAACTTTCGCCTGTGACATTTAGATGTTTGAAAAGTAACTGCTCTGCGGCTGTCAGATTTTAGAAGTTTCTTGTAGAATAATACATTAGTTTTGGAAAACAGAATACCTATTTTAAGTAATGGAAGAGGTAATTTACAGTCGCAAGGCGGAAGCCTTGTAATGTAACACGTATATATGTATACTTTATTTTTGTAAACCTTTTGGAATTGTTCAGGGGCTTTCAGATTTCGTCTTTGCTTTAGTTTTTGTTAGTAGGAAAACAACATAATATTCAAGTCCTCTATTCACCTTGTATGAGTATCTACAATCCTGACCTACGCGACCTGAAACCTCAGCAAAACTGAACTCATTAACTATGTTGTTTTCATACTCATTACTACTGCTTGCTTCCTTAGGAAGTAAGGACATACACACGCAATCACAACCTACTATTACCAAAATCATCAACAAAATTCCATTGACGACCTTGCCCTACTGTTTCGTTGACGCTTGCCTACGTGACGCCCTTCACGCGCTTTTCTATTCCTCTAGCTGTCCCTTTCTAGAATTCTCTCGGCTGTTGCTTTTTAGGTCAATCAGCTGCTGTGGGAGCTCGAGCCGTTCCGCCGTTGATTGATACTACGAGTTCTTTGAACTTCTGCTTGCCTATGTTCTCCTGGTTACGTCATTTAAATTAATGTTATGGTGACTAATAAGAAGAGGCGAAAGCGTCAGTTTAATAGTTGTTTATTTTATTTATGGTTATGATTTTGATTACCATTTAAATGCTGAACATATTTCATCTCAGTAGTTGGATATTGTTACACTGCCAAGTCTGAATTTTAATGACAATCTGTCTGTTCGGAAGTTTATTCACATTGTAGATAGTTTCTGCTTGCATGTCCCGGATACAAAATTAGACTTGAATAGTGCCTTAACTGTTGTCTACATTACCAATCTATGCAAATTCATTACTAATGAGCGAGAATAGTTACACGTAAGCAACTTTTGATAAATGACTTGTCACGGCTTGCTCCTGTGAAACACAAAAACATGTTGCTTCAGTTATTTTAACTTTATATTGTATACATTTTCTTAAACAATGCCTTTATGCAAAACATTGCGTGTGACTGGGAATTTGCCTCATATGGCAGATACACTATCAGACGTAAGCTGGCCGTTCTTATTGCCGCAACATAAGATCCAAAATGTAATATGAATAATAAATCGGATACTGCTGTTGGTACATTGTGTCGTGCTTCCTACGAAATAAGCGGCTTAGCTAACTTGACATCCGTTCAGTTTGTTAAGAGTTGTAACACGTATTTATGTATGTGGGAAATTGGAAAGTTGATGGCCGCTCAGGTACGAGCTTGTCGAAGAAACTTAACATACACATTAATCACTGTGGGTACTTATAGATCTATTATCTTTAGAATGTACACAGCGCAATCAATTACGAGGCTGTGCTAGTTGACTCGTAAACAGACTGCCGACAGCGACCTACTTCAGTACTGTACAAATATTTCGAAAAGCCTATTCTCTGTAAACGATTAAGATAAAACAATGCTTGGAAGTCAACACCAAAAAGCTCAACACCTCAAAACAAAAACAAATAGAACAATAGTGTTGCCTCAGCGTGTCAACTGCACGCTTCGTGGACATCAGACTAAACACGCCAGCGTTAACTGACAGATGTCAAAAAAGTTGATTATGCTAACAAATACAAGTCATCAATGGCCACCTTGAAGGAATCGTCTAGACGGATTTTAAGTAGCTTACAAACAAGCCATAGAGTTTGATCATGCTGACGAAGACGAGGATGTGAATCACGTTTTTCACATTAACCGCGAGGTTGTGTTGTTTACGGAAGTCCTGCGGAAATGACGAGACACCAAATGCAGTTGGCATCGATGGCCTCTGAGATGTGCACCTGCCTTATGTTAGTACTGTAAGTACAAGCTCTACTCTAAGCTCATTACTATGCAACACATGCAAGCGATCGGAATCATAATTGCAAACGTTTTATTGTCTGATTGAAGATCGGCCGTGTGTGAATTTATGAGTTCACGATCCTAACAGACATTGTTAATACTGAGATTAGTAGCCAGTTTTATAGCTGTTTCTGCTTTGTTGGACTTTGGAATATAGTCAGGTGAATTGCATCGATTACTCTCGGTAGCTACAGAGTACAGCTACTGATCTATAGCGGATTGTCGTTCGGCGTGGTGGTTTAAAGGAGAGGCCTTTGTTCGTCTGGGGACGTTTTTAAGATAATGATGATGATGATTCTGGTCTGGAAGGTCAGTCGCACTGCTGATAATGAGAACTTTGTTTCGTAAATAATGGGTTAATCATCCTAACCTATAAAATAAAATTACTTAATCTGAATAGTTTGCTTAAAATTAAGAGTTTGTTTATGTTAGTTATCGCCTCTTTAACGTTATGGGAGTCAATCAAAGGTATCGTGTTACCGCACTTGACGTAAGCGATAAGTAATCGTTTGTTATTGTGTACATAATTTACTGCACGTTTTTTGCCAGACTCTTAACTGGCCTTTGATACCCTTTTATATAAAAAATAAAAAACATTTCGATAAATTGTGATTGAGATTTATCCATGATTATCCACACCATCTAAGTTTTCTTGACATCAGTTTAAAAATGACCAAAAAAACGATCGAGCTAAATAAAAGCACTGGATAACTTCTTGCGTGTAGCCACATTATCCATTGTTAAAATGTCTGCTAGAGCCTTGTAAGCCATTATGCGACTACAAGGATCCCAGCGAACTGCCTTGAAGTAACATTAATGCAGCTAAAATGTAAACAAGTCAAGGCAATCTTAATATACGGACGGCGTCAGAAATAAACTATTATTAAAAATAACCCTTTCTCTTAACAAAAAGCTGGACTTCATAAACGATCTTATCACATACAAAACTATAATGAAAACACCACACTAGTATTTTTTCTACCATAATAATAGTAAACTGTACTACGACTTGAACGTCGAACACTTAATGGATTCTAGTTTCATCGATTTTCGTGCCCTAATTCTCTCTCGAGTACGTCTAGACCAGTTTGGGCGTGTTGGACTTGCTATTGCCGTACTTATAATGGAATTGAGTTGGCTAAATTGCATGGAGCACGGAAAGTTGTCGCACTAGCAATTTTCCTGATTAAACAGTTATTTCTGGCCTAGTTAGTATTCGTTACATGAGGCGTTGTTAGGTCACTGTCATTAAACATGTGATGCATTTTCCCGATTTGTCTTCTATGCTTTTAATTTATGGAAAACTCCTATAGATAATTCATTATTAATAATTAAAAAGTTGAATTCATTGGAAATTGTATCAATATCAATTTAAATCCAGATACAGTATCTCTTTTACAAAGTGCATAATTTGTATCATGATAATTATTATAAATACGTCGAAGTAATTAATGGGGGATGCTCGAACCAGCCCGCTAATTCTCTTCGAGTACGTTTTTTGCAGTTTGCAGGCCAGTGACATGCTATTGTAACTTACGAGTATAATGGAATTGTGTTGCGCTAAATAACAAGTATAAGTTTTAGCAATTTTATGATTAAACAGTATATTTCTCGCTCCATCAGCTCTCACATAGAAAAGGTGCATCATTTCAAAATCTCCGAAATCTTCCTACGATGCACCTTCTATGTGAGAGCTGATGGAGCGAATTTTTTGATAATTCATATATTAAAATTAACTTGTTATTGCGCAACACAATATCAATTTAAAGTTACAGATACAGTCACTGGCCTGCAAATTGCAAAAAACGTAAAAAAATTTGAATTTCGCGGGCTACATCGAAGCAATCACCTTAACGCAGATTTATTTATTTGAAGAAACTTAATGATATTTCCAGATAACCTCTTGTCATATTTAACAAAAACAAGATTATCCAGTGAGAGGTGGTTGAAAATAAACCTCTTGATACAAGCATGTTTATATTCCAAGCTGAATCAAAATAACTTGGACAGTTTGTTGTTTAAAACGCTCCTGGCCTTACACGTGAAATTTTTTGAAAAGCCAAGGACAGATTGAAATTATAGAGATCACAATTCCAATTCATTGATTTATCATTATTATTCTATTTGAGAAATATCATTCAGCATTGACGCACTTCCGTGATTTTAGATTCGAATTTTTATTCTTCCAAAAATCTTGTCACAGTTGCTAGCAAAAATTTATACGTAGAGGTCAAGCATCGCATTAATTAGAATCACATTGCCATTTTGATCTGCCGATGCTTCGGAAAATTTTCTTTACAAACAAGTTTCAATGGAACGAGGTCACTTAAAATAGTGCGAGTAACTATGTCGGCATTATCAAATGCTAAACGTCACAACATATTTCAGTGGCGCCCGACTGTGGGCGAAAAATGTGGGCGGGGAATTGCACCACCGCCCACCACACCTCCAGCCAGAGCACTAGGAGTTTGCAAGGAACTAGTTCTTCGCAGTATACCGTGTCCAATGCTCCTTCTGCTTCATCTTAAGCCGGTTTCACCCTCTCAAAACCAGCATTCGAAACTGCAAGAGGCGATTCTGCTACTATGTCCAAGTATTTGTGTGAAAAATATCTTTTACTAAACTGAAAACACAGTTGTTCCATTATTGCCGTCTGTTTGTTTTGTAGCTTTGTGTCAAGGTACTGGTTTGTCTGGTGTTTTTATCACCACTAATGAACCTAAGCTGGGACCGTTGTGGCTAAAAACTTGATCAACAACTTTATAAGGTTTTAAGCAAATCTTCTTCAATTAATTATTTTGTGTCGCTCTTATATCGTTTTTAATTCATTTGAATTGCCATTTTTTGGCAGAGTATTTGATATTATTATCAAGCAGGTGTGTCACTGATTTAAAATCATCGTCGACTTTATGTCTATAATTGTTATTTTATTTATCATTATCTACTTTTTAAATTAAGATGTCAAATTTCTAATGTTTGTCAACTAACTCTAGAGAATTTTGCCTGGAAACTGGTAACGTTCTTTTTATTAGCAGTTGTAAAACTGTGTATGCATAAAGCAATAAAAATATTTTCGTTATCGCTCTCATTGTACAATGCAATGCAACTGCTATAACCTAGTCTCCATAGCGACTGAGAGTTCCACGTGTATACCTCCTCAACCTTCTGCAGCTCTGATAACGACAAACATAGCTATAATTTTACACGAATTTTCCAAGTCATGCGGAACCAATTTGCCGACTAGTGATAGGTGAAAAGTGTGGAAAAGGAATGTAGATTTCCATCTTATGTAGCTCGTTATGTCTTGGAAATTCTATGCCTATGGTAGTCCATTGCTGGACATACGGCTCTCCCAGGGAGCGCCATAGCTCACAATCTCCCTCTTTTTCTCTCAGCCACCATTCGAGAACCTTCCTACTCCACCTTTCATCGGTTCTGCGGCAGATATGACCAGCCTAGCACAGACTTATCTCCTTTGATATAATCCAGGTTAGATAGTTGATGATATTCCTTTCTATATGATGATTTTACAACCAAAAACAAAAGGTTAAATATTTGTAATCAACCCTTGATTACAAATATTTAGCAACTTTCCAGTCATAGGTAACCAAAAAGTGCAAGTAATGAAAGCCATGCTACGGATTAATCAACAATAGACCCTGTAGCTGAGACTCGACAATCGCAGGAAATGTCCGCCATTGATTTTTCTTCACGCTAATTCTTATCGTCGTTTCTAATTGTATTAACATTCCTTCCATGTTATGTAACCTAACCTTGGCAGTCAGCACCTGTTTTATAACAAAACTTTCTTCGTAAATTGATGAATTTTCCATTACTTTTGTGTACTATTTCATCATTGAATTAAGATCTATGATCGATGTTGCAAGAAATTTATATTCTTACAACAGTAACAATTCACTGCCTTCTCTGTTCTCCAAACAATGTAATCTGGATATCTTTTTCAGATTTTATTGAAAGGAAGATCTTCTATTCAATCGGTTTTTCCCGAAAAGGCATGCTTTACCCATTGAATTCTCCACTTGTCTTTATTAAAATCATCTAAAGTCCTCGTAGCTTTACCTTTATATGGATCTGGGTGTCATAAAACTGTTTCCAAGGTTTTAATTTATCGTTTTGAAGAGTTCTTGATAGTCTCAGTTTCTTCAAAAATTTACCATAACTACGAAATCGTGAGACAGTCATGAAAACAATCATTAACGTACCTTCAAAGTTGTGTGTTTCCATAAAATTACGTCAGTAATAATAATCGCTTGGGTAAAATTTAAAATTTTCTTCTAGCCACAAGGCTCATGTTCATTTGGTCAGCAAGAAACATCTTTATAGTCTTGCGAGTATGTTTTATGGGCGGAAGTATATGTCTAAACACGATGGTTCGGCTGCTACATGCATACGAAATAAAATGTTTGAATATTTTCGAGGAAATTTGCCTCAGAGTTTGTAAAGAATTGTTGGTCAATTTATATCAAAGAGAATTATAACATTGAGCTTAATGACTAGTTGTTTAATACAAAAAGCTTGTTTGCAATATTGCTATCGTCTATTACATTATCATTGTTAGCATCCAACTCTTGAGTAATAGGACACCTGTAATGTTTACCTGTTGTTGACCAAGATTTCATATCTTTAGTTTATTATTCTTTTAGTTTTCCTCATCTGTATCAATAGCAGAACCTGTTACAGAAACATTTGATTATTCTTGCTTATTTTGTTCTAGTCGTGCTCTAAAATCATTACGTGTGTTTGTTTTGAGTTCATCGTGCACCTCTCCGGTTACATCACGTCACCCACCTTCATAGAAGTAATGTCATCCTTACACATGTAAACATCAAATCACATGTTTGAATCTAATGCATTTTTGTTTACCTTTTCCTCCATTTGGTTAGATCATCCGTTCAAATTAGATATTCAAATACAAGACCTTCTAGACTGGATACATCATCGTCCAATTAGAATTTTGCGTCCTTGTCACGAATGAGAGTCACCAAGTTCTTGCTATGTCTGGATTTTCCATCGCCATCTACTGCGATGGGTTTAATCAATGTTCATTGAAAAAGGATCGGATATGGTTTTAGCTTACAATTCTCAGAATTAGTTTCATTGCCTACATTGTTCAAGTCTTCAGGTTCATATTTGTTCATTTCCTCAGGCTAAGTATGAACCGCAGACTTCTTAATAACTTTGTGTTTACATGAACGTGCAACACGTTTACAAGACATTATTAGCCAATCATTACTGTAGTAAAAACAACGCCAGCCTTGACTGGAGTAGCGAAAAAACTGTTAATGGAAGCGACTCGCATCCCACGATAATTATAAAGTAACATCGGGGTATAGTATAACGAGTTTGTGTGAAAACTTGGTGCTCGCATAATCGCCGACGCAAGTGTTTAACGAGGTTTTTGTTGCGAAGCCGGGTACGGCTGTACGCACGCGCCTGCTGACGTTGCACAATTCACGGCGGGCCTCTACTAGCGAACTAGAGACGCGGTTCAGACGCCGCCGGCCCTCCCCCCTGCCCTGCACGTCGCGCGCCGGCACGCTGAGCTTCCCCCCGCGGCACCACACCCGTCAGCGCGCCTTAGTTGCCCCGCAGCTGCCGCGCGCGTCCGTCGCATACTCCATGCGACCCCGCTATCCCTCTACCGTAATATGGATATACAGCAAATCCGCGTTCTTATCAACATCCAGTTCGCGTATTTGTGGTTTTGCGAAGTCTTCGACAAATATAAATGGATTATATTGTAAAGTGCCACAAGAAACTATTAGTTTTATAAGGTCCGCATTGGAATTTCTAATATGGCAAACCGTAGCGCGCCGACGTGTTCGGCACATGGCTTCGTAATAATATGGTGCTTGCGGAAATTACGTCAGGATTTACAACTGTCTGTGTGGCGGTAAAGCGAGAGTGTAAATATTGTGTCTGATACATTCAGTAATACTTCTTTTAATTACATTCAAGGATTGGCTGCGTCGCAGCATGGCGTAGGTACTCGTGGCGTCCACGTTACATTATGGCGGGTTTTCGCTGTCTGGCAATGTTGTGCGTATATTCCTAATAAGGAATCTTTTAAATCCACAAGTTTCACTGTAAAATAGCCAAACTGAAAGGAGATGCGATGAATGGAATGCAATTCATTTTGAAACAGTTCAGTAAAAATATTTCGATATGGTTGACATATGTTTTCAAAAGTGGCTGTGGACTTGTTGTAATGAGTGTCTAGAATCCTTCAAGCCAAGTCAACAGTATTTATTGCTTTGTTCAGACTTCAAAGTACGATTTCGTCCGAGGTCACTGGCTCAAGAAAACGTTGGCTAATCATTTAAACCACTGAATGAATCGCACGAATTTATACAATACAACCAATATCCAACTTCTTCTAGCCTTATTCAACTCTTATTAGACTTACACCTCTTTTTAAATTGTCTTTCGCTTCTAACAATATACATTTCTATCTCTCAAATATCCAATACCTACATAAAACACTTGCCCTCGAATCAAAATTTTTGTGTTGTGTAAAATGGCGGGTGAATTCCGCAGTTATTCTGCGGAACTTGCACCTGTGTGGGTCTCAAAACTGCATGTGTGCGCACAGTCACAGCAGTGCAACGTGGCTGCAACATACCATAGTACTACTACTTACTAATAGGTACTGTAGGCGTAGTCGGAGACATTCTCCTATTGCTGGCTTCCTGGTACTTGAACTCGTTTTTCATACTATGGCAAATTAATCTCTAATGCCCATACTAATCTTGGATCTGATGTGCCAATTAAAATTCTATTCTAGTCTTAAAATTGTATCTGTGTTTTTATCACGGGCAAATATATTTTGTAAAGGTGTGAATGTATTAAGAGGTTAGTCTCACTTATTGTGTTGAAGCTAAACAAACTTAGGTTCATTTACCCGCAATAACGACGATATGCTAATTATGCATGACACGCCAAACATTCTAATTAACTTAATTAGAATAGATACGACTGGCTTAACACTTCGTCGTGGACTGACATCTGAAACTATTTAAATATCAGACCATTCACTAGCTTCTTTTAGTACAAAAAATTTGAATCATAGTTATCGTTGGGGTGATTTCAAAGAATTGTCATCCTTATGGTATCCATGAGACACATTCTGAGAGAAACATTGATGGTTTTAAAACTATAAATGACGATGTAGGAGATTTTAATCCTAACTCGGACAACCCAAACGATGGTCGCAAATTTTGGGGTTATACGAGACATCTCCGCAATATGGGAAAGGTTATGCAACGGGAGATTTCCACGTGGCACTACCCTTCATTCTGCGCATGCCTGAGGAGATAGAATCCATGACATTGCAACTATATTCTAGACGTATAGAGTTTAATGGAGCGTCATTCTGGAAGTCTAAAAACCATTAAATATTTTTGATAACTTTTCCATTGAGAGATTTTTCAGTGATTGAAGCTTTGCTTAGCTTTCAGTGATGGACGATTGCTCCTGTCTTCCAGAACATTTCCAAAATGGCTTTCAAGTTTGGACATGGTCTACATAATTATGGATTATTTTGTCATCAAGTCCTTCGACAATCTTACAATCTTCTTTCTACTGAGAGTTTGTTGGTTATGAATCCAATTAAAAATGGATGGAGTAGCCACGTGGATAGCGACTCCAGTGCGCAAGTCCACAACCTCGTCTCAGCTGTGTTCTGAGAAAATCGTTACCATCGTCCAACGCACCCACTTTTCGTCACGTGGTATGTCGAGAAAACGTTTTTCTTTTTAATTTTCTTTTAATCAGGGTGTAATCTTTACTCGCTGTTATTGTTTTCCTTCATTTATCTCGTTTCTCTCCAACATATGGTACACTTTTATAAATACACAGTTCTATTCTAACGATTAGATTACAACATTTTGTATATGTCGCAGGATAATTTGATACTTCGAATCTTCGCGGAAATCCTAGGGGTTTTGCGAAAACGCGGATAATTAGACATAGGCGAAAAATTATCAAATCTTACTGGACAAAGTCAGGATTTTTGCGAAAATACTCGTTATTATAGTAAGATTTGATGTGCTCAACACTGATTGGCTACAATTTTGCTGGCTGACTTCTAATTGGTTCCTAGTTTGCCGATGATTAACGTTTAAATTAAGGGTTGATTCCCTTTATGTCGAGAGACTTTGATCCAAGAGCGAGCGAAGCGAGCTCGGGACTCGTGGGCACCCCGACACGGACAGGTTAGGTTTGTTTTTGGTAGAATCTCAAGATAAATGTACTAATGGGATGGCGGGGTCTGAAAGACCCCGCCATCCCCTTCGTGTTAGTTTACTTTAAACCATGTAAGCAGAAATAGAAGCCCCGCGAAGTTGGGCTTCGTTGAACTTCCTTTTTAGGTAATCTTCACCTAATACTTGTTTTAAGTATCATCAGAGCATTTTAACATGTTTTTATGCCATTGGCTTTTAATTTACATCCCTGACTGTACTTGTTCACCAAACTCGACATAAAGGTAATAGAAAGCGTAAAATATCAATACTTTGGAGAACAATAGACTTTCAGACTCGACGTAAAGGGAATAAATCAAATTAAGACGTCAACCAATCAGAGACGATCTCTTATTGAACGCGCTGACCGACCAATCAGCGTTCTTATTTCATAACAGCCAGCGTTCCGTTTCGCAATATTGCTATAATAACGAGTATTTTCGCAAAAATCCTGACTTTGTCCAGTAAGATTTGATAATTTTTCGCCTATGTCTAATTATCCGCGTTTTTGCAAAACCCCTAGGATTTCCGCGAAGATTCGAAGTATCAAATTATCCTACGACATATACAAAATATTTAGGTATCTTAATCAGTTTTATCAGTCCAAGCCCTTGTGTGCTCCAATTAAGCTTGAGATAATTAATATTGTAATCGCTGATATAGATAAAAGGTTTTATAAGTATATTGGACGAAAGATATGATTTGACATCTTTTAATTTGCTAAAACGTATAAAAATATATTTCTGTTATTCAATTTTATCTATTTTCTCCAAAATACTATAAAAACTATCGTAAAGGACCCTAACTAGAAATACAAACATTTGTCGTACCATTTTGGGCTTTTGTTTTTGGTAGAATCTCAAGATAAATGTACTACATCTTTGAAATGATTCTGAAGCATAAAACAATATATTTAATTACTTCGAATATCGTCTCCAAGTTGTTCTCTTACTTCAATCATAAAGTTCATCGTTTTATCGTTATGTTTTTAGGTCGTGGTCGCCACGAGCACGTCGCGTGTTTCATTTCAGGGATTTTTATTACCATCTTTCTCTTTTACTTAGACGTCCATTAAATTGTTTAATATCCCATGACGTTATTGTTTTATTCTACGATCGATGCCATCGAATAGTGCATCAACATGATCCTTCTTTATTCATGAGACTTGGTTATTAAACTGTATAAGTATCAGTGCCAAGACGTGTACAGCCCGACCTTTATCGAGTTTCACGTGACTTATTTCCATTTCAGTATGTAGTACCTCGTGCATTTGCTTTTCGCTTGTGATCGTTGTGTCTGCCAAGTCGACTTTCTCTCCCGATGCATCCTAACCCATAAATTTTCCATAGATATAATCAACATAGTCAACTAAGAGTACGTACGATCTAGAAAATGAAATTGAAACAACAATAAAACACTGCGAAACATTTTGTTGTTGTACTCATTCTTGCTTGTTTCTGGGGAATCCCCATTAGTTGCGTGATACTGGTGATACTTCCACAGTAGTAACAATAGAATAGGTAAAATGAGTGTATTGATTTATTTAAAGTCCATTCGAAAAAATCACCTATAAAGTACCTCTCTAGCTAAATATAACCCGGAATCTGCAGAAGAAAGTTTGGCATCACAAAGGATTTTAAAATACTCATTTCAATGCGGAGACAATGCACACCAGATAATGCAATCATACATAAAGCTTTGACTTTGAGGCAGTGTTTGTTCTCATTCCACTTATATTTAGATGTTTAGTTTGTCTTGTTTTGAGAGTGCGACCTTGATCGGTCATGTCTAGACGACCTTGCCGTTAGTGGAGAATGTCAGTTTTACGTCCGCTTCAATTAATACCACATGTATTAACACGTTTAATGACATTTACAGCGAGTCAACTTTCACAGCTGCTAACTCAGTGGGAACTTATCTGGGATCTTGTTGCATCACGGAAGCGTTTGCGTCTAACGCGGAAGCCTCTCGTCTCTAACTCTTTAACTCGGTATAGGTAGGTTAAATTATAAATTCAACCGCTTCCTAAATTTACATAATTAGCTTCTTTTATTTTGTCCTCTTCTTTATTATCACCTCAAAGTTATCATCTCATTAAATCTCTTAATCCTAAATTAAAAGACCTTGTGCTATCATTTGCCATTCACAAACATTTAAATTCGTGCTTTCCTCATGATGTACTTGAAATGATGACTCTATTTGCAAATTGAACTCCCGCCATAACGTCATTGATCTCATTGTCTGAAGATTTCAACTTCCGTTCAATACATTGTGCAGATTGCAGCGTAATGTTTCGAATCTTTTATTTTTTTCTCTCGTGTTATTTATAGCCCTTTGTTGTGTTACTAGTGTTTGGTTTGTGTACATAGTTATTGCGTTTACTGCGATTCATCGGCGTGCACAGGTGAAGGTCATGGTCGGCGCCTGGACGCGGCTCACATGACTGGTTGTTTGTATGTGCCGCGTTTACGACGCGCTCGACGGCGGCGGCGTGTTCGAACGCGATTGGTCGGCTTTCACGAATCTCGTTACATAAATGCTAGTATCTCCGCTCCTAGTGCGAGTCACAAGCCATATACTTGGTTGTAGACGTAATAACTTAATTTTGTCACGTTTTTTTACCGTCTATTGTATGAATTTATAAACTGTTTTATTTATCATACAAACCGATTCTCTTTTTACTCAACCTTATAACCAATATTATCTATTAAATTTCATTGGGTGTTGCCGTTCTATTCCTAGAAACCATGCAGTGCTTGTTCATTGATAAGTCTTCAGCGATCATAGGACACGACGTCGCTGAAAATAGAATCATACTGACATGAATAGACCTTATGTTGATGATATTATTATAGAAGACGACTTTCAGAGTTCCTTTAGCCAGATGTTTTTATATTAGAATCTGACAAGTGTACGGCAAGGTCGTATTTATAGGCCGCCTGGGAAAGACCTTGCTCTTATAACCTGAGTCATATGGTCGGATCTACATTTGGGTTAATCACAATGAACGTATGTTTGTACCTATCGCGCCGGCTTTTTCAACGATGACGAATCATTGTTTAGTATCACGATGTTTGGGATGTATTGTGTCATTGAAAATGATTATAACTGGCTCATTGTCCTTATGTTTAGCGTTTATCTTATTGATATTCGTTCATTCATTAAGTATTCCATCTTCGTATGGTACTTGATCGATTCTTGTTTCGTATCTAATTAGAATATAAATGGATGTAACAGACTTTTTGAAATCATGCACGTTTTCTAGTCCTTTTTAATATTCTCGGTGGTTCAGCTTAATTGTAGCAATATGAATAGAAAGCTTTGTGTTAGTCACGTCTTTTCCTATACTCGAAGCATTTGGATCAGGTTTGCGTTATAGAGCTTTCTTAGGGCACTCACTAGGTTAAACGGATCATCAAGAGCTTTCTTCAAAGTTTGCTTTGGTCTCAGTTTTTCATAGGTTATTAGAAACCGCTTCAATAATTGCAAAACGAGTGATTCCTACTTTCTAACAACCTTTTCTCTACATTATTTTTTGTCGTGTCGCCTTTTCAAGAGATCAAATCTGGTCAAATGCCTTGACATTTATTTTAATGTCACCTGGGTAGAGTTCCGGCCTTTCAAAAACTTAGTAATTATATGTGAGATAAAGTCGTTTACCAAGCTACAATGCATAATAAATTCCATTAATGTCATAAAAATACTGTGAAAATCGTAAGTGTCAGTTCCTGATATAATTGATATAGCTGTTACTGTTTATGCCGCAACGCAATAAACCATAAATAACTATTTTACGGTTCGCTTGTTGTTGTACCGAGACTAGATTTCTAGCCGTAAGCACTCGGGGAAAGGTGAATAATATAGCCTCATTTGAATAAGGTCCGTGCTTTGTCCTTAGACAGATAAAGGTGAAAATGTATTAAATTTATTACCCTTGTATCCGATAACGGTAGTTTATTTAAGTGTCGTTCTTGCGGACAACTTTCTGCTGTTAATATTGAGCGCAAAATGGACATAATTCACACCTAGCCTGTAAAGTACAGGTTTGGATATAACTGCAATGGCAGTGATAAAATTTTTAGCTATATTGCAATCCAGTAATAAACTCACAAGAAGATAAGTGATTATTTCTTGTTCGATAGTATTTCTTTTGAAGTTGCTATAGGTCTTGTAGATGAACAAATATTTTTTTATCGACTATACTAGTCTTTACTCAGCTCTCTGCTTATTCAGTATGTCACCAGGTATCTGTTTTGTAAAAGCTATAATGTTTACCTAGTCTTCTTCAATCGGTGGAAATAAATATTAATTTGTTGAGAGTTCAGACAAAGTCTTTGAAGAAACCAATAAATCTTCATCATCTTCCTTGACACCCACGGGAGAAAATAGATGTATCAAAGCTGTAGCTGCAAGCAGGAAACTACATCACTATATAGCTGCAAATAATGAGAAGGTGTAACTTGAAAGAACCCTACTGCGAGAGAAATGACACGACGATTATAGATGTCATGGTGATAATTCACCATCAAATGGCCCATGCGTCTAGTCTATCCACCGTGGAAAATTAATTGCCTAGATAATGCATTTAAATACAGTGTACCGGAACGATCTCATGTTTCATACCATTTATGTCCAGTGTTAACACTTGACACTTCTATTACTTCTTGGCAAAGCAATAGATGCACATTATCTTTAATAGCTTTCGAAACATTGACCATTTATCAATCGAAAAGCGCTATGAAGATGACGTCAATTCAATTAAACATAGGTAATTCATGGAATAGGTCATTGTAATATTATTGGTATTCTAACTGATATTGAAGTCATAATTTCTCTCCAAAGAGCCACGCAACGACTGGATAATAGTCCTTTTTTCGATTTAGATAAACGTAATGTACGTAATATATTGTGCTTTAATAACAAATTCTAGGTCCTTATCCTTCTCAATACTAACAAGTCAATTTACAGTGGTAAACAACTGTCAAGGATGTTTATCATTTTTTCTACGACTATCGACCGGCTTCACTTGATTTAGCCAATAATAACCGTTTGTTTGTCTTGCACGCCGCGCCTGATTGGCCAGAGTTGACACTTGATTGAAATTTAACACTTAAGCATGCGATACTTGGCTATTTGAGCTGTCGGAATTGAAAAGTTGCGCAAAATATTCGCCGCTAGTAGCCAGAAACATTGCACAAAGCAACTCCACACATGATTTCAAGTGAATCTAAATATACATTTTGCAAGTCACTTTCAAGGAGCTTGTGTTCATGTAAAGATACAAAGACTACAGAATGTTTGTCATGACATTTCGTGAGTTGTGACGAACGTTTACTAACCGTGTCTAATGAAAGGTCCAATCAATTTGATCATCCATCAGTGGACTGTGTGAATGCTCGAGAAGGCCGTCAACAAGCCATATAAACAGCGTCCAATGTCCGCTTGTTTTTGTACCTTTCTGTTACTTATTTCTGTATGTGGTACCTAGAAACATGACTTCATTAACAGTTAGTCGTGTCTTACAGTTTTCTCTTCAATTTTGTCTCTATCGTCGACTCGATTATGCGGAAGCAGACCTTGGCCCACTAGTGGCGAATAATTATGACTTGTATCTTTCTTATGATAAAAATTAACATTATCATTCCATATCGTTTTCTTGTCATACAACTTCCTTGTTTTCTTCATGACTTACTTATGAGGTGCTTATTTATCTTCAACAAATTGGATAGTTTAATTTACGTTTTAAAGTCTGTCGTATGCTACTTCTTTGTTTTCACTTATACTACACCCTTCGCTTTTGAGACGTCTTGTATTTCTACATAGGTTATAACTTCCAATGTTTTCCTGGTTGCAGAAATATACATGTTACGCAGTTACGCAAGTACAAAACTGCATGTCAATTCGAACGTAGTGGATCATGTTACTCCCAACCGTAAAACAGACCGCAACAAAAATATCTTTTCATGTATTTATGTAAGTTTTCAACCTTAAACTACCGTGTTTTCTAGGGCCTAAGAGTGGATTTCGTACGAAAATTTAATTTGTTAGGTGTAAAAACATGTTTGTCGTATGTAACACGAGAATGCTGGCGAACGGCGACAACTATGCTAGTTTGCGGTCCAGGAATGTGATACGCGACCGCTTTGCTCGCGTCTTTCTATTGATTTCATTATAATGCTCTTTGTAAATCTCTGTATATCCTCTTTGGAATCGCTATGCTGCTGTTTCCAAATATCCCCCTCTCAATTGCGCAAGCATGTTTGGCTACGTTTACTAACATGATATTAATGTTTAATTACTACATACGGAAAGTGTCGATATATGTTTTTACTGACCTCACTTTAGTCTTTTGTAATCACTGACAGCGCAAGCTTACTTCTTCATTGGAATTATTCACGCAATTCGATGTGGTAACTCGCACAAGAAATTCGTATTGTTCAGTAAAAAAACTAATCTTGGAATAATTGCTGTCTTTCAAAAGGCCTTGCTGAAGAAGTACTTAGGCTCTTTTAATTGAATTCACGGAGATCCATTATCTTAGATTCGTGTCGTTCAGCGTGATTTACATTTTCATTGATACTTTTTTCTATGTTTTTTGTCTTTTTAACAATTGCTATTGTTGTCTTGTACTTCGATACTTTATTGCTTGTATCAGGGCAGTGTAGGTTT
Organism: Agrotis segetum; assembly: GCA_036375495.1. Classification (NCBI taxonomy): domain Eukaryota; kingdom Metazoa; phylum Arthropoda; class Insecta; order Lepidoptera; family Noctuidae; genus Agrotis; species Agrotis segetum. Next base: position 2,380,427 of record JAQSVV010000087.1, read on the forward strand.
ACAGAAGTGTCTATCAATCGGTAGGCGCCGGTGACCGCATTCTTTGCGTCGTCGCAGCGTATTGAAAGTGGAGCAAGCATCCGTTCAACGTTTATAAGATTTGCAATACCATAGTTCTCGTTATCGTCACGGATCCTAGTACATCTACATATATAAAATTCAAAACTGACTGACTGATCTGACAACGCACAGCCCAAACCGCTGGGCCTAGAAACTTGAAATTTGGCATAAGCCCTCCTTATACCACGTAGGTGAGCACTAAGAACGGATTTTGCGAAATTCGGCCCCTAAGGGGTTGTTTTTGAGGTTGATAGTTTGTATGAAACTTCGTTATTACAGGTGCTAGGAATTTCAAGGTTTGCATGAGGTTTCTTTTTAGGACGTAGATGGTTACCATGACGGGATTTTGCGAAATTCGACCCCTAAGGGGTTTGTTTTTGGGGTTGATAGTTTGTATGAAACTTTTTTAATACAAGTGCTAGGCGTCTCAAATCTTGCATGGTGGTATTTTTTAAGATGTAAATGCTCACCAAGGTGGACATTTTGAGAAGTACGACCCCTAACCCCTGTTTTTGGGGTTGATAGTATTGAGATTCAAATTGCAAGTGCGAGGAGCCTCAAATTTTGCACCGGGTTCCTTTATCGCTCGAATTTTGCGAGGGGCTTTTTTAAGACCTACATGTTCACTAAGACGGTTTTACGAAATTCGACCCCTAAGGGGTTTTTTCGGGGTCGATAGTTTGGAGACTCAAATTTTGCATAGAGATTCGTTTTTGGGCGTAGTTGCGGGTGTTTTGTGAAAATAGAGGCCGAGGGGTTGATTTAGGGGTTGATATTTTGTATAAAACTTCGTTTCTACAGATGCTAGGAGTATTAAATTTTGCAAGGTTGTTCTTTTATGACGCAACCACACCAAGGCACTGTTTTCTGTAATTCTACCCCTAAGGGGCTGTTTATGGGATTGAGAGTTTGTATGAAACTTTGCTGCTACAAAAATGCTAGGAGTTTCTCAGCATGGGGGTTGATTTAGGACCTAGGTTCTCACTAAGACGGAATTTTACAAGTTTGACCCTTAGGGGTTGTCTTTGAAGTTTGTAATTAGAGGACACAACATTGCAGGGGGTTTCTATTTAGGATACAGACTCTCACTAACAGAGGATGATACGAAATTCAACCCCTTAAAGTTTGTATTGCGGTTGATGGTTAGGAGTCTTAAATTTTTAGGACCTATATGTTACCTAAGACGCGATATTGCGGGTTGATAGAATTTTTGTTGAATATTGATTTCGTTTTTCCAACAGTATCTCATATAGAGGGTGGCCGGGACTAGAAATTCACAAAGGCAAAATTCGGAAATCACGCGGACGAAGTGGCGGGCGTAGTGCTAGTAGTTACATATATTTGAAAAAGGGTTTACGTATTCAAAAGGAAATTCAATATGATGCAGTTTTCCATTTAAATGTTAATCTTCTTCGTTGAGATTCATAAGATTTACTTCATAACAATGGAAGTGGAGGAAAAGGTTACCATTAATTTTATTGAATGGAAACCAAATGTCCAGTGTTAATACTGTCATGTATATTGATGTATCGTAATCTAGTTACATCAGGAAAGAGTTTTAATTGTTTGATAATATGTATTAGAATTTGAATTGTTTTGTCAACAAACTTGTCTTCATTAGACTTATTTGTTGTGTATTGACAGGGTCGCATTGGGACCCAAACAGCTCCAAAAGTGCAAAGGATTGTGCAACATCTACAATCTATATTGATTTAACGATACTTCGCATTTTATACTTGCATTTTAATCTTTTATAGTTATAATCAGCATAAACTTAGCCTTTTTAGAACCTGCGTAGTCAAGTCTTTGTGAAAGGGCGGCTACTAAGATTTTATTTTGATGGATCAGTAATTTTATGTTCACCATCCTCTTTTGGTGTTTCAGTATTGTGTACTACATTTCCATTTCTTTGATAGTCACGAATGTTATCACTAAACAGTTAAACACATTATCGTACTAGTGACAAATTCCTAAACCAATATTTGAGTACTCTAGTTTGTAGAAAAAGCCTATCCTAGAATTGACACAAGTAGTTATTTGAATGGATGATCCCATATCCTTCGGGGTCGATGCACTTATTCGACTTTGAATTGTATCAATAACGCATGTGTTATTGGCTAGCGATAACAATACTATTGAATGACAAGAAACAAAAGATACTTGATACAATAAACAAAGCAAGTGTTTTGGTTTCAGATAAACAGGTGGCTCGAATTCTTTCTGTCATCTTTTCTTTTCTAAATCAGGGGTTCCCAAATTGTGCGCAGTAGAGAGTACAGAGGGCGTCGGGAGATGGTCCTGTTGACCGCTCTTAATTTGGAAGGATCCAAGATTCCTTATATTCACAATATCTACCATAAAAATGATACGTCTTACTAAACTCTTGCAGCCTTCAAGCCAGATTCAAGAGTTCCGATTTGATGAAATTATCAACCAAGTATCATTTTCACCTGGTATCTATTAGTTAGGGTCCCTAGACAGAATACGAATCTCTAAGTGTGCTGCGAACTGGAAAAGATTGAGAACCTCAACTCTGCTCTCCTTAGTAGTCCTCCTTAGACGACTTTACAAATGTTAATAGGTGATAAAGTTGTGTCTTTTCTTAGAAACCATGACTGCATCCAATGTCGTCACTCCGTGCTTTGGCAAGATGTTTATTACTTAGATGAATTGATATTCCTTATGCGTCTTTCTGCTTTTTGTTTAGAATTTTAAAATAATTTATATTGATGACATGGTTTTTATCCGGATCCAGAGATACTTTGTCCTTCCTAAGTTTCTTCTTTGGGAAAGAAAAAGTTTCCAGCGTGATCGAATATCTCGGACGTCAAAGGATAATCTTTGGACCTTCAGTCGAGGGTTTTCTATAATTACGTTAATTTACCAAGACGATAACAATCTCGCATTACAACACAGACAGTTTTCTATAAACAAGCGCCATGTTATTACTGAATGACGTCAATTGAACCTTCATACCCGCACGATCGGGCGCATGACCTAAAATACGTGTGTCTATCACACAGTTATTAATTACTACGTTTATGACACTACTATTAGCGGTAAACAGCTCTGGATTCGAATTTCACTTGTCCACCAGCTCTTTCAGTATTATATCGCCCTGGTACAATTACCTGTGAAGATCAGCTGTTTCTTCTTCTTGGGCGTTCTTTCTCTTCCTAGTTTTAGACAGGCTGCCTCTTTCTATGACAGGGACAACAATCTATTGGTAATCTTCTAGCTCAACTTTAAGTATGAGACATCATGTTAAACCTGTATGTATATTAAATGCAGTAAAAGACATAGACCAAAGTACACATCCACCCCTTGAATAATTCTGCCAATGATTTAAAACTCAAATTCTATTTACACAAATATAAAGATGGGAAGGAATTTATTAGGGAAGCCAAGTCCGTATTATTATTAGCACGTGATTTATCAGAACAAGCCCTTTGTCTTCTAAGAATACTTTATCTTAGGGAATACCTAAAGACAAACGAATTGTCAAGTCACTCTGTAATTTCCATTACTGTAATACGTTTGTTATCAGCTTGACAACTAACTATTTCGTTGATGAACTGATGGATAATTAATCAGTATTGATTGTCCTATTTTTAACAAACGTGGGTTGCCCAATTTTGTGTGTCAGTTAAATTCCGCAACTCAACGGTTATCAATGACCTTTTCAATAACACTATCGCTATATTACATAAAGTGTACTTCACACGTATTTGAATGATTGAACGTTATACTATCGAAAGTGCATTTCGATACTATGTCGTTTTATCTCTCTGTAATTATTATCCGCTTATAAACGTAATGATCGTTGAGTGCCATATTACATCGCGTTACTTCACTAATAACACGTATTAAGTTGCCAGTGCAAATATTAAATGTTTTTCGAAATGTTCTCGTGTTATGAACGTTTGTGAGTAAGTTTAAATTCGGAAAGTAAAACGTGGAGTAGCGGCTACTTGTTAAACTCTTGCTGCTATCTGGAGAGCTTTAGTACTTTAGTAACTCGGTAGTTTATCATAAAATTATCCTCACAGATATTTTTTGTCACTTTTCAAAGATAAGCCATATTCACGCCCCTACATTCGCTGGTGGCCTTTAAACAGCTGTATCGTCACCGATAAGCGCCGAAAAGGCCTCGTTTTCAGTTGCGATAACAACCATAATAGTAGTGTCAAAACGATGACTGACAAACATGAAAAATAACCAAATAACACATTTTTTTACCAGATAAGTGTACGGTTGAACGGTGCAAATGTGAATTTATATTTATACAAGTGTAGTGAATGTATTAACTTATTTATTATTTAACATATCCAGATATTCAATGAGGACTCAAAACATGGAACGTTACAAACCCGATGCGTTACGATGGCGTGCTTCCTACAACAGTGATTTAAATTTAAACTAGTGCATAGTGGTCGTAAAGTCTGATCTGTTAGACTGCGTTAAATTATTTATTAGTTAGTGTTTATATCGTGTGGATTATGCTGATCAATACGTTTTTGGACACGGAGGATTTCGTGCATTTGTATTATCCGGAGGATGAGCCAGCGGCTGTGCAAGGCTGTGCAGCCGGCGCGCGCATGGCGTCCAAGTACCCGCCCCGACCGCCCTCGCCAGAATACTCACAGGTTTGTGCTAAGATACGCCTCCTGGCTTTTATGGGAGTCTGGTACATTATTGGTTTGCTGCCAAAACTAACTGACTGCTATGCCGGAAAAGCCTGTTGGTCTAGCGGTTAGTGACCCTGACTGCTATGCCGGAGGTCGTGGGTTCGATTCCCACCCAGGACAAATGTTTGTGTGATGAGCACGATCATTTGTTCTGTCTCTGGGTGTAATTTATCTATAATATGTATGTATTTAGAACCATATTATAAGTATGTTTATCAGTTGTCTAGTACCCATAACACAAGCTCTGCTTAGCTTGGGACTAGATGGCGTTGTGTGATAGTTGTGGAATAATAATAATAATTGGTTGGGGGTTGGATCAAGGGCCAGATTCAGAAGGCAGTACTTCTTGATACGGCTCGTATTGTGAGGAGGTTCCTGTCTCTGGAACCCTAACCACCGGTAGCTTGGACCCTGCTCCCACACCGGCGGTCTACTATTTTTATATTTTTAAATGTTTTTTTATTGTTTTGTATTTTTTTAAAGAAATATTTAAAAATGTAATAGTATGTATGAAAAATGAATAAACGGAATAATAATAATAATATTCCACAACTATCACACAACGCCATCTAGTCCCAACCTAAGCAGAGCTTGTGTTATGGGTACTAGACAACTGAGAAAATTATTATTATTATTACTCATGTTTGGAAAGTAATCAGTTTCCTGAAGATACAGGAAATATTGACTCTACCAACTATTATATATTCTGTGACTCTACCTAGTTTACTTACAAGGTGTAAGTAAACTCTAGGTAAAGTAAATCTCTCAAATTATTTCTACTTATTAAATATCATCAGAGTTTTATCGAGTCACTATTGAGACTATTGAATTATCTCTATCTATCAAAAAAAGTTTTAAATTAAAAAATCAAGTATGAAGAAGTATAACTTAAGCATACTCATATTATTTTATTTCCTTTATTTATTTATTGTTTTGCATTAGTGAATAACCAAATAGGTACCTATTTCTTTTTTATCATGAATTACATTACTAGATTTATTGTAATTATTCTCAGCCATGTAATCGATACCCGCTGGTTGTGAAAACGTATCATTGACCCGACAGTTACACAAGAATATAGACATTAATACAAAAATAAAATAACATTAGAATATCGTCTTGCAATAACATGATACTATACTTCCCAGTGGGCGTTACGGCAAAAAAGTTTAGATAAAAAACTCGACGCTACGCTACGTACTTTGTGATGTAAATGTAAGGGAGTTTAAATATTGACGAAGCGGGGAAAAGTAACGGTGTACGACAAGTCCTTCACCTTGATACTAATAATTGTGTATACGTCGGCCCTCCTCTTTCCCCCCACCCCACTTTTCCGTCCATTCAGCGGGGGGAGGAAGGACGAGAGTACTATCAAGCTCAACCTATGATTACTTATAAGGCTTCAAGCCGAGTAATTGGAACTTTTCGAAGTAATTAACTTCCGTAGCAGGAAATAAGAGCTCTTGTGTTCTATTTATAATTTTCCTGTATTTTTTATTAAGAGTAGAGTCAAGTGAGTGGGGAGGGGTATTCAAACCATAAAATGTGGGTGTTTTTTTACAGCTCTTTGTTTACCTGATTCTTTTTTGTTTATTTCGTCTTGTATTGACATATTATTCAGTTTTGGGTATAATTTGATCAACCTGTATGTTGTGTGACTGAGTTGATGACAACACCAATGATTACATTTTCATCGAACACACACATGTTTATAATCAATACGAATATCTTGAGTCACCCACCAAAAATAAAAATGTTCTAAATTATATTTACATTGTGAACAAATAACGCCCACTGTGTGCCGCCATTGTCCGTTAGGACAATAATTTTTACTGGCAACCCATCACTCTATATTAAAAGTTTCCCTTTATAAGACGCAGTCAAAATCGTAATTTATCAATTGAAAATAATGGTATCCGTTTCGACCGCGCGGCCACGACGTTTTTTTTAAATAAAAACCATCCCAAGTTTTTGTAAAAAAATGTAAAAGTCGATACCCAAAAACCATAAATTTGTCAAAGCAATGGTTAAAAAGTTATAAAGGTTTGAACGTGGCCGCGCCATCGAAACTTTCCGAACCGCGCGGCCATGGAGATCTTTAAAACTAAGAGTCGCAGAGACCTGAAATTTTGGGAAATAGTAGATTGAATTTGTAAACCAAATGTAAAAATATAGAAAAAAATCCTGTGTTTATATTTTAGGAGCTGCAAGGCTAAAACCTCATGGCCGCGCCATTGAAACGGTGACGAACACGTTATCGCCGATATCTCGCTGAAAAAACATCTCAGACGTTTGAAGTTCTTTGTAAAATATAGATTTTAGTTTGTCGAAACATGTAAAAATACAACAAAAAATCCTAGGATTATATTTTAGGAGCTATAAGACTAAAACCCCATGGCCGCGCCATCGAAACGTTGAAAATTTAGTTTTTCGCCAATATCTCGCTGAAAAAGCATCGCTGAGGTCTGAATTTTTTTGTAAAACCTAGATTTGAATATGTCGAAACTACCAAAAATACAAAAAAAATCCTAGGTTTATGTCTCAGGAGCTGTTGAACAAAATCTCTAATACATCTTTAATATCTCGATTAGGGTGACCACGGATTATTATTTACAGAGAACTTTCCACCTATTTTTATATTAGAAATGATATTATCTCAAGGATTCGAATTTAAATGAAACAATAAGGTACGTACAAAAATAATGTTATTTCTTTAAAAATCACAGATTGTTCGCTTACACTAGGACATACATTTCTTTAAAAATCACATAAATCACAGATTGTTGGTTTACACAAGGACATCCATTTCTTTAAAAATCACAGATTGTTGGCTTACACTAGGACATACTTTTCTTTATTGTCCTAGCGTAAGCGAACAATCTGTGATTTTTAAAGAAATAACATTATTTTTGTACGTACCTTATTGTTTCATTTAAATTCGAATCGTTGAGATAATATCATTTCTAATATAAAAATAGGTGGAAAGTTCTCTGTAAATAATAATCCGTGGTCACCCTAATCGAGATATTAAAGATGTATTAGAGATTTTGTTCAACAGCTCCTGAAACATAAACCTAGGATTTTTTTTGTATTTTTGGTAGTTTCGACATATTCAAATCTAGGTTTTACAAAAAAATTCAGACCTCTGCGATGCTTTTTCAGCGAGATATTGGCGAAAAACTAAATTTTCAACGTTTCGATGGCGCGGCCATGGGGTTTTAGTGTTATAGCTCCTAAAATATAATCCTAGGATTTTTCGTTGTATTTTTACATGTTTCGACAAACTAAAATCTATATTTTACAAAGAACTTCAAACGTCTGAGATGTTTTTTCAGCGAGATATCGGCGATAACGTGTTCGTCACCGTTTCAATGGCGCGGCCATGAGGTTTTAGCCTTGCAGCTCCTAAAATATAAACACAGGATTTTTTTCTATATTTTTACATTTGGTTTACAAATTCAATCTACTATTTCCCAAAATTTCAGGTCTCTGCGACTCTTAGTTTTAAAGATCTCCATGGCCGCGCGGTTCGGAAAGTTTCGATGGCGCGGCCACGTTCAAACCCTTATAACTTTTTAACCATTGCTTTGACAAATTTATGGTTTTTGGGTATCGACTTTTACATTTTTTTACAAAAACTTGGGATGAGTTTTATTTAAAAAAAACGTCGTGGCCGCGCGGTCGAAACGGACATAAATAATGGTGGTACTTATATGAGCGGTAATGGTCTGGGTACAATGTCAGTTGCACCGTAAATGAGATACAGTCGTGAGTCATTACAGAAACATGTTCCCTCGCTACTGTACTGTCATTGTTGAACGCACATGTTGTGTTGTTTGTGATATCCTAATTTGTACTCTGTTAATTACTTTTTTACTGTCTGACCTAAAAATATCGTACAACTTAATGATGTACCTAGTGATGTAGCTAAAGAAGAATGCGTGTGGTCCTAAACTGTTTGATACGGTGATAAGATGTAAACATGGTATAAATCTTTTAATTGAAGCAATAGGTAACTTTGCCTTTTAACGAACTTTTAACAAATAACTTGGGCACAGGGATTTTTCACGTTTAACCACTTCCCTGTCCGATGAATCACATGTGACTCACGACCATTGTTTATCTATTGTGTCTGCTGCGCGGACAGTGAAAGTGTTAAGTTCATAAGTATGAGTTTGGTTTGAATAGTTTTTTTTTTCTTCATACTTATTATCAACTTTCGACCACTGGTCGACTACTAGTAAATAATGTGTTACAAAATGTAAGGCTATTAGTTAATTTTAGATCTACATAACTTTAAATGTTATTGAACATCTTGCCAAGCAATTTGTCATTACCTCATTGACGTCACAGATGCATTCAACCAGGATCACATGAGCGCCAACAGATAATACTGCCCATAATAGTTGCAAACACCGGAAGCTTTTTAATCCATTGTTAGCAATGAACAGTGACACACAAAAGTCAGCAGATAACTCCTCTGGTGCCACATACACCTACTACGCATCTTCTATCTCCTTCACATAGCTCAATAGTTTCTATGTACCAGGAATTCATAACATACCAAGAAATATCAGTACAAAACCTTGAATGGGCCTTTCAATGCAACACACGGCCTCGAGGCAGAGTTGAATGACATGAATGATTGAGTGAATGGATAATGAACGTTCCTTTCATTCATTCACTATCAAAACCTATTTTAGCGTAGTTGTGAAGTTGCAAACACGTTTAAAACAAAGAGATAGCCCGTAATAGTGTTCTAAATTAAGCAATATTTTTTTTTTATTCTAGCACAAAATTAGTCTTTGTGTTGCTGCTTTGTTTCACAAACTGGAGCTACTCCACATAATGATATACCTAATTGTCCCTTTGCAAGCCGTATTATGAATGGTAGCACTTATACGGAATGTAACAGAATAGGCACAATTTTATTCTTCTTAGTTGGTGATTCAGACCAACATACTGGACAAGAGACATTTTTTCCAAGAAAAATGGGTCAAAGGGTCCCCCTTCAAATACTCTCTAAAAATATTTTAATAGCTGCTCACAAATTAAGACGATGAAGTCACTATGCTAAAGTAATTAAAAATGAACTTCCCAAGCAGAATAAAGATTCCCATAACATTTGCCTTACTGCATTACTACGTCCCTAGTTACTTATAGCTAAGGTAATGGGCATTGTTCATTTTTTTTAATATGCTGTAATTGAAAAACCATTTCGAGGAATAGCGTTACTGATCATTATGTACTAATTAAAAATGAAAAATATTCATATTTCATTGATATTTTTAATAAAATACGTTTGACCTTCCTTGCCCTTCAAATGTTTAACACCTTCTTCAAACCTTTGGCTGTACACAGTTTTGTATCTTTGCCTCAGAAATCAGAAAATATAAAAAATATAAAACCGGCCAAGTGCGAGTCGGACTCGCCCATAAAGGGTTCCGTAGCAGCAAGTAAAGTTCTTGTAGTTGGTTGTAACTTTGCAAGGTAAATTGCGGTTTACGATTTATTAAAAAAAAAAACTAATAACTCGATCTCGTTCAAAACAATTTTCAATTAAAGTTTGCATGGTAATGCACATCAAATATTTTTTTGTTTCATCATTCTCTTAGTTTAGAAGTTACAGAGGGGGGGGGGACACATTTTACCACTTTGGAAGTGTCTCTCGAGCAAACTGTTCAGTTTAGAAAAAAAAGTTTCAATTCTAAGTATGGGAGGTACCCCCAAAATTGGTTTTTGTTTTATTTTTGTGTGAAAGTCCTAACGCGGTTCACATAATACATCTACTTACAAAGTTTCAACTTTTTGTCGAAATTATAAGAGCTATCTCTTATAATTTCGACAAAAAGTGGCTGTGACATACGGACGAACAGATAGACAGACAGACATGTCGAATCTATAAGGGCTCCGTTTTCTGCCATTGGCTGCGGAACCCTAAAAAATAAGTGACAAGTATTTTCCAGGGTTGTCAGGCATAAGTACCAATGTCTTGGTATACATACCAGTTTTCAGTGTCACGTACCATGTACCAAGATTATTACTCGAGAAACAAAACCAAGATTGGACGTTGACCAACAATACAGAATAAACAACAAATTTTAGGGTGCAATCGAGTATTATTATTATCGCCTTTATTTAACAATCTTACAAAACAAAAATATAAAAAGTAAGTTTACATTTTTTTCCCTTTCTTTTATATATTATCTATATATGTATTATTTGACACCGATATTGAGATTGTCTTTCGATTTCGCAAAGGCCTCCCCTGTAGCTTGCCACTCCTTCCGATTATTGGTCATCCTCCTCAAAGTAGCACCAGCCATCTTTCGAAAGTCGTCTTCACATCTTAGGCGTTGCCTTCCTTTCTTTCTTTTGTTATATTTTGGACACCATTTGGTTACGTCCTTAGCCTATTTATTATTAGTACTCCTCAACATATGACCTGCCCATCTCCATTTCAATTTCCTTATGCAATGTGTGATTTCGTTGATTTTAGTTTGGTTTAGTAATGTCTCTAGTATGATTTTGTCTTTTAACTTGTCGTTGAGCATGCTACGCTCCATGCTATGTTGACAGGGCTCTAGATTTCGCATATTTTGTTTAGTAATGCTCCAAGTTTGACATCCATACGTCAATTTAGGTAAAATGAAGAAATCAAATATTTTCTTAGATTTGGGAGGAACCCGAGGATTTTTGACAACCTTGTGTGACCAATATCTCTTCCACGCTAGCTGTACTGTTATCTATTTTTTTAGTTACAATCGAGTATTGCTTACTAAAAAATCTCTTTTTTTTGCACTCTATTAACAGCAAAAGAAAAAAAAAGATTTTTCATTCGTATTTGATTTTCGACACATTTTACCGATGTACCAATATTTCATATTGGTACATCACAGTGGCCGTCTGACATCCCTGATGAGAAAATCAGGGATGTCAGACGGCCACTGACAAGTGTCAATTTGTAAATGTCAAAGATGTAAACAAACAAGTTTTTATTGTAACTGCAAATTGCTTCATAATCTCGGTTAAATCTGTTAAATCGGCATCGGCAATATAACATAAACTACAAGTAAAATAGAATACAGGAAGTGCTTTGTCCCAACTTGCAACAATAATACTAATAATAATCGAAACAACATTTTGTTCGTACTAAAGAAGATTTGCGAGAAAAGTGGTGTCGTGATGACGGCGTGGAATGTTGCAAGGTTTATACAATGTACTGTTGCGAAGATCACTTTGATGTTAGTATTTCAGAAGCCTTAGATTCCTTTGTATGTTCATCTAGGAGTAATTTTGTTTTGTAAACAATAACCTAGCGGGATGTAAGTGACGTTTAGACAGTTGACGTTGTGTTGACAGTTTTTTAATTTTGCTCTAGTAAGGAAACGGCACAACTTTTAGGCCAATGGTGACGTCACCTACCTCAAAAATTAAAATATTAAAAATAAAAAAACTGTTGAGCCAATCATTAAAATATTCAAATTAGTTTCTCAAAATGCTCTATATTTGCAGAAAATGAAATAAAATCGAATGTTTAAAAAATTAAGACAATCCCCATTAAGCCTCTGGTAACCCCACAGGCCTCTGACATAGGTTTAGACTTACATTATCAAGTCCAAGTTTCCTCGTGATGTTTTTCCTTCACCGATTGTCAGTAATTTCCAAGATAAACTTTGAAAATAATATATAAATGCTTTGAAAAGACACAAGTTCTTAAAGTAGGCTGTAACAGGTACAATCGTACAACTGTTCCTCCTAGTCATGCAGTTCCAAAAAACCTGTTACAAAATAACAGTCTGTTATTTTGTACTGAAACAAAGAACAGCTGTTACGTAGCATAAGTTGTTCCCATTGGGTACATCTCCAACGAAGCCGCGGGGCAGTTAGTAAGATGTAACAAGTAGTGAGATAATAGCACGGTAGCGGGTCTAAAACGGCCACTTCAAGGAATTCTTCTAAAGTGATTAATTCCGTGAATACTTAGCAAAAACATTAGCTGATATTAGCTGATTCCCATTTCATATCTGAACAATAAACTTGTAACATGACCTGGCACATTTTTTTTCTGTATTTTTATTTTGTGAACTTTTCAATCAGTACCCTTACCATGAGTTGTCATACGATACTCGATCCTACGCATCGACCGCGTTTGGCGCTCTTATGCGCCTGGTTGAGAGTTCATACAACCTTGGAGCGGGCCAATGAGAACGCCAAACGCGACCGATATCGATGTTCGAGTATCGTAATGCCAACTCATGGTAAGGGTACTGAGAGTGAACTATTTTACAATTTCTCATTCAAAACTGTCAAACAGATGAATTGTAAACAGAATAGAATTCAAGTATTTGTCAGAATATTGTACAAAGTAGATAAATTGTCAATTTATGCCCATTTCACGATTTTTAGCACGATCCATGTGATACTGCTGGTGGCCTTTTTAGAGCCACAGTTCTGCAACACGCGGACGCTAGCTGATGCTGTCCACACGTTAACCTCGAACGACCTTACTGTTTCTCGTACGCACGCTACAGTTGCATTAGTCACGGCACTCACTGCTATACGTTATGCAACTAAAGGCTTGCCTCTTCCGCAGATGCTATTGCCTAATGCCACGCTTTGATACAGACGTAGATCTGTCTGTTGCAGAACTGACGTAGATGGGTAGATAGATGGATGAATTATTGTGTAAGCCATTCATGGGTATAAAGTGTGTTTTTTATGTGGATGTCACGATGGACGGTATTGTTGCTAATGTGTTAGATATTTATCAATATTATGGCGGTCTGTGTGGTATTATTTCACGATTCTTAGCACGGTTGATATTATGATACTGCTGGTGGCCTTTTTAGAGCCACAGTTCTGCAACACGCGGACGCTAGCTGATGATGTCCACACGTTAACCTCGAACGACCTTACTGTATCTCGTACGCACGCTACAGTTGCATTAGTCACGGCACTCACTGCTATACGTTATGCAACTAAAGGCTTGCCCCTTCCGCAGATGCTATTGCCTAATGCCACGCTTTGATACAGACGGGGATCTGACTGTTGCAGAACTGACGTAGGTCGGTAGATACTCGTAGATGGATGAATATTGTGTAAGCCATTCATGTTTATAGTGTTTTTTTTTTTATGTGGATGTCACAATGCACGGTCGTGTTGCTAAATGTGTTAGATCTTTGTAAATATTTTGGTGTTCTGTGTGGTATTACGTGGTAAAAAATCTGTCACCATGGAGTTTCTTCCCGGTTCTTCTCCGAATCGACCAACCCGAACCGAGCACCTGTAGTCGAAGTTTTATAAGTCCCTCAAGGGCCTATGTGAAATAAAAACTTTTGATTTTGTCAAATGCAGGATTTTTGATGAAGACAATGCCACCAATTAGGGCAATTCAACAACATTAAAAGAGTGTTTCGAGATTGGGATGCTGTAGATACTTTGTATGGAAATCCTCTATTCCTAATAAAGATCAGGTGGCCAATCATGAACTCTTAAAGCGAGATAAGCGAGATTAATTCCAATGTGGGGGAACGAGATGGCGCTAGACGTCTTGTATAGCTTTATCTCTTTTCCACACTGTAAGCCGCTTAAGACGTTATGTTAGGCCATCTTGCTACCATCTGGAGCATTACAGTTTAGGCTAAGGGAAAGAGACAGAGCAATACAAGTCGTCTAGCGCCATCTCTCTCCGACAGCCTAAACTGGATTGCATTAAGAGCTCATGGTAGGCCACCTGGGGGGGTATTACAACGTCTTAAACCAGGCTTGTTCCGGCGAGTGAAAGTGACAGAGCTATACAAGTCGTCTAGCGCCATCTCGTTCACTCACTGGAACCAGCCTGGTTTTAAGACGTTGTAATACCCCCCTGATCTCAAAAAATAAACCGTCTAGGACTGAGTACCATTGTTGTTTATGACATATGGATAATTTTTTGTATGTATTTCTCAAATGACGTATCTTTAATGCTTTGTTTAATATTCTGTAAATTTCCTACTTCATTTGAATAAACGTTATATTATGTGGAAAAAATACGTTAATATGTAAAGGTGAACGCAAAAAAAAAGTACTTGCCTAGCTACCTTAAACGTTATGTAACTAAATACCGTATCTAAATAACTACAATCAATTCGTCTTAGTATAGTTAGTTTCTTCTTGTATAATAATTATATGGAACTAGAATTTTATCAACTAACGCATTCATATCGTTTCAAAGATTATGTATACTTTGCTAACCCCGTTTCCACTTTTTTACTAATTTACTTCGACAGTTCATTCATATGTTTCACACCAGCTAATTGTTATGCTATCCTGGTACTTTAAAGCTCCCACTTGAACACAGAAGTTCACTCAGCTTTGATTAAACAAAAAAACCAGCTGACTTAAAGCATCTTACAACAAAGATTTTAATTCCTGAAAAACAAACATAACATTAACAACAAAGGCATTTATCCTTCCAAAGACTTTGTATGCCTTCTTAACCCCGTCACCATTACCACTTTAGTCCTTACTTAACCACACCAGTTCATTCATAAGTTTTAAACCAACTTATTGTTATGCTGTCCTGGTATGTACTTTAAAGCTCCAATTTGAACACAGTAGTCCACTCAGCTTCCTCGCTCTTGATGAAACAAAAGAACCAGCTGACTTACAAATTCTTGCAGCGCAAACGATTTGATCTGTCAGTTGTAAGATTTTTCATTAATTAGACATTGAAACAAAACAGGTGCCAGGCTTACAGATTGACTGTTCAATATGTTCGAGTTTTGAGTTCATGTTAGTCAGAAGAAATACGGTTAGAGAAAATGCTAACAAAGTACCAGAAATATTTCCCTGATGGTATTTTGTAAACACCAAAAAAAGCTTCTTTACATAAAATAAAATCTTGGATGCCATCGACCTCGATACTACGTTGTAGAATTTTAATACAAAAGCGATTACTTCAAGGACACGTTGAAAAACATTAAACAATCCTGTTTGGTTTAATCTAAGGTGTGTGAGAATTGAGAAACGTTCTAGAATATATTTTGGTGCCCCTCAGAGTCGGTTGGTTTTTTTCTAATGTTAACCATCCATCGACTCACGAGGTGAACGACCCATGCTTCAAATTCAACTATTAACCCAACCATATGTGTGGGGATCCTCGTTCAATGGAAGTTTATAATAAGCAATGGGGCTTTCCTAGTTGGTTGGTTAGTCATTCGGTAGTAAGTAGCTCTAGGCGCCCACCCGCTTGGCTTTGATGACCGTTTTAATGATTACGACCATGCTTTAGTGCAGAGTTTGTTTCTGTTTCGAACAGTAAGCTTTGTTTGTTTACACTACGGGTTTTAAAAAAGTATCTGTACTCTCCTTTTGATATATGGCTGTGTTTTCTGAAATTTTGCGTCTTAAAAGGTAATGATAAACCGCCTAACGTTACAAAAAAACAACTCAGATTTCGATCTAGTTTTTTTGTCGTACGGTTAACAGCACACTTGATTATCTCATCTTACAAGAATGTACGCTATTTTCTTTCTTATGTAACTTCTGGCTGGTCTGTAATGGCCTAATGGCGTAGTTGGTCACGTTTGGTTAGTGCTAATGAAAAACTTTTTAGTTTTTTGGATGTCTCTCTCCGTTGTTGCGCATAAGTTAGTGTTCATTGAACTGCAAAGGGTGAATGCGCTAAAAGAACCGTGGGCGTACTCCCACGACCACCCAATATTATATTGTCGCTATACCTCATTAGGAAATGTTTCATTAAAACATTACTCATTGTATTTTATACTTCAACCCCTTATAAAACCACTCTATAAAATACAGGAGCCATACTACTCATAATCTTTTTATTTATGTACAACAAAGTGCAAAAAGATAGTAAGTCATCAACGTACACAACTTGAGATTCTTGCTAAAATGATGGCCTATCAGCTTTAATAGGCAATCGTTCGAGATGAATCATATTCATAGGCCATGTAAGTATAATCTATGCTGGGCTCATGTGAACCGCCGCCGGGGATTACGTCATTACTATGGAATGCTTCACCAATTACATTTGATGGAAAGTGGAGCTTGTATCTTAATGAAGTATAAATTCATGTTTTAATATGGGACATGAATAGTCATTGATGCAAATACATTCTTGCTACGAAAGTACGAATACATAATATGCAGATAAAAAAAATATGTTCGTCAGGTTTTTAGGTACTAGATTTTTAATAGATCTATTACCTAACACCAAATTGTTGCTTATGATAATCTCAGTTTAGTACATGCATTGTAGTATTTGAAAGTACACTATAATTAATTCAAAAATAAATAGTTGCGGTCAAATTAGGTCAACTACCGGCGTTGCTATCGCTGTCAAAGCATACATTATCAACCACAAATAATTACCTTTCGTTATTATTTCCTTATGAACTGTATTCTTTATCAATTACAACTTGTATTTGGTTATTTTAGTAACAAAACACGGAATGTTACTGAGCGGTTTTTTCTGTTTCTTTTTATTCATTTAAAATTTTGTTTTGAATTGTACGACAAGTAGCCTTAACTCTTAACCCTGTGGAAAAAATAGAGACAGAATTGAGCTAAGTTGTCATGCATAAGGCCCGGTCTCCACCAAAGCAGAGACGAGAGGAGATGTGTTTGAATAACCAATCAGATGTCCACTGAAGCTAAGCGGAGAGATGTGGACATCTATAATAATAATATTCCACAACTATCACACAACGCCATCTAGTCCCAAGCTAAGAAGAGCTTGTGTTATGGGTACTAGACAACTGATAAACATAGGTACTTATATATTTCTAAATACATACATATTATAGATAAATTACACCCAGACAAAGAAAAAATTATCAAGCTCATCACACAAACATTTGTCCTGGGTGGGAATCGAACCCACGACCTCCGGCATAGCAGCAATTTACAAATCTTACAATAATGTGTAGAAAAGAAATGCATGCTTTGCATCTTGAAGATTAACGAAAGAGATGTTGAGTTTTGTGTCTCTAGACACGTTAGACTAACGTTGATTGCTTACACATTGCAAAGCTAGCAGTACTTACCAAACGACGCGTGTGTCAGAATTCGTAAGAAACTTGACACTTCTTGCAAAACTGTTTAGTCACTGGTGCCTTCCTGAAAGGTACTTGAAGCTATGTGCTAATGAGAATGCACTAGGTACTAGGCATGTGTACGAAGTAAAACTAACATTGTGTAAAAGTGCCTTTTAAAATGCCAGAAACGTAAAGGGAGATTATATTGGTGAGACAGGCAACTCAGTGATAGATTCTTAAAAGTCTCTCAAAACCAGGCGCGGTCCGAAGGGGGGGGTCACAGGGGACATGACCCCCCCCCAAAACCTAAGGTCACATTGTAAAATCTCAAAAATTTGCCAAATAATAAAAGGAAATTTCTAACTATCCCTTAACGGCGATAAATAGTTAGCTCACATCTTGTGCAATAATGTTTATTTTATTCCAGATACCTATTTTTCATTAGTGTAGTGAGTGACCCCCCCCCAAAATTTCAGGCTGCGACCGCGCCTGCTCAAAACGTTACCTATGCATGCTGTAATTCGAAATGATGTGTCACTACGTCTTGTCCACTTTAGTGGTGAACTAGTTGCATCATTTCGCATTACTGCATGCATAGGTAACGTTTTGAGAGACTGCGTTAAGACTATCACTGAGTTGCCTGTCTCGCCAAATAATCTCTCTTTACCCTACTTAGTAGATGCTGGTGTCTTGCTATTTCAAACAATTTACATTGTCCAATGCTTTAGTGCCTTTTGTGTGAATCGTTCACAATATGGAAATGTTATAGCAAACTGTTGCGTTACATTTGCTTTCGAACGTAAGTTGGCAGCTAGGCAAAAACAAATAATTGGAGACACGAATGTGCAAAACAAAAAATGGAATTGTACAATCGACAAAGTGGAGTTATGACCCACCATAAGCTTATTTTCCTACAGACATTCAAATACAATTAGGTTCACATTCGCGTAAACATACATAACCATGGTAACGACTTTGATCTTTGTCAATTTGACGGATTCAAAAGATTTATTGTCAAAATGAGTCACGATTCCACTTTGTCGATTGTACAATATTAAATGGACTGCCTAACACTAAATAGATGGCCATAATACTGAATGTCAAAGCCAAATTCACAAAACTTCAAAATCTCGAGGTCTCATCTATAACCTCGTGAATTCTTCATTTCATTTAGCTGAAATATCGCTGGTATTTTCAAGGGAGGATAAGTAGCTAAACATTCCATAGATAAACAAAAACTTCAAAATAATGACTGACCTATGAATTCCATCCTTAATTGGTATCCTGTAGAACTAATAAGCATTTAAAAGTATTATACAGGGTGAAATTTTATTTATGAGCAATATTTTAAACTTGGAAAACAAACAAAATTAAAACAATGCAAGTATCTTCGCTTAATATTATTTGATGTTTGTTTACTTTTCGTTCCGCGCGCGGTGTAATGCCCTTTAAAATTTTGATATTCTTAAGACTTTTGGTGCTTATGATTTATTTTTTATTACTTTTAGTGCTTATTTGAATAACAACCCTTAGCTATGTAACATAAGTACTCATATTACATTTTTAAAGGTATCCATAATTGCATTAATAATATTTTTGATTTGCGATTTATTAGCCGTAATGCAATCAGCATCGTGAGTAGAGCCTTAGATTAAAATATTGCCCATGATTTCAATTGCACCCTGTAGTATGTACGTTTATGTTAGTAATGCGCATGAGTGGTAAGTTAGGTAACGCAAGGTCGCTTTCTAACGTGTTCTGTTGTATCCAGCGAGGGACAGGCATGCAGTATGGGCGTGAGTCGAGTTTGAATTGCCTTATAGTATGTGCAATGGCTGGAAAACGGTGGGTTTTCTTTGCTTTAAAATTTCCATCACGTATGTTGGTCTTTGGTACTTTAAGGGCCATTCGGCGGCCAACTGAGGAATTCTTGTACTTAAATGAAGTATTAAAAAAGAAAATGCCGTAAATTTTTTCTATCATATTTTAAATGTCAAGTTTTCCAAGCTCATTGCTCAGTATCCGGTTCGAAGGACCAAGTTGTTTGATCATGGGGTAAACTCTTCACTCAATATTAACCCAAGCATATTAAAAGACAGAAATCCTGCTAATAACCACTTAGTTACTTTTTCTCCCGTTTTAGACCTAAGTAACAAAGTTATCGATGAATAATACGTTGCACTGGAGCTACTACAACATTTACCAATTAGCTAAGTAACGAGACAAGTTTTCTTACGGATGTTATTAAATTAAACGCCTACAAAGAGTACGATGTAACCACATTCCTCCAAGAGGTTTCGAAGCGCCACCAGTGAATCATAAGCAAGCAAGATCATTATTTATGATTCCTTCGATGGCTGAGCGTTTTAGTTATTATATACCGGCGATAAACGATACCAAGGCAGCATAACTTCACGTACAGCACCTTTTACATAATATCTATGTATTCGTTATGCACTTAGGCATTTAACTCGGCTGCAATAGTGCATGTCGTTATGTAATGAAAGTTTTTAATGCTAGACATTCCTGATTTTTACACCAGTTCTCTTTGTATCTTTAAAAATCAGATTTAAGCTTAGAAAAGGGTTTTGTTTCCAAATTGATCTCAAGTGAAAGCAAAATATCAACAATTCCCTTAAGTATTTTCTATATTTGTTTTTCATCTTGTGTAACTAAAGGATGAGTTGTTATGATGCTGCATAACTAAGCGATGAAGTGGAAACCTGTCTACATTACTTATGCAGAACCTTTAACCCTTGTCCTAACGCATTTATGTTAGACATAACCTTACTATTTTTCCTTTGTTGAGGTAGTCTCTATAGACATGCAGTAGAAATCCTATAGCTTGATAGGTCAACATTACTACTCCGTCCGCATTATTACTATCGCTGAAGACGATGAAAGATATCTTTACTATTGTGCATTGTGTCTTGTGTTTTACAACAATATTCCTCCTTGGTAAAAGAACAACGTGCCCACATTTCTCGATAAGGTACATTAGATTCTGGAAAGTACAAAAGTCCTTGTTTACAGATACCCTATCAATACACAAATAAAGAAAGAGAAAGTGTCTCTCCATCCCGCTCGCTCTTGTTGGATCCTTAGGACCATCTTGTTTGCGGGAGGAGCTGTTATCAAATTATAGTAACAGTTAGACAATAACCGAATACAAAAGTGAACGCGTTGCGATCAATAACTTATAGTAAATAATTTGTTCCGTTTACATTTTCGTTCTCGTGTTGAATTTTAATTCGGCCTTGTGGCTTAATGTGTGCACAATTTATAAGCAATTGTTCAGTAATTTGTTCAATAGATTCGTTGTTATTGGAGAGTTTGTCTAAATCTGTCTCGATATGAATATGTATGTGACCATGTCGGATGTGACGTGTCTCAATATATCTGGCCTTCTGGAGGTATTATGCGGATGGAGAGTAAATAGATGTTTCTTTACTTCAATTCTTCAGCTCATCTTGATTTGTCATATTTCGTCGTTTAAGTTCTAACACCGCGTGAGTTAATTTTTGGAAGTTTTAACATGTTTTGCAAGATAATCTGAAAAAACGTTGTTTCAGGCAATCATAAACAAGCAACGTCCAATATAAGCTATGCAATTAAACGAGACGTCAAATTATTATTGTAATGATTTGAATCCAAAATAATGCAGTTTTTTAATGTCGGTAAAGTGGTCAATTTTAACTTACGTGATGTTAGAATTTAACTGACGGTTTCTGTTTTCATAAACACTTGGAATCACTCGCCAATAATAATATAAAAATCTATTCAAAACCCACGGAATCCAAAAACGATAACTGCACTTAATCTTTTTGCTAGATTTTCTTGACGTTAACGATCCCAGGAAATGACTTTATTCAATGGAGCTGTTGGTATCGTTATGAAGTGTTTATGGACAATTTGTCCGGAAATAAATTTAGTTGACTTCTTGCACGTGTGTGCTTGGCTGTTCATTCTCGGCTTTCGAGATAACTAATTGAGATCTGTAGAGGCTATACTCAGCATGTTTTCTTCCTCCATAATGGGGATGGCAACTCAAAGCTAATCCTAGATGGCGCTGCGATAGTTGGTCCCCACGTCTACCTTGTACAAAAAAACAAACAAGATTATTTGTTATAAAAAATGAGTATAAATACTAAACAAATATGGAAAATTATTCGTCCATGCAAGTACATATACTAAAAGAAGAATTAAGACGCCGCGGTGCATCTACAAGAGGAAAAAAGTGATTTAATTGAGTGGTAATACCTTTGATTTTACCGTCATAAATCCACAATCACTTGTAGTTGAGGTTTCAATTTTAGAGTTTAGGTATGTTTTACCTGTCCTCTCCTTTATCAAGAATATAATGCTGCTTCTGACTTTCTATTTTGATAAAATATCATAATGTTTTAAGTCAGTAATTTTAACCTTTTTTTCTATTTAGATTCGAGAAATATCACAATATATTTAATTTCTTAACACCACAACTATTACAAAACTCGTTCCAGGTGATAATTCTTCCGCCAGACGAACCATTTCATGATTTATGGAGCGATGCAATACTGGTACTTAACCTCCAAAAGAAAAGTAGATATTATTTTGAAAAGTGTATTCGATTGTTTAGTTATGGTATAATCATAGAATTTCATTAATTAACTCAACTAAAGGCCTGTCTCGGCTTCGCAAGGCATATGGATATTTGTTTATTATATAGCTTTTTCTTAGTATTAATATAATTTTTGTTCTCACAGCAGTCACAGCAGCTACCCTTTATTTCTTGATAGTGTGAATTATTGGTTTGTATGTTCCATCATTTTTACAGCTTATTCCACAACATCTAGTCATTTTACATCAATAAATCGTTTTATTCCTGAAAATTCCTTTGATTTGACAGTTCTTTGGGGACCAAACTGTCAATTGTCACTTTGACACTTGCCTTCCCCATTAAGGATCAAATTAGAACTGAATTTGAGCCGACCTCTTAAAGGCAAAGTGCTATTTGGCGCAGCAGTAAGGCTCACAGTATTATAATTTTTGTTTAGAATTTATTTTTGTTTTATTATTGTTGTTGATATTGTGTAGTTTTCCTGCCAATAAACCTATTTTTTTTGTACAATGTAAGATCTTGCGGAATAAGATTATGCAACATGTCTTTCCCAATTTTTACAATACGTGAATCAACATCGTCTTTTAATTAATTTCAACTAATACTCCTTCTCTTTTGCCCCCAGGTGGTAATACCATCAACAAGCGAGATGGACCGCGAGCGGTACCGCGCGCCCCCTCAACCAGAGCCTCCACCACACCGCGTGCGGGCTGCAGACCTGTACCCTCGTCTGCGAACGCACTATGATGAACCTGGCTTGGATGCAGGGTTCACGCCTATCTGTGGGGAGTTTGTGCAGGTGAGATACTAGGAGTGTATGGAGTAAAGGAGTTTTGTGTTACTTTAAACTGAGTGTCATTGTTTACACCTGTCTGAATGCAGGGTTCACGCTTATTTGCGGAGAGTTAGTGAAGGTGAGATACTAGGAGTCTATGGCCCGAAGAAGATTTGAATTACGTTAGAGTATCTACATTTATTCAAGCCTGTGATTGTTCATGCAGTTACCTTTGGTGATTCTGAACGGGTGTAGTTTTCTTCTTTTTCATATGAGCGCCTATTCCAAATAATTGATTAGGCAAAAGTATTCTTCACATCTTTTATCAGAGGAGAAAAACACCATTCGTGTATGTAGAATATTGTGTATAATGTAAATAATCTACAAGGAAAATTGCAAATAGCTAGGTATTTATAATAACTACCTAGGTGTTATTTTATAATCGGCTTGAATGCAGCCAGACATTCATTGTCGCAATATGACGGCAGAACCACTCAATCATACCACAATTTGTAAGCACTTTTTTGGTAATAACAGCTTGTTTACGGGAAACTACGAATTAGGCAATTTAAAAACGAAAATTGTAGTAATCGCAGTTTAATAGTACGTTATGTTACCTTCATAAACAGAAGTGTAGGTTGTGTACAGTATTGTTTCCCAACATAATTACACAGTTGCCGTAACCTCTTCAATATACATGACGTCCTAATAATTCCATGACGAATATGCTACTAGTACTTACGTCTTCTTTTGTAAACAACCGTGTTTCTCACTCCAAAGTCCATGTCAATAATTAATTAGCGAAATAGTAACAAATAGATAAAACACGCACATATTAAGTAACTAATACGGCTGGTGGCCTAAAAGGTCAGCAGGTCGCATGCATCGGGTTGAACGAACCGCAATGACGTTCCGATAGTGTTTAGCTCCGTTCTAGTTCTGCATTCCTGGTAGTTCGTTGACTGCGCGTTATCAGCCCAAAGCGTGCACTTATGACTGTAGAAACTGCAGTTTGCGAAAATAGTACTCTATCTAGACATGTGCTTATGGCATGATAGGAGTAAATGTTATCAAAAACTCTCGTGCTCGAGCACGTGATAAATGTGTCATGAGTATGAATTTATCAAGAAAACATCCTCTTAGTAGTACCTACTTCAAGAGTATCTTATATAGATTTGTTCAACCAATTTAGGAGCTACTCGTACACGACTAAACATTTTCTGTATTTTCGCCTCCCAAAATATGTGTCATGTGTCTAACCTTATCATTTGTTGGCAGTGGGTGGGTCGCACAGCGGATGGCGGAACTATTGCAATGTCCAACTACCGTCTGCACGTCCAACCTCGTCGGAGAAACGGGCCGGGCGCGTCCATCCCGCTCCGTCTCATCGACGCACTGGAAATCCGGGACCTGCTGCACTTGATAGTGCTCTGCAAAAATGGAAGACAACTCAAGTTAGTATCCTTGCGTGTTATGAGAGCCTGGTAACTACTACACCAAAACTGTTAAAAACCATGATGATCTGAAACTTTCTTTTAAATTGCTTTATCAATTGGCTTTTCGGGTTCAATTCCCAGTTCAGACCAAAACGTTTGACTGCTTGTTTCATTTCAACCAAAGTAAATAATCGAGGAGCCTACAAATAAACATAATTGGCGAAGTTTTACCTATTTATAAATTAGTGGAATAGGTACTAGCACATGAGTTCATACGGGTGGCACCCTAGTCGTTAATTTTACTGATATACACTCAAGTACTGATTAGATATTTCTAAAAGTATCTCATACTCGTAATTCTACTAACTTATCTAATGTTTACACACAAAGTTATGAGATATTCAAATAAGCAAATATGCCACGGTAAAAAACATGTTAAAATTATCTTGTTTGAACAGAAAAACGTGCTAAGTATTCAATAATATTTAAAATTTTAAATGAATTCTTTATTTTGTCTCAGCTATGAAGTCATTACATTAGTCTATGTTTAAACAAGTACAATTGTTGGTAATTATTTACTTTCTGAACGGATATTATTGAAAGCCGGAATCAATGTTGATTTAATTTTCGATTACGGCATCACTAAATTGGGGTTACTGACTGATAAATTACCTAGTGACTAAAGAAAGCGGACATGTAAATTTTCCTTCAATAATAAGATAAAGATTGTTCAAACGAATGTTTATTATCTCTGTTGCTACCTACTCGTGAACTAGTACATTTATTTTATAAATATCTGATACGGTTACTCGAGTTTTTGGGTATGCCGGAGTCAGTTCGGGGTCATTCTTTCATGTTTCAAGACTGTGTGAGCATTGAAAGATGCAAATAAAAGCTGTAGAAAACGATATTTGCTCATGAAAAATTGTTTTGCTGACTGAGAATTGAATTCCGGGTTTGATTTCCAGCTCCAAAAAGTTTTTGGGATTTCCCGTTAGTGATTACTAGGTCGCAACTAGAATCTAGATGTGCTCGGGACCCGGTGCCCTATTGGATAGTTTTAAAACAGGACTGGCGAAATGTGGGTTTAGGTACTATTAGGTACCCCTCTGCGTCACCGTTTTTTTGGTATGAAAATTATTCCTTTTGTTTTAGATGCTCATTCACCACTGGGGATCAATGTATAGAATGGTGGAGGCGGTTAAGCACCGCAGCGCTCGCCCCTATCGGATCCATTCAGGAGACCTTTGCTGCTGCATACGCAGCGTGGGCTAAGGAACAGCCGCCAACGTCAGTTCACAGAGCACTGATGAGGGCGTCTCAGTCTCCTCAGAGGCACTGGTTCGGTCCTGAAGTAAGTATCCTCATCGTGTCTTCTGAACGCCTGGTACTTTTATGATAACAACTTTCACTTTCCATTTGTTATCTTTTACTATAAAGTCATTCCAGTGCAAGTTATCTTAGTGAGCTTGTCTCTGTTTTAGCTTCTGATTGCCTGGTACTTATTTATGGAAAACTTTCTCTCACGTGAATAATTCTGCTAGTCCTTCAAAATTCTGAGCGACACTTACAAAAAAAGAAAACATAAATATGCTAGGAACGTAATCATTTGATTTTTTTAGGACGATTTTGATAAAATTAAAAACAGCTGTTTTTATGTCTTATTTGCTCGTTCACATCTCAAAGACGGCATCTAAACCCTCATTCAAGTTTATTATATTAGGAGATACATTTTGATGTACAATGAATTCATTCGATCAAACAAATACAATGCAATGCACTGAAATTGGCATGCAAGTTATTACATGACAATGCAAGATCCAAAATAAATGGCGTTAATGTGTTCAATGTTTTACAGCTAACAATATAAAAGTTACAATACAAGCCAAAGCTAAATAGATTATCTTTTCTATTGTCCATTAAACACCTTTCCCTTATAAACACAATTATGTTCCCTCCCACTTGAATCCATAATATTAACCTGTTGCGTTTCCCACAGGTGGAGCGATTAGGCTTTACTACGAAGGGCGCGTGGCGGGTAACGGCAGCTAATGCGGAGTACAAGTTGTGCCCCTCGTACCCGCCCCTCATCGTGGTGCCCGCGTCTATCTGTGATGAAGACCTCGACTCGGTCGCGAGGTGAGTTCTCCAAGACCTGAGTATGAGATGTTCATGTTTTTTATACAGCCCCGTCTGTGGTTCTGCTGTCTAACCAACATATTGAGGTCGGATGCATCGTGAATATCAGTTTTGGAACGAAGGACGGACCGTACCGGACCAGACTGGACTGGACTGGACTGGACCGGACCGGACCGGACCGGACCGGACCGGACCGGACTGGACTGGACCGGACCGGACTGGACTGGACCGGACTGGACTGGACCGGACCGGGACTGGACCGGACTGGACTGGACTGGAGTGGAGTCGCGACGATTATTTTTGTTGAGTGTATACAGTAACTTCGTTCCATCCGGGTGTCCCTTGACACCTCTCAAGTTTTTTTAATATGATACCCTTTATTGAGACTTTCGCGCTTTTGACTAATAGTATAACGACTGTTAAAGACATACAAAGGACAGTCGGAATCAACGGTTTACGTGCTTTTCGCGACACGGAGCATGTTGTATGATAGGTGGTCATGGTATGTTTCAATAAAATGAGATTTTAAAATTTGAACTATTGGAAGAGATGAAACGCACAATCGAGAAAAGTAGAAATAATGGGGAGACATTTTATTTGTCTAGGATTGGTATAGAATACTCTAACAAGAGAAAGATTAGAGCCTTACCTCATCTTAATTCTCTGGCTTAGATTCATTTAAGGCATCCACAGAAAAGTCCAGTCCGCCTCACAACCTCCTGTTGGTTGACCTGCGAGATGCCACTCATAAAAAAACCATCTTAACAATCAATTTCATGTTTAGATTCCGTGCCATGCGCCGCGTCCCAGCGGTGGTATGGCGGCACCGTGCCAACGGCGCCGTGATCGCTCGCTCCTCTCAGCCCGAGGTGGGCTGGCTGGGGTGGCGCTCCAGTGAGGACGAGCGACTGCTGGCCGCCTTCGTCAGCGCCTGCAACCAGGACCGCGGCATGCAACCACCTAATAATAATAAGGTGAGTACTTTTACATACGGATCATAGTTTGAGGTTTCTGCCTCATCATCATAAGTTGGAATTAGGTAGAGTTATTCCTGTACTTACACTGATTTCATACAGCGGAGGAATAAAGTGGATATGCCCCAAATCCCGTGACTTATTAAATAAAAAAGTACTTAATTGACTTTTACAAAATTTATTTGTGTGATCTATCTCTGATGTTTTTATTATTACTATTTATTTATGACACTGTTTTCCACACGAGATTGTCAATTAGAAATCCCTGGAAGATCTATATTAATATCAACATTTTTATGCAAGTAATGAAATAACTATTAATTCCGACCTCTGCTCATCATCATCATCTTATCAGTCGCAGGACGTCCATTGCTAAACATAGGCTTTGATAATAGATTTCCAATAGGACTGACCAGGGCTACAGCTTTGACGTAGAGGCACATTATTTGCCTCCAAAATTAGGGATAAAAATATTCAAGACTTCCGATATAAGTTTGTAAAACTTCTTGCTAATTCAATTACAAATAGCAAGCTAGATTAGCATCATAAACTAATCAATCTTACCTACTTCCTCACGATCATGTTCTCCTAGTACTATCAATATTAATAGCCCATAATACAATAAGCAGTTCCGACAATTTTATTTATAAACAAGTACTTGTGATGTCAGAATACTTCAGATATTTATAGCTTGATAGCTTATTAGCTAGTCATATTGCCCACTGTCTGTAATATACAATTTACGATACAGGAAACTTTATTGAACAAGTTTATATAGCAGCAATCCTTCAATTCAACCATAAACTGGGCAAACAATGGTACCTACAACTTGTGAGAGTGGAATAAGGTTTAAATTGAAATGGGAAGGTTAAAGTCGAGTTATGCTTTAAATATAAAGTTTATCATCATTGTAATGCTCACTGCTTTATTATGGATCATCCAAAGCAATGTGAATGAACTTTAGAAGGAAAAGTCTTTGCATCATTTGACAGACTTATAAGCACATATTGCTCACGTTGTATTTAGCGCGCGTTGCCATCGTACACACTGCGTGCCTGTATTTGTTCAATATCACCGCTTAGATCACAAAACGCTCGTTAGCCAACCGCGTTTTTATAAGCGCCGAATGTATACGCGCTATAAAATCAGTACTTTCAGTCACTAGCTGCTGTTCCCCGCGGTTTCAACCCCGCTGCTTAACTCCTATGGTCATAGCGTGATGTTATTTCGCCTATAGCCTTCCTTGATAAACGGAATCCAACACATAAATAATTGTTCAACTCGAACCAGTAATTCCTGAGATTAGCGCCAGATGAGCAGTGATGGCCCAGTGGCGTGGGTTCGAAAACAGCCAGGCGCATTACTTTGTGTATTTTGTATTTTATTTCATCACCACTGCTCTCAAGACGGTAAAGGAAGACATCGTGAGGAAATCGTTATTTCTTAGAACCAACAATTCGAAGGCATAATGTGACATCTACCAACTCACACTGGGTCCACGTGGTGGATTATGGCCCACTTCATCTCACAGAGAAAGGACCTGTGTCCCAGCTCTGGGAACATTTATAGGCTGTTGATGATGATGATAGATTCCTGATGTTCCTTCTTCCTTAATAATATATTTTTTGTTACAGCAATTAAAGCTGCTAATAGTAGACGCGCGTTCATACGCGTCTGCGGTGACCAACCGAGCCCGCGGCGGCGGGTGCGAGTGCCAGCAGTACTACCCAGCTGCAGACATTCAGTTCATGTGCCTGCCCAACATACACCACGTGCGGAGGAGCTTCCAGCAGATGAGAGCGCTGGCGGCAGAGCCCAGCGATCAGACCAAGTGAGTAACTCAATAAACTTTAGAAGTACACCTTACTCTCTATTACTTTTGAATTCGTAAGGTCGGACAACACATCGGTAGTCAATACAACTGTCCAATCATATATCATCAATTTTTGGTTTGTACCACAAACTTAACAAAATTCCGTAATGTGATAACACGGACGGACACGTCCGAAACTTCGGCCGAAGCTTCGGTTTCGTACTTACATAGTTGTACCCCCACAATACTGCCGCGCTATCGATAAGAGCAGTAAGTATGATTTGCGTATAGTCCAGGCCGCAGAAGGAATTTCGTTTGCAAAATATGAGGACCGCAATCTGTTTTATGAAGTATGCAGATGGGTTCTTGGACTATTTAAAAATGCATGTTGCCAGTGTCTGGAGTGGTCCAGAAATTTGTAAAATACTACCGCACTACACGTAGTAAAATCCTTCCCTTAAAACTTAATCACCCCTTTTCACCAATTTAGGGGGCGATTTTTGAAAAACCCAAAAACACGTGTTTGATTATTTTTGATCTAGTTTCCATATATCGGGTTTCGAATTCATCGGTTAGCAAGTTATGATTTTCCCATACAAACTTTAACATCGTCTAGAGTATCATTGGAGGGTAGTTTTAAAAAACTAATAATGCCCATTGTCACCCTCTTAAAGCTGAAATCCTTTCTTGGTGCTCACCTACATGATAAATTGCAACTACCATCCAAAATTCAGGTTATACGTTATGCGCTTTAAAATCTTTCCCTTTAAACTTGAATACTCCTTTTCACTAACTTTGGGGGTGATTTTCGAAAAATCCAAAAACATGTGTTT
Organism: Agrotis segetum; assembly: GCA_036375495.1. Lineage (NCBI taxonomy): Eukaryota > Metazoa > Arthropoda > Insecta > Lepidoptera > Noctuidae > Agrotis > Agrotis segetum. Next base: position 2,410,788 of record JAQSVV010000087.1, read on the forward strand.
GATAATTTTTGTTTTTGTCTTTATACAGGGTGAATTTTTCAAGTGGGCGTGGATGGCTATTTTCTAAACTATGAGGAATATCGAAAAACATTGAAAGGAGTCTCGAGGCCGATTTTGACGAAAACTAAAACTGTATCATTGGATTCTAGAAAAATCAATCATCCTAGCCAGGAATCGAACCCGCTGATTTTGGAAAAAAAATCACACCCTGTATTATTACACTATTCGATAGTATTACTGATAAGGATCAAATTCTGGGAAGCAATCATATACGGCAAACTAAAGGAAATAGCAGATTTTTATGAAATTGCTATTTTTCCATGTTACTTTACTTCTACTGAGCCATAATTTATTCGAAATTAATAAAATTTAAATTTTTCAATGATTCACTGGATTTGACGTCTCAATCCCGCTGTACTTAGCAATACGAAATTATGGAGTTGAACTAAAAATAACATTATTATTTTAAAGAAGAAATGGTAATTTATGTTTCAAATACCCATATTGCCTTGATGGTTGATCAGTTTTTTTGTAATTATACGTTTTCTTTAAGTTTGCCGTACATGATTACTTCCCAGGATTTGATCCTTATTAGCACCACTATCGAATGGTGTAATAATACAGGGTGTGATTTTTTTTCCAAAATCAGCGGGTTCGATTCCTGGCCAGGATGATAGACTTTTCTAAAAGCTAATGATGCAGTTTTAGTTTTCGTCAAAATCGGCCTCGAGACTCCTTTCAACGTTTTTCGATATTCCTCAAAGTTTCGAAAATAGCCATCCACGCCCACTTGAAAAATTCACCCTGTATACTGATTTTCAACGTAATCGGATCACGCGTTATGTTTTTTCCATACAAACTTTAACATCGACTAGATCACTAATGGAGGGTAGTTTTAAAAAACTAATAGTGCTAATCTTTTTTATTTACTTGTGTTCTTAGTCATGACAAGTTTCAAATGTATAAACCCAAGGAATAGGATTTTTCATACAGTAGTTTTCACCCCTTTTCACCCCTTTAGAGGACGATTTTCACAAAATCCCGTCTTTTAGCCCCCCTAAATCGTAGGCTGCAACTATTGTCCAAAATCCAAGTTTCTACGTTTAGCGATTTCGGCTGTAGGCTAGTCTCACGACCATACCCTGTTCTTTTAAATATATAGGTAATTATGTATTCATATGTTTTTCTACTATATTTTCCAATAATTTTATCAAGGTCTCGTCATAATAAAGTATAATCAGTATGTAATGCCATATCATATGAAATTTATTCAGATCAAAACCCACAAATATCAACGTATTATTGATCTGAGACAACAGTGCGGTTTTTTTTTTTTGGACCACGATAATTGCTGGCAACATCTATACATATAATAAAACTGTCAAAAATATATATCTTGACAATCTTAAAAATATATTACAAAACTCAAAACTCGGTCCTCATATTTTGCATACGAATGTCTTCTTGCGGCCTGGTCTAGTAGTTTTGAGTAATCGCCCCGCAAAGTTTTTGTTACAATTTTTGTTTTTCCAGACTTCTTTTTTTAAGTTATATTTATTCTGATGGTTGAAACGTGTAGCCCAAATAAAGCGCTTTTATACTATACACTCAATAGAATTGTATATATATTAGAATAGTTTTAAATGACGAAAATCCTTTTATATCTAGTGTTAGTTGAAGCAACTGAAATATCAATTGCATAGAATAACAACAGTAAGTACTAAGTTACTGCTGTTGTTATAAGCAACTCATACTAAGTTTAGGTTATCGCTTAGGAATAAAAACGGAGTCTTAGATAAAAACGCTTTTGTTTATTAATATTTCTTTACTTACGTATTATTATTATATTTAATAACAAGGTTCACTAGTTTCATTATTAGAGAACAATAAAATTTTAAGAAAATAAGCTATTATACAAAGGGGATAGTAGATTTTATAGTATGGAGGGTGGCCCTATCGGTCACTGGCCATTATATTTTTGTTTTTCTGAATCGCACTGCACAACCTACGTTATGTATTTAGATAGAGGTCACTTAGAGGAACAATAAATATAATAGACATAATATTCTAAAGCGTCAGGTTACGGTTTAGGATCAGTTGCCGACTTATATCAGTGTACAACTTTAAAACCTGACGCTTTAGGATATTATGTACAATTACTTTTTGTTCGTCTAAGTATCCTCTATCTAAGTACATAATTTTCGTCGTGCACCGCGACAGTATTTAAACAGTTACACATCGACAGTATATACAGTTACTGCACATAAGCTAAGTAAGAGTAAAACCTAAATAATAGAGCTTTACTTAATAACACGGAGTAACTATACTTACTGTTGTTATGTTTTTTTTTTTTTTTTTTTTTTTTAGCGTGGTAAAATCATCAAATGAGTCCTCCAACCCCGGGCAGGGCGGGAGGGACTGTCAGACTTCTACTGACTAAAATCCACGGTGTCCTTCATAGCCTGTTAAGTTCCGGGGTTACGGTTAGGGAATAATCCCGCGACCCCGGCAGGCTTTGGCCCTCTGAGAGGGGGGCCCCGTCATTATGCTGACGCTCTTTGAGGCGCGCGTGGGACACAACGCGCCGTCGACCCGGGCATGGTCCTTGGTCGGGCAGCGAGTTGCCCTTTACTCGCTGCCCGCATGCCCGCGCCTACGGTGGCCGGAGATCATCTTGCGACGTCCGTCGCCGTGGGCGCCTACCACTGCGGCTGGGGCGGAGGGAGGACGCTGTCCTCTCTCGCTCGCGGCCTGCCTCCTCCTTTACGAGCATTACTGCCTCGCAGAAGGAGCTGACCGCTTCCCACTCCGTCTCGCCCCGCAGCATGGCCGCAACCAATGCCGGGCGCGAGAGGTCTCCGCCTATCGCAGCCGTGAGGACACGTCGGTGCTCCGCCCAAGCTGGGCAGTCTTGCACCGTATGCTCCACCGTGTCCTCCGGGCGATCTTCGCAGTGGTGACACCCAGGCGTCTCCTCCTTTCGCATCAGACACAGGTACCTCCCGAAACTTCCGTGTCCGGTGAGGACCTGCGTCAAGCGGTAGGTCAGGACGCCATGACTTCTCTCCAGCCACTCCTCAAAGAGGGGTCTTACCGCCGCAATTGCGGCGTGCCCGGCCGTCGGTCGCGACAGTCGTTCCTTCCATACTGCCCTGAGATCACGCCGGAGGTCTTCGCGCCGCGCCTCGACTTCGCGAGGCAGCGGGGTCACGCCCCGGCGCTGCGCCTCCACGCGCCACTCATAGACGCACTGTTGTTATGTTAAGGAAGATTTGTCATTTTTTGGACTTACTGCCTTTACCCTTAACGAAATTTACTGGTTCCCGATAAGCTATTAAAACAGGTGTCAGCACATCTGGTAGGGCTCATTGCGCTGATTCAGGATCAATATTTAACTCATTTTGTAAAAAAATTGACTTACTGCCAATATCGATAGCGCGGCAGAATAGTAGATATCATACTGTCTAAAAAGGAGCCATCTTGCTAGACGTAAGTCATCCTAAGCCAATGAAATAAGTCTTTAAAAATGAAGGATAATATCTTCTCGGTACAGTTGTGCCTATTCCACCAACACACATATTTTGTGATCCTTGAGTTGCTTGACCAACAGTTCTCGGACTTAAAGCCGATATTACACAATTTAAATTAACGTATTTATTTTTAAATAGGTAGTTAGCTTTTGATTACCTTGGGACAACGCCTCGTCTACATGGTGACAAAATTAGGACAAAAAAAAACTCCGCCCACTGAATGAATCAATAAGTTAATGTCATGCTTCCGATACTGATAAGAACAGTTATTTAAAACTCTAGGTAACAAATCGCCCACTCATTCAGTTATCACAATATGTAGGTAATGGACTAATGGTTTACCGGTTATTAGACGCAATGACGTATTTGTTGAATCATAAATACACCTAAAATAGTCACTTCAAATTATGCCATTAACGAAACAAAAACAATATCAATCGGTCAAGCAATTCCTGAATCAAAAGTACCAGGCATGCAGGCAGAGAAAGAGATGTTGCGTATAATAATAAGTCTAAAGGTGATATCAGACGGTTCACTCGAATGATTGTTCACTCGAGTGAAACTTAATAAGTTTCATTAGTGAACCGATCCAACTCTGTTGGATCGGTTCACTAATGAATTCATTCGGCACTCGTGTTTCATTTTTTGTTCAGACATTTCATTTCGAGTGAAATGTACCGAATGAAAGGTGAAAATGAACAAAAAATGAACCGTCTGAAAGTGCCTTAAGTACAAATCAATATCGATAGTTTTAATCTCCCGCCATCTTGTTTTAGCTGTCAAACTAAATGTCAGGTAATATTCTGAATGAAGTTAGCTAGCCTGAGGTCAAGGTCGTGATCCTGATCGCCTAGTACAGGCGTACTTAGATGACTGCGTAATATAATCGATACCCGGAGAGCAGGATGTCAATGGAGGTGGGCGGCGCATTTAAGGCGAGCCGTAATGCACTTTAGAATACAACTAGGACGTTTATCGAGTTAATAGTTTAGTTTAGCTTCACAATTCACTTCCTCTGGCAGTTTAATGGCAGTATAATTACTTCCTGCATTTAAGACTTATATATGGTTTCGATTGATATGGACATGTCATGAGGAGGGATGAAGGCATGAGACTAAAAGAGTGATGGAGAGAATCTGAGGACGAAAAAGGACGAAAAAAAAGATGAATTTTATTGTGGGTTGAAAGGAAAATGGCTGCTTGACTACTGACTGGGGGAGACTGGAAGAAAAAAACCTGTTCCGTCCAAATAAAATGGAGCGAGAGCAGAAAATAATGCCACGGCTATATTTTCTAAAGAGGAAAAGCGCAAATCCTTACTCCAACCTTCATGTGAAAATTGCATAAGGAACCTTATAAAATTAGAAGTCTTATTGGCCCTAGATCGGAATAGTTGCACGTTATTGCGAGAGGAGAGTAAGATGGCCTATGTCCCAGCAGTGGGGAAAATCTTGGGCTTACACTAGTAATAAGTCTCCCTGCACAAAATAGGCAATGTTTACGTTACACCCGATACGCGGACCTCGGTAGTATTACAGCGAATTTTTCACGTCCGTTGGCATTGTGCCCGAACGAACTCATTGTTTTGAATCCCGAATTCGCAAATACTCGTTAAATCTCTTCCGCAAACATTTCGCCGTCCAACATGTTTTATGAATCTTATTTTTAAAAGACATTCACGTGAAGCAAGTAAATGAAAATAATTTAGCTGGAACGTGACTTGTAACTTTTTAAATAAGAAATATTATCATTTACAGTGCGGATGATAATTTCCGTAATAAAACTTTGGTCAAGAGGTCGCATGCGCGCATTGGCATATCGTGGGATGTTGGAGGTCGAGTAAAATGTGTCAATAGGTTTTTCTATTAATTTCTGGGTCAACTTCTATTACATTACTAGACAAATGTGTCTATCCTATTTGCGCTTCGCACATCAGGAACCTACTGACTACTGGAAAATCTTATTGTAATCTTATGTCCATATTTGGCTACTGTCAATAACCATTTAATTTCGTGGAAGCTAATTATTTTTCTATTGTCCTAGTTGGCACAGCAACCTGGAGCGCACTCTATGGCTACAATACGTGTCAGGCGTGGTACGCGCGTCCAGCGTGGTGGCACGCGCCGTGGCCGCGGGCAGGCCGGTGCTGGTGCACTGTTCAGACGGATGGGACAGGACGCCGCAGATCGTGGCTGCGGCTCAACTCATACTGGATCCATATTACAGAACTTTAGAGGTGAGTTGAACATAAAAAAAGTACTAGGGTAGCATATTATGAAGGTAGTACCGACCCGTCAAGAAGAAGGACATCACAAAGTGCAAAGTATACTGCATAGCTTCATCTCTCTGTCTCTCTCTCTCTCACACAGGTGTTCTATAATTTGAATTGCGAAAAAGAAATGTCATTATTTCTGCATCATTCCATTTCTGTCACACACTGGGGTATTAATTACCCACAATATTCTACAGTAAGTTATTTTTGAAGAAGTACCAGGGCTGCATCATTTATGAGGTGATACAACAATAATTAGTAAATTGTTCATTCACAGTTTTTCTTTCAACTGTGAACGGCAAAAATTCCTAGGGTCTTTGTTTCGTTAAAGCCTTCATATTCACAATTAATATTATAGTACAACTATAATATTAATTGTGAATATGAAGGAACATGAAGAGTAATGGTGTCTCTAATAATAATTATGATCATTAACTAAGTTAGCGACAGAAAAACTGCAAAAAAAATATTCATTCACTTACCAAGATACTAGGGTAGCAGACTAATCGTGAAGGTTATTTCGAATGTACTGCAATGCTCGTTTACCTCTTCCTCAGGGCTTCCGTATATTAATCGAGCGTGAATGGCTAGACTTCGGCCACAAGTTCGCGGACAGATGCGGACATCAATTCGGACCGGAGGACCCTAACGAGCGGTCACCAATCTTCCTGCAATGGCTTGACGTCGTTCATCAGATGATGCTGCAGTTTCCATGCAGCTTTGAATTCAATGAGGCTTATTTGGTAAGTTAGATTTGAAATTACTATCCTCATTATGCTTTATCCGAGGTATGTCCAATAAGTACTATTTTTTCCGTAGCTAAAACAAAATAAGTATGAAGTCTTTAATATTGGTTTAGAAAAAAACTAGAGTTCATCATCTTTCTTCGTCCGCAAAGAATCGCTGACCGAAAGTGAAAGGTGATAAACTATTCAACTGTTTTGTTTTTTAACAGATATTGAACCTTATTGATTTTTAACTCATTTTATCGTACGGGCGTTACTGAAACATTATCCCCCTTACTTATAAAAACTTGTGTTGCTTAGCTACCGATTAAATATCACCTGTCCTTGTCATTTCTGTTTCAATGAATAGAGATGGCAAGTGACTTATGAGCTATTTAAGATAAGTAACGTCTAATCAATTTTTATAAGTAAGACCCTAAGATCTTAAACTTACTTTGGTTTTTTCAGTCAATATTGAACCTTATTGTATACTAGTCATTCATTTTGTCTTCGGCTGTTACTGATTCATTCTGCTTTTTAATCTACCTTTCGTAGCAGTCTTCAACTTTTTTCAAGTAACATCAAGTGCCAACTGGAAACTGAACAAAAAAAAACACGTATTACCAACGTTCGAACACTTTCAAAATCCAACCAATTACTAAACCTCTCCCGTATCTCCATAGATGACGGAGATGTTCTAAGACCGTGTACAATGTACGCAGATAAAGCTGGGCACACACGTGCACTCGTGCATGTTCGGCACGTTCGTGTGCAACACGGGCCGCGAGCGAGCGGAGTGCCGCGCGAGCGACCTCACGCCGCATGTGTGGCATCTGCTACGAGCGCCCGCCTACAGGAACCATCTGTACTCGCCGCATCAGCTTGAACAGGTACGTTTGATTATAGAGGATTCACATATTATGCTCTCAAAACGGTGAAGGAAAACATCGTGAAGAGACCGGCATTTCCTAGTACCAAAAATTCGAAGACATGTGACATCTACCAACCCGCACTGGGCCCGCGTGGTGGATTATGGTGGATATTCCCTCCCACAGAGAGGAGGCCTGCGTCCCAGCAGTGGGAACATTATAGGCTGATGATTACTTAATAAGCTACTCAAAATCTTACTCTATTTCCTACGCGAAAAGATATACCTACCTCGGCGTCGCGCTGCATTTTAACAGCGACTCAAAATCTAACTTTATTTACGATGCACATTTACAGTATCGTTGTGTCATGTCGCGTCGCGTGTCGGAGTGAACTCACCGTAAGGGGAAATTAGGGGTCGCGGGACCGTATTCAAGATAACAATGTCGCTGGAACGCAAAAAGCAACCAAAGGACTTTTAGTGAAGAAGTATCTGAAAGTCCTATCTGCCCCACAAACAAGGACATTTGATGATTTTATCAATCAAAAAAGGGAGAGAAAATGGATACGAGATCAAATAGACTAAGCCATTAACACACGTAATTTAAATATGATGGAACCGGGTAAGCCTGGTTAATTCAAGGAATTTGTAGACCCGTTCACCCGGGTATATGCCAAACGCAAACACATAATAGCAGCCGGCTCGAGCCGGCTGATTGCAAAGGATCACATTTATCTTGTTTTATGGGCTTTGACACTAAAAATCACGTCAAACAATTATTTTTATCGTTTGGGCATTTTCTGACCGGCTCAAACCACTAAATCCAGTTGATAAGTTTATTTAATTACTGTTTTTATGGGTATGATTCCTGGAAACAACATTTTTTATTCATACTATTTTCTATGATAGTTAAAATGAAATAAAGCGTCAAGTTTGGCAATCGCATGCCATTATGCATTCCGTCACGCACATTACTATTGCATGTTAAAATAGAAAGTCATACTTTAAGCCAGCACACGATATACTTGCTAAGTTAAAACTACATAGATGTATGCTTTTTAAAAACTGCCCATTTTCAAAAGAATCTCCTTTTGTATGTACCGTTTTTTTAAAGTTTCCCCCACTTAAAATTTTTCTCGTATCGTGGGTGTGTACATAGAAACTCACTTACACAAACACCCAGTTGGCTCAGTGGCTGAGGGATTGACCGGTGCGGTTCGTGTCGCGGGTTTCATTCTAGCACGGAGTGATTTTTTTCAATTATCAGGGTGTTCGATTCCTGGCCAGGATTATTGAATTTTCTAAAACCCATTCAGTTTTAGTTTTCGTCAAAATCGTCCTCGAAATAATGATACAATTCGACTGACTTACGTCTTCATGAAGAGCTTGTTTTGTTTTTCATCTACCCGTAGAAAACCGCCCGTTTTATGTCATATGTCGTAGTGGTAAGGTCGATTTTCACTTTTAGTTGGAATCGATTGAATGGGGATGGAAACTGGGGAACTAATGGCGCTAGTATAGCTTGTTCCAAGCATCGTCATTGGTTCAAATCCTCTAGGTACTTCAAAATAGTACTACCTCATTGGTCGGATTAGGACTTAGCTATGGTAGCGCCATCTAATTTGGCTTTGACTTGCCTTCAAGTCAAGCAAGGTAAAGCAAGTCAAGTCAAGCAAGGTCTCTCACGATCCCAATTATGTTGTTTCCAGCAAGCGATCTGGCCGGAGTACTCAGTGCGCACGATGTGCGTGTGGAGCGGCATGTTCTGTGCGCAGAGCCCGCGGGACGAGCCGCGCACTGAACACAAGCCCGACCTGCCCGCGCTGCAGGCCACGCAGACTCATAACGGTAACATTACCTACTTCTACCAATGCTGATTTCATAGCTTGCCGTCCGATCAAGGGTTACAGCCGAGCCGATAGCTCGTCGTTTTCCACGCACAAGGTGGTATTGGACGTCAAATTGATGGATACCGTGGATTTCAAAGTCAGTACAAGTCTGACAGTCCCTCCTGCCCTGCCCTGGGTGAGAGGACTCATTTGGTGATTTTACCACGATGAAAAAGGGCACAATGGGTGCCGGACGGGCATCGTTGCCGAGGAAGACCTAGGAAACGCTGGCGCACACAGGCAAGATTGGAAGGTTATTGGGGAGACCTTTTCCCAGTAGTGGAACAATATAAGTTTTAAAAAAAGGCACGCACTGGCAAGCGCATCGTAGGACGTCTACCAACAAGATGGGCAGACGATCTTGTGAAGACCACAGGATCACGCTGGATGGAAGTCCAACCGGTCCTATTAGAAGTCTATAGGGGAGGCCTATGTTCAGCAGTAGGCTTCTTATGGCGGATATGATGATGATGATGAAGAAAAAAGGGTCTTCCTTAGGGCGCCGCTATCTTAGAACGCGAAGGACATGAGAGTCTAATAGCCCCACCCAAGACGGGATGACTCATTTAATGCAACACAAACAACGCTAATAACTTCATATTCTTTGATAAAATCATCCAGATTTCCCTATCAATAAATAACATCGTTTCGTTCCAGGTCTGATGACGAAGACAAGGTCTTGTGACAATCTTCTGAACGAAGGCGAGAAGAGAACGGCGCAGAGGAGATGTAGTGACCCTAGTTTAGCGCCTGACGTCATGTAAGTTAACTATTGTTTTATTGCTTCGCTCCTGTTTAGAATGAGTAAGTGGCGCTACAAGCGCATAACGTAAACAACGTTCAAGTGTAGCTTCGAGTGTGTAGTTACACTATCTAAGGTGTAGTAGTGTACGTCAAGATAATCATACAGTAAATTACATCTATCTAACTCAACTTTGCGTGAAACCGCCCCCATTGTAAAGTAAACCTAAGTTACTCCTTATTACATAAGCTATCTACTGGTAAAAGTCTTTTTAAATTTTGTTGGGGTATGAAGATTAGCCTGAACCACAGAATATATAATAGTACCTAAAGGCACAGAAGGATAACTCCCAAAAAGAAAACAAACAAATGTAAAATCTATGCACGAAAGAATAGAGTCCATTTTTACTTGCACCCGCATCACCCACCTACTTTTATAATAGCCTAAACTTCCCGTGCGCAAGCAAAAATGAACTGAATAGTGACGCGCGAGAGTTCATTTTAGTTTATCTGACGCCAACGACATTAAAAGGTTACTGTCGGTCAAGCTCAATAGGGTTGCGACTCGCGAGTTGGGCACAGTTAGGTAGGAATACGTATTTTATGCATTGTTTAATTACATATATGTATATTTATGTTAATTAATATTAACTTAAATATATATCACTCCTCATTACCTCCTTAAGTCCCTCAAGGAATTTTGTTTTTATCATCAGCCTATATCTTTTTCTGTTTCGTCATCGATTACTTCATATTCATATCGATTACGTGAGGAATAATATATACACCGTGACTTTTTAGTCGCCTTACAACGACAGCCCAGTTTATGTATCCAATGACTAAAACACGTTTATAATATAAAATATGTATTTAAGAGACTTCAAAATTTAAAAATAAAATTTTAATTCGTTATTATGACGCAGTCAGGTCGCAAGTCGGGTTTATAATAATTATTATCTTTTCTACGTATTATTTTTATATTTTTAAACATATTTTCATCTTAAGAACAATATTTAAAAATATTTGAAATGTTAGGCTTTATTACCTCATCCGTGACATTCGCCACCCAAGTCGTGCGGTGCCTCGCCCAAGCGTTGACGGCGCGGCACCGCCCGCCCGCGCCGCGCGCCGCCCCCGCGCCACGCCGCCGCGTCGTCAACGCTCTTATGTTTAATAGTACAGGAGCAGTGACCCGATTTGGTCGTAGAAATTAATTCATACTAGAGTACCAAAAAACAACAAAGTGGCTTTGTGTGAGAAGTGTGAGAACACATTTTTTTATTCATAATACGTCCTAAATAAGAAAGTTCTTTAGTTTTATAGGCTCGTTCGCCTACTGAAATATGTATAGTTGTATATCGAACATTTTTAGACCAAATGTAGTTCGATGTTCTTTTTTGACCATGGCTCTTGGTCTATAATTTTATTTACAGCTTGACATAAAACTGTAGAAAACCGGAAGTCGCCACTATCTTCGCGCTACCAGCACATTTACAGCTTGACATAAAAATGTAGAAAACCGGAAGTCGCCACTGTCTTCGCACTACCAGCACTTTGAATGATTTTATTTTATTTATTTTTTCACTTATTACGTTAGTTTTATGGCACAATAATAAATCTAACAAACCTGCGGTCTTTGTTTACATCAAATATCAAAGATTTTAAAACGCTGTCAGAAATAAAAATTTTAGTTCCGTTTCAACCCGTTCTGGCCAAGCTGTAATGATTTTTTTATTTTATTTTTTTTCTCTTAATAAGTTAGTTTTGTGGCACAATAATAAATCTAACAAACCTGCGGTCTTTGTTTACATCAAATATCAAAAATTTTAAAACGTTGTCAGAAACAAAAAGATTAGTTCCATTTCAATTCGTTCTGGCCAAGCTGTAGTCATAACTTTAAAGATCGATTGTTATCGTTTACGGCAAAATAGGTAACTAGTCCTTATCATTTTCATTTCATTCATTTCATTGTCACAGGCCCCGTGTTGCGTGTCTTTGTAGGTAAGTAGGTAAAAAAGTCGCGAAGAGAATTACGATCGCTGACCTTGAATGCGTAGTGTAGACATTTTCTGAGTTTGAACGTGTCTAAACAATAACGTAAACATCTTCCTACTTTCTACCGATCATAATTCGACCTACCTACGTATTCAGCTTAGGTGAGTGAGAGTGATGTCAGGTTTGATAATCGTCTATTTTATTTATCTTGGTCGTCTTGTAGGCCAAATTTGTAACCTTCCTAATCATGCTTAACTGATCATGATTACTAGCCGGTACTTGAATGACATTAATAAGCACGCCACAAGCAGGTAGATAGTTTTTTGATCATTATTAAATATGTACTACATAGATAAATATTCACTTTTTTTCTTACCTTTCGAAATCACGCGTGTACGAGACACGTATCGTACAGGGCACGCGCGCATTCACATCAGCACTTTTACATCGCTTTACTCAAATCGCTCAATAAAGCGACAGTACACGTTCAGCACTCATATACATCGGTACTCACCACATCATAATAGATAGCATTAGTTACTTGGTAGCGAAGTATATAATAAACGGATATTCTTTGACTATCAGTGATTTCTTCCTATCTAAATCTCAAGTTGTGTGCGCCACACTCAGCAGCGCATACATCTTTATGGTCCTTCGAGCCGGATTTGGAACTACGGACCTGCAAGTCACCTCAGGTACGAAGTGCTTCTATCTATGATAGCGAATCGGTTTGGCTGGTCTTCCACAAGCGGATCGCCCCAGTCAGATTGAGAAGGCGCACATATCGTAGTAGAAATACTTTCTGATCCTGAGATCATCATCCACCGGCAAAGAATTCAAGAGTTAACTGAAGCACATCAGCAACATTTTCAGAAGCATTTTCAGTGACTCGAAGTTTTCATCACTCATTTTTCAACATGGAGGGAGCTATTGAAACTCAGTACCAGATCATGCAAGCCATGAACCAAATTGTAACCAATTTCAAAAAGGACGGATCGAGCCGTAAGACACCAACCTACGTGCAAAAGAAAATCGACCTCCTCGACAAGTATTGGGCAGAATTTCAAAGCAATCACGAGAAGATTCGCGAGCGCGAAGATCCCTCTCATCAATACTTTGTGCAAGATTCCTTTGAGCAAACAAGACAATTTTACAACAGCACCAGGGAATTTTTTGTCAAGTATTTAACTCAAGAGCAAAACCCAGTTTCACCCGTATTGAAGCCGCCAACCTTCACATTCGAACCGTCACCGTCAACCTCAAACTTATCGGAGCAAAAATTCACTCAAGAGCAAGGTGCAGTTGAACGCAGTAACCAGGTACCCTTTTCTATAGCGGTGCCTGAAGCAGCGGAGACCGCGGGTGACAGCAAAATGGACGAGATGTTACGCAAACAAAGGAGCAATATCAAAGCGTTCCAAAGAACAGTTTCCCATATCAACGTCGACCTCCTCAAAGAAAATTGGCAGTTTGAAGACGCCTTAAAGCTGTTGGAAGCAAGGTGGAAAGCAGTTGATTCACTTTATTGGGACCTTGACAGTTTATCCAATGAAGCTGAAGTGCAATATGAAATGTCTTACAACGCATGTGAGCTCGTTTACAACCAAATGAAAGAAAATATCAACACCAAAATGTGGTCAGTATCTCACCGAGAAAAATCAACACCGAAGATCGAAATTCCAGCATTTAGTGGCAGCTACGAACACTGGACCGCATTCAAGGATCTATTTGTTGAGACCATACATTCCAATCCATCGCTTTCTAAGGCACAGAGAATGCAATTTCTCAAAAGCAAAGTGAAAGGAGAAGCTGAAAAACTCATTCAGCATCTATCGATCAGCTCGGAAAATTATGAGACTGCCTGGGAGATCCTCAATCGCAGATATAACAACAAGAAACTGATCTTCTCGTCACATCTCAATTCCTTGCTCGGTGTACCCAACACTCAACATTTATCAGCAGCGTCAGTCAAAAAGCTCCACGACACTACGCAAGAATGTATAAATGCGATAAAGAATCTCGGTGTGGATACGTCATCGTGGGACCCAATATTGGTACACTTACTTTCTCAAAAGTTGGACGCAGAGACTCACAACGACTACTTAGAGTCACTAGTAGAGCCACGTGAGCTACCCAACCTAGCAGATTTTCTCAATTTTTTGGAAGGAAAGTTCGTATCATGGGAATCATCTCGTCGCAAGCCTGAAACATCAAAAGCATCCCAGTCTGAATCTACACACATGAAAAAGAAATTTCATTCATACAAAGCATTCAGTGCAAAACAAAATAGAAACGACGATTATAAGTCTAATTCACTGACAAAGGAAAACGAAGGTGCATCAAAATGCCCACATTGCAATCAAGCACATAAATTGTTTTCGTGCAAAGAATTTCTCGAGTTACAGCCGGACGCAAAACGGAAGGCGGTTGCGAAATACAATTTATGCAAAAATTGTCTAATTGTGCATACGCAAAGCAACGGATGTTTGTCAAGAAAAAGATGCCGCGTCTGCAATTCAGATCATAATACACTTCTTCACGACGCTTACGGCAAATGGGGTGGACAGACATCAAACAACAGATCAGTTCAACAAAACACAATGGTCGCCGATAGCAAGAAAACTACCGGCAACAGCACCAATCATGTGTCTCAAGAAGATTTATCAGAAACTCTGCTTACCACAGCATTAATCAACGTGCAAGCAAATGATGGGTCCCTGATAACCTTGCGAGCGCTCCTTGATCAGGGTTCACAAACATCCCTGATAACGGAAAAAGCGGCGCAAAGGCTACGGATACCGCGTGGCCGCTGTAAAGGGGTCATATTCGGTGTCGGAGCTAAAGAAAATAATTGCAAAGGTGTCATACGAATCACATGCAGTGCCATTCATAGTGATTATACATTTGACACCGATGTTTTCATTATGCGCAATTTGGTTAACAATTTGCCGAATAAATCATTTACAAAGCCAAAGTCATGGAAGTTTTTAGAGCATATCACGTTGGCTGATCCAGATTTTAATGAAAGTCGCCCTGTAGACATTTTACTTGGGGCCGATATATACTCGAACATAATTCAAGAAGGTATCATCAAGCACGAAAAATCACAACCGGTCGCACAACAAACACGCTTGGGCTGGATTTTGTGCGGGACCGTGCAAACAACATTCCAGTGCAACGTTGTGATAAATAACATAGATGAAATTCGTCAATTTTGGTCAGTCGAAGACATAGCTGAAAACTCTGGGATGTCACAGGATGATCTGGATTGCTTACAGCACTATAAGAACACAACAACTCGAAACGAAGACGGTCGCTACATTGTTGAACTGCCATTCGAACAAAACTTTCAAGAAAAATTGGGAGCTTCAAAATCAATGGCTTTGGCACAATTTCGGCAACTTGAAAGAAAATTCAACAAACAACCACAATTAGCAGAATCATACAAACAGTTTATTCATGAATATCAAGCAATGAATCATATGATCGAGTGTACCAGTAACATAACACCGGCCTGCTACTTGCCTCATCATTGTGTTCAGCGCGCTGATTCTACAACTACTGCATTGAGAGTAGTATTCAACGCATCGGCGAAGACATCCACGGGCCATACGTTGAATGACCTCATGAAGCGTGGCCCCAACTTACAGCAAGATCTCATGTCATTAATCTTGCGATGGAGGCAATATGAGTTCGCTTACACTGCGGACATAGAGAAAATGTATCGACAGATACATTGCAGCATTGAACATCAAAATTATCAGAAGATACTTTGGAGGAGCTCTCCTGATCAACAGTTACGAGAATATCAGCTTACAACAGTCACTTACGGCATGAAAGCAGCCCCTTTCTTGGCCATGATGACTTTGAAACAGTTGGCAGCTGATGAAGGACACAAGTATCAGAACAGCAGAGCAACTGAAGCGTTGCAAGAAGAATTCTACATGGATGACCTCGTGAGCGGAAGCTTTACATTGTCAGCCGCCAAACAACTGCAGACAGATTTAATCCACTTGCTACGGTCGGGAGGTTTCAACTTACGAAAATGGTCATCTAACAACGAGGAATTACTTCAAAACGTCAACAGAGCGTCGTCAAATCAAGCATCATTCGACTTCAAGCAAGGCGAATCAACAAAGACTCTCGGCCTGAAATGGAATCCCAATGAAGATACATTCTCGTTGAGCTAAAAATAGGCGCACCATCGAAGACAGAAAAACACACAAAACGTTCACTACTATCAGATATTTCAAAGATATTTGATCCACTCGGTTGGCTAGCTCCGATTACAACAACATTGAAACTTTTATTCAAACAAGTATGGCTCTCTAACATTCAATGGGACGACCAGCTTCCGGTTAAAATAAGCACCGAGTGGGAAAAGATTAACACAGATTTACAGAACATAAGTGAATTCAGAATCCAAAGGTGGTACAAGATTGGGGAGCAAGACACTATTCAATTGCACGGCTTTTGCGATGCTTCAATAAAGGCATATGCATGTGTCGTGTACTGTAAAATTGATACCTACGTTACACTCGTTGCTGCAAAAACAAGACTGGTGCCAGAAAATAAGAAGCTAACTTTACCGCGTCTAGAACTGTGTGGAGCGCATCTACTATCATCACTTATGCAAAAAATAGTGCAAGCCCTCCACGGACGCGAGATCAAAGTATATGGCTGGAGTGATTCAACTGCAGTTCTTGGCTGGATTCAAGGCAATATCAACCGTTGGACACCGTTTGTGGCGAACAGAGTCAAGAAAATCAAAGACGTCATAGCATCAGACAATTGGTATTACATAAAATCAGCTGACAACCCAGCCGATTGCGCCAGCCGTGGTATAACAACAGCACAATTGAAGCAACATCACCTGTGGTGGAACGGCCCTCAATTCCTGCCTGAATTCGATGAGTCATCTGTAGCAGAGAAGTCCGTCTACGTCACGGATCAAGAGGAGCGAAAAATAAAACAGAGCAATGTCATAGTTCAACCTCATAGCGACGACGTCATTCAATACATATTGCATAGAAACAGCAATATGTCACGCGCCGAACGGATACTTGCTTGGGTGTTACGTATCACGCGACGTCAGCGCAATCACTCTGTTTACTTGCAAGCGAAAGAATTGGACACGGCAAAACATATGATTATTAAATACGTTCAAGAAATAGAATTTACTGAAGAAATTAATAGTCTACAAAAACAGGAGCCAATAAATCGCAAAAGTAAAACTTTATGCCTAAACCCGTTCTTGGATAAGAACGGCTTATTGAGAGTAGGAGGCAGACTGAAGCACGCAAATATTGACGAAGAAATGAAACATCCACTGATCATACCACACAGCAGTCACATTACTGACCTTATTATCGACCAAGCCCACCGCCGCACGTTTCATGCGGGGGCTCGGATGACGCTCGCCCACATCAGGCAGAGCTATTGGATATTAGGCGGAAACAGAGCTGTGAGGAAGCGTTTGCTTACATGCATTACGTGTAAGAAGCATAAGGCGATTAAGCAAAAGCAAATGATGGGGGACTTACCTGAACCTCGAAGCAATCCTTCGCGTCCTTTTCACCATACTGGCGTAGACTACACAGGTTACGTTGACGTGAAACTCAATAAAGGGCGAGGAGTTAAAACAAGCAAGGGATACATAGCAGTATTTGTGTGCATGGTAACAAAAGCTGTGCACCTCGAGCTCGTGTCAGACCTAAGTTCGACAGCATTTTTGGCTGCCCTAAAACGCATGGCTTCACGAAGGGGCAAGCCTCATCATATTTACAGTGATAATGGCACCAATTTTGTTGGTGCCAATAAGGCACTGCTGCAAGAACAAGCAGAACTACGCAAAACGTTCAACGACGGGTTCTATGCAGAGATCAGTGAGATGGGCATTCAGTGGCATTTTAACGCCCCCGCTTGGCCGAGTGCGGGAGGACTATGGGAAGCAGCTGTTAAAAGCCTAAAGCATCACCTTCGGCGTGTGGTTGGCGAACAAAAACTCACGTTTGAGGAATATAGTACATTACTGGCCCAACTCGAAGCATGCCTCAACAGTCGGCCGCTGTGCACCATTACAGAAGACCCAGATGACTTGAATTATCTGACGCCCTCACATTTTCTAAGTAGCGGCCCCATATTGACCATCCTGGATACCGAAGAAGATGAAAGAACCAGATGGAAGAGAACTCAGAAAATTTTTGAAAATATTTGGAAGAGGTGGCAATCCGAATATCTTGCTCAACTCTCAGCGAGAAGCAAATGGCAAAGGCCTCATGAAAATGTACGAGTTGATGATGTTGTCATCATTCATGAGCCTAACCTTCCCGCAGGAAGATGGGCTCTAGGCAGAGTCACTGAGCTACATCCCGGTTCCGATGGACTGGTCCGGGTAGTTACCCTGAAAACAAAGAATGGGTATATCAAGCGCCCAGTGATTAAGCTATCAGTGCTGGTATCTGACCCGAAAGCAACCGATCAGACAGGGAAAATATCAGACAAACAAACAAACAAGAAGAAGGATGATCAATCAAAATATCGACCTGGAACGGCATTCAATTTGATAGCAACACTATTTACAATATTCCTCTTCATGACGTCAGCTTTTGGCCACCAGCAAACAACATCTCCATATAGTTTGACAACGATAAACAAAGCGTTATACTTTGACCGTATCTCGAGCATGCAATTTATACGAGATGAATGGAAACTCATCGTGTATCACGACATGAGCCCGTATTGGGACGGTTCAGCAACCTTCGAAAAATACCTTCAACAAATAACCAACGTGTGCGAAAGAGAGACAAACAAGGCACTATGTGACATCATCGTACTGCAACTACGTCACGCTCATGACGAACTAAAATACTATAACGAAATGTTAATGAATCAGCATGTCGAAGAACGCACACGGAAGCGGCGAGGCCTCATCGACGGTGTGGGCTATGTTGCTAACAGTTTATTTGGAGTTTTGGATCAACGTTTCGCCGATCAATACAAGCAAGACATTTCTCTTATAAAAAGAAATGAGGAACACTTAGCACTTCTGTGGAAAAATCAGACCTCAGTGGTAGAAGCAGAATATAATTTACTCAAAAGAACTGAGGAATCTATCAATCGGCAACACAAAGTCATCAATCAACATTTAAACAATTTAACGAAGGCTACCAACAGTTTGAACAAAAATCTGCAGGAACAAGAAGTTATGAACGAGCTAGCACTCTCCACAATCATAGCTACAAATATGCTTGCGAAGCTAAAGTCGATACAAGATACAATAATCGACACGATAACAGATATCCATCATGGAATGTTCAGCGTGCATTTACTTTCGCCGAAGCAGTTAAGAGAACAACTCAGCATTATTTCCGGACAGTTATCGCGAGAGCTATCCTTACCGATAGAAAACATACAGACTGAACTACCCAAAATTTATCATCTTCTGAAGGTCAAAACAAGGGTAACACAGCAATACTTCATATTTGAAATCAGAATACCACTTGTCAGCAGAGAGAGTTATGACTTATATCAATTGATATCAATACCACAACAACATGGAAACACCACAGTCGCCGTCGTGCCGGTATCAAATTACATTGCAATAAATTTACGCAAAGATACTTACTTAGCTATGACGGCAAGAGACATACAACAATGTGTTCGGTACGATGACTTAACTCGTCTCTGTCACTCTCGAAAACCCATTTTTCAATTTAAGTCTGAAGACAGCATGTGCATCAAAGATAAGGGCGCCAACAGGTGTCTTACAAATACTGCAGCATGCCGCAACAATTGGATGGAGTTGAGTAGAACAAATACTTACCTTTATTATTGTTGCGGGCAATGTGCACTGCGCGTCATATGTGAGCATCAGATTACTGCAATACAAGTCGCTAAGGCTGGGGTCATTACACTGGATTCTGATTGCGTAATTAAAGGCGAAGACTTTACCGTTTTTTCACACAAGCTGCTACGCTCGGAAGTTAAAACTGCGACGGACTTTGAATCACACCAAATAGCACCGATCAATCACATCATCAACATTTCTGTGCCAGAAGTTGAAATCAACATCACCGATCACCATGCCTCATTTCGGCAAATTAAAGAACAGATTGAGCAGATGAAGTCAGAAAGGGCTTTGGATACTGAAATATCAAGCCACGACATACATCAATATTCAGTAATCTACGTGTTGGTTTTGGGGGTTGTATTAACAGTACTAGTTCTTTTTGGTCGGTGGTTTTATCGTCGTCGGCAGAGGAGCGCCAACTTACAGTCGGACTCCGAGATGCAGCCTCCTACGGTTGCTGCGCGCAGAGTGCCAGCCACCCCCGTCGGAGATCCGACGCCACACTCGAGAGACGCAAATCATCAGTCGCGAGAAGAGACCGTTGAATTAAGGAATTTCAATAGCATACTCAGCAGCATAAAGCGGTACAAGAAGGCACCTCCAGTGTTCACCAAACCAGTGGCTACGGACAGTGACTGATTCAGTTTATGTTTAAGCATAGATTTAAGTTATACATTGTAACTTGAGTGAAATTTATAAGTTTAGCATATAAGCATTTTTTGTAAACTCATGATCATCACCCACTCACATCTCTCTCGCCCGGGAATATGTACGAGACACGTATCGTACAGGGCACGCGCGCATTCACATCAGCACTTTTACATCGCTTTACTCAAATCGCTCAATAAAGCGACAGTACACGTTCAGCACTCATATACATCGGTACTCACCACATCATAATAGATAGCATTAGTTACTTGGTAGCGAAGTATATAATAAACGGATATTCTTTGACTATCAGTGATTTCTTCCTATCTAAATCTCAAGTTGTGTGCGCCACACTCAGCAGCGCATACAACGCGGTAGTGTGTGAAACGTGAGGCTCCTATCACTGTCATTATTTAAACAACCAAACGTTATGCAGTATTTTTTTTTCTTCATCACATATATATTTTTTTAAACTCATGCGTAAATTCAACCAAACACCAAACTTAAATATTATATAAGTAAGCGCGTGCGTAGTGGGCGGCGCGCGGCAACCGACTAAATGTCCACTCCGAAGTGGTCCCCGCCAATGCTTGCAGTTTTATACCTACACTGCGGAGTGAGCCAGGCCTGCCTGAACATACACACAAAAATTTTGTAATACATACACAATGGGTACGGTTAACCGATACAAAATCTGGACAGAAAATGCTGAACAGTCAGCTATCTCTCTCTGTCGCTCTCGTCTGAACTCAGCATGGTTTCAGCCGATAAACTAGTCAGCATACCTGACTTCAGATATTGTATCGGCTAATGACGGTCCTCCCCCTTAGACGGCCAAACCCTGGCGGGGTAGCAGGACTAATGAGCTACCGTGACCCCGGAACGTAAAAGTCTATTGAAGGACATGTGGATTTTAGTCAGTACAAGTCTGACAGTCCCTCCTGCCCGGCCCTGGGTGGGAATGATAATAATAATGATCATTTGATGATTTATACCACGAAAAAAAATTGAAAAACAGTTTTTTTGACGTTATAAACAGCTGCTTCAATTTCTTTTTATGTATACATGCTCATTTAATTTCTATTTTAATTCCAGGAAATTATCAATGGTAGTGAGTAGCGAGTGTGAGAATCGTCGCGAATGTCGTGCAGCACTCACAGACAGTTGTGTTGACGAGCTGCCCGTATTGCCGCTCGCCAGCGACAACTGCACCGACACGGTCAGTACCAGGGTAACATGGAGATGTACAAGTATAAAGAGACAAAGTCTTAGTAGAGTGCTGTCTCTTTCGCACGAAGCACTCAACCAACAACCTATGAACCTGCGACAAACGCAACAGAGTGCGTGACAGAGATAACGCTCTAGGAAGCCGAGGCTATCTCTTTCCAAATAGAGCGCTGTCTCTTTCGCACGAAGCATTTACCAACCATTATAACTTATGAACCTGCGATAAACGTCACGGGTAGTGTGTGACAGAGATAACGTTCTAGGACGTCGATGCTATCTCTTTCCAAAGGTTAGGAAGGCTTAGTAGAGCGATATCTCTTTCGCACGAAGCACACACCAACAACCCTATAAAGCTCCAACAGACGTCACAGAAAGTTTGTGATAGAGATAACGCTCTAGGAAGCCGAGGCTATCTCTTTCCAAATGATGAAATGAAATATTTGTTGCAAGCATCTCTAGTAGATAGTGAGTCAGAGAACCAATTTATGACTATAAATGTCGAAAGTTCTGAAAACTAACCTTACCATCTTCCACCCAGGTCGACGGCCTCCATCCAGACCACTTCGAGAACAGCACCCGTCTTCCCCGAGACCTCACGAGCGGTTCTTCCTCATTAGAGCGAGAGCTAGGAGGGGACCTCACAGCCACACTCATCCCCGACCAGGTCATCGACCATTCTGAAGACCTGGCAGTCAGCCAGCTCAACGGTGCAGGAGGTGACACCGTGGCCAGCCTGGCCAGCCTGGCCAGCGTGGCCAACGTGGCCGGCGTGGCCACACCTGACGTGGACACGCCGGAGGAGCCGCCCGTGTTCGTCTGTGATACCTATACTGATGTTATTGGAATGGCCGAGGTGAGGGATACTTCCTTTGTCGTATGTTTGCCTGGTACTTCAATTTAAAATATATGGAAGATTTTGAAAGGAATAATTAGTAACGGTTATGATTTTAAACGTTTTCTTGTCATCATTATCATCACGCCTGTAATCTTCGAATGGTCAGGCAGAGGTGTTCCTAATTGTATCCACATTGCGCCACTTAAAGTCCCAAATAATAAGGAGCTGACCTATTGTCATCAATGTGGCACTATTCCAGACCTATAACTATTATCGAGAAATCCCTAATGTAAAAACAATAGCACATTCTCTACGTCTATAGTCATTATTTTCTTCTCGCAGGCCGCAAGAGAATCAGCCCGCACCCGCAACATAAGCATTACCTGGCGCTCTATATCAGAATCAAGCAACCAATCTTCCACCGGCTTTGAGATCAACGAGCCTCGAACAGAACCACCGGCTTCCAGGAACACCTCCCATGACTCCTCACCACTCGACAACCATACCACTACTGAAGATAGGACCAACCACAACGTGGTTACAGATAACAACCATTCGAGAGAAAACGGGGTGACGAGTAATGGGACTATGAACGGGATCGACGATGTAGCTACTAAGTTTCTTGAAGTGGACCTAAATGGTAAGATTTTGTTTCATATAGTGTTCTCCTTGACCGTACTGTGACCCTGGTAACGCAAAATTAAATACGTAAGAGCTATTCCCATAATTACGCCAAAATGATAACAAAAATGGAGATAATATTCAAGGCAGAGGACCTTGATTCGATTCCCAAAATCCCTAGTCGAGGAGTGTTATTGGGTTTTTCCATAAAAAAATTCAATAACAGCCTTGAAGTCTGGATTTGTAACCAACTGAGGGCTATGAATCTTCCCGTATGACATGAGACCTTGGCGAAATATCCACCACATCTTTGAACATCCTGACCTTACAAGGAGTAATTTAAATGTTATAGAATTTTCATTATAAATTCTTATTTATGTTCAGGAGGAGCAACCTCAAGCAGTATAAGTTCAGAGAGCGAAGGCGAGGCACACACTCAACCAAGACGGACGGCTCACACTCACACTAGAACACGCGTCGCGAGCCAACTCACACTGTGTCCCACTTCCCCGCGACGCATTGCCTGCTGCCACTGTTCCAGGAGAGCTAGCACTACCAGTGAGTACAACCTCTTTGTGTTTTATATGAGCCTAGTACTCCACTAAATAAAACATGCGTGAACCGAGGCATTGCACACTGTGTCCCACTTCCCCAAGATGCATTGTTCATTCCAATCATATTCAGAGAGCTAGCACTGTCTACCTGTGAATACTACCTCTCTCTGCTTTATGTAAACCTGGTACTGCTTCAAACGAAGTATGCGTGAAACGAGACAATTCACATTGTCTCACTTTCACGAGACGCATTGTCCATAATATCATCGTTGCATTGTCCATTGCTACTTTATTAGATTCTAGCTGCTCTCGATTATATCAGCCTGGTACTTGTGTTGTGCAACTTTTAATCCACGTCTTGAGAAGATAAAGCTAGGGTCCATAACTGCTTACGACTCATTTCAAAGATTGTTTCATTAGCAAGGGTAACACGTCCCGCGGCCGTATTACATCGTCAATACAAGCAGGCTTTGTCCAATGAGTGAACGAGATGGCGATAGACGACTTGTATAGCTTTGTCACTTTCACTCAATCAAAGCCCCTGTTACTTATGGCAACCTAGTACTTCTATATAACTATGTTAATTGTAGTCTACGGATTATTGATAAACTCGAAGCAATTGGAATTAAATAGTCACTTATTTGATGGAAATATACCAAGATTTTGTTTCCTTTTCCTCCATATAATTATTTTAGAAAAGTATTTCGTTGTAACGTTGCGTATCTGGCAGGTGGTATCGAAACGTCAGGCGAGTCAGGCGGCAGCTCGGAGGTGTGCTGGTGCGGCGTGTGCGGCGGCGCGCTGGGCGGCGCGCGCGTGCGCTGCGTGTGCGGGGGAGCCGCGCCCGCGCCCGCGCCCGCCGCGCGCGCAGACCCGCTGGACGGCCTGCCGCCCGCGCTCGACCCGCTGCAGGCCAGGCTGCACCAGATCATACTCTACCAGAAGGTAGCCACCTCTTTGGAACTTATGCTATCCTGGTACTTTATCCCAGTAGACTGCAGTCAAATGCAGGTTTGTCGATTCGAGGGCATTGCGATTGCAATCAGGGCCATCTCTTCCTTTGGGCAGTCAGAGTCTTACCAAGGGCACCCCGAAATCCTGCAAACACATAGTAAGGACTTCCAAAAACCGAACTAAACGGGGGGTGGGGTGGTTCTTCAATTTTCGTTTTTCTTTCACATTTAATTCCTGTAATAATTAACTTGTAACTTGACTGTACTTACATCGATAGTTAGGTACTAACAAAAGTACTTGGTAGTAAGTAGTACTTGGCATTAACAAAAAAAAAAAACAAATAAATGCCAGTGTATACTGCTAATAAAGGAACCATATCCTCCAATAGAGTAAAGACGGTCCTGATTGTAAATACAGTTATC
Source organism: Agrotis segetum (assembly GCA_036375495.1). Classification (NCBI taxonomy): domain Eukaryota; kingdom Metazoa; phylum Arthropoda; class Insecta; order Lepidoptera; family Noctuidae; genus Agrotis; species Agrotis segetum. Next base: position 2,435,921 of record JAQSVV010000087.1, read on the forward strand.
CATTATCCACAGCTTGCGCTTAAATTGCAGTTTTTCTTACAGAAAGTAGTGGAGGAACTGAGTGGTCAACTGCGCGAAGCACGCGAGGCCTTGCGCCTGTCGTCTCCGCCCGCGGTAGCCCCGCCCTCCGCCCCACACGCGGCCACACCCACGCAAGTACGACGACATATACACGCATAACACACCGCTATCTGCCTCACGACTCATGTCACCCTGATACATTGAATACAAAAATGTGGTTCTTCGTTCAACAATTACTCTATCTAGCTAGCTTACATTAACTCTTAAGTTGAATTATTCGGCTATTGATTCATAATTTTAGTGAACCAACCACCTCTCTCTGCCAAAACTTATTTGTTGTTTCCCAAACAATATTGTTGTTCGACACCTAGTCTATATAACAATAAAATTCTTCTGGTACAGAAGACAAGCAGCGGGAGTGGTTCGGTGCGAGGCAGCGGTAGCAGCAGCGGCAGCGCGTCGGAAGTAGAAGTGGGCGAAGAAGCGCGCGGCGTCGTGTGGCTGCCAGACAGCGCCGCGCCACGCTGCCAGTACTGCAGAAACCATTTCTGGTTAGCCCGACGCAGACACCACTGCAGGTAAGCTACCAGGACCACATAAGCCAACGGTGGCAACTTCACAAGCCAGTACCAACGTCAAGTGACGGTAGACTTTCACAGTTAACGTTAGTTCTTTTGTTGCAGACGGTGTGGCGGAATATTCTGCGGCTCGTGCTCTGAGATGAGCTCGTGGGGCGACTGCGGCACCATGCGCGTGTGCCGGCGGTGCCGCGCGCTGCGGTGACGTCACGGGCCCCGCCCCCCCGCCCGCGCGCCCCGCCCCTCGCCCCGCCCCGCTCGACCTCGCGAGTGCGAAAACTGTTTAGACCGACCCCCGCTTCCCTACCGGCCGATCTTACTAGATTAGCGTTCCTATAAAATTATAAAAGCAATAGTAAAGTATATAGTTACGTCTAAACAGTTTTACGTTTAAAACTAGTCATGCCGCTTCGATAACTAGCTTGTGAAACGTTTTCGGAACGCTATTTATCTACGAATTATGTATGAGAATACAAATTGATTGTCATCTTTATTTTCATTAAGGTGATTGCTTCGATGTAGCCCGCGAAATTCAATTTTTTTTACGTTTTTTGCAATTTGCAGGCCAGTGACATGTTGTAACTTTATAAATATTTGTGTTGCGCAAATAACAAGTATAATTTTAAATATAAAAATTGTCAAAAAATTCGCTCGATCAGCTCTCACATAGAAAAGGTGCATCGTAGTTAGATTTCGGAGATTTTAACATGATGCACCTTTTCTATGTGAGAGCTGATGGAGCGAGTTTTTTTGATATTTTTTATATTTAAAATTATACTTGTTATTTGCGCAACACAAATATTTATAAAGTTTCAACATGTCACTGGCCTGCAAATTGCAAAAAACGTAAAAAAAATTGAATTTCGCGGGCTGGCTTGAGCATCCCCCTTAATATCACCATGACATTATTGTTTCATTATTTTTGTCCAAATGTTAAATGTGCTAACGACATTGACCGACCGTACTGAACTGTTGGATACTGTAACATAACGTGTAACAACCATTGATATATAAAACACCCTGGATGCACAACACTTTGCAAATGGAATATCAGAAAGTATCAATTTACAAAATATAATTAACAAATTCTGATTGACTAAACATAAATTAGAACTTACACAGACCACATAAAGTTTTTTTTAATTCCGAGGTGTAACGCACGTTATGTTACGTTTCTGGTTCCGGCGATACTAATTTGAAATACTATTTCCGTGGACGTGGTGGAGACGCTGAGTGTGGATCTTGAGTTTTCTATATATCAATGCGAGTAACAAATGGATGGATGGATATATTGGAGAGGATCTAGTCTTTGGTTTGTGGCGTCGAGTGGCTGGTTGCGCTGATATAGTTAGGGAATGGTATAGTGAATTGTTACGCGAAGGCTGACTTTCTACGATTAATATTTAAACTTTTTTCTACGACTGTTTTTTTCGGTCTCTATAAATAAATTAACTAAATGAATTTTCTTTTCGATTTCTTTTTCCTGTTTCGTTAGTCGAGAGCGATGTAACTGGCCCCAACTGGTGTGAACACAGGCACGTAGGTATCACTTTGTATAAACTTGTTTTTTCTTTTTATTTTGTATTATAGTGTTTCATTTGTTCTACTATTATTTTTGTACAGTATAAGGTTTTGTTTCACACTTGGTCAGACTCTGAAGTCTCCGCTATCTGACCGGCGCACGCGTCGGTCTCTTACCGAGAGATCAATAACCTTATATAAGACTTAATTTGTATATTCGACTTTTTTCCATTAATTTCAAATGTATAAAATACATTTCTTTGTACTATTAAATATTCGACTGAATTCGCTTATGGATAAGAATAGATGTCTATATAGGACATGTTGATTTATAAAATCCATACTAAGCTTTATAATTACGTTGATATATTGTGTACTAAATTTTCACGCCGTAATAATTTCGTAGAGTAGAGCGCCAGAGTTCTGTATTTTATTTGTGATATTGTGATGATAATTTTGTATAATGATTAAGAGTTTAAACATGTTGTTACAAGTTAAATTTTACAGGTGATTATTTTAACCCTCGCGGTGCGTTGATATAGCTATTGTCGAATGCACTAGGAGCTAATAAATGTCCATGTGGTGTCAACGATAGAATAGACCTGCTTCAAGTGAGACAAGTGCCTAGCGCGGCCCCGCCTCCACACTAGACGTGCGGCCCTAGTACTTTAGACAGACATCAGAACCATACATAGATAATAGATATTAATAGAAAAATGATTCTAAACTACTACCATAACATGTGTTATTTTCATAACACATTTTTTTACACAATAAAATATGAAAGCCGTTTCGTCGCCGAGGGCCGCGCTACAGCGTAACTGCTTCGTATATTAATAAAAAAATGATTTTGTAATTTATTCGTAAACTGAGGGGATTGTTGTTAACTGCATATATTTTATATTGTAAAGGAAAAGCTCGGAGTAACGTGTAAGTATTGTCGAAGTGCAAAACTTGTTTGTGACCAATGAATATTGACACGATGTGAAATAAAGCATATTTAGTTTTATGAATTTATATCTTTTATTAACTTAACCCGTTTACCAAATCAAGGCACATCACACACCATCAGTCGACACGATGATGCGTTCGGTTTCACCGTACACGATTGAGTGTTCCCGAAACTATCAGTCTTACTACAAAGAAGTTAAACTGTCTTACTTACAAAAAAGGTAAGCATCTGTTGAACACTTGTCTAAAAAAACTGACGGCGTCAAAACGGCATTAAACGTTGATAAAGGGCATGCAGTTTCCTTTTTTAGAGAAGTGTTCAATAGACGTTTATCTTTTTGTGCTATTTGGGAAAGTGTTTAACAGCTGTTTAACTGAATGTAGTAAGGCTGAATATTGCACGTAAAAACGCACATGACGTGGAGTTGCGGATAACAGTCCATTATACAACAAAGCTGTATAGTTTGTATAAACGGAGTTTTTTGAATTTATATTTGAGATTGTGCTCTTGACACTTATAGTATAGGTCAAAAGTGACAGAGAGAAAGTCGGCGATAGAACGAACCCACCAAGAAGTCTGTTCAAAGCCATGAAAATCAAATAGGAAATCATTGGAAAGTCATTTATTCTCAGCATCCATTAACATCAATCATTAGTGCTTACAACTAATCAACATTGACAATAAATAAATGCAGTAATCAGCTTATCTACCATATAAAAGAATTGGCTGCCATTTTGAAAATAAGGAATGTTTTGGAGGTAAATGTTAGCAAACCGGAATGTATAGAATACTTACACATAGTACATAACATCATGCCTTTAATCCTTGAAGGGTGGTTAAGTAGGGGTGCTAATACTACACCAAAAATCGCCAGTTATTTAAAAAAGGGAGTCGGCCTATTGCCATCAACCAGGCACAGGGTTCCGTGGCTGTTACTAAATCCCTAATGAAAAACCCTAGTAACATTTTGTCCGACCCGAGAATCGTATCAGACACCTCATGCTGAGCAGTCAGGTTCACAATACTGCACAACATTGTTGGCAAAAAATAACACAGATATTGCTATTTAACAAAGAATAATTAATACTAAACAGATCTTTAGTTAAAAACATAATTATTAAAAAAAATACATTTTGTATTTAGACCAGTTTTAAAACCATATACAAAAAACCAATGTTCTAAAATATAACCAAGATTCATTGAAAATTCATGATTTTTAGTACTAAATAAATAAAATAGGTATGTTCAGTTGTTTTATATTATAAGGGTTGATTTTTCAATAGTCAGATAACCTTTATTTGAGGAATTCAAATAACGGTTTGACATATTTTCCATAGATAAACTGTCAAACCGCCATTTTATTCCTCAGATAAAAGTTATCTGACTTTTGAAAAATCAGCCCGTTAAATTGCAATAAGTAAAATAGTTTTGCTACAAAAAAAATTAACCTTTTTACAGAACCACTAATATGCAATAATTTATTAATTTTCAACAACAATACAGTTTTGCTTCAGTAAGTTTCTACTAGGACTTAATAAACTTGCGCAGTGCATAATTTAACCAAGTGCATTATATTAGGCTTTCTTTTGAACTTTGAATACGAATTTCGTTGAATTATGCTTTTAAAAATAGTGCCTGAGAGGCCTCCTTGTGTATTATGCAATCCTAGTACATATTTTGACTAAAGTTCGACTAGTAAGTATAATTAATCACTAATATAAAATAAGTTAGGCCTTAAAAATAGGAACAAATAAGTATCTAGATAGAGCTAATAAAGTTGTAGACTTACAAATAATATAAATTATAAAGTTCTTTGGTATAATTGAACAAGTTGGAATACATACGTATATCGGCATCGTTGAAAATCTACAATCCAAGTGAGCAAAAACGGATCGATATGCATTATTATTATGGACTAACCTTCTCACTTACGACTATTGTTCTTACTCGTATGATAAAGTTGGTCACAGTCGTCTGTAGGAATGTGCAACACAAATTCATGCTTATATAAGTTTTATTTTCGGATAAAGCGTTACTCTGCTAAATTCGAGCTAAGTTCAAACTGAGCCTCAATCTTAAGTTCATAACCAACAGAAGAAGACTTGAATTATTTATAATTCAATAAATGAGCATTCACTTGTATTTAAAGCTGTAAAACTGACTGAATACACGCCATATTAAATGTTAATATGTGAGAAAGGTAACCCGAGAGCCACGAATCGCGACGCACCAAGCGGATTCGCTGCAAGCGTCAATATTAAATGTATTTATATCAATTACAAGGCCAAAAAGTAACGAGACGACGCTTTTTTTAGCCTTTTACGTTCCGGGGTCTCGGTAGCACGTTCGCTCGTCCCGCGAAACCGGTAAGCTTTGGCCATCTAAGGGGGCTCCGTCAATGTGCTGACAGCTCTTTGAGGCGCCGTCGACCCGGGCATGGTCCATGATTGGACAGCGAGTCGCCCATTACTAGCCGTCCGTATTCCTGCGCCTACGGTGGCCGGAAATCGTCCTGGGCCGTCTGACGCTTTGGGCGTCTACTTAGTACTTAGACTGCGGCTGGGATGTAAGGTGGTCGCTGTAGCGCTGCAAGACGCTAAAGTTCGTTTACTCTTGTGGCCGATGCACATTTACAGCTTGGCCAGAACGGATTGAAACGGAACTAATCTTTTTGTTTCTGACAACGGTTTAAAATGTTTGATATTTGATGTAAACAAAGAACGCAGGTTTGTGAGATTTATTCTTGTGTCATAAAACTAACGTATTAATTGAAAAATGAAGTCGGTTAAAAAAAACATTCAAAGTGCTGGTAGCGAGAGCACAGTGGCGAGTTCCAGTTTTCTACTGTTTTTTGCCAAGCTGTATTTTGATGCTCGAGGCTGACGCTTGCAGCGTCGAGATTCGCATTTCGTGGCCCCCGTTTTAGTCGGACACGCAATGCATTCGGAATGAATACGTATAGATCAATTTTCACATCAATAACTTGATATAAATACATCCGAACACATCACAACACTTAAAGAATCAATACATTTGTACATTTTTGTTAAAACTACGTTGGCTTGATTCTTAATAAGTACTAATTACCTACATACTAGGCAAGATGACGGAAACAATATAATTAGTCCATCAGATATTAGGTATATCAATATTTGACACGAAGTCTAAGCACACTTGAAGTATTTACTGCGTTTATTGTATGGAATGTTTAAAATGCGCCTCTAGTGTACGAACGAGGAACAATTTTTTTCAAACAAATTAAAGTCAAAGTTATTGTTTTTTTCTTTTTTTTTCGAAGAGTCGCGAGCGTGCGTGCTTTCGCACGTCAGTCGCGTTCCTTTTGTACAGACGGCAGCACATCAAGCTACCACAATCTGTCATTTTCTTTAAAAGAAATTTCAACCTTATCGCAAGAGTAGAAGGTTAATGTTTGATTGGTAAAATCAGACAGATTCGGTAGGTTTACTTGCTGGCGTCTGTACGTCCGCGCGCGGGTAGGCGCACGACTCGTTATACTTTACGTATACAGTCGAGCGCGCACGCGTCGGTCGATAAATGCCTCGTACACACACAAGTGTTTAAATTATGTGTTTAGGACACAACAACTTTAAGTCATGTTGGGGACTTGGGGTCCATATCTTTTCTGAGCCAAAATTGAGAAGATATAATGTCGCTTTTAAAATTCACAATACGTCACTTCTTGGTATAATTTTGACATAGTTTTGACCTCACGAGCTTTCTTTATCTTTGTAAATATTCAAAGATCAAGAAATAAACACGTGTCCATTACTTTTCAATAATATACTAACGTACTAAAAACATTTTAAAAATATTGATAATGTCATCATGCCTACCAACTAGGAAAGCGTCACAATTAAAGTTTGAGCCGTTTCATTTAAGGATTTATAAGATCCAGTGACAGAAAGAGACAACACAAATTATTAACTAGTTAGGGTGCTCCCACATCTATGGACGCGGAATCGGCTTTTTCCGTCGCCCTTTCTCTTTCTGTCGCTTAGAACTGACAGAGACCGAGACAGAAAGCATAATGCGATAGCACGCGGCGGAATCCTCGAGGCGGCCGCGTGCTATCGCATTGTCTCGGTCTAGCAAGTGGCAGTTCTAAGCGACAGAAAGAGAAAGGGCGACGGGAAAAGCCGATTCCGCGTCGATAGATGTGGGAGCACCCTTATTTTATCCTCTCATAGCCATTCATCTACATAGATTCTATATTACAAAAATACTGATATTGTAAAGTTGTGATTTTATTTTTACACAAAAAAAATGTGTAGGATACAGAAGATTTTTTTTCAACAGTACATCCTCTTTTTGAGCAAATATTGCCATAAAAAGCGAAAAGTGCTGCCAGCGCAAAAAAAATCTGTTCTGTCAGTTTCTAGAATGTTGCGAAGTTTTATTTTACGTATTGTTTTCACTTAGGCCGTAAGTTTCATAGGCTGTATCCACATGATTCTGTGTTTCTTTTATATTTAGATCCTTATTAGTGCATCATTTAAAGCTCAAAATTGAATAAAAAGTTAACTTGAGCTCATCTAAACCAATCTCATAGGGGGAATGATAATATTTTTTTAAATATATTTTGATATTGTATAAACTCAAATTTAAGTCGGTAATAACTATATATTAAATTTTTCAAAAACTATTTCACCTTGAGAAAGCTCGAAAACAGCCAGAATCATAGCCTATATTTTGTTCTCAAACTACTACTCATACAAAGCAGAGCCTGCTGGGGTCACAGGATTGTCTCATTACGTAACCGTGTCCCTGGAACGTAAAGGGCCATTAAAGGACACGGTGGATTTTAGTCAGTACAAGTCTGACAGTCCATCCCGTCCTGCCCGGGATGGGAGGCCTCATTTGATGATTTTACCACGATTAAAAAAAACCTTGTGCTATTCATCACTAAAAAAATCTTCTGTACCTATGTAATTAGTATCATAACTTACATAGCAACTGTCTTACCCTACTGTGAGCGGTTCGTGGTGTTTCTTCTTATAATCCATGACCATTCCGAGGACTTTGTTCCTGACTCGATCCAGCGCTTTGTACATATCTGCTGTGAACGGCTCGAAGTCTTGATGCTTTTTCTTCCGTCTGTAGATGCCTTCTTTGTTAGCCATCGCGCAGTTCATGTCAGCCTGGTACACAGAATTAATTAATTTAAAATTTTAATAAAAAAAGGAGCAAATAATTTCTAGACCACAGACCCAGTGATTTCAGCCCCGACTTATACGAGTTGTAGGTCGTGGGTTTGAATCCAGCTAGGCTCATGATTTTGTGTAATTTTTTAGGGTTCCGTAGTCAACAAGGAACCCTTATAGTTTCGCCATGTCCGTCCGTCCGTCCGTCCGTCTGTCCGCAGTTTAGCTCAGAGACGCATAGTACTAGAGAGCTGTAATTTGGTGTAAATATACGGATTTGTTGTGCCGAAAAAGTGGTAAAATAAAATCTCGTAAAATATTTTTTTTTAGGGTACCTCCAGTACTTACACGTAAAGTGAGGATTTTTTTTTTCTCGCGTACCCCTTAGTCTGGGGTATCATTAAATAGGCCTTTAAAAAATAATGACAGTTTCCAATTACAACTTTTTGATAAAAAAATTCGTTTGTGAAATATTAAGCTTTAAAGTGCTAAATTTTGCTCGACTCGAGTGTCCCCCCCCCCTCTACCAGCTAAACGGTTATGTTCGGCGGTGTGAAAAAATTCACAATAGTAGCATATATAACGAAGTTTAAAAGAAAATTATCACGACTAAGTAGGCTTTACAACTTTACGAGTAATAGTCAACCAACTTATAAAATGTACTTGAATATCATATTTTCTTAAGCAAAATGTATCGGAGACAACTGCAAATGTAAGTTTGTCAACTTTATTTTTACAGCTTTTATAGGTATGTTTTTTGGGGATAGGTAGGTTTTTATCGTCAACTATTTTTAACTAAATTCAAAAAAAGGAGGAGGTTCTAAATTCGTTGTAATCTTTTTTCTTATGTATTTTCCCCGATTTCTCAAAGACTCCTGGACCGATTTTGAAAATTCTTCTTTTTAAAATTAAATTCAACGAATCAGTTTAGTTAGTTCGCAAAGTATTTTGATGGGCAACTACGGAACCCTACACTGTGCGTGGCCGGACACGCACTTGGCCGGTTTTTTGTCATCACTACTCTCAAAATGGTGAAGGAAAACAACGAGCGAAAACCGGCATGTCCTAGACCGAACAGCCAATTTTAATTCTGTCTATTTAATTTTTGTATAAGTAACAAAATATAAAAATACAAGTCAAACAGGTTACACATTAGAATTTTTCAGTCAAATATGTAGCTTAATAAAACAGATATAATTTCTTACGATTTTAATATTAACCGTAGCAATGCAGATGTAGTTCCATAAGGGCGCTCCATCACCGCGAGCATTCACCTGTAATGTAACGTTACAGATTCGAACATTCGAAGACAATAGAGCATCAAATTGCGCACTTTTATGTTACACTAGTGTTTGCCCGCGGCTTCGCTTGCGTTATTTTAGAATTTGAGAAACAATACGGATCGTGTGGCGCCATCTGGAATATGAACGTAATTGTTTTCTCGGAAACAGCTTCTGTTATTCGGGATGTAAGATGCCTTATATCCGTGTCTATACTCCTGACAACGTATATGCTAAATTTTGGGACGATCGATTCAGTAGGTAGTAATGCGTGAAAAGGTAAAAAACAAACATAATTGCATTTTTATTATTAGTTTAGATCAATAATGTTATATCTAGGTACATAGTTTGCATAGGAAACGTCCTTATTTGAGCGACATTAATTTCAAAGAACCGTGTTTATTTAAACATTAGACTATCATTTTTGGTTCGATTTACAGTATCGCTGCAAATTGAACGTACAGACGCCAGCACATCAAGCTACCACAATCTGTCAGATTTCTTTAATAAAATTTCAACCTTATCACAAGAGTAGAAGGTTAAGGTTTGAATGGTAAAATCTGACAGATTCGGGTAGGTTGACCTGCTGGCGTCTGTACGATAGCATTGCTCTTCTCCCTTTAGCATACCGCGTGATACCTAAAAAATAACTAATTATCTGACTCGATGAGTACAACTTGTCGTCGTTTAAAACAGAATCTATGCACTGATTTGAGCACCAATTCAAAACATAAATAAACACAAATTATAGTAACCCTGATTTTTTTCTAATCTTTAAAATTCCACACCTCGAAACAATTACAATTAAAAAAAAATATCCAACTTACTACCTACAATTTAAATCGGTGTAGATTTATATCCTAGAGAAGTATTGAAAAAAAGTAGTAATAATTGTAAATCGCGAATAATATTGAAACAAAAGTATGCACATTTTTTTTTAATTATTTAAAACTCTCAGGACAAATAAAAAAAAAATCAAAAAGAGAAAAAAAAAACTGCGAGATTTGATCCAGAGACCCCTTGCACGAAAGGCAAGCAGGTTACCGACCGGACTGGCTAGTACGTTGACAGTGATTTTCAAATAGCGGTTCTTGTACAAATGTCAACAATGACTGAAAATCAACATATTATAAAATTGCTAATCCCCCAAGGGGAATAGCGTAATTATACATATCCTATTAATAGAACAGCAGTTTAAGGAATATTTGAGGAAAAATTGACTAAATAATATCCAGTGGTTTAGTTTCCAACTATCAACAAACATCTAAAAACAACAAAATTCAAAATTGCTTATCTCCCAGAAAAAATAGCGTTATAATACATAGCATATAAACAGAAGCATATTATTAGGAATATTTGAGGAAAATTTGATCGACAACTTTACAGTAGTTTCGGAGATAGATCAAATCAAAAAAACATAAAAAATTTCGAAAAAAAATAAAAGTTGATCTGGCATCAGAATCGATCCCTTATCTCGAAAAAAATACAAAAAGAAAAAAATATTCAATGTACAGGAATGACTCTACGATTTTATTATATGTAAAGATTACAGGTGAATGCTCGTGGTGAGGGAGCGCCTTTAGTTTTTAAAAATAATACTGACCTCAGTAACATTATAACTCAGGAAATCCAATATTCCTTGGAGCGCGTGCCGGGTGTCACGTACCAGGACCTCATAAAACACGATGTGTAGCGGCCCGGGGAACCTCGTCAGCCACAGTTCATGCAGCGTCTCCCAAGCCGTCAGCTGAGTCGATACGTAGGTAGCCCAGTCTGAGGATAGGCAAATTGGGGCATTTGATTGTATCTATTAAGATTTATATTTTTTTGTGTGTTTGATTAAACAAAAAAATTCATTATTAGAAAGGTTTATTCTTCCTGAGTAACATAGGTCACCTGTGCGAAGCCGGGACGGGCCGCCACTAATATTATGAAGCTAATCGCAGAAAGTACTGGTTCTAATTGATAAAATATTATTGTGTTTGATAGTTCATTTATCGAGAAAGGCTATAAAAATCTAGCTACGAAACGCTACCTTTAAAAATCGAGCAGTGATGTCGAAACCACGGGGAACAATATTAAAGTTCTGCTAAAAAAAACATCACTCTAATGAGATTAAATATCACGCGCTTTAACTTTGCTAAAAATAGTAATGTCTGAATAGTGACTCTACCGACCCTAACTTCACAAATTCTACACATCAGTAAAAATGTATTGCTTGGCTGTTTCGTTACTTAATTCAAAAACTAAATATTTGCATTGACCGGTCCTCCATGACGGTAGCGAAACGGTGACGCGGTCTAACCGCGTAGATTCAGAAGCTTGGTTCTACATGAGATTTGATATCTTTTTAGTAGGGCAAACCTTGTGCTCGTTTTGGCAACATTTTACATGAAAATGTTTTTGGTAGGATATTATCATATTTTTACATTACCTACCTACGCGAAATAAGATTTTCATTTAGTCACGATGCAAGTTTAAATTTAGCTCAACGTTTTTAAAATACTGATATTCAGCTGCATCTGGTTTGAGTGGAAGCCGACCCCAATATATTTAGGGAAAAGGCTAGGCAGATGATATTTTTTGTAAATCAATGAAACTGTTAATTCTAAAAGAACATATTTTAAATGTTTCTTTTACTTTAGTTAGTTACCTGATTTCTTATGTTCATGAGATTTCTTCTTGAATGCCGATTTTGGTGCCGTTCCTATGTGTCCTCTGTGTAGTCTATGGAAATCAGCCTGTAATCATTATAAAATAATTATTAATAAGCACACAAAACAAAGTTTCTTGCAACAAAAATAAAAAATGAATGAAAAAAAAAAACAAAAAAAAGAAATGAAATGCAAACAGACGAAATGAATACTGTCTATTTATACTGGAGCCATTTATACACGGCCAACGGGAAATGCCGTGAATTATCCCGATAATTTACGTTCATACGAACATTTAAAGTTCATGATCGCAGTTTTTAGCAGCTTTTCGCGTAAAGGAGCTTAGTCATGACGTAACGATTGACGATATCGATCAGATATCGCCCAAACCTCCGGACGAAGAAAATGTATGGACAATCGGGCTAGTGTCTAGTGATTACTAATGGAGTCGCAGTGTTAACGATATCGCTCAGAGATCTGCTCGATATCGAATGGCATAATATGTACATGCTCATGACAATGCACATGATTCTCTGTTGGAAATTCGATTCTACTCGTCCCTGGCGACATCTTTAGTATTTGGTTGCAGCGCCGTTATGTCGAAGTAGTAACGTGGATTTTTGTAGTTCACGGTCGAATTCATCGCATCACTCCATTAGTAAATACGTGCTACTTGAATCGGCAATCGATTCGATATCGCACGAGTCGCATCGATTCATGAGTAAATCATATAGCCATTTGAAAGAAAAATGAAGCAAAACAAAAATAATTACCATTACCAAGAACCTCTTCTGCGGTCCTGACTTCCTGGTACGGCTGGTAAGAGCACATGAAGCAACGTGAGAGTGAGTGAGTGTGAGTGCAACTAAAATTGTTAAAAAAATAACAAGGCATTTCATTTATACAGCGACAACACACAAAACTGAAAAATGTACATAAAACATAAAAAAGCTTTATTTATTAATGGAGTAGTTTTGAATTGAATTAAATTAAGGGGGATGCTCCAACCAGCCCGCGAAATTCAAATTTTTTTACGTTTTTTTGCAATTTGCAGGCTAGTGACATGTTGTAACTTTATAAAAATATGAGTTGCGGTAATAACAAGTATAATTTTAAATATAAAAATTATCAAAAAATTCGCTCCATCAGCTCTCACATAGAAAAGGTGCATCGTAGTTAGATTTCGGAGATTTTAACATGATGCACCTTTTCTATGTGAGAGCTGATGGAGCGAATTTTTTGATAATTTTTATATTTAAAATTATACTTGTTATTACCGCAACTCATATTTTTATAAAGTTACAACATGTCACTAGCCTGCAAATTGCAAAAAACGTAAAAAAATTAATTTCGCGGGCTACATCGAAGCAATCACCCTAACATGAACTATGTAAATTATTATGGCTTTATGGACGTAGTAGCTGAGCTATCCAATGCACGTGTCGGGGGTTCGATTTCCGCATGGATCATAATATTTGTATGATCTAGAACATAAGTCAGTTCCGCATCTAGGTGTGTCATGTAAGTTTAAATATTTGTCAACGCACTCACGACTTTTCTTATTATCGTATTAAAATCATCAAATGAGTCCTCCCATCCAGGGCAGGGCGGGAAGGACTGTCAGACATGTACCTACTGACTAAAATCCACGGTGTCCTTCAATAGCCCATTATGTTCCGGGGTCACGGTAATGAGATAAGTCCCGCGACCCCGGCAGGCTTCGGCCCTCTAGAGGGTGGCCCCGTCAACATGCTGACACTCTTTGAGCACAACGTGCCCTCGACCCGGGCATGGTCCATGGTCGGACAGCGAGTCGCCCATTACTCGCCGCCCGCAAGCCCGCAGAACGCACTCACGACATAGGAGAAAAAGGTGAAGCAAAGTATTCAAAAAAAAATGGCAGGTACTCCCGAGTACATTAAATATCCCTTGCAAAGATAAGTACTAAATTCAAGCATCAAAAAACAATAACATTATTTAACATGTTCTATAGACGATTTATGACTTTTATTTGTCCATTAACAAATTGAATTTACAAAACAACTTCATTTTGTAGAGTCTTGTGGCCTTACATTATTTAAATGTTTTTTTTTTTTTTTTTTTTTTTTTTTTTCGCGGGTAGGTGTACAAAAAGTTAGACGTCGCTCCTATTTTTATTTTTTATTTAAAATAGAAATACCAAGTTTTTCAAATTTTATTTTCTATATTTTTGGAGTAAAAGTTTTAAATAACAAGCACTAACGTTTGCAGCACATTTATGTGACTCAAACCATAGTTTTACACCACCTGCCAGCTTATCATTTTGACATCACTTTTTCAATAATCTCTGGCTATCACTGAACTAAACTGCAACACTATGTCTCAACTGGATGACATTATAACTGCACAGAAGAGCTTAGAAGATAGCTTCTTGCGGAAGATGAGCGAACTGGAAGCACAGATTCAGTGTGCCGGACCAGCCAAGGACACTGTGGCGAGGGTAGCTGAGGAGTTCCGTAGCTTCAGGGAGCTGATCTTCAGTATGCTGAGTCTTCTCAGGAGTCAAATCAGCGAGTGTGCTCGACAGGTCGACGGGTTGGAGACCAGGCATCGTCGGAAAGCACTGATCTTCCAGGGCATAGCAGAGGCAGAGGGAGAAGACAGTCGCGCCGTTACCCTGGAGGTGATCAATAAGAAGTTGGCTCTTAGTACTGTCACTGCTTCCTCAATTAAAGTCTGCCATAGACTTGGCGTCGCTAATAAAGACCATCACAGGCCCTTGCTAGTAAAATTCTCTAGCTATGATGATAGGTCTGCAGTCTGGAGAGCGAAGACAAGGTTGAAAGGTACGTCAATCTCCGTCAAAGAGTTCCTGACAAAGCCCCGGCAGTCTGTCTTCACTAAGGCGCGGCTTCACTTCAGCATGCGATCGTGTTGGACTCAGGACGGTGTTGTTGTTATAAAGGCCCCTGATGGAAGCAAACATAAAGTCACTTCGCTTGAAGAGCTGAGTTCTTTGCTGGTGAAGTACCCCAAGGATCCATTATCTGGAGATAACCTGAAAAGTACGACACGTTAATGAAGGTATTCAGTGATTAGGGATAAATACTGCATAATTTTTGCATGCTAGATTATGTTATAGGTCCTCTTACCTAATATTAAGTCGTCATTCTCCATTGTTTAGTAATGGTAGTTGTGTAGTTTTGTTCATAATTGTATTTAGTTCTACCTTTTTCTTAGCCAAGCCAATATTGTTTTTGTTGTGTTTGCGAAGGTTGTTCAAGATCACAGATTGCATAAAAAACTTGTCACCGCATTGACTGTATACGATTTTTTTTTTCTGGCATGGACTCTGGGCTTTTGTCATTTATTTTCTTATTTGGTTTGGATACGTTCACGTATAAGTTGTTGTTCCTTTTTATTTGTTTTCATTAATTTTCTAGTTTGTGTGTTAGCTATATTATTATTATTATTTTTGTCATGGTGATGTTAGCTGGCGGGTGGTGCAGAGATGCAAACGTCGTATCGGCATTTGTTGTGTAGTTCTCTGTCCAATATTTTTATAGTATTTTTGTTATTTTTATTTTATTTATTCTTGTATATATTCTTTAATTGTATTATTAGTTTATGGGAACTTTTTCTGATAACGAATCTTATTTCTCTGCCAACGAGTCTCCTGTCTCTTCCAGAGATGAGAGTTTTTGTTCTGTTACTGACACCCTTGGTGACCTTTTACGTCAAAAGCTGGACCATAATTGTAACAGACTCTTTAACGTATGTCATATAAATGCTCAAAGCATTCCAAGTCATTACAATGAGCTATATGATACTTTTATTAACAACAACGTCCATGCCGTCCTGATATCTGAAACTTGGCTCAAACCTCAACTACTATCCACCACCTACTCTCTTCCAGGATTCATCCTTGTTAGGAATGATCGTATTGGCAGAAGAGGGGGCGGTGTGGCGATTTATCTCCGTGCCGATTTTCCTTTCAAAATTCTTTCTACTTCTTCCAATATTTCGGCTGAATTTCTTTTTCTCGAGGTTTGTGTCAAGGGAGCTAAGACCGTTCTTGGTGTTGTGTATTGTCCCCCTTCTCTTGATTACTTCACCGAATTCGAATCGGTCCTTGAATCATTAGGTTCTGAGTATGCACATTACATCATTATGGGAGATTTCAACACAAACATCCTTGCCCACAACTCCCCTCGATCCCGTAAACTCCTAAATCTGGTTGAGTCAGCTAGTCTGCATGTGCTGCCTCTACAACCAACTCATCATAACACTGCTGGTGATGATACTTGGCTCGACCTTATCCTAACCTCAAATCCTTCCTTAGTATCCTCTCATGGTCAACTTGACGCTCCAGGATTTTCCCATCATGATCTTGTCTTCCTGTCCTATATCCTTAAACCTCCTAAACCCAAACCTTTGTTCCAGAACAGGCGTGCCTTTGCGCGGATGGATGTTGAGAAGCTTAAGTCAGACGCTGGTGTTATTGACTGGGCTCCTCTAGAGGAAGCCACTACAATTGACGATAAAGTTACTTTTTTTAATGAAGTCGTAATGCAGTTGTACGATACCCACGCACCTTACAAGAGAGTGAAGCTGAAGCGCTCACCGGCGCCTTGGATGAATGACGGTGTCCGATTGGCGATGCGACGTAGGGACCGCGCGTTTCGGAGGTTCAAAAAGGATCGGACAGACGCTCTTTGGACCCTATTTAAAACTGCTAGAAATCGTTGCAACCAGATGATACGTAATGCTAAACGCCGCCATATTCTTGATAACATCATTTCTTCTTCTCCTGCCGATATTTGGAAGTTCCTTGGAACTCTAGGTATCGGCAGACCGCGACATTCAGATCTTCCCAATACATTTGGATTAGACGATCTAAATCGTCATTTCTCCACTGTTCCCACCCTAGATAGTCTAACCAAATGTCAAACCCTCGACTACCTTGCTGGTCTGACGCGACCTAATATTACCCCTTTCGTCTTCACCCCAGTTGACCCGGGGGAGATCAAGAAGATTATCCTATCCATTAAGTCCAAAGCTGTTGGTTGTGACAATGTCAGTCGACGCATGATTGTGACGGTTCTCGACCAGCTCCTTCCTGCTATTTCCCACATCATTAACTTCTCTCTTTACTCCGGAGTTTTTCCTTCCATGTGGAGGAAAGCCCTTGTCCGCCCTTTGCCTAAAATCCCTAATCCTACTCTCCCTAGTCACTTTCGCCCAATTTCCATTCTCCCCTTTTTATCCAAAGTACTTGAAGCTTGTGTTCATAAGCAATTCTCCTACTTCATCTATCAAAACTCCCTCATTAGTCCACTCCAATCCGGATTCCGGCCTGGGCATAGTACCGGTACTGCTCTCCTCAAAGTGACTGACGATATAAGGCGCGGTATGGAAGATACTAAAGTTACGGTTTTAGTATTGATTGATTTTACCAATGCTTTTAATACCGTCAGTCATGATGTCCTTTTATCCATCCTGTCCTATCGCATGGTCTCTCACGAGGTTCTGGAATGGTTCTCATCCTATCTTCAGGGGCGTCGGCAGTCAGTGCTTGCTGGTGATTTATCATCGAGCTGGCGTGATCTTGCAGCGGGCGTCCCTCAAGGCGGTATTTTATCTCCTCTTCTGTTCTCTGTTTTTATAGATCTAATTACAACCGAACTTCAGTGTGCGTATCATCTTTATGCTGATGACCTGCAACTCTACTGTCAGGCAGGTGTCGATAACTTATCTGATGCTATCGAGGACTTAAACCGGAATTTAGGTATAATCAGCGATTGGTCACATCGTTTTGGGGTGGCGGTTAATCCTAGTAAATGCCAGGCTATCATTATTGGAAGCCCTTATAGCTTGCGAAGGCTGAATGGTTTAACTGTACCGCCTGTTACTTTTGACGGGAAAATCATTCCGTTTGGGTCCGACGTCATGGATCTGGGTTTGCATGTTGACACCTGCCTTGACTGGCGTAAGCAGGTTGCTACTGTCAGTCAGCGGGTCACCGGAACGTTGCGGTCGCTATATCGCATGAAAAATATTCTTCCATCTCACATAAAGGCAATGCTTGTTCAATCCCTTATCTTTCCCATATTTGACTATGGTGATGTGTGTTACTATGACCTGAATGCAGATCTCCTCAATAAACTTGACCGACTTCTAAATAACTGTATTCGATTCGTTTTCAATCTCCGTAAGTATGATCATGTCTCTGCACATCGTTCTCTTTTAAAATGGTTGCCTATCAGACAGCGCAGAGCATTGAGGGCTTTGACGACTCTGCACTCTCTTTTGGAGAAACCTACCTCTCCTACTTACTTAACTCGTCATTTCCAATACTTATGCTCTGCGCATAGCAAAATTCTTCGTTCCTCCCATAATCGTCTTCTACGATGTCCCTCCCACCGCTCTGGTTTTCTTAAATCTTCTTTCTTGGTCCAGGCGGTCTTCCTTTGGAATGCGCTCCCTCTGAACATCAGGACGGTTACAAACAGGTTCACTTTTAAGGTTAAAGTGCGTGAACATCTACTCAAGAAGTTGGTATAGATTCGACTTAAATTACTTTGTTGTTGGAATCTTCCCTTCATGTATTTTTATCTCTATTTGATTTATAATATATTTTGTTGTATGTATGTATTTATGTATTTATTATAATATTTATATATTTTCATAATAAGTTTTCTTGCTGCACCTACTGTGTTTTTTTTTCTCTGCATCACCCTAAGGTTGACTGGTAGAAAATGCCTAAGGCATTAAGTCCGCCTATGTACTCTGTGCATGAAGTTTTAATAAATAAATAAATAAATAAATAAATCACCAATTAAGGTGAGTTATAACTAAGGAAATAAAATTCAATCTGATATTGTTTGCATAATGATGTAATCAACTAGTTGAATTCCACAAAAAGACTCATAATTTGTATGTTAATTTATGTACAAACTACTATTGTAATAAAGTTGAAAATCTATTAATCTTGGATATTCAGCAATTTTTAGGGTTCCAGACCTCAAAAATAAAAACGGAACCCGAATAAGATCTACAACTAAAACGTAAACTACCAACTACAGAACCCTTTATTGTATGTATGTGGAGGCACTTAGCCAGTTTCTTTTTTTTAATCTCCTGTCAATCAATTCTCCTAGGCTATATGTATATCCTGAAATTGGAAATGGCATTTAGAAACACTACTGTCATAGTCAGACCCAGAACATCTATCTGTAGGTAGGCCATACAAATATTTATTCCATGTGGTAATCTTTCATATAAACAAAATCAATAAGTTTTTCACACTTCAAAACACAAAGTATTTGTGATTCTCAATTGATCTGCTAACAAGTACAACCTTGAGTTAGGTCATAATAATTTACATAATTTTAAATTATTATAGTATTCATAACACATAAGTTTATAACAGTAAAACTACTTAAAAAAAACTACTTAAATAAGAATATTTTAATTATAACAGTAAACTACAAGATTTATTTTGTACAATTATATTTAAATAACTCCCAACACAGAAGTATTGTTGGATGTGTGTGCCTGAGGCATCATAGCTCCTTAACAAATGGCCTGATTTTGATTTTTGTTTGAATGCATGATCAAAAAGGTTCTGAGTTATTAAATTTATGAAGATTTGTTCACATATTTGGTAAATCGAAAAAACTCTGAGTGTCGAAGGACAATAATATTAACATTAAATGTGTTCTAATGTAAGTGAAATGTAAATTTCTTTATGAAAATTAAATGTCTTTAACCAGAAATCAGCACATGTCAGGAATTACTAAAATATTTTAATTATTATTGTTTTGTACATCT
The DNA here is from genome assembly GCA_036375495.1 of Agrotis segetum. Classification (NCBI taxonomy): domain Eukaryota; kingdom Metazoa; phylum Arthropoda; class Insecta; order Lepidoptera; family Noctuidae; genus Agrotis; species Agrotis segetum. The sequence goes on from JAQSVV010000087.1 coordinate 2,455,901, forward strand.
AATTGATTTGGTAGCAAAAATTTTAATACATCTAGAATAATGTCTACTGACTTTAAATCTCCATACTTACCAAAATAGCATCCCTTGGGTTCCGTATCAGTAGTATAGCGGATCGGAACTTGTTGGACTCCATTGGGACTGCATGCGTCTTTACTACAAGCACTGAGCCATCTGTCACATTCTCTGCGGGGAAACCGTGTACTCTTAGGCCATAGTCCATGTATATTGAGCCCGTTACAATGCCTGAAAATATTTTATAGGAGTTTAAATAACAACTTTTAAACAAAAATAACTGATTTAAAAAACAAACACAAACAAGTGTATTTTAACTTTAACTTTTCTGTAGGAAGTTTGTGGCCGTATTTTTTTTTTTCTTTTCTATTTGATATGAAGTCTGTTAAAAACCAATAAGGTCAGATGAATGAACATAGACGAGATAAAAGTAGTTTGTAAAGAACATTACAGGTGATATTCTGCAGTTTCTACCTTTCCATCATAAGAAAAACGTGTGACTTATTTATATGTATTAGTATGTTTGCTTTGTTAGAAGATGGATGAAAGATTATTTTATTTTGTTCACTATTTTTTCTTGTTATTATGATTATTTTCTTCTTTATTTATAACTAGCTGTTGCCAGCGGCTTCACCCGCTACTACTCGAAAGTTATCCCACGGGAACATAAAATCGGGATAAAAACTATCCTATGTGTTAATCCAGATTATAATGATTTATTTATTTATTTATTTATATACATCCATACTTACAAACTTTCGCCTTTATAATAGTAGTAGGATTTTTTAGAATTTGTCTGTCATGTTGTTTGTATTTTTATCTAAAAAATAAATAAAATGAAATCATGTCATAAAACATTTTAGTGATTCAAGGAAGGACAGTATATGAGCTTCTGGAAGGTATTGGGGGCCTTTTCCCAGCATCGGCTAATGAAAAGAAAAGGTTTGAACTACAACATACATAAGTTATTTAAAAACTAGCTAGACTAAAAAGCTATAACAATTACTACTCACAAAATTATCAGGTAGACAAGGTAGGAAGAACCATGTTTTAATTAATTGTAGACTAAACAAACCAGCAACCACCTACTTTTCAATTGATTCTCTTGCTGTGAGTTTTCTATTGGTTATCAATAGCAATAAATTGCATATTAAAGATTTGAGTTTCTTCATTACAAACATACACACAAAAATACAAATCTTCCTATCCTCTTTATAATATTAGTGTAGATCAGTTTTATCTCAATTATAATTCATAGATAAACCAACTTTTTACACCCCCAGAACCTACTGATTTTAAGCAGAACTCAGGATTGACTGATCATAACAACTCCCTAATTTTCAAAATTTTCAAAGGGCAGTTCCTATAAACCTTATTAATGGGCACTAAGGTGTTTGATAATTCAGAATTAGACATATCCTCCCTTTACTGTTGTTTCTAGCTCACATGGCACAAGTACACAACTTTGTGTAATATTTACCTGTAACTTGTTGCAGCAAATATCGTAGCCATGTGTTTCCACTCCCGGGGTACGACACTAACGCGACCACGTCCGGGGATGGCGGCGACCGCCACCGCAGCTCACTGCACCAGTTCAAGGGCGGATCATGACGAAACGCGAAGTTATTCATATACCCGCCCGTGTAGTAACCGCCCCGCGAACCGTGTAAGGGACTCAACATAAACAGAATTATCGAGAAATATAACATCACCACTGCAGCTGCAAGGAAAAATATCGATCTACGCGACATGACTGCTAGTGTAAACTCAATTCTTCTTAATAAAAACATTTTTTTGATTCATGATTTCGCGTATTTTGTGCATCTGCCCACTTTATGTTTTGTTTTCGTTAACATGTTGCTTCTAGTAATTATATACAAGAAACATTCACTGTTTTTTTAATTTATTGCTTTGTTGTAGTGCATATTTAGGTGGTTTCCAAATAAATATTTGTATTTTAAACACAATTTCCGCGATTTTGTTGAATTCCTAAATAAATCTGAATATATCGCAACTTTTTATTGACAGATATTTTGACAGATGTATGTGCGAAAAATGTTGCCAAGATAAAAGAAAATAGTTGTTAAAAAAGGTAGATTTTTATGGTAGAAATTACTTTTCATATAATTATCAAAATTAAGATTTTTGTTAGAAGTATATTCCTTCCATGGTGCATTGAATATTAGGCAGAAAGTAACGTATGTTCTAACCCCTGCAACTAGGTAGATCTACGACACAAGAGTCGGCTATATAAGGGTAAGGGGTAGGATAGGAATTTATTCAGCAGGTCCAAAACTCATCCAAATCGTTAAAGCCGTCACGGTTGGCGGTTGGTGCGGTGTTTGAGCGTTCGACTGCTATGTAGCGTGTCACGGGTTCGATCCCCGCACGGTATAAATATTTGAATGACATATAAGTTGTTTCGGGTCTGGGTGTTTCTGCATGTGACTTTTATGTTCATAAAAGCACCCACGACACACATGAAAAATCCTAAGTGTGGAATGACCAACATAAACTTTCGTATATTTTATAATAATACCAAGAGCCGAATGTGGAGTCACTATCACAACAGACTCGCCTCTCATGGAATAGAGACATGATGTTAGATGTTTAGGGTCGAACCACATCTGGCAGCACGGAATCGCCTTTTTCCGTCGCCCTTTCTCTTTCTGTCGCTTAGAACTGCAATTTACTAGACCGTGACAACTGTTTTATGCGTCTGATTTTATTGTAAGAGTATTGTACCTACATGTAACAAATAAATAAATAAATTATTAAAATTATAATGCGATAGCACGCGGCCGCATCGAGGATTCCGCCGCGTGCTATCGCATTATGCTTTCTGTTTTGGTCTAGCAAATGGCAATTCTAAGCGACACAAAGAGAAAGGGTGACGGAAAAAGGCGATTCCGAGCTGCCAGATGTGGGTCAACCCTTAAACTTTTATTGATAGCCATTCATAAATAAAATAGCAAAGTGAAATTGACAAATTGTGGGACTTCCAAACACAAAACCAGTTTTAGATTCAGTAAGTATATAAACATTTTATTGTAAAGTTAACAATTCACTGTGTTATGTTAGTAAACCTAAGTTTTCTTAACAGTGTATGACAGTTCTCTATGTTCCCTGTACATATTTCTAAATACATTTGCAATGGCAAAACTCGTGGCGAATTTATTTGCAAAAGTATTTTTCTAGCAGTGACTAAGTCACCTCTCAAAATGTGACAAACAGCTGCCTTTGCCCACACACTGACTGCTATCATATCTCTCATTTGATATGGCAACACTGACACAAGGTCGTGGATCATAGGTGGGTGTAAATGTTCCACTGCATCTGCTATTCGGTCTAGATTTATGAGAGCTTCAGCTGCGTAGATGTGTGCCCAGGCTTTGTGGCTGCTAGATGCCTCAGTCTGACTCAGCAGCTCATTTGCACTCATCAGAGCAGACAAAGGATCCTGCAGATGTAGTAATACATAACTCTGAAGTACAAATGTGGAGTTTTTCAGTTCACATCTCTGTTGCCAGTTGATAGGTGGGCCAGGAGGTGCTTGAATAATTGGTGCTGTAACATCGGCTGGGGCTTCCTGATTTGGCAGTAATGTTATTGCATTCCTTAAACATAATGCAGCAAATTCTAAGGATAATGATGGGATAGCAAATGATTCTCCTGATGTTGAATATTTATCTTTTCCTTCCTTAGACAGTAAGATGCGTGTATGAGGACCACTGCCAAGTTTCTTTACAGTGTATTGCTGAGCTTCTTCACTGCAACACTTTTTCACACAACATTCTGCTAGGTGCAGCCAAATGCGAGGGTTGTTGGGGTAGTGCCGGGCTGCCTCTACTAGACACTCGAAGGCCCCTTCAGAATTGTTCGCTGAAAGTAGGGCTAGCCCCAAATTAAACACATACAGAGGTCTGTCTCGACAAGCTATTAACTTTTCACTATCCTCACATTCCATTGCTTTGAAATGTTCCTTCACTGCATGTTGAAAATATTTTGATGCTAAAAATGGTTTCTTTATTGATAAATATATGACTCCAAGATTATTGTTGATGGCAGCCCATATGTCTTCTCCTTGAGTTTTTAAATCATAATTATATTTCAGTGTTTTGTATTGACCTAGTGTACTTGCTGCTTCTTTGACATCACCATTGAGATATTGCTGTTGAGCTATGATAAATACATTCTCTATTGAGTCTGGTTTGAGATTTAACTTTACCTTCTGTCCTAATAACAACTGAGCTCTACTGACGAGTCTTTCAAACAGGTCACTCACTTCATTGTTAGCTTTCAGTGAGTCACCGTGTGTCTTCGCAATGTCCAATGTTTTCTCATAGGTTCTTCTGCAAAGAGAAGCCTCTAGCAACAATAGCACAATTTGCTGAAACAGTTTGTTGTCTTTGATATTCTTACAACCAAGTAATCTCTCCAAGAGTACAGTACATTGATAGTAGTATCTGGAATGGTACAATAACACTGCATAATTGTATAACAAGAAAGGTGAACTGAGGTCTTTTGTGTCGATGTCCGGAAACGTGAGCCCTGTTAGCTGTGCGATAGCTTTCTTTAACTTATCCACGTTCTTCATGTCGCTGATCATGAACTCCACCACTGCTTTGTTGTGCTGAACTCGTTTATTACTCAGGCCAACTAAAGTTTCCAATTCATTGAGATGTTGTAATGCTCCTGTATAATCCTTTTTTACGTAACACTCGTGCGCAAGAATAACGGGCTCGTCCTTTGTGTTGGCCATTGTATTTTAATTTAAATAATCTCAAACACTTTTGGGGATGATTTTTATTTTTGTTTACGCGAATAGACCGATTTTTTTCACAATTCGGCTGATTAATGACCGAATGACAATTTATTTTTATTTGGCATTTCACATGACATTAACGGAATGGTTGTCAAATCAATGTCAATTTGACGTTTTGGTTTCTTAATTCCACTTTGGAACATGGTTTTTAGGTAAGGGCTTGTACACAAAATGGGGATGGCAACTCAAAGCTAATCGTAGATGGCGCTGCGATAGTTGGTCCCCACGTCTACCTACGAACAAAAAACAAACAAGATTATTTGTTATAAAAATTGAGTATAAATCCAAAAAGAATATGGATAATTATTCGTCCATGCAAGTACAACTAAAAGAAGAATTAAGGCGCCGCGGTGCATCTACAAGAGGAAAAAAGTGATTTAATTGAGTGGTAATACATTTGATTTTACCGTAATAAATCCACAATTACTTGTAGTTGAGGTTTCAATTTTTGAGTTTATGTATGTTTTACCTGTCCTCTCCTATAACAAGAATATAATGCTGCTTCTGACTTTCTACTTTGATAAAATATCATAATGTTTTAAGTCAGTAATTTTAACCTTTTTTTCTATTTATATTCGATAAATAACACACTATATTTAATTCCTTAACACCACAACTATTACAAAACTCGTTCCAGGTGATAATTCTTCCGCCAGACGAACCATTTGATAATTTATAGAGCGATGCATTACTGGTACTTAACCTCCAAAAGAAAAGTAGATATTATTTTGAAAAGTGTATGCGATTGTTTAGTTATGGTATAATCATAGAATTTCATTAATAAACTCAACTAACGGCCTGTCTCGGCTTCGCAAGGCTGGATATTTGTTTATTATATAGCTTTTCCTTAGTGATAATACAATTTTTGTTTTCACAGCAGTCACAGCAGCTACCCATTATTTCTTGATAGTGTGAATTGTCGGAAATTTGTATGTTCCATCATTTTTGCAGCTTATTACACAACATCGAGTCATTTTACATCAATAAATCGTTTTTTTTTTCTGAAAATTCCTTTGATTTGACAGTTCTTTGGGGACCAAACTGTCACTTGTCACTTTGACCAGCGTTGCCAGACCGTACCAAAAAGTACGGTTTTCCGTACTATTCGTCATACAATCGTACCACAACCGTACCTTGGCTAGACCGTACCTTTTTCGTACCTTTTCTATACCTACTTGTGATTTATTTTTCACAACAATTTTACAAAGGTAAAAAACAACTAATAAAACGAAAACTAATAGAAAATAATCAGACTCGTACTTTTTTCAAATTTCTGACACATTTGATACTAAAATATGGGCACAAATTACATAAATGGAATTTTCTTAGTTCTTATACATTATATTTCATTTTTTTTTGAACACCACCTTATTTTTTCTGTAGAATATGAGTAGACTATAATATTTTCAAAATTCTATCGAAACCGTACGGGTCGGAATTATTCTGCAAGAACTAGATCAGTTTTTTTTTCTTCGAGTTCATCTATATGTATATGTAAAAGAACAGGGGTTTTTCTTTTGACTCGACTACAGCCGAAACCGCTCAACGCAGAAACTTGAATTTTGGACAGCATTTGCAGTCTACCATGTAGATTGGCAATAAGACGGGATTTTGCGAAAATCCTCCTCTAAGGGGTTAAAAAAGGGTGAAAACTTTTGTATGAAAAATCTTATTCCTTGGGTTTATAAACTTGAAACTTACCACGAATAAGAACACCAGTAAATAAATAAGACTAGCACCACATTTTTTTTAAAACTACCCTCCATTGGTAATCTAGACGATGTTAAAGTTTGTAGGGGAAAATCATAACGCGTGAGCCAATGAATTTGAAAATCAGTATTTATATACTAGATAAGAATTAATGAAACACGTATTTTTGCATTTTTCGAAAATCACCCCCCAAGTTTGTGAAAAGGGGTATTCAAGTTTTAAAGGGAGGATATTAAACCAATAAACGTAGAACTCTATTTTTGATGGTAGTTGCAATTTATTATGTAGGTGAGCATTAAGAAAGGATTTTGCAAAAATCTACCTCTATGGGGGTGAAAAGGGGTGAAAACCTACGAATGTAAAATCTTATTCCATGGGTTTATAAACTTGAAACTCGGTACGAATATGAGTCTAAGTAAATAAAAAAGATAGTCATTTTTCCTTTCTTATAACTACCCTCCATTTTTGGGTTTTTCGAAAATCACCCCCTAAATTTTGAAAAGAGTTGATTAAGTTTTAAGGGAAGGATAAAAAGGGTGAGTGGGAATTAAATTCACTGAGTTCGAAGTTAGAAACACGCGCAGACGAAGTCGCGGGCAAAGTGCTAGTTCTATAATAAAATTGATTTACAAATGAATTTGTTCAATATTGGCAATCGATGATTTAATGTTCTACTTCACCATGTCCCTTTGAATATTCGATTCCATATCGCTTTTTTTCCAACCTATGATCACACAGCCAATTTGAAGAAGAAAAAAACTGATCTAGTTCTTGCAGATGTATCCTGACCCAACCGTACCTTGAAGTTAAAAACCGTACCTTTTCAGAAAGCCAACCGTACCTTTTTGGGAAATCATACTGGCAACGCTGACTTTGACACTTGCCTTCCCCATTGCGGTGAAACTGCAAATAAAAACAAGCCAAACTAACGGCTTGCACCCAATCTTGCACCGCAATTATGTGTACAGCTTGACATAAAAATGGAGAAAACCGGAAGTCGCCACTGTCTTTTTTTTTCACTTATTACGTTAGGTTTTATGGCACAATAATAAATCTAACAAACCTGCGGTCTTTGTTTACATCAAATATCAAAGATTTTAAAATGTTGTCAGAAATAAAAAATTTAGTTCCGTTTCAATCCGTTCTAGCCAAGCTGTATAATCATAGTAATGTAGGTCAACCTGAATATGAACTACCTATGGCAAAATTAGGTTGGTTTTGGATTCACAGAATCACAGTATATTTCATTTATTTAATCATTGTAGTACATGGAAAGGAAAACAGAGTAAAATCTACACTAATGTAACATTATAAAGAGGAAAGATTTGTATTTTTGTGTGTATGTTTGTAATGAATAAACTCAAAAACTACTACACCAATTTAAAAAAAAGTCACCTTTAGAAAGCTACATTCACCTTGAGTAACATACTAAATATGTTAGTCGGTAGGTGAGTCAGGACGGGCTGCTAGTTAAAAATAAAACAATGTTTTTTTTTTATAAATCTGGATGAAGATGTCCCTTTATTTTCTTAGTAGATCTTTCAGCAGGTCTTATACATAAATGTTTACCAAATAATGTTACTTTACTCCTTCCTAGATACATCTCAAACACACACTCCCTTTTAGGTATTGTAGTTGTTACATTGTCTTTAGAGACAATTTTAAAAGTGTTTCTTGTATCCATAATACAAATGCCATTTTTACCAACATAGCTCGGACACTTTGACCTGACTACATTTAACATGCTTCCATGAAAGTCTGCCTTGAATAGAGTTTGAGTAAAGGTTTCCCAGGCTTTGCTCATACAATCTGGTACAGGTTTATCTAATTCTAAAATTAAACTGATATATTTTAGCCACATTTTGTTCATGGGTAAGACATCATTGTATTTCACTCCATTCCTCGGAATTGCATAGAATCCTAAAGATTTCTTCTCTACTCTTGTAAGACAACGCACTTTTTTCTTCTTTGATTTTCTTTTTTGTCCTTTACTTCTTTTCTTAGCGAGAACAAAATCTGTTTTTAGTTCTGCCTCTATATTTTGCTGTCCTGATCTTGATAAATTGGATTTTAGAAATCCAACTATTGCTTCAGCAGCATCTTTGTCAAAATTCTCTTCTGCTGACATTTTGGGCCTTTTTTAATAGTAGATCAATTTAAAAATCAATAATCCAATTCCAAATGACTACAAATCAAGACTGTTTGTTGACTTGACAATTTTCAAACGTCACTTGGTGGTGAGTGAGTGAGTGGCAGGATCTCGTTCGTTCAATGACCTAGAACCATACGTTCGTTTCATTCATTTAAAGAGATGTCATGATCATGGACCTAAAAAAAAAGGCGGACGGAACTTCACTAAGAAACAAGTGAAGCACCAAAATGGCGGATGCTTATGTATGTGTGCATCTGTATAGGGATGCCAGATGAAGGAAAAAATTACCCATTTTTAAACAATATTTAATTAAGATCTCCCTTGAACTTAAGTTTAATTACAATTTTTTTGTTACGGATATCTTTTTTTTTTTAATAAAGGTAAAATAATTAAAACACATTGGATATTAAAATATTTACAACTCGTTTAATGTTAATAAAGTTTTACAAACCCTTTTGTTGATTCAAATTTTTGTAGACTTGTCTTTTGCTATCGACACATCTAGAAATCCTTTCTATTTACTTAAGTGGTGAAAACGAATGTTTAAGTATTTTTCGGCTATAAATATTTAATTAAAGCTATTTTATGTTCCATTCCTACACGTCTACATTCCTATTCCATGTCTACACTCCCTTATTATTTTTATACAATCATTTTTCCATGCATCATTTGCCGAGGGAAATCTGTAAAAATACAGAAGAATACAATAACGATAAATAGTAACATAAAATATAAATCTCCCAATTTTAAAATAATTTGAACCTTGAAATAGTTGCAACACTGATTGATTTCGAGATGTTTATAAAATTTATTGACGTAAAATCGAGAAATAAGCTTCAAATTGACATGCTTAACTATGAAAAGTGATCCCCTGGCTTTTTTAATTGAACTACTATGGTTTAGACAACTTTTTGCAACACATGACGGCATACTTTGATTTTTAGGGTTCCGTAGTCAACAAGGAACCCTTATAGTTTCGCCATGTCCGTCCGTCCGTCCGTCCGTCCGTCCGTCTGTCCGCAGTTTAGCTCAGAGACGCACAATACTAGAGAGCTGTAATTTGGTGTAAATATACGGATTTGTTGTGCCGAAAAAGTGGTGAAATAAAATCTCGTAAAATATTTTTTTTTAGGGTACCTCCAGTACTTACACGTAAAGTGAGGATTTTTTTTTTCTCGCGTACCCCTTAGTGTGGGGTATCATTAAATAGGCCTTTAAAAAATAATGTGAGTTTCCATTAACAATTTTTTGATAAAAAAAATCGTTTGTGAACTATTAAGCTTTAAAGTGCTAAATTTTGCTCGATTCGAGTGTCCCCCCCCTCTACCAGCTAAACGGTTATGTTTGGGGGTGTGAAAAAATTCACAATAGTAGTATATATAACGAAGTTTAAAAGAAAATTATCACGACTAAGTAGGCTTTACAACTTTACGAGTAATAGTCGACCAACTTATAAAATGTACTTGATATCATATTTTATTAAACAAAATGTATCGGAGACAACTGCAAATGTAAGTTTGTCAACTTTATTTTTACAGCTTTTATAGGTATCTTTTTTGGGGATAGGTAGGTTTTTATCGTCAATTATTTTTAACTAAATTCAAAAAAAGGAGGGGGTTCTAAATTCGTTGTAATCTTTTTTCTTATGTATTTTCCCCGATTTCTCAAAGACTCCTAGACCAATTTTGAAAATTCTTCTTTTTAAAATTAAATTCAGCGAATCAGTTTAGTTATTTCGCATAAGTATTTTGATGGGCAACTACGGAACCCTACACTGTGCGTGGCCCGACACGCACTTGGCCGGTTTTATTAGACAAAATAACACCGTATGAAACCGCGAGTGTCGTTCGAAGCGTAATGGCCGACGGCTGACTTACTATGGTGTGAATGTGTGTGTGCTGGCTTGTGTGGACAAGCGCACTGACTTACTATGGGTGCTTCAATTGTTTCTTAGTGAAGTTCCGTCCGCCTTTTTTTTTAGGTCCATGGTCATGATGTGGTTATGTTATGTGATGCGATACAATTTTAGTCGATTATTAAATTCATGTTTTTGTTTTTTCTAATGGGGATGGCAACTCAAAGCTAATCGTAGATGGCGCTGCGATAGTTGGTCCCCACGTCTACCTTGTACAAAAAAACAAACAAGATTATTTGTTATAAAAATTGAGTATAAATACAAAACAAATATGGAAAATTATTCGTCCATGCAAGTACTATATACTAAAAGAAGAATTAAGACGCCGCGGCGCATCTACAAGAGGAAAAAAGTGATTTAATTGAGTGGTTATACATTTGATTTTACCGTAATAAATCCACAATTACTTGTAGTTGAGGTTTCAATTTTTGAGTTTAGGTATGTTTTACCTGTCCTCTCCTTTATCAAGAATATAATGCTGGTTTTGACTTTCTATTTTGATAAAATATCATAATGTTTTAAGTCAGTAATTTTAACCTTTTTTTCTATTTAGATTCGAGAAATATCACAATATATTTAATTTCTTAACACCACAACTATTACAAAACTCGTTCCAGGTGATAATTCTTCGATTTTCGAGCGATGCAATACTGGTACATAACCTCCAAAAGAAAAGTAGATATTATTTTGAAAAGTGTATTCCATCATTTTTACAGCTTATTACACAACATCTAGTCATTTTACATCAATAAATGGTTTTTTTTCTGAAAATTCCTTTGATTTTACAGTTCTTTGGGGACCAAACTGTCATTTTCACTTTGACACTTGCCTTCCCCATTATTTCATTTCAATATGTAAACATGCAGAAAGACAAAAATAAACAAAGAGATATTACTTAATTGAAATACTTAAATACCCTTGTACCCCTTGTATGGAATAAATTCTTGTAACCGCGGATTTGTTTTGAATGAGTTTGACCACAGTTTGACAGTTTGACATTTCCACTTGATGATCTTGAACCGTATCTTGAACTGTAAAGAGCAATAAAAAAAGAAGCGAATTTGCGTAACTTATGAAATTGAAAACCAGTATCTCTTAGTAGTCTGTGTTGAAAACTCGCGCGGAAGGTTGAGCGGTACGGTTGATTAAAAAATTGTTGAATTCTACATTCTATTCCATAATGGTGACTAAAATTCCGAGTGTTAAACTTTCGAATGGACAAGAGATGCCCATGATTGGCCTTGGCACATATGCCGTGAGTATTTTACCAGTCTATTTATTTAAATAACTACAAATACGATGTCTAACACCCCACTCGCCTTATCAGCTGGAAGACGTAACATTATAACATTGATGATCTTACCTTCTTACCATAAATGTATGAACATTTTATTTCAGAGAAGCGCCGACCCTGGTCAGTTCAGACAGGCAGTGGAATGGGGCTTAGAGGCAGGTTACAGACACATAGACACTGCAGCTTTCTACGATAATGAAGAAGAAGTTGGAGAAGGCATTCATAATAAAATCAAAGATGGTATAGTTACAAGGGATCAACTGTTTGTTACCACGAAGGTAAAATCTGCATTTTTTTTCTTACAGCCCCTGCTGCCCTGCCCTGGGTGGGAGGACTCATTTGATGATTTTACCACACTAAAAAAAGCTTGTTCTACCTTACTGTTGAGAAAACAAAGACCTCCCCCAATTCCATATATGAACTCTTTTATAAGGCCACTGCAAACCAGACCTTGTGGTATAAGTGTAGGTTATTTCTCTTTCTGTCCATCTTCCAGCACCCATTAGGTGGTATTTTGCATGCTGTTTATATACTTAACCCACCCAATCTCATAATGCATTTTATGTTAAAAGAAACACAAGCAAGTACAGAACTTCTAAAGAGGTAGTCATAAGGCTGCCTTTACAAAAATTATTGCATGGCAGTTGTCACATATTTCTATTTTATCACCAGGTTTGGAATGACCGGCATGCTGAAGAAGAGGTGGTCTTATCATTGAAGGAGTCTCTTGCAAGGTTCAAGCTGGACTATGTTGACCTGTATCTAGTGCATTGGCCTTTTTCTACTAAGGTTTGTTTGTCTGACAGTCCATTCTGCTCCACCCAGGGAGGGAGGACTCATTTGATGAGTTTTCCTTATCAATATGTAAATAACTATTTTATTTAAAAAAAAATTGAGATTCCAAACAGGTTAGTTTTTAGTCAGTCTTACAGTCCCTTCAGCTCTACTCAGAGAGGGATAACAAAAAGGGGATACCTACTTAAATTTAATAACTCATAAATATTATTTCTAGAATAAAAATGAGGAAGCTGATATAGATTATCTGGAGACCTGGAGAGGCATGGAGCGGACTGTGAAACTTGGCCTGACCAGGTCCATCGGAGTGTCCAACTTTAACGAGGAGCAGTTAGACAGGTTGCTAAAGAATTCAACCATTAAACCAGTTCTTAATCAGTTTGAGGTAAGAATAACATGTAACAAAAATACACAAATAATACTTGCAAATTAGCTTAAAATTAAATATTAATCAAAGTGTTTTTTAATGATTTCCGTATGAGGAGTTAAACATTCCTTGAAACATTTGGCATGTGTATAGATTGTTTATGGATACTTTGTAAATTTTAATACATATTTATTAATGATATTAATAAAATTTCAATATTTATTAGATTTATATTGAGCTTTATAGTTTTTTTTTATAAACTTTATCACACCATATGAATTTATCCTGTATTGTGGGTGCATTACATTTAAAGTCACTTACCCAAACTAACAACCGGACCAGCGACAACTACTTGTAGAATATACAAATGTTCTGCAACTTTACGTCAAAAACGCGTCTTTTACGTGCTGAACCAACCACTACAGATGGCATTTTCACACTTTTGTTTACAGATTAACCCAACTTTAACCCAGCATAAACTGGTAGAGTTCTGCAAGCAGAAGTCAGTACTGCCAGTAGCATACACTCCTCTGGGCCTCATATCTGAAGCCAGGCCAGAGTTCATCGGGAAAGATGTGATCAAGACAGATCCCAAACTCATAGCACTCGCCGCGAAGTATGGGAAGACTCGCGCACAGATAGCCTTGAGATATTTGGTGAGATAATATTTCTGAATATTGTAGATCATGTTATGGTTGTAATTGCCTTTTCGTAATGACATCACTACCAAAAGTGGTGAGGTTTTTCTAAACTGACCACAAGTAAATATCATCAGAGGCTGCTGTTAACAGTTTGAGACATGTCTAAAATGGCCACTTTATGCAATAATCCTCATGATTCACTTCTTCCTTATTATTCATTCATGAAGGGGATGGTATGACCTGCAGCGCTTTTCTGGTCTAGATTTTAATGGTGGTTTTCGCAGTGTTTTTATATTTTTGATTGATTACTATTAGCTTTTTTTTGGAGTAACTAAAGGCTAGAATTTGAAACAATGCCCAAGTTGCCTCCATTCTGTTGACCACTTACAATTTTCGCATCTTTCTCTCGATGAATGGATTCATCGACGCGCGACGGCAGCAAAGATCAAATAATACTTAATATTTTATCTAATGATATTAAATCAATACTTTGCACAAAATATTTGATTGTTTATTGGGGCGTCATAAAGAATACGTTCTCCTCATAATTAGTGATTTTATAGATACGCGTTTGTTCTTTGCGGCCGTCAACAAAATAATGTAGGAAACCTATTTCGTTTGAAGCGATATTTTTGACGATAATTATATAGATAAGTTACATCATGTTATAATCCATCAGTCAGCAATGGTGGCCTAGTGGAACCAAAAATTACCTACCGACCCGCACTGGGCCCGTGTTTGGTGGATTGTGGCCCATTCCCTCTCACAGAGAAGAGGCGTGTGTCCCAGCAGAGGGAACATTATAGGCTGATGATGATCCATCAGAATTAATAATTATGATACTTCATTTTAATAACAGGTGCAACGCGGCATCGTTGTGATCCCAAAATCATTCACGAAGTCACGAATCGAAGAGAACCTGAATATCTTCGACTTCCAACTGACGGATAGTGAGATGGCATTAGTTGATAGTTTCAATATCAACCATAGATGTGTTCCTGCCACAGGATTCAGGGGTTTGAAGAATTACCCTTTTAAAGATGAATAGGTTTTTGTCATAGTTTGTAATACCTAAGGGTCCCAGTGTCTTAAGCACTGACTACGATAAGAAAAGCGATGGCGAAATTGTGATGTCAATTATCATGCAACAAGATGATAACTACAATAGTTTTTTTTTTTTTGTTAGGTAGACATAATTTTAAAGTGTTATCAAGTGAATATAACTTTTTAAGTGAAAGTTGGCAAATAGAGGTTGTTAACGTTTTCTTTTTTTATCGTGGTTGCTGTTACATGGGACATCAAATATTTTTTTAGGTTTTTATATAGGTAAATGATCAAGTTTGGGAAACTACAATGTGATATTAATATGTAAGGAATACATAATATTGTTTGTAATGCAACTTTTCATAATCGGTGTATATTTCCTGTTGATTTTGAAAATACATTTTTGATGTTTTATACAGTTTTTTTTTATTATTTACTACCATTATTGTTGGCCGTGTAAAGTCGAACCAATGAAACGGGATACTCATGGCCCAAAAATAAAAAAGAATTTTCAAATTGTCTGACAATTTTATTAAATGAAAATATTAATAAATAAACATGTCAACATCGATAAAAACTGAAACGATACAAAATAATTAACAAACTCATAATTAGCGTCAATGTGAAAGTTCTGGAATGTCTTTTCAAGATATTTCAAGGTTTCATGTCGAAGGCCTAAGACCATACAGCCTTCTACAAAAGAAACCTTAATTCTTAAAAAGAAAAAGTGAAATGCATATTTGGAACATAAACGTTGGGTAACCCAAATTCTATAAATGCAGATCAATATTTTGAAATATCGATATCAATTGGTAAAGGCGTCCGCTAAAATGCTCGCATTTTGGAAAACATAGTACTAGTAGGTTTCAAGGTCGCCATTAAACTTTAGTCTATGTCTAGGGTTCAATATAACGGCAAGTTATAATTAACCCATAAGGCCAGCAGACTGTTCAAAAACCATACATTCACACAGTGAGCAAGGCAAGACTTGGGGCCCGTTTAAAAGTGCCCCACTAGCAGTGTTACAGGTGGCTATTGCTATGGTTTTTCTAAACGAAATTTGACAACAACCTACCCAAGCAAGTACTGTTCAGAAACCTTCGTGAAGAGAAGGTTATAAGGAGCAAGCCAAGTCTTGTGGCTCATATAAAAATGCCTCCATGTTAAGCAATGTTACATACTAGAGGTGGCTATTGCTATGGTTTTTCTAATACAAATTTTGACAGCGGGTACTTTAGCGGACGCCCTTCGATACAGAAATTGGGTTTGAGGCAATAATTGTTCTTTTAATTGCTAGTATTTACAGGCCGTCTAGCTTCTTGTGTGTTTTACATAACTCATGTGTATAAGACATGATAATCATGTAATTTGATAAACAGTCTAGTTATCTAGAATAAACCGGAATAACTGATAGCAAAATAATAATTTTACATATAGAAGTCATTTCATATAGGAAGTTCATACAAACATTGGTTTCAATCAAGTATATAAAAATATAGTAGAAAATCTTTTGTACAGTAACAACATTTTGGATTTACTCTTTAACAACTAGAAAGGTTTAGACATTGCAAAAAAATGCATAATAAAAATAATATAAATCATTTAGGTATAAATTATAAACAAATAAATAATAATAATACAGCCATTATAAACCCGGTAAATAAAATTCACATACATAATCCCGCTTCGCTGAAATAAATAATAACAAAATAAAATTATAATAAACATACATAACCCTGGTTCGTGTCAACAAGACTACACTATTTTAATACACCCCTAAAGGGGGGAAAGCAATGGCATATTTATATGAAGTAACAATATTTTTAAACCTTGAATCGGCTTACTAAACTGTATTTTTCGAGAGTGACCACACAAAAAGACGCGACTATTCTGAATCAATCTGGGAATATATTATCGGACGCGTCCGTCAGCCGCGACTGTAAGTATGTATTCAAAATTGTAACAATAAGTTTGTAAAACCATACCACATTTTAAAAGAGTAACCATGAAGTTTTTTGCCGGTTCTTCTCCATGGAATCGCCCAACCCGAATCGAGCACCTGTTGTCGACGATTTATAAGTGCCTTCATGGGCCTATGTGAAATAAAAAAAAAATGATTTTGCTGAGTCACGCTGCTCAGCAGTGTGCACCGTAGTTCGAACAACAGCCGGCCAGATTCTGTACGGACATCCGACGGCTCAAGGTCACGTCCTGGTCATACGACCGACAGTTTGCACAGTGTAGTATTAAATGTACTGCGGCTAGATAATAAGCCGCGGCTGACGGACGCGTCAGATAATTTGTTCGCAGCTTCAGTAGCGTCGTTTCGGTCCAAAACATGCGACAAATAGCTTACGATGACGTCTTAAAGAGAGTGTAGTTCCTCTGTGGGAACGAGATGGCGCTAGAAGACTTTTATAGCTGTCTCTTTCACACAGTGGAACTAATTCGATTTAAGACGTCATGGACTCATAGTAGGCAAGCAGGCCCTGTGCAGTCTCGACAAATATAACGACAAAAATCGCTCGTAAGTCTGATCGATGTCAAGTTTCTTTAATAGATTTTCAACCTTATTCTTTCGAAATAAAGTTGAAAGTCTATTCAAGGAATTTGACAACGATACGACTTAGCGACCGATTTTTGTCCCTATCTAATGTCGAGACTGCAGGGCCAGGACCGCGTTAAGCTGTTCCCCACAGACAAAAGCTCTTTCTGACTTAGTCAAGCCATTTCTGCGTCCGTGCGTGCGGTGACCCCCGCAGTCAATAACCAACCATACTGCTACTCTATAAAATTATGCCATCGGTGTTTCGTGAATGATAACACCTATATATAGCCAATTTATATATACCTAGGAACAAAACCCAGGTTGTAACGAAAGCTGCGCACACGATCGTTAACCAATACATTACATTTAACAACACAAAAACAATAGCTTACATAAGTAAGTCCTAAGAAAAAAAAAATGATTTACTGAAAGTCGTCACAGATAAAATTAAACGTTTTTTTTTTCAATTACATTATTGAAATTAAGTTGTAAAATGTCCCTTTGCAAGGCAAAGAATTCTTCTAATGCAAAGAAGAATAAAATTTTACTACTATAGATTTTCTTTGTAAGGATGTATAGCTCATATGATTCCCATCCTGAGTGGGGTAATAATTCCATGCGGACCCAGAGCGACTTATTTTATAACCACTGCGCCATAGTAGGAATTTCCTCCTGTATTGTGGGTGAGTTTACAAAAAATAAACTCAACTAACAGCCTGACCCGGAAAAAGTACTTGTAGGTCCTAGAAATACAGGGTGTAAGGGACAGCCTTCCACAAACTTTCAGGGCTTGCTCTGTAGACGAAACTGAATAATATTCTACAATTTTAATTTCAGGAAGCGAAAAAAAAATTGTGGAAAATTGTTCAGTTTTTTTTTTATAATAATTCAATCAAATTCATTTTCGGAACATAATTTTAGTTTCACTTGTTCTACTAAGAAGAACCATGGAACTACTGAGAAAAAAAAAATCTCACTAGTTCCATGGAACAACTACGGTGGAACTAGTGAGACGAGTTCGATTAAGATTAGTATCATTTGTTCCATTATCGGCTGTTTGTTTTGTTTTTTTTGTTTTGTTTTAGGGCTATCCCTTACACCCTGTATTAATTCCGCGCGGGAATTGCACTCACGACATGCAGTACAGCAGCTAATATCTTAATTACTGCACCAACAGTTTCGGCTGTTTGTGAAAGTCACAATTTTATAAGGATGTTATTCATTTAACCAGTATTTTATCTGTGACGACCTTAAACTCAACATACTTAAAAATAAATGTACCACTTAAACTAACAATGTTGATCGCAGACGCAGCTCTACAATATTTGTACATCTACATTAAATAAATGAGTCTATGAACACAGGTTCATGTGACGGTATGCACTACGCAAGCGATTTTGATATATTGGGGCATTTCTTGGTAAAAAAAGCGTGAGCGTAGAGAGGTACTGATAAGGAGAGGCAGTTGCCTCTCTTAGAAGAGCGGTTGTTCGCTGGTTAATTGTAATTCTGACGAGTTTCATAGCTTGAGACTTTTTTAATTACTACCTTCACATTATTGCTCATGTGAAACTCAATTATATGTTAAAAATTACGATCAGAATAATTTTGTAATCTAGTATTTTCTTTGTCTGCCCCCCGATGAATATAATCCTGGCACACTAAAATTGACGCAATCTTAAAAGATTCGCATTAGGCCCTATAACACTAGGCCAAAGATAATTAGGCCATTTCTATAGTCAAAAACATTGATAGTAACTTACAATTGATCTTGCGTCACAGTCAATATCACACTGATCTTTATTTTCGTTGTCATAAGGTCGGTTGTCGCTTGCGGATACAGTTAAAACTCGTTTATCGATTCAAAAATTAATTTGGCGTCACAAAGACTAAATTACTTTGGGTAATTAATTTGTCATTATGAAATGAGAGTCTGCATAGTTAGATATTTAAATATTTAAGAAGTAATTTGGTATATCGAGTGTTGCAAAATTTCTTGTACTTTCTATAGTTTTTCTGTAGTCTACCGTCACATAACCTATTTATATTATAGGAGCCAGTTTTTATTAAGTCGTGACGACGCAATTGACTTTAAGTCATAGCACGATCAGCATGTTCCCACTGCTGGGATATAAGCTTCCTCTCTGTGAAAAAGAGGGTTGCAACATTTTAAAACAATTTTAGTTGGTGATAAAAAATACATAGAGTAACATAATTCATATTACTCCTCATTTTCACCACGACCTAACAAAAACAGACTCATTCGAAAATGTATGCCTACAGACGAGAAACGATCGACTGAACTAACTACTTCCATACATAGTTAAAAAGATCCATGATCGAGTCATAAATAGTGAAGGTAATGGCTACGTCAAAGACGACTCTAGATAACCTGGGTACGGTTCCCTTGTAGAAGGCGAATGGACCTTCTGCTTTCCAGGTCTTGATGAAGCAGTCCCAGGTGTTCTTGTATTTAGCGGCTTCGAGACCTTGCATTCGAGTTTTGACCACGTCTATTGGGGTGTTGCCGAATACTGATGCAGCACCTGTAAGGAATGAGGAGGGTTGTAAAGAGGTCTTATAAGATGCAGAGATGTTTGCGTTCGTGCTTTTTTATATTATACAGATAAACTTAGTTTAGGACACTATGAAGGAAGTGTCAAACCTGCGCGGGAGTTGATCGTCGTATTTAATACAACTTGACATTGGCTCATATTAAACTAATACTAATTGTTTGTGCCTATTGCCCTTGCTTTGTGCTGTCTCCTGCTTGACATGAAGGAAAGTGGAAATGTATTTTTAGTACTCCTCCACTATTCTGATTAATTTCGTTGCAGGATCCAAGACAGATAAATTCATTCTCCGGAACACGCTGTTGATTCTGGCTTTCAGGAGTTGCAGTGGTTTGAGAATAGTGTGGTGGGTTTCCACGACACAGTTGCACACCGCTCAAAGGGAGTTTGAATTTGAAAAAATACTCGTGGTATTGTAACAGTTTCAGTAACTCTTGAAAGCTATGGAATTTCTAGTGATCGCCGAGGATTTGAACAAAGCTTTTTTTTTAGACGGCAAAAGTTAAGACGAAAATTTGCTATCTTACCAGCCAAGCCACCGAACAGCGCCACAATGTACTTGGGCACATGCTTGTCTCTGTCTCCTCCCTTGTACCAGTCCCGGAGAGACTCCATAACGAAGAACCTGATGGCTTGGTTGCTTCCCTGCTTCATCACTGTGGCGGTTACACCCTTGTATAGGCCTCCAACACCTGAGGAACAAGAAAAGTTGAGTTGGATCCTAGGACCCATTTGGCTCCCTCTTTTCGGGTTTATGTACAATGCAAGGAATAGCAGATTCAGTCCATTATTAGGAGTTAAATGTTATGAAAAATATATAGTTTTAATTTTCCGTTTGTTGCATGTGTGCATATGCATGATTCCTTTGCTGCATGTGCATATGCATGACTATAGGGTGGGATTGCATCCTGCAACAAGCCTGGATTTTTGTCGCGGAATTAAAACTAAATATTTTTCATAACATTTAATGTCATGGATTTCCGCAAAGTAAGTCCTGATTCCATAATTTATTTTATTAGGAGTTTTTTCGTATGAAAAGTTGTTAATGGAAGCCTAAACATCTTCTGAACATTTGTAGACCATCGATGGAACTTCTAAATTGACAAAGGATTGTTTTAATGAAGATTTTTGAGACCAAACGCGTTTAATCGACCAAGAAGTATTTCACACCATAATATTTTTTACACTTCTGGGGCTTGTGTCCCCTTTAGCGATTATATTTTGCTACTGTGATTTTGCTTGACGTTTCTTATCCAGGTCAATCTCCTATTTTTATTGAAAATAAATAAAGTCCCAAAGTACTCACCATCTTCCCTAACAATAGTCCTGACACCGTGGAAGAATCCCCTAAACCTGGGCTTCTCAAGCCTCAAGTCGTTGATGAACTTGACCTTGATGGTCTCCATAGGCGTGACCGCGAAGATGGCCTCCGAGACACCAGCGGCAAGACCGCAAGCCAGCTTGCCGGTCGTGGACAGTGTGCCATCTTCCGTTACCATGTACAGACGAGCTTGTTCGAAAACGCCGAATCTGGGGAGGTAGAAAAAGTAGGTGAGCTTTGGCTGATAACCGTTTGAGGTGTATGCAATAAGCGAGTTTCTACCATATTTCTACGCAAAATGCGCTGGTAGGATGTGGAGTTGGTGTCACCAACTTCATATAAAGTAGTAGCAGTTTTTTTTTCTGTCTATATGATTTATGGGAATAGCCTCTCTCATGGAAAGAGATTTCTCAAATTCTTAACTACTGAAACCCTACCCGTTCCTCAATCTACCATAAATCGGGAGCCAGCCCTAGTCTATTCATCGTCAATTTTTTGGTTTTGTTACTACACCGCCTTTTAAGTTTTTGATTTGGACTCTTCCAAAGCAGTTAGTATAACTCACTGCTAATGATTTAGCTGATTCGCTTATATCCTAAATGCTGCTGAAAGTAGACGAAGAGGTATCCTTGTAAGCAAGACTTTATATTATGTAATCAAAGCGTGCCATGCAAAATCCGGTCTGCATAATAATTTTCCTCAAACAGGTACACTGACTGCTATAGAATTTGAGTAATAGTGATAACGAGGTTGTATAACAATAGTATTGTGTTGTAAGATATATATTATCGAGTAGGTGACGGGTTTCACACCTCTAGACATCGATATACGTTATGCTCCATTTTCTCGAGTTTCGCAACAAGTAACTCTACTTTAAACTGTTTTTTTTTTTCCAGAATGTTCTGTCCCGTTTCTGGGCAAAGGTTTAGTTCGAGCGGTCTTGATAAAACCTATCTAGTGCCAATATCATCTCTTTCGTGCCACGCCGCAATTTTTTGGAAACGCAGGATTTCAGGCTTTTTGGCCTACAGATTGTCATGGGACAGATATGTGCTACCCAGTCCTTTTCCATATAATTGAAATAAAACTGGGTTAAACGAAATTCTGAATAATAATATGCCAATATTAGACGAAGAAAGTTATACAACAGCTCGATCCAATTTGAGAAACCCTACTAATATCCCATAGTGTAGAGATTGAGGTCATATAGCTCCCTAAAATAGGGTCGCAGTAAGATTGGTGGCTGGCTTATGCAATGCTATAATCTCTTTAAAATTATATAATTCCGTTTGACCTCGAGTTTGTTTTTGTTAAATAAACCGGTCGCCACCGGTTAGCAGTGACTTAAAAACAAACTGTTCAACATAATATTTTTTCAAAAGATAATTATGGGCGCCCGTCTGCTACCTACGGTTCTAATTATATCGTTCTACCGCAACAAAATATATAATCGAAATTTTTCCTATCCGGTTTTAACGGTCACGTGCTGTTATGTAAAGATTCTTCACTTTATACATGCTAATTACCATGTAAAGTTAACAACACTTACGTTCCTTTTGTTTATGTTTGCCTAGTACTTTTGTGGTAAGTTTTGAAGCCTTAATTGTGTTAGGGCTTGGTTGATAAGGAATAGTGTAGTATAATCAGCCTATAATGTTCCCCCACTGCTGGGACACTGGCCTTCTGTCAGTAAGTTTCGGTTGAAAACTTATTGAGGTTAAGGTGATTGCGTCGATGTAGCCCGCGAAATTCAATTTTTTTTACGTTTTTTGCAATTTGCAGGCCAGTGACATGTTGTAACTTTATAAATATTTGTGTTGCGCAAATAACAAGTATAATTTTAAATATAAAAAATATCAAAAAACTCGCTCCATCAGCTCTCACATAGAAAAGGTGCATCGTAGTTAGATTTCGGAGATTTTAACATGATGCACCTTTTCTATGTGAGAGCTGATGGAGCGAGTTTTTTGATATTTTTTATATTTAAAATTATACTTGTTATTTGCGCAACACAAATATTTATAAAGTTACAACATGTCACTGGCCTGCAAATTGCAAAAAACGTAAAAAAATTTGAATTTCGCGGGCTGGTTGGAGCATCCCCCTTAAGAGGGACGGAAAACCGTGTTCTGTTGACCATTTGGGATTGGTTCAAAAAACCGGTTATAAACGCCCTAATGGTCGGTTCAACAATGCGCGATTTTTCTTCTACGCAAAATGCACTGATTGGATGTGGAGTTGGTCTGTCAGTAAGAAAGAGTGGGCCGTTATCCACCCGGGCCCAGTGGTGGATGTGTCTTCGAATTTTGGGTTTTAGGACATGACGGTTTCATGATGTTTTTTAGACTTTTAGAGCAACGGTGATGAAATAAATGACACAAATAAATGCGCCTGGCTGGGAGACATGGTCGAACCCACGACATACAACTTATAAGTCAGGACTGTTACCACTGCTCTCAGACAGAAAAATAAAAGAAGAAAAAAAGAAGAAGGTAAAGAAGAATAAGAATTAAGAAAAAACTACTTTCTAGTGTTTCGTGTCTTGTTTGGCAAAAGAAATGTAAGTAAACTGTGTTTTGCGAAACGGTAGCACAGGCGCCGAAATATTATGTTCCGCAAACACGATAAAATTCAAGACCAAATCAATCCGTGTAAAATTCTCTTCGTAACGCAATGTCCTGAATGTCATTGAGTATGTTTATCTGCATCAACCTTCAGCTAAGTGACACAATGAACTGTCGTTATCAGACATTAATGCTTCACTTTGCGGTAACGTGAGATATAAGTGTCGACTTCACTCGGATAGATTAGACTAGGGAAATGGGAGCTACTGTGTTGTTATGTTGCCCTGGTATTTAGCTGTTAGTTTGACGGACTGGGAACATGAGATATTCGCATTATGCAAGGAAAGTCCTAGAAAGATTGTCTCTATGCTCAATGAATGCAAAATAGCCCAAAGGTGTTTGCTACTCCAGAAATGCGAGAACTGCTGTAATGTTATGTAGCCCTGGTACTCCGCTGTGAGTTTGATGGATTGAGGACATCAGTTATTCGCATTATGCATGGATGAATGGATGGATTGTCTCTATTTCAAATGCAAAATGACCAAGGTTGTCCAGTTGCATAAGTTACCCGTTTTCAAAGCAGCACGTGTTAGCAATAAATGTTTTTGTTTCTAATCTGTTTCGAATATTATTAACTGCATTACCGTATATCGTCATTTGTGTCTGCCTGTTTGATACAGATGATGGCAATTTGATTGAGCATTTATTTTTTAAGAAATTTCCAAAAACTTTAGGGTTGCGTGCGATCCACTTCCTTGCGACCGACACCGTGCAAAGGAACCGCAGGCTAACTGTAACGTGCGCTGGTAGGCCTTAACAAGACCACCTGGGTCTCGACTACCATCTTGAGTCCGGCACCAAATAGTTTCTACTGGTGTTCCGTTTGGGCTCAGGAGTTTCAGTTCCTTCTATGTAAGCTTGGTCAATCTCAAGTCTCATCTTTGCTTTTGGACTAAATTTAGGCCAAGGACAAGCTCATAAAGCAATTAAGAAAGTCCTGCTTTTCGAAATTGCCATGGTGAAATAACTATAGATATTATAATTTGCAGCCTACTTCTATTACTAAGGAAATATAAATGTATCGTAGTGACACAAATAGAACACAAAGTAGCAAAGTCAACATAAGGTCAAGGTTGTAAATATTAACTATATCAATATCAGCAGCAATTTGATATCTAGTGGCGTAGGTAATTAATTGACTACAAGTGTTATGTAGTAATATGAAGATCACGTGCTACAGAGGTGAGAGGGCCTATGTGTGCCTATGTCCCAGCACGCGTAGCATGACCACCATAGACAAGGGTTTTGCTGGCGGAAGAATCGACAACTTTACAGAATGTAGAAAACAAAGATCACGAGTTTGTCAACTTATACTCTTTCTTCATCAGTGTCATCAGTCCAAAATATCTGATTTGACAGTATAACTTTATCATTATACAAACAAACAGATAAAAGCTATTGCGGCATCCAGTTCTCAGATATGATAGACAAGAAATCAACTTTTTCTTCCATTTTTGACATGAATGATGCATGATCAATGGTATTATTATTGGGACGCACGGTAAAAGGTGCTGTCTCAGCATTAAAAGAAAGACAAGGCATTTATTGACATTACTGGTCTCCATGATGTTTATATTACATACTGAGCAAAAAAGCCGCGGCAGAACTACGTTTCACCCTACTGCCGTATTATGACGTCTTCCAGGCTTGTTCCAGTGAGTGAAATTGAGAGAGATATAAAGGTGGTCTAGCGCCATCTCGTTCGCTCACTGGAACAAGCCTGGTTTTCAGACGTCATAATCGGCTCCTGCATGCTGCTTTGCACGGTTCAGACCGGGATGCAGGCTGAAGCACCATAGTTGCACTTGCAGCAACGCCGCGGCAAGTTGACTAAATACTATTGGCCATTGGCCAAACCGGCACGTGTTTTTGAATGTTTCTTATATCGTTTTGCTCTAGGAGATAAAAAATCCCCATGTGACAGATTTATTGCATCAATAATCAAAAATCATAATTCTGACATGTTAAAATTCATGCTTATTTTCCGATTTTCTCTAATTTGCAGCGTTACTATCGTATGGTAAAATGGCCTGTAAATAAATAATGACTCCGTACAGTTCAGCATTTTACTAACTAGTTTGTAATCTCATTAAACACTAGGTAACGATGTTTTGTTTTTGCATTTCGTTATTTCATAATATTTTGTTAGGAATGATTTATTTTTGTTGTATTTGATTTTTTTTTATTTATTGAAGTGAAAACTTCTTTAGCGGCGTTGTACACTTTTTCTGTAATGGGTAAAAAATTTAAAACTCGCGTCAGGGTCACGTGACCAAAACTCGCGTCAGGGTCACGTGACCCTGATCGAAAATGAGTAAGACGTCATTCAAATTAAAAATAAAACATAGTAACAAAAAAGTTTTCACTTCTACCGGCACTCCTGGAGTGCAACCTTTTTTTTTATTACTACTATTACTAGATCATAAGCTAGTAATCAAAATAAAACAATTCAAATTTTCGGAATTCGTTAACTGTCCTAGGGTCTTAAACTGTAATACCGGGATAAAGTATCCTCTTATCTAATATAGTAGATAATAATGAGTTTAAGACTATAATGGTGAATTTTTCAAATGGGCGTGGAAAGCTATATCCGAAACTATGAGGAATACTGAAACACGTTCAATTAAGGAGTCTCGAGGCCGATTTTGACGAAAACTAAAACTGCACCATTAGATTTTAGAAAAATCAATAATCCTGGACAGGAATCGAACCCGCTGATTTTGGAAAAAAAAACACGCCTGTACATATTATTACAACATTCGATAGTGTTGCTATTAAAGATTAAATTCTTGGTAGTAATAGTGTTGTTTTTCCAAAATCAGTGGTTTCGATTCCATAGTAAGGATTACTAATTGTAAATTACTTGAATAAAATGAATGAAATTTAAATACTTAAAATTGTTAAATAGTGATGTTGACGCCTCACAATGTTGTTGGTCATTATTATTTGACAAGATATTACGGCATTATATTTCTTGATAAGTTATCACAACAAGATAAAGTTGAAACTGAAATTCGGTTACAACGAAAGTGCCTAATGTTTATCTGAATGAAATGGGGTTACACAAAATTGTCTCTCTCAAGCAACACGTGGATATATCTAATAACGGCCCTTTTGGTCTTTATTGATTTGACCTAAAACTGGCCGAATCGAATGGATACAGTATTGTCGGTTGTGTTGCATTATGTGGATTGTGGAGCATCTTTTCTATTAAAATTCACAGATTAATTCAAATGGAATCTGAATTTGTAAACACTGCTGTTTTTATTTGAAGTTGAGATAGTTTACTAAAACATCTTGTGAGCTGGCTAAACATAGATTTTGTATGCAACACAAGTACCTATGTAAGCCTAATCTTTTTTACATTGAAGACCATGGATAGGGCCCGTTTTTTACCCGACTGCGCGACGCAAAGGAGGGTAATGTGTTTATCAGTCTATGTATGTATGTATGTATGTTTGTTTCTATGTGGCGTTCTAGAGACCAAACGCGTAGGCCGATTTTGATAATTTTTACGTCAATCGATTCGTCTTAACCTTGCGAGTGTCACTAAAGACATGACCGTAATCAAAATTCACCACAGCGACAACCAGACGCCACATTGTCAAAATGAAAAAAAAAAATGTCGATGAACTATGTCATGTGGGGTTTCGTTAGTGATGTGCCTGATGGCAATATTCCCAATATTGCCACTGCCGGTAAAATACCAAAATTGCCGGCAACTTTGGCAATATTGCCAATGTTGCCAGTCAAATAACACCAGTATATTTTATTATTTACTGCAGGTACAGTTTATATAACTGTAGATAATTAATGCGTTGCGGCATCAAGTCCGCCTTATAAAACTACTAAGTTGTTAGGAAACAAGTGTATTAAAATAATGTTATTTTTGTTGATTATTTGTAGTTTTGATATAGATTTAGACTTTTTTATTTCCATATTGTATAGGTTCTTATACTCGTTGTTTTTGCTATGTGATTTTACATGAAAAACTAGTAGCCCACTTAACGAACAGTTATAGAGGGAAATTGTTAAAACACGATTTTGGACTACGTTACTTTGTTTGAGCTAGTTAGGAGGTGAATAAAATTATCAAAAGTCGCCGCCACTAGGCCTTGAGCTGTGGGGTAGGGGGGTTTAAAGGTTCCATTTTTTGGTTTTTTGCTTACATCTTGGACTTGGACCGGAGGGCTTTTGATATGTTCACCTCTAAATAGTCCAAACAAAAAACAAAGTTACGTAGTAAAAAATGAGTTCCTAGAATTACCCTCTATGCTTTGAGCATTCGTTGACTAGATTAAACTTCAACATAAAAGAAATTATTCGAATTTATGCCTTTTTGTTCAATATTTATTAAATATACAATGATCGTCATCGTCTTATCTTAAAATGTATGTTTAATTTCTTATATTCACTGACGTGTGCGGCAACAATGGGCAATATTGCCGGTAAAATACCGGGAATATTGCCAAAAATTGCCGGCAACTTTGGCAATTTTTCCCAAAACAATGTTTTTTTTGTATATAATGTAGGTCATGGTCCGTAAATGTTAATTTTAAGTGTGTTAAATAGTTTTCGCACTCACTTTGACTTAAAATTAAGCAATATTCCCAAATATTTCCACTCGCGGCAATATTGCCGGCCATATTTCCACCTATATTCCCACCTTGGGCAATATTCCCGGCAACGGCACATCTCTAGGTATCGTTGAATAGGTATTTTAAAATCAGCTTTAGGTTCCCTTTATCATTTTTCATTTTAAATAATAGTTTAGGATATATAACGATTTAAAGTTGTTTAGCAAAACAATAATTCTCTGAATAGTAACTAAAAAGTATGAAATAAAAAAAAAATTAACGACAAACAAAAAAACCCGACTGCCTTTAAAAAAACTAAAAAGAAAGAAACAAGCCCAGTAGTTAAGAACTCACTCATTCACACTCACAGTCGGGGCCCGTTGGGAAGATTTGATTGGTATAATTTGAATGGTTCGTTAATTTTTAGGGTTCCGTAGTCAACAAGGAACCCTTATAGTTTCGCCATGTCCGTCCGTCCGTCTGTCCGCAGTTTAGCTCAGAGACGCACAGTTCTTGAGAGCTGTAATTTGGTGTAAATATACGGATTTGTTGTGCCGAAAAAGTGGTAAAATAAAATCTCGTAAAATATTTTTTTTTAGGGTCCCTCCTGTACTTACACGTAAAGTGAGGATTTTTTTTTTCTCGCGTACCCCTTAGTGTGGGGTATCATTAAATAGGCCTTTAAAAAATAATGATACTTTCCATTAACAGTTTTTTGATAAAAATATTCGTTTGTGAAATATTAAGCCTTAAAGTGCTAAATTTTGCTCGATTCAAGTGTCCCCCCCCTTTACCAGCTAAACGGTAATGTTTGGGGGTGTGAAAAAATTCACAATAGTAGTATATATAACGAAGTTTAAAAGAAAATTATCATGACTAAGTAGGCTTTACAACTTTACGAGTAATAGTCGACCAACTTATAAAATGTACTTGGATAATAGTTTTCTTAAACAAAATGTATCGGAGAACATGTACATCAACTGCAAATGTAAGTTTGTCAACTTTATTTTTACAGCTTTAATAGGTATGTTTTTACGGTAAGTTTTTTGGGGATAGGTAGGTTTTTATCGTCAACTGTTTTTAACTAACTTCAAAAAAAGGAGGAGGTTCTAAATTCGTCGGAAGCTTTTTTCTTATGCCTGATTTCTCAAAGACTCCTGGACCGATTTTGAAAATTCTTCTTTTTAAAATTAAATTCAGCGAATCAGTTTAGTTAGTTCGCGTAAGTATTTTGGTGGGCAACTACGGAACCTTACACTGTGCGTGGCCCGACACGCACTTGGCCGGTTTTTTTTTTTATCGTGTTAATATCATCAAGTGAGTCTTCCAACCCAGGGCGAGACAGGAGGGACTGTCAGACTTGTACTGACTAAAATCCACGGTGTCCTTCAATTTATTGTCCGTTACCCTTCAGGGTCCCATACCAAATCGTATTTAGGTGGGTTGCGAGATATTTTAAAAGTAAAAACTACAATATAAAACAGGATGCTGCAATATCTTATCTCTCGCGGTTGCTTTTCAAATAAGCCTATCTTACGTTGACATAATCTGTGCACATTTAAGAAAAATAATGTCGAGTCCAGTTTATTTTGGTTGCGATTGTTATTGTTATAGTTTGACCGCAAGTGCTGTAGCGTTGATAAATTAATGCGACCCATCTTTGGATATTTTATTGTATGCAATTAAGACACTCTTCCCGGTGCAAATAAGCTACATGAAATTTGACGTAGGATGTTACAAAGTGCAGCAAGCTATGATCCCCCCAGGGCTCGAAGATACGTAAGAAAGTAACTGGAAAGTTTAGGGCGAAGCACTCTCCTATTTTTTTTTATGAGTTTGAATTTGGGACAATTGTCCAATCGTGCTGTCATAAAATTAGTTTTTGCTCCTAACTCATCTCTTCTCCTGGTTCGACTGCAAGGAACTGTGGCAAGCAACGAGGAAGCCGTACAGCTCACTACATGACCTACTTGAGGACATTAGCACTATCTATAAGTTTGGGACATGCGAAGTGCTGTAATTACGTTTTTAATTTGAAAATGGGTTACCTATGGTGAACAACCAATAGAATTGCGTTGCCGGAGTCACGCCGGAGTGGAGCTGTGTCAATAACGCAATTCTATTGGTTGTTTAAAACACGTCTCGACTCGCACAGCTTTGGTGGAGTCTCGGCCTTATGATCCAACAGACTTATCCATAGATAGACCTTAGCAAGAGTTGCTATAAGACCTAGACAAGTAGACAAACAAGCTTTGCTTAAAGTTGCTCACCCATTCAAAGACAGATCTCGGCAAGAGTTCCTACCACCTGACGATTCAATTTGATACCGTGCACGCTCATTGGTCATTGATCCTGTTCTACTTCAGTTTCATTTCACAAATTCACTCACAGAAGTGACAGAAAGACGTTATTCATAGAAAGAACAACTTACCTGACGGCGGATTTGGGGATAGACCCATAGACGAGGACACTGAGTCCTCTGTATAGACCAAACACTCCATGGGACTTGATTGTCTTCTTCACGCAGTCGCCAATGCCAGTGTACTTCTTAGCACCACCTGGAAAAAGTCATTTATTTAAATTGAGAATCAGCTTTTTATGTACTATGGGCTGGTTTAGGCGCATTAGGGCTAATTCTTGACATCAATTAGTTACTCCAGTAATGAACATACATAGGTGCTTCTCTAAATGGGGTTACAACGTCGTGACGCGGACTTGAACCAGACAGTCTCATAAGAGAGGTTTTGTCGCAGAATAAAGGACAAGATTACAGAATGTAGAAAGATTTCATATACCGCGCCATAAGCATGGTGATGTTTGAATGTATTCTACATTCGTTTTCGTTTCTATTTTTATTCGTTTATGGGTTGCTATGCTCGCACAAATAAAATATTGAATTGTATAGAAATAACCTTGTCTATTGTTGGTAGAGCAGACATAGAATTGGTCATACTACGTGTGCTAATGGGACGATGTGGCGGAACAAACTTTCCAGCAACACATCTGTCTAAAAAGTTAGGTGAATTTGTAGATTATAATTCATCATTGGCTAATTTTAGGGGCTTATATCACTAACATATAAATAACGCTGCAGTAGTTTTGTTGCATACACAAAATGTTGCCGTTTTTACTGCTTCAACTGCCTGGAGAGAATTTTTAAAAATATGTTTGCGTAGGAGGCAAAAAAGGTGCATAGCTAGCTACTGCATCGAGGCGATCTGATTGCTTTCCTATAAATACTTCTGGAGAAATCTACAGGCAGTTTCATACAAAAAGCTTTTTTATGCAAAGCACACAACCCGAATTTCTTCAAAGGGGTTTGCAATTTTTTGGCAACAATCTTTTTTTTTCTTTCGCCAGTAATGAAATTTTGGTCATTAGTAGACTATAACCTAAGAAGTTCGTAAAAAATAATAAAAAAATTCTAAACCGTAACTAACCAGAGATATGACGGTCTTTAATTTGTTCTAATCTGGAGTTATTTTTAGTAGGTAGTACAAAATACAAACCACCATATCTCTGGTTGGTTACGGTTTAGAAACTTATTTTTTTTTCAATGGACTTCTTAGGTAGTAGTCTAATTATGCCCAAAATTTCATGACTGTGCGAAAAGAAAAAAAAAAAATGATGCCAAGGTCCGTACTAAAAGTTGCAAACCCCTTAGAGTGGCAACAGGCTTCTTCTGGGTAAGCTCGCTCCATCGTAGGCCTTATCACTTTTGACCTGGGGGGGTATTACAACGTCGAAAGAGACAGAGCTATACAAGTCGTCTGGCGCTATTTCGTTCACTCACTGGAACAAGCCTGGTTTTAAGACGTTGTAATACCCCCCCCCTCTGGACTACAGTCAAGAGTAAACCCATATCAATTAAACCCTACGTCATTTGTGGAAACAAAAAATACTGTCGCATATTGTGCCAAATGATGAGGCTAAGAAAAGGACTACCTATGTGAGGCTTGCAGCCAGGTTGGAGAGATTACCTTCGAACGTAAAGGCGCTCCCTCACCGCGAGCATTCACCTGTACATAAAGTGCGCAATTTCATGTTCTGTCTTTGAATGTTCGAATGGTTTGAATCTGTACATTACAGATGAATGCTTTTTTTTTTTACGTGGCAAAAAAATCCACGGTGTCCTTCGGTAGCCCTTTGTGTGCCGGAGTCGCGGTATACGCATGTCCCGCAACCCCGGCAGGACTGTGGCCCTCTATAGGGGGGCCCCGTCACTATGCTGTTGAGGGAGTGCCTAGAAGTGCAATTGAAGGAACAGGCTAGGATTTTAGTTAGTACGAGTAGAGTCGAGATCTGACATTCCTTTCCGCTCCACCCAGAACTGGAGCCTATAGTCATTTTATGTTCCACCCACAAAAATAAGATGGCGTTCTACAGTATCTGCCTACGTACGCGGGAAAAGTTTGGCTGGCCTGTTGGTCTAGTGGTTAGTGACCCTGACTGCTATGCCGGAGGTCGTGGATTCGATTCCCACCCAGGAAAAAATGTTTGTGTGATGAGCACGATCATTTATTCTGCGTCTGGGTGTAATTTATCTATAATATGTATGTATTTAGAAATATATATGTATGTTTATCAGTTGTCTAGTACCCATAACACAGCTTGGGACTAGATGGCGTTGTGTGATAGTTGTGGAAAAAAAAAGACGTTCGTTTATGAAATTATGCCACCAAGACTACTCTGAATGTCACACTGGTGAAACAGGTAACTGTGATAAGAATCCATAGGTAATACATACTATAAAATCATGTAGGTAATACAAATAACGCGTGGTAGCATTGACCATGAATTTTATAGGTCAAGTCGTACAACACCAACTAAGGTGCTACGTCAGTATGTTTACCTTACTCTATGTGTTGAAAAAAACTGTTGACGATGAGAAA
Organism: Agrotis segetum; assembly: GCA_036375495.1. Lineage (NCBI taxonomy): Eukaryota > Metazoa > Arthropoda > Insecta > Lepidoptera > Noctuidae > Agrotis > Agrotis segetum. Next base: position 2,489,191 of record JAQSVV010000087.1, read on the forward strand.
CTTCGATGATATTCTAATCATAATCTATCGATTGTGAATAATATTCTTAGTACACTCGCAAGCTAAAGTATGGAATCACTTCCTCCAATTACGTTCGAATAACAACTAAGTAGTTAAAATGTGTAAACGGTACCTACATTCCCAAAAGGAGCTTTTGTTCTACGTCAAACGTAGAACAAAAGCTCCTTTTGGGAAATCACGGCTAATGTCTTACAACATCCCCAATGTAAAATTTAAATTGATACCAAATTCATTCAAATCACGCCATTATTATAAAGAGGTTATCCCGGATCAATACCAAGTGTTTCAATATTTTTGCCCGTGCAGTAAAGTTACCCAAAAAATATTTTCCAATAGATGGCGCTGAACGTTAGGAATGATTTGAAAAATTCGACCCTCGTGGGTAAGAACCTCGGTGGCTGATTTGGTAAGAGCATCCGATATACTGATTCCGGTCGCAGATTCAAATCCTGCTCGCGGTTCACAATGAGGGTTTTCTTTTGTAAACTCTTCCCTAGTCGATGGATAGATGGCGCTGAATTTGATATGTTACTGCAATGAACGGAACGTCACGTCATTTTTTGATCTTTTTCACTTGGATGTAATTTTGAGATCGTAAAACGAAACGTACATGCGGTACATGTCATGTCTGTCATTGTCAGTCACATCAATAACAACAAGGAAAAAGAAAAAAATATTCATTTACCAGTCTTTTTAATTTATGAGTTTTCCACGCCTGAAAGAAAATGTCCCAAGAGAAAAAGAAGAGAAGTCTGTGCCTCGTGGATTTGTGCAAAAATGAAGGCACACATCTTTTTCCTAAAGATGAAAGTCGTAAAGCGCAATGGGTACAAGCCATCGTACATTTTAAGCCTGGACGAACCATAAAAAAGCATTCATACATATGCTCAGCACACTTTAAAAAAGATGATTTTACAAAAACGCCATTATCCGAGTTACAACCAAGTAAGTTTATCATAGTTCAGTATTGTAGATACTTTCATATTATAATCTAACTTAAGCAGAGATTATATTTAGGTATTCTATCTCAAATTATAATATTTTAATAATTTACCTATTTTTAAGATGTGGCATTAAAAATATTGAAGAAAACAGCCATTCCGTCCATATTTCCATGGAAAAATGCATCTCAACCTCCCATAAAAACCGAAGATCAAGATTCATCATCATATACTGCTCCAGAACCTGATGATCATCAAGAGACTCGCAACTTCTCTCAAATTCAAAAGACATATGCACGCAGTAAGCATCTTTTTATATACATTTACTTACTGCACCAAAGTCACAACAATAATAAAATAATATGTAGGTAACATTTATTCTCTTTTTCAGCTCCTCCAATATCATTTGTAGAAGAGCAAATTTATTTCAATACCATGACTTATGATGAGTCAAGTGAGGATCCATTAAAATGTCATATTGAAGAAGCCGAGTCTGACCAGCAATCATATTCAGATGTTAGCAATACTGATATAAAATTAGAGATTGTTGAAAGTGAAGATATAAAATTAGAGATTGTTGAAAGTGAAGAGATAAAATTAGAGATTGTTGAAAGTGAAGATATAAAATTAGAGACTGTTGAAAGTGAAGAAATAAAATTAGAGATTGTTGAAAGTGAAGAGATAAAAATATGTCAAGAAAGTTCTTCGGAAAACAGAGAAATATGTTCAAACCCAGAATATTAGCATTTTTTTCTGAAACACATGAAGGTTCTACTCAAACAGAAGATAAAGGCATGCAGAGCATTCATTATATCAAGAACAATGACAAAGCGATTCATTTTTACACAGGCTTCGAGAATTTCAAAATACTGTTGTTTTTTTTCAAAAGTTTAGGGCAATGTGTAAATATTATTAAATTATTTTTATGGAAAGCCTCCAAAGAAAGTTGATGCTTTAAAACAATTATTATAACTCTTTTAATCCTGAGAAGATACAAAGCCTTTGAGGAAATAGCAATGATGTTTGCTTTCACAATAAACCAAGTGTATAATATTTTCATAACTTGGATAAGATTTATGTCACCAAATACCATTAAGTTTCTTATTGGGATTACTCCCAGTGGCATGATAAGTTATGTGTCTCCATGGTATGGTGGATTGGCCACTGACAGGCAAATCATAGAAAGATGTTCTATACTAAGCTTTGATTATAATGATGAAAAATGGTAGATAAAGGCCTAAATGTCCAAGACATTTTCATGCCATATGGAGTTAAGTTTAATACGCCATCATTTTTCAAGAAAGGGAATATAATAGTCAATAGTGGGTGACGTTTCATTAAACATACAGGCACATTCTCTCTGTCCTTTGCCCCCAAGGGTTAGTGCGATCAGATAAAATAGTTTATATACTACATGGATCACATTATCATGAACAGATACTAGTGTTACATGACAACGACTGATAAGGATAACAGAATGTATATTTAGGTGTTTGTATTGAGAAATACTGCCTAAGTAAGCTAGGATTGAAGATTTTAGTTTCATTATACATTATGATCACAGCTGTTCTCAATGGTTTGGACCAGACCCGTTGATGGCTCCTATTGGGTTTAGTGTGCTGTTTTGTAGCCAGCTATAGGCCATATTCCTTGGTAAATGGAACCAGTAGTTGTATAACAAACAAAAACTCTTCAGCTTTATAATATAAGTATAGGTTTTGTCTTGGACAACATATCATATTGTAAATTGTAAAAATTACAACTTTACAAAATATCTTATCAGTGCTTTATGTGTCGTAATTCTTAAACAAAAGATTATTTAAACAAAACACAAAACTAAGATATTGAAATAAAGTCTAGGTAATGCAGTTTTCATCACAAGCAACCCTGAGACTTCTTTGAATATTTTTCCCCCATGGCTTATAATTTTGAATATAAAACACACATATTAGCCGGCTGCAAATTATTTGTGTTGTTAATTTTGATAAGTGAATGTTAATTTTTAAAGATATTTAAAGATTCAGTCTTTTTATTAGCATCTGTGCAGGGCCGGATTAACCATCTAGAGTTCCTAGGCACAGCTCGTTTCGGGCCATCCCTTTTTCAAGACAACCAATTAGAAGTCAAAATAGACCCTGATTCTGTTTTCCTGTCAATAATTCCACACTTGATTTTCTGAAAATTTGTCATTATAATAGGCGTGACTTTTTATATGCCAATAGTATAAAATAAATCAAATTAATAAAAGTGTCTTATACAAAAATAATTGTGTCAAATAACTGGGGCTTTTGTCATGAACGAATTCTTAAATACTTGAACTACTTATACGCGTAGAAAATAAAGAAAATATGACACCGTACGGCGGGAGGGAGACGCAACTATGCGCACATGTGGCCAATTGACAACGTATCTATAGTTTATAAATTGCTCTTACCTTATAATGTGTTGTTATTACCGTGGTTTGATACCAGTGAATCCTCTTTTTGTTCATTTTTTTTAAAGAGTGCTAAGTCATGCTGGGCCCCTAGGCACTGGCCTAAAGTGCCTTATGGATAATACGGCACTGCTTCTGTGTAGCAATTCCAAATTGAATAAATTCTCGTTTATTTAATAATGAATTCAAGTATCAATAATCCTTTGGAAAATGGTTAAGATCACATCAAGAGAAAATAATGCGCTAATCAGTTCTTTTGTATGTGTTTCTAGAATACTATTAAGTTTTTATTTCTGGAGCTATGAAGACTTCATTCGTTGGTTATTCATTAGATAAAGTACTTTAAGCAACATATTATTTTTGTATAATTGAAAGCAAAGTTTAGTAATTATTTTCTAATTAGAATCTTTGTTGAACATTAATAATTCTTGATTAACTAGTTTTTTCTTTGATACAACTTAATTAATTGTTTACACAGTAATAGCAGACAAAGTACTTAGTTGAGCAACAACTTTTTTATATTAGATTCTATTTTTAACTGTAGATATTTAGTTATTATTTGGAAAAAAAAGGCGAAATAATTACTATAACTAGAGGTACAGACAGAATAATCAAAAAGAGGTTGAATACAATAACAATAAATATTCATTATGTGGTCATTCACTGTGAAACTCAATAAGTGTCGCGGCTAAGGAAAAAGCCTTGAACAATATTTTTATTTGTCTGTGTTCTGACATAAAATTGGTATCAGACCAAAGTCCAATTCTTGTAGTTGTACCAAACATTTCCTATGCTTCGTGAAGAGATATCGAGCGAAAAAGCGCTCCCGAAGACCCCAAGGTTAACTAACCTCGAATAATTTATTTACTTTGAGTTCCGATTAGAATCCAACTCAAGTGCCTGAAAGAAAGTTTAAACCCAGAAACAAACGAATGTCGCGCCGTTATTAGAATAAAAATAACGAATGACGTCCGAACAGCAGTATTTTTAGCGAATAGTTTTTTTTGAGTGCGATGTTTACAAAACATGACAGGTTTACAGGAAGCGATTCTGTAATATTGATTGGTGACTGAAATAAGATTAAAATTGGAAGAGTAGTGGAGTAAACTTACCTTTTTCGTCTAATTGCAGCTGTGTTTTCACGTATTCCGTGGGGAATGTAATACAAATTTCAATGCCACCAGTTATTCCGCCGGCCACAACACCTTTTAAACCCTTTGCTTTCTCGCCAGCCGCAGCCGCCGCGCCTGTTTCCGACATCCATGGCCTAGAGAATGGATTTTTGAATGCTACTGGTCTGTTAGACATTACTATTTCTTTTTAGGCACTTGTCGTTTACGACAGCGGCTGCGTCGACTTCCCCCTTTGACAATGATTTCGTAACTAATGGGAAAATGGGAAATGTTTTGAAATATTGTGGGAAACTGAGGGGGAACGGGGTAATTGGGCCGGTATTGCCAGTATCAAAATCAACAGTTCCCATGAAGGAGCGGAAATCGATAACCAAACTCGACTAAATTGAAAATAAAGATGCCACATTTTCGCTTACGGCAACATTTTGTTTGGTAGCCTCATTCATTATTTCATTCATTCACTCATTCATTCCATCAAATCAATGTCATTCAACTTATCGATAGTTTAACGCATCATAGTTTTATCAATTTATTGAAAATATACAGTAACAATTAGTTTGTTTTTAGTTGGAAATTAAGAAAAACAGTGAAAATGGCGTTGAGAACTTACGGCGATAAGCCGATAAGTTTCCAGATAGAAGAGGGAGGCGAATTTTATTGTGTCGGCTCAGAGGTTGGTTGGCATTCATTTTGTTTACGATGCTTTACAAGAGTTATCCAATCTACAAGCAATTATTTCAAATTTTGTCGGGCTTTATTGAATACAACTATGTGTAAAATAACAATTTTCTGTGATATATATTAATGTAACACTACCTCCTTCAAAATCCGGTTCTCCTGGTACACAAGTTCCTTGATTTCACGTTCACGATGCCACATACTATCAAAACTCTCTTATTTACATCAATGACAATGTAAGCAACATCAAAAATACTTCCTACTAAGAATAATGAAAAAGAAGAAATATGCTTTTCAAAATAAATATATCATATTCTTTCACACTTTTAGGTCGGTAACTACCTACGGTTATTCCGTGGGTCTCTCTACAAGAAGTACCCGGGCATGGCCCGGCGTACCCTCACCAATGATGAAAGGAAGCGCCTCATTGACAACGGCTTAGGAGCCCACGTACTCTCCAGTTCGGTATCACTACTCAAGGCTTCCGAGGTGGAAGATATTATAGAGGGCAACGATGATAAGTATGTGTACGTTTTACAATAATTATTTTCTATTTTAGGTATATTGAGTGATGAGTATATTAATGATGTTTGGGGAGACGTTGGTAAGTGAATTATTGGAGATGGTCACATATCATTATCATCGTCATTAATACCTTCACTCTTAGTAAGACTTCGTTAAAGCTTATGGAGCGTTATGATTTTAACAGGCTACATAATATGTATTTATCATAATTTGGGAACCATTTGGTGCAGCTCGACAACCTGCTTTTTTCTTCCGTAACAAAATCATCTTTATTGTTTTGTTTTACATCAAGGTTATGGATACTTTTCTTCTGGTTTCATTGGTTTATCACTAGAACATCTACAGCTAATGGTAAAGGCCATTTTTTCAAAATATCATTGGTGTACAGCATAAATCAAAGATAGAAACTTGAAATGCTATAAGGAACATGAACATGCTCTTGGAGTTGCAACACTTAGCTCCGTGCTGACTGTTCAAAATCCAACGGCAAACTCATGCTCTTTATAACTTTTCTAATAACCACCATTAACATTTCAACCCCTTTCCATTTTAATCACCACTAACATGGCAATACCTACTATAACTGTCAAACTGACAAGATTCCTTCAATAATAGGTACAAAGCAGTGTCAGTCAGTCAAGAACTGGCAACACCAAGAGAAAGCAAGAGCAAGAAGCCCCATAACCCATCATGGCTGCCGGTTATGCCCAACTCCTCACACTTGGATGCTGTTCCGCAAGCTACTCAGATTAGCAGGACTAGGGTGCATAATAAGAAGGTATTTAGGAGAGATTTTTCTTCCTTTTCAATTTACGACACTAACCCTGCCTACTACTACTAACTACTGACTGAAAAAGTGGAACTGCAAAACAACTTTTATATCAAGTGTGCAACAGATGTTTATCTTTGTTGTGACAAGATGAACATAGATTAACGGCGCTTAGGTCTGCTCTAATTAAATTGGCACTGCATATCCAGAACTTGAAAGTCATTAATTGTTGGGGAAGCAATCTCCACTCCAATCTCTAATTAACTGCTTCCTAAAAATGAAAAAAAAAAAATACGCTGAAATTACAAGTTCAAGGTTTCAAGCTCACATAACTAAGACAAAACAGCGAAGATTTTGCATTATTTTCTTATAATAATAATAATAAAACCTTTATTACCGAACTTTTGACAGTTTTTCACTTATAAACCTAAATTTTTACTTCTAATACCTATATATTACTTAATATACATTTAATAGATTTTACTTAGTTCACATTAGATCATAAAAGGTCTCTCAGTTCGGCACTCAGTTCGCGTTCAGTGCCTTATGGCAAAGGCCTCCTCCAGCTCTTTCCACTGATGTCTGTCTGCCGCCACTCTTGTCCAGAGCGGGCCCAAAATCATTTTCAGATCATCCTCCCATCTTCTCTTTTTGCGACCTTGACTCCTAATGCCAACTCTTGGGTACCAGATTGTCATCTGTTTGCTACATTTCGCCTTTTTACACCTGAGCATTATTTTCTTATACCTACTCCTGTTATATTTTAGGTTCGCACATTCCCCCTGTGCTTCGATGACACGGACATGACAGCGATGTTGGAGAACTCCTCACAGAAGCAGATTCTGGTGCCAATCAGACTTGATATGGAGATTGAAGGGCAGAAACTGAGAGACACATTTACTTGGAACAAGAATGGTAACATACTTATTTGTTACTTATTTAAAGTCATCATCATCATCAGCATATAATGTTACCACTGCTGGGACAAGGCCTCCTTGTTGTGAGAGGGAATGGGCCATAATCCATCATGCGGGCCTACTGCGGGTCGATTATTTAAAGTACATCAATATTTTTTTATTATTTCTAATATGTTCTACAGTACTCAAATTATATACTGAAAAATCATCACATCCAAAGCTTTCAGCTTCTCCCTGTGGCAGGCAATCTTCCACAAATGCCTCTAGGTCATAACGCCAACATTCACTAGACATTCTGTGACGACATTGAAAACTGAGACAGGTATAACTTAAAACGCCAATGAAAAATGGGATAAAATACCCTAATATTGAATGGTCACTTATACATATTGACTTGGGCAGCTAATTTCAAGTATTCAACAAGGCAAATGTAATGTATGACAGAGACTGAACGAGGACACCTCAGGACAGGGTTCAATGGTGTACATTGGATGACAGCCATGTCCAGAAGTGAATGAATACAGACTGATGCTGATGATGATAAGCTTTTTTTTATGTGGTAAAATCATCAAATGAGTCCTCCCACCCAGCAGGGCAGGGCGGGAGGGACTGTCAGACTCAATAGACCTTTATGTTCCGGAGTCACGGTAATGAGATAAGTCCCGCGAACACGGCAGACTTTGGCCCTCTAGAGAGGGGCTAGGGTCATTTAAGACTTACTGCTCACCTTCTATACTTATACTCCTGTTAAATGTCATATAAAACTAAAATCTTTTCCATCTTTCAGAGTCAATAATAACACCAGAGCAGTTCGCAGAAGTACTATGTGATGACCTAGAACTGAACACCAGTACATTCATCCCGGCCATAGCTTCATCCATCCGGCAGCAGATAGACGCGTTCCCCAGCGAGCCTCCCGCGATACTAGAGGAGCAACCGGACCAGAGAGTTGTCATCAAACTTAACATACATGTCGGGAACACTTCGTTGGTTGATCAGGTTAGTGAATGTGTTAGTACGATATGGATTTGTTTATAACGTTCTGTCAAGGACTCGGTAATTTAAGGTAAGCGTCCACAGGTCCGCATCGTACGTATCGCATCTCGGACGCGTATCAGACGCGTCTCCGAAATGTCACTGTTTATGGATGGGCTGCGTGATTAAATAACGTTGATTAACTAAGTTTTAATTTCATTGATTTATCATGGAAAATAAGAGTTCCTGAAAAAACTGTCACTGTGAAACATTTTTATTGCATTAGCGGTACGGTGTCGAGTTTTCACGCTCGGAGCGAAAAACTTTCGATTGCTAAACTTCTGGAATGTACTCAACAGTGGCGCCAACTGGTTAGCTAAAAACGATATGCCTAATTCGCACAAGGGATACAGTATGACTGAGAGTAAGCATGGAGTTTGTGCCCATTCTTCTCCATACAACCTACCTTAGCGAATGGGTGTAGAATCAATTCCATCCCTTCCTATTTCAAATATAATAATTGACGTTCAAAAGTGCCTCTTTGATGGCTTAATTGGAATAAATGATTTATTGACTTTGACTTTGAAAGGGTCGTCATTTATCACGTCATTATAATGATACAAGACAAGACTGAATAACTAGGTCAGGATTAAACTTGATATTTTATCCTGTCTTCAATCTTTGCCTACGTCTGTTTCCTGCTTGCATGGAGGGAAGTGGAAACATATTTTTCCTACTCTTCCACTATTCTTTTCTGATTAATTTCGTGCAGGATCCAAGACAGGTAAATTCATTCTCCGGGACACGTCGAGACTTCATTGTCTCGGCGCTTTTCTGGTGGTTGCCACTGTTGATTCTGGCTTTCAGGAGTTGCAGTGGTTTGCGAATAGTGTGGTGGGTTTGTCCCAAAAAAAAAAAAAATCTCTGCCTACACTTATTGATAAATATCTAAACATCAATTATTTGCAGGTGGAATGGGACATGTCAGAAAAGGAGAACAATCCGGAACAGTTTGCCATGAAGCTGTGTGCTGAGCTGGGCTTAGGAGGAGAGTTCGTGACCGGCATCGCTTACAGTGTGAGAGGACAACTCAGCTGGCATCAGAGGACTTATGCCTTTAGCGAGGCACCGCTGCCTGTTGTGGAGGTAAGAGGACACAATACACAAAAATGTCTTATTGATAAACTGCATCAACACATTTTATTGTTGTAAAAAACATAAACAATTGTACCAGATATCAGTGGTGTGGTGGCCTGCTAATTGAAATGTAAACTAATATTCTATGAGAATCACCATATTTTATGGATGCAGCATCTTGTTCAGCTAGTCAGAAAGTATATAAAAAAAAGAAAAAAAGTATAACTATAAGTGAAACAAAAGAGAGAAAAATGTTATCTGTCTCGTTTAAGTTTCATATGGGACTCGACACCACTGTGGACTGTAGTCTATTTCACAACTTTTATAATATAATTTTATGGATTTTCTTGTTCCGTCAGTCGTTTAAATGATGACGGAGACGCAATGATGATTTAAATAATGTTAACTGCTGCATGTAATGATGTCCTCATCATTGAATGAAAAAAGAAAGAAAGGAAGCCGCACAGGCCGATCTTCCAGGTTAGGCCGCGCTTGCCGAGGCCTTGATCTGTGGATGGGTGACCGTCTATTATAGTGAGTTTCCTCCGTACCTCGGAAAGCACGTAAAGCCGTTGGAGGCTGTCATTTGTAGATCTTTGACAGACGTTAATCACAGTCAGAAGTTCGAAAGTCTGACAACCAGTCTTACCATGGGGAATCGTATTACCCAGTTACTGAGTTGTGGAGGTCCGATAAGCAGTCGCTCCATGTAAAATACAGATGCATCTGGTTCGACTGGAAGCCGACCCCAATATAGTTGGGAAAAAGGCTAGGCCGATGACGCATGCTATGATTAGTTGGCAGGCCATAGTTACAATAAAAAGTGACTTCTTCATTCAGTTTTCACAACGACGATATATTAGTAGCCTCCTAATAACAGGGGACCGATGTCTGTCAACACATTAGACAAATAAGTCGTACATCCGTCTCATTTCGACCACTCCTGTGAGCCGTAAACATACGTTGAGACAGAACAGACCTCGAGTTAGCCAATCACAACGCAGTACCCCGACCCCCTCACTTACGTAGTACCTCAGCGAGTTGACAGAATAGTTTTTGTTCCTTAGATCGTGTATGCGGAGTCTAGTATTATGTCGTCGTTGAGTTTTCAAGATTGATACCATGTCAATCCTACTATATTTTTCTTCTATCACCCCAGACGCCGTACCGCCAACCATCAGAAGCTGAACAATGGGCCCCACACCTAGAGACCCTCACCAACGCAGAGATGGAGAAGAAGATCCGCGACCAGGACCGGAACACGCGCCGCATGAGACGACTGGCCAACACCACGCCCGGTTGGTAGACTTACTGTTACGTACAGTACCCGGCAAGTAAGTTGGCAAGATTATGGTGTAGTAGGGGTCAGTTTGCGCATCACATTTAGCGGCACACAAGTGTAAGCGAGAGCGAGTATACTGGGTGCGAGGGGGAAACACGAGTGACGCACCAATCGCGTGCTCGGATCGGCACTACCTCATACCCCGCGACCCGCATGACCACCAAAGAGATCTATAAAATGACTTCTGCGCATCTAACGACTCTTGCCAACTTACGTGCCGGCCACTGTAGTCTTATGTGAATGTATACTGATTTGAGAGTTGCGTGCTTGAGTAGATATCTAAGTGACTTTCTTCAACATTTTACTTATAATATCTGGTTGATCGAGCTTCGCTCGGTTTTTAAAATGTCTATATCTTGGGAACTGAGCTTTTCTCGAACCTGGGACCTGGCCTGGCCGAAAAACCCTTAATCTGTAACTTTCATGAAAATCCTTGGAGCCGTTTCCGAGATCCTGATTATATATAAATAAATATACAAGAATTGCTCATTTAAAGATATTAGATAAATAAAAAAGATAAGTTTGATATTTCCTCTGGCTGAATATAAATTCGCATTCGCATTGTTTTGGTAAGACCAAATTAATGAGTACCACTGGTACCACAACCAAAAAATAAATATAAATAGAGGAAAATGTATTTGAAATATAATTTGAAAAAGATCAATCCTACTAATATTATAAATGCGAAAGTTTGTGAGGATATGTGTGTAGGTATGTTTGTTACTCTTTCACGCAAAAACCACTGAATGGATTTGGCTAAAATTTGGTACACAGATAGTTTAGAACCTGGATTAACACATAGGATAGTTTTTATCCACATAGGTTAGATTTTATGTTCCCGTGGGATCGAGTGAAGCCGCTGGCAACAGCTAGTTTTCTATAATAATGTAAAATCATAAGCTTTCAAAGTAACTTAGGTACATGAAATTCTATTCACTCAATTTTCTATGTGGCCTATTTTTTGCTTTTTATCTAAACTTACTTAAATCTAAAGTTGAAGCATAGTCATTATTGGATAACTACTCAAATATTTAATTAAGCAAGTAACTTGGATGAGCCGTTTTAACTTAGTGAAATATAAGAGAGTAATCACCACTTCATGCGATGTTATAATAATTATGAGACAGCAGCTAGTACATGCTACTTGCCTAATTAAAACGCAACTTTTTAACTCTAAAATATAGCCGAGTTGTATTTTACGAAAACACCTTTTAAAATGTGTCATCGCAAAATGCAAAACAAGGCTATTTGGTTCTTTTGGCGTTTCAATGACATTGACAAGACGGCGCTGTTGGTGAACATTTGAGAACTAGTCTATGGAAATTGTATTGACAAATCAAGATGGCGTCGCTAGTTCCAAATAAAACCGCGCGCCAAAAGAGCCATTTAGCCCTTTACTAATATACACAAGTATACTGCCCATTAAAGTCAGAAATATACTATGTCCAGTATATCTTGACATATGGCGAAGTAGAATACTAAAATTTAAAAGTACTGAATTTGGCGTCTGATATTAATTGTGTTTGCAAGCAGCGCTGTGAGGACCAAAATATACTGGACGCCTATGATTGCTGCATTACACGAATTTGAACTTTATTTCTGAGTTATAAAACGTGAAATGCAGCAATTATATCTGTGGGTAAGCAGAGGTCTTCTGCATAGTTGTATGGAATGGGTAAATATGTTGGATAAGGTTTATTTGCACACATATCAGGGTTAGAGCTCTACAGTCTTCTGAATACCTGGTACTTTTAGGAACGATAATATTATAGCTTGGTTACTTTTTCCTACTGAAAAGGTTTTTTTTTTAATAATTTCAATTATATCTGGATATTTCTACCTGTCGGTATTCTAAATATACATCACTAATTCCAGACAGGCTATTTGGAAGACTAGAAAGTTCTAAACCTGAACTGTGTGGAAACTGCATAGCTTAAGTCAGTTCTAAGTGATACGAAGGAATCAAAAACATACAGCATGCGATATCGGTAAAGGCGGGTACTGACCAGCGTTACAAATGGTACTGTAAGGGAGCTTCCCTATTACGCGATTAGTGCTATTTGCAATTTCTACTCGATGAAAATAGTCCTTGCTACTACGATATAATGATGCAATTCGATTGACTTGACGTCGGCGTGGCGATCGTGTTTTGTTTTTCATGTACCCGCACGTTTTATGGCATATGCCGTAGTGGTAAGGTTCATTTTCACTAGTAGTTCCGATACGATGACCGAACAAGCGGGTATTTTCTCGCTACGAATGTTACATTACGGCCCGTAACACAGTACCCACCTTAATACTATACTCGGGCGGGTAGTTATACAAACACACAAGTACATTAAGTACACAATTATACACAAGGGAAAGGTGGATATGTCAGAAAAAAAGAATTAAATGTTTAAATCTTTTTGGTCAAAGAAGAAAGAAAAATACTTTCCAATGAAGTACACAGGACGCTTGCAGCAAGCTTGATTTTTTTTGTGCTGCCCTCACACATCTCTATTTTTTGTGTTTTTATTTTTTTTGTGCTTTTTCTCAACTATCACTCGAGAAAAACACAAATTATAATTATAGCTACTGCCCGTTTTCTTGAGCTTCGTGACATGTGGAGCAAAATTCCAAGATATTATACACGATCGGAAAATAGTCGTTCTAATGCAAGGACACTCGAGTTTTATTTGCACTAGTGGCACTACTAACTATAATATTCTCAAATATACACAGCAAACTTTTTATTTTTTCCTGGCGTATCCACTATATTCCGTAACAAACTCGAAGAAATCAGAAAATCTAAAATATTATTACAATTTTTTACATTTGTAATCTAACGAGAATATATTATTATTATTAATAAAATGATAGAGTTTGCATGAAATCACTAAAAAAATATACATTTATACAAGTTTTGACGGGATTTCTGTTAGTTAGGTGTTGTTATTATTTTAAACAATTTTTTTTTTTGCGTACGGTACTTAAATACGAGCTACAATATCTATTTATAATGATTGTAAATTGCGGATTTTTGGTCGCATGACTTAAAAATGGCACTGAGGCTTAATTTATTTATTATCTAAGCCGAATTGTACTCGGTGGATGTGCTTATTTTTAATTATAATACCATTTAGTAATTTTGTGTCGTCAAAAATCTGCAAATTCCAATTTTAAGGTGCCTATAGACGTGAGAGAATTTGACAATTGAACGAAAGAAAGGATCATCTTTTCAGTTTTCTATTCGATTGTCGAAGTTAGTCATGTCTGTAGACACCTTTAGTCATAAGGGTCTTGATAAACAGAGCTGCCTCCATAGTCAAATTTAAAGAAAAGAAACTGGTCTTCCTAAAAAGATAAATATTTAGTGTTGCCAGAGTGATAACGATAGTATGTGATGTTGTCATTATAAAGTCGATGTGAAATAGTCGATTAATTTGATTACTGATGAATTGGCAGCTCATTATAAACATAGCTGCGTTAGTAAAAAATAAACTTAATAATGTTTTAATTAAAATACTTATTTATGTTATCACAGAATTTATTATCAATTTTGAAATGACAAGTCGACATATTATTGTCTGCGAAGTAATAGATGAATTTAATACAATTTGATAGCTAATCAAGCAGAATATTATATTTTGAAAACAATAAACGAAACATACATTTTTGAGGCTGACTTTGTTTGAAAGTTACAGTCAAAATCAGTTTTAAAATATTTAATTAATTATAAGTATTAATATTACAATTATGGACTGAGGTATTAAATGTATTGACACTTCGACTGTTTAGGATCATTTAGAACTATAAGATTTATCAAAAGATATTTTCTTGTATCACAGAATAAATTGTTAAGAAACAGACAAACATCTATAATAATGCAATGACTAAACGTTTTTTTCATTGGGGTTTGGGCGTTCCCAAATCTTGATGGTTGTCTAAGCCTCTTTGGACACAATGTGTCAAAAGTTTCCGATACCTTACGACTTTGGTACCCATTGACGAACATCTATAGTGTCATATTGGGAAAGTCGTAAAGTATCGGAGACTTGCCTTGCGTATAAAGGGGCCTACGAAGTCTGATTTTAAGACTGAAAAACAATATTTTAAACAGTGAAAGTGTCAATATCAAATCAAGTCATGGTGACAGTTTTATCTCACAAGTATTTTCTAGTTAATTTTACAATTTACAAACATTGTTTCATAAAATAATAAATGGAAACGTATTGATGCCTTCATAAGTACAATTTCATAATAGATGCAATATAGATAAGATTTTTAGTAAAATTCACACGAAAAAATTGAGTACAACCAAGTACAGTCACTGCCAAAAAACAAAGTGAACATTTAATTTATATTATTTATTTGTGCGACGATTTTTTCGTGTTATTTTTAAAATGTTCATGTAATGTATTAAGAAAGTAAGTGGACTGTTAAAATTCTATCACATTAAAGAGGAATTTTCCAAATCACTTTTGTTTTATTTTTAACCTCATTTTGATCACTAACCTAAAGATTTTTTCGTAATGGGTGATTCAATTGACACAATCTGCTTACCGTTACTAGAGTATTTGAATATGGCAATACTATGTTATGTAAAAATGAGTGTTTGTTTGGCTAAGAATACGTAAAATATTTAGATTTATTTTAAAAAGGACAAAAAGAGACGCGAGTATTAACTTTCTGTTATATTCATACATTATTTTTGCTAGCTGATGAAAGGGCGCTCAGGATTTTAATCTTTACATAAATAGTTCCTAAATAAATTATTTGAATTCTGTATCTAACATAATTCATTTTAAAATTGGAAACCATTAATTTTCAAAGTGCCAAAGTCCGCTTGAAAAAGAACATTTCTGAACAGTAGTATTGCCATACTCAAAATTAAAAAAATAAAACACACTAAATGTAAAATCGACTAAATGAGTTGATGTTTGTTTCTGGTGACAGATGTGTCGTTGAGTCGCGCCGTCAACCGGCTGATTCGCGCCGATGAAGCCCTGTTCCAAACTACCCCGGAAAAGCGAAGGAAAAAGATATAATTGCTCGGCGTCCAACGAAGATAATGCTGTGTCCTCTAGCTATAAGTTTTTTTTTATATTGCTATTGTTACATGATCGCAGTGCTGGGCCAGGCGATAAGTCTCCTCTCTACGAGAGGGAATAGGCCATAAACACCATAATTACCACCTTTGATGTGCCCAGAGTGATGAAAATTTCCAGATTTGGTACAACCTTTGTAATGAAGCCTCTTTTGATTATTAATTTTTGTTACTGGCTGAATTCTGCACTAGAAGTCGAAAGAGCATCTCTTTAATGTTATTATTGCCTGTTATTTTTTTCTTTGAAAGAAGTTAAAGCATTTTAGTAGTTATTAAACAGCTGACCCTGTGTGGTCGATGCTGTAAGATTATTAAATAAATAGTAAACATAAGAAAGAAAATATTTCAATAAAATTTGCCATTTTCCAAGTGAGATAATGTATTCTTGCCAACATGACAATTGCTAGTGGACATAGTTTTTTTTTATTCCTTTTAAAACTTCGTATAACTTTAAGATTTTATTACGCATTTATAATTGTAAAGCACCTTGTCTGCAAGAGTTTGATTATGCTAAGTTGTCTAATCTTGTCGACGAACATCTAAGCGTTTTCGAATCAATTTAAACTGTTGCTATTCAACAATCTACTTCAGTGTCGTGCGTTTTAAGTTGATTTTTTATTGAAAGTTTGTAATGAAAAACCTTAGCAATGGAACAGAATTAAACTTAACCAAACCAATATTCGTATAGCTTGTTTATCTGAGGTCTTGAATTTGAATCAAATCAATCATTTATTTTAGTAATATGAGTAGTTTGTATTAATCACCGATTATTTTAGTTTTATTATTTTACTCTTGTGGGTAAGGTGCAATATTTCCGGCCTAAGGCTTTCATTTAAGGGTAAGTTCTGTGGTGTCCGCGGGTTTGTCCGCGTTCAAGTATCATCTAGTGTAAGATATCTACTTTTCTGTTGACTAATTTGGCACATCGCTGGAATTTGGTAAGATTAAATAATAATTTTGGCGATTGAAAAAGAGTGTCCATGGAGTTTCTTGCTCATTCTTCTCCATAGAGATCTACGCTTTGGAATGAGCACCTACGGTACTTTCACAGTTTTTATGTCTTGTGACTGGGACTGTAGCACCATAACTATTTCCTAGTAATAGTTTTATTTTATGTCTCTTGACAATTCAAAAGTGCCTGTAATTGGCTTAGTTGAAATAAATTATTTGATGTGATTTGATTTGATTAGAGAGGAAAGCAACCTAATTATTATGATATAACCTCAGATCAAAGAAATAGGCAGATAGAGCGCTCAGAACACGCGAGTGGTTCCACCAAAGTTAATACAAAATCAAAATCGAATACAAAGCCGAGGCAGTACCAAGCTACGCGTCGTACCAAGCTGCGCGTCGTTGTTGTTGTTTTCCAAAATATGCCGTCACGTGTCTTTAACCATTGTAAAAGTTGTTCTCAAAAACAAAGAAATTATGGAATGTAATTCGATTTGATTTTGTATTAACTTTGGTGGACCCACTCGCGTGTTCTGAGCGTTCTATCTGTCTATTTCTTTGATCTGAGGATATAACGCCCAAATCAAGAGTTAAACAAAAGTGAATCTGTATATGGGGTGAAAAATTATAATTGATAAAAAAAATACGTACATAATTGTAAAATGCATGCATTGCATTTTTGTCGCAAGTAGACATAATTATGAGCGTCATGTAAACCAGTGTAAGAACATTACATAGGCATGCATTTACTAGTGTAACCGCGGCTTAGCCGTAACAAGATTGTCGCATATACTCTGTAAAAATAATGCGAGGAGATACAAGAGTGTTGTCTTGCTCTCGCTTCCTTAAAGTCGTACCTTGTTGTCCTGCTCTCGCTTTCAAGAAGTTGTGTATTTCGTTTCATGCAGGGTGGAACGAACTGTTTAAAATTTGACATCTAACGATTATTAATTTATCTATTTAAATAAAACTCAATGACACTTATAATTTTATAACTCAAGAACGGGTTCACCTATCCAAACCAAATGTTTAAGCTTTGTTCGGACTATTTAGTGGATGGTAGAAGTTTGCACAAAATCTGTCGAGCGGTTCTTCATTTATCACATTTTTTGTAACAAATTAATTCAATAAATGGCGGATCATTTTGTTAATGGCGATTTTGTTGTCAAAGTAGCTAGTAGTAGTATTAGTAAGTTTTATTATGTAATTTTGCATTTGAGTGATGTGTTCAAGTCAGTCAACTGATAGTTTTGCAGACATTAAAATAGTGACGTGAAATTCCAAAGTTCTATAGAAAAAAGTAATTGAGATTAATGTTTTTTCATTCCATTAGACATTCTTATGCCCATTTTTTATGAACGCTAAGGAACTATTCAATTAATGCTTTTTTTTATGTCGTGGTAAAATTATCAAATGAGTCCTCCCTTCCAAGTCAGAGCGTGTCCTTCAATAGCCTTTTATGTTTCGGGGTCACGGTAATTCGTAAGACACGCAAACCCGGCAGGCTAAAAAAAACATCAAAAAAGTGCTTTTCGCTATGCGAGCAATAGATGTTCAAGTGATTTGATAATAAGAAAAACGATAATTCATATTTCTTTATGGCGTTTGCCACAATTTTTTTATCGAATCCCATATACATTTATATGCCAAAATGATAGAACTGCTTGAACCAGCCCCTGATCATTTTTTTCTAAATCCATGGTCCTCATTAGGCATTCTGTGAAGCGTTTTGTAGTGTCAGTGAAAAATGGGCATTATTGTTATACTAATAAGACAACAATATGCATTTATAGTGCTAGATATCTTTTTTTTTCATTTTTAATCAGACGGTGGTTGTTAATACATTCTGTGATTAATGATTACTTTCTTTCCAGTAAAGCCTTGTTTAAAATAAGTTAGTGTAGGTTTTTCTACTTCTTTTTTTTAAGATTATTGTTCGTATGGACCCAAAACATAGGTTGTAAAAATATGATAACTTTTTTAAATGTGAAAAAAAAAATCAGTTAGTTATTTTTTAACAATTGGATCTGATTTATATTGATGTATGTACTCGGTTATATTTCTAGCTCTCTTTTTCAGAGTAGTCTAAAGTCTTAAACTTTTCTATGCTAAATAAATAGGGTATAGGACGTACAATCACTATCAAAAGTTGATGACCACATTTAGATTTTCAAAATCGCTGTAAATCGTAATAATACGGTGTACAGCGATTTTGAAGATCTAAATGTAGTCTTTAACTTTTAATGATGACTGTACCTACTTCCTATAGTTTAGCTTCGTAAAACACTATCTCTGTCGCACGTAACAACCACAACACAAGCGCCAAACGGCATTTTAGTAGGTGTGACAGAGACAGAGTTCTGCGAAGCCTAAATTGCAAGGTATCTCTTTCTAAAGGATGTAGCGAACTTGCTTGTTCTATCGCATAGACATAGAGTATCGAGACTCAAAAATAATTTGAATAAATTGATGACTAAAGAAAGAGAGAAAACGATTTTGGGAACTACTACTTAAGATAATTATAAAAAAAAAATAATAGAGTCCGCGCCACGATTAAAGTTAGCTTAACACTAGTGTCCATGTTATTACATAAAATTGCTTTAAAAAATGTAGTACAACTAATTTGCTGCAAGACTTCAGTCGTGTTGCGGAATCTAGGGGCACTAAGGACATCGTGAGAGTCCTAGAAAACCGCCGGATGCGGGAGAGCTTTGTTTAGCAGTAAACTTCTTCGACGAAGACAAATTGAATGACAGAAAAAGACAAAACGACCCCCCTGTTCGCTTTTCTCTCTCGCACGTTTTTCACAGATATGGGTAGTCCATTCTCTGTGTCTATGTTCTATTACCATGATACATTTTGCATGCAGCTACGTGTTTAGCAATAAATGTTCAGCAGTAACGTTCAATGTAATAACAGCAATAATATCGTGTTTAGTGGTAGTATTTCAGCGCTGTGATATTAATACAGCCCCCTTATCATAGACATAGTTTGTATCTGTATCTTTTAAATAAAGATATGCCTTTGAAACTATTGTTTTTGTCCGTAATTTCGTGTGTGCTCGTGGATAAGCCGAGAAGTATAATATGTAAACGTGTGATGGGTTCTATTCACTAACCAAAAAGGCCGTAGCTAGTAATTTTCGGAAAGGGTGGGTGAGGGTTTGCAATATAATTTTTCTTTCTAATTCTGTCTTTCCTTTCGCTCTCACCCAGAGTGGGAGGACTCATTTGATGATTGTGTTTTTTGTCATTCATCATTATGACCTGCGGCCTTCCTATACCACACATTTTTTAATGACCGTGAGCCCGAAACGTAAAGGGCTATTAAAGGACACCGCGGATTTTAGTCAGTGCAAGTCTGATCGTCCCTCCTGTCCTGCCCTGGGTGGGAGGATTTATTTGATGATTTTAAGCGGGTGGCGAGTCACGAAATAGACTAGATTTCCGCTTGGTCTTGGTGCACCTTAGTCAAAAACTGTGTGTTTCCGTTACCCGCTAGCAGATTCCGCTGCCCGCCCCGCTGCACACTAAGTCTTATCTCTACATCCGTGCTAAAGCAAATCTTCCTAATATCTACACACATTCACTTCCATATGCCTCAATAGGCTGTCATCAATCACTTACTGTTAGCGACGGATAATGGAGACGAAATTATGAACGACGACATTTATGTGGGTTACGGGTCTTCGCGAGATTAAAATTATTGTGTGTGTGAGAAATTTTAGGGCTTTTAGCAAGACGTTGGGGATTTTTGGGGATTTTAAGAGATTTTATTTGCCAAATGTCATCTGTCTTCATTTGTGTTTAGTTGAGTGGCAGACAATAAGCTAGGTAATTTGGTCGCGGGACTTATCGAATTACCGTGACCCTGGAACATAAAAGGCTTTTGAAGGACACCGTGGATTTTAGTCAGTGTGAGTCTGACAGTCCCTCCAGCTTTCCCTTGGGTGGGAAAACTCATTTGATGATTACACCACGATAAAAAAAAAGTAGTCCGTAATTTAAATTTTTAAAAATTTGTTCCCCGTATTTTTTTCTTTTGTTCGGGACGTAAACAAAAAGCTTTCAAAAATTATAATACACGATTTCCAAATTTGGGTGCGTTGTATCTTTGTTAATATTTAATTATTGATTTTTAAAATAATACCCGTGTCCACTAATATTCCAATAGTCTCAACTGAGGGACTAAACTCATTTTATTTATGCTGTAAAGCGATTAATTGCTGCGCTACGTGCCGTGGGTTTGACTCCCGTTGGGAACAAAATACGTATATGTGTCAGTGAATGCGAGGTAACATTTTTGAATACGCACCGATTCTCCATTATAAAGTACATTACAGCCTTACTACAAAAAATTAAAAATCTGTTGAACACTTGTCTAAAAAAAGTGTGACTGCAAAACGGTCCTTATTTCAACCAGTGTTTCTTTCAGGTACTACTCCGGGGGGGCAAAGCCCCCCCGGAGTAGCCTTACCGCCCCTCCGGGGCACTTGGAACTGAATAGCATTACGTGTGTTCACGACGAATTTCAAATTGGCAAATCATTTAAACCTATAAAGCGAGCTGCTTTCCGTGGACCACGGGAAGCATACAGTATAACATAATAATATTCAGAACAGAACACACGTGGTGTGTAGCAAGGCGAGTCGGCAGGCTTGTTCGAGAGAAAGCGGAGTCCGCATTATTTTAAGAGGTGCAGCAAAAAAATAGGGATACTCTTTGTTTAAGAATGCTAGCCTTCAAAGGGTTGAAGAAGTATTTTGAAAGCGTAATTGATGAAATAGAAGACAGATTCAATGACAAATCAATTGATGTCATGACATTTTCAAGTAATTATGAGGACTTTCAATCAATAATAGCTTTACAAGACACAGAAGTAAGAAAGTTTTGTAACAAATTTCCTGCTTAATGCGGAAAATGTGATAGCAGACCAATCATTTAAATTTTACATCAAGATGCTAGAAAGCGGAATTTACAAGGAGACAGGTGAAAATCCAATCGCTAAAATCTTAGAAGCAGACGTAGGGTACTGCGAGTTAAAAAAGCTTTGTGAAATCCTTCTTGTCATTCCCGTAACCCCAGCCTAGGTCGAAAGATCGTTTAGTACGATGAATAGGATACTGAATAAGGCAAGAAAAGAATGCTACCTGAAACTTTAATGCATTGTATGATGATTAGCATCGAGGGTCCAGAGACTCCAAAAGAAGAATTTTTGGAAAAAGTTGATTTGTAAGCAAGAAAAAAGCCACGAAGAATAAGTTTTTGTAAAGAATAATATGTTACTTTGACAATTTTGGTTCAGCAGTTGATCTTTTAGTTATCTGTGTAGCTTGATAGCATTTTTCATTCATTCCAAAATATCTAATAATAACTGGAATTAATTTTAAATATTACATTGTTTTAATTATTTAGTCCGCCCCCCCAGGTCTCTTAATTGCCCCCCTGGAGAATTTTGCCTGAAAGAAACACTGATTTCAACGTCATAATCTGACATTTTTTTAGACAAGTGTTCAACAGTCGTTTAAAAGTTTTTGTGGTACTACGGATAATATTATGTATATTTAAATCACATATTAACCACGGTTTTATTTAAATGTAAACTGAAACTAGTGAAGCTACGTGTAACCGCAGATGGAGAACTCGCGACCGCCTCTAGTGGTTCACGACAACCAATTTTCATCCCTACATTTAGCGGTGTGGTGGCCACTAGTCGTCACGAGTGGCTCGTGAGGTTTACTGGCATACTATAGTTAGAGTATTTTAGAAGTGTGATCATTTTCGTTGTGGAATGACATTGTTACTGTGAAGTTATCACTGGATGTATCTATTCACTTTTACTGTGGCTGCAATAGGCTTGGTCATCAATCACTTGGCCCCCCCGCTCCGACCCCGCCGCGATCAGACGTGTTTATAAACGCTCCGTAAATTTTATTATAAAAAAGTGGTCTAAATAAGCTATATCAGCTAAAAACTTTCATATTATGTGAATATCTTATTAGTGAAAGCTGCGTTTAGGGCCATTTAGCAAGACGTTGGGATTTTAAAACATTCAAGAGATTTTATTTGCCAAAAGTGGACATCTACCGTGTGATCTTTGTGTTTAGTTGAGTTCGAGACAGATAAGCTAGGTAACTTTGGGGTCGCGGGACTTATCGAATGCCCCTTAACGTGACCCTCCACCAGCAACCCCAAAGGGTCAGCCGGCATCGCCGCTTTTTAGTACTCCGCAGCCTTTGCTCAACATGCCATGCAGCTCTTCCGAACCTAACCTCAACCTACATACAGATTCGAACGTCTAATAACGTTTCTCCTGATATAACCTTCCGGTGCAAAGCGCAAAAGTCTAGACGAAGGTGAGGAAAATAAATTTCAACTTTTTGTCCGACATGAAGGAAATGTTTCTTTTGTTCAAGCTTCAGCAAGAGGAGAAGTATGGAATGCTTTGCGCAATGGCAAATCAGATCCGTGACACTGTTGACCATATGGCCGCCAAATTTGACGAACTGACTTCTCGAGTTGAGGCCTTGGAAACCGAGCGAAAAGAACACATGTTCTACATTGATAAGCTGGAGTCAAAAATCGAAAACTTTGAGCAAAGCTCAAGATCAACCTGCTTAGAGATTCGTAACATTCCAGTCGCTAAAGCAGAAACTAAGGCTTCCCTGCTGTCAACTATAATAGATACCGGTAAATTGATAAATCTGCAAATTAATTCACATGAAGTCAAAGACATCTACCGTATAAAAAGTAAAGATGTAGCCAGCAAAACAATTATAGTTGACTTTACCACTGCCCTCCGTAAAGAGGATTTTTTGGAAAAATTCCGTAAACATAACAAAAATAGTTTCAAGTTGACCACAGAACACCTGAAAATCAGTGGTCCTGCTAAACCAATCTACGTCTCAGAAAATTTGATTTCTAGGAAAAAGAGACTATACTTCCTGGCACGAGATGCGGCTAAGTCTAATGACTTTACATTCTGCTGGGTCAAACATGGCAAGATCTTCGTCCGCGAAAAAGAGGGAAGCAAACACTTCGAAATCAAGACTGAGGCTGACCTTTCCTCCATTTTAAAATCAGCATGACTAACCTCTGGATTGTTTAAAATCTTTGTATTACTCTTACCTATTTTTGTTTCGCAAATGTTTATGCTCGCATGCTTATGTTTAAACTACGTCACTCATGTTGCGTCGCTTGTAATTATTATTGGCAATCCTGTATACACTTTTTCACTATACTCCACATACAAAATAAACTTAACACAACTCAACAAACTACGTGTAATCATCACGAGTTAGTCTACCACTTAACACATATATCTTATTATACATACATACTGCATTTACAATATACCGCTACAGCAGATCGTATCTTTATGATCATATCTAGATTGAACAAATTGGTATTCGTGGAAGTGCCCTCAATTTGTTCCGTAGTTACTTGACGAATCGAAAACAAGTTGTCCGAGTAGAAACCTTCACAAGTGAAAAGGAAAACGTAATCTTTGGTGTACCCCAGGGAAGCGTCTTGGGTCCAACCCTCTTCCTAATTTACGTTAATGAGCTGTGTCTGTTACATCTCCCTAACACAAAAATAATTACATATGAGGACGACACTGCTCTTATAACTTATGGTAAGGACTGGCCAAAAACTCAAGAAAATGCGGAGAAGGCTCTCAGAATAGTTAGGACTTGGCTGTGAACGCAAATCTTCTCACGCTAAATATCACAAAGACCAAATCAATTATTCCCTTTACCCCAGGAATTCTTAGACCAACCTCCTAATTCATTTGAAAGACCAGAAGTGCCCATGTATGTACTCACACTTTACCTAATACTTGTAACTGTGCAAAGATGTGAAAGGACCGATAGTATAAAATATCTTGAGTTTTACATGGACGGTCATTCTAGAACGTGGAAAAAACAAGTCAACTCCTATGGTAAACCCGTGTAAGAAGATTGATATACTTGTTTAAAAAAGCTTAGGACGTCCCTTGCCAGCTTTAACCACATGCCTTAAAATCGTTTATTTCGCTCTTGCTCAGTCAGTTCTTGGGTACTGCATTGTAGTGTGGGGTGGTACCCACAAGACATTGTATGATGCGGTTAGATCGAGGGTCACAGAGAGCGGTCCTTAAAAGTGCTCGCGAAGAAACCAATTCGTTTCCCGACATGTGACCAATAAAAAAGCCACGAAGAATACAGATTTTAGACAGAATAATATGTTACTACTGCAATACTGTTCTGAGCAAACATTCTCTTTTGGATTATGACCCACTTGATATATCTTTCAAAGAAACGAGGCTCAGACTGGAATCTGCAAAACTCAGCTTTGCAGATCCGCGGTGGTAAGTCCGACATTTCAATCATGTTAGTTCCAACTTATATAATTCCATCAACAAGAGAATGAAATATCTAATCCATTAGACAAAAAAGTCGTTTAAAAGAAGTTGACCGTTTTTCTGAAATATTATGTCCTATGCTGATACATATGAACAACTTGTGGTAGTTTAAATGTAAACAACACACTACATTCACACAACCTTACTCTCGCACACACTCACACATACATACACTCAATCACAATATGCTCCCTCACTCTAATATAATAACTATAATAATTATAAGTGACTATAATGCTATAATGTTATCTGAATGTTAAAATTCTTTAATTTTTATTTAATTTTTTAATTGAAATTTTGATTTTAGGTAATTTTAATTTATTTTTGTTTTGATGGTAACTTTGATTTTAATGATTTTAATTTTAATTGTAATTTATTTCCACTTTTTTATAACATTTATTGTGGCACAAAATAATCTGTCGAATTGTTTATATTTTTGGGCGTTGGTAGCTGCGCCGCAGTTTTATACTTTTGCAGCTATCACCGTTCTATATTGTTTTTGTGTAGATCTAAGTTTGTTCCAAATAAATATTATTATTATTATTATTATATTATTCTCGCATAATGTACCCTCTCAAAATAAATGATGTAACCAAGGTTCTATAATAATTTTGACAGTCTAAAAAACTCTTTTTATATTGTCAAAATTATAATAAATCTCTATGAAACACGGGCAAGAAACTCCATGGACACTCGTCCATGGAGTTTCTTGCCCGTTCTTCTTCATAGAGATCTACTCTTTGGAATGGGTACCTACGTTACTTTCACAGTTATTATGTCTTGTGACTGGGACCGTAGAACCATAAAGTAGTGTTTAATTATATTTTTTGTCATTGACAAAAGTGACTCGCTTACTAAATAAATGCTTTGACTTTATAAAAATATGATGACTCGTTTTTTTGATATCGTGGTAAAATCATCGAATGAGTCCTCCCCCCTGGACGTACGGGAGGAACTGTCAGACTAATACTGACTAAAAATCCACGGTCATCCTTCAATAGAGCTTTACGTTTCAGGGTCATGGTAACCTGATGAGCAAGTCCCGCCACCTCATGATGACCCATTAATCTAGTTACCTCAGAATTTGTCCTGTGTCGTTGGTACGAACAACCAGGGCTCTAAGCTATAAAAACACGTTTTCTGTATGAGGTGAACCTGCGACTCACAGCACAATAGACGATTGCTTAACCACTGCGCCAACCATAAGGCATTGTAAATCAAAGATTACACAGAACTAGCTATTTCCCTTTTCTTATTACAGTATGTAAATTCAGGACATAAATTCACTTTTTCTTAGTCCCGGATTCCTAGGATCTGATAAACTAAGTGAATTATAATGTTTTGCTTGATAACTGCGTAGGCATCGGCTCGTAGACCTACGTGCTACGCCGGCCTACGCTGCTACGCGGCTACGAGTTTTGAGCATTTGGGTTGCGGACGTGCTTAGTAAAATTTAAGAGTAGGTTATATAATTTTATTGGTGATTAGTCTAAAATTTCAAAGTTAATCATTTAAAAAAATACGTGTTTGAGACTGTAAAGTTTTTCCATTTAGAATTCACATTAACAATTAAGAAGTCATGATATTTAATTTTTAACGTACTCTATGAATAATTCCTTTGTCGTAGGCGCGTTGACAATCACTTCAACTACATACACAAATAGCCAAACCTAGAACAGTACTATAGTATAGATCATACAAAGATTTCTTCCGTGCGAGAATCAAACCCAACTCAGAATTAGCGCCAACCCTGCCGGTCTTAATTGGGTCATCACTATGGGTTTTCTAAAAAAGAAAAAGTATCTAACAATTAAAACAAATTTTTCAAACAATAACGTTTAACTATTAAATTAAAAACGTCGTACTATAAAAAGTTAAACAACTGTTGAACACTTGTCTAAAAAAAAAGCGTAACTACAAAACGACTCTTATATCAACGTCAAATGTCGTTTCGACGTCACTTTTTCAACACAGGTGTTCAAGAGACGTTTAACATTTTTGTGGTTGGACAGAAAATAGTTAAACTTAGAATTACTCGTAAATATTAAACTAAAATAATGAACACAAGTTTAATAAGATTTTCTAAGTAGAAACAACTACTCATCTGCAACAGACTATTAATAAATTGTCCGGGGCCACGCGCCTCAACCACTAAGAACTACAGCACATTAACGATACGAGGAACTGCGGCTTTTAATTTATTAACTTACAAAATACGGTTTCATTAACATTTCCTGGAAAGGAACTTTTCATTTTATAGATTTAGAAATGCTTTCAAGCGGGCATTATGCATTTTTTTTTTCGTGGTAAAATCTTCAAATTAGTTCTCCCACCCAGGGCAGGGAAGGACTTTTAGTCTGGTACTGACTAAAATCCACGGTGTCCTTCAATAGCCCTTTATGTTCCGGGTTCACCCTCTTTTGGCCCTCTAGAGTGGGGGCCCCGTCATCATGCTGACGCTGACATGATAGTATGACATCATGATAAAAAAAAATGACATGACAACATAATCAAAATAGTGGGTAGTGATATATTAGCGGGACTGAATGCTACATCTTGATTTTTAGGGTTCCGTAGTCAACAAGGAACCCTTATAGTTTCGCCATGTCCGTCCGTCCGTCCGTCCGTCCGTCTGTCCGCAGTTTAGCTCAGAGACGCACAGTACTAGAGAGCTGTAATTTGGTGTAAATATGCGGATTTATTGTGCCGAAAAAGTGGTAAAATAAAATCTCGTAAAATATTTTTTTTAGGGTACCTCCTGAACTTACACGTAAAGTGAGGATTTTTTTTTTCTCGCGTACCCCTTAGTGTGGGGTATCATTAAATAGGCCTTTAAAAAATAATGATAGTTTCCATAAACAGTATTTTGATAAAAAAATTCGTTTGTGAAATATTAAGCTTTAAAGTGCTAAATTTTGCTCGATTCGAGTGTCCCCCCCCCTCTACCAGCTAAACGGTTATGTTTGGGGGTGTAAAAAAATTCACAATAGTAGTATATAAAACGAAGTTTAAAAGAAAATTATCATGACTAAGTAGGCTTTACAACTTTACTAGTAATAGTCGACCAACTTATAAAATGTACTTGGAAAATAGGTTTTCTTAAACAAAATGTATCGGAGAATATGTACTTCAACTGCAAATGTAAGTTTGTCAACTTTATTTTTACAGCTTTAATATGTATGTTTTTACGGTATGTTTTTGGGGATAGGTAGGTTTTTATCGTCAACAATTTTTAACTAACTTCTAAAAAAGGAGGAGGTTCTAAATTCGTCGTAATCTTTTTTCTTATGTAGTTTCCTTGATTTCTCAAAGACTCCTGGACCGATTGGGAATGTTCTTCTTTTTAAAATTAAATTCAGCGAATCAGTTTAGTTAGTTCGCATATTTTGATGGGCAACTACGGAACCCTACACTGTGCGTGGCCCGACACGCACTTGGCCGGTTTTTTTATACATTAAATACCTATTCAAATTATACCTAAAAAGTAACCAATATAATAAGTCGAAAGATCAGACAAAACTTCAACTAGATTTTCGAAATCATATTAGAAAGGTGATACGTTGATATTGTTTTACGATTCTTGATAAAGTGACTGTCGAATGTCATAATTAAATGCGAAAATACTTGGTAAGACCACATTTTATTTTCATACTACCTTCATAATCTTGATATAATTGAAGGTAAGAAACTAATCCCCAACAAAACAAAAGAAAATGTCTCTCCATTAAAACTCGTAAATTAATGTCAGGTCAGGGTCATTCAAGTCATGTAGATGTTTACTAAAACCTCTGATACTTGCAAATGTCCCTTCATCTCATCCCCAAGAGTTATAGGCCGAATACAGACGAACTGATATCCAAGTTGAGTTGAGAAAAACACGCAGGGCGCATGCGCCAACTCGACCAATGTTGTTCCCGAGCCATGGACAGTGCGTGACGGTCGCTCGAGACGCTGTAGGGCGGGGACCACTGTCGATACTATCGAGTCGATGATTGATAAGATTATTTATTTTTGTCGAATGTTGGGTGTTATTATGTTTTTTTAATAATTGTGGTTTTTATTCCCGTGAGGTATAGATAAATGAGCGGGCGTTATATGGGTGTTGTTGATTCGGTGTTTTGGTGTAATTTGTGATTTTATCTGTCAAATACAATAAACAGTGGACTTGATGATTTTTCACATTATATTACTACTTGAATAAGTTTTTAGTTATAACTCAAATGGCTGACGTACATAATGGTAATATTTATCAGAATATCGTAAATCTGTTTTTGTCGAGCCATATCATCTGCAGATTCATGACTAAAACATAAACAGCCTTCAGAAGAAAGCCTCTTCATTTTACTACATAGTATTTTTCGCAATAAAAAACAATAAAAACATTACATCCGTAAAAAACACTGCAAGGCGTTTATTGCACTGTTTATTTGTTCCGCGCGAACGTAAGATATTGTTTTCGATAGCGAACATTATTGCGAACAATAAAAGTCGAGATCTTGGTACGTCCCTAATGGCAGATTTCACCAATGTTCAGTGTGATAAAATGGTCGGGACGGGCGGAGTGAACCGCGCGCTCCGTCACCCGAGCCCGCCAAAGGAAAATTCAAATTTCATTCTTTAAAAAAAATTTAAACTGTGACAGTTACAAAAAATGTGCAATTTAAATTCGAAATTCAAAAAGTTTATCAAATTATTTTATTTTCTGTGACTTTAGGGCTGTGTAAGTTTTGCGAACTATTGAAAAAATACTGTTTGGTGATTGGTTATTTTTTTTTAACAAAATATGTAGGTATGTGAAAGTTACTGTTAAAAAACTGAATTGTGTTTCTTGGCCGTTATGGAAGTTTCCTATGAGGTAAGTGCGATTTATTTTCAGGTTTGTTTCCTACTGCTATGGAAAAGTTATGAAACTTTTGACTTCCTGCTTCTGAAATTGAATTTATATGGTTTTGATGTTTATAGGTTTCCTTTTCAAAATTTTTGATCTTTAGTAACCGAACCTACGGTATCGATAAACCTTATAAAGAAACGGCAAGTTTTTGAAAAAAGAAACATGATGTATTTTTAAGATCAAAAAAAAAAACTGATACAATTGAAAAAAAAGTAAAAGAATACTGTTAACTAAAAAATCCATCTTAACTTCATAATAAAAAAAAACTTAAACATTCAAGTAAAACCCTCGCGATTTAATTTCACTTCCTACGCTCCTTTAACCGACCAGTTCTCAATAAACGGCCGATAATTAAGTTTAATTTGTAAGCCAAAATAATTAATGAAACCATTTAACAGTCAGTTCATTTAAATTGAAGATATTTTGGGGAATAATAGCACGCTCATTGCGATTGATGACGGCTCTAAAAACGGGGGAAGAATATTTACTTAATAGAAGAACAGTTTTTACTAACCAGTCTTATCAAAGGGAATTGTTACAGGGTTGTGGCGGTCAGATAGGCAGTCACTCCATGTAAAATACTGATGTTCAGCTGCATTTGGTTAGAGTGGAAGCCGAATGTAACATTCGGCTTCGACTTCGAATTCGACATTCGGCGGAGGAGTTCGTGGCTAAATATCCACAGCCGAACAGGCCGATCTTCTGGGTTAAGCCGCGCTTGCCGCGCTGTTGGTCTGTGGATGGGTGATCATCTGTCATAGCGAGTTTCCTCCGTGCCTCGGAAAGCACGTAAAGCCGTTGGTCCCGGCTGTCATTTGTCCTAACTATTAGTCAGTAGCTCTACAGTCTGACAACCAGACTTACCATTACATGGCGTATCGTATTTATCCAGTTACTGGGTTGTGGAGGTCTGTCAGGCAGTCGCTCTACGTTAAATACTGATATCCAGCTGAATCTGGTTTGACTGGAAGCCGACCCCATTATAGTTGGGAAAAGGCTAGGCAGATAATGGAAGCCGAATTTAACATATTTGGGAAAAGACTCGCAGATGAAAATGAGTTAGTAATAAAAAAAAACAAAAAAAGGGTTTTGCGAATTTAGCGATTTTCTGTGTCAATTTTGCCTGGCCTATTACAATGACACTAAACACTATCAGTACTTATTTTCAAGTTCAAAAGCTGTCAGTACCACCACCAACCCTTAAACCCGATTTTGATGTTTTGATCCTGTTCATTTTATTGACGAAATTCGTTCCCTAAGCTGTTTTGCAAAGAACCTAGCGATGTCTCACAAAGTCTTAAGCACGAGCTTAAACCAGGATTACTCTCTCGTCTAAACGTTCGCCATGAAGATTCATTAACATCTTTATTAAGCACTCTTATTTAATTTAGAAATCTTCTGAAGAAGAAAGGATGTTCGTAAGATACCTACAAACATTCTTTTGTAAAAAATGACTGGACGATGTTACGTCACAAGTCTCATTCATGAAGTGAACGATTGAATGAAGTTGAATGAATGTCACGTTCGATAATTTGAATTCTTCTTCTTTTCTAGT
Organism: Agrotis segetum; assembly: GCA_036375495.1. NCBI lineage: Eukaryota > Metazoa > Arthropoda > Insecta > Lepidoptera > Noctuidae > Agrotis > Agrotis segetum. The sequence continues at coordinate 2,520,952 of JAQSVV010000087.1, forward strand.
CAAACTAAATTCTATCCGACCAGTACATACGTGATTAAAATACTAATTGAGTTTTAATTACATACTGTGTGGGCCGCCCAGAGGTCAAAATTAGGCCATTATTAATTTAGGTTTTAAGTTTGTAAGAAAATGTTATTTTCTCTAAATAAGCTATAACTGTGTCATATATCATTCTTCTTTGTTCATAATTGTAAAAAGGTATACCTACATTTTGCTTTACGTATTAACGCATTGATACCTAAACAAAATAACGATTTAATTATGTCCGTAAAAAATTGTCATTTTCTAATGGAAATTCCGAAGTTCCACTGTATTCGGTTGTGAGGGTAGTATAGATTGTAATTATGCATGAAACTAAAATACATTTAATATTTTAGGGGTTATGCTTTCACCATTAGTTATCGAACTTTGGTACTGAGTAAAGTACTTTAATTTTGTGATAAGGTTAGAAAGCTACCTAATTCATAATTAATTATGATTATTATTTTTTAAATTCATTAAATATCTATATAATTGCGAAATATACAGATGTTATACTACAATAAGCATAACATAATTTCAATTCTGATACTTCAATAAAAGTAAAAACATACCGAGCAATTACTGTTTCCATACAATCAAAGACCTAGCCTTTAAAACTAACTTTGAACACATTTTCCATTCATTCAATTTCACTTAGTTCCCTACACAGATCTTTAACAACATATTCTATAACCTCAGAAGTTTCCGTTCGGATCTCTAACAAGAAGTTAGTACAAGTACTTGAACTGCTCTAGGAAACGTATCAGTTAACGGTACCCTAGGGGAGGATACTACCATTACTTTCTACTCTAGAGCTACCAACTCTGATTCAAACGTTTCTATAATATTTTCAACTAAAAGCAAGTTGTGAAAGTTTCAGCTAGTCCGGGCGTTTGCCTGAATAATTAAGTTTTCGTCTCGAGGGAAAATTTTATAGTTATATAGTAAGTTTTATTATTTTTAATGTTTTTGTTTTATTCCCGTGTGCATTATTAAAGGGTTTAACATCATAGTCATTTTATCCAATAGGAAGTCCGGGACGCGTTTTGGGATCTCAGAACTGTGTAGATAGAGTACCATGCATGACCCTGAAACGTAAGGCAATTTGAAGGAACCAGGTGGTTTTTATGTATTGCAGAGCAGTGGTTGCCTAGTGATATCGGTCCCGACTTACGAGTTGTAGGTCGTGGTTTCGAACCCCGCCAGGCGCATTACTTTGTGTAATTTATTTCATCACCACTGCTCTCAAAACTGAACTGAAGGAAAACATCGTGAGGAAACCGGCATAACCTAGAACCGAAAAATTCGAAGTTATGTGACATACACCAATCAGCACTGGGCCCGCGTGGTGGATTATGGCCCTCTCCCTCTCACAGAGAGGAGGCCTGCGTCCCAGCAGTGGGAACATTAATAGGCTGATGATGAGGTGGTTTCTAGTTAGTGCGAGTCTGCACGCAGAGAAATATCTGGCTACCTATACGAGAACTTCTGGTTGCAACCGTGACAGCAAGACTCACTAGTTGACTTTACATTTCTAGTAATAAATACTAAGTAAGTAGTAGAGAGTTAGAGATAACAAGGTCTTAGTATTTATTACTAGAAATGTTGTAAAGTCAACTAGTGAGTCTTGCTGTCGCGGTTGCAACCAGAAGTTCTAATATACATTTCTCTGCGTGTGTCATTCCCTTCAGCTCCAACCAAGGACGGAGGACTCATTAAATGATTTAACAACCAAGAGAATTGGATTTGCGGAGTTCCTGGAGACATGTCCAGATGGTTCCAATGTTTCCAAAGGAATGAAAAAGAAGATGATCCTACCCTCGTTAATTCTGGTAATGCTAGGCGCGTAACATTTGCAACCGATTTGCTTGTAAGACCAGGTGTATTTTGTTTATCTAAGTAAAATGTGAATCCTCCCACCCAGGGCAGAACGGGAGGGACTGCCAGACTTGTACTAACTAAAATCCACGGTGTCTTTCAATAGCCCTTTATGTTCGGGGACCACGGTTACCTGATAAGACAGTCCCGCGATCCCGGCAGGCTTTGGCCCTCTAAGGGCCCGTCATATAGCTGACAAGGTGTCAAAGAGTTGTCAGTGACAACTCTTTGAGGCGCGCGTGGAACACAACAAGCCGTCGACCCGGGCATGGTCCATGATCGAACGGCGAGTTGCGAGACTCTACCCAAGCGGGGCAGTCCTGCACCGTATGCTCCACTGTGTCCAAGTCACCGACTTCCAAAAGAAAAGTTTTGAAGGTTATTTTACCCTTTTCTGTGGTTGTTTTTGCAGGGGGTTACATTTTTTTTGAAAAAGTTTTTTAGATCTACAACCAAGTATTGTTGTAAGATGACCACTTGGTACTTAATACAATTTTTATTCTTGTAAACTTATTATATTGTATATTGGACACCACTTATTTTTCTCACCACACATTTAGATAAAATTGGATTGTCTGTTTGTAGTAAAACATGAAACAATAACATTAGTTAGTATTTACCTTATGTTTTCCAAGTTGGCCAAAACACAGTAAACAGAAGAGAGTAAACCGAGTTTTGAAGTGTTGGCATTTTGAATCGTTGATCTATTGAACTGTTGACTTCCTTAACTGTTGACATTCTGAATTGTTGAGATTTTGAATCGTTGGTCTTACGGTGTTGATGTTTTAACTGTTGAGATTTTGATTGTTGAGGTTACGTATGTATCCCCACACACGTTATGTCTTATTATTCTATATACACTAGTTCGCCTAGCACTTTCTTGAAGAAAGTGGTTTACTGTATCCTTTTTATTATGAGACTCGTAAAATAGAATAACTCTGTTAGCAAATACTTCATATTCTTGACGCTTCATTTTGAAAAAATATTCCGCAATAATGAAATAGATAACAAAACTTTAGACGCCATGACACCTAAACTTTTTTTTCTTTCTTATAAAATTTTCGGCCAGTAAGATTTTAAAAAATGTCTCTTTACTTCTGGGACACCCTTTACAAAGAGGAATGTTAGTCTTTGAGACTTTCCTTTGTATATTTTTTATATTTCAGCTCAGCAGGTACTACTAATCTTATCTTAGGTACTAGTAGTTGTTTCCAAGAGCTTCACTCGCGTGTTACTTCAAAATTATCCCACGGGATCATAAAACCGAGATAACAGAGATATCCTATGTGTTTTTCACAATCGCGGGACTAATTACCGTGACCCTGGAACTTATAGGGAACTTGAAGGACACTGTGGATTTTGGTCAGTACGAGTCTGACAGTCATTCCCGCTCTTCCCTGGGTGGTAGGACTCGTTGGATGAATTTACCACGCTAAAAAAACATCATAAGAAAATACTGCACTTGTGTTTCTATAAACAAACAATAGACACGCCGTTGCTATGGAACGCTACAGAGCGAGGTAACGCCGCATGACGGCATCTTTTTTCGTGCGTGCAGCCGGCCATCGAATTATAAGATGTTATTACCTACGTCAAAAAGTGTTTTTTCACACTATAACAAATCTATACTACCTCTACATTAACAATTACATGTAAAGGTGTGTGTGATTGCGTGCTAAACATCCATCCATTCAGAAATATAAAAATTATATCAAACAAACGAAAAATATAAATGTCCAATAATATCAAAACACGTGTCCAATTTTCCCCATCCCACCTAGAGAAAATCCTCGACAACATGTGTGCTTATATCCCTATTCGCTGGGTGCGAAGTACTAGGTGGGGGTAGTACTGTTCTATGGCAGCGCTCATGGTGGCGAATAGTAGAAGTTCTGACAGCTTTGCCTCAGAGTACATTCAGTTTTGTCAACTGACAAAAATGCGTTAAACTCAGGAACTACAGGTTCGAATCGAAAAAATATTTTTGTGTTGGATAGCCCACTAATCGAAGAAGGCTATAGGCTATATAACATTACGCTATGACTAAAAGGAGCAGAACAGCAATGAAAAATGTTGCAAAATCGGGTAAATCTTATTGAGAGCTTACATTGCGTGCGCTGCGTAAACGGTTTACATTACGCAAAAATGGTGTATGACGGAATTGTTCCTCATGAAACGTTCTAAAATAAAGCCCGCGACAGCATATGTCTATCTTTTAAGATTAACTCACCATAACCCTTTTTAAGGAAATCAAAGTGGTTTTAAAATAATACATTTCTTGCGACGATGTTTCTAAGAACATAATATTAATCCTTACCCAAATAAATACGTTAATCATTACAAGCATTTAGTCTTTAACAAAATTGCCCTTGACATAATTTGATTTCAATGAATATTTCACGAGATATTGTAGTTTTTTCAACGGTAGGTGTTGGGGCGCAGTCGGAATACGATGGCTCTGTCATCTGTCACATTTAGCTCTGTAATCTGTACGTAATTTTTTAATAATCGCATTATTCTGCCACAAAAAAATAGTTCACAGCAGTTGCTGTGTTGTAAACTGCAAGAATACTAGCAGAAATAGTGAATTTAAGTTTTATTGATTCCCAAGCGGTTCTTGGAAAGATGAACAATCCAGGAGATGGTTATTAGCTGCCGTGAAGAGAAAAACTAAATAACATCATAATCCTCGTTTTAATCCTGTATTTCATATTTTTCTTATAGATTACAATATGCCTATGTTTATTTAATTTTGTTCAGTGCCAATGGATCCCCATGGAATCCAAATCCAAGTGATTTGTTAAAGAATCTGACTTAAATTAGAACGGTCAGGCCCGTCAAAGTTGCAAACGCTAGGTGGCGCTAAAGTCGTGCACGGTGCCAATAGTGTGACACCAAAAGTTGGTATTGACACCGTGTGGGTGTCCACACGGTGTCAATACCAACTTTTGGTGTCATCAATGCGATTATTAAAAAATTACGTACAGATTACAGAGCTAAATGTGACAGATGACAGAGCCATCGTATTCCGACTGCGCCCCAACACCTACCGTTGAAAAAACTACAATATCTCGTGAAATATTCATTGAAATCAAATTATGTCAAGGGCAATTTTGTTAAAGACTAAATGCTTGTAATGATTAACGTATTTATTTGGGTAAGGATTAATATTATGTTCTTAGAAACATCGTCGCAAGAAATGTATTATTTTAAAACCACTTTGATTTCCTTAAAAAGGGTTATGGTGAGTTAATCTTAAAAGATAGACATATGCTGTCGCGGGCTTTATTTTAGAACGTTTCATGAGGAACAATTCCGTCATACACCATTTTTGCGTAATGTAAACCGTTTACGCAGCGCACGCAATGTAAGCTCTCAATAAGATTTACCCGATTTTGCAACATTTAAACGTTCTTTGAAAAGTTCATTGCTGTTCTGCTCCTTTTAGTCATAGCGTAATGTTATATAGCCTATAGCCTTCTTCGCACGCAATCACTTACCACCAATCAGGTTTAGCACGCAATCACACACACCTTTACATGTAATTGTTAATGTAGAGGTAGTATAGATTTGTTATAGTGTGAAAAAACACTTTTTGACGTAGGTAATAACATCTTATAATTCGATGGCCGGCTGCACGCACGAAAAAGATGCCGTCATGCGGCGTTACCTCGCTCTGTAGCGTTCCATAGCAACGGCGTGTCTATTGTTTGTTTATAGAAACACAAGTGCAGTATTTTCTTATGATGTTTTTTTAGCGTGGTAAATTCATCCAACGAGTCCTACCACCCAGGGAAGAGCGGGAATGACTGTCAGACTCGTACTGACCAAAATCTACAGTGTCCTTCAAGTTCCCTATAAGTTCCAGGGTCACGGTAATTAGTCCCGCGATTGTGAAAAACACATAGGATATCTCTGTTATCTCGGTTTTATGATCCCGTGGGATAATTTTGAAGTAACACGCGAGTGAAGCTCTTGGAAACAACTACTAGTACCTAAAATAAGATTAGTAGTACCTGCTGAGCTGAAATATAAAAAATATACAAAGGAAAGTCTCAAAGACTAACATTCCTCTTTGTAAAGGGTGTCCCAGAAGTAAAGAGACATTTTTTAAAATCTTACTGGCCGAAAATTTTATAAGAAAGAAAAAAAAGTTTAGGTGTCATGGCGTCTAAAGTTTTGTTATCTATTTCATTATTGCGGAATATTTTTTCAAAATGAAGCGTCAAGAATATGAAGTATTTGCTAACAGAGTTATTCTATTTTACGAGTCTCATAATAAAAAGGATACAGTAAACCACTTTCTTCAAGAAAGTGCTAGGCGAACTAGTGTATATAGAATAATAAGACATAACGAACAAACGGGTAAGACTAGTTTTAATAAAGACATTAAACTATATACGAGCAGTAGACGGGACATCACGAAGAAATTTGTGATCCAAAGATTTTTACCAATAGGTAAAAAGTCCCTCAGTCTAGTAGTCGCGTTGCTATGCAACGCTTAGATAGTGCTACTGACGCACGGCATCAACAATTTTGTATGACAATTTTCTCAATGCCCGCTCTATAGTTTCTTTTAAATCTCTTTGAGTTTTAAGAAGATTCCGGGAAGAAATAGGACAGTGGCGGTACCTCGTAATATAAATCGGGTTAAATCGAGTTTTGACAAGACTCCTTCGACGTCCGTCAGAGTTGCAGCTGATAAATTGAAAATACCTAAGTCGTCTGTCGCCAGAATAAAGAAGAACGATCTAGGTTTGAAAGCATATGTAAAACAATCAGCTCCTAAATACATAAAGGACCAAGAGCAACGTGCAAAACGAGGGTGCCGAAGAGTTTACAACAGTCAGCTAAGTAAAGTACTCGTTCTTGACGATGAAACTTATGTTCCGGTGGATCCCAACGATGTTCCTGGAAAGCATCCATTCCATTGTACCAGTCGTAAAGATGTGGCTTACGGCCAAAAAGTTGTACCAAAAGCGAAATTTTTCGCAAAATATTTAGTATGGCAAGCTATAGACCAATTTGGCAATGTCTCCGAGCCATACATTTCGTCAGCCTCCATGAACGCAAAAGTGTATCTGAACGAATGCGTTATTAAACGGTTGATACCTTTTATAGACAAGCATCATTCCAGGGAAAAGGTTATCTTTTGGCCGGACATGGCGACGTGTCACTACGCTACTGATGTTACTCGGTACTTAGAGTGCGAAGAAATCGACTTTGTACGTAAAGAAAAAAACGCTCCGAATGTACTACAAGCTCGCGGTATCGAAATGTTTTGGTCCCTGTGTAAAAGGGAATACAAGAAACGACCAGAGAAACCTAAATCCATAAAAGCTTTCAAGCAAATATGGACCAAATAGTCCAAAGAAGTGGCTGCAAAATCAGGAACAGCCGTAATGCGGCGGGCCTCAGAAAATTTAAGAAAAATTGCTTAAAAAGGTGTTGCCAACGCAAATTTAATATAAACATAATAATTAAATTATTTTATTATAGCTTTCAACCAAAATTATTACTTTTGACGTTTACTTGGTATTAAAAAACTTGAAAATAAATTTGTCTCTTTACTTCTGGGACACCCCATAGTATCTTAAAAGAGTCGATATTTCGACGGTCGGTTTATTGTATATTGTAAACCCAAATTTCAGCAAATTACAATATTAAAAGCTACACATCTACAGAATAACAATTCCAGTAGCAATACCTGTAAACGTTTGTATAGATAATAGAAATATTTTAATGTTTCTGGACCGTAGCTATTTTTTTTTAATTTGGTAGAGGAAAATACCTGCGTGGATGGTATCGCGTGGTACCGAACATTGCAACTTTTGCACTTCCTTCTTTGGGATGTAAAGTGGGCGTATTCCTCTGCCAATACAAACTCCTCGTGTCTATGTGTCTGTTATCCATCTACGTTGACTGCCTTTGTCTCATTCATACTCATCACTTTCTGAAAGACATTGACTCTTCATTTCTTTTCATAACATGTCTTGTCCTAATCCCAGAAAAGGACATGTTATAAAAATTGGCAAAAACCCGAGGTTCCTTTTTCGTACACCAGAGGCGCTGTACCATTTTTTCATACAAGAAACGCTATAAATACTGAAAAGACGCTGTAAAGGGTTATCGAAATATGCAGGTAATTAACCTATAATATTCCCATTGCTGAAACAGCCATCTTCTTCGTGAGTCAGCAGTAACCAACCAAATATGAACCAATTGTGGAAGAAACATAAAAAAACACGTCATTTTTCACGTTTCATATTGGCCCTGGGGTTGAGTGAAAGGGACTATAATATGGCTGGACGCCTGACGACGACTTTTTAAATATTGCTAGGAAGTTCTGTAAGGTTCTCACGAAAAATGATATAAAAATAAACAAATAATCTCCAACACTTAAAAACAAACTACACACATCAAAAGTGTCTAGGGATCAAGCATTTTTATGCGGATTTCTTGAGATTGAGATGTGGCTTTGTAATAAATTTATGATTTTATAAATTTATATGGATCCTTTTTGGTGCATTTCATAATTTGAATCAGGAACTGTAAATCAAATTCGAGTAAAAGATGAAAATCAGCTGTCAATATTTTCCCTATAAAAACATACAACGCATCGAAGACATTATTAGTGCTACTGTTTCCCTACTACTGATTAAAACCAACGTTATTATGGAGCGGCGACGTCATTTAAGCAGGGAAGAAATGCTCAGAGCCGTGGGAATGATAGAAGCTGGTTCCCGGCAACGTACTGTGGCTTTAGCTCTGAATACAAGTCAGAGTGTTATCAGTCGACTTTGGACACGTTACCGAAGCACTGGTACCGTGGCTGAGCGCCATGGAGGACGGTATCGCTGCACCACACGGAGACAAGACCGATACATTCAAATCTTAACTCGAAGAGCTCCAACAATAACCGCCATGATGTTAGCCGTGAGGCTTCATCACTCTTCAGGGAACTTAATTAGCGACCAAACAGTCAGAAACCGCTTGCATGAAGTGAACCTTCATTCCCGAAGACCGCTACGGGTACCACCTATAGCAATGCACAATCGTAGGATTCGATATCAATGGGCTCTTGAACACAGAAATTGGGCAGAAGAACAATGGCGTTTCGTGTGCTTTTCTGATGAGTCTCGTTTTGGTATGAGACCGGATACAAGACGTATACGACACTGGAGAACCCCTGGACGCCAACAGCGATTAAAATCCTGCCAGGAAGTCCATCCTTATAGTGGTGGAACCATCATGGTATGGGCGGGTATTTGGATCGGCGGAAGAACTGAGTTGATTTGGATCAGAGGCAACCTCAACGCTCAAATTTATGCTGAGACGATTGTATCAGACGTCATCGTTCCTCTACAAGTGCAAATCGGTCCCTTATTTCAGTTAATGCATGATAATGCACGACCGCACACCGCAAGAGTTGTAAGACAGACTCTCGCCGCAGCTAACATCAATGTCCTGCCCTGGCCTGCTCAGTCGCCAGACTTGAACCCGATTGAGCATGCATGGGATATGCTACAGAGAAGAGCTCTGCCGAATATGGCGGGTATCCAGTCGCAAGAAGACCTTTTTTTGTTGTTGCAACGAACATGGGCGGCCATTCCACAGCGTGATTTGGATGAACTCATTTTGAGTATGCCAAACCGATGTTCTTGTGTTGTTAGTGTTCGCGGTAGAAACACGGATTATTAATTGTTTAAGTTACCCAATAAAATTTTAAACAAAAACTGTTATTTCAGTCTTTTTTTCGAACTTTAATGTTAGTGGTTCAAATGTCAAAAATCCCTTTATTAGGAAAATGGCAAATTTCTTTATGAATGCAAAGGTGACTTGGTTTATCGTTACTGTGACAAACGATAACACTTTATTTGATGAATCCTTAAAGAACATTTTAATTAATATAAATCAGGAGAAAAGTTATTGCAAAAATATATGTTGATCCCTAGACATTTTTGATGTGTGTTTATTTACCGTATACTTACAAACGGTCGTAATTGACCGTATAAGTAATAACAGACTATCAAAAGATCGATATAACACAGACAGAAAATAGTACACGTTCATATTTTATTAATTTCTCTACTACCAGCTAGCGAGCTAGGCTAGGTTCTGCTTACTGGGATTGTCTAAACAGGGTCTAATAGAGCAGTGGCGGCCCAGTGGTATCGGCCCCGACTTACGAGTTGTAGGTCATGGGTTCGAACCCAGCCAGGTGCATTACTTTGTGTAATTTATTTCGTCACTACTGCTCTCAAAACGGTGAAGGAAATATCGTGAGGTGCCGGTTTAGCATGTGACATCCACCAACCCGGACTGGGCCAGGGTGGTGGATTATGGCCCACTCCCCCTTTCAGGCAGGGCGGTCCCAGGACAGTGGGAACATTTATAGGCTGATGATGAGGGTCTAATCTCTAAAGCCATTGTCAAACAGACAGGCGTGGCGAACGCGAAGCGAGGCTTTTTTTTTGTAATGTATGGAATTGTTTGAAGCCAGTCACATCGACTATCGGATCGCTTTCGCTTTTCTACGTGACTGGCTGGATTCAAACAATTCCATACATTACAAATAAAAACGCTTCGGATCGCATTCGCTTCGCCAGTCTGTTTGACAATAGCTTTAGCGCGAAACTCGTGGTTTCGGACTTAGTTACGGGCGTTTTGAACACAAACTAAGAATTAATGATATTAAGATAGCAATGTCATGTCGGATGACAAACGCATCCGCAGCAACGTAGCATAGCGCATCTCTGGTGGAAAAGCAGCCTTAGAGTCCGCGCCACCACTCATAAGCTGCGGAAAATTCATGGTACTACACTTTTTTTAAATGCAATATGATGATGTGTTTTTTCATCAAATAAAATCGCGTCAATAGAACTTCTCTCTTGGCGTTGTTTCTTAGTTTTCATTTGACGTTATTTTGCGTTCGTACAGACGCCAGCACATCAAGCTACCACGAGTCTTCGTAAACGGACTTAAAAAGTAGACCCTCTGGAACGCAAAGGGTAAACGAAAGTACAGGGTGATTTTTTAGTTATGACATTCAATGAACAAATGACTTAATTTTGCTTGTATCACCTTTCAAAGTTTAAAAATAGCTTCGGTTGCAACAGTAGTTTTGTCGAGTTGATTGTGGGTAGTTGTCACAAGGGAATACTGTCAACAGTTTGTAAACGTCCAGCGCTGAACATGGCTGACAAAACAAAGCTGCAGCAAACGTGCGGGGAATGAAAATGATACTTTTTAGTTTAGGTGTTCAGTTTCATGGAGAAGAAACAAAGTAAGTTCTAACTTTTAAATTGACGCTTTAAAATTGACAGTAACAAATATGTATGTAATATTTTTACTAAGTCATGACATCATGGGGTGCTATGACAGGAAACCTATACGTGCGCCCGTGGACTGGAGTTCCCTCTCGGATACTCGTACGTCCGGGGGAAGACAAGTTTTTCGGGCCGGTGCACCCTGGGATGCGGTCAAAAACTCTTCTTTAGGCACTGTGTGCCTAAGGGGTCTCTTTGCCCCGTATGCGAATAGCCTGTCGTGTGGCGTTCCAACGCGTGTCCCTCTGATTAGCAGAGGGCACAGAGGCGGAGCGGGCTTGCGGACGGTGAGTAATGGGTACAGCTCGCCGTCCGACTTTTGACTAAGCCCGGGTCGATGGCGGGTGTTTCACGCGTCACCGACGGGGCCAAATGAATACTGGGGTCGCGGAAGTTTCTTAATCCAGGATACCGTGGCTGACGGAACGTAAAGGGCATCCAAAGGAACACGGGTGGATTTTAGTCATAATGCTACATCTAAGACGCGGAATCTGCAGGCTCATGGTGCTATCGATTATCTCGCAAATGTAAATTTCTAACTCGTACAGAAAGAAATAACGGAAAAATTAGAACTGTACGTTAGATTGGGAGCACCCTAAGAGTCTGAGAATTTGACACCCAAAAAAAAAAGTTATGACGTCAAGTTTTGATGTGTTATATCTTTGTAAAAATATACCAACAAGAAAAAAATACTATTGTGGGGCAAAAATTTATTAAAAGAAAAATAAATTCATTGTATTGATGCTGTCAACTTGCCTATTCTCTCTGCGTGTGCGCACGCTTTGCTACGCCACACGCTACGCGCCGAGCTACGGCGTAGCATAAGTAAAACGCAGTTCATACTTTGTAGATTTGTAGGTCATTATCATCAGCCTATAATGTTCCAACTGCTGGGACACAGGCCTCCTCTCTATGAGAGGGAGTGGGCCATAATCCACCACGCGGGCCCAGTGCGGGTTGGTAGATTTCACATGTCTTCGAATTTTTTATTCTAGGACATGGCCGGTTTCCTCACGCACGGTGGATGTTTTTTTTCCCGTTTTGAGAGCAGTGGTGATGAAATAAATTACACAAAGTAATACTCCTGTTGGGGTTCGAACCCAAGACCTACAACTCATAAGTCGGGACCGATACCACTGAGCCTCCACTGCTCTATTTTGTAGCTCCCATGTCATTGTTACCATTTAAAAGTTGATCCCATTTCTCTTCAAATCCTTTTACAAGAACTGACCAAATCATCACAATATTTTCTCCTTATTTTTAGAAGCCTTTCCCGCAATATCTGGGTTTTTTCATTCAGGCCACTGCATTTCGAATTTAAATTAGTCCACAAAGTAACAGAACGCCATGTCAAACCCATGATTGTGACACAGAAAACAGCAAATATTTTTCAAAACTTACTTTTCACAGAGAAAATGGTATTCTCCACACAGACATAGTACTAGGGGCACTGCACATCGAGCTACAAAGCACCAGTATAAGCTGACAGTTCGTTGTACAGAAAGATGATACAAAGAGAGACCAAGATAAATTAGTTTTATAGCGTCGTATACGCAGCGCGTATGTACATCGCAGTAATCATAATATCCAATGTATACATAACTTTTTGTTAACAGAAATTCGTTATTCCCTCTGTACGTGCGTTCATACTTCATGTTTTTGTTACAAAGTAATAAACAAATATTATTTTTGTTGTGTAAAGTTTTGAGTTTCATTTGATTTTCGAAGCTCGTGGCGAGTTTGTGGCTTTGATTTCGAAATGTGTGTTGCCATGTCAAATAAATTGGTAGGAAGGTGAATAAAATTGAGTGTTGCTAAAATAATATTATCTTGTTAGCTGTTGTTCTGTTATTAGATTGGGTTGTTTTAGTTTTTGGTTATTTGATAAATAGTTAAGCGAACTATTAGTTAAAATCCCATACATTTCTCAAGTAATGATTTAAACTAATCTTTAGTTTAACTGGCAAGTTTAGCTGGCCTTAACAGTTACAACAAAAGACTTGTTTCTTTTTTTGGGGTATAGTATAGACATAATCTAAAAATTCTTCCCGCCCTAGGTGTAATCTGTTACACCCACGGACTGTCAGACTCATAAGCACTAACAACCTACCCTGTTTTTCGGTTGACATTTGCGTTTCAGGGCTGTAATACCCTGTTGAGCCAGATTTGCGATATAGCATGTCTGAAATCTTAGGTGGAGAAGGATTACATTTGACACTAAACTAGGGATTCAGTAAATCATGTAATATACTGAATGAAACCTCACCCTTAATAAACCATTCATTACAGAACTTATTATTGGTCAACACACTATCATTACACGCGATAATAAGCTCTCATGATTAACTAAATTAAGTGTTTGGTTGAAATAATGGCGTGACTGTAATTTGTAGGCAGAACAACGGCTGTTTGATTTGTTATCTGTATAGTATCCGTGCGAGTATGGTCGCCTGGTACATCGACTAACATTTTAATTAGTATTATGATTATTTGTCGAAATTCTAATACGCTTAGACATAAAATTATAATCCTGTGCCTGTACTACACAATTCTATTTGAGTAGAATGGAACCAACAGCTAATATTTTGTAACGCAACTCATAAAACGTTTTGAATGGACGAAAATTGAGGAAGATTTTTTGTACTTTTTAATGTTAAATTATGGAATCGGGCGTTACTTTGCAGAAATCCATGACATTAAATGTTATGAAAAATATCTAGTTTTAATTCCGCGACAAAAATCTAGGCTTGTTGCAGGATGCAATCCTACCCTATGCAATCATGCATAATATGCACTGCAGCAAAGGAGACTCGACAAGCGCTCGGCCTCGAATCCGAGCGCTTGTCGAGTCAACATCTCCTGAGGTCTGAGGATGCCCCGTGGAGGGACGAAACACGTGTCGAGTATAGGTTTGATTGCATGATTAGATAGATGGATTGATAGATTTTGGTGGACCCACTCGCGTGTTCTGAACGTTCTATCTGCCTATTTCTTTGATCTAAGGTTTAAACATTGTCTCACACTAGAAATTAATCCTCTATCGTGGCTTTGTTTAACAAGCATTCAAAAAGTGCTAACCCCGGAATAACTACTCTTGTATTTTATTGTATAACGGGTTGGTTAGAAGACATTGGTTACTGCGGGTGCTTGTACACGGCGCATGTTACCCGCGCAAGTGCCTCAACATGCTCAAGCTACATGCGCCATGACGCACCTCGCGGGTTGCTTGATCAAGTAGCTTGCGCATGTTACTCGCGCGGGGGTAAACTGCAAGCCCGTACCTTTACTTGCGCGGGTTACATGCGCCGTGTACAAGCACCCCGCGGGTAACTTGATCAAGTAGCTTGCGCATGTTACTCGCGCGGGTAACCCGCATCTTTACTTGTGCGGGTTACATGCGCCGTGTACCCTTAGCAACTACCCGAATTCGCAACTGGCGGCGCGTAGTTGACGTATTCAAACATTTTATTTTTCCGCTCACAGTGGAAAACGAACATAACTTTATCATCACAGAAAAACACACTGGATATAGTACATAATATTAATACATATTTATATATATATACATATTTTCTTTAACAAAGCTGATTTTCGTCCGTGCACTCACTACGTAGGCTCAGTTGAAAACCAGCGTCGGGCACTAGTTGTCCGACATTTGCTGAACTGGGTCTATTTGGCGCAGCCGTGAGTCACACAATAGTTTAGCGTTTTTACTTTGTCTTTTATATATTTTCTTTATGTTTATGTTGTGTGTACTTATGGCATGTGTCAATAAACGTTTTTTCTTTCTTTCTTTCTTTCTTTCAAAAAATCTTGGTCCATTCATTCGCAAACGCGTAACTTTACTCAATGGGCCAGAGGGCTAGTATCGTAGTCTCGGCACGTACGATAGTGCGATATGATATGACGCTACATTAAATACGATAGGGATTATTGTGGTTCTTACTTTTGATGTTGTGTTTATTTAGGATACGATTTTTCCAGATTTATACTTTTTATTGTGGTAAAATAATCAAATGAGTCCTCCCACCTAGTCTGGGGTCACGATAATTCGTTAGTACCGCGACCCCGGCAGGCTTTGGCTCTTCATAGGGGGCCGGATATTGTGCTGACAGTCTTTGCGACCGCGTAGAACACACCACGCCGTCGACCCGAGCATGGTCCATGGTTGGACAGCGAGTATTAAACGCAAGTGGTCGCATGGTGGCTTAAAATCGAACATAGTTCGTTTAATTTATCTATTTTTCAGAAAACTTTGTTATTCTTCTTTTGTAATGAAACTATAACGGTTTTTCTCACACACCTCCCTATCCGAGTAATTCTCTTCAAAAGCGAAAATAAGTAATTTAAAATAGACAAAATAAAAGTCTAGTATTTAATATAATCCTGAAAGTATTTGTATTAGCTATACAAAGTTTCAGGTTAATACACGTGCTTTCCACTCTTTAACATTTACAACTGAATTCATCCTATTTATTAAACCCACGAATTCGTAAGTAATATTTTAAAAATAGGGTTAATCATTTTGTCACTTATTTGAAACTTAGATCTTATTTAATTTGCTTTAGAACGTACAGACATTTGGGGATATAGCATTAATAATAACTGGTATCCTCTAAGAAAACTAAGCGTTGATGATTATTCTCAGAAAATATTGCACTAGAAAAAATACCGTTACTTGATTTTGCTATTTCGTCTAGAAATTCTCGGCCCCCATGAGCTTTAATTACACTTGACCCACATATGTCAAGAATAGTACACTGCGGGCCATTTGAAACGAGGTATTCAAATAAATGGTGCACTTACTCAAGTTGAAATACAAATTGTAGAATGGGATTTGGAAAGTAGTATTTACCTAGGTATAAGGTATAGATACACATGCTTTAAACTAGCATGCTAAAGCACGAGAGCATGCTACTTTTAAGCAATTAATGCTACTTAGTAGCATGTGTATCGAAACCATTTGCTAATAATGAGCATGCTAATTTAAATGTAAACTATAAGCATGCTCTTTTAGAAAGCTAGTTAAAAGCATGTGTACCTGTACTGTACCTTTACTTTACAGTCTCATTACTTTCACTGACCGTAGTAGACACAATACCTAAACAATAGCCATGGATCACATATGATTCATCGGACAGGGAATGGGTTAATATTATAAAGCTGAAGAGTTAATTTGTTTGGTTGAACGTGCTAATTTCGGGAACTGCTACTGCTGTTTCGAATTGAAAAAATATTTTTGCGTTTGGATAGTCCATTTATTGGGGCCATATAACACCACGCTATGACCAAAAGGAACCGAGCAGTGGTTTTGAAATTGTGGGAAATATCTAGTTTATCGTAATTGCTCTATCTGGCTAAAAATCGGGCTTCCATATTTTTTTGGTACTTTGTATTGTCACCTTTCACACTTGGGTTCCTTTCGTTTTCAGCCTGAAAATATTAGCCTTGTTACTTTTTTATTTATTTTACATCGATCATTAATCTTAGTTTGACTAAGTTCATATTAATTCGTGAACCTTAAAGATTTGGAGAGAAGTATTTGCGCAGGAGTGTGACAGAACAGGCTAATGATTAATAATAAGTATTTTTATTAATTCACACGTTATGTACGCATTGTACACGTTGTGAACATTTCCAAGTCACAAACTTAAGATTTTATCAACAGCTCAAGTTGTATTTCTCAAGTTAGACAAAGGCATACGAAATCTAGATCCCTTTTCCCAAAACAATTGTTGGTAAACTTCCCATATCATAAGGAAAGGGGGTGAAATTTATAACTTGCATCCTTCTTTCACGTTCAAAGTCTTAGTACCCTTCTAAGGCCACCATCTTAAGAATCGACGTGCGATAGGTAGCTCCAAGTTATTCCGTGATTCTGACTGGGTATAAAAACAACTGGATTATTTCATTTTTAATAGTGACTGACCGAAATTTCGGTTTCGGTTTCGGCCGGTTTCGGCCAAAAAATCTAGTTTCGGCCCTAGTTTCGGTTTGGGCCAAAATATAGCCGAAACTTTGGCGAAACCGAAACCTGACGAAACTCAAGTGTTCGTGCATTTTCGTGTGTCGTTCGGTAACATTCGTAGCCAACACGTGCTTGCTTGACGGCGGGGCCCGGCGCTGTTCGCCACCGTACATTTAATCGTGAGTTGAGGTTATGTTTTCGAGTTAACTGCCAAGAGTAAGTCTTGTATATTCATGTAATAATAAAATATATTTAAACTTATCAATCGTCAAGGCAGAAAATATAGATTATGGCTCAGTAGAAGTTAAATAACATAGAAAAATAGCAATTTCTTAGAAACCTATTTGTTCCATAAGTTTGCCGTATAACATTAATTTCCAAAATTTGATCCTTATTAGCAACACTATCGAATGGTGTAATAATGTGTGGTTTTTTTCCAAGATCTGTGGTTTCGATTCCTGACCAGCACTATTGATTTTTCAAAAATCCAATGATGCAGTTTTAGTTTTTGACAAAATTGGTCTTCAGTCATCCTGTAATTCCTGTATAATTATACACTTTTTCTTAAGTGTTAACAAATGTAAAACAAAATTTTTTAGAAAATAATCGAAAATTTAAATGTTTTAATAAGTTTCGGTTTCGGTTTCGGCCGAAACTGAGAGCTAGGCCGAAAGTTCGGTTTCGGTTTCGATTTCGGCTGAAAAATCAGTTTCGGTCGGACACTAATTTTTAACTGTTTTTTTATATTTGCCTTTGGGTTGTGATTTTGTTATGATTTTAAAGATAACCTTAGTTTTATTAGTGAAATACTTATTATGAACACTTGGTAATCGTATGTACGTTGATGATTCGATGATGGTTCCGACCTTACATGTTCAATAATTTTAAAGACAGAATTGAAGAAGGTTTCAGTTTGCACAGACCGATACTGAACATACATAATCATGTTTTTTTTCTTAAGATATATCTTTCGCTACAGAAACAATACTCTGGTAGGAAATACAAACAAAAAAGCAATTAAATGTTGATATTGACAAAGCTACCATTTTACTATTATAACTTCGTTTGTCTTCATTATTTAACTCGTGTGCCCGGCACTTTGTACCTAACTGTTGTGGTTTTTAAAATGTATTAGCAATTCTTCTTTTTAAATTTTTATCCGGTAAAACTTTACTCTGTAAGACAATCTAACTATCCCAAAAAGCAATTTAGTGCATAAAACTGTCTCGTGAACATTGAAAGTATTCGATTTTTCGATACGATAAAACGAAACGGATAAAATTGATGGTCTTAAAAAAAGATAGATGTTTTATTCATTGCCAATAAAAAAGATTGAATAAATCTCAATTAATTGCATATTAGGCGATAGTAAAATAAAGTATAAGCTAGGGGTTATTTTAACTTTGTTTTCAAAGCCGTGTTTATTGTAGGTATTTTAAGCATTGCATGGACTAGTTTGCTTTAAACTTTTGCAATAACGTGAAGTGCGCATCTCCTTCGAGTTTATCTTTGCCTAGTACTTTATTGCTAACAAATCTCACGTATGTATAATCGTAAAATCCTTGTATCTGCAGTGACAAGAAATGTCTATTTATATCTCTAAATCTCTCTTTTCTTTTTACCGACTTCAAAAAAAAAGGGAGGTTATCAATTTAACCCGTATGTATGTAATATTTCTAGAACTATCCAGTTTTCGTATAAGTTAGTCTATATCAGCGTCTGAACAAATGTGCAAAATTTCAATAGTAGTAAGTAGTATGTACGTATGTATGTTTTTATGTTTGTGTTCACATACTCTTATCTAATCTATCTAATATCTATCTGTAAATACTGTAAAGTAAAAGAGTGAAAAGTCGTGCTCAGGTACTGGTGACCCTTATGTCAGAAAACAGTTTCTAATCTCCGTTTAAATTTTAAAAGTAATAGAGAGTTAGCAAATAGATTACAGAAGGTGAGGTGAATGCAAACAGAATCGCTTGTTTGCTGGGCTGTGCCAATAATCTACCCTTTTCTAGTTGGCTCTAGCTTTTGTACACAATGGTCGATGCTGGCGCGTCCGATGAACATGTGCCACAGAGGTTGAATACAAATCCAGTTTATTCACATGAGGAAACCTGGACTTGTATTTATAAATCTTGAGTAATTGTAGTTCTCATTGTGGTTTTTCTGATCACAGTGTTTGTTTGGTAAAACCTGTTTACAAAAACAAATATAGCTCTTTTTCAGGGTTCCGTAGCCAAATGGCAAAAAACCGAACCCTTATAGATTCGTCATGTCTGTCTGTCTGTCTGTCCGTCCGTAAGTCACAGCCACTTTTTGACTAAAGTATAAGAGCTATCCTGTTGAAACTTGGTAAGTAGATGTATTATGTGAACCGCATTAGGATTTTCACACAAAAATAAAACATACTTACAATTGAAGCTCAAAAAAAAATTGACCCGTACGTGTAGGGGTATTTATGAATAGGTCTTGAAAAATTATATTGAGGTTACAGACATAATTTTTTACTAAACTGAACAGTCTGCGCGAGACACTTCCTGTAACTTCTAAAATAAGAGTATGATAAAACTAAAAATATATATGATGTATATTACCTACCATGCAAACTTCTATTGAAAATTGGTTTGAACGAGATCGAGTAATTAGTTTTTTTAATACGACATAAATCGTAAACCGCAATTTATTTTGCAAAGTTACAAACAACTACAAGAACTTTTATGTTACGTTACTTGCTGCTACGGAACCCTTTATGGGCGAGTACAACTCGCAATTGGCCGGTTTTTATATTGTTACATTAGTCCAACATAATCGTTTTCTTACCATTTTTCCAATAAAAGGTATGAGATTTATGGTAAAGTTTAAGTAAACGAATCGAAAAACCATCTACTACAACGAATATTTTGGTATCTAAATAAATACACTAAATAACATCAAAATATTGCATAATGCTGCTTTTAAAAGGGGATTAGCTTTAATCTTACGGACATCATAGCAAATCTTATGGACATCATAGCAACGGATTCCGAAATTCAGAACTTTCACCGTTAACCAAGATCGCATAAGTAACGTAGCGATGAATAAAATGTTTCCGATATGGGATAACTGTATCAGTTCACACGATCACGATCTAAATCCTTTGATATCCATAATCGTATGTCGAGAGACGAAACCGTTCTCAATGTACGTATAAATGGAGAAGCATGAACATTGACACGGACACACGGTTGAATATTTTCATTCTCTAAAATGAAATATTATTTTAAAGGATACGGCACATCTTTTGTTGTGAAGCAAAATTAAATTTACCAAGTTTCCCTTTTTAACGATATTTATTTGCCTTCACTAAAATTATATCTAATTAATATTCGATAATCGTTTTTGAAGTGAAAACTTCTTTAGCGGCGTTGTACACTTTTTCTGTAATGGGTAAAAAATTTAAAACTCGCGTCAGGGTCACGTGACCCTGATCGAAAATGAGTAAGACGTCATTCAAATTAAAAATAAAACATAGTAACAAAAAAGTTTTCACTTCTACCGGCACTCCTGGAGTGCAACCTTTTTTTCAAAAAGGGTTTTTTAAAGTCTGTCCTAACAATGGTTACGAATTTATTCTTAACCTAATTTCACTTTTCTCTAACTCCTCCTTCACAAATATGTCACATGCGTGAGATATTCTTCCCAAGATTTTAGCCATACGATTCAAGTGTCAAGTTTTCAAATAAAAAATGAAACGGTTTACATCAGAAACATATCGGATTCCAGAGGCAGACACAAATTGTATCGTGTTTTATCGTATCTCGCGATCGCCGACGTGCGTTATTGGCTGAGCTCACATCTACGTGGTTTATGATACCCTGGTATCATAAAATAAGTAGTAGTTGAACGGAGTTAAGACTATCGTCTACCGAGCTTTCGTCCATACAAAAAGAGAAAACGTTTTCCTCCCCCTAAATGTTATCCTATGTCAATGATTTTTTACAATACATCTGACATAGTAAAAAACTAGGTTTATAGGTTTTCTTTTTTTTCAAAATTTATAATAGTTTGAAAGTTACAGGCGCCTAAAAGTTACTATTTTTATGACAGAATCTTCATTGAAGTAAAACCTTTGTATTTAAAAAACAAAGAAGTTTAAGAAAAAAAAAACAAAACCTACAAACCTAGAATATAATATGCTGAAACGATTGACACCAGAATTTAAGAGATTGGTCGTGATTTAGTATGTGAAAAACGTTTTCTCCCGAGAGACAAATTTCATTTATAAAATACTTACATTCAGTCGCGAGTTGCAACGCTCTCTATCGCACGATCGGGGTTTTTTCAACGCGTGAGAGGGACAGTACGAGTTTTTCTAAATACCTATTTTTTGAAATGGCAGCAGCTATTCTTTCCTCTTAAACTAATGGTGTCAATTTTCATGATAGATATTACTTACATCTATATTTTCTTAGTAATTACAAAATACTAATAATGGTTATAAAGACTATACGACTTCCTTAAATAGTAAAATTCTTAAAAGAAAGAAGGAAGTTTTCAATTTGACTTTATTTTGTTTTAGTAAGTAAAGATAATGAAAAAAACTGAAATTGAGTGAAATGAGGTTTCAAAATACAATGCTAAAAATTCGTGGGCTTATGAAGTGTATTTTACCTTATTTCATGAAAGAATAGCCTTTCCTAACAATAAAATCTTGTGATAAAATCTTAATTACCTGAGGGGTGACTCATAAAACCCAATTGTTGTAATAAAGATCTGCCTTTGAAACTTACCTCAACATTAGCCTTTACAACATATTGCTATGTAGGTGCTCTTATTCATTCAACAAAGATAAGATTCACCAACAAGAACAACCCATAGTATAATGGGACACACAATAGTTGAATTCTTTACATACTGAAAATAGTTTAAACTAAATTTAAATATTTAGCCGAAAACTATTTCGAATATTTCCATGGGACGACTGAATTCATTGCCCTTGATCAGATTCGAGAAGGGAACTTTAAATAACAATAAATTACCAGTAGTAACTCAAGCGTAAAGATTTATCGAATCCTAATGAAACTTGAAGGATAATTAATTAATCTTTTTGTTAAATAAATCGACTGCGTTACAAAGTGAAACAGTTACTTTTAGATTGTTTCGAAAGTTTGTGAAAACGAAATATCAAAAAAACAATAAGTATTTTCGTATAATATGTTTCAATTTACATCACCCAATCATGAATTTGTACAATTTTAGTACTTCAATGACTGTTTTTATGAAAAGAAAGCCTACGTTTTGACTAAGTTTATGCAAATAAACAAAAACTCAAGACCAACAATTTCCATAAGACCGAAGAAATTTTATATCTCCGAAATCTTACATAATATGCTGTAAGTTCGCAGATCGCAAAACAAAGTTAGGGAAAACAAAACTGCGTCGAAGCAATGTTCGGTTACAGATAAGAAGACCTACCCATTCCTGTTCTCCTGGTACCTACTTATGACCTCAAGGATTTTATCCAGATTACTTTTCTGTTGTGAGGCGGCGCGCAATGAATTACCAAGTTCCGAACTCTGCTATTGTTGAATGGACGGATTTGGCTTGGTGCGACGCGACGGCTAATAAAATTAAGTAAAGGATATTAATGTGGAGAAAATCTAATATAAAACATTTTAGTGAAACAACTTTTCTTTTACCAAATGTAACTGAGGCGCTAAAATTGCGAATCGGATTTTTGACAGGCAAATAGAGAAGTTAATCTATATCTATAATATAAAAATGGATCGCTAAATGTGTTGCTAAGAGCATAACTTGAAAACGGCTGGACCGATTCGGATGATTCTTTTTTTGTTGTGTTTGTAACCATCAGGACCAGGTTAATAAGGACTAATATATTCTTTTTTTTTAAACTTTCTGTTATGAAACGCATAATGTATGTTATTCGTCATCTGTTTTTCGTTCCAACTGAAGTATCAATTAAGAACGTCTATTTGAAGATCATTGACAGCAACGTCGATGGTCTAGAGGTTATACGATTGGACCGAAATATTTAGGGCGAAGGTGCGAATCTCAGGATGGTATTTTTTGTGAATACTTTTTTTGCAAAATAATTTTTTTTTCAATTTCCAGCAGAAATTGAAAAAAGAAACGGACTTTTCTTAAGTTACAAATTTTTTGTTTTGTTTTTGGGATGTTTAAATTATCAAATGATTTCTTTCGCTTTGGGTGAAGCGCTAAGGACTGTCGGATCACCAGACATGACCAGAAAATATAAGCATGTAATTGTATGACTACCACAGACCAACTTCTGATAGAACAACGTTTGTCGGGTCAGGTTTTTACTGTTTGCCAGGAAATCAAACAAAAAATTTCGTTTACCATAAAGTTCTCGGACACAGATGTTTCGATTGGTACCTGTGTCTGATGAGGAAGGAGGAAACGTCTGGGTGTCACCACTGCAAGGATCACCCGGAGTACACGTGCATACACGACAGGTGGAGCATATATTATACGGTGCAGGACTGCCCCTTTGGGCAGAGCACCGCCGTGTCCTCACGCAGGCGGATAGGTGACGACGACTTCCCTCTAGAGGGAAGCCCCGTCATCATGCTGACGCTTTTTGAGTCGCGAGTCAAAAAGCGTCAGCATGATGTCGGGGCTTCCCTCTAGAGGGCCAAAGCCTGCCGGGGTCGCGGGACTTATCTCATTACCGTGACTCTGGAACGTAAAGGGCTATTGAAGGACGCCGTGGATTTTAGTCAGTACGAGTCTGACAGTCCCTCCCGCCCTGCCCTGGGTGGGAAGACACATTTGATAATTTTACCACAGTAAAAAAAAAAAATCTACAATAATAAAAACTTTTTCAAAAAAAATGTGACCGCCTTCAAAAACAACCACAAAAAAGGATAAAATAACCTACAAAAATTTTCTTTCGGAAGTCGGTGACTTTTTTTATTAATTTCATTGTCTCTTTTGCCACCGACTTCCGAAAGAAAATTTTTGTAGGTTATTTTATCCTTTTTTGTGGTTGTTTTTGAAGGCGGTCACATTTTTTTTGAAAAAGTTTTTATTTTACTCTTTTTAGTTTGAATATTCAACCAAAATTCTTGTCAAATACATCATTTTCTTACATGTGCACTAGAATTTTGTAATCCGTAGCACTGGTAATAACATCGTCAACATCTCTTTCATTCATTGGGATATCTCAAAAACTACTGAACCGATTTTGATGAAATTTGCAGTATTCCCTAAGTTGAACGATACCTAGTACAACAAAAAAAGAATTACATAAATCGGACTTGTAGTTCCGGAGATATGCGTACACAAGAACAATTTTCTTATTTGAGGAGTTGTACCTTCCATCATCAGCTCAGCTACATGAGATGATGATTTCCATACGCAAGTACTTGAATTACTTCATAAGATTTGCGAAAAACTATATGTCAGCCAATAAAATTTGAGGTTGCCCTCGATTTCTCCAAGTTCCAATCATCAGATCCTGAAATGGTGACAATGGGACCACACGGGAAGCACCAGCTTTCGAATAAAAAAAGAATCATGAAAATCGGTTCACCCAATCGCAAGTTATGAGGTAACGAACATAAAAAAAAAAAAAAAAAAATACAGTCGAATTGATAACCTCCTCCTTTTTTTGAAGTCGGTTAAAAATAGGTAAAACTTAATTTTGAATAAGTAAAATAAGAAACCTGAAATTGTAATTTTCAGTGTGATAGTGACTTTTGAAAAGAATTTTAAGTTTTTTATTAATTTTGTTTTATTATAAACTTTCTTTATAAGTTTCCTCTAGGGTTTGGCTAAATGGCAAAAAACGGAACCCTCATAGATTCGTCATGTTTTTCTGTCTGTCCATCCGTATGTCACAACCACTTTTTTTTTCGAAAGTATAAGAGCTATCCTCTTGAAACTTGGCAAGTGGATGTATTATGTAAACCGCATTAGGGTGCCTTTCCACCAGAGATGTGCTATGTAGCTGCTGTGCTGCGAGGATGTAAAAGTTGAGCCACGAAACTGTGTGACCGTTTCCATTGATGCTACGCTATGTAGCTGTGCGAGTAAGATGCGCTGTCACAATGTAGCTGCGCTACGCAGGGCCCCCACTACCATAATTATGTGCAAAGTATGCAATGCACACGGGCGCACTCCTCTACGGACGCCAAAGCCAAGGGCCCAAAAAATATATTCGAAAATGTAATTCAAAATTAATTTTGAAATAAGAGTTGAGAACTTATAGGATTAGGTTTAAGTATAGAATAAAGACTTCAAATATTTGATCTCACTTTTAGATTAAAACTTGAAGTCCGGAAACGTTTTACTTTTAGAGCTGACTGCGTTCGGTCTTCTATGAAGAATTACCATGTCCTATTCCAAAAACTCATTTTTCAATTGCAAATGCTGCTTATGTGGTCTACACAAATCAAATTTTAAGTTTGTCTAAGATGGTATGGCACTCTGGGTGTGAACTTTGAGTAGCACTTTATGGTTTCTATTGTGTTTAAGTTCCGAGGCGGCAAGCTTTACAGCCCGAGGGCGCTGAATTTTAAAATACACCACTGACCTACACCCATAAAAAAAGATAATTCAAAATGCTTTAAGGGGCGCTAAAATCCTTTTTTGCAGCTGCGCTATGAATATGCACTGTCACAAGATAGCTGCGCAGCTCGAGCTATGCGATGTATCGATTTTACGGAAAACGACCAATAGCATGCATCCATAGCACGCAGCGATAGCACGCAGCCACAGCACGCAGCCACAACACGCAGCCATAGCACGCATCTTTTCATATGTAACGCCAGATGTCGCCAGCGATGCCAGCCAAAGACAGGCAAGCCTGCCTGCGCCAGCCAGCCAGCCAGCTGTCCAGCTCGCCACGTCACTGCCCTACCACGTGAGCCATCCCCGCCAAATTCTGAGCGGAGCGGGTGAAATAGCCGCCAGCCGGCGAGCTATATAAAAGCGAGGAGCAGTGATTTTGGTGTGTCTGTTTATAACGATAATTGTAAGGGAAAGCTCTGCCCAAATAAAAAGCGTAAATTAAGTATTTTCTATTTATTTTCATCTTTGTCGTTTCAACTCAGAAGTGTGATAAAAAAACCTACGTTAAAACGACGCTCTGCTACACATTAATCTCGACGGTCGTCTTATCTGGAGGACGAAGATTCTGCTTTGGTAAGCCAGACTTCTGAAAATAAAAACGAAGAAAGGCGATTCACACCACACGCAAGGAAAATATTGAAGTCTCCTTGCACAAGAAGTTGAAAAATCATCAACCATGATCTGGATCACGAAGTGTCTACCCTCACGTCGGAAAGAACACCATGCCGCATCGTTTATTCCGTTAATGATCGAGTTTCAAGAAGCATTCTTCTCGCTACCAGCAACGCTTCTCGGTGGAAATGAAAGCTACCTCAAAGTCGTCAATAGCGGATCCAAGGACATCGCAGGCAGGACGGATTCGTCATACTTCGCGCCGAGAGCTGCCAGGAATCATGCTTAAACAACCAGGTCAGTCATGCCATGCCAATGTTTGCAAAATGCCATTAGCCAAATGTGTTTTATATTTGAGTGCCTCGTGTGTCGATAAATAATCATAAAATGCCATTGGTGACCTTGACAAAACTAGGGTAAGCCTGATAAGCAAATCTGATTGTAATCAATTTATTAGTTTACTAGCTGTTGCCCGCGACATTGCACGCGCATATCCCGTTTTATTCCCGTTCCCGTGGGAATATCCCGTTACCGTATAGCCTATAGCCTCCCTCGATAAATGAGCTATCTAACACTGAAAGAATTTTTCAAATCGGACCAGTAGGTCCTGAGATTAGTGCGTTCAAACAAACAAACTCTTCAGCTTTATAATGTACCTACTATAGTAAATAGTAATATGGTATATAGTATAGATATAATATTAGTATAGATTATCTCGGTATAAAACTGCTTTGCTAGCTATACTAGGGAGCTGGGAAGTTGGAATATACAGATTTAGTCCAAATGCGCATTAAGTACACGTAGGCCTTAGGAATAGATAAGCACATCACAAACAAGAGATTGTTAGAGTCAAAATTAATGAGCCATTGAGCCAGCAGGTATTATAAAAAGAACCCGAATTGATGTATGCCTCTCTTATTGTTTAGTTATGAGAAAAACGGAGATAGTTGCCTATGTGTCGATAACAGAGCCTTAAATGCATTAATTGTCCGCGATAGATAACCATTTTAATATAATATCGATAAGCAAACTAAATTATCTGGTAAGAAGTACCTACTTCACCAGTCTGAATGTAGTCCAAGGGTACCCATAAACTCAGCATCCATCCTAAAGATACATTTAGCGCTCCCTCAGTTTTTATGCGCTGAATTAACAAGTTCGTAGATAGTTTAGTAATTTCAAAGTAAATATCAAATAAAAGTAACTCCAATAATGTCGTCAAATGGTCGGGGTCAAACGCAGAATTTTTATTTAATTATGTACATGTGGGTAAATGTAAATTTTTACAAAACAGGATTTCTTATTTAGCTGTGTTATTTAGTGATGAATTATTATGTTCATGGCATTGAACCGGGTGAATTTAAGTTTGCAGCTGTCTCAATTTCCCGTTCTGAGTAACATACACAAAGTGCGTCAGTTCATTGGACTATGTAGCTACTTTAGGAAGTTCATCCATAATTTTGCAATAATGGAACTAACGGAACTATAAAAAAAAAAAAAAAAAAAAAAAAAAAATGAGATGTGGGTATGGTATAAAATCTTAGTTTTGCCAATAGAAATTCACACGGATGCATGCAAGTTACCCATAGCAAGTATTCTTTTACTAATACGGATAGGCGGTAGTTTGAGCTCTGTCTTGTATTTTAGTTGCGTTACAAGTCAAAAAAAAAAAAGTGTTTTTCACAGCGTTATTACGAAGTTTTAGAATCTGTGTTGTGTAAAAATGTCCGTGTAATTACGGATTGTAGTGCAGTTCGCGATACAATGACTAACGTGATCTTATTGCACGCATTGCCTACTGGTGACTTTCAATTCGAGACTTTAAAATTGCCGTTGACTATTTTATAGACCAGGTAAGCGCTTAGAGCATATCAACGCCTTGAGCAGGAATCCGATAGATGCCGTTAATGTGTTCCGTTTAAAAGTAAACTGTTGGTTTCGAAGAGTGCAACGTATATTGATCTATTGTAAAGTGGGTGCACAGATAGTGATACTGTAAATAATTATGGGCTGTCTCGTAAAACGCTTTACGATAACCGATCAGTTGTGCCAAATTTCGCGCGTAGAAAATATTTCAAATGCATCAAAACGATGGCCATTACATATAGGAAATATGTGACGTCGTGTTTACATTGTGTGTACGATAAAAGAGAATACGGTTGAAAAGAAGGCAAATTACATCGAATCCCTAAACCTATTAATTAAACCAATGAAAATGGTAGACATCGATAATTTGAGCCCTTTTGAGCAAAATTAAAAAGGGGTGCCAATAAGTGTTAGTTTTGACAAATTCTTTATCTAAATTCGTTGTTTCTGAGCCTACACGTATTGTCAATTCTGTAAAGACAATTACCGTCTTATTACAAAATAAAAGCGCGTAAAAAAAAAGGGTTTAACTAAAAACCCAGGATTGAATCTCGTAAAACGGTTTGCACAAACGTTATTACATGTCGTGGTTTTGTGATAAACCATGGTCTAACAGTAGTAGCTGTCAAATGTGTGTGAAAGTTTCTGATAGTAACTTTTTCATTGTGTTGTTGTTTTTATGTTAATTTCAGCCAAAATGTATTTAAAAATTGTAGATTTAATTGTTTAGACAATGGTTCAAAAAAAAAACGGCACTAGGTCAGGTCAAGGTTTAATCTATGTTTTGTATACGGAGAAATTTAAACCGCGGTTCCGCAGATAAGCCTGAACTTGGTAGTCCAGGTTTAAACTAAGGTTTATTCAGTTTTGTGATTATTAGAGTTTAAACGCATTTCTAGTTTACTTAGTTTCCCAGATCACGTAGTTTCTGTCCATGGTAAGGCCTTTACCAGTAGATACTTTAAGAAGTTCGCAACAGAAAAACAGTTAAAGATAAAGATATTTTATTTGTTCAAAACATGCGTTTACACACAAATTAAGCATGCAAGTTCTTATAATTTAGTTTGTCCGTACATGTTTTACCTGGTGAGGTTCACAAATTTTGCTTTTTTTACAATTTACTAGATAAATTACAGGTTTGTCTATTGTTGTACGTGTGTAGTTAAATACATGTTAACAGCTATTGCGTGGCCTAGGTGTAATGGGCAGGTAGAACGCTCTAATTGCACAATTCTCGATGCGTTGAGAGCCACGGAACCTAGCGAGGCCTCTCTTATTTGGGACAATAGTTTACCAAAGTCATATGGAGTATTAATAATACTGTTAATGATTTAGCAGGCTATAATTTATACGAGTTAATGTTTGCTCGTGTAGGTAGATCTGAATGTGATGTTTCCATCCCTGGTTGGTTTATGAGTCAGTGCGATCTAGACGCAATAGGGCTATATTATAATCGAATTTGAACAGCTAGCAAGAAAATGAAACGTAACTGCGATAAAAGGCGTAAAAATAGTACAATTTACAAAAAAAGCGATTAGGTACAGTTAGTAAGTACGTACTTTGTTGCCAGGCTCAAACTCCTTGCTGCAATAAGGTTATACAGTCCGTGGTTAATTCTAAGTTAGATGATCTATATTCTGGCCCATGTGACAATGTTTGCCCATAAATAATAGCTGTAATATATAGGTAAATGTCTTAGAGGATACAAGAAGTTCACAGGCCCAATATGCGCTGATTTATTACGACCATATCGTAGCATTGCTTTTATACCCGATAGCGCCAGTAGTGTGAATCAACAGTAGGAAAACGAAGATCTCGTAGATCTCCTAGACAGCTAAATTATAGTCCATGTTATCGATATGCCATTTGCTCTGAGCTGACTTGTAATCACTGTTTTGTTGTTCCCATTGCGGGAGCAATTGTTCCAGGATGGCCGATTGTAACGCCAGATGTCGCCAGCGATGCCAGCCAAAGACAGGCAAGCCTGCCTGCGCCAGCCAGCCAGCCAGCTGTCCAGCTCGCCACGTCACTGCCCTACCACGTGAGCCATCCCCGCCAAATTCTGAGCGGAGCGGGTGAAATAGCCGCCAGCCGGCGAGCTATATAAAAGCGAGGAGCAGTGATTTTGGTGTGTCTGTTTATAACGATAATTGTAAGGGAAAGCTCTGCCCAAATAAAAAGCGTAAATTAAGTATTTTCTATTTATTTTCATCTTTGTCGTTTCACATATAAAAACACATCTTAGTTGAATCTGTTTCCACCAGTGCTGTGCTATGTAAATATGATTGGAGGATATCAAACCGCACCAACGTAGCATATCGCATGTCTGGTAGAAAAGCAGCCTTAGGATTTTCACACAAAAATTAAATATGAGATAGGTCTTAAATGTTATGGAATTTACAAACATCATTTTTTTCTAAACTGAAGAGTTAGCGCGACAGACACTTCCAAAGTGGTAAAATGTGTCCTCCCCTCTGTTACTTCCAAAATAACAGAATGACAAAACTGAAAAAAATATATAATTATGATGTACTGTTGAACGAGATCAAGTAATTAGTTTTTTTTAATATGTCATAATTCGGAAACAATTTACTTTTTCAAGTTACAACCAACTACTAGAACTTTTATATTATGTTACTTGCTGCTACATGGAACCCTTTATGGGCGAGTGCAACTCGCCCTTGGCCGTTTCTTAAATATTAGGAAAAACCAAAAGAATTGACTGTTAGGCGGTACGAAGTTCGCCGGGTCAGCTAGTATATATACAACATGTAACATAATTAACGCACATCCTGAAATTAGTTTGTTCAGAATCGTTTACTGAATCGATTTCTATCATTTTTAATATAGGTAATTTTTTTTTTTCAAAAATAATTTAAACTACGGAAATTCCCCCTAAACGTCTGTACAGTCAAAACAAACTAAGATAGACCGTAAATCAAGGCAACAAGACTTAAAAGTGCAATTTTATTTGTATAAATGCAAATTCCGTCATTCATTCACAAAATAAAGAAAAATAATTTAATCGTTTCTCAGGCGGTACGGAGTTCGCCGGGTCAGCTAGTGAATAATGTTTTCTTCTCACACCTCTATGCTACTCTAGTACTTATTTTGTAATTGTAGGCGTGAGTGACGCTGACGAGATAAAGTGAAAATTGGGTTTCCAAATAGTAGAATAGGTACCATGATTTTTGTATGTTGTACAAAATAATCACAGTTTCAAAATTGTATTTTCGGGCTGATGCTTGCAACTCCACTACTCAGAATGTATTTTGCTGTTTTATTCTTCTAAAATTTAAAAAATCTGCTTGTGTTTGACCAAGATTCGAATATGAAGCGATAATGCGGCTTAGACGAAATCCGAGTCAATCAAGCAATCAAAAAGCAAGATTTATACCAATCGTTTAGCAAAAATGTAGGTACCTCAATTTTCCAAAATATTGTAGCACGAAGAGCAAGCTAAGTAGGTACGAAGCAGTGCATCCAAGCGCGTGATTCAATCCGACAGTCGGATTGCGGTTGTGTCAGCCAATCCGTCGCGCCAGCCGAACCTCCTAACCACGACTTAGTTCCTAGTACCTTAAAGTGGTTGTAGCAGCAGCTAGGAATCTATTTTGCATGAAATTTGTTGTCTTTTAAGTTGTTTCGATTAGAAACCAGAATACTGGTTTTCTTGGTATTTGGTTTTTAACATTTAACATCAAAATGCGACCCTTTTGCAAAAGATTCGGTAATGAGTGGATACAATGAAGACAATTTATTTCTCAAAGTGATGACGAATTAAAAATCATACTTGTTTAACCTTACAACGCTGAATACATACTAAATAATTAGTAGTTGTGCCTTCTGCATAGACAATGTTTGCAATCTATAAACAAAATAATTATGTAGTTCCAATAATAAGGACACTTTCCAATCTAAGGTCTTCCCAATCAATATGAGGTTAAAGCTGATCACAATCTTAATCCTAAAAACACTGTTCCTTGTACAGAAGATTGAATCTCCCACTCTTGGGCCATAAAAGGCTTAATTAAACGTACAAACGGACTTTTGGGAGAAATGTCGTGTAGTAATTCAGACAAAGATATAAAAAATAGGAAGGTTCATTTCGGCCCGGTTCGGAAGGTTCATCTCCTCTCCGCTTTGGTGGATACAAAGCGGAGAGGAGAGGAGATGTGTTTGAATAACTAATCAGATGTCCACATCTCCTCTCCGCTTAGCTTCAGTTGACATCTGATTGGTTATTTAAACACATCTCCTCTCCGCTTTGGTGGATACCAGGCCTAACTCTCTTTACAAGATGTTCTTTTACTCTTCATCTTAGAGATCTTATTAACCTGCCGGGGTTACGGGACATACGTATACCGCGACTCCGGCACACAAAGGGCTCCCGAAGGACACCATGGATTTTAGTCAGTACAAGTCTGACAGTCCCTCCCGCCCTGCCCGGCGTGGGAGGACTCATTTGATGATTTTGCCACGTAAAAAAAAAAGAGATCTTATTAAGAACTACGAGACGTTGATTTCAAGAATAGTTATCATTATTGTGGTCATGTCTTGTTAAAAATGACAATAGAGACGTGGTCAATACATTTTCGACTCTTCGTAAAGCTTGGAAAATGAAACTGTAATTGATTGTTTTCGTTTTGAAGAAAGGAATGTCAAAAGTAATTATTATATTGTTACTTCTAACAATAACAAGTCTTGTGATAGTTGTAGCCCAGTTATTGTGGTATTATAAATAACCTTGGTGGTTTCTCTTTGATCGATTAATTCATGACTGTTCCAAAATAGGCTGAAGAACTCGAAGAACAAATCCAGCCTAAACTTATAACAATTTAAACAAATCTAATATCTTTAAACGAGCAATTCTCGTATATTTATTTATATATAATCAGGATCTCGGAAACGGCTCCAAGGATTTTCATGAAAGTTACAGATTAGGAGTTTTTCGGCTCAAGGAATCGATTTATCAAGTCCCAGGTTCGAGAAAAGCTCGGTTCCCAAGATATAGACATTTTAAAAACCGAGCGAAGCTCGGTCAACCAGATATTTATATTAATACAAGTACTTCCAACATAATAAAATTTTAAATTTTGCAATTTTTTAAAACTATTTCGTCTTTTATTACTTCGGCGCTCATTTATCCTCTCGTTATTAGAATTTGTTTTTCGACCTTTTCCGGGCCAACGTTTTTTTCTTTCTGCTCTCTATGTTAATTTTAAAAAAAGAAACGATTTGATGCAAGTGCCACTTGTCTGAATCCGGTGGTTTCTTTACTTTCTTTAATTGAAAAAATAAATAGGAGAAAAATTTAACAAAACATTTAAAAAATACAAGTTACAGAATTTTTTACATGAAATATTTTACCGATATTTTCAAACCAAGTCATAATTTCATCGTCCTAAAACACGGCTCTCTGCCGTTTGCAATTCTCAATAATTATTTTCATGGAATTGATGGTAATAATTATGCAGATTAAAAGCAATAATTTGGCAACATTACGAACTGCGGTTGTGAAAATATTACAACGTATTGACCAGAGGCTCTAACGCGGGTTTTCACGATTTATTGACGTAAACGAATATTTTGACGTTAATCTGACAGGGCTCCCTAGAGGGCCAAATTCTGCCGGGGTCGCGGGACTGTCTTATCAGGTAACCGTGACCCTGGAACGTAAAGGGCTATTGAAGGAACACCGTGGATTTTAGTCAGTACGCGTCTCGCAGTCTCTCCCGTCCCGCCCTGGCCAAAAAGGCAAGCGCGGCTTAACTTTGTTTTTTTTTTTTTTGCGGTTTTTCATAATTTGCCTAGAGCTCCTATATAATTAGGCAATGTAGTGAACTTTATAATCACAGATATAAGGTTTATGTTAGAGGTAATGACTAGTCGTGAATCGCGATACGAGTGTTGTCTACATTTTGTTTTACAACCCTATACAATTCATTGCTTGTTTGCGTAAACCACAGAGTAAAGATTGCAGAGGAACGATATTAGGTAGATTAGGAATAATATTTGCAGAAAAACTGTTGTTTCCATGGTAAATACATAAACATGGAAAATATGAAACAATTTTTAGGATTCCGTACACAGCGGGTATAACGGGAGCGGCCACAACATTTATTTTATGCTGCCTTTTAGTATTTTTTGTTATAACGGCAACAGAAATACATAATCAGTGAAAATTTCAACTGTCTTATTACGTATCACGGTACGTGAGATATAGTCTGGTGCGAGACGGACAGACAGTCAGACACCTAGAAGGGCAGACAGACAGACGGACGGACGCACAGCGAAGTCTTAGTAACTGGTACTGTTTTACGGAACCATATTACTTTTTCATAATCTTATCGTGTCGATGACAATATAAATTGACTCGGCCCTGAATTGGGCCACGAGTTCTAACCCTATTCTTAAGAAAACAAAAATTTGGAACAATTTGTTAGAGTTCAAATACTTTGTTTTAGTTAGCTACGTGGTGTCTGAGCAGTTGGTTGCTACGCTGCGTGTTTTTCTGCACGAAATATTTTTTTCTATGATCTACAAGAAGTTGTTCTGGGTCTGGCTATGTTATGACGATTAGTTATATTGCCTAGCTGAATTATTTTACTCTGCGGGACATCATAACAACACTTGTCGAATGAGATGATTCGTTTTATTGTAAACTGGCCTAGAGGCGGTTCCGGAACGAATTTACGACACCCTTAAATGAACTGATCTGTTTTTGTTAACAAGGGGCTTCGAAATGCTAGGGCTGTTATTCCCTAGAGCTAGAATACATAATTTCGGGATACATCATTTTTTTGTGATACATAATTTACATAAAATCTGCCAATTATTGCAAAGTAGATAAGTTGATAAATATTTTTTCATTGAAAATTAAATAAAACCTAAAAAAGTAGTTAAAAAGGCTGTGGTGCATATTAATCTTGACACGTACGACACTAGTGTTTCGAACGAGTCACAAATTTTATCTGTCGAATTAACGACAAAGTTCACGTTTACTTTCCGTCACAAAAACTGGGCACTTATGCTAGGGCTAAGTCCTTAGCATAAATGTCCAGTTTTAAGGTCTTAATAAGATTTGTAAACGGCAATTCTGTACGCTTAGATCTGTCAAACGATGCAACGGATAGTAAAGCGGTTTTCATAAAAAAAGTTAAAGTAATTCAAGAGGAAGGTTATTTTCAAGAATATAAAAAAAGATGCTGCATAGGATTTATTTTCTTAGAGAATTTCATTTTACAATACTTGGTTCTGTATCTGCAAAGTTATAGACAAGACGTGATGTAGTAAGTTTACTTTGTTTCTAAAATATTATATTGATTTGATATTGTAAGTAGCTACAAGGTAAT
Organism: Agrotis segetum; assembly: GCA_036375495.1. NCBI lineage: Eukaryota > Metazoa > Arthropoda > Insecta > Lepidoptera > Noctuidae > Agrotis > Agrotis segetum. Next base: position 2,556,576 of record JAQSVV010000087.1, read on the forward strand.
GTTTTATGTTTTGTGGTAGAAAATGTTTCTTTTATCGTACTCTAGCAAACTATTGACTAACTGGGATAGGAATAATTAGTTAAAAGTTCAAAAAATAGTTTATTTTAAACTTTACAAGAAGTTAGTGTTATTTCGGTACTAAGTTGGTAAAAACAATGTTTCACCGGACACGGAAGTTTCGGGAGGTACCTGTGTCTGATGCGAAAGGAGGAGACGCCTGGGTGTCACCACTGCGAAGATCGCCCGGAGGACACGGTGGAGCATACGGTGCAAGACTGCCCAGCTTGGGCGGAGCACCGACGTGTCCTCACGACTGCGATAGGCGGAGACCTCTCGCGCCCGGCATTGGTTGCGGCCATGCTGCGGGGCGAGACGGAGTGGGAAGCGGTCAGCTCCTTCTGCGAGGCAGTAATGCTCGTGAAGGAGGAGGCGGGCCGCGAGCGAGAGAGGACAACGTCCTCCCTCCGCCCCAGCCGCAGTGGTAGGCGCCCACGGCGACGGACGTCGCTTGATGATCTCCGGCCACCGTAGGCGCGGGCATGCGGGCAGCGAGTAAAGGGCAACTCGCTGCCCGACCAAGGACCATGCCCGGGTCGACGGCGCGTTGTGTCCCACGCGCGCCTCAAAGACCGTCAGCATAATGACGGGGCCCGTCTCAGAGGGCCAAAGCCTGCCGGGGTCGCGGGATTATTCCCTTACCGTAACCCCGGAACATAACAGGCTATGAAGGACACCGTGGATTTTAGTCAGTAGAAGTCTGACAGTTGGGGGTTGGAGGACACATTTGATGATTTTACCACGCTAAAAAAAAAAAAGTATTAAAATGTTCTAAGTTTCTGGACCCCAGGGCAAACATTGAAAATAAATCAAGTAGGTACTTTAAAAAAAATCAAATATGTTCCTGAATGTTGCTCATTTTCGGGGGAATTAGCATTAGTTTCATTACGTCCCTCTTTCGTATCCTTATGGTGTTCGTAAATTAATAATATATTGATTACCGTGGTCGCTCATTACCTCAGAAGTAGAAAAACGACCTTAAACAAATAATTAAAAAAAAAACTATTACAGAATAAGCTACCCACACAATCCGACTTACAAGAAACAAACATGAACCCGTGATCGATAGTACAAACTCATGTCTAAGGAGCTCGCACCTGCCGATAATTGTCGCCATATACGGCTTCAGCCTAATCGTGTTACCAGAGCGCCAGACTGCGTCTACAAGCCACAATTACGACCATTCACCCAACGTTGCAGCTATAAAGGCCCGATAATCTGTTACATAGTAGTGGAGTTACAACCTCTTGCGTAATATGTGCTCCTGGTAATATGTGATTGCTGACTTGTTATTGAGATTTGATGAAAATGTCAGGGAATTTAATTAGTAGTCTTTTCAACTCTATTCTTATACACATAGGTTTCACGTACCTTTTGATTAATAATAACATAAACTAATACTAATATTTGTTACCTTTTCAACTAATTTATAATTCATCGGCATCAGGATATTCTCTGGCATCTAGCATCAGGATAGTCTAACTTTGTTATTACGAGTATTATTTGCGATTAGATTGCGCTAACAAACCTCTAATAAGACCAATTTACTAATAGTTGCAGCTAGATGGTAACTGTCACAGCACGCACTGAGTGCAGCAAGAGTAGCGTAACCAAGCGTAACGAACTTTTCCAATATATGCGCTCCTAGTAATTGAATGCAATTGATGAGCTTAGTGAAAAATGTTTGTCAATTTACTTCTTGTCTTTGCAATCATTATTTTTAAATGGAGTTAGAAGAAGAGATAGAGTATGTAATTTGAAGGAAGAGCAGAAAATATTTTAATAAAGATTTAAAGGTTTAACTGACTGGATTTTGAAAAAAGAAAGAGGGAGAAGATTATTGTTATTATGAAATTCGAAATAAGAAAGAAAGAGTAGAACATATCTTTTTAAGCACTGGTTATATTTAAACGGTTGTCTTGTAAACTGTATGCACTAAATTACAGTTTGACATAAAAATGTAGAAAACCGGAAGTCGCCACTGTCTTCGCGCTACCAGCACTTTGAATGATTTTATTTAATTTTTTTTCACTTATTTCGTTATTTTTATGGCACAGTAATGTAGAATCGGGATAATGTGTAAATTTAGTTATGTCGTCCATTCCGAAAAATCCTCCCTCCGCCATCTTTTGTTTCACCGTTTGTTTTAAAAAATAATTCAAAAGAATCATTCACGTCTTTTGCCTTTTAAAATACGTCTCGCCGTTTGGTTTCCGTCTTAGATCGTCTTCGTTCTTCGTAATTATCGCCTTTTCCAAAGCCCCGGCCACCTGCCACCAGTCGTCTTTTGTTTTAGCCCACTATCCCCTATCCCGGACGAGCCCCCAAAATGTAGAATCGGGATAATGTGGACGGTGGGTTCACTCTTCAAATAAACTCCGTTGAACTTTAAACTGTTTTTTATTTTAAATTTTTGTGAATACGATGGCAGGAAATAATCTACTTAAAAATCGTCTTTCTTCGTCCACCCCGTTCGCTCTCTCTAAGCACACTCCCCGTCCTTCCTTTTCGTTCTTTTCTTCATTCCTTTCATTCTTCCGTTCTTCCGTTTCACTCATTCGTCTGCGTTCCATTCGACACTCGTAATGTGTCTTGCACCAATCCCACAGTAAAAAATCTAACATATGTGTATATCAAATATCAAAGATTTTAAAACGCTGTCAGAAATAAAAATTTTAGTTCCGTTTCAACCCGTTCTGGCCAAGCTGTATCTAGAACTTTTTTGTAACATGCTATCCTCGTTGCCCTAATGCACACATCAAAGAAAGTTTGCAATCACTTTATGTTTCGAACAGAAATCTTTTTGTTTCGGAATATAAATAATTACTTATAACGATTTCTTCTTCATTTAGCATTAATATTACAGGGTATTTTTTTTTTATTTATTTATTTATTTATTTTAGGTCGCTTTTTAACAACAAGGGTCATTAACGACCACATTTAACTATATTATATTATACATACATCATCTATTTATAGAAAACACAAAAAAAAAGATTTGAATAGAATGAAACAGTTCAACTAACACACCTTTCTCCAGTTATGTTTGTCCCACGTAGTGACTAGAATGGTGGTCCAGTGGTCTCGGACCCAACGAGTTTTAAATCATGGGTTCGAAGTTTCGACCCCAGCCAGGGGCATAACTTTCTCTTATTTATTTCATCATCACTGCTCTCAAAACGGCGAAGGAAAACATTGTAAGGAAACCGACATATCCTGGAACCAAAAAATCGAAACCATGTGATATCTACCAGCAACCCAAGCTGGGCGTACGTGGTGGATTATGGCCCACTCCCTCGCACAGAGAGGAAGCCTGTGTCCAAGCAGTGGGAAAATTATAGGCTGATGATGAGGGGCCATAGCTATCAACCAAGCGAATCTATTCTCCGTGAAAACCCAATTACATTTGGCTTTACTTGACAATCGAACCTGCGACCTTATAAATCACAAGGGCAATTTTCTAAAAAGATAAAATAATCTATCAAAGTAAAGTCAACATAAAACAAAGATAATATTATATTTTATGACGAACTTTAAATAAACTAGACTTTGTTCTATTTCATGATAAAATTCAAAAAGTTTTAGTACGAGAGTAGTAAAATTTTATATTTTATGAATAACTTCGTGACTTTGAAACTGAAAGTAAATAGCTCTGATCCTACAGTTCGTGCTTATGGACCTACTTCTTGAAAAATCGCTTTTATTAATATTTTTTAGAAGAAGGCTCCAAGTACGTAGGTAGGTAACAAAACAAAAGAAACGGTAAGATATATTTTTTTATTTTGAATATATGTATATCGTGTACCAAAACCAAATAGGTTGCCATAATATGTATAATATGCCATACAACGTGTAACGCCAATAGCGCAAAACCTCTTGTGAAGAAAAAAGATTTTTCATACTGATGAGCTCGATCAATTTCTCATTTTGTATGAAAAAGCAAATTTTTTTTTGCGTATTTCCAATAATCTTGAAACAAACATTGTTCAGTAACTCATGGGGCTGAATTACCTCAACTCGTGGGGCTGAATTACCCCACGAGAGGTTTTGCGCTTTTATCGATACACGTTGTTTAAGTGCATCAGTATGCACTAATTATATGACAAAATTAAGGACGAAGGTGTTATGTCAAAAATTCCATACAAGTACGGATAAATACAGTAACATTAATAATTACATTTATACCGTATCTGATGATCTTAAAGGTCTATGTTCAGCAGTGGACGTCTTCCGGCTGATGATGATGATGATTGACGATTTTAAAGGAGCTTTTTCTAATCACCAGGACCAGGATTCCAGTGTAATTAGACGTTATTTATTAATTAATGACTGCTTATCTGGCTTTTGCAGTAGTGTCGCATGATTCTTATCATATTTTTCCATCACCTGTACTAGTAGGCACCTATCACCTTGACCTAACATAATATACATCACCTGACCAACTATTTATGTTTTATGGAGGGGCAGTAAATCGCGTGATGCACCGACAACTGTTGATCGACTGAATAATGTATGGAAACGAGACAGGTGAACTTTAAATTGTAAAGGTTACGTAGTTCTTGATTTCTACTGCCGGGACGACCTTTACAGACAGGATACCTTTTTGGAAAGTACTCGTATTTAAAGCTACGTTTGATTTCTGGTGCCCTGGTAGCAGAATGAGTAATTGAATAACGATTATGGTTAGCTTTGTAAATCTTGATTCTTCATGTCGGCCTCACATTTACAGGAAGGATGGCGTGGTGGAAAAGGAGGGTCTCAATTACATCATCATCACCTGTTACGTCATGGACTCTTGGTGCACTCTTAGTATATATTTTAAGTAGCCATCAAGAATTTCTCCTGTTTCGGTCCGTTTACTAACATAAACGTTACACGTGTCACATGGATCCACCAGATGATGTGTGTACCAGACCGAGATCGATAACTTTGTGTTTTATTATAAAAAAATATATTTCTTTTTAATGTCTTACTAGAGACGTGAAACGTCCATTTAGACAACAATAAAGTCGAGACAGAAACACGAAAGTCGGGAGTTCGTGCTCTGTGCTTATTTTAAGTACATTCAATTACTGGTACCAAAGTTTTGCTATAAAACAATCGTTAAGGCGCTTCCCGACTGGAAACAAGTAATCCGTCAAAATAAAATTATGACGATCTTTTGGACAAAAGTTCGTCTACGTGTTGTTGTTACGAAAATTTATTAAAATGGAGGCTTTGGACCGTCAAAGGTGACGATAAAACACTACCCTCTTTCTGGGGCAGTGGGGTGAAAAAGGTGCCGATACCTACACTTTAAATTGATTGAGAGCGTAAATAATACGGCAGCCATTACTTATTTACCGGAAAATTTGGAGCTACTTTAACGAGTATAATTAGACTTTTCAAGGATTTACATGCATTTTAAAAGAAAGATAATTATCATTAATTCATTAAAAAAAAGGTGTTTTACTTGTGGGTTGTGGGAATATCTTAAAAGGGCACCGTGGCTCTGGAACGTAAAGGACGTGTGAAAGGCTATCAGTTGCTTACGGGCTTAAAACCACCCTGTTGGTGGCTTTAGGCAGTTTTTGAAATTTAAGAATAGTTTTTTTTGTGGTGGTTTTTGACGGCGGTTAGTTTTTAATTCTGCCCTTTTTAGTTCAAATATTCAATCCAAATTCTTTTAAAATACGTTATCCCTAGGGTATTGTATACACAATAAGCGAAAAATGCTCATAAAATAAAAACTGTTGATCTAAACTGCAAGAAACTTTTATGGGACCATAACAAATTATACTGTACAAAAAAATAATTATCAAAATCGGTTTAAGAAAAAATAAATTCGAAAAATCTAAAACTCGTGTCAGAGATTAGGTGGGTAGGTATTCGCAGACGCGGCATAAAATCACAGTATAAATATCTACAGTAGTGGATCTCGGCCGCATGATAGAAATAAATACCTACAGCCGCGCGGTACGTAAACATGCGCTAGGGCTGTTCGATCCGACGCCCGTCTCCAGCATTTTAATTACATTTGCCTACTTTCTGTATCTATTTAGTTTTGTGATTGTAAATATACTTTTCTTATTTCAGTAAACAAATAAAATACTTTGTATATTGAATAGGAAGGATTTTAACACAAGCGTAAGTACCTACCGTATCATGATTCATTCAGAACTGCCTATAACTTACCTATTTCACTAGTTTCAGTAACTTTCCTTTAGTATATTCACTGTATTTATTAATCCAAATACCCTTTTTTTCGTGAGATAATAGAAAATATTTATCCATTAAAAAGTCACACATTATGTACCTACCTGCCAGCTACTAGTACTTAAGTAAAATTATTTTATAGTCAGTACTTTTCAGAGTTTACAGGTATTTAAAAAAAAACTTATGACTGGATACGTTTTTGACGAATTCATACACCCAAAAACAGCACAATATTTCCTACTCGTCATATTAAATTATGTCCATGAACTGATTTTGTTAAAAAAACAACACACCGTCCGTTCATCACTACGGTACGGCCGTGACTGTCAGCGCACCGAGCGCGCCCCGACATCGAGGCACGTAGGTATAGCTCGCGTTTCGTCCATTTGTATGAAGATCAAGTACTGTAGATATTATTACCGTGATAAAATTGTTAATAATGTTACGAGCTGGGTATTGGGATAAATTAATTAACACCAATTAAAACCAAATACAACTTTATTCACAGACAAATCACAAATTAAAACAATCACAAAACACTACTCAACACTTATACACACTCTTAATCACACGTAGAACTCACTTAGATATCGCTTGTAGTTCGCTTCCAGTTGCCTCGATCGTAGTCAAAACCAGACTGACTTGGTCGCCGATCGGTGCCCCTTTATATACCCCGGCCGGACCTACTAGATGTTTCTAGAAGAGGGTCGAATGTTCTGGAAACGTCCATAGACTTCGACATAGTCCCATACCTTCTGGAACATTCCAGAACCATCTCGAAACATCTAGAACGGGGTAGAACTTTCTAGAAACTTCCAGACCAATCTTCACTAGAATAGTCGAGAACCTTGTGGAACCTTCGAGAACCTTATAGATTGGTCTCGCAATCCGATCGACGTAACAATAACAAAATATGGACATCATTTAGTTTTTTTTTAATTATCAAAATGAAGAAAGAAGCCACTAAGCTGAACGTAGGTTTTTTTTTTAAATTAATGACTTAATAAACGGTAACCTCATGATCAATTGCTACCCACAATGTATTTAATATTATGTATTTGATTTTAATTTGAGTGAGTAGGCGTAGAAGTTACCAACAACTTTGCTAACACCCACTTTATTTATATTTTATTCCACAATAATTGTGACTGAGTAGGATGGTATTAATATGTATGAAGTGAACTATTCATCGTTACAGCTATAAAGCTAAAAAGTTCTATTTTTTTTTTTACAAAACCGGTGGAATTCCTAGAGGGCGGCAGCGATTAATAAAAAGTAAAATGAAAATAATGTGAAAGTGATTTCGTTTGTTTCTCTCTTAGACGAAAATTGCCGAATCGGTTCGAAAGAAATAGGGCGCTTTCACTTTGGGTGATAACGGCACAGAATACTCTATAATACTACGTACAGAAGTGTCACTTCCTAAAAACAAACAAATGTAAAATCTTAGCTTGAGAGAATAAAGTAAAAATAGGGTCCATATTGGCTCACCTAAATTGTTTACCCGAAATTGTTCTTCCTAACGATTTGTAATCCGAATGATCACTCTTCCTAAAATTTTTCATTCTAAAGTTTTCATATACTTTTTGTAGTGCTACCGGCGATGTTCATAACACTCATGTTTCCGAAAATTGTTATCAATAATATCGTTGTTGTAAATATATTTAAACTCCTACTGTTTTTTATTATAACGTTTTTATCCCTAAACATTATTACGATAATATCTTTAGTTTGTCAGAAAAGTCTACTTCTAAAATCAAATCTACTTTTGGGTGGTTTAAAAAAAAATAATCACGAAAAAATAACCTAACCTGTCCGAGTCGGGGTGCCTCCAGTCGTTTGTTCAGAATGTCGTCTTGGGGGCACTATGCCCTTCTTCACTATACTATTTCGAAGTAGCGCTCGCTCGGCTCGCGCGTAGTTGGTCACAGTTCTAACCTAACCTAACCTATGGATATCTTTTCAGGTACACACCGCTTCAAATAAAATTAAAGTAGACGCTTTAACTAATAAAAATAAAAGAACAATTCACATAGTTAGTGAGTGCGAAGCAAGCACTTCCTCAAGTATAGTGCTAATATGCAAGAAAAAAAAAAAAAACAAAATAAAAAGAAAACTAAACAAAAAAGATATGACTTTGAATAATAGTGTAAAAGAAGCTTATGTTTAGAAAATATAGGAAAACAAATAATGGTACAATAGATGTTTATTGCTACCGATATAATGAAGTCGAATGATTCGGAATTATGAAAATTAGTGACAGAACAATTAGGAGTTGTGATCATTAGGATTAAAAATGTTAGGAATACAATTTACGGGTTTCCAATGATCGGAGTTTAAATTTTAGGTGAACTTTGGCGCGCCCGTAAAAATATGTATGGAGCGTGTGCGAAACGGGCGGCGGCGGCGAGGCGGGCGGCCGCCGACTGTGAAACCCGTCCACGGTGCGCCCGCGTGTGCTTGCAGTTTCATACTACAAGGAAAGAAGGAAAGAAAGATTCTAAAGAAAATGAGAGACTCAAGAGCAGACGATAATTATGCTGTTTCGTGTCGTTATCGTCGAAAGGGAAAGCGTCCATAGATGGAATGATCGAGACAGTTATAGGTTACTAGATGTTCCCCGCGGTTTCACTCGCTATTTGTCTCCCATTGGCGTGCATGGCTGCGTGGTGTATATGACTGCGCAAGTCGCGGGACTTATCTCATTACCGTGACCCCGGAACATAAAGAGCTATTGAAGGACACTGCGGATTTTAGTCAGTACAAGTCTGACAGACCTCCCAAGGCCGGGCGGGACCCGGCCTTGGGAGGACTCATTTGATGATTTTATCACCATATAGCCTATACTCTATAGCCTTCCTAGACTAATGGGCTCACAAAAAAAATCCATTCGAACTTATAGTTCCTGAGATTAGCGCGTTCAACTAAACAAACTCTTTAGCTTTAAAATATTAGTAATTAGATTTCTTCATTAAAAAAAATAACTCATACTGTTTGAGGATGAATACATTCTGCGAAAGGGACATTTTGCGAGAAGGAACATTCCGCGAAAGGGACATATGTGGACATTTTGGGAAAGGGAAATTTTGTGACTGAGCCACTCGATCGTTTACTACAACGTTTAAATTACGTATCCTGAACATTCAGGAGCCCTAGTACATAACAATGAAAGTAAAATCCACGTGGACTAAATCCTGAACAAAACATAGTACTGCGTTATTTATATTCATAAAAGAGATTGCTCCGTTGTTTACGCATATAAAACTTTGTTTATTTTCTGTTCGTCTCTCTATCTGATATGTTAAAGTTTTAGTTTGAGCCCGCACGTGGTGGAAATATGCTCGCACAACTTTGATTCTAGTACGAGATCCGGTAGAAGAAATATATACCCTCATCTGTTATTTGAAAATGGCATATAAAACACGCTAGATACTCTAAACGACAATATTTTGGTGATAGGTTGTCGGCCTGAATCGCGTACCGTCCATGTTTATTCATAAAAATTGTCTTCAAAAATTTTCGTTCCACTTCCCTCATCTGTTATTTAGAAAAATCAAACATTAGCTGATAGAATATACCTCAAGGAATCTAAAAAACGTAGGTTGTCGGTGTCTAACCCTGTCCTTCTAATTAGTTGTCGGGTTTAAACAGGTGAGTTACCGTAGATAATATACCCTCATCTGTTATTTAATCGAATCAGATATCAAATAATAGATCTTTTTATTCTGAATTCAACAGTATTTAGTTGTCGAAGCAAAACTGTGGCTGAATTTCGGTTGTCTAAATTATAATCGTAAAATTTGTTCCATAAGCGTTGAAGAACAAAGGACAAGATAATGATGCTGGTGTGCAGTTCTGCACCCAGACAGGTCGAAACGTGTTTGGAAGACTAGTGTCACTTCCTACTAAACTAAGGTTGCGGCATTAGTGAAGTGTTGTGCGCGAAACTGTATGCGGCAGATCGTTTTAAAAAAATTTCCAACTAAGTAAGTACGTGTCGCGGGATTATTTCCTTACCGTGACCCCGAAACAGATGAGGGAAGTGGAACGAAAATTTTTGAAGACAATTTTTATGAATAAACATTGACGGTACGCGATTCAGGCCGACAACCCATCACCAAAATATTGTCGTTTAGAGTATCTAGCGTGTTTTATATGCCATTTTCAAATAACAGATGAGGGTATATATTTCTTCAATGTATCCTAGACTATTCGTTTGTAGTTTGTTTTCAGGTTGTCTACTTTCTAAGTCCGTCAACGAAAACAAGGAAACGGATACAGTCGATACAGATACGAACGTAATTAACTTGATAATAAAATTGCGGACGGATAATACCGCCATGACTGAAGTCGTTTTGACGCGGCGCTAGTGTGTGTGTCATTACTTCAAATTGCGTTAAAAAATGTAGATCACCTCTATTTTGAGCCTTATTCTGACCCGCAGGTCATGAGTGGTGGCTCAGAATCTAAGAAGCTACGTGTAAAATAAAATAAATATTTTAAAAAACAAAATACCCGACTGCGTAAAGAAACTAAAAAGAAAGAAACAAGACAAGTAGGTAGTTTAGAATTCACTCATTCACAGTCATTCAGGGGCCATTCAAATTATACCAATCAAATCTTCCCAAGGGGCCCCGACTGTGAGTGTGAATGAGTGAATTCTAAACTACTGGGCTTGTTTCTTTCTTTTCAGTTTTTTTTACGCAGTCGGGTTTTTTGTTTTTTGAAACATTTATTTTATTTTACTATTTTTAGTTTTTGTTAGCATTTATCAATCCAAATTAAATTGAAACATATTTAAAATCTTTTATTTGATACCCCACTTGATAGAATGTGAGAGATTTAAAAAAATATATATAATATATAATAGCGGAGCAGAGCGGAGCGGAGTGGAGTGGAGTGGAGTAGCGACGATTATTTTTGTTGAGGGTATACAGTAACTTCGTTCCATCCGGGTGTCCTTTGACACCTCTCAAGTTTTTTTTCTTCTATGGCAAATCATTCATTTTTAGTTCGGGCTCGTTGTCAAAACGACTGTCACCAAAGCCGAAACTTCGGGTCTCGTGCTTGGAGATTAGACCCCAGGTGAAAATGAACCTTATTTTTTAATTAGTTAGTTTGTGTAGCGAATGTATTTAAATCCTTGTTAATTGTGAGTTAATTATGTAGTCAATTTATGGGGAATATACACATATTGTGTTATATGTATGACCCTTATTCAGTAAAATCCATTAATTTACACTATACCGTAGTATTATTTATTTGTTAACCGACTTCAAAAAAAAAGTAGGTTCTAAGTTCGACCTGTATGTTATGTATGTATGTAGGTATGTATGTATGTCCGCGATTATCTCGCGTTTGGCTGAACGGATTTTAATGCAGTTATCAGGAAAGTGGTCATTACATTCTGGAGAAGGTTTTAGTATATAACACTATTAGATATCCCGTGACGTTGCCCGCGTGGATCCGTTTTGGTTACTTGGATCGTAGATTTTCAGGGACGATTGCATGTTTATCCGCAATTATCTCGCGTTTGGCTGAACCGATTTTGATGCAGCTTTCAGAAAAGTGTTTGTTACATTCTGGTGAAGGTTTTAATATATAACAATAATGGATATCTCGTGAAGTTGCTCACATAGATCCGTTTTGCTAAATAGAATTGTAGATTTTCAAAGACGCCGATTATATGGAGATTTTTGTTGATTATCTCAACTAAGAACAAAAAAAGGGAAAAATAAAAACTCTTTGAAAAAAAGGGAACCGACTTCAAAACCAAATACAAAAAAACTAAGAAATAACTTTTCTTTCGGAAGTCGGTGGCCATATAGTCAATGAAATAAAATAAAACAAAGCTACCGACTTCCGAAAGAAAAGTTATTTTTTAGTTTTTTTGTGTTTGGTTTTGAAGTCGGTTCCCTTTTTTTCAAAGAGTTTTTTTTTATCTGTGACTTTAAACATACCGAAACTACCGCCTGTTTAACAACGCACAGTGGGTTAGTTCAAACCGAGATGTGACGATACACGACGTGAAGCGACGATACTGGAAAATGCGTCTTATTAGTATTTTTTTTTTGTATTTAACTGGAAAGTTTAAAGTAAAGAACTCAATTTCACAATCAATCATTCAATCATTTGCTTTACAGTACCAGGGGCGCATAGCCCGCAATAGTTCGGTGATAGCTCGGTAGATTTCTCATTTTCCAACGTCCTCCTGAGATTGCCTCGACGACTGCACCACGGAAATAGATTATTTGCTATTGATTGAATTGACGACTTACTTCCCTCTCGCCGTAAACAACGGACCAGTTTCTCCAGCTCTTGGAGATTTCTGTTGACTTAGTACTTTCGATTTGATGAGCCAGAGGGCGGGATCGATTAATGCTATTGTTTTTCACAACATTTTGTGGAACATTTCGCTGTCGGATATTTTTAACCTATCTTTTTCTAGGCCCATCATTGTAAGTTGTCACATCAAAAGCAGCATAAGTCGTTTTCTGCAGATGTATGGTTTCATCTTGTAGTTTGTCTTTTTTTTCAAGTAAGTACAATACGATTAACACCCGTTTTATCGTAAAAGGCCAACCTCATAATATTTATTACCCGGTAACAGCCTTGAAAGGGCAACAAAAGGACTCTTCTACCAGGGCATAGGATATCATAATCATGTGGAGCAAACTAGCTCCTTAAAGACATTTTTATTACTACTATCGGCGCATGTGAATGGTTTAATTTAACTGGAAAACATCCATAGCTGCGGTATATTATCTGTAATAGTAAATCGTACATAGCGTGTGGTTAAACGACCTGCCCTGTAGGGTTCCGTAATAGGATTTGTAACTTGTTTTAGTATGTTTTATACAATGTAATAAAGTAAACGAGCGTGTGAGTGCCCCGGAGCGAGAAACCTACATGATGTACTTACACATGTACGTGTATCTTACATTTTATGTATTCTTGGTACCTACGTATAAAACATATAATTTTACTACGTGAATATGGAAGATGAATGGTCTTGCTTTTTGGCACTAAGTAAATAAAGCAGTTCTGGCAAGAACCATTAAGTTTTCAAATAATATTTACCCAGTAGCTTTTTCATGAATCAGTCTCTGACTTGATTTATCAACTTTTAAGCAGTCTGATAATTGTTAAAACGTGGGTGGATCCGGGAAAAATCCCCTAAAATTGCGAAGAATAACTAAAACACTTTTATATTCACTGCAGTACAAACAAATTTAAATATTGACAGATACTTGGCTTCATTTTTAGCGCTAAAATAATCAGCAGTGCAAGAAAGTTGTGACTGTAAACTTAGTAAAAGAAACAACAATGCATCGTGTTTAAAACATGACAGGAAAGTATAAATATTTCCTAGTTCTTGGCAATGGAAACCGGATGCATTGCTTTTGGTCGAGTACTAGCGTGTCTCGGGAAAGATATTTGAATATCGAAAAGAGAGACAAAATCTTTACTAAGATTTTGTTCAATAATAATTGTGTTCTGAAATTATTTGAAACCAATCTAAATTTTTCTGACACAGAAGGTTTTATTCTTCAAAACCATTAATTAGAATTACAATAAAAATCGAAAGAACTGTTTTTTTACATTTACCCGACGAAAATAAATAAAGGTTAAAAAGGTTAATAAAGACCCATAAGTAAATTGAAGATGGAAGATATCCAATATATTCTACTCCCATGTTTACCAAGACGACATGACTATCAAGAGCAATCTATACAAAAGACCATCCCCTATAAGTGGGATGTAAGAATTCGCGAGCCGTCACGTTCGCTCGATAAATTACAGAAGTTCTCGACTTGGCCCATTACTCATCGCCCCATCCGGCACATACTTCGTATCGGCGTTTAATTACTAAACTGATTAACTTGTACCACTGGGAAGCGGATAAATTTTATTAAGAATTTCGGCTTTAAATGTATTAGGAGATACGAACGATAAATGTGGGTGAAAATATCGTTAACTTTATCCTAACAAATATTATTAATGGATAAGTGAGTTTGGTTTGAAGTGGCGCTGGACAAGAACACTTGGAAAAACTTGGGCGAGCCCTTTGCCCAGCAGTGGGACAGTGTGGCCTAACTTTAAAAAATTGAACCTATTTGTTAACGCTTAAATCGCAGAACCGATTTTGATGGATTTTGGTACTGTGATAAATATTACCCTGATGATAGGCTAGATACTTCTTTTTGCATCAAACTTGAAAGGCGAAGAAAGACGCGGGCAGAAGCTACTGACATATAAATTGATCAACCTCCCACACATTAAATTAAATCTACTTATAATTGCGCAGATAAATATCTTAAGTAGGAGGAAAAAATCTGCTTTAATGGATACCCTATCAATGCTATTAGAGCTTAAGTCTAATTGCGCACAAACAAAATTGATGAAAATTAAATTAAGTGACTCTTCAAAAAGGCACGAAAAGAAACGGTAAGTTGAATCACGTAATTCCGTTCCTTCATAAGCTGATTAGGAGGGAAATGGGCTGCCACGCTGCGCTGCTCCTATAAATAGACCAGCGATGTCTCGGGATGTATGCGATGTGAATATGTAACCTCTTTAAGTTCTTGCAGCCCTGGTATCAAGTAAATAATAAAAAAATGTTTTGTTTTAACATTTATTTAATTTTGTAGTGTAATTTTCATTTATTTGTGTTGTAAATAGTTAATTAACTAACCTTTTTATTAAAAGTACTAACAAAGATCGTCAAAAAAAAAATTCCACATCGCTGTCAACTGGATAAGTGCCCAGAACGCTGGCAGCATTGCCCGTTGGATGGCCATGCTGATTCTTTGACCAAAGAAGATAATTATTTAAAACGGGTGATGTGAATTTGTATCCCCTTTAAATTCATGCACCCCTGGTACCTACTGAGGAAATATAATAAAATTGAGGAAAAATGTTTAATTCCCGGAAATTGGAGTTTTAAAAATTCTTGGTGATTATTAATTTCCGTCAGAATTTTTCCTGTTGTTACAATATTGTCTCTTAGCGAGCGGTTAAGATGGACAACAAATTGTTTCATAATTAGGTTTCGTTTCATTTTTCCGAGGAGAGTTGACGTGCCCGTCGAAAAAGGGTTGAGCAATAATTTAACTTAATAATTTTTAATCCAGTTTATTAATGATCATAATATTTTAACAGTGACTGAGGTCGTTGCTGCAATAACTTTTTGGTCAACAAGCGGACTACTTTTTTTTTCTTGTTTGGATGTTCCAATATCGGCCATTTTGGCAGCTTCAAGTTCAACGGTGACAAAATAGTTAAAACTACACGGGATCGACATAATTATGCTAAAATTATAAAGCGATTGTCTCTTGTTTTTGTTTCGATGTTGTTCGTTTAAACTATCAAAAATTACCTAAGTTGTTAATTTAGTTAATTTTAGATATTGTTTTGGGATAATTAAATCTATCAGAAACACACATTTCATCAGAATTATACGACTATTCATTGTACACAAACACAGGTATCTCCAATTTCTAATTAATATAAATTGACGAACACTAATAAGTACATTGATGATTTCCTAGTAACTTGTAAGTACTGGTATTGTGGGAGTTTTGAAATACCTCAAAAAACTTTTTAAAAGGAAACTAATCCAGCAAGTAAATATTCTAGTGTTTTACCCTGATCTGAGTCTGCAAAGATGCTATCATAAAATGGTAAAAACTTCGATCGTTCTGCTCAATGGGACCAATCGACAAACACTCTTTGGAATGCTTATAGCGTCTTTTTACCGCTCGGTAAAAATAAAGTTTTACCTAATACTATAGATAAGTTAGGAAGTACTTATTTGTTTTTATACGAGTGAGCGGTGGT
The DNA here is from genome assembly GCA_036375495.1 of Agrotis segetum. Classification (NCBI taxonomy): domain Eukaryota; kingdom Metazoa; phylum Arthropoda; class Insecta; order Lepidoptera; family Noctuidae; genus Agrotis; species Agrotis segetum. The sequence goes on from JAQSVV010000087.1 coordinate 2,572,668, forward strand.
AGGTATAGTGTTGTGCACGCTACGCAGCGGTTGGCGCGTTTTCGTTTCTGGCCGATTTTCGTGTAGTGCTTGAAACATAACATTCGGTTCGGCGTTCCGCGCTAAACAACCGCTCACATCGTAATCTCTAGCATTAACACTTGGCGGCAGAATACGCCCAGGTGGCACAACACCCGAGACAAGGAGGCGCGCGTTTTGTTCCACGCGTTTCAAGCAGGGACCACTTTGGTTACCCATTCAAAGGGTTTTTGATAGGGTTTTGGCAAAGTGTTGTTTTAAAACCCATTTCATATTGATAACACTTTTTTACGAAAACCCCCATCAATGGGTAACCCCTTCAAAACCCTTTCGATTTGATAGCTGTTAATTCGAAAACCTGTTCTTGGGGGTTATACTTTTGAACGTTAAGACGTTTTGAACAGGTTACCCCTTCAACGACTATAACAGAGTTACCCATTCGGTCAACAAGTAATGTAATTTTATCTCTCGTGCCTTTACTTTAAAGTACTAAACTGCATGCATTCGCATGATATGCGTCAAGTTGAAAAATGCAGTCTTGAGCCTAGCGACACATACAATAAAATTATAGTTATTATTGCTGAGATTTACGGAATTTTAAATGTTAGAGAATAATGTCAGTATCAATTTTGGACGTGGACTTCTTACGGCCGGCAGACGACGTCGCCATTCGAGAAGTTTTCTTCTACATAGGTTGTTACTTTTATGTGGCCTGCCCATTGCCACTCCAACTTGTAAATAAGAGCTATGTTGGTGACTCTGGTTTTTCGCCGAATATCCATGTTCCGGATTTAATTCCGCAAAGAAACTCCGAGCTTTGCTAAAGAGCAACGGAAAGCAGTTGCTCGTTGAGTAACTCTAAAAGGCCAGCAGTCAAAGACCACGTTTCAGAGCCATATTATGTCATCACTGGCAACATACACTGGTTAAACACCCTTGTCTGAAGACACTGAGGAATTCTCGATGAGAAGATCACGGCATACAACTTTTTTTTTTTTTACGATGCAAAATCATCAAATGAGTCCTCCAACCCCGGGCAGGGCGGGAGGGACTGTCAGACTTGTACTGACTAAAATCCACGGTGTCCTTCGGTAGCCCTTTGTGTGCCGGAGTCGCGGTACACGTATGTCCCGCAACCCCGGCAGGACTGTGGCCCTCTATAGGGGGGCCCCGTCACTGTGCTGACGCTCCTTGAGGCGCGCGTGGGACACAACGCGCCGTCGACCCGGGCATGGTCCATGGTCGGGCAGCGAGTTGCCCTTTACTCGCCGCCCGCATACGGTGTACGCGCCTACGGTGGCCGGAGATCGTCCCGCGACATCCGTCGCCGTGGGCGTCTACCACTGCGTCTCGGGCGGAGGGAGGACGGTATCCTCTCCCTCAAGCGGCCCGCCTCCTCCTTCGCGAGCATGACTGCTTCGCAGAAGGAGGCGACCGCCTCCCACTCCGTCTCGCCCCGCAGCATGGCCGCAACCAATGCCGGGCGCGAGAGGTCTCCGCCTATCGCCGCAGTGAGGACACGGCGGTGCTCCGCCCAAGCTGGGCAGTCCTGCACCGTATGCTCCACCGTATCCTCCGGGCGATCCTCGCAGTGGTGACACCCGGGCGTTTCCTCCTTTTTAATCATGCACAGGTACCTCCCGAAGCTGCCATGTCCGGTGAGGACCTATGTCATGCGGTAGGTGAGGACGCCGTGGGACCTATCCAGCCACTCCTCAAAGAGGGGTCTTACAGCCGCGATTGCGGCTAGCCCGTACCTCGGTTGCGATAGTCGTCCTCTCCAAACTGCCCTGAGATCGCGCCGGAGCTCTTCCCGCCGCGCCTCGACTTCTCGAGGCAGCGGGGATACACCCCGACGCTACGCCTCCACGCGCCACTCATAGACGCGCAGGAGGGCAGTCGCCTCCAGATCCCAGGGCAGTGATCCGGCAAGAAGGTTGGCCGATTCGCCGGCGATCGTGCGGTATCCTCGGATCATTCGGATTCCCATGACCCTCTGGCATGCGACCAGCTTTGCCGGCCGCGTCCGAATGCTCAGGGCCCACACGGGGGCCCCATAGAGGGCCATGGACCGCACGACGCCGGCGTGCAACCTCCGGCAGGGGGCGTTTGTCCCGCCGATATTGGGCAGGAGCCGCCCGAGGGCGGCTGATGCCCGGTTCAGGCTTGGGGCCAAACGCGAGAAATGCTCCCCGAAGTTCTATCGGCTGTCGAGGACGAGTCCCAGGTACTTCATCGTACCCCCGATACCGATGCGAACCCCCCCCACCGTTATGTGGGACTCTGTCAGTGGCGCATTCAGATGGCCATGAAAACACATGGCCTCTGTCTTGTGCAGCGCCACTTCGAGTCCCAACTGCCGGATCCTTTTGACGACTATCGCAACCGCCCGCGTCGCCAAGTCGGCCGCCGCCTGGTGCGACACTCCCTCCGCCAGGACGAGCGTGTCGTCAGCGTAACATATTACGCTGACGTCTAGGGTCGCCGCGCAGCACCCAGTCGAAACCGATGTCCCACAGGTGCGGTCCCAAGACCGATCCCTGTGGGACACCGCACGACATCTCTCGCCGGTTCCACTCTCCCCGGTGACCGGGGTAGATGACGGCTCTTTCCGTCAGGTAGTCCTCGACCGTGCGACGGAGGTAGGTTGGCACCCGGTGATACCGGAGTGCCTCCCTGATGCAACTCCAGGGCAGGGTGTTGAAGGCGTTGGAGATGTCCAAGGACACAGCCACGACGACCCTGCCCCGGGCCACTGCATCCCCCGCCGTGAGGGCTCTAACGCGCATGATGGCGTCCACCGTAGAGCGCCCCCTGCGGAAGCCAAATTGGGTCTCCGACAGGTTCGGGCCCACCCGATTTAGGTGCCCGACGCCTGTCTGCAATTACTCTCTCAAAGAGCTTGCCCACCTCGTCGAGCAGCACGATGGGCCGGAATGCGGACGGAGAGTCCGCAGGGCGCCCGGGCTTCTGGATGAGGACCAGTTTCCCGGTCTTCCAACGAAGCGGGAACTGGCCCCTCGCCAAACACGCGCTAAAGAGCCCCCCCAGTCGAGGCCCGAGAGTCCCGAAGGCCAGGACCCAGTAGGCTTTTCCTGGCAGGCCGTCGGGTCCTGGGGCGGTATTCTTGGCTTTGAGCCGTTGCACCGCCACTCTCAGGTCTACCTCGGTCACCTCTGGAGCGTCGTAGACGTCGTCGTCGCTGTGGTCCGCGTTCGCGTCAGCTTCGCCCTCACTGTCAGAGTCCGTCCGAGGCGGAGCTGCCATGGGCGGGGAAGCATGCTCCCCTCGCGATGGGAACAGGGCGCTCACCACGTCCTCCACGAACTGAGGCCGGAGACTCTGCGTCAACGGGGGGGCCCAGGGGCGGAGCTTTCCGCGCACCCACCTGTACGGCCAGCCCCATGGACGGTCTACAACTTCGAGATTATCATTCCGAACAACAACAGCTTTTTATTGTTTTCTTTAGCTTTTTTTTTTTAGCGTTATAAAATCATCAAATGAGTCCTCCAACCCCCTTACTGTCAGACTTCTACTGACTAAAATCCACGGTGTCCTAAATAATCCCGCGGCAGGCTTTGGCCCTCTGAGAGGGGGCCCCGTCAGTGTGCTGACGCTCTTTGAGGCGCGCGTGGGACACAACGCGCCGTCGACCGGGGCATGGTCCATAGTCGGGCAGCGAGTTGCCCTTTACTCGCTGCCCGCATGCCCGCGCCTACGGTGGCCGGAGATTGTCTAGCGACGTCCGTCGCCGTGGGCGTCCACCACCGCGGGTGGGGCGGAGGGAGGACACTGTCCTCTCTCGCTCGCGGCCCGCCTCCTCCTTCGCGAGCATTACTGCTTCGCAGAAGGAGGCGACCGCTTCCCACTCCGTCTCGCCCCGCAGCATGGCCGCGACCAATGCTGGGCGCGAGAGGTCTCCGCCTATCGCAGCCGTGAGGACACGTCGGTGCTCTGCCCAAGCTGGGCAGTCTTGCACCGTATGCTCCACCGTGTCCTCCGGGCGATCTTCGCGTGGTGACACCCAAGCGTTTCCTCCTTTCGCATCAAACACAGGTAGGCACCTGTGTTTGATGCCGAAACTTCTGTCTCTGACATCGCCAAGGTAAAGCCGATAGCGATGACCGTATCGTCAGAAGCAAATTTAATATCAATGTAAAGCTTGAAAGGTCACGTCTGGTGAAGTCCACGGTCCGACCTGGCCCTACCCACAATATCCAAAACCTCGAAAACTTCCAGCTAGAACTGTACAATCGCCTAACCGAATGCGAAACTGTTGACACTGTCCAAGCAGTGGAATTCTTTAAGTCCCCTTGCCGCAATAAACCTCAAAAGCTCTTGAACGGAACCATTAAGTTAATCCATGCGGCACGCCGCAATTGCGGCGGTAAGACCCCTTTGAGGAGTGGCTGGAGAGAAGTCATGGCGTCCTGACCTACCGCTTGACGCAGGTCCTCACCGGACACGGAAGTTTCGGGAGGTACCTGTGCCTGATGGGGAAGGAGGAAACGCCCGGGTGCCACCACTTCGAAGATCGCCCGGAGGACACAGTAGAGCATACGGTGCAAGACTGCCCCGCTTGGGCAGAGCACCGACGTGTACTCACGGCGGCGATAGAAGACCTCTCGCGCCCGGCATTGGTTGCGGCCATGATGCGGGGCGAGATGGTGTGGGAAGCGGTCTGCTCCTTCTGCGAGGCAGTAATGCGCGTAAAGGAGGAGGCGGGCCGCTAGAGAGAGAGGACAGCGTCCTCCCTCCGCCCCAACCGCAGTGGTAGGCGCCCGCGGCGTCTGACGTCAGCAGATGATCCCCGGCTACCGTAGGCGCGGGCATGCGGGCAGCGAGTAAAGGGCAACTCGCTGCCCGACCATGGACCATGCCCGGGTCGACGGCGCGTTGTGTCCCACGCGCGCCTCAAAGAGCGTCAGCATAATGACGGGGCCCCCCTCTCAGAGGGCCAAAGCCTGCCGGGGTCGCGGGATTATTTCCTTACCGTGACCCCGGAACAGAAAGGGCTATTGAAGGGCACCGTGGATTTTAGTCAGTAAAAGTCTGACAGTCCCTCCCGCCCTGCCCGGGGTGGGAGGACTCATTTGATGATTTCACCACGTTAAAAAAAAAAAGAAAAGCTATGCTACCCTACTCGGCGCACTGACGACTTTCGTAACGTTGTTGTTGAGGGACCTGCGGACGAGAAATCTAACACCACCCTGAGATTTACGGTCTCCTTCCCGGTAGAAGAGCATGTTGCCGGAATCTAGGACTATCGTATCCTGACCCTCTCTTAGGATTTCAGATGATCTCAATATGTTCCAGAGCATTTTGCTCAATTCATCCTTCAACTCAACAATCTTCTCATCGCGTAACAAACACAAAAAATATACCGTCGAATTGATAACCTCCTTCTTTTTGAAGTCGGAAAGCGCCGCCCGTCCTGTCAAACCGAGTAAGAAACACTAATGAACGATTCTATCACGAGTCCGAACTTTCAAGGCCAACCTATTTCTACACTCCAACGTAATTTTAAATTATTTTATTTAAAACCCTTTGATTACCCCAAAAAACCCTTTTAAAGGGTTATCTACTTCAATTGGAAATCATACAAGAGCCGGTAACATCTTGAACTAGTTAACTTATTGAAAGGGTTACCCTAACGTTAGGGTTTTGAAAAGGCTACCACTACCAAGAGGTAACACTTTTATTGACTGTAGCCGTATAACATGTAACACTTTCGAAGGAATTAACTTATATTCGGGGTTGTACGGTCCCTGGTTTCAAGAAATTGACAGCATTATTGACGAGCCCGATAAAGACAAATGCCTTCTACGGTTACGGAAATGTCTTAGAGATTACCATGGTAGCGATGATAGCCTATAACCTTCCGCAAGGAATGAGCTGTAAAATCAGCTTTTTCGGACTGGGAGTTCCAAAGATAAGCAAGTTTTATAAATAACGAAAACTCTTCCGATTTATATTTTTTTAGCTCTCTTTAACTCGGTACTTGCCTATTTATTTTTATTCTATAATTATAAACTGACTTTGACATTCGGACATTCACCATAGGTTCATTTGAAACCCAGCGTCGGGCACCAGTTTGTCCGACATTATGCTGAAATGGGCCTATTTGGCGCAGCCGTGAGTCACACAGTAGGTAAATTCATTCAAGTTCGGCTTAGTTATAATATTAATTTACTTTCAAAAATTGTTTGGTTTTAAGTTTAGTTTAGTTTAGTTTTAACTTTTTCTTTGTTTCTTGTTTATTGTGTGCATTTGTGGAGTGTGCCAATAAACGTTTTTTCTTTCTTTCATTTTTATGCAACAAACAAAACGACAGATCATGACCTCTCTCTCTTCATTGACATGACAATGACCAGGGTTTCATGAATACGTAAGGAGTTTATAAATGTAAAGTTCAATCTGTCAGATTGTGGGGTTAAGTTTAGAAATGCCAACAATGTAACACATTGAGCTGGCATTTGACCCTTATTTCATGAGATTTCTTGTGAATACTGGCTAAGGATTAAAATCCCTTCATTGGCATTTAACCCTTATAGTAAGGCGGTCCAAAGTCTGTTACTATTAAAGTCCTTTGACATTTTAGCATTCCAATTTAAGTACTTGTAATCGTCCATATGTTCTTTATTGCTGACTAACTTTCCTCGTGCATTTGTTCGCTTAATGATAGGAAATTGCTCCTCAGGAACGTTTGAAATATTATCTTTGATAATCTGGAAGAACGAAGCTTCTCGTTTTTTTTTAATAAAATGGAGTATTTATCGGGGCACCGTAACTTACAAACATAATTTTTTTACCGTTTTCGGTTTTGATATTCAATACACATCGAGGAATCTGTAGTGTACAGAATTAACTTATTAACTGTGGTTTAGGCATAACCACATAATCATCTTCTGGGGGATTTAAATTATTATCCATGGAAGGTAAACTAGACCGGAATTATTAAACAAAAAAAATGCCTAGTCCTCCCTTTATCGCTCCCAGTCCGCTTCAGCTAGATTTTTGTAGGAAAATAAAATAAAAAAAAACGCCGAGGTATCACTTTACCTCAATACTTCCGCACGGTACAAGTATACTTAGGCCCTTCGTCCATTATAAGACTCAAGTTTCCGATACCTTACGACTTCAGTATCCAGGCGACTCTCGCAATAGAAATGCATATACGTTCGTACACAGGCACGCGACGCGCGACGCCAATCGCGCGCTACCCATCTGCTGACATCGCGGCGACTTGAGTTTCCGCGATTTTCAAGATGGCGGAACAATTTATTTACCATTTTTAATTTTATTCACAGAATAAAGGGTTCCGTAGCATATTCTTGAATCATTTTTGGAAAGTCATTATTTTAAAACGATAGAAAAATATTTACAATCCTCTATCAAATCATAATTTTGTATGCAGTTTTATTAAAAAGTTGGGAGAGATGTTTTTTTTTCTATTTTATTGAATATTTTTTTAAATTATGTTATAGTATTGGATTTGGATTAATGTTAGGTTCCCAGGAAATTAACTGTGAAGGACGGACTGTCACACGTTTGATCTTATAAAGATTCCGTTTTTTTTTGAACCTTCGGAACCCTAAAAAATATACTTTGATTGTGACAGTCATGTGTCAGCCATTTTATAAATTCATATTCTTGACCACCCATCTGACCCATCATGACCTTTTGACGCGGCGCTAGTGTCTATGTCGTTACATCAAATTGCATTATAAAAATTTAGTACCTCGAATTTTCCGCAGGTCATGAGTAGTGGCGAAACTCTAGTATCGGAAACTTGCGTCGCCTCGTGTACGAAGGCTCGTATACGAGGCGACGCAAATTTCCGATACCTTACGATTTGGGTTTCCAGGCGACTATCGCAATACAAATCCATAGAGGCTCGTACACAGGTCGCGTCGCCGACATGCGTCGCCGACTCTAGTCGCTCGCTACTCATCTATCAAGATCGCCGATACCCAAGTCTTCGCGATTTTTAACCGACGAAAAATTTGTATCTATTATTTTAAAATGTATTATTAAAGTATCTGAGGTAGAAAAATATCCTTGTTTGTATCATTACAATTAATAATAATAATTGTACAATCTTACGTTTATGTATTTTGATAATTTTACTTATTTTAGTTCCATATGTGTAACTAGATGGCGTTGTTAGTTTTTCTGAATCGCGATATGGTTTCGTTACCACCAAAAGTATATAAGGACCTAAAATTCATTGATTAAATTGTCTTCGTTCAAACAAGTAAACGTTGGTCCACGACTATCACACAACGCCATCACGTCCCAAGCTAAGCAGAGCTTGTGGTATGGGTACTAAACAGGGACCGTACAACAACCCCGAATATAAGTTAATTCCTTCGAAAGTGTTACATGTTATACGGCTACAGTCAATAAAAGTGTTACCTCTTGGTAGTGGTAGCCTTTTCAAAACCCTAACGTTAGGGTAACCCTTTCAATAAGTTAACTAGTTCAAGATGTTACCGGCTCTTGTATGATTTCCAATTGAAGTAGATAACCCTTTAAAAGGGTTTTTTGGGGTAATCAAAGGGTTTTAAATAAAATAATTTAAAATTACGTTGGAGTGTAGAAATAGGTTGGCCTTGAAAGTTCGGACTCGTGATAGAATCGTTCATTAGTGTTTCTTACTCGGTTTGACAGGACGGGCGGCGCTTTCCGACTTCAAAAAGAAGGAGGTTATCAATTCGACGGTATATTTTTTGTGTTTGTTACGCGATGAGAAGATTGTTGAGTTGAAGGATGAATTGAGCAAAATGCTCTGGAACATATTGAGATCATCTGAAATCCTAAGAGAGGGTCAGGATACGATAGTCCTAGATTCCGGCAACATGCTCTTCTACCGGGAAGGAGACCGTAAATCTCAGGGTGGTGTTAGATTTCTCGTCCGCAGGTCCCTCAACAACAACGTTACGAAAGTCGTCAGTGCGCCGAGTAGGGTAGCATAGCTTTTCTTTTTTTTTTAACGTGGTGAAATCATCAAATGAGTCCTCCCACCCCGGGCAGGGCGGGAGGGACTGTCAGACTTTTACTGACTAAAATCCACGGTGCCCTTCAATAGCCCTTTCTGTTCCGGGGTCACGGTAAGGAAATAATCCCGCGACCCCGGCAGGCTTTGGCCCTCTGAGAGGGGGGCCCCGTCATTATGCTGACGCTCTTTGAGGCGCGCGTGGGACACAACGCGCCGTCGACCCGGGCATGGTCCATGGTCGGGCAGCGAGTTGCCCTTTACTCGCTGCCCGCATGCCCGCGCCTACGGTAGCCGGGGATCATCTGCTGACGTCAGACGCCGCGGGCGCCTACCACTGCGGTTGGGGCGGAGGGAGGACGCTGTCCTCTCTCTCTAGCGGCCCGCCTCCTCCTTTACGCGCATTACTGCCTCGCAGAAGGAGCAGACCGCTTCCCACACCATCTCGCCCCGCATCATGGCCGCAACCAATGCCGGGCGCGAGAGGTCTTCTATCGCCGCCGTGAGTACACGTCGGTGCTCTGCCCAAGCGGGGCAGTCTTGCACCGTATGCTCTACTGTGTCCTCCGGGCGATCTTCGAAGTGGTGGCACCCGGGCGTTTCCTCCTTCCCCATCAGGCACAGGTACCTCCCGAAACTTCCGTGTCCGGTGAGGACCTGCGTCAAGCGGTAGGTCAGGACGCCATGACTTCTCTCCAGCCACTCCTCAAAGGGGTCTTACCGCCGCAATTGCGGCGTGCCGCATGGATTAACTTAATGGTTCCGTTCAAGAGCTTTTGAGGTTTATTGCGGCAAGGGGACTTAAAGAATTCCACTGCTTGGACAGTGTCAACAGTTTCGCATTCGGTTAGGCGATTGTACAGTTCTAGCTGGAAGTTTTCGAGGTTTTGGATATTGTGGGTAGGGCCAGGTCGGACCGTGGACTTCACCAGACGTGACCTTTCAAGCTTTACATTGATATTAAATTTGCTTCTGACGATACGGTCATCGCTATCGGCTTTACCTTGGCGATGTCTTGTATTAGAGACAGAAGTTTCGGCATCAAACACAGGTGCCTACCTGTGTTTGATGCGAAAGGAGGAAACGCTTGGGTGTCACCACGCGAAGATCGCCCGGAGGACACGGTGGAGCATACGGTGCAAGACTGCCCAGCTTGGGCAGAGCACCGACGTGTCCTCACGGCTGCGATAGGCGGAGACCTCTCGCGCCCAGCATTGGTCGCGGCCATGCTGCGGGGCGAGACGGAGTGGGAAGCGGTCGCCTCCTTCTGCGAAGCAGTAATGCTCGCGAAGGAGGAGGCGGGCCGCGAGCGAGAGAGGACAGTGTCCTCCCTCCGCCCCACCCGCGGTGGTGGACGCCCACGGCGACGGACGTCGCTAGACAATCTCCGGCCACCGTAGGCGCGGGCATGCGGGCAGCGAGTAAAGGGCAACTCGCTGCCCGACTATGGACCATGCCCCGGTCGACGGCGCGTTGTGTCCCACGCGCGCCTCAAAGAGCGTCAGCACACTGACGGGGCCCCCCTCTCAGAGGGCCAAAGCCTGCCGCGGGATTATTTAGGACACCGTGGATTTTAGTCAGTAGAAGTCTGACAGTAAGGGGGTTGGAGGACTCATTTGATGATTTTATAACGCTAAAAAAAAAAGCTAAAGAAAACAATAAAAAGCTGTTGTTGTTCGGAATGATAATCTCGAAGTTGTAGACCGTCCATGGGGCTGGCCGTACAGGTGGGTGCGCGGAAAGCTCCGCCCCTGGGCCCCCCCGTTGACGCAGAGTCTCCGGCCTCAGTTCGTGGAGGACGTGGTGAGCGCCCTGTTCCCATCGCGAGGGGAGCATGCTTCCCCGCCCATGGCAGCTCCGCCTCGGACGGACTCTGACAGTGAGGCGAAGCTGACGCGAACGCGGACCACAGCGACGACGACGTCTACGACGCTCCAGAGGTGACCGAGGTAGACCTGAGAGTGGCGGTGCGTGGCTCATAAAACGGCTCAAAGCCAAGAATACCGCCCCAGGACCCGACGGCCTGCCAGGAAAAGCCTACTGGGTCCTGGCCTTCGGGACTCTCGGGCCTCGACTGGGGGGGCTCTTTAGCGCGTGTTTGGCGAGGGGCCAGTTCCCGCTTCGTTGGAAGACGGGAAACTGGTCCTCATCCAGAAGCCCGGGCGCCCTGCGGACTCTCCGTCCGCATTCCGGCCCATCGTGCTGCTCGACGAGGTGGGCAAGCTCTTTGAGAGAGTAATTGCAGACAGGCGTCGGGCACCTAAATCGGGTGGGCCCGAACCTGTCGGAGACCCAATTTGGCTTCCGCAGGGGGCGCTCTACGGTGGACGCCATCATGCGCGTTAGAGCCCTCACGGCGGGGGATGCAGTGGCCCGGGGCAGGGTCGTCGTGGCTGTGTCCTTGGACATCTCCAACGCCTTCAACACCCTGCCCTGGAGTTGCATCAGGGAGGCACTCCGGTATCACCGGGTGCCAACCTACCTCCGTCGCACGGTCGAGGACTACCTGACGGAAAGAGCCGTCATCTACCCCGGTCACCGGGGAGAGTGGAACCGGCGAGAGATGTCGTGCGGTGTCCCACAGGGATCGGTCTTGGGACCGCACCTGTGGGACATCGGTTTCGACTGGGTGCTGCGCGGCGACCCTAGACGTCAGCGTAATATGTTACGCTGACGACACGCTCGTCCTGGCGGAGGGAGTGTCGCACCAGGCGGCGGCCGACTTGGCGACGCGGGCGGTTGCGATAGTCGTCAAAAGGATCCGGCAGTTGGGACTCGAAGTGGCGCTGCACAAGACAGAGGCCATGTGTTTTCATGGCCATCTGAATGCGCCACTGACAGAGTCCCACATAACGGTGGGGGGGGGTTCGCATCGGTATCGGGGGTACGATGAAGTACCTGGGACTCGTCCTCGACAGCCGATAGAACTTCGGGGAGCATTTCTCGCGTTTGGCCCCAAGCCTGAACCGGGCATCAGCCGCCCTCGGGCGGCTCCTGCCCAATATCGGCGGGACAAACGCCCCCTGCCGGAGGTTGCACGCCGGCGTCGTGCGGTCCATGGCCCTCTATGGGGCCCCCGTGTGGGCCCTGAGCATTCGGACGCGGCCGGCAAAGCTGGTCGCATGCCAGAGGGTCATGGGAATCCGAATGATCCGAGGATACCGCACGATCGCCGGCGAATCGGCCAACCTTCTTGCCGGATCACTGCCCTGGGATCTGGAGGCGACTGCCCTCCTGCGCGTCTATGAGTGGCGCGTGGAGGCGTAGCGTCGGGGTGTATCCCCGCTGCCTCGAGAAGTCGAGGCGCGGCGGGAAGAGCTCCGGCGCGATCTCAGGGCAGTTTGGAGAGGACGACTATCGCAACCGAGGTACGGGCTAGCCGCAATCGCGGCTGTAAGACCCCTCTTTGAGGAGTGGCTGGATAGGTCCCACGGCGTCCTCACCTACCGCATGACACAGGTCCTCACCGGACATGGCAGCTTCGGGAGGTACCTGTGCATGATTAAAAAGGAGGAAACGCCCGGGTGTCACCACTGCGAGGATCGCCCGGAGGATACGGTGGAGCATACGGTGCAGGACTGCCCAGCTTGGGCGGAGCACCGCCGTGTCCTCACTGCGGCGATAGGCGGAGACCTCTCGCGCCCGGCATTGGTTGCGGCCATGCTGCGGGGCGAGACGGAGTGGGAGGCGGTCGCCTCCTTCTGCGAAGCAGTCATGCTCGCGAAGGAGGAGGCGGGCCGCTTGAGGGAGAGGATACCGTCCTCCCTCCGCCCGAGACGCAGTGGTAGACGCCCACGGCGACGGATGTCGCGGGACGATCTCCGGCCACCGTAGGCGCGTACACCGTATGCGGGCGGCGAGTAAAGGGCAACTCGCTGCCCGACCATGGACCATGCCCGGGTCGACGGCGCGTTGTGTCCCACGCGCGCCTCAAGGAGCGTCAGCACAGTGACGGGGCCCCCCTATAGAGGGCCACAGTCCTGCCGGGGTTGCGGGACATACGTGTACCGCGACTCCGGCACACAAAGGGCTACCGAAGGACACCGTGGATTTTAGTCAGTACAAGTCTGACAGTCCCTCCCGCCCTGCCCGGGGTTGGAGGACTCATTTGATGATTTTGCATCGTAAAAAAAAAAAAAGTTGTATGCCGTGATCTTCTCATCGAGAATTCCTCAGTGTCTTCAGACAAGGGTGTTTAACCAGTGTATGTTGCCAGTGATGACATAATATGGCTCTGAAACGTGGTCTTTGACTGCTGGCCTTTTAGAGTTACTCAACGAGCAACTGCTTTCCGTTGCTCTTTAGCAAAGCTCGGAGTTTCTTTGCGGAATTAAATCCGGAACATGGATATTCGGCGAAAAACCAGAGTCACCAACATAGCTCTTATTTACAAGTTGGAGTGGCAATGGGCAGGCCACATAAAAGTAACAACCTATGTAGAAGAAAACTTCTCGAATGGCGACGTCGTCTGCCGGCCGTAAGAAGTCCACGTCCAAAATTGATACTGACATTATTCTCTAACATTTAAAATTCCGTAAATCTCAGCAATAATAACTATAATTTTATTGTATGTGTCGCTAGGCTCAAGACTGCATTTTTCAACTTGACGCATATCATGCGAATGCATGCAGTTTAGTACTTTAAAGTAAAGGCACGAGAGATAAAATTACATTACTTGTTGACCGAATGGGTAACTCTGTTATAGTCGTTGAAGGGGTAACCTGTTCAAAACGTCTTAACGTTCAAAAGTATAACCCCCAAGAACAGGTTTTCGAATTAACAGCTATCAAATCGAAAGGGTTTTGAAGGGGTTACCCATTGATGGGGGTTTTCGTAAAAAAGTGTTATCAATATGAAATGGGTTTTAAAACAACACTTTGCCAAAACCCTATCAAAAACCCTTTGAATGGGTAACCAAAGTGGTCCCTGGTACTAAACAACTGATAAACATACTTATATATTTCTAAATACATAACTAAAATAGATAAATTAGGGGAGGCCTATGTTCAGCAGTGGACGTCCTCCGGCTGTTGATGATGATGATGATGATGAATAGATAAATTACACCCAGACACAGAACAAATGATCGTGCTCATCAAACAAACATTAATTTGTCCTGGGTGGGAATCGAACCCACGTCCTCCGGCATAGCAGTCAGGGTCACTAACGACTAGACCAACAGGCTTGTCAAATTCAAAAGAATATTCTAATAGATAATAAGCATGGAATAAGCTTTTTTTTAAGTGGTAAAATAATCATATTAAATGAGTCCTTCCACCCCGGGCAGGGCGGGAGGGACTGTCAGACTCGTACTAACTAAAAACCACGGTGTCCTTCAATAGAACCTCACAAAACGATAGCGCGATCTAACTCGACCATCTATCGAGCATTGTGTCAAACTTTTTGCACTTTTATAAAATATTATGGTTTCGTTACAAACATTACTACTTTAACCCAGCTTCGTCATGTACTTGCACATACGACAAAAATAAAGTAATTAAGAAAACGAAAACATTAAAAAAACCTATTCAAATCTGAAATTTGAAACCACGGTCATCATCATAGCAGTAAGCGTTAGCGTTCCAGTGCAAATAAAAGAAAACTATAAAAAAAAACCTAGAAAAAAATTGAATAAACCTCTAAAAAAACAACTGAAACACGAAAAAAGAAAAATTCTATGTTTACCTGGGGATTGAACCCATGGTCACCACCTTGGAAGTCAAAGCTTGAACAAATCGAGCTACCTTGTAGCCGGTTGGCGCGGCGAAATTATGAACCATATTCTTTCTAGATTGATTTTTTCCTCTATACGCGCCAATTTTTAATTCCAAAAATTTGAAAAAGGAATGCGCTCGTCATTTTTAAAATAGTAGCATTTTAATTTATGTTATAAGATGAACATTTTGTGTTTTGTACAATGTATTATTAAGGTTGAATATAGAATGGTGGCCGAATAGACGATTTGAGTCTTACGACTCGAGTCGCCGCTGTGTACGGACCGTGCGCGACTGGAGTCGCGCGACTTAGGTATGCGACTGGAGTATCGGATACCGGAGTTTCCTAATGGACGAAGGGCCTTACAGTACGTTCGTTAGATTCGCTAATCCGTTAAAACAAGGTTGTGTCGCGTTTTGCATGACAATCAACTACGAGCGATGACACCCGACCTGAATCCGTAAAAGTGAACAATGTCGCAACAACGCACTGACATACGGAGTAGCTGCTTGGGCAACAATACTGGTATTGTGGGTGTTTTGTATGTTACAATAGAACTTCTGCGGGGTTATGCGCCCCTAGTATTGTAAGGATTGATTGTGAAATTGAGTTATCATCATGTAAAGTTAGGTTCTTCAGTTAGGATCTTCAGGTCCCTGTAACCGTTCAGTTTAGAAAAAATGTTAGTAACCTCAATATCATTTTTCAAGACCACATTATTATATGTATATTCATAGATGCCTCACACAAATATGGGTCAGGTGAAAAAAAATTATAAGTAATAATTTAATTAATAAGTACGGGGGGGGTGATCCCAAATTTCGTTTTTGTTTTATTTTTGTGTGAAAATTTTTATGCGGTTCACATAATACATCTACTTACCAAAACCAAGTTTCAACAGGATAGCTCTTATACTTTCGTCAAAAAGGGCTGTGACATGAGACGGACAGACAGACATGAAGAATCTATAAGGGTTCCGTGTTTTGCCATTTGGCTACGGAACCCTTTGAACTTACTTTTCCATTTATAATTCAAAATTCATATCATTCCTATTTCCAACAAATCCTTCACAAAGTTTGTAGATCTATTTGCACGTGTCTATTCCCGCAATTTCACTAGTTAAATCCCTCGCGGTGCTGCCGCAAGTGCGTTGATATTGCTCCCAACTACAAATAACGATGCCTATGTCATACCTACATTTACTGTATTCTAAGTATGCGACTCAGACGTTGATTGTGGACAAGGCAGATAATAATATATCATAACTTGACAAGTTCCATCCTGGTTGACTGCAAGTTTTCCTACCGCATAATATCGTATGATAAAATTGTAATACTAATTAGCAATTCAGACATTAGTTTGCTCGCGCATGAGAACGTCAGTATAAGCGCCACCTAATAGGGTCGTTATCATTATCATCAGTAACTTATCCTTCAAGCTGGGACCAACCACCACTCAAGAAACATTCACAAAATTTTCATTGTAATTGTTTGAATGGTTCCGAAGATTGAGACATTCCTTACTTTCTAAGTTTAGTTTTGTTGGTCTTGATGGTGTTGTTTTATTGTTGAGTTTTAGGTCAATCCGATTTCTTCCCATTCTCCGACAATGTTTCTGTGTTTTGTACAATAAAGTGTCCTTACAAGTTATTTTAATTTTTGATTTATCTGGTACAAGTCTTCAGTCTTATTTGCCAGATCAGCTAAAAGTAAACTAAACCGATCTTAGCAATAAAATTACCCTTTATGAATCTGCAATTTAAAAAAACAATTCATTTTTATTTCCACATTTCAGTGGGCGTCTAATAAAATCGACACCGCAGCGGTACAAACCGTTTGATCACAAAGAAAGCATCGCAATCAACGTCCTTTACAATACTTTCAATAAACCAGCTGATCTAACACAGGTACCCGAGGTATTCACAAAGATTAATTGTACTGAGCCTTTACAAAAGTGTACGTGAAGGTTTTTTAAATACTGAACAGTGAAAGTAAAAATACGCGTTTTCAAATGTTAAATTAATAAATAATGTACTGGGGACTTGTTTAATGAACTGTCTGAAAAAAAACTCTGAAAGTAGGTAATTGAAATTATGCAGCAAGTAATAGGTATTGTTGTTTTGGTCCAAATTTTATGTACTTTCTCCGGTGTTCTCCTCTGTGGAAGCACACACATATTTTGGACAAAATTGACCAAATTCTTCGTGAAACTTTGACATCCATCCTTAATGTGGCTCTGGACGACCGAGCGTGGCTGCAAGCCACCCTCCCTATCCGATTTGGTGGACTCGGCGTCCGCAAAATTTCTAGTGTGAGTTTACCGGCGTTCCTGTCCTCTGTCCACAGCACTGAAATCTTAACCAGGAAGATTTTAAATCTATCCCTGGTTGACTCTGCTGAGGTGCCGTGCTTGACCGACGCGGAGAACGCCTGGAAAATGACTTGCCCGGATTCAGATCGACCCGTGAACCCATCTTCCCAGAGGCAGTGGGATGAGCCGCTCTGCAGGTTGGTACGGTATAATCTTATTAATACGTCAACCAATTCTGTAGAGCGTGCCCGCCTGCTGGCTGTGGGCGAATGGGAGTCGGGTCTATGGCTTCAGGCACTACCGTCACCCAACATAGGCACTATGCTGGGTGACGAAACCTTCCGGATCGCTACATGCCTGCGTCTTGGCGCTCCTTGTGGGGCTCCACATCGTTGTCAGTGTGGCGAAGGCGTCGACTGCCTCGGGCACCATGGCCTTTCCTGCAGCAAGAGTGCGGGTCGGCTAGCACGGCACGCAAGTTTAAATGACATTATCCGTCGTGCTCTTGTCACCGCCGGTGTGCCAGCCGTTTTAGAACCCAGTGGCTTGGCACGCGACGATGGGAAGAGACCAGATGGGATGACTATAATGCCATGGAAGTTGGGTAGACCTTTGGTGTGGGATGCAACCTGTGTCGACACCCTTGCGCCATCCCATCTTCCTGGTACTGCATGCTGTGCTGGTGCGGCTGCTGCAAGTGCCGAAAACCTCAAACGGCGCAAATACAATAGCTTGACTACTAACTATGTATTTGAGCCGTTTGGGGTTGAAACACTAGGGCCATGGGGTCCGAGTGCTCATCGAGTTTACAAAGATATCGCCAAGCGTATAGTCGACGCCTCGCGTGACCAGAGGGCTGGCATATTTCTTGGTCAAAGGATAAGCATTGCCATCCAACGTGGCAATGCTGCCAGCGTTCTGGGCACTTTCCCCATTGACAACGATGTGGATGAGTTTTTTGACGCCCTTTAAATTTTAGTTTTTTTTTTTAGTTATTTCTGTAAATATTTTACTCTTAATTTTAGGTTTTATAAATAGTATGTCCTTATATTTTAATTAGAAAAGTAGAGTTTTTCAATAAAACAATAACTTACTTAAAGTAATAGGATAAAAAACAAGAATATAATTTTCTTTTCAGTTGATTGAGGAAGCCTTAAAATGTGAGGAGAAAATTAAAATAGAACTAAAGTCGGGAAGGGGACACGGAATTATCAAATCCGGCTCCATTTCAATTTCCTGTTAAAAATCGATCGAATTTAAAATTAAGTACTAGGATCGCATAAAGGCGAGAAAGATGGTTTATTGATAAGTAGGCCTTACAGAGTCTTCGCGACCGGCGACTCCCATACATAAAGCCTCCTCTTCACAATCGGCCATGATGGCCGTGTTTGCCGAACAGAATGAAACGGTGCTATACTAAGAATCGAGATAGAATTATTTGCATCTTGCTTTCTGGTATAGCGCCGTCTCCTTCTGTTCGGCAAACACGGCCATCATGGCCGATTGTGAAGGGCTTAGAAAAAAAAGGAAAGAGAAAAGAAATTTCAATTAGGTACCAGGATCGCATCAACTTCAAAGAGTAATAAGTAAAAAAAGGAACGCCTTTTAAAAAGTGACGTGAGACTGCATGGAGCCATAAAAACGCGGGCAAAGAGTATCTCCAATCAGTATTGTGGCGGGATGAGGTACGGTATTGTGGGCCATAGGTACAAAGCGCCCGTTTAATGAAATACTTTAGTGGGCAACTACTTGTGACGTCGCAGGTAGGAAACTGAAAGTTGGCGCATTAAAATTTAAACATGGGTAAAATATAAAGTGTGAACTGACGCGTGACGTGGCTTACCTAATATTATTAAACGAGCAATTCTTGTATATTTATATATATAATCAGGATCTCGGAAACGGCTCCTAGGATTTTCATGAAAGTTATAGATTAGGGGTTTTTCGGCTCAAGGAATCGATTTATCGAGGTCCTAGGTTGTAGAAAAGCTCGGTTAAGATATCGACATTTTAAAAACCGAGTGAAGCTCGGTCAACCAGATATTGAGGCTTATAAGTGGAGGAAAACCCCAAATAAATGATTGGGATAAAGACAGGAGGATGAACACTTGATGAGATTTGTAGATTTAAATAGATAGTGGTGGGCTAAGTATGTCTGCAATAACGAAGTCTCATTGATCACTCATCCTCGCACTCACTTTGGCAAAGTTGCTTATCCTTGATGATAAATTAATTGTTTGGCCTCCATATTTAAATAAAGATCTGACGGGGCCTCATCAGAAGGCTAAGCGCCTACCGAGATGGCTAAACCGATAATCAAGACGTAAAGGCCTATTGAAGGAACACCGTGGATTAGGTCAGTATATGATAGTTATAACAGTCTCTTCCGCTCTACCCAGGGCTCATTTGATGATTGCACCACTATAAAAAGGCTTTATTGAAGATGTCATTCGTCCTCATGAATTCGATTAGCTACGGCTCTTGACTAAGTTTGCCACAGAAACAACGCTTTGGATATTTTAGGTAAACATGTTTAAAAAACTTTGATCTTTAAAGTAGCAAGGAATAAACCGATTCTGAGTGAAGTTTCATTATTTGACTTGGCGCGACTCTTCACGCAAAAAGTTTTCGACATCTATTCGATAGGCTTTGGCAACGGAATCGGTTTCATTAGTTCTTTAAATTGTTTTTGTTAAATGAGATCTGTTGTAAAAGTTTAAGTTTGTATGTTTTTATCGAGAGGTGAGCCTCGCTTTTTCATTTTAAGAAAATTCTAATTATATCGAGTAAATAACAGCCACTAAATTCACGACCACGGTATTACCTACCACTGCTGTTTCTAACCACCAAATCGTTTAAGACCTATGTATTTATGAGGTCCTGGTCCTGGTACAATTATCACTGTACAAGAGTATGTTTAATCTATGCAATGAAAGCCCTTCGCGAAATTGCGACTATAGTGATGAAAGGTTGTTTTCCCTGAACGTTTATGACTCATCGATTTATAAAGTCCTAGTACAACGATCTCCGCATGACAGCATATTGAGCCGTTATACAAAGAGATTCTGTCTGTCTGTCCACAGACTACGATGTTGACCACACTTCACTGTCCATTGATAGATTAATACCTAACCTACTGTAATGGATCGTTTGTATATGCATAGAGCGGTGAATGGCAAAGTCAGATTATATTTGTATAGGATTGTGTGGAGATATTGTATGGACGTAGTTTAGAATGGGTCAAGATTATGTGACAAATATAATGATCATCATCATCACCAGCAGCCTATATAATTGTGTTCCCACTGCTGGCCGGGCTCAGGCCTCCTCTCTGTGAGTGAGTGGGCCATAATCCACCACGCGGACCCAGTGCGTGTGTTGGTGGATGTCGGATATAGAAATATCCGTACCCTTTTGCGTTGCAGATCAAGTAAAACCAGCCAATAACATAATCAAAAATTTAAATGTAGAATGAAACATTTTACATTTCATCACAGAATTGGCACATACTCTGTGAAGTAAGGAGATTAAACTAAATAAAGGGGATGGATGGTAATTTGTATTCAAAGTTTTACTTATTGCGGTTAAATAGACAAAGTCTACGTGATAGACAAAGATAGAAGGACAAGTAAGATGGTCCTTTTTTAGCAAAATGGCAAAAAACGGAACCCTTGTAGATTCGTCATGTCTGTTTGCCTGTCCGTCCGTATGTGGCAAGAGGAGGCCTGTGTCCCAGCAGTGGGAACATTACAGGCTGATGATGATTATGCAAAATTCAATTGAATAATTGGTTTGAACGAGATCGAGTAATAAGTTTTTTAATACGTAATAAATTGTAAACCGCATTTACCTTGCAAAGTTACAATCAACTACATGAACTTTTATGTCATGTTACTTGCTGCTATGGAACCCTTTATGGGCGAGTCCAACTCGCACTTGGCCGGTTTCGATTTTTATCTTTTTTCACACTTGGGTTACCTATTCTAAAAAACTTTTTTTTTATTTTTCGAACATGCTGCTTTTAGTGACAAAGTTCACACAATTACTTATTTCTTGTTTACCCTAAACCTCTTACGGGGTCAACGTACTCAACATTATAAACAACTTTGTGAAACCGACCTTGGTGTTGGCAAAAATCTGTCGTCCCAATTTGTATTCATTTATTCAAAATAGGTTAGAATTTTGTCGGATTTTAGGTTAATCACAATATGAATAATTTTAAATATTATACGCACTAGCGCATGCGTACTGAATCTCAAAGATTTTCTGTTGTCAATTTAAACCACGAGCGGGATTGGAACCTGCTGTTACTTTTGGATTCAGTATTTCTGATGCTGTTACCAACTGAGCCACCAAAACCGCTCGCTGGTCAAATTTTCTCCACAGAAAATCCTACTAATAATATAAATGCGAAAACTTGTGAGGATGTATGGGTGTATGTAGGTATGTTTGTTACACTTTCACGCAAAAAACCACTGAATGGATTTGGCTAAAATTTGGTATACAGGTAGTTTATAACCTGGATTAACACATAGGATAGTAAATAAATTATGGAATCAGGCGTTACTTTGCGGAAATCCATGATATTAAAATGTTATGAAAAATATTTAGTTTTAATTCCGCGACAAAAATCCAGGCTTATTGCAGGATGCAATCCCACCCTATGCAGTCATGCAAATGCACATGCAGCAAAGGACCCACCCTCCCGCCCTCATGCATATGCACACATGCAACAATCGGAAAAACAAGCCATGCAATCAAACCTATACTCGACACGTGTTTCGCCCCTCCACGGGGCATCCTCAGGAGATGTTGACTCGACAAGCGCTCGGCCTCGAATGAGCTAGTTTGACAGCTCTCGCCTCTTTATATGTCGTCGTTTGTTGCATGTGTGCATATGCATGAGGGCGGGAGGGTGGGTCCTTTGCTGCATGTGCATACTGCATATGCATGATTGCATCCTGCAACAAGCCTGGATTTTTGTCGCGGAATTAAAACTAAATATTTTTCATAACATTTTAACATAGGATAGTTTTTTATTCCGATTTTATGTTCCCGTGGGATATTTTTCGAGTTGTAGCGGGTGAAGCCGCTGGCAACAGATAGTCTTTAATAACATAAAGTACTTCATTATAATGATCTTCGAAAATGATTTAGCTTTCAATAACACAAATTGTAAACTTATAAAACAAGCAAAATAACCTTGCTTTTTTCTTCCATTAAAAATTCAAACAATAACTAATATACAATCGCACGTTTATAACACAGTTTAAAACAACGTTTAAGAAATCAATATTTCAAATGAATTGTTAATTACAATTCAGCCTTCAGACTTTAGGTCGGTTTAAATAATAGAACTCGTCACCCAATATATGTTTTCAACTTTTTTAATTGTTTGACATTCGCTTTGATAAAAAAACTCGATCAAATACGAGTTGGTAGCTTTTTAAGGGTTATGTGACTTTTACGTTTTAATTGGATACTGGATTTGTAGGCTGAAGACAATAAGCTTGTGTCTCATTACATGGGATTTAACGTAACTTTTTTTTTTAATAAAATAAATTGCCTCCCTTAGAGGGCCAAAGTTTGCCAGGATCGTGGGACTAACGAGCTACTGTGATCCCAGAACGCAAAGGGCTATTGAAAGACACTGTGGATTTTTGTCAGTACAAGGTACAAGTCTGACAGACCTTGCCCAGGGGCCCAGGGTCGGAGGACTCAATTGTTGACATGATTTATCACGCTGAACAATGATTCATTATGGGTACTACAACATCCTTCCCTGCCTTATAGGTACTAGGATAGCAGAAATATAACTAAGATGTTACATGTCAAAACAACGTGTGTAAATTCCATTGTATTTCATTCCAAATGGTTCCTAATCCATTTCGTGCCCTTTTCACTCACGTGTTTGCATAGGCTTGTGTTTCTATTAGAGAAGGTACCCTTTAAACTTTGGCGGGTATATAGTGCTTAAGGCAATGACCTACTGACATAAATAGTTTTCGAGTTATCTGGTTCCGTATCTTCATTCAGAATCAAAATAGATAAAACACAAAATTAAACTATCGATCTTATAATTTTAGAGGCGCGTACTAAAATACCGACTGTCTATATTACTGTTTATGGAATGATCTCTTCAAGCAATCTTTATTTTTAAAGTACGTTATACAAGCCTGGTACTTTTTGTTTGGTATTCACCATAGACGGTTTTGATTTAAGAAGCGGCTGGTGGCACCAACATCTTCTTCATAACTCTGCTATCCTGTTACTTTCTGTTCAAATTCTATCATAAGCTTTGCGACCCAAATATTAATAGAATCAACAAGAAGTTTCTTTGTAACTTTGGGACGAACTTAGTGACTGTATCAGTTACCGTGCTAATAGTTGAAATTAGGTGACAAAACGGGATTGAATGTTTGAAGATCCAAATACCTAATAGTTTTCTTCTCGTCTTTTGTTAGGTTTTGGTTCGAGGGAGTGGCGAGAGAGAACAAATAACAAAATCATCAGCGACGTCACATTCAAGACTATGATGATAATGATTGATATTAAAATTTTATCAGTCAAATCGTACGTGCATTATTGTAACTACCTATTAAAAACAATATCCTTTTCCTATCTATTAATAACAAATTCTCGCATAAGTTTCTATTACTCAAACTTGTCGAAACGCCATTAGCATAAAGTGGTTATTTTACATACATATACATGTACACCCAAATATACAGTGTCGGGATCAGAAATGGTTTGGTAATTGAATATAATAAATGTGGCCTCTTGAATTGCTAAGTAAGTAGTCGAATTAATTTTGCCTCTTTCATGTTCAACCATTTGAATTCAACTCTCTAATCCCTTGTTCTCCTGGTAACAGTGAGTGTTATTTATCCTTTTGATAAAGTGTTTGTTTCTAGTTTTAAGTGCGCACCCTCACCGCGAGCATTCACCAGTAATGTAACGTTACAGATTCGAACATTCGAAGACAATAGAGCATCAAATTGCGCACTTTTGTGTAAGGGTGCTCACACATCTATCGACGCGGAATCGGATTTTTCCGTCGCCCTTTCTCTTTCTGTCGCTTAGAACTTCCATTTGCTAGACCGAGACAATGCGATAGCACGCGGCCGCGTCGACGATTCCGCCGCGTGCGATTGCATTAAGCTTTCTGTCTCGGTCTAGCAAATGGCACTTCTTAGCGACAGAAAGAGAAAGGGCGGCGCAAAAAGCCGATACCGCGTCGATAGATGTGGGAGTGTGGACCCTAATGTATACAGGTGGAGGGAGCGCCTTAACTCTTTCTTGAGAAATAAAATATTATTTTCGTACCACTTGCTCAAAAAAGTGACATTCTATGCCACAAAAAGCGTACATAACAATAGTCATTATAAATCTGTTAATAACAGCTTTCCCTAGGGAAAGAAAGTTGTACTGAATTTCTGTTGTTAAGAGTTTAACTCACGAGCGAAGCGAGGGAGTTAATACAAGAATCCTGAATGCAGCGAGGGATTCAAGCTAGCCCAAGGCAAAGACACCTTTAGCCCAGAGGAGGATACTCTACTTTTTACACCTACTGTGAGAAAATAATAGCCATAGTACGAAAAACAAAGTATTTATTAAATAAAAAAACAGTAAGAATAACATTTAGAACTAGTTATAAAGACTAACATGGCAACGATATGAAGAAGCAATCGTTATGATTTTTTAGGAAATCGAGAATATCATCCACGCGTAGTAAGGGTTTCGAGAATAGCTTTCCTCTTTCTGGCACACTAAATCAGACTTGGCTGTATGGGCTCAGCTCCCTTTGCCTGCCCCAAAGAGGGACGAAAAGAACCAAAAAAAAAAAAATCTAGGCTGCATGGGCTAGATAGATCCCTTTGTCTTCCCAAAAGGGAAAAGGAAATTAAAAAAAAAAAATCTTTCTGGCACCAAAGGGTGTTTGTTGTTTATAAACATATTCCAAATTCAAATCACATTATAGACCAGCGAGAATAATGAAATCCAGTACAACATTATTGACCGGCTGTGCCCTCGGTCACTAATGACTCACTTTAGGTTAAGGTTGCTTGACATATAATTAGACATTTTCGAGCAGGTGGTGTGAAAAGCATTATACAACTTTTTGAAAAAGGAATACGCATTTATTATGCAGTTATGATTTAATAACATTACGAAAACCGAAGAGGCCGTATGATCTTGATGCCTTTGCTTTTCCGAGAATACAATATAATCTAGGAATTTGCCGCGTTTTGTTTTCTTCAAATACATAAACGTTGAGTTTATTTTAATTTATTTTTTTAAATAAGTTATTGTTAAATTTAAATGTTTAATTAATGCTTATCTCATACATATTATTATAACGTTAATTTTTTCGCAAGTGGTACGAAAAGTAGAGTATTTTCCTCGGTGATAAAGCTGTCTTAGTCTTGGGTGAACTTAAATCCCTCGCTACACTCAGGACTCGTCTTAAATCCCTCGCTTCGCTCGTGATTTAAGTTTCTAACACCCTCGCTACGCTCGGGAGTAAGCCTCGAGTCCTTCGTTATGCTCGCGATTTAAATCGTCACCCGCGACAGAAGACACTGCTTTATCCCCTTGGTTAATAATCTACTATTTCGTACCACCTGCTCAAAAAAGTGACATTCTATGCCACAAAAAGCGTACATAACAATAGTCATTATTAATCTGTTAAAAACAGGGAAAGAAAGTTGTACTGAATTTCATTCATCCTCTAGGGAGAGAATGTGATTTGAATTTCGAATACTTACCGATAGTGAACTACATCAGTCTGTCTTTACACCATTGAGTTTATATGTAAAGCATTATACAACTTTTTGAAAAAGGAATACCTACGCATTTATTATGCAGTTATGATTTAATAAAATTACGAAAACCGAATAGGCCGTATGATCTTGATGCCTTTGCTTTTCCGAGAATACAATATTAATCTAGGAAATTGCCGCGTTTTGTTTTCTTCAAATACATGAACGTTGAGTTTTTTTTTTTTAAATAAGTTATTGTTAAATTTAAATGTTTAATTAATGCGCATCTCATATTATTATTATGTTAATTTTTTCGCAAGTGGTACGAAAAGTAGAGTATTTTCCTCGGTGATAAAGCCGTCTTAGTCTTGGGTGAACTTAAATCCCTCGCTACACTCAGGACTCGTCTTAAATCCCTCGCTTCGCTCGTGATTTAAGTTTCTAACACCCTCGCTACGCTCGGGAGTAAGCCTCGAGTCCTTCGTTATGCTCGCGATTTAAATCGTCACCCGCGACAGAAGACACTGCTTTATCCCCTTGGTTAATAATCTACTATTATTGGGAAATACGAGAGAGTACTAACGATTAAAATATTTTTGGGATAAAATGAAAAGTTTTTCAATCCGACCACAGAACTTCTTTTTGTATTCCACGTAGGTATTACGACTAGACTCTACTTTTTATCCTGGTAAGAACCAGAACCACGTAGAATAAAATCTTCATTAAACCGGAGGGAGCAACGGGATAAAACGTAGTGATATTTCATTTCATCAAAACATACAAAATGTGTAAAATGAGAAGTAGCGGAGCAAATTACTGTTTTCATAAATGAGGAAGCGAATTATGTAAATGCATGAAGTGCGTCTGAAAAGCGGGCATATTTTATTGTATTTAAGTGTGAGGGAATTATGTTCTTAATGAATGTTGGATTATAATACGTAAGTAAGTATTACCGATGGGAAATCTCACCATAGAATTATTATATTTACGGTACGAATTTCTCACCAATAGGATCCTTGCTACACTTATCCTGTGGTCCCTTCACCTCTGAGGAAGAAATTTCCAGTCTATAATGTAAACGTAAAGTCGGCTACACATTGGTAAATTTGTTTTCTGGGTGTGGAGGATGTTCTGGAACGAATGTGTAACCTAGGTTTTACAATATTTTGAAATGTGTCAAGTCAGTTAGAAAAAACTCAATAAAAAAGATGTCGGGAAAAATATGCGTTTAATTTAAAATAATTGTGCAGCATACCTAGCGTACCCAAATACAAAGAATAAATGGTGAGAGATTCGCTCACAGCTAGCACAGTGACTTAGCAACTGACTTCTACGCTGCGTGTCGCGGGTTCACTGGAGCGGAAGATACTGTTATATGACAGAAAGGTCCTCACGATAAGATAATTCCTAATTTGTGAAAAAGTAACCTATAAATATTAGATAGGTATGAAAAACATAAAGATGTACGCTTTCCTCTTTTTTACACTTAGAAAACAATAAAAAGCTACAGGTCTCAACACTCAACACACAAATTCAATCAACCTTCATGAATAAGTTATTTGGCCTAATTACTTTCAAAGCAAAATTATAATTTATCAACAGATTCAACTTAGGTGTAAAATGTTCAAACAAATAACTTTTTTAAACATTTTAACCTCTACACTCTTCCTAATTGACTTTTAACGTCAAAACTAATAGCAATAAATTATTTCCAGTACACTTGATTTCAGCTTAATTAGGACACGAGTTTTACATCGTTACTCGTTTCTGGTGCTATAAATTTTGTAGACAGTGTTTGCGTGTATGTATATTTTCAAACATTTTTGCGTAGGCAAATATGAACGACGTGTATTTATCTTATGGCAGAGTGTGAAGCTTCTGAATAATAGAAAAATACCCTTGAAGGTAGGAGAGTTTTTCCCGTTTTGATGAAGGTAAGTATCCTTTTTCGTT
The DNA here is from genome assembly GCA_036375495.1 of Agrotis segetum. Lineage (NCBI taxonomy): Eukaryota > Metazoa > Arthropoda > Insecta > Lepidoptera > Noctuidae > Agrotis > Agrotis segetum. The sequence continues at coordinate 2,600,424 of JAQSVV010000087.1, forward strand.
TTAGCGTCGTAAATTGGTCAAATGAGCCCTCCCACCAAGGGCAGGGCAGGAGGAACTTTCAGACTTGTGGTGACTTAAATGGTGGTCACGTTCCTGGGTCAAGGTAGTTCGTTAGTCCCGCAACCCCGGCAGTGCAATAGGTATCCTACTTGCAAAATTCTGGCAATATTCCAGAAGCGGACCCCTACATACTGGAAAAAAGGCTAGACGGATAGAAATATTTTTCTATCTGAAGAAATAAGAAGATTTCTAAGGCATATTAATAGCACTATCTCATTAAAAGCTTCTGTGAAATACATTAATGTCCTTCAAATTAAATACCGTAACCCCAGAATGTAAAGGGCTATTGAAGGACACCGTGGATTTTAGTCAGTACAAGTCTGACAGTCCCTCCTGATCTGCCCTTAGTGGAAGGACTCATATATGATGAAATATAAGAAAAGAAAAAAAAGTCCATTAATGATGGGCGTCAATGGCCAATCTACAGCCACAGACTTAATAACATCCTCCCGAAGTATCAAACCTCGTGCCAATTGGGGTACAGATAATAATGTATTTTTTCATCCCACCTATTCGAAAAGGACGACTTGGTTCGCCTTTAAGTGCGCCCAAAACTGGTGTTTTCTGTAGGGATTTTTTAGCGGGCAGAAATGAGTTTTTAATCCTCTTTATAAGTGCGCCGCAAAGAACATTGCCGCGCACTTTTTGAATTTGGAACATCTTAGTGCTCGGCAACAAAGAAATCCAACGCAAATAGTGTTTGAATATAGGCTGGCTGGAATGACGGCCCATAGTCACGCCACGTCACTGGCTGAATAAAAATTGTAGATTGTTTTTTTTCGGAGAGTGGCATGGATGTACATATTAACTGTAGGTTGTAATTTAATGTTTTCCACGATGCGTTCGCATGTTTTCGCCTCGTTCTCAATGAAATCTTCTATATAATTTTCATAATTGCGAAAATGTCTCAAATGTAAATATAAGTTTTTAGTTGTTTTATTATTAGATAATTTCAATTTGACGGCGCGTTGTGTCCCACGCGCGCCTCAAAGAGCTTCAGCATAATGACGGGGCCCCCCACTCAGAGGGCCAAAGCCTGCCGGGGTCGCGGGATTATTTCCTTACCGTGACCCCGGAGCAGAAAGGGCTATTGAAGGACACCGTGGATTTTAGTCAGTAGAAATCTGACAGTTCCTCCCGCCCTGCCCGGGGTGGGAGGACTCATTTGATGATTTTACCAAGCTAAAAAAAAAAGATAATTTCAAATTTAGTTGTTACTCTATGTTTTATTTACCCGTATAATAATATTAAAATAAAATACGAGGCGCTGTTTATTTTCTCATAGTGGGTGATGAAAAGTAGAGTGTATCACTCGGGCGCAAAATATATTTTTGGCTCGGGCGGCGTACTTTGAATCCCTCGCTACGTTCGGGATTCTACTAAAGAATCCCTCGCTACGCTCAGGATTCTACAGTAGAATCCCTCACTTCGCTCTGGATTCAAAATAGCGCCCTCGCCGTAAAAATATTATTTTGCTCCCTTGTCATACAATCTACTATTTCGTCCCGGAAAGACAGGTTTAATTTGGTCCCCGCATTCATTTCGTCGTCGTGTCGCTCCTAAATTGTGTATGTGCCCTAATATCGCTCCACTTTGAGGGCCTGTTATTTGTGACTCAATATAAAAAAGAGTATTAAGTTCACCATCATCGTTTGCTGTGTGCCTGGTACAAATTGTGAAAGGGGAAATATAATGATAATGAAGACGACGTGGTTGAATAAGAATTTTCCTTTTTTTCTGCCTTGTTTTTGGTTCTTCTTTTCTTCCTTTAGCTAGTTTCGTTTTTTTTAAAAGATTAATCATATTTCTATCAATCCATCAAAAATAATTTTAAAATGCTATTACTTAGCTCGAGCCCACAATGTCATCCCCGTATTTACATATTTTGCACAATTTATGCGTTTGGTAGATAATGTTGATCCCTTTTAGTTTAATTTGCGAGTTTCCCTCCACATTCGTAAGCTCTAGTCCCTTAAATTGTGTGTGCTTCTAATGAGAGATTTGTTTGCTGCTCGGAAAATAGGGGGACTGTAGGATTTTTCATAAAGAACAAGTTTTATGAGGTAATAACATTTTGTGAAAACAGCTCGAATGAAAAGTGTCAATCAAAGTTCTATCTGATTTATTATAAACCAATAAATCTTCATTGTAAAAGCGTCGAAACCTTAGTAAGCAGGTGTTATACGACTTTATTGTCAGACAGGTATAAATGTACGTTTTATAGGCAACGCCTAAATTCGACACATAGCTGTAACATAATTAATAGCCGCAGGGCAGGTTCCCAAACAAGTATCTTATTTAGTGATGCGTAAAAATCTCCCGAGGGGATTACTTAGAAATGAGGAGATACCAGGCGCCCAGTAAATTGAGGGGGTTTTTACTTTGATGTAAATCCAATGTAATCGTTGGCGCATCGTTGGTCACATGGTCACATGATTATTTGGATAGAAATCGCTCTATCTCTATTGATAAAGTTCGATTTTTGATCTATTAATTTACTCGATGATTGAAAATAGCTAGTTTTAGTAAGGTTATTTCATATTTATTAGTACCTAATCTACTTTTTTTACAAGATATTATGTTTGGGATTTGTAAATATCATCTTAGTAATTTAAGTAATTAATAAAAGCCTTGTCCCTTTATAGGCATCAGTGACTTTTGTAATGAAACCTTAAAAGATATCAAATCGTTGGCTACGTAAAACAAACTTAAAAAAAAAACAGGCAGTAAAACAAAACTTTTCTAGAATATTTTTATTTGAAACATTATCATAATTTTTTACTGAATATTTTTGTATGATAATTTCCATTTAGTTATTCTTCGAAGAAGCCCTATGAATTGAAGTAATGTTTGTTTCTAAAATAGGTTGAAGTTAGGAACATTTTATTTTAATCTCGTGATTTCCACCTAAGTTAGCTAGTGAAAAAGACATCTACGCTTGGAAAAAAGGATTTTGAATGTGAAAAAAGCAAATGTTTACTTTATGAAACTCTAAATATAAAATATTTAGGTTTGTTCCGCGTTCAACCCCTAAGAATTTCTACCCTTTTCCGCGTTCGACCCCTAAACGTTTCCACATTCGACCCTTATCACACTCTTTGTTAAAAGAAAACAAATGAATGCCGAATTTTACGAATCAAAATAAACAATTTGTTAACGACGAAATGATGATTTTATTTTTAAAACAAAAGACAACAACGAATCTGGCCAGTGTAACCCGTGATAAATTATTTTGACGTATCATTCATCTCATTCATTCAACAATAGCAATAAAGGGCATAGCGGACCGAAACAGTGGCTAATCCGTTTGAAATAGGTAGAAATTACTGCTATAGTGTTTGGGTGTATTATTTATACTCGTAGTAGATTACAATAATTAGTGCTTGGCGCATAGTAGCTGAAAGGGAAATAAAGTTATGTTTACTTAAGAAGTCAATAATGCATTGAGATAAAATACGCGTTTCCGAAAAAAAATGCAGACATTTTGATTAGCGCAGACTAAGGACTCATAGCATTAAAGGAAAGTAGACTTTAAAAATATGCTGTTGTCTGATTTTATATAGACCACCATTTTTTACCCGACTGCGCGACGCAAAGGAGGGTAATGTGTTTATCAGTCTATGTATGTATGTATGTATGTTTGTTTCTATGTGGCGTTCTACAGACCAAATGCGTAGGCCGATTTTGATAATTTTTACGTCAATCAATTCGTCTTAACCTTGCGAGTGTCACTAAAGACATGACAGTAATCAAAATTCACCACAGCAACAACCAGACGCCATATTGTCAAAATGAAAAAAAAAAATTCGATGAACTATGTCATGTGGGGTATCGTTGAATAGGTATTTTAAAATCATCTTTAGGTTCCCTTTATCATTTTTCAATTTAAATAATAGTTTAGGATATATAACGATTTAAAGTTGTTTAGCAAAACAATAATTCTCTGAATAGTAACTAAAAAGTATGAAATAAAAAAAATATTTAACGAAAAACAAAAAACCCGACTGCGTTAAAAAAACTAAAAAGAAAGAAACAAGCCCAGTAGATAAGAATTCACTCATTCACACTCACAGTCGGGGCCCGTTGGGAAGATTTGATTGGTATAATTTGAATGGGCCCCGACTGTGAGTGTGAATGAGTGAATTCTTATCTACTGGGCTTGTTTCTTTCTTTTTAGTTTTTTTAACGCAGTCGGGTTTTTTGTTTTTCGTTAAATATTTAGAGTTAATATTTAGAAACAGGATCCAGGTTCGCTGGATTGTAAAATAGGAGTTTTAAAAATTACTAAGTATAATTTGTGTCCAAGTTTCTTCATAATTGTTTTTCCAGTTTCCACAAACACATCTTACTAAAAACAATCAAGCTCCACTAGTAACACACTACATCGTATATCTTCGGCAAATTCCGCCAACACACGAGGACGTGGCGATTGACGCCTTCGATAGCTTAGACGTAGCACTAATAGTTGCAGTAATTGCTGGAGCGCTGTAAAATACTCGTTTAGTTCGTGATCAAAGATAAAGCGCACTGCTTGACTTGCTAGATTGTTACGGTGCTACTTTATCTGAAGATGAAGTACCAGGGAGTTATAAGTGTGGAGGAAATGTGTAGGTGATCAAAGTAGATTTATTTAAGTTCATAAATAGGATTCATATAAACCCTGAGAATAATAGTATGAGAATGATTATTCCATTTTAGAAAAAGTTTATAGAGATGTCATCCGTGGTGATGTTTCGTGTGTCATATTACCCTGGTACTGTCTTTTCACAACCGTCATTGAATAAATGGCATTACTCATCTGTTTGTAAAGGGAACATCATCAAAGTTCAACTGCTCAGTCTTATTTGCATCAAACATGACAACGTCCTAAGAAAATACTGCACTTAAGGGCGCTATGACATACTGAAAGAACACAATTCCTGTCAATTTGACATCGTGATGCCTTCCGCATAAAAACAAAACACTAACGAAACAGCTATGCCTCGTATACCAGAAAGCAAACAACATGAGCTTTTGCCACTTTTGTTACGAATAAACAAAGTAAGATCCCGGTCTTCTAGACACTACTTATTTTCATAAACGAATGGATAATATGATAAATATATACCTATCAAAATAAAATAAGGGCCACTCAATAAATAACACTTTAAACCGCACATTGTGTCACACTGCGAATTGGATATGTTTGTAATTTACAAAGTGTGCATTATAGAGATTATTCAATTTCATTCTTAACAAGATAATTTACTCGTATTATACGGGTAAATTATCTTGTTATGACATCTTTCAGGTGTTGATTTTGTTTCTAGTGACTAATTGGAATTCATAACTTTTTAATAAAAAAAAGAAATTATTTAGAATTTACGATTTGGTGTTTAAAATTTTTCAAACTTTTTCTTTGACTTTTACATCAAACAGTCATTTATGCCATCTAGAGACATAATTATGGACGCAAAACCAGCCACTTGGGGTGATTAAGGTGACATAGATAAGGAGATATAACCAGAAATGGTCGGTTTAATGCTCGAATATTTCCAACCAGTGGTTCAAAATATTTGAAACTAGTGTCAATTAAGAGACGGGTAATATCACCAAACGCCGTGATCCAGGAAGAAAGTGAGCAAGGCCAGAGAAGACGTTAAACCGCGCAAAGAGAACGATAATCTACTACGCAGATCATACAAAGTCCATTGCGACCAGCAACAAGCTCCCATAGAATTGACAAGACAATTTCGAATCGACACCATGAAGATTAAAAATATTCGAGAAGATTCTTGGTTCCCCTGCAGTTAACTGTGAGCGGATGGGACGGAATGGAGAATATTTATTGAACTGTTTTGACTGGGCTTCAGTGCTTCTTATACTGGGTTACAGCTGGGTTATTTTTTTAATAAAGACACATCTATTAGAGTGTAGAGAAGATCTAAACAACAGGGTTTCAGATCATTTAACTCTTGAAACAGAATGTTTCGGTGAGCTCTAAATTATAATCTCTATCTCGCAAAACTGAGCTTTTACTTCCTAACGAAGTTACGTAACTGCTCAAAATTGCGTAGAAAAGGTGGTTCAACTCCACATTATTCCATTCGCACAGCAAGTAGTACCTGAGTTCATCTTCGATCAATCGCGACTACCAGTGCATAGATTCGTTTATGCTCGAATTACGATGCTACAATTGGTCACTCAGGCTTTTTACCTAATTTCTATTGAAACGGTATAGAAAATGTTCGTTATTTAATAGATAACATTTCACCTTTAGTAAAATAACACAGGGTTTAAGAGAAAAAAGAACATTATTTTTTCGACTTCATTATTTTATATGAAACTTGACACATTCCTGTAATTTCTCACTTTTCATTCAATTTCGCTTATTTTTACGATTTATTGGAATGCTAACTTTTTGTATGTTCTATTCTGAGTAGTATCTCATCATCATCATCATTAGCCGGAGGACGTCCACTGCTGAACATAGGCCTCCCCCTTAGACCGCCACGCCGAACGACAATTCGCCACTTGCATCCATCGGCTGCCTGGGAGGCCTGCCTACGCTGCGTTTTCCGGTCCGTGGTCGCCACTCGAGAACTTTTCTTCCCCATCGGTTGTCAGTTCTACGAGCGCTGTGGCCTGCCCATTACCAGTTCAACTTGCAAATTTTATGAGCTATGTCGGTGACTCTGGTTCTTTGCCGAATATCCATGTTCCGGATTTTATCCCGCAAAGATACTCCGAGCATAGCTCTTTCCATTGCTCGTTGAGTGACTCTTAGTCTCTCTAAAAAGCCAGCAGTCAATGACCACGTTTCGGAGCCATATATCATCACTGGCAACATACACTGGTCAAACACCCTTGTCTTGAGACACTGTGGGATTCTCGATGAGAAAATATCACGTAGCTTTCCAAACGCTGCCCATCCGAGTTGGATTCTTCGGGCGACCTCTTTCTCGAAGTTGGACCTACCTAACTGAACAATCTGTCCAAGGTAAGTATAATGGTCTACAACTTCGAGAGTATCGCTCCCAACAACAACCGGTAAGGGTGCCACATGGACATTCGACATGACTTTCGTCTTGTCCATGTTCATTTTAAGGCCATCCCGTTGGGAAACGATACTGAGGTCGCTGAGCATAGCATTGAGGTGCTCCAACGATTCTGCCATGATGACTATATCATCGGCAAAATGAAGGTGAGTGATGTATTCACCATTGATGTTGATGCCGAATCCGTTCCATTCCAAGAGCTTGAAAATGTCCTCCAACGCGTTCGTGAACAGTTTCGGAGAAATAACGTCTCCCTGTCTCACGCCTTTTATTGCATTGGTTTCGTGCTCTCTTCCTGCACGCGTAGCATGGCGTTATTTCATCGTTATTTCTACACAAATCGACTGTTTTTTTTTGCACAAATGTGACACCATTTGAACACTATTGATGAAAAGGACGTTTATTTTCTATATTTTTCACATTACCATGCTTAAAACGATAAAAATATTTCTACGTTCTGTTATTTTGTCTATTCTTCCGTCGACAAAACCCCTTTCTGCGGCGCCATGCTACGCCTGTTGAAATCGGATGGACATGGTGGCGTTTCTATACAAACACTTCAACACTTCGATATACCTATAGTCGTGACATCGTTGGAGGGACTGCAATACTGCCCAGGTTTCGATTGAATCGAAGGCTTTTTCATAGTCCACAAACGCTAAACACAATGGCCGATTATAGTCCTCTGTCTTCTGTATAATCTGGCAGAGCGTGTGTATGTTGTTTATAGTACTAAAACCTTTTCGGAAACCGGCTTGTTCGGGAGGCTGGAAGTCATCAAACCTGCGTTCGAGACGGTTCGTAATGACTCTTGAGAACAGCTTGTATACATGGCTCAGAAGTGAGATTGGCCTGTAGTTCTTCAACAAGGTGTTGTCACCTTTTTTGAAGAAAAGAACAACCACACTCCTGTGCCATGCTTCTGGCGTAGAACCTTTGAGTATGACGGAATTAAATAACTTCTGGAGGACTAGAGTAGTACCGGTTTTCCACCCGCTCTCAGAAGTTCTGTTGAGATTCCGTCCTCACCCGGCGACTTGTTATTCTTGAGCTGTTGAGCCATTCTAATCTCGTACAGGCTGGTGTCTGGGATATCCTCAGTGTAGTGTCAAGTCAGTGTAGCTCCTGCGTCTCAAGATGTACCGACACTGGGTTGTCGTATTTATGTATATAACTGTCCGTAAAACCTCTCAAGCTCCCTTAGGTTCTCTGGTTTAGTCGAAATAATGCTGCCGTCGTTAATCTTCAGCTTTGTCATTTGGCTCTGCCCAATAGACGAATTCTTTGCGAACACTTTTGAGCCCCGGTTCCGCTCGTTCCGCAAAAAGGAGCCAATCCGACTCGGTTCTATCTTTCTGAGGTGTAACCGTAAAAATGACAGGCTATCTTGACCTTTTTGGGGTGCCGTTGACATCGACCCACAATATTAGTCCTCTTATTGAGTTGGCTGCAAAAAAGTTAGGTACATGAAGTGGTACAGGTTTGCCAAATCCCAACTCGATGCACTTGAGTCAATTTAATAGCACCCGGCATTGATCGAGGCCACGATCTGCGGGGCAAGACGGAATAGGAAGTAGTCACCTCGAATCCTTATGCAAAGCAGTCATGCTAGCGAAGTAGGAGGTGGAACACGTGAGGGAGAACAGCCGCGTGACCTACGACGCCGAGAAGCGATTTCTATTTGAGAGTAGGAGCATGCCTTGGTCACTGGACTGTCTTATCAGGTAACGGTGACCCTGGAACGTAAAGGGCTATTTAAGGATCACCATGGATATTAGTCAGTACTAGAGTCTGGTAATAAATCCCGTCCCGCTCGGGAGGACACATTTGATGATTTTACCAAAAAAAGAAAAAATACAATGCAGCTGCCAAAACGGAATACCGCAATTGACTGGATGCCGAACCTGATACAAGACTTCAACTCTCTTCGATCAAACCTAATAAAAATACATTGATGAAAAAAAAAACTTTTTGAAAAAAAGTACCGACATCAAAAACGAATACAAAAAGTTTAAAACAAGACTTTTCTCTGGTAAACCGCTACCTCAAAACGATCAGATCAATTTTTCACGGATTTTCGGGGCGCACGTTAGAGAGCCAAATCCTGCCGAGCGTCGCGGAATTGTCTTATCGGGTATCCATAGCCTCGGATCGCAATGGGTTATTGAAGGACACCGTAGATTTTAGTCATTACAAGTTTGTATGTCCCTCCTGTCCTTCCCTGGGTGGAAGGGCTGATCTGATGATTTTACCACGTAATAAAAAGCCATACCACCAGGGGCATGACCGGTGGTATGGTGGGTCCCGCAGCGAGCTATATTATCCAAACGAACTGGAATGTTTGGGAAGTTAGCAAGTCTGAAATTACATATAATTACCAATTCAGAAAAAAAGGTATCAGAATTATTTAAATTGTTTTTTTTTTTGTATTATTTACATTATTTTTTTTTTACAATTATATCCACATTCGAATATAGTCGGAAAATTCAATTAAATTAATTCAAAATATTAGCTTGTATCAAGAAAGGTAGGTTATACTGTATTCTTGGCGACTGGGAAAATTACTGGCCACCACTCATGACCTGCGGAAAATTCGAGGTACTACATTTTTCACAATGGAATTTGATGTCATGACAAAGACACTGGCGCCGCGTGTAAAGGTCATGAATGGTGGCATGTATTTTAAATTTTAATAATTACGCAACTAATGTCAAAATGGTTGCGAGCGATACGTCCTCCCTCAGAAGGCGCCCCGCGCCGTCTAAATCAAAGAACAAACCGTTCTTGGTTTTATATTGAATTTTGTCATTGCATATTATAATTGTTTAATACTATTATTTTACTTTTAAATGAGCTAATTATTTTTTTAATGCAAGCTAACATAGTAACCTTAGTTATTCAATACTTTTTGATTGAATATTCAGTAAATCTTGATAGATAAAAAATATAATTTCGGACGAAAAAATGTCAAATTCTTCCTGTTTTGAAACATTATTTTTGGTTTATTTCTGAATGAAAAATAAAAAAGTGATTAATGCAGTCCAAATATAATCTTTCAGATGTACCATGGACATTTTCAAATATTATTTTACTATTATACCTTCTATGTAATTCGGTACCAAAGTTTGACAAAAAGTAGAATTTTATGAAACATCCTTAGCAGAGACAAGGTTTTTACTTATGTATGTAAACAAATCTAAAAATGTGTTTAAAGCACTCCACGCAGAAAGAATCAAACTTTCTCGAGTATATGTACTTTTTTTATTTGTGGCAATGTCATACCCAGAATCAGGTTCCAAAAGTCGCACAAAAACAACGAACCGTGTGAAAGCACTCTTAAGTTGCCAAACAAACAATTGACACGCCGCTGCGTTGCTATTAGGGCTTGCAACCGGGAAATCCCGGTACCGAAAATACCGGGAAATCCCGGGAATTTTTAAAGCAATCCTGTACCGGTTCTTCGTCCCGTAGTCCCGGTACTTTCGATACTTTCGGTACTTTATTATTTTCCTTCTTTTTTTAATATAAATTTACAAATCATATCCAATAAACTATTCTTTTACAATATTGTTGATATAAAACATTTTATTTGAAAATAATGAGAATTTCATAAACAAAAACTTATCAGAAATGTAAGTAAGGGGTCAGTTATGATGATGATTATGATTCATTTATTGCATTACTTTCATTTTGAAGAGAATAACTTTAATAATGCTCAGATTTTGTGTATTTTATAATTATTTGGTTTATTAATCTCTAAAAAGCTTTTACTTTTTTTATGATACTACCTTTATTTTAAAGAAAATAGCGTTTATACCATTCCCACTTTAAAAAGTTACTTTTTCTCACTGAAAACAGTGAGTAAAAAGCTCTTTTTCTCACTGTTTTTGAGTTTGAATTTAGAACACATTGCTGCGGGCGACCCCCGTCAGCCCCCGTTTTGTTAGGAACATGTTACTCTTAATTTAAAACATTGTTCCGAGTTTAATGTCAATTTGTTGGCTTAGTGACCGAGCAATTGGACTACTTCGTCGCATGCAGTGGGTTCGATTCCCGCACGGAGCAAATTTTCGTATGATCTACAGTTATTTGTTTTGGATCTGGGTGTTTATGTATGTGAATTTAGATGTTTGTAAACGCACCTTTGTCTTCTTTTTCTTCGTTAAATACATATCTATTATCGCTTTATTATTATTTTTCTTGTGGTCATGGTATAAAGTATCGTATGTAACTCGTGAATAAAACGGATTTAAATCGAGGGCCTGAATCACTCGCGTCGCTCAGGATTTAAATACTTGAATCACTCGCTTCGCTCGTGATTCAATCATCGTGAATCACTCCCTGCGGTCGTGATTCAGTCATTAATATCCTTCGCTTGCTCTTGATTCATATATATAGCCCTCGCTTTAAATCCGCTCTTTATTCACTCGTTGCATAATGTACTATTGTTACATTCTTTTCTTGAGTTTTATATTTTTTTTTAACTCGCTAAAGCATTATACTAGTTTTGTTTTGCTACAGTTTGTTTAATGATATTTATTTATAGTAGAAGGAAAAAAATGACCAAGTATGTGATGTTAAAGACTTATTCTATAGAGGAAAGAAGAAAGCAATTACGTGACAAAGATAGGCTTATTTTTAATTCAAAATATAGTAGGAATTTCCAATTTTCAAAATATAGTTCTGATATATTTTAATTATTATATTTAAAAGTTATTTTTATATCAATATAAAAAAATACATGTGGTACTCGGAGATTGCGAGAAGCTACCTTTTTTTCCACTTCACTCGCTCGGAAAGATTCTATTCATTCGCGCGTTTTGCGTGAAAAATGGAGTTTAATGCAATGCCTTTTTGCACGCAAAACTTCATTTTGCGTGCTAGAGCGCAAAAATTTGTTCAAAATTCGGTTTTTCAACTGATTTAGATAATTTTATGTAGTGTGCACGCACTCGTGCCTTTCGTACGTTAAGTTAATAGCGTTTTTACGTGAGTACCGAAAGTACCGAATTTCCCGGGAAATCCCGGTTCCATGTCCCAGTACCGAAACTTCGGTACCGGGCTTTAAAAAGTACCGGTTCTGCAAGCCCTAGTTGCTATGGAACGCTACAGAGCGAGGTAACGCCGCATGACGTCGTCTTTTTTCGTGCGTGCAGCCGGCCATCGAATTATAAGACGTTATCACGTCAAAAACACCTAAAATAAGACTCACTACTATGTAACTGTTCGTCTAAGCACAAATTCGTCTCACCAATTGACGCACGCCAATAATCGCCGTTCGAATCAATCGTTCGCATGTTGGCATTTGACAGCCAACGTCGCTGCTAATGACGCGAAATATTGCGCCCTAAAAATGTCTACAAATATGGGTTACGAGTCTGGAATACGGAGTTATGATCTTATGTATTCGACGCGTCTGGAAATGATTTGAATGAAACCTGTGTCAATAACCGGCTATCGTTACAAAAAATAGCCTTTAAATACAGCTTTCGCAAAGTTCCCTAAAGAGACAGTCTCTTTATCATTTCCAGTTGAATTCTTAAACATAATAAATCATTTAATTCGCTTGACAGTGCTAAACTAAACCGCAGCAGCGCTGCAGCGCCGCAAATAACGCTGGGTAGTTGCCAGCGATCGCGATTGCCAATATGAACACAGACTATGACCTCCTCATACCTATGTATCACTGGTGGTAAGACTATAGGACTAGGAACAGTTGCGAATAAATGGAGCGAAGACAATTCACTAATGTTTTCTACAATTTATTGACTCAATTTTAGCTGGACGCAGTTCAATGGATTTGCATGCTGTCTGGATTTTATGACCTCTTTCAATTTATGTGCCACTGGTACTTGAAGCAGTTACCCGAAGAAAGTCACCCAATGAGGTAAAATAATTTCACAGAAAAGTTGTTTTAGAAGTTTTCCTCTAAGGAGATCAACTTTCTATGAAAGTGGCTGTAATTATCTGTAAGTGCAACTTTTTGATTTCTCTTCGGCATACAAGTCATTTGGTGGTCAGTACGACCCCATCGCAATTTTATGCCAGTTATTCGTACAATAAATAAAATGTTGAATATTCAAACATGTATGACAGGATAATATAACCACTTCATTTTTTTTTTGTTTTTAAAAGTAAGTACATATTACATTTTATGATTCCTTACACCATAAATGTTTGAGTAACACAAAAAAGTCTTGAATAACTCGATAAAACCTAAAGCTTCTTAGACTTGTAGTACAATGGCGCAAGAAAAAGAAAGAAAACACACCAACCAGGGGGCCAATTCTCGGCTTTAGAGATCGTGTCGAACTCGACAAAAATGTCGAATTCGACATTTGTCGAAGGCTAACGTTAGAGTTCATGTCGAGTGCTTCTGAGCAGTAGAGATGTAATGTCGATTGTAGAGATACGTCATTTCTGAGTGAATTTGTTGAGTTTTGGATTGTACACTGTTTTCTTTTCTTTAGTTTTTAAATAAAATACGGATTGGCATGTCATACCTACTGGAAATTCGATTTATACTCTTGATTTTTGAAACGACGACCTTCGCACAATTAACAAACTTTGTAATTCGTGTACCCACGATTGCACTAGAAACCACTGAAAGATGGACGAGTTTATTAGCATTTTATCTCGGAGTTGTTGGAAAGTGGAGAGCAACTGGCCAATACACGGCAACAACAGCGCACTTATCCCGCCGTCGATATTTACGATTTGAGCGAAACAAAAGTCACTAAAATAATTCCCTTCCATGTTAAAATAAAAAAAAAAGTGAAATGTAAAAGTAAAAACAGCACAGCCCACTAGTGATTTATAAACACAGTCCATGTAAACATAACAAAAGACGCAAATTCTGACACTGACAGACAATCAACTGTCAAACTGATTATTTTTACGTAAAACGTTTCGTTCCATACTAAAATAATTAGATTTAGCCTTCGTTTTTAAACAAAATCATTCATTCATCTATAGTTACCTAAAACGGAACGTGCGTTTCTTCATAATGGTAACATTATGTTCACTCGACTCGACATTTTCGTGATATTTATGTCTATTTTGACTGAGAATACGGATTTCTGCTCAATTCGACATTTTTTGGTAGAGATAGAGATATTTTTGATAGACATAGAGATAGACTTACAATCTAGAACTCGAGAAAAATGGCGAAAATCGAGAATCGGCCCCCAGGTTTTATTCAATGTTCACTGTATTTCGTAGCGAGAAATACGTATTATTATGCCACTTAGTTACGTTTCAGAACGAAAGACGCGCGTCGCACCGCCCTGTAAAGATTCAATTACTCCTATTTGTCAATCTCCTTTCCACAGATTGTGTATAGCAGCCCTAATTTTGACGTCTCTAGTGGGGTTGTTGTACATTTGCCACAGTTTTTAAGTTGTTAATTCGCTACAGCTAGATTATGATATTGTAAAGCCACACATATCTACGAGTATCTTCATTTCACATAATTTTTACTGAAGACAGCGTACCAACACCTCCATGATCCGGTTCTCCTAGTACTTTCTGTTCAGATTCTACACTATGTACTCGTTTTCTATATTTTTGTGCTGGATTTTTCTATTATTGTTCTGGGTGATAAAAGAAATGTGGCGAATTTAAACTAAACAAAATTCAAAAACCGAAACCTGTGGCTAATTTACATAGTGTCCGACCGAAACTGATTTTTCAGCCGAAACCGAAACCGAACTTTCGGCCTTGCTCTCAGTTTCGGCCAAAACCGAAACCGAAACCGAAACTTTTTAACACATTTAAAATTTCGATTATTTTCTAATTTTTTTTAAACATTTTTTGACACATAAAAAAAGTGTTTATACCAGAGATTTTGGAAAAAAAACCACAGCCTGTATTATTACACCATTCGATAGTGTTGCTATAACATTATTTATAGCCAGAGATTTTGGAAAAAAACCACGGCCTGTATTATTACACCATTCGATAGTGTTGCTAATAAGGATCAAATTCTGGAAAGCAATGATAATACGGAAAACTTATGGACATATTTTTTTAACGTGGTAAAATCATCAAATGAGGGGCTCCCACACTGGGCAGAGCGGGAGAGACTGTCACGACTCGTACTGACTAAAATCCACGATGTCCTTCAATAGCCCTTTACGTTCCGGGGTAACTCGTTAGTCCCGCGACCCCGGCAGGCTTTGGCCCCCGTTATAATGCTGACACTCTTTCAGGCTCCCGTGGAACACAACGAGCCGTAAAAGAAAAACTTATGGTCATAGCTGATTTTTAAGAAATTGCTTTTTTTCTATGTTCTTTAACTTCTACTGAGACGTATTCTAAATTATAAAAAAATCATCGTTTTCAATTTTTCACAGGATTTGTAGTCTCAACAATCGTCCTTTATTCAGAAATAGTTAAAAAAAATAGCATTATTTCAAAGAAGAAACCGTTAATTTATGTTTCAAATACAGTCACTGCCTTGACGTCGCACGAAAATGCACGAACACTTCAGTTTCGGCAGGGCCGAAAGTTTCGGCTATATCTTGGCCGAAACCGAAACTAAGGCCGAAACAAGATTTTTTGGCCGAAACCGGCCGAAACCGAAACCGAAACCGAAATTTCGGTCGGTCACTAATTTACACACACTTTTTTCCCCCTAGTGATGTGTTTGTCTCTTTCGATACATTGAAAGTTTTCCATCTTTCTCTTTCGCTATGAGACTCTTTTATTGAGAAGTAAGTCTTCTGTTGCATTAATTAGTTCATGATTCTTTTAGCAAATTATATTATGAATGCGAAAGTGAATTTGTTTGTTTAAATCTTATTTTGCCGTCACATTTGCTTTAAACTTTGATTGACAACATATAATTATTTAGTGCCAAGAGTGATGCCGTGGGAAAAGCTACTGTAGTTATTTTAAAATTCGACAGTAACTTTACTTTCCCTTTGCGTTCCAGGGTCACAGTATCCTGTTGAGACAGCCCCTCGACTCAATTAATAAACCCCTCAGGAGCTGTATAATTATGTGTGCGAAACCCGCATGTGCACAAAGATAAGCGAAATTAAGGTTATGAGAATATGCTATCAAAGTCAGGTGTTTTAAAACCCTCTTGGGTATTGTTTTGACTCCAGAAAATTACTTGTGACTTGACTTTTGATCTAGTATTTAGTGAGGTCTATTATAGTGTGTTTTAATAGGTATTTTAAATCTTCGCTTGTATAAAGATACAGAACAGTGAGATAAGAAAAGTGGTGGCCCAGTGGTATCGGTCCCGACTTACGAATTGTAGGTCGTGGGTTCGAACCCCGCCAAACACATTACTTTGTGTAAATAATTTCATCACCACTGCTCTCAAAACGATGAAGGAAAACATCGTGAGGAAACCGGCATGTCCTAGAACCAAACATTCGAAGACATGTGACATCTACCAACCCGCACTGGGCCCGCGTTGTGGATTATGGTCCACTCCCTCTCACAGAGAGGAGGCCTGTGTCCCAGCAGTGGGAACATTATAGGCTGATGATGGTTATAAAGATACTAAAAATATTTTAAAGAAAACAAAAAGAAAAGGCCTGTTAATCGAAGTCATCGACGGAGAAAGCTTATACCTCTAACTAAGCTATTCCAATAGCGGAGACTGCAGCGAAAATATGAAATATAAGTTATTAATTAATATATTCCACAATATAATATAGTCCACAACTATCACACAACGCCATCTAGTCCCAAGCTAAGCAGAGCTTGTGTTATGGGTACTAGACAACTGATAAACATACTTATATATTTCTAAATACATACATATTATAGATAAATTACACCCAGACACAGAACAAATGATCGTGCTCATCACACAAACATTTGTCCTGGGTGGGAATCGAACCCACGACCTCCGGCATAGCAGTCAGGGTCACTAACCACTAGACCAACAGGCCAGTCGTTAATTTGCAAACCATTAAAAATCAAGATCCGATTGCGACACGCATCAGCAACCCTTCTTCTTAGTTGAACCACGGGTTGAACTGCAAAGTAGGTGATTGATAACATAGGCATAGACCGCCTATTGTGTCTCCTTATCTATAAGACATATCTGTAAATACCCGTAATTTGTATGGTGTGCATAATAAAAAGTATTATACGAGTATACCACCATAACACAAACACACACAAACGTTCACGTTCATCTTTTCTCCATCAAGTAAGATCTGAGAGAAACTTACCTCAGTTTTGTTTGACTTTCATTCGCATAATAACTTCGCGTTGTAAACTTCATGCTCTCCTTGTAAGAATATTGCGTTGAACAAGGAGGTAACTTGCATCCTCGTATCGAGTTATTTAAAACTTATTATGATGTGCTGCTCAGCTTATGAAGTCCTGGTATCGTGCGGAGATTGTTTCCATGAGCTGAAACTAAAAGCTGGCTAAATGCAAAATATTATAGTTTCTGTGTTTACTTACAGACCTCTGCACTGATCAACTAGTTTTTTTTTTAATTCAAAAAACCTTTATTTTTAAACGAAGGTTAGTAAATTGAGTTTTTCTTCTAAGAAGAATATTTAATAGGTCCGATCATAAAGAGAATTTGCATCATCGTATAGACTTTATTATGATGGTCTACTCAGCTTATTCACGAAGTCCTGGTATAAGCACGTAGATATATTCTTTTGGTTGCACTAGCTTTCTAGCTAGTGCTAGTGCAATTCTTCTGAATTATCACCTACAAAAAAAACTAAAAAAAAAAATTAACCAATTTCAAAAACAATCGAAAGACCTATAGCTTTGTTTTTTTTATTTCATTGACTTCTTTGCCACCGGTATAGTTTGGAGGTACTAACCTTCATTCGTCACCACTTAAAATGTTTTATAAAAGTATTGAATGCTAAAAATTTTCAAAGCGAACTTACAGCGATAAAAAGACTTACGTTAGGTATTCATTGAAAAGCGCCTTCAACGAAAACGTGTCTCGCCATCCCACATGCCAGACAGATTGTCGCCACAAACAACCTACAAAGAAATTTATTTTGATCTGCATCTGTTTGACGTACACTCAATGAGAACCTTTAAAGATGCTGTAGGTTGAACTACGCCTACAAGTAAGCTTATAATTTATTTTGGTCCCTATTAAATTACTTTATTTTTAAAAGACCGACTAGACGTTCAAAATATTTTGTAAAAGTTTTGCTTGGGCTTCGTCGTCAAATCCACAGGCATAGCCCAATTTGCCAAATTGACAGTTAAAACTGATCTTATTGATAGTTGAAAATAAATGCAATTTTGTAAATCAATCCGTCCTTAAATAGCGAAAAATGATTGCTAACATTCCTTTTGTAATAAAAACCATTATTCAAACAGAAATCGGTCAGTATAATCCGACACGGGTACCAAGGCAACAGAAAAGACAGCAGTAATGTGATTACGCACTACGTCGGGATCAGTCCCGGATTACGAGATGACATACTACATCACTCAAACGGGTAGGGATGGGACTCAGAAGTCGTTTGTAGAGCGTATACGGTTCGTTAAATATTATCTTGAGGGATGCACTCGCTTTCTTGTGGTTACTGAGAAATGTAAAGCTTGCATGAGTTTGTAGTACAGGATTAGTACTACAGAGACGGATTTAATAGTAGTTTATGTAACTGGTACACAATGAGGGGTATTATACACGAGTGTGAGTTTAAAAAACGAGCGAAGCGAGTTTTTTAATAGTATGACACGAGTGGTATAATACCTAGTTATGTACAGTTTCATACACTACTTTATCTACTCTCATTGAAAACGAATTATATCAAATAAAAGATAAAAATTAATAAACACTAATAATCATCCACCGACACACAAACGTCAAAATTCCAACATTACCATTTAAAGCACACGCAGTCACAGATAAAAAATTTTTCACACCACCTGCTCGAAAATGTCTAATTATATGTCAAGCAACCTTAACCTAAAGTGAGTCATTAGTGGCCGAGGGCACAGCCGGTCAATAATGTTGTACTGGATTTCATTATTACCCGCTGGTCAATAATGTGATTTGAATTTGGAATATGTTTATAAACAACAAACACCCTTTGGTGCCAGAAAGATTTTTTTTTTTAATTTTCTTTTCCCTTTTGGGAAGACAAAGGGATCTATCTAGCCCATGCAGCCTAGATTTTTTTTTTTGGTTCTTTTCGTCCCTCTTTGGGGCAGGCAAAGGGAGCTGAGCCCATACAGCCAAGTCTGATTTAGTGTGCCAGAAAGAGGAAAGCTATTCTCGAAACCCTTATTACGCGTACGATGATATTCTCGATTTCCTAAAAAATCATAACGATTGCTTCTTCATATCGTTGCCATGTTAGTCTATATAACTAGTTCTAAATGTTATTCTTACTGTTTTTTTATTTAATAAATACTTTGTTTTTCGTACTATGGCTATTATTTTCTCACAGTAGGTGTAAA
Organism: Agrotis segetum; assembly: GCA_036375495.1. NCBI lineage: Eukaryota > Metazoa > Arthropoda > Insecta > Lepidoptera > Noctuidae > Agrotis > Agrotis segetum. The sequence continues at coordinate 2,619,938 of JAQSVV010000087.1, forward strand.
AAGTAGAGTATACTCCTCTGGGCTAAAGGTGTCTTTGCCTTGGGCTAGCTTGAATCCCTCGCTGCATTCAGGATTCTTGTATTAACTCCCTCGCTTCGCTCGTGAGTTAAACTCTTAACTCCCTCGCTACGCTCGGGAGTTAAATCCCGAATCCTTCATTGCGCTCGAGATTCAATATGACGCCCGTGACATAAGACACAACTTTAGCCCCTCGGTGCATAATCTACTATTATCTACTCTCATATCGTAAACTTCGAAATACAAAACTCAAAACGAGTTTATAATGACATACTTTATACCATAGAGTATCGTAATGAAATTAAAAAATTAAATTATAACACTGTTTGTCTAACAAAACAATGTTATAATTTAATTTTTTTTCATTATGATACAGATTACTGATCATAGATACATTTTTTTACTTTTTTATCTGTGGCTGCGCGCGCTTTCTAAGGGAATGTTGGGCTTTTGACGTTTGTGTTTCGGTGGATGACATGGTGGATGATTATTAGTGTTTATTAATTTTTATCTTTTATTTGTTAAGTTCGTGTTCAATGAGAGTAGATAAAGTAGTGTATGAAACTGTACATAACTAGGTATTATACCACTCGTGTGATACTATTATAAAACTCGCTTCGCTCGTTTTATAAACTCACACTCGTGTATAATACCCCTCATTATGTACCAGTTACATAAACTACTATAATACATAGATGATTGTATCTATGATCTGTAATCTGTATCATGATGAACAAAAAATTATATTAACATTGTTTTGTTAGAGAAACAGTGTTATAATTTATTTTTTTTAATTTCATTACGATATTCTACTATGGTATAAAGTACGTCTTTATAAACTCGTATTGAGTTTTGTATTTCAAATTTTACGATATGAGAGTAGATAAACATTTTTAGCGTAAACTGTCTAACCAAATATTCATCACAATCATTATTAAAATGCGCAGTTGTACGTGTAGATGAAATACAAAACACGATCGCCACGACGCGACGACGCGACGTCAAGCCAATCAAATTGCATCATTATATCGTAGTAACAAGGTCGAATTTAATTTGTTAAAGTCATGGGTTAGTTCGACTCTATGTCCGAATTTATCCGGACGCCAGGTAATGCTAGGAACAAGGATTATACAGAATACAATGGAAGTCCCATCCAATTAGTGCTTGAAATACCGTGGATATCCAATACGGTATCGGTTTTCCTGCCAGCTCTCGTTAATTATTGGTAATTGATTCAGGAAACACCGTTAAATAACAGTATTACATTAACTGCGTCTATCTCTCTGCGTCTAACTCGCATCTATACTAATTTATTATAAAACTGAGAGATTGTTTGTTTGGTTGAACGTGCTAATCTCAGGAACTACTGGTTTAACTATTATTTTTTATGTTTCATCATCATCATCAACCTATAACGTTCCCACTGCTGGGACACAGGCTTCCTCTCTGTGACAGGGAGTGGGCCATAATCCACCACGCGGGCCCAGTGCGGTTTGGTGGATGTCACATGTCTTCGAGTTTTTGGTTCTAGGACATGCCGGTTTCCTCACGATGTTTTCCTTTATCGTTTTGAGAGCAGTGGTAATGAAATAAATTACACAAAGTAATGCTACAACTGTTACTCGTAAGTCGGGGCCGATACAACTGGGCCACCACTGCACCTTTTTTATGTTTGTTACCTCGTAATTATGAATACTAGTCTTACCATGGGGTATCGTATTACCCAGTTACTGGGTTGCGGAGGTCCGATAGGCATTCGCTTCATGTAAAATACAGATATTCAGCTGCATCTGGTTTGACTGGAAGCCGACCCCAATATGTTGGGAAAAGGCTAGGCAGGATAGATGATGTTACCTCATAATTTTCATCTGGGTAAATCGATTTGGATCATTAGTTTTTTGTTAGATCCAGAATACCTGTCACTTTAAGAGCGCATATTCTCAAAATTGGCAACGTCGCAAATGGCTGTCAAATATTTACAAGATTTAATTAATTTTACACTGTATGAAAATAAGAAATAGGCTCTGTAGTGCACTAAAAAATTGATTAAGGAATGCAATAATTAATATCGTAACACTGAAATAGTTTTAGACGTAAATAAAGGAAACGGTTACAACATCAAATTCAGTGTTTTAATTGCATTCCTATATCAGTTTTCTAGTGCACTACAGAACCATATTTCTCATTTCCATACAGTGCCAAATTAATTAAAACTTGCAAATATTTGACAGCTATTAGCGACGTTGCCAACTTTCTGGTTATGCGCCCTTAAATCACTATTTGATTTCTAGCAGAATGAAATGAGATTCTGTATCTTATTTTGTATTTTTCGCGCTACCCTCATTGCATTTGTTTTTTTTCGATTTTAAACTAGCTGTATTTTTAGAATCAACGGACAGTCTTGTGCGCGTCTCGTGGTCGAAAAGGTCGAACGAATCCATGATTATCGCGATTAAAAATATTAGAACTGTAATAAGTTGTGGTTTAAGTGAAATAATACGTATTATTATTAATGTTTGTGGACTTATTTAAGAAAAGATACCCTGTGTTTGTTTTTATTTTATTTTAAGTGGCAATTTACGTAATTATGCAGAATTGAAGAATCATCGGTTCAGCATAGTTGAGGCGTGTTAAGGTAACATAAACAAACCGATTTTCGTATTTTTAATATTGTTATATGTACCTACAAAGGATTGCATTTCTTATTGATTTAGGAAATTGATGGTGGTTGTGGCTATTGGTAGCCTACCCACCCGACTTACTTTCTTTATTTTTGTTATTTGAAGGATGTCCATTCTCACGTTTTCCGCCTCCTCCTTTGATATCAATTATTATTGATAGAGAGAGTTACATTTTTGTTTGAAACATTTATTTTATTTTTTGTCAGAAAAGCAAAGGCATCAAGCTCATACGGCCTCGTCGCACATACAAGTATTACGACGATCTACGCGGCCAAAAGTCCCAGTATCAAAATAACAATAACATTCATAAAAACGAGTTCCCGGAACAGAGTACGAACCAAGTAACAATACTCCATGCTTTGTCTAGAGCCCCCGCGCACCCCGCTCAGGTAGCATCAGTCGGAATTAGACCGTTTCACCTAGTGTACGTATCTGTTCTCAGCGCTCTTGTAAACATTAAATTTTCAAGGTGATTTTTTTATGTTATCAAGTTCTTTTTACGAATTGAAAGTGATGGAATCTGATGAACAAGGTAAGAGACTTACAAATTATCTGAATAAAGTTATGATCAACCATAAAACTACATTAGTTTTTTTTATAATAAAATGACTCATTTTCATACCGTAATTTTCTTCAATATTTTTTCTTTGCTAGTGTTTTTGTTAATGTATCGGGGTAGATCGGGGTATAATTTTTATTATAGGTTATTATTTGATCTTTTAGCTTATAAATACCATCAAAAACATCTCCGGAAACGTCCGGATAAATACTGTTTTAAGGGATTAAAGACATTCAGCGAAACATCTTCTAAAAATGAAAATGTTTGTTAGCGTTTTTTAACATAGTGTTTGTTTGTTTTAGGTTCAGTGGGTACGTCAGGAGTAAGGATTGTTACCCGACAATACTTGTTTGATCTCATGAAGAAAGAAAATTTGCCTAACTTAGATGCCAAATTAAACTATCTAAGGGATAAACTTTTATCATGTGAAGGTTACAATGAAGACCAAATTGTTATTTAAAACGTGATTTTGCCCATTTAAAATCAGAAATAAAACAAAGGTGGACCAAAGCTCATTATAAAGAAGATAATTTTATAAAATACAACCAGTCTTGGCTAGAAGGTACTTTTGAAATACCTGTTGTTACAACTTCACACAAACGGCCAGGTCGACCATGCAAATTATTTGAAGACGCAAGTGAGAGGAGTAAAAGGCGCAAGACTGAAGAACCCCAGATTAGCCGCTGAAATAACTGGCATCAATTACGAGCTGATTTATAGATTAAAAGTCATATTATAAGCAATTTCAAGCGGGTTCAGAATTGATCCCGTAAAATATGAAAGATACGCTTCAGAAACTGCTCGTATTTATGTGAACCTTTATGATTGGCATCCTATGACGCCAACAATGCACAAGATTTTAGTCCATGGCGCAGTTATAATTGAAAAGGCATTATTACCAATCGGACAGCTTTCTGAGGAAGCAGCTGAGGCTCGCAACAAACATTTTAGATGTTACCGCCAAGATTTTGCGAGGAAGTTTTCTAGAATAAATTGTAATCAGAATATTTTTAATCGCCTCCTTCTCAGTTCAGATCCTCTGCTCAGTAGTATGCGAACTGTGAAAAAAAGGAAAGCAGAAACATTTTTGCCTGAAACCTTGGCTATGTTTGTATCTGCGGAATCGAACATATTATCAGAAACTTCATCAGAGAGCGACGAAGAAACTCAAGAAATGTAGCATTATTATATTTTCCTTTGTACGAATACAGCGATCTTGACCTTTTTTAATTTGTATTTTTTTTTTTTGGAAAATATATATATTTTTTTTTGTAAAATACGTTTTTTTTGTTTATTTACTCGGTTTAGATACCAATTAAGGATTAAAATAATTTTGGCCGTGTAGATCGAGCAAATACTTGTATGTGCGTCGGTTTTCGTAATTTTATTTAATAATTAAGAGCCTATACTACCTCAAATGGCTTAGCAGAAACCTGTGATACGTCGAAAATACTACAGCATTAATTTTGAAATAAATATATGGTAAAGTTGAGGATTAATGTTAGGTCTTATGTTTGGCGAAAACATGATTCCATAAAATTTTCTCTATAGAAAAAAATCCCAAAGTTACCTCTAAATTGAACAATAAAACGCTGGCAATCAGATAATACTTAAAATTAGATCGTGAAACTTTTTATACTAACTGAACTAACTATAAAGCAGGTCTTATGTTATTTACTTTTTTGAATTTCCTTTTTTTTCGCCGTAAAATAAATAGATTTGCGTGTAGACAGCTAAAAGAAAGAGCAAGCAATAGTGCGTGGTACGTGCAAGTGCGAGCGAGTAAGATTATGCTGAGGTACTATAGACCCTTAATCATAACTGCATAATAAATGCGTATTCCTTTTTCAAACATTTAAGTTAGTACATTTTTAAGTAATTAAATAGTAAGAAATGCTTGAAACTATACAAACTCAATGATTTAAATGCAGATGTAGTTCAATATAATTAATAATTATATAAACTTCGGTAAGTATTCCTTTAAATCACATTCTCCCCCTAGAGGATGAATGAAATTCAGTACAATTTTCTGTCCCTGTTTTTAACAGATTTTAACAGATTAAAAATTACTATTGTTAAGTTCGGTTTTTGTGGCATAGAATGTCACTTTTTTGAGCAAGTGGTAATAAAACAATTATAACGTATAATAACTTCACTAAATCGTAAACCCATATCAATCAAAGTTACATACTTGAAACATCTTACAATTAGGCAAAAACAGCGCGTCCTTTCCTTAGCATAATGCTAACAACGCCCCTAATACTTAGCATTCTACTGGTCGAATGTCCTAAAACCGTTGTACCCTGTTTTTATAGCCTTGCCTAGGTTTTTTGCATGTCCTAACATGCTATAAAGGCATTTGGTAGATATCCTAATGTTCTGGAATAAAATATTGGAATTGATATCGCTTACTTCAATAGTGATATACCGTCCGAATAGTTTTTTTTTTAGAATATTGGCCGAAAATTAGGTCCGAGAATAAATCCTTGTTACAGGCGATAGATAGCTTATACATAATAACTTGCCTGCCAGGGTCGCGGGACTAACGAGTTACCGTGACCCCGTAAAGGGTTATTGAAGGACCTCGTGGATTTTAGTCAGTACAAGTCTGACAGTCCCTCCCGCCCTGCCCTGGGTAGGACATTTGATGATTTTACCACACTAAAAAAAGAATACTGTAAAACTTTCTCAACCAAACAATGTACCTTATACTTTTGTGATAAAGACGAAAATCTATTAAAAGTTTGACGTATTAGGGTAGGTTTATGTGCATATATTTAAGTCTGAGACTTTTAATTTAGGATTTCGTAATCCACAGTCTTTAGTTAGTAATCATTGTTTTAGAGTAGGTAAGCTAAGAGAGGAATATTAATTTCGGGAACAATGAGTAATCTCGAAGAAGGACTTCTTATTCTCAAAGAGGCAAAACAAATAGAAAAGGCATCGTCAAGATTAAAAAAGACATTTCTTTTTGATTAATGAAGACATGTTTCTATGAGAAAAAAATCATTTTTGTGTTTATTCTAAAGTAAAGCTCACAAAAACATTAAATAATCTCAAAATTGCTCGACTTTTTGATCACTCAACTAACTTCCAAGTTTATTTAAAGTAACTATAATCCCTAACTTAATAACTTGTAACAAACAACTTGTTCGAAACTTCAACTAAGTTGTCCCTCACACTGCTAGTTTGAATTACATGTTCTAACTTGATTTCTGCTTAAGTGAAGCTATAGTAATTATAATTATGTTTCAGGTAATCTCGTCTGCATGCGTCGTGACAGCTCGTTAAACTGTGACAGTTATACAAGGTAACATATAATTCTATATTTCACACGTTATAATATAAACATAATATACACACGTTTCAGGTTATAAATAGAAAGATAATTTTATTACAGTGATTATCTCGCGATTTTCTGAACCGATTCTTATGTGGTTTTCATAACAGGTGTTTGTTAGATTCCGGACAATTTTTTGGTATACTTTAATGGATATCCTGTGACGTCGTCCGTATGAAGCCATCATTGCTAACTTGAATGGCTTTTTTCCATAGACGCTGATTATTTAAAAACAGTCTGGGCCGATGGGTTCGAATTCGAACTAATAGTTTATCAAGACAATAAAAACAGCGATATGAATATCACTTCAAGTGTTTCCGATCGCGATTACCAGTTTCGATGTTTATCCAAACGCGCTTTGAGTAAACTTAAATAAAAGGTCCCAAACATTTATATTGTTTGATTTAAACAGAGTTTTAGGAACTTCTCGTTTGAGCTTTTGTTTGATGCTATTTCAATGTGTATAATTTAGGACCAATTCAAGTGTGACAGAAATAAAATACATAAAAAAAACAAAATGAAAATGAATTGAAAATGAGTGAATTAATGCGAATAGTCATCGTTAGAGTAAATCCTACTACTATTATAAAGGCGAAAGTTTGTAATCCTACTACTATTATAAAGGCGAAAGTTTGTAAGTATGGATGTATGGATGTTTGTTACTCTTTCACGCAAAAACCACTGAACGGATTAAGCTAAAATTTGGTACACAGATAGTTTATAACCTGGATTAACACATAGGATAGTTTTTATCCCGATTTTATGTTCCTGTGGGATAATTTTCGAGTTGTAGCGGGTGAAGCCGCGGGCAGCAGCTAGATAAATAATAAACGCCTATAAACAAGTTTTCGATACCTTGCGACCTTTAGTATCTATTGACGCATATCTGTGGTCTATGGATTTGTAATTTGTATTGTGGTAGTTGCCTAGATAACAAAGTCATAAGGTATCTGAGACTTGCGTCGCGTTGTGTACGGAGGCATTACGCACCTGACCATTTTGAAATCAAATGAACATTCATACTTGAAAAAGCCATAAAAATAGCCCAAATATGCCTTAAAGCAATTCAATTCAGAATGCGAATCACACAATATTGCTTCGTTCTAATTCTATCACGGTTCGTGGTGAAATGGGCTAGATAAGGAGTGTTATCAGTCTGACCTACATCGCTTCTAGTACATCTTGAGGGCACGACTTATATTGATTGCACTGTTAACGATTTCTTCGAAACTGAGTACTAGGCAAAGACATTAAACTATATATGAGCAATAGACGGGACATCACGAAGAAATTTGTGATCCAAAAATTTTTACCAATAGGTAAAAAGTCGCTCAGTCTAGTTCGAGACGTTCCGCCTGACAGTTCGTGTGACCGTGCGTCAAAATGTAAACTTTGATAGACGATTATAAGAAAATTTGCCTAGTTTCGCTTTGCCAAACTGCAAATCTAGGTACGGGAAAACAAGTGGACTTGAAATCAATTTATTTTCGTAATTTCTTTTTATTTTTACCTAGTATTTAAGATGTTTTTCAATATTTTCTGATATTATTCTAGAACATTAGCATTTTTGAAATAAACGCCATCTGTTGCTCAGTAGCTGTACGTATTTTTTTAAGGAATTAGAGTTGTCTGTTTATCGATATGTACTATCGATATTTATTAAGTCGAAGACTCTTGTCGAAGAGTAATTTAAAATTTCTTATACTTGTTTATGAATTAATGGACTGTCTCGTTGAACTAGCGATCACAAGCCCCACTGCTAATTCTTAGATAAACTACTCAGGAGCAGCCACATAGCCATCCACTTTTGTTAATAAATAATTAATATATTTAAAAAAATCTAAAAACCCACGTTTTTAAATGTCCGAAAAATAAGAAAATAACCCTACGGGGCTGAGAGAGGGGCCACTCAAAACGTGGGCCGTATAATATTTAAGGGATTATTCATGGGATATATTTACATGAAGTGTATAGATGGTGGGTGTAAATTGCAAAGATACGCCCCCACGTGACTATTTTTTTCGTATTCCTGACAGCAAACCCTTTCATTTGATACCCATATTGTCGGGGTGGGTTTCAAACAGTCAGTCCGCCATCTTGGGGAGGCCGCCATATTGGATTTGTTATGACGTTTGTTAGCTAGTCATGTATTGCCCATTAAAGTTAGACAACCTGTCATCAGAATTCAGAGCGTGTGCAAAATTTCAGCCTTCTAGCTTATCGGGAAGTGCCTCAAAATTGAGTTGCAAAAGTCCAACCGGAACGACAAACAAACAAACAAACAAATAAACAAACAAGAAGAGTGAGTTTGTAAAAACGTGGTAAAATGTCTAACAACACTGCCGCATCCATATAATGAGATACTTATTGAAAAGCTTTTTTAGGGAACTAGACGCCTTTGAAATAATTATTTCATCATCATCATCATCAGCCGGAAGACGTCCACTGCTGAACATAGGCCTCCCCCTTAGACCGCCACGCAGAACGACAATTTGCCACTTGCATCCATCCGTTGCCCGCGACCCTCACGATGTCATCGGTCCGCCTAGCGGGAGGCCTGCCTACGCTGCGTCTTCCGGTCCGTGGTCGCCACTCGAGAACTTTTCTTCCCCATCGGTTGTCAGTTCATGTAAGGCTCATTATAATATGGGGAAAAATAAAATCAAGACAGTGGAAGTAGGTAAAACAAAAGACTTTTTCATAAATTAATAATAATATAAGATCGTATTAATAACTTATAATATAATTTTATTTCCGTTCTGCCCTTACACACTTTTTTAACTTATTAAAATATTTAAATCCTAGTTAACTTTATCGATGTTAATGTATCGATAATTTATGTCATTCTTTAATGTTGCACCCCTATCATAAGGTGCTCGGCAGTGCTATCTATTGCGCAATAGCTGAAATATATTCTTTGAATTATTTTAATACGTGGTTTTGCTATACACCGCTAGATAGCGCTACAGACGCACGGCATCAACAATTTTGTATGACAATATTCCCAATGCCCGCTATATAGTTCTTTTAAATCTCTTTGGTACTAGGGAATTAGGATGGCGAGGAGGTTTTGTTCAAGTTTTTTTCTTGGTCCATCTTGGTCATCATAGCCACCCCCGCTGTTGAATATGTCATTTTGGTTTTATGCTTTCCTGGTACGTGTGAGTCTTAATCAGAGGACGAGTAAAAACTTTTGATAATAAATTATGTGCAACATCGAAGAGTTTCAACTTTGTTGAAAGTTGCTATTGAATAAATGTATCTATAATCTACATTTTTAATCCATCAAATCAAGTCAACTCAAACATAGCTTTATTAAAGACGTTTCTCTTCCTATATCTACTCCTTAAGAAGCACTTAAGTGACCCTTAGCATATTATAAGAGGCTCACAAAAATTGCAGTATTTTTCACAAAATTGAGCTTGAATAAAGAAATGATGAGAGGAAACTCTTGAAGTATAAGTAAGGAGAGGGAGTTACTTAGGTAATTTTGTGTTTTAAAAGCAAATTCTTAAACCTGAAAGATAACACAATGATAAAAACGGAATTTGCCGTTTGCCACAGTACCTATCCAGTGAAAGTCAGTATCGTCGTCGGACCACAATACGGGACTACGGGTTCAAGGTTACACACTGCTTAGACAGCCTCAACCCCGTGAAATAAGACGCGCTGCCTTCGACCCGGTCATGGTCCTTGATTGGACGGCGAGCAACCTAATACTTGCCGATCGCATGCCCTACAGTGGTCGGAAATCTAAGAAGCACTGTAGTTCGAGTCATTGCCTCAGCTATGGCAAAGGCTTCGAAGTCTATTGCTGCTTTAAAAGTCGCTTTTGTACCATGAAGTTTTAAATTACTCGTTCAGTGATTACTATTTGACCTACTAACGAAATTGTAATCAGAATTCAGTTACATACAATATAGGATGACTGGTAATTAGTGTACGTAACTTAAACACGTGATTTTGCTCATAATAACCAACAACTTTTACTATGGGAACAAACCTGAAATCGCGAAAAAAAAACAGCTGTTCTGTACATTTATGTTTGCACTGAACAGCTGACATTTTTTTCACGATTTCGGCTTTGCTCCCATGGTAAAAATTGTTTGTTATCATGAGCACAATCACCTGGCGGGGTATTACAACGTCTTAAAACATGGCTTATTACGGCGAGTGACAGTGACAGAGTTATACAAGTCGTCTAGCGCCATCTCGTTCACTCACTGGAACAAGACTGGTTTTAAGAAGTTGTAATTCCCCCTGTTTAAGTATCGTACACTAATTGCCAGTCACCCTATATGTTAATATCAATGAAAATCACATCAAACAATAACTAGGTACTCACAGATCTATTTCGAGCACTCCTTCAATCTTTCGGCCACAAAACATTTGTCGGAAAAGGGTTTCTCCGTATCGCGTATGGTCAATCACACGAATCATATTGTTCGTCAAGGCAATGTTGCTGTAACTTTCAACAAGTTCAGTACTAATATTTATTGTGACTATTGGATTGGATATAATGACTTAACGGGTCACTTGAGTTGCTCAATTGTTATTGTTACAACTACAGACTTAATATTATTGCGTATTTTCATTGGTCGTTAACTCGTGCGGTATACAGCCTAAGGGGATATTCGCAGGCGATATAACATCATTGAAAGTTACAAGTCGATACGTGTGCAGTACACCGTCTGCAGTGATTCCCCGCATGCTTTATAACGACCGTGAAATCGACCAATGAAATTCATCGGTCGATATACAGTTCACGGGTCTGACACTCTTATCAATTAATGGCGACGAACATGGAACTTTTCCTACATCCCGCATGCGGGCTATTGACTAATAAAAACGGTTCCACGAATGCGGAGAGGGCCCGCATTCGGGGTTCCATGTTCCATATTCGTCGCCATTAATTGATAAGAGTGGTCGAGATCTCTCGCACCTGGCATGCGGGTTCCAATAACTAATGAGATTGCGTTAATACGGTTAGCGCAGTGGGTGGGCGATCGAATGTTGCGCAGTGGATCGTGGGTTCGGTCTCCACTTGGAAAAAATGTTTGTTTGACCTTTGCAACGTTGGGCAGCAGTGGATCGCCACTGAACCAATCGTGCCGTCTAGATTGACGTTTTAAGTTTTTACGTTTTTTTTACTACTCAAAGGGTAAACACTGATGTCCGTCTGATTTTCTGTCCGTCTCACACACACGGCGATACGCATAGACAGACAAAGACGGATGATATTAAGACAGTAGAAATTTTCACCGATGGATGATGTATTTCTATTGGTCCTATAAAACAACAAATACTAACTTAAAACAGGATAAAATAAACATTAAAAGATTCCACGGATATTGTATATTTTGGCGTTTTTGTTGACAATGGTATAGAACCCATCGTGCGTTAGTCCGACTCGCCCTGTTTTTTTTTAATCTAACAAATATAATTTTTAAGTTCATAGCAATAGTCTGCATGTATATACACCGCTTAAACCAGCTTCTCACATCCTACCAATCCATAATTCACCCCCGCTATACTCCATCGTCTCTCAATGGCTATTGTTGGCTCTGATATCAGCTTTCACAACATATTGCCTATCATCCTTATGTAAAGGCATACGGGCTTCCTACAGGGAGGATACGGGCCCCATTAAAGTTAGACAAACATCGTTGTCTTAATAACTTCCTGAGGCTAATATTGAACGTTGTGACGGCATAGTGATTGACTGTTTTACGGCATAAGTATTATTAATATGAGTTTAATCCTGAATACAAAATATGTAAATAAGTAATCTGTGTCAGTAATAATCTTGGTTTTTAATATGGCTCCAATACTCAGACTACAACATGCAGATATTTTATACATCTTTACTTTTTCATCATCCTTATATTCTTCAGCAAGTAAAATACTGATTTTCAGCTGAATCTGGTTTGACTGGAAGCCGACCCCAATATACAGGGTGGAATTTTTTAATGCCACCTGGAGGGAAAGTACTCTTAATACTGCAGATAGAAAGTTTTACATAAAGGAAACATTCCTTTATTTTTGAATAGAAAGCAAACTGCATTCAAAGATTTTCAAAAATTCTCTTCTCCCATACCTGGGAATCGAACCATTTTTTGGAAATAATTAAATTAATTTAAGATTTCCTGGTTTTCCTTTCATTTAATTTATCATGTTTGTTAGAGAGATTTCATCCTTATAATTAACCCTAACGATCGATGCAATAAAAGTACAGGTTATAATTTTTTCAAAATCTGAAAAAAATATATTAAAAAAATAAAGCCGGTTCGATTCCCGGGTGGAGAAGAGAATTTTCGAAAATCTTTGAATGCAGTTTGCTTTCTATTCAAAAATAAAGGAACGTTTCCTTTGAGTAAAATTTTCTATCTGCAGTATTAAGGGTAGTTTCCCTCCAGGTGGCATTACAAAATTCCACCCTGTATGTAGTTGGGAAAAGGCTAGGCAGATGATGATTAGATATTCTTTATGATGATGAAAAACATACATACGAGACAAAAAACTACAGAGCGTGACCTGCTATGATTCTTACACACTCCATTCGACTCATCCACATTCATACATCTGGTCATACATGCACGAATGACATGAAAAATATGTATTGATGTTAATGGCCTCACTAATCTATGACTGCATGTTTATAAAAGGGGTTTGTGTTGAGATTTACACATAAAAACAAACAAACAATTAACTAATTTATTTGAAAGTAATATTCAAACGTTATCATTTTAATGTTGCTCGAAGCAACAATTTCTGGGAATCCATCTTTGGTTTTACATTTGCATTAAGCGCACTTTGATACCAGGGTATCATAACTCCCAAAGCGTAAAGTGCTGATCAATTCAGTTCTAAAATTTCGGCAGGTTACTGTTTTGTCAAAGGTATCCTGGTATAGCTGGATTCCAACTAAGTTAGTACTGGTTTCCAGTCGAATTAGCACAGCTTTTACGGTCGTTGAGAGATTCTAGCATGCATTCTACGTATTTAGCCGTACGTACTTGAAATGCTGCGATGTTAATTGTATGGAAAATGAAAAAGCGCTTCTAGTGTATGAACGAGAACCTAATTTCAAAACGCCTAAGTCTCCTTTAACTTTACGTCACAAAATGTGAAAGATTCTCAGACCTTTGCGAGGCTTTATCAAAGTTAACACTGAATTTGGGTTGAACTTTTGTTTAAATTAATAATGATAAATCGTATTTACCTAATAATCGAACCTCTATTTTCAAAAAAAAAAAAAACATTATAATATCAACTCTCAAATACGTATAAACTCATTTAATACGATCAAAGAATTAAAATATTCAGTCTCATATTTCGCCATCGCGAATCGCGACGCGGTGCCTCCTTCAAAGTTCGTTATTAAAAATTCAATATAAAAGTTGGATTGAGTTCGAGTATCATACTTTGGAGTCGACACTCTAAAAGTGACGATTGATGCTTCACGTTTCGTTACAGTACTGAAAATTCTGCCACTTTAATATTACTTCCGGTACTGGACGGCTGGCGCAGTTGTCGAATGGTCGATTGATGCGCTGCTTGTCGCTAGAAGTAACCTATTCACTCTTGACTTGAAGACTCCAAGGTTATAGCTGTCAGGAAATACAGATGGCGGCAGGGAATTTCACTACTTATAGTAGCCATACACCATCCTGCCTATCGATACGATAGATTTGACGCTTGCAATTCTTTCAAATCGGCAGTTCGTCCATATACACCATACACCATCCTGCCTATCGATACGATAGATTTGACACAACTTCAAATCTGCAGCAGTGATGCCAACTCAGCAACTAGATCTGGCTATTATTCGGTGACGACAGCTACAATTTCTAGCACCTTTTCATTTCATCATGAGACTATCGAATTAGATTAAAAAAGTGGTGCAAGCGATTTTCGACCTTATCGACATTACAAATTTAGTTTGTTTTTCTCACATTCTTATTCGTTAACATTGCTCCTTCATTAAAATCCGGTGTTTGTATCATTGTCAATAAGGTCGAAAATCGCTTGAAGGTCGGAAAATACTTGCTTAAGGATAGCAAGTTAAAAAAAGTGGTGCAAGCAATTTTCGACCTTATCGACATTTAAAATTTAGTTTGTTTTTCTCACATTCTCATTCGTTAACATTGCTTCTTCATTAAAATCCGGTGTTTGCATCGTTGTTAATAAGGTCGAAAATCGCGTGAAGGTCGGAAAACATTTGCTTAAGGATTGCAAGTTAAAAAAAGTGGTGCAAGCGATTTTCGACCTTATCGACATTTAAAATTTAGTTTGTTTTTCTCACATTCTCATTCGTTAACATTGCTCCTTCATTAAAATCAGGTGTTTGCATAAATGTCAATAAGGTCGAAAATAGCATGAACCTTTTTTTAACTTGCTTTCGTGGTCCCTTGACACCTCTCAAGTTTTCAATCGTATTTTGGTTTAAAATAAAATGAATAACTCTTTTTTTTACGAGTGTACATGCGATCCATGTGCGAAAAGCCTCAGTTTTCCTGGTAAGGCCACGTTCACATGGCGATTATTTTCCCGTATACTGTATACAAGATTTTATCGAATAGAGCAGTAATAACAGTTCACAAATGAAAACTTAAAAATAGTTTAAACGGCGTTCATACGGGAAAATCCCGTGTTTGAGAAATATAATATTTTACCGTGTACCGTGCAAAGTTGTCCTAAAACTGGTCAACTCTATTCGATAAAATCTCGTGTACGGTATACGGGAAAATAATCGCCGTGTGAACGTGGCCTAACCGTCCCTGTAGAAAAGTAGCTAAAAAGTTTAGCCACAAGTTACACTTTTTAGCTTTTTTTCTAGCACCTTTATAAAATTAGCTAACTATCTATGAAGTTGCTAAGATGGCATCACTGCTGCTGATTTGACGTTGTGTCAAAAACGATTTGATGACCTATCAAAATTGGCATGTCATGCCATCAAATTGGCATTCCACCCCCATACACGTTCAATTCTATTTGATCAAATTGGCAGTATTATGCCGAATTGACAAATAGGCAGTATGGTGTATGGCTACCATTAGATTTGCGTACAGTAGGTATTGGCAAAACAAAAGTTGAGTCATATTGCCAATTTTGAAAGCGACGTATCTCCGTCAGATTTGGTTTATGTATAAGAATACAAAAAAAAATTAAAAAAAAAAAATTTAACCGACTTCAAAAACAACCACAAAAAAGAGTAAAATAACCTACAAAACTTTTCTTTATTTTTTTATTTCGTTGTCTTTTTGCCACCGACTTCCGAAAGAAAAGTTATTTTGTAGGTTATTTTACCCTTTTTTGTGGTTGTTTTTGAAGTCGGTTAATTTTTTTTTAAAAAAAGTTTTTTATTTTACTCTTTTTAGTTTAAACTAGCTGTGCCCGCGACTTCGTTCGCGTGGATGTCGGAATTTATCAATGTTTTTTTAGTGCGAAGCGCTACATTTTCGCCTTGTTTTTTATAAATCATAATCGTTTTCTTATAAACCCTATTATTATTAAAATTTATTTCGATTTTCAAGAATATTTGAGCTGTTTGTGATAAACGCCCTCTGTCGTTCAAAGCCCACCTAGCAGCATTTGCATTGCATCCCGCTCCATCCCGCTCCATCCCGCTCCATCCCGCTCCATTCCACTACATCCCACTCAATCCCACTCCATCCCGCTCCATCCCGCTCCATCCCGCTCCATCCCACTACATCCTAATCCATTCCACTCCATCCCGCTCCATCCCGCTCCATCCCACTACATCCCACTCCATCACACTCTATCCCACTTCATCCCACTCCATCCCACTCCATCCCACTCAGTCCCACTCCATCCCGCTCCATCCCACTTTATCCCACTCCATTCCAATTTATCCCACTCCATCCTACTTCATCCCACTCCATCCCACTTTATCCCACTACATCCCACTACATAACACTCCATCCCACTCCATCCCACTACATCCCACTCCATACCACTCCATACCACTCCATCATCCCACTCCATCCCACTCGATCCCACTCCATCCCACTCCATCCCGCTCCATCCCGCTACATCCCACTACATCCTACTCCAATCCAATCCATCCCACATCATCCCGCTCCATCCCGCTCCATCCCGCTCCATCCCGCTCCATCCCACTACATCCTAATCCATTCCACTCCATCCCGCTCCATCCCGCTCCATCCCGCTCCATCCCACTACATCCCACTCCATCACACTCTATCCCACTTCATCCCACTCCATCCCACTCAGTCCCACTCCATCCCGCTCCATCCCACTTTATCCCACTCCATTCCAATTTATCCCACAACATCCCACTCCAAACCACTCCACTCCAGTCCACACTATATTTGAATATGTAGTTTTTCTATTCCAAGCTAGATCGCGCTACTGAACTGCGCGTTCGGTGTAAACTGACCGTAATTTTACTTCTGGTACACTTTGAATTCAAATAACTTTTGATAGACTGATCCGATTTCAATGAAACAAAAACTAAATGTTACTTCAAGTTACGGTCAGTCGTTGTGTATTAAAGTTATCTACATAACTTTCGTACATTTTACGTGATGCCCGAACAAATAAACATACAAACAGACAAACAGACAAACAGACAAAAATTCTAAAAATGCTAGAAATGGGTTCTATTGGTTGTCCTTTATAACCCTGGCTATATTTTTTGAGTTTTTTTTTAATGTACAAAAATTACTTTTCTACAGTTTTATTATATGTATAGATATTCAACCCAAATTCTTGTCAAATACATCATTTCCTTACAAGTGCACTAGAATTTGTAATCCGTGGCACCGGTATTAACATCGCTCATGTACACATGCTAATAAAATTTCCTATCTCAAAAACTGCTGAACAGATTTTGATGAAACTTGCAGTATTCCCTAAGGTGAACGATCCCTAGTACAACAAAAAAAGAATTTTGAAAATCGGTCCACAATTGGCGGAGTAATCGCGTAACAAACACGCAAAAAGTAATGTCATCCTAGTAGCCGAAATCAATAAAAATGCTCACAAAATAAAAAGTACTGAACCAAATTGTATAAAATTTTCGTGGGTTCGGAAGAAACATTACAACATCAAAAAAAATCGGTTTGTAAGCTACGGAGCTAAGTAATTATTTTATAAACCGAATTGAGAACCTCCTCTTTTTTGAAGTTGAAAAACCTATTAACACTGCCCGATTTGCGATTCGAATTTCATGTTCAGCAGTCACTCTTGCGACACACTTATTTCTGAAACTACTTAAAATAACGTAATTTCTCTATGCGTTGAAATTCTCTGAAAATCCTCACTGAATGCTATTGACACTGGAAAATGTGTATATTTGGTTATACATACAAACATAAATAACCTTCGTAATTTGTTCTAGTATACAAATGAGAAAACCTTCGTGGTGAATTTCAACTGCAAACAGAATTTCAAGCACTTCTATTTGGTCTGTTTAAGAACCAACATTATTATAGAGGTATTTGAACAAAACGGTAGAAACGAGCTCAAATAACATTGCTAAACATCTCTTCATTTACTATTCTCGGTTCACAAACACAATTATTATTTTTTCAATAATTGGTCTTGTACATAATTTTTTTAACATTTTGAAACAAACATTTTAGAACACGAAACATAATATTATTATTTTTACTACATACCTATTACACCACCATGTATTTGTTTGTTGCAATAAACTCGAAAACCATCGAAAGAATTTTCTTTCGGTTTTTAACAAGGAATGGAGTGATTCTTGAGGAGAATTTTACTGTATATCTTTTATGTGTTATTGACAGTCGCTTACTATCGATCTAAATTACTCAGAAAAGAATAGTGGAGGAGTAGGAAAAATATGTTTCCACTTCCCTCCATGCAAGCAGGAGACATAACAAAAGAAGGCCAATAGGCACAAAGGGACATTACAACTGGGAGAAGCCCAGTTGCCTAGCACCACGGGTAAAAATGACTACTAATATTAATGGATCCTAAATTGTGAGCTGCTATATTTGATTATCGATTTAAGAAGGTATGTCTAAAAATGTAGCCGAAATGTAGACATAACGCTGTGCGACCCGTATAAGGCTGCTTTTCCACCAGAGATGCGCTATGCTACGTTGCTAAGGATGCGTTTGATATCCACCAATCATATTCATTTGTTTTCAAAACGCACACACACATAATGAGTATGATTGGTGGATATCAAACGCATCCTTAGCAACGTAGCATAGCGCATCTCTGGTGGAAAGGCAGCCTAATACCGGGGTAAGTTGTTAGTTTAGTATAAATTCACCCCATTTCCACCCGAGTCAGTTCATTATTGAACTAAAAACAAATGCACTCGAATTCTCTTAAATTGTCGTTCTCATGTTACTGCTACGTGCTTTTATATGCTCGTTTAGTGCAGGCGAAAGGCAATTTCGGATGTTCAAACTTAAATAACTGTACTTTTGGGAGCAGTAAAGCCTTTTTTAAGTCTTTTATTCTGTGATAACTTACCTCGTTTTTGCAACAAGGTATTATACAAGAGTGCTTTACAAGTTGTGTCTTCATTTTCGTTTAGATAAAAATGTCTGTAGAAACTATTTCATCGGCGTAAAAAGACAAATAAAAAAAAAAGATCCGTTCTAAAATTAACATAATGTATTATTTGCAGAAATAGTTTTCATTGTTTTTCATTAATTTTCATTTACTTTCTAACCTGTGATCTTTTTGAGATTCGTGTGAGTCGGTTTCCTTTAGGAAAGAGTGAAGACAAGAACACAGGAGTGACCAAAACAAGTCTATATCGTTTAAAAAAATGTATGAGTCATTTTATTCACAAGATTTTTCGAACTCTTAAGTTAACATGCACAAAGGTAAACTGACCTTTGGTACTGACTATAAAATGAAATATAATAACAATAAATCATTATAAAATGATTTTTCTCAATTTGCCAGCCATTTAAAAAAAAACATGCTCTTAATAACTTTCCGAGTCAATCTTTATACACTAAATTAATTTGCTTTGCTTCCGTATACTCGTAATACCCACGAATATTAGGGAAAATTAATTAAATACTCATTTCCAACCTAATAAAGTTAATACCGGTATATGACGGCCATCTAATAAAGTTTTTATTGCGATGTTCAGTGGAAATTACGTATATTAGAAAGCCTAAATGTGATTCGCCCTCGGCGCTGACAATTTTAGCTTAGGAGACTTTTTGGGATATTCAGAGATATTTCTCGTCCTTCATTTTGAGTTATTGCTTAGTTGGACGGAGGAATATCAATGTAGGCCAAGTACATTTACTTTGAAGACCCCATTTTGTGGAAATAAACTAGAAAAGCTACTTGGCTCTTGATCTTAGCTTGGCTTTTGTATGCGAATGTTTGTTTTTAAATGTCTTTTTACGGTTCCGTAACCAAAGAGTAAAATGGAATCCTATAACTAAAAATCCACTGTCCGTCTTTTCGTTTGTCACTAGGCTGTGACAATAATTAGGCATTTATAATCACAGATTATGTAATTCTGTGAAAAGAAAAAAGAATTAAGGGTGTTTTCCATACAACAGACGTGATTGTTTACCGATTTTATAGATATGTATTGGTATTTCTTCCCTTCGTACAAAAGTTGCTATTATTGCACTTAGCCGGTTTTTTGTTTTATCGTACTTATCTGTTTATCTGCTCAGGTTAAAAATCTCTTGTTCGTAAATCTGACGGTCCAGCCAAAGGCTGTATGTATTAAAAGTTTTTGATTACCTTGCAGCCATTCAAGTGAGTTAACTTACTATCTTCACTAGGATAATAAATACCCGAAACAGCTAGAGGCGGTCTACACAATGACTAGGAGTTCAGTTAGTTTAAAGAGATATATTTTAATCCAAACTTTGGGGCAGCGGTAACAGTTCTCAAGTGTGTTCCGCTTTAAGAACACAATGCAATTTGGCACAGTTTAAATCTGTTTTTACTTTGGAAATTACCTTTCTATACATTTGTCTTAATTTTAACTTTATTTATGACCTTAATAGCGTTGCAATAAAGTGTATTTTGGCAATGTTGGCATGGCAACAAAAAACCATTATGCAAAATCTCCGTCAGATAAGGACAGTTTATCCAATTTCGTTGTCGAGTACCAGGGCGTCATATGTCCTTGACACTGCGATCGGGTCTAAGAGACATTATCAATATTTTTTCGGTGGGATACCCGTCGAGTGCTGTCCTCCTCATGATGGATGTGTTGTAGGGACGGCCTTACGTAATGTGCCCTTAGGTTGTATGTGTACCCAAGATTCTTATAAGCACTCCCGAAAGATGTATTTAGAGGACGAATATTAATTGTGATGTTAAACGTCACCATATTTTATTTTGGTTTGAAGTTATGGTGATTTAAACATGATTTTTCTAGTTGATTGTTTTAATGTAGTTCAAGCAGGCTCTGTTATAAACAAGCCCAAGTGACATCATAGACTTATAATCTACGTAACACGATTGCATGTTGATATTGTCTACCTCCTTGATCAAAGTTTGCAATTACCAGGAACACAGACCTTGCAAGGAGCTTCTTTGATTGAAGTACGTGTAATAACGTGGAAGCAAACGCTTCGTGTAAATGCACCGCGAGTTAATTTTAGCCTCTGGTTCTGCAATGAATGTTACACGTGGTGAATTACCCGCGGGAATAGACGAGCGTGTGCATTTAATGTACCAGGATCACATACTTATTTAGATGGTAGCTCGGAAATAACAAGTCGTTGCAGCTTCGCGGAAAATTCCGCGTGTTTTTCATCCATGCGCTGCGTTTTCACAAGGTCGAATTGTAACTACTGTTACTTTCTGAATGTATACTTAAAGTACTATTTATTACTTGGACATAGGCACTATTTTGGTCGTAATTTGAGTCGTTATCACAAAAGAGTCCTTTTTGTTGCTTTTCGATACCTGATTGCATGTCCTCGAATATCAAGTGAGATGGTGTAGGAGTTGAATTATTGAATACTGATTGACTGAAAAGCGTAACAATAACACACACACACATGCTGTGCTGATATGAACAGAAGATGAGATATCGATACCCAAAAAATTAGCAGACCCCGTCCAGCTGGCGCGACCGTCAGAGAGTTCCTAAATGGCACCGATTCCTAAAATCCAGAACATTCTTTAACATCAACAGAACGTGATTATTCCCTAGGGACTTAAGTTACAGAAATTACCAACATTCTAACTAACTTGAGTTTGGTCTTCCCTCCTTTATATCTATAACTTTTATTGTTATGTCTTACTTACTATTGTAAATGCGAAAGTTTGTTAGAATAAATAGATGGACATATATTACTGTTTCAGGAAAACTACTGAATGGATTTGGAAGTTTGGCTTGTAGTTTATAACCTGGATTATAAGTTAGGATACTGTTTATCTAGGTATAACGTTTGAGATTAATTGTCGACTTACACGTGGGCAAAGCAAATAGATAGGTACTAATAATTGTCTAAGGATTTTTCAATAGTCAGATAACTTTTATCTGAGGAATTAAAATAACATTTTGACATATTTTCCATCGAAAAACTTTCAAACCGCCATTTTTGTTGAAAAATCAGCCCTTAAACACGTGTAACAGCAAAACTATGGCCCTCATTAGTAAGCTCAAGATTGCCCAACGAGCTATGGCGGGCTTTGTTCGGAGTCTCTCTGCGTGATCGAGTCAGAAATGAGGAGATTCGTAGACGAACCAAAGTTGTCGTCCAGCGAATTAGCAAGTTGAAGTGCAAGTGGGCAGGCCATATAGCACACACAACTGATGGCCGATTGGACCGTAAGGTTCTCAAATGAAGACCGGCAAGCGCAGCGTGAGACGTCCACATGCAAGTTGGACAGACGATCTGATGAAAATTATAAGATTGCGCTGGATGCAAGCCGCTTCCAACCAGTCCTATTAGAAACCTATAGGGGAGGCCAATATTTAGTAGTGGACATCCTACGGCTGATATGATGACATATCTTCATAAACATTCAAAAATGTGATTTGTAAACTTCTCACTTGAAATGGTCGCCAGACGGGGGAATACTCCCTTTTCAGTGAAGTGTAGAAAGTAGTCCACCTTCTCTAAAGCTATTGTCAAACAGACAGGCGAAGCGAATACGATCCGAAGCGTTTTTATTTGTAATCTATGGAGTGGTTTGAATCCAGTCAAATAGAACACACGCAGATCAGTGGTGGCCGAGGGCCGAGTGGTATCGGTCCCGACTTACGAGTTTTAGGTCGTGGGTTTGAACCTCGCCAGGCGCATTACTTGGTATAATTTATTTCATCACCACTGCTCTTAAAAAGGTGAAGGCAAACATCATGAGGAAACCGGCATGTTCTAGAGCCAAAAATTCGAAGACAATATGTGACATCTGCCAACCCGCACTGGGCCCGCGTGGTGGATTTTGGCCCACTCCCTCTCACAGAGAGCAGGCCTGTGTGCCAGCAGTGGGAAAATTATAGGCTGATGATGATGAGTCACATAGAAAAGCGAAAGCGATCCGATAGTCGATGTGACTGGCTTCAACTAATTCCATACATTAAAAACAAAACGCCTCGCTTCTCGTTCGCCACGCCTGTTTGTTTGACAATTGCTTAAGGTATACGTATTCTTGTTTACCGACTTCCACGCGACCAAACTCGCGAGCACAACTAGTTCATAAATAATGATTTGTGAAGAATAATGGCGAAAGATTTCTCAGTGTGGAAGAAATGTTTTACGCTTTCGTTTGAGCTCTTAGGAAATTCGTGTTATTGGGTAACGTTTGATGTCGGGAATAATATTTATCGTCCAGAAGTAGGCCTCCCAACTAGCAAAATAATCCTGGCATGCGATTATAGAATGCTACCTGGACTTATAAAGCTCCTATGAAGGTTTTGGTAGTTGCTACTACGCTTTTAACAGCATAAATACGTGCTGTTTTTACTCAAGTACGTTGTATCCTATAATTTGTACTTATATCCGTATATAAAACCATACTTCCTGACAAATTTAGGATCAGGACTCCTATAAAAGCATGAAATAAGAGTAGTTACACTCAAGAGCAATTACTCCGGTAAGTTACACTTATATGCGCCTATAAGATAACATTTGCGGGCTATTTAAATCCTCTAACTCCTATACGAGCATGTTTCAGGAAGATATGAACTGAGGAGCAATTACTCTTATTATTTTTGCTTGTAGCCTCATATAAGCCAATATTTTGTGGCCAATATAAGTAAAAAAGAAGTTAAATTACTGCAAGTCATTTATGTATCCGGTGTGGTTTAACATATGCTTAGAAGTAACTGTTAAATGAATTTCATATCCACGTTTTATGAATAATAAAACACCAAGATTATAACAGCACTCGGTAGGACAAAATATTTTCTGTTAAATTTTTTTAGTTTTATCTTATGCCGTTTTAAACCCAGACATACTTATATAGGCATTCCACAGTAGTGTTATAGTCTAAGTAATCTCAAACAATCCTGGTTAAAACTCTTATGAGGCCACTTTTGCTTGTAACGACCATTACAGGCCAAAACACGCTTTATATAGTTTTGAAAAATTCTATTGTAGGACTTGACATCAGCCATTTTGATAACAACAGTGTGACGACCGTTTTGCGAATTTTCGCGAGGGTTCCGGACATGGCACATTTAGAAAAAGTTCGAACTACGAAAGTACCAAGTCTATGAGCGATATTGAAAGTGAAGAAGGACTTTCGGATATTAACAAAAATTTAGAACTGTGTCATTCTATCAAAAACTGGGCTTTACTTAAAATTTTAAATATGAGATTAAACAATGTTTTGCCTAAAGATGCACGAACATTACTGGATACCAAAAAAGAAAATCTAAACATTAGTGTTTCAGCCCCAGTGCACTATTGGCACAACGGTTTGGTCAAATGTTTGAAAAAAAAATGTGACAATGTTTCTTTATTAAATGAAATTTTTCCAAACATTTAATGTTGATGGATTACCAGTTTTCAACATTTCAAGATACCAGTTTTGGCTTTGACAACCGGGACATATCAGATAACAAGAAATGTGTAACATTCCATGGCGATTTTAAGTTCTTTAAAGATCTGAAATCTTCTTTATCCAGGAACATCGGCATAGTCTTGTTTAAATCGTCAGCAACCTATTACATAATAAAGTTAAACAATGTTTAACCTAGAATGTTACGTCATACACGTAGAACAAATCTTATAATATGTTTTTAACTTATCAATATAATATCAATCGATTTCATCTGGGCATTGCGGAACCCTAATCGGTAAAAATGGCGAATATGCTTCGGTTTTGAGATATCCTAATATAGAACCAACATACTTATATTGGTCCTATATTACACTTGGACATGCTAAAAATACTTATATTAGCACTATGTTACACTTTGGAGATGCTTACTAAGAAAATGTCGGCTGCCTTCATCATATTAATTTAATATTAATTAATACTAAAATGTAAATAAGCAAATTTCAAGAGGCGCTTTAAAATTGTAACCCAAACCACCACAGATTTCACAGAAAATTCACATTCCCCTATGAATAAGCTACTATAAGACTAACAATAACTTTTTCTATTGTGGTTGACATTAATAAATTCTGATTCATATAAATACTTAAAACACAAGAAGTTAAAAATATTTTCACAGAGCACAACAACTTCAGATAGTCTCTTCGACTGTTCTCATTATGAGCTTACAGCAGCATTTCTAGGAGCGTATTAATCAAAATTTTGACTATAACTTACTTATATTGAGATTAACAGGAGTAATTGTACTGACGTAATTCTATTTAAGGAGCAATATGGCGTAGATGGCATTTCAGCGGACTAATATAAATACGTTATAAGTAAAAGTAGACTTATAAAGTGGGCCCTTTTCGCGACTTATATGTGGATATAAGTCTCATATAGTCCTCGATTAATGTGGTTCTAGGATAGAATTAAAACCACTTTTTGCTAGTTGGGCTGGCTTCTATCAAAAGGATTTGTGTTGATTTATTGGGTGTGGGGGTTTCTGATAATTTTCATGAAAAAACCGAAGGATAAAATTATAATACTCTTTGTACCGATGATTGCTAGAAACGAGGTCTATATGGTGAGATATTGTGACAATAAATTTATAGAAGTACGGCAGGTGACCCAAAATAATCTTTTATTGACCTGGCTTTGTATGGCTCTGGTCCGCAAATGGTAATTGAAGGATCAGGGAGGACTTTTAGTTGGTAAGAGTCTGTCATTCCCTCCCACTCCACCCAGGGCCTCATGACTCATTTGATGATTTTACTGCAAAAAAGAGAATTTATATATGTATAAGTAGTAAAGACACCATTGAATATAGCAGTTTTAATTCGCCCACTGACCATAAAGAAGCATTTAAATGTGCCAAATCATACGAATATTTCATTTTTAAAGCAAAATAGAACGACTTCATGTCCAAAAAATGCTGAAATCATCTATGATGTTTTATTATTTAGGTTAATACTCATTAAGTCTTTATATACTACTATTTCATGACCATAACTCACATAACAACAATAAAGCTTTACTAATTTGTGGCAAATAACATTAAACCCCTAACATACGACCCAAGTGAATGATAAAAGAGTAGCAAAAACAGTGGAATTCTCGTGGAAACAGTACCAGCATTGCCAAGAGGACAGAGATTAAGCTTCTCATTAGGAGAGCAGGGACAATCAACGTTGGCACTGTGATCTTATACGATAGAAATGTGCAGGAGGCTCATGACGCATTGGTTTTCTCGCTCTCTATTATTTACCTTCCACCTTGAATTTATGCAAGCCTAGTACATTTGTTGGGTACTCTAAACTTTAGGAATCGATTTTTTTAAATAGGCGTGCTAAAAATAAACGGGAAGCCTACGGGAAGGTGCCTATCATCATCTGCCTAGCCTTTTCCCAACTATATTGGGGTTGGCTTCCAGTCAAACCAGATTTAGCTGGATATCAGTATTTTACATGGAGCGACTGCCTGTCGGACCGTAGGTGCCTTATGTGGATAAAAAATAATTAAATGTTATACTAGTAGTAGCACTCAATGGCACTGAAATGAAATGATAGGTGCCGTATGTGGAACACCTCCGGTGCCATTTTAGCAGGTGCCAAATGTACAGTACCTTATTACGGAGCTATCCAATCTTCCATGTCATAAAATTTGCTGATAGCTCAGCAATCTGACGGCGGTCTCATATAATGGTCCAAGCCTTAGAATTGCTTGAAAGGTATTCGTGATCCTGAAACGTAATGAGCTGACGGCAATCTGACGGGGGCCCCATATAATGGTCCAAGCCTGCCGGGGTCGTGGAACTGCCTAAACAGGTATTCGTGATCCTGAAACTGATAGTCCCATTCGCACCACCCAGGGTGTAAGGACTCATTGTATGGTTTTACCACGATGAAAAAAGAGTGGGAGGATCATTGGATATATTATCTTGTGTAGAATTTATGCCACAATATATTTTAAGTACTTTGTTTGGTGGTCGCGGGATTTTATTTCCTCACCGTGACCCCGGAACTAAAGAAATATAACGGAACTATAACGGATAAAAGGCGGATAGAAGGACACCGTGGATTTTAGTCAGTACAAGTCTGACTCTCCCTGCCGCCCTGCCCGGGGTGGGAGGACGCATTCGATGATTTTACCACGCTAAAAAAAAAGTATTTTGTTTGGTGTGAACATTCTGCATTATTTGTCTAGTGATACAGTACATGCTGCCTTAATAGAATTGGGAATGTAATTTAATAGTGTTTGGAAAAAAATGTCCCGCTGAAGATTGCGGTGTCGGCAGCTAGTCTCTCTTAAGCTTTGGACGATTTAATCGAGCTACTTAATTATTTAACAGCTAAGGGTCTTACTTACAAAAATGGATTAGACGTTACTTAAATAGCTCTTAAGTCATTTGCCATCTCTATGCTTTGAAATAGAAATGACAAGGACAGGTGATATTTAATCGGTAGCTAAACAACACAAGTTTTTATAAATAAGGGGGTAAAGAATTATGAGTTGAATAGAATTGAGAAATTCTTGTCACGTAATCCATGTGCACGTATTAGTAATCCAGAACGCAGGCCAAGTGCGGTTTGGTAGATATCGCATAATTATCTTTTTTTTGGTCCAGAAACGCGGCGGTTTCTTCACGATGTTTTTCTTCACTGTTATACTACTTAAATACGGATGCGTTAACAAATTAATACAAACGTCAACACAAGACGTTAGAAATGGATTGAAGAATTCAACTCTTGTAGGACCCCTCGGTGGCTTGGTTGGCGTCCGATGTATTGAATCCGGAAGTTGCAAGTTCAAATCATGCTTGTGGTTCGAATTTTTCTTTTCATAGGAATGCAGTGGTGATTATATATATAAATTAAACTATACACAAAGTAATTTTCCTGATTACGTTTGATCTGACCTTACGACGTAATACGACTCGAAAGGCACGGCCTTTAACATTGGACAATCATTGCTCTTTAAAACAGCGGTACCTATTAACATTTAACGTGTATGTTAGTGCCTCTCATTACCTAAACTGCTGAACCGATTAAGACAAATTGCTACCATTTGAATGTAATAGTATCTATCACATCTGTTGGAACTGCTCTCATCGAATTTTTAAAATAAAATATTTGCCTTTTTTATTTGATAGTTTAGGTCAGACACAGGACATCGTTGTAAATATAGGTTCCCTAAAAATTGCTCAAACGGGAATACCTCGTTTCGAAGAGTTTAGTGCGAATGTTTGGCAACTAGGTAGATAATACGCCCTAGTTGACAAAACGCCCCAACATGCTAGAATTCAAATTTCAAACTACTGCTCGAAACCACACGCGAATGTGGACTCTGTTGGCGTACAATGTTGTACGCCAACAGTGTCACATTTGCCTCTGCATGCGGCCATGACGTGGCCGCCAGCAAAGACCATGTCTTCTTCTATGTAGATGTCCAATTGTTAGAAGGAACCGGTGCGGTGGGATGAGATAGGGAAATATTTGTAATTTCCGTATAAATATAATTAATTTACATAAGCATGGCTTCGTTTCAATTACTGTAAGCTTATTATTTTTGTAAAAGATTTTCTGTTGAAATTAAATTAATTTGCAATATTTTCATTGAAACCAATTAATTTGTTTCGTTATTAAGGCCAGTACAGGTTGTAAGGTAGAGATGTTATTGTAAGTGCGCGAGAATCGCCCTCCTAATTAATTTTGATATTAATCAATGTGTCTTCTTTGAATTAGACAGATAAGTATTTATCTAAGTATCACGTATTTTTTCGCGAGATTGTCTGTGAACGAAACTGTGACCCTGGCATGCAAAAGGCTAATATAGTAGGAACAGGGTAAATTTTAGTCAGTAAAGCCTCTGTCAAACTGACCGGCGAACCGAATGCGTGTCGAAGCGTTTTTGTTTGTAAAGAATGGAATTGTTCGAAGCCAGTCACATGGACTATCGGATCGTTTTCGCTTTTTACGTGACTGGATTCAAACAATTCCATTACATTACAAATAAAAACGCTTAATGCGTCTTAATGCCTAGACATTAAGGTACATTATGGGTACTTTAGGTACTTCTGAAAACTTCTTAAAGCAGATAGTGTCCTAGTTGGCATCGGCAAGCCGATTGCAGATCTTAGAAGAGGGCTTTTATTTAAGTAGTGCCTCTGTTCATCGTAGACTAAGGATTTCATTAAAAGATTCAGTCAAATTCACAAAAAAAGTGGTGAGAAAAGAACACAATCATTTATGATTCTTAATGTTAATAGAGTAATGTTAGAAGATTTCTAAATGTATTAAATACCTAAGATGTCTAAAATAAACTATAACGACAGAATTGACAAAGACACGACGCTCTATGTCGATATTAAAATATGTTTAAAAAAACCATTGTCGCTCTGTGCTTATTTAAACCTGTACGAATTAACCGCAAGCAACAATTCAATTCTTACTACGCTCGTTTTAGTCGGTCTCAAACTCTCCGCATTTTACGGATTCTCAGAGTCAGGAGTTTCGCTTCTAATAGGTATTTACCTACTTAGTCTTTGGTAAGTAGTGCCAACTGCAAATGCAGCTTAGCAATGCAGGTTTTCCCTGACTAAGTTTAATTTGACTCTTTGAGGTTCTGCTCTCCTGGTATTGCAAGACTAAGCTTTGGAATTTAAATTCGTCAATTTTGAATGGGCTTAATTTGTATGTTGAAAGGGTCTGAAATGTGCTGTTTTTAAACGGTACCGTGGCCCTGGAATGCAACGAGCAACCGAAGGTATTGAGTAGGTTCAAGACGGTAATGTTTGGTAGTCTATTCTAATCCACATAGAGCTGGAAAATCGATGATTTTACACCCGAAAAAGTTATATATAATTTTGTGTAAAATACCTCCTTCAATAAGAAAGGTGTCCTAAATAAGGAAGGATGTAATATAAATCAGGCCCAATGAAGATAATTGGGTAATTGAACTTTAACCAAACGAACAATTTGTGAATGGGACATTTTGCGAGACGGACATTTGCGAGCGAAGCCGTTGGGAAAAGCTAGTGACAAATAAAATTACAATGATGGAAATGGCACAAAGCTCGTATTCTTTAACAAACCGTACAGCTGGACAAAAAAGCTCTTCAGTCTTTCCAAGAGCTCGTGTTCCACGCTATTTATATTTTAATATCGTTTTAAGTTTTTTTTATCAATTTAGATACTTTCCGATAGCTGCTATGATCACTTACTATAGCTATTTCTACTCCAAGAAAGTGTTCTAGTTTCTAGTACATTGCCTATAAGCATTAGACTACCAACCATTTAGGAAGATAACATTACATACAAACTTTGAGTGCTTTCTCTTTACATTTGGCTGATCTGGGGGGTATTTTCTTTGTCGGTTATAAAAAAAATCGTGGAAAATTTTGTTGGTATATTTAAAAAGGCACATGTTTCGTTGCTTACGGACTTCCATTGTGAAATTACATTCTAACTTGATTTCAATAACAGTAGGTACCCTTAGCACGAATTTTCACTCTTTTACTTTACAGTATTTACGGCGTTTCTTGTATGGAAAAATTGAACAGCGCCTCTGGTGTTCGAAGCAGGAACTAATTTTTTCCTCAAAAATCGTCAATTAGTAATGTCAAAGTTCCAGTTTACGTGTCAAATACTGAAAATTCGTGCTAAGGGTACTGTAATATGAAACTAACACAGTCAAAATAGCAAATAACATAAGATCTGATACTTTAAATTTTGAAAAACTTTTTGTTGTTTTCCTACCTAAAAAATATCGAGGTTGAGAAGATTATATCACTACCGTTTCGCATCGGTTATAACATCGCAGTAAATAACGCTATGTATGTATATTGATAAATCCTATTACATCTCAGGGAATGTTTCATAAAACTTTATGTTACTGCGAGAATTTTTTCGATTTATTCCAAGTACAGGAAAACTTTTAGAACGTAAAACATTTCTGGTGCTTATTAAGATTTTTGTGGTAAACTTACTTTTTCTTTGAAATAGGTAATGTAGGGAAGTAGACTACCTTTTTGAAAAGTTACATTATTAACCATTTCCTGATAGCTAGTGAAAAGTGAATAGGTTACTTCTAGACAAGCGTATGTTCATTTATAAAATAATCCATTGTTGTCACTCCATTATATCCACTTCAACCTCCTGATCTCAGCCGGTTTATGAATGTATATGTAGCAAATTAAAATATCATCATCATCAGCCTATAATGTTCTCACTGCTGAGTCACAGGCCTCCTCTCTGTGAGAGGGAGTGGGCCATAATCCACCAC
This sequence comes from Agrotis segetum, assembly GCA_036375495.1. Lineage (NCBI taxonomy): Eukaryota > Metazoa > Arthropoda > Insecta > Lepidoptera > Noctuidae > Agrotis > Agrotis segetum. The sequence continues at coordinate 2,651,334 of JAQSVV010000087.1, forward strand.
GCGGGCCCAGTGCTGGTTGGCAGATGTCACATGACTTTTTGGTTCTAGGACACGTCGGTTTCCTCACGATGTTTACCTTCACCGTTTTGAGAGCAGTGGTGATGAAATAAATTGCACTAAGTAATGCGAATGAGGGGGTTCGAACCCAAGACCTACAATTCGTAAGTCGGGACCGATACCATAAGGCCACCACTGCTCGCAATAAAAATATACAGTCCAAGTTTCTCAGCTACTGGTAGTATATTACCTAGGCGACGACGCGACGTGGAGACTTACTTTAAAAGAGAAGCAATTTTCTACAACAAGAATCTTTTTACATTTTGTTGGGTGAATACTATTTGCATGGAATTTTACCCAAAACTTAGTCAGTTGAGATGATTGATAGTGGATTCATGTATGCTGGATTAAACTTTAGAGAACTTTGAAGATAGAATTAAATACCTTTATTTATTACTAGCTTTTGCCCGCGGCTTCGCTCGCGTTAAGAAGTGTTTATTAATTAAGGTATAGTTTTTGCGGTTTTACTTTTGTTTAGCGTGTGCAATAAATTAGGGCTTACAAAACTTCTTTGTACACAATATTCATAACTAATCTGTCATTAGGCGCTAAAACTATCAAGCTATTGGGTGAACTTACTCGTGAGCAAGCAACATAAAACTGTCCATGAGAGAAGCAATGTTCTCTCAAGTCAATACCCGCAAATTTAAGAGTTTGCCCCTGAGACTTGTTTATTGTCATGGCAAAGCAGACTTTTAGGGGAAACTGTAATAGTTTAAATTCGAACGGGATATCATTAGGTAATTGATCTCAAATAAAAAGCACCATCTATCGACAATCAATGAACTATTTTATTGCAATGTTATGATTTTATTGGTGTGCGGTTTAACATTCGTCTGAATTGATTCGTTCCATTAGGTACTGATAGGTTCTAACTAATACATTTACATCCTCCATCATCCCTTATTATATCGCCATGGGGGTTGAAATTATCAAAATCCTATTTAAGCGGACGTCTTCCAATCTTTGATTTCAGGTCAATCAGTCGAAAATCAGAGAAGACTTACAAACTTTTATTCCCTTATGGGTGGAATTTATCAAAATCCTTTCGTAAGAGGTGTCTACGTCATAGTAGCTTTATGCATGCAAAGGTTCAGCTCGATCGGTTTAAAATTGACGAAGTTTCATATAAACTTTCATCCCCTATTTCATCCCCTTAGGGGTGGAATTTATCAAAAATCCTTTCTTAAGGGATGCCTACGTCATAGTAGCTTTATGCATGCTAAGTTTCAGCCCGATCGGTTTAAAATTGACGAAGTTTGATACAAACTTTCTTCCCCTATTTTATCCCGTTGGGAGTAGAATTGATCAAAATCCTTTCTTAGCGGATGCCTACGTCATAACATCTACCCAGATGCCAAATTTCAGCCCGATCCGTCCAGTAGTTTGGGCTGTGCGTTGATAGATCACTATGTCAGTCAGTCACCTTTGAGTTTTATATTTAGATTAGACTATCATTTTAGGGTCGATTTACAGTATCGCTGCAAATTGAACGTACGATAGCATTGCTCTTCTCCATTTAGCATACCGTGTGATACCTAAAAAAAGTAAAAAATAACTAATTATCTGACTCGATGAGTACAACTTGTCGTTGTTTAAAACAGAATCTATGCACTGGTTTGAGCACCAATTCAAAACATAAATAAACACAAATTATAGAAACCCTGATTTTTTTCTAATCTTTAAAATTCCACACCTCGAAACAATTACAATTAAAAAAAATATCCAACTTACTACCTACAATTTAAATCGGAGTAGATTTATATCATAAAGAAGTATTGAAAAAAAATAGTAATTATTTAAAATCGCGAATAATATTGAAACAAAAGTATGCACATTTTTTTAAAATTATTTAAAACTCTCAGGACAAATAAAAAAAACTCAAAAAGAGAAAAAAAAAACTGCGAGATTTGATCCAGAGACCCCTTGCACGAAAGTCAAGCAGGTTACCGACCGGACTAGCTAGTACGTTGACAGTGATTTACAAATAGCGGTTCTTGTACAAATGTCAACAATGACTGAAAATCAACATATTATAAAATTGCTAATCCCCCAAGGGGAATAGCGTAATTATACATATCCTATTAATAGAACAGCTGTTTGAGGAATATTTGAGGAAAAATTGACTAAATAATATCCAGTGGTTTAGCTTCCAACTATCAACAAACATCTAAAAACAACAAAATTCAAAATTGCTAATCTCCCAGGAAAAATAGCGTAATAATACATAGCATATTAACAGAAGCATATTATTAGGAATATTTGAGGAAAATTTGATCGACAACTTTACAGTAGTTTCGGAGATAGATCAAATAAAAAAAACATAAAAAATTTCGAAAAAAAATAAAAGTTGATCTGGCATCAGAATCGATCCCTTATCTCGAAAAAAATACAAAAAGAAAAAAATATTCAATGTACAGGAATGACATCTCTACGATTTTATTATATGTAAAGATAAAGATAAAGATAAAGACAATGCGGTTAAGGAAAACATCGTGAGAAACCGGCATGTCCTAGAACCAAAAATTCGAAGACATGTGACATCCACCAATCCGCACTGGGCCCGCGTGGTAGATTATGGCCCACTCCTTCTCACAGAGAGGAGGCCTGTGTCCCAGCAGTGGGAACTTTATAGGCCGATGATGATGATGATAATTATTTATTACAATCATTCTTCATCAACGGATGGGTCTGTCAGATTCGTAGGTACTGATTTTAGCTTAATTATGTATAATAATCCCTTAAATAAAATATACTCTGTTCCTTTAAGTGCCTTTTTTTTTAAATATGCTTTGATGTTTGTTTGCTTTACTTTTAACTTTAAACACAGAATACTTAATATAAAAGAAAGAAAATATTAACTACCGCAAGAACCGGGTCTACTGGATGAAGGCCCGGTACCGGTTTGCTTACATAGGTCCCGGGATTTCCCGGTATTTACGAAAACGGGGTTTCCTGGGAGCATGCCCTTATATCTAAGTATGGTATTGGCATTGTGTCTGAGCGATCGACTCCCGCGTAGAGTGTTGCGGGTTCGATTTTCGAACGAAACAAGTAATTCGAACGGAACAAGTAATTGTATGACGTACAAGTAGTTGTTACTGGTCTTGGTGTTTGTAACTGTAAGGCCCCTCGCCCACGGGCGACTTTTTGTAGCGATGCAGTCGCGATGCTGTCGCGCGTAGCATCGATACAGACGCGATGCTGTCGCTAGCTGTGTGCCCTCGCCCACGGGACCAGATTCAGTCGCGATGCAAACGCGCCACTCTAATCGCGACACTCCCTCCCCTCTCCGACCTATCTACCGATGTCGTCCCACCGGTCGCGCGTTTGTATCGATACAATCGCGATGCAGTAGCGCGTTTCAAATGCGACTAACTCGCGTTAGAAGCGATGCTGTCGCGCGTTTGCTAAACGCGCTACAGCATCGCTGCAAAAAGTCGCCGTGGGCGAGGGGCCTAAGTTTTTAAATTTGTAAACGGATCCGCGATACAGGAGAAATCCCTAGTGTGGAGAAAAGTTTTAAAAAGAAAAAGAAAGAAAGTATAGTCTCTTAATTGTTACTTACCTAGTAACAATTAAGAGACTATACTTTCTTTCTTTTTCTATCAAGTCCGATGAACACAGACTCCCAAAGGACAGTAAAAAAATATTAACCTTTTTCAGGGATCAATAAACTTAACCATGTGACCGTAGGCGTCACGTCTCGTTATTAGTTTATCAAGGGTTCCGTAGTTACGTGACACGCCGTACGAGGAACCCATGTATTCTATAAATGTAGGATATTAGAACGTACCTACGTGTCATTTACGAAATTAAGTGTTGTTGTAACAAGTTCTTGAGAAGCTACGTAACATCTTTGTATTGTCGAAACCAACAATCCCTTAGTACCAGGGTATTATAATCAGTGCAGAGTTAAAAGCCGAATTTGAAACATGGACATTCAGCATAGGTCTCGTCAAGAAATTCAAGATAGTACAGCGTGCAAAGGAGAGAGAGAATACTCGGGGTTTCTCTGTAGTGAAATCATTCGCATGGGGTGTGAAGGAAATAGGAATATGAAGGATAATAAAACAATCGGATTTGAATTTAAAAGGTTATTTAACCACTTCCCTGTCCGATGAATCACATGTGACTCACGACCATTGTTATATCTATTGTGTCTGCTGCGCGGACAGTGAAAGTGTTACAAACCCGCTGAACTTGAAATGAATACCTTTGCAGATAGGTACCAATATTATAAAGTCAAGTTTGAAGTACATAATACTCGTATGTACATACTTGTTTCATTTAATAGTAGAGTGGGTTAGTAAATAATTTAAATTAGTAGTTAGTCTGTGGATGGGTGACCATATGTCATAGCGAGTTTCCTCCATGCCTCGGAAACCACGTGAAGCCGTTGGTCCCGGCTGTCATTTGTGGATCTCCGACAGTCGTTACTGTTAGTCAGAAGCTGTAAAGTCTGATAACCAGTCTTACAATGGGGTATCGTAATGCCCATGCAGTTACTGGGTTGTGGAGGTCCGATAGGCAGTCGCTCCATGTAAAATACTGATATTCAGCTGCATCTGGTTCGACTGGAAGCCGATCACAATAATTATAGTTGGGAAAAGGCTAGGCATATGATGAGTTAATGGGGAAGGCAAGTGTCAAAGTGAAAATGACAGTTTGGTCCCCAAAGAACTGTAAAATCAAAGGAATTTTCAGAAAAAAAACCATTTATTGATGTAAAATGACTAGATGTTGTGTAATAAGCTGTAAAAATGATGGAATACACTTTTCAAAATAATATCTACTTTTCTTTTGGAGGTTATGTACCAGTATTGCATCGCTCGAAAATCGAAGAATTATCACCTGGAACGAGTTTTGTAATAGTTGTGGTGTTAAGAAATTAAATATATTGTGATATTTCTCGAATCTAAATAGAAAAAAAGGTTAAAATTACTGACTTAAAACATTATGATATTTTATCAAAATAGAAAGTCAAAACCAGCATTATATTCTTGATAAAGGAGAGGACAGGTAAAACATACCTAAACTCAAAAATTGAAACCTCAACTACAAGTAATTGTGGATTTATTACGGTAAAATCAAATGTATAACCACTCATTTAAATCACTTTTTTCCTCTTGTAGATGCGCCGCGGCGTCTTAATTCTTCTTTTAGTATATAGTACTTGCATGGACGAATAATTTTCCATATTTGTTTTGTATTTATACTCAATTTTTATAACAAATAATCTTGTTTGTTTTTTTGTACAAGGTAGACGTGGGGACCAACTATCGCAGCGCCATCTACGATTAGCTTTGAGTTGCCATCCCCATTGCTAAAAGCCACAGACTAAACAATAGCAATACGTAGATAGGTAACTCTTTCCTAACAATTTTCGCTTCGTCGAATTGAAAAATGACTTCCCTCCATTATGTAACAATGTTAAAGACATAATTCTCTGAGGTCGAGAGCTCGACTGACCGTAACGAAACTAATTACCGCCAATTAACTTTACGAACTTCATAATTTTTCAAGGACTTGACTTTTCTAAGAAATTCGCAACGTTGAAAATGTTGAAAACGTTATTTTTTTACCTCACTGAGGTCAGAAGTTACTAGGGAAGCATAAAAGTGACAAGCTTGTTTTTTTAATAAATGACTTAAAGTATATTTAATTTAATCATATTATCAAAATACTTCAAGCTTGTTTATCTGCATGACGGGCCCCCCTCCAGAGGGCCAAAGGCTGCCGGGGTCGCGGAACTTATCTCGTTACCGTGACCCCGCAACGTAGTCAGTACAAGTCAGACAGTGGGGGGGAGGACTTATTTGATGATTTTACCACGATAAAAAAAACTTGTTATCTGCGAAGCATTAAACAGAAGTGTACATTTCTCCAGATATATTTTTAAGTCCTGCATAATGGGACGATCCAATTACCATCCACCGGGCGCAATGCCAGACCCAGTAACTGCCACTGACAAATTCCTATGTTTTCCTGACCTTGAAAACAAACCCACGACTATTTTATTCGACCACTAGACCATCGAAAATTTTGTTTTTTACAATTAACCTTGAAATACTAGCTATTGCCAGCGGTCGCGGGATTGTCTTATCAGAAAACCTTGACCCTGGAACGTAAAGGGCTGTTGAAGAATCACCGTGCATTTTAATCAGTACAAGTCTGACAGTCAGTTGGCAGGAATCATTTGACGATTTTATCACGTTACAAAAAAGTTATTTTCAGCTGTTCCACCCGCTACAATCAGATAATTAACCCGTGATAACGTAAACGGGATAAAAAACTTGAGAGGTGTCAGGGGACACCCGGATGGAACGAAGTTACTGTATACACTCAAGAAAAATAATCGTCGCGACTCCACTCCACTCCGTTCAGTAGTTTTTCCGAGAAAGAGTAACCAACATTCTCGGATCTCCACAAATTTTAAGATTTATAATATTAGTAGGATACGATTTCATCGATATTGTCGATTTGTAAGTCTAGCAACATTTTAAATTAAAAGCCAAAATTCTACTGTCCAACATTTTATACAACTTTCATAAAGATTTATCATTCCTTTCATGAATAAAATTAGTTCCTGTATGTACCTACAGATTATGCGTTCATTGTAAGAGAGACATTGTCAAAACTCTCTTATCTCTTGACCTGATTTGAGTCTTGGAGAGCGTAACGCCTATGTAATGAAATGTCTGAACGGTCCCGAGGTACTAGGAGAACATTTTCATAAAGAGGTTAGTCATTTGGGTTGCTTTTATTTTTTATCAAGTTTTGGGTGTCAGATTAGATATAAGAGATTATAAAATGGTAAAAAACTTTTAGGTAGGATTTACTAATTAATTTTTTTGTTGCGGGCGGCGAGTAACGGGCGACTGTCCGACCTGCCTGCCAGGTTCGCGGGACTCAACAATTACCGTGACCGGATTGTAAATGGCTATTGAAGGCCACCGTGGATTTTAGTCAGTACGAGTCTTACCATCCATCCTGCCTGCCCAGGGTGCGAGGACTCATTTGATGATTTACACGCTAAAAAATAAAATAAAAACGTCAATGTCAAGAATTACGATGTATTTCTATTTTTTAGATTATGTTGTGAATGGATTTTTAAATTATTAGTGCTACGATAACTCTAATGTAATTTCTTAAAAAACGGGATAAAAAACTACTTCTTTATTTTTTAAATGCATTCATACACTTTTAAGAAAAACACGCCGCCTTTCAAATATTTACATGGTGCATAAATCATCTCTTAATTTTCACCTCCTTACAAAAGTACTAGGAGTCCATACGCGAAGAGAGCTCTCACGACTGTGCTCACGGAACAACACTAAGGATGCAATTATGAAGCGCGCAGAAAACAAAGAAATGCCACATCGTGTGCAGCTACTTGTCTCGTACACTGCCAGCCAGAAAATAAAAATAATAATAAATCGTTTATTTCATAATGGGATTGCAAGGTTTACAAGTGTTGGATGTTTATATTATAGGTTTAATTAATATACAATAAATACGGGTGGAGTACTGTTCTCCTAGAGAGGCAAATATTTTGCCTGTGTTAAGGAGATACAGTGCCGGTCCCCTGATTGGCGAATTATTGTTAAAACTGTGTTCTTATTATAGGGTTTTAGACAACATCTGAATATTATAATATAATTAATGTAGTTAAAAAGTAAAAATAGTACCAGGCAAGCATAATTTATGAGGGCTAATACTTAAATACTTGGAGGTGTTGAAAATTCTGTAAATTACACGCTTGCCGAGCGTTGGAGAGTAATTTAAACGTTGCTTAAGTGAAGAAAATGAGGTGAAGTACATTTTAATTGTATGAATGATTAATTTGAAGGGTTGCGGGTAATGATTTTAATTTTAGTTTATGATGTATTTTACTAAACAACAGTTTAAATTAAATGATATTTTAATTGCCAGATTTTTAACAAAAATGTATGGTAGCTATTTAGTTATTTTTGGTAGCTTCCAACAAGTTTATGGTTTTGGTCTTGGACTGAATTAAGTCTTAAACGGAATTAAAGATCTGTATTATTATTTCAAGATCTTTTTTTCGTTAACTCTTATTTTAACACAATTTTCACCCTTGATTCAGTATTTGATTTTTGCGCCAAAATTATCCTCCTGTATTATTTTAAACTGCTTTTCTCAAGGCGTATTTCCAATAACCACACATAACGTGCTGGGTCTCTAAATAAAGCACAAACATTAATTACCAACGTCTATTATCCGCGCTTCAATTAAAAGAAAACTATTGTAAACTACTTTAAAAGCGCTGTTCCGTTGCTATTTACCAGGGCATTATGAACGAGATGGAGTTTAAAGAGGTGGCTGTATTGCGCGACGGAATCTGTTGATATAAGGATTTCGTTTCAAAAGAGCGCGGGATCAGGAAAAGCAGCTGAATTGTATTTTAAAAGGGCAGCATTTTTTATATTATAGTCTTGTGGATTTTGGATTTGTATTAAATTTGAGGTGACATTCTCGGAAATATTATCTGATTCCGAATTGAACAAGATTTGCAAACACTGCGTGAGGATTCATTTGATGATTGTTACACCAACATATCATCATCTGCCTAGCCTTTTCCCAACTATATTGGGGTCGGCTTCCAGTCAAACCAGATTCAGCTGGATATCAGTATTTTACATGGAGCGACTGCCTGTCGGACCTCCACAACCCAGTAACTGGGTAATACGATACCCCTTGGTAAGACTGGTTGTCAGACTTTAGAGCTTCTGACTAACAGTAACGACTGTCAAAGATCTACAAATGACAGCCGGGACCAACAGCTTTACGTGCTTTCCGAGGCACGGAGGAAACTCGCTATGATAGATGGTCACCCATCCACAGACCAACCTCGGCAAGCGTGGCTTAACCCGGAAGATCGGCCTGTGCGGCTGTGATTATTTTAGCCACGAGCTCCAATTGTTACACCAACATAATCGACCAATAACTCAAGCAATAACTTAAGAGGCTCTTATTGCGCCGTTGCAGTTGGCTTAAGAGATTGGCGTAGAAAGCAGTTCTCTTGGAAATTTCGTATTGATGGCGCTTCTCTCGGGGCTCTAAACACCAATAGATATTATTATACTATTTTTATATAAAAAATATGTATTTAATATGTGAAAAAAATAATTAAGAATAATAAAAGTTGGTAACAACTTCTATCGCAACAAAACACAATGTTGTAACACCACTTTACATTTGTGCAAAAAAGTTTTTATTGCAGTCGCTTCTAACTTTCCTCCATGTGGAAACTTTTCGTGTTTTCCCACATGAGAATTTATCACTTATCCCTTTTTTTACAGTCAAGCATAAATCTAAGGTAAGCCAATATAGCACGAAAATAAAAAGTAAACGATGAACGACAAGTAATAAAAACGAAGGAAAAGTTTATTGGGCTTCGACAAACTTATTATTTTTTCTAGACGTTTATTATCCAAAACTCATTTTCTGGAGGCAATTTTAAGGATTTATCGTTATATATAGTCATGTAAAAATATCATTTTTTCATCAAATGAAACTGAGGCTAGACTAAAATGAAAAAAAAAGGAATTATGTTTTTTTTTGTGAAAGTCATCAAATTAGTCCCGTCTGCGTAAACACCCTGTATACATATATATGCCGAATGGTGTTGACGGAATATAAAGAGGAATTGTTTATATTTTACAAAATCTGTTAATTAAAACCGTATTTTTTGACAATAAATGAATCTATTCTATTCTATTGCTTGAGCAATAAAGTAGAAAATTCCATTTTATGAATTGTATCGCAACTCATAGATTGATACTGCTTAAGTAGCTTTAAAAATTCGGGTTTCCGTATTGAAACCATTAAAATTAATTATCAGTTATACTAACAAGGTTATTGCCAAATAACTTTAATTTATTCCGTAAACAAAGCTACAATAATAGCGTTGGAACTTGTTTCAAACTAAAATTATTTCTAACAGTTTTGATTATAACTTTTAGACGTTTCACTAACAAAACAAACTATTTGGAAATGTAGGCAGACCAATTTATTTAAAACTACTGTAATTGTTTAAATTGACGAATAGTAAAAGTGTGAATTGATCAATTAATTTAATATTGTTTGTTGAATATTTTTGTTGAACATTTTTAAATATTGTAAATTAATGTAATGTAATACAGACACACTTTACATTATACGTATAAGCAGACACTAAAGACTATTTGCACACCAAAATTTTCGTTTTAAAATTTGAAATTGTATTCAATTTTGAATGCTGGGAACAATATAGATCATAGATGTATACTTTGACGTTTAGTGACGTGAAAATGTTGGCAGTCTTGTTAAAAAGTTTTAAGTCAGTTTGAACTCGAACGTAGTAATGTCAAATTGGCAAATTTTTTAGATTACTTTTTATGGGTCCACAAAGATACATAAGTCCAAGCGGTAAGCTAATTAAATTAAAATAATAAGGAATTAATATCCAAATTATTATTAAAGATAAAATAAATCTAATAACAGGAGAATCAAAGAAAAAAAAAAGTAAACAACATTACATAGAAGAAAATTCCGACCAAGCGTAGACTACGCCTCTTATCCTACTTGTGTAGCAGACTTACATTATCCGAAAAATGTGTGCAAAATCTCTCTGATTATAAAAAAGGACACAATATTCAGTACATATAGGTACTATAAAATTAGTATATAACAACGCAGCGGTTTCCATAAAAAACCCACAGACCTCCATTCATCATCATTTATATTTGGCAAACAACCAAGGAAGCTTGGTTTATTATGTAGATATTTTTTCCAAAATTAAAATCTCTGCGATGTCATGTGACCCTGGTACTTTGAGTCCGTTGGGGACGATACCAAATGACAAATGGCCTAAAGGTGAAAACGGCGCGTGACAAAATGTTTCACCTCTCATGTTTTTTTTTTGAGTGGGGAATTGAATCGTTTATGAAACTTTTTGTTTTGTGTTTTTTCATAAAAATATAAAAGAAATTAGAAAATCAGATTCTTTTTCAGGTGTGTGATTCTGTTTCAGTCTTTATCAGGTTCATTGGTGTGATAAATGGGACCCCTGCGACCCCGGCGACCCCGGCGTTATGACGTCACAAGTCATTCCCCCCTACTCCCGAATTTGGAACTGTTTTATCTTTGACAATATCAAAAGATTTAAAAAAAAATCGGATTCTTTATTTTTTCATTCTCTGACGGAAATAGGTTTTGAATTTATTTAAGCAGTAAAATACCTTTTTTGTATGTAAGAACGTTTTCTGAAAATCTACCAATCTATTTGTAACTACTTAGGTACTTCAACGAACCGTTTTGTCAATATTCATTGATTTTTAATACCCTAAATGACATATTAAATAGATTTTAATTTATTAATATTATGTAAGTAAAAACGTAAAAATCTACGAGGAAAAGTAAAATTTATACACGCGCGAAGCTAGGACACTAGAACGCCAGTATCCGTAAATTAGAATTTTCAATGTTATCCGCTAACTTTTGTAACTTGTACCCAAAGACATTAAACTATATACGAGCAGTAGACGGGACATCACGAAGAAATTTGTGATCCAAAATTTTTTACCAATAGGTAAAAAGTCCCTCAGTCTAGTAGTCGCGTTGCTATGCAACGCTTAGATAGTGCTACTGACGCACGGCATCAACAATTTTGTATGACAATTTTCCCAATGCCCGCTCTATAGGTTCTTTTAAATCTCTTTGCTTGTACCAAATCAAAGGGTATGACGGCCGACCCTTTATGGTTTAAGCCTCTTGATGTGTGCGTTCACATGAACAGATTACAATATTAATTAGAGTTTTACATTATACACATGGAATTGTCTTTTGTTTAAAAGTATTTAAGGACAATCATTATTGTTTCAATCAAAACTTTTTTTTTGCTTTTAAGTCATTACATGAGTACTCCCACTCTACAAATCTCGACTAAAATGCCACTCTACTCCTTTAGTTGTCCTTTGCATTCTAGAACCACTGTTTGTCGGGATCGCGGCGCCATGGAACGTAAAGGGCTATTGAAGGACACCGTGGATTTTAGTCAGTATCTACAAGTCCCAGTGTCCCTCCCGTCCTGCCCTGGGTGGGAGGACTCAATTGATGATTTTACCGAAAAAAAGGGATCGCTGTTACCTTTAAAGAAACTCAAAACGTCAAACGTCTCAAATACTGAAAATTCGTGCTAACGGTACTGTACCCTTATACGAACTTTCAGTATTTGAGACGTAAAGTAAACTGGAACTTTGACAATTTCAAATTGACAATTTTCAATGAAGAAATTAGTTCCTTCTTCGCACACCAGAATGCACATTTTTTCATTCAAGAAACGCTGTGAATATTGTAAAGTAAAAGAGTGAAAATTCGTGCTAACTGCTAAGGGTACTGATTGTTTATGCAATTGTTTAACTTATAAAAATATCCATCTCAATTAATAAAACTTATCAAAAAAAAAACTAAGCTTTCAAAAGTGCTCTCAAAATGTATGCTGGTAGAAAGAAACATTTATTTTCACCATCACGGCATCGTACAGTGCACAATAAAAGTGGAGTGAATACAGAGTAATTATTTGAATAACATCATTAGCGACGATATACGCTTCCTGACAGCGAGTGTACCTTTACGGCATATTGAGTAGGCAACATGAATGAGTATGTGAACATTTATAGAGTGTGTCTAATATATATATATATATATAGGGTGGTATAAGTTCCTTAAGTTCTCTAAGTGTCAAGTCGAGAATTTATTTACAAAAACCGGCCAAGTGCGTGTCGGGCCACGCACAGTGTAGGGTTCCGTAGTTGCCCATCAAAATACGTATGCGAACTAACTAAACTGATTCGCTGAATTTAATTTTAAAAAGAAGAATTTTCAAAATCGGTCCAGGAGTCTTTGAGAAAAAATACATAAGAAAAAAGATTACAACGAATTTAGAACCTCCTCCTTTTTTTGAATTTAGTTAAAAATAGTTGACGATAAAAACCTACCTATCCCCAAAAAACATACCTATAAAAGCTGTAAAAATAAAGTTGACAAACTTACATTTGCAGTTGTCTCCGATACATTTTGTTTAAGAAAATATGATATCAAGTACATTTTATAAGTTGGTCGACTACTACTCGTAAAGTTGTAAAGCCTACTTAGTCATGATAATTTTCTTTTAAACTTCGTTATATGTACTACTATTGTGAATTTTTTCACACCCCCAAACATAACCGTTTAGCTGGTAGAGGGGGGGGACACTCGAATCGAGCAAAATTTAGCACTTTAAAGCTTAATATTCACAAACGAATTTTTTTATCAAAAAATTGTTAATGGAAACTATCATTATTTTTTAAAGGCCTATTTAATGATACCCCACACTAAGGGGTACGCGAGAAAAAAAAATCCTCACTTTACGTGTAAGTACTGGAGGTAGCCTAAAAAAAAATATTTTACGAGATTTTATTTTACCACTTTTTCGGCACAACAAATCCGTATATTTACACCAAATTACAGCTCTATAGTACTGTGCGTCTCTGAGCTAAACTGCGGACGGACGGACGGACGGACATGGCGAAACTATAAGGGTTCCTTGTTGACTACGGAACCCTAAAAATCATGACCAAAACGAATACTATAAAAAAATCAGTACTATAAAAAATCATATAGGTGTACGAGTACTATAAAAATATTGAGAGCACCAGTGGTAACGGTCACGACTTACGAGTTGTGGGTTGTGGGTTCGAACCCAGCCTGCTCTCAAAACAGTGAAGGAAAACATCTTGAGGAAACCGGCATGTCTTAGAACCAAAAATTCGAAGACACGTGACATCTACCAACCCGCACTGGGCCCGCGTGGTGGATTATGGCCCACCCCCTCTCACAGAGAGGAGGACTGTGTTCCAACAGTGGGAACATTAATAGGCTGATGATGATGATGATAAAAATATCGTGGAACGTACATGGGGATGATTCGGATACCCCCACGTACGTATTATAATTTATGAACTCGTGGTGCTAACTGGGCTTCTTCGATTTGTAATGTCCTTTTGTGCTTATTGGCCTTATTTTGTCGGGTTATGGGACATCTCGCCCACGAAAAAACTGGCCCACAGGCCAGATGTCCCCTTTTTAAAATGTACATGGGTAAATTCGCCCGGACCAATTTAGTATTACGGGTCAGATGTCGTAAAGGGATATTTTGCCAAAATTGTACATATTTAATTAAATTTTTGTTCATTATTAATCAGCAAAAGTACTAGGCAAGCATAAGCTCAAAGTGGTATGTACTTAAATAATCCTGACTAGATTTATTATTTAAGTACATAATTATACTAGTTTGAACTTGTGCTTTCCTAGTAGTTTTGCCGATTATATTAGTATTGAACAGATATATTAAAAATATACGATTTTCCCGAAATATCCCGTTACTATTTAATAGAAGACATCAGACCCGTTATAATAAATTGGTCCGGGCGAATATACCCATTTACATTTTAAAAAGGGGACATCTGGCCTGTGGGCCAGTTTTTTCGTGGGCGAGATGTCCCATAACCCTTGTCCTGCCTCCTGCTTGATATGTGGAAACTTCTTACTCTTCCTACTCCACCTCTTCGTCTCTGATCTATTTCGTTGCAGTAGTTTGGAAATAGTGTGGGTTTGATCCAAAAAAAAATTCAACCATAGCTCACAAAGTTTTTAAAGATATCGCCAGGTGATTAGTCGACTCTTCAGGTGACCAGAGGGCTGGCCTATTTCTAGGCCAATGAATCAGCATTGCCATACAACGTGGCAATGCTGCCAGCGTTCTGGGCACTGTTCCCGTTGACAGCGATGTGGACGAATTCTTTGACGGGCTTTGAATGTTTTTCTTTTTTGTACACATTACAAGTTAGTTTTTATTTATAGTTTAGATTATAATTATGTAAAATGTCTCTGCTTATTTCCTATTATAAATATGTGGAATGTGTCGCCAACAAACTGTAAAGTTTGGCGAGGAAAAATTATAAAAAAATGTAACGGGTTTATTTATGAGAATAAATGAAGAAAACAAAAAGTTAAAAGTAAAACAGTTTAATCACGATGTTTTCCGTCACCTCTCGAGTTCATAGTTTGGTTTTGCTTACAACATTATAGGGGCAACTCCTAGCTTACTGAAACTTGCGGTTATACTCTCACTGAATAATAATCAGAGTAGAAAGTTTTATTAGTAATCATACACACAAGGCAAGTGTTTGAGCAATTTTCGGGTAGTCTTGAGTTTTGACGGCTTGATTGGTTTGAAATATGTTATGGCTTAAGCCTACTCTACACTACTCGCGAAGTTGGTCGAAGCTGACCGAATACGATAGTGTAGAAGGGCACTTCGCTTAGCTTCGTGCAACTTCGGCTCACTTCGGGCGACTTCTATTTGTTGTCGGTTTTTGCGACCGAGTCAAAGGGCACATTGATGACATAGGCAACTTTGCGAGTAGTGTAGTCACATACTTCGGGATTTCGATCAACTTCGACGAGCACTACGTCGAGGCAACTTCGCGAGTAGTGTAGAGCAGGTTGTACTAAACATTTGTACCAGGCGGTGCGGAGTTTGTCGGTTCAGAATATTTAAAATATATTAAATAAAAAAAAATCAAATTACTCAGTTTTTAAACCGTCACTGGACTTTCAAGATGATTCAAAACCAAATTAGCCATACCGGTTCAGCTGTTTTCGAATTTTAGCGAGTGTAACGAACAGCGATTGATTTTTATATTTGTATTTTCGATATAGATAAATCATTTCATTATGATTATAATGCGGAATTACAATTTTGCAAATGTGTACCTAGATTCAGTTAAATACAGTATTCGAGATAGTCATTGACTATCAGTCTCTGATCTCCATATACATATAGTGTTCCTACGCCTCCACTATTCTTTTCTGATTGATTTCGTTGCAGGATCCAAGACAGGTAAATTCATTCTCCGGGACACGTCGAGCTTCATTGTCTCGGCGCTTTTCTGGTGGTTGCCACTGTTGATTCTGGCTTTCAGGAGTTAGTGGTTTGGGAATAGTGTGGTGGGTTTGTCCAAAATAAAAAAAAATACATGCACTTATGAAAGAAAAATATTGTGGAGCTGCTCAGTCCCCAAATATGTAATATAAATGAAAAGTAGACCTATAGAGGAAGTGTCGTCCCCTAATATAGGTGAAAGGGTACGATGAGCAATTGCTTTTATGATCCGAGCCGCGTGCAGGGACGGACTTTTCATATACGAAATATATTCGCTGCCCATCAACTTAATTACGTATGGTTCTTTTCAGAACGTTTTTCACAATACTTTCATTAGCTGTCATAAAAAAATATATATTATTGTGGCATTGTTAAGCAGTGGACGTCTTCCGGCTGAATATCAAATTCTTTTTTCCGAACGAACAAGCTGTTTGTTAAACAATAGTGTTAATTTTTTTAATATAAAATAAAGTTAGTATTGTTATTTAATAATTAATCGTGTGCTCACAATAGTACCGCATCTGTGAACCAACCACCTTCTATTATGAATATAACAAGACAGGTATGATTTAAAAAATCAGATGTTTTTTTTTACATTTTTAAACATTGCATAATGTTCTCTTTGCTTGTTGTGTTTACAAACATGGAAACTCCCAAACCCGGAAAAAGAACTTGTTGGTCATTCAAATATTTGTCCCGTGCGGGGATCGATCCTGAGACATGCTGCCGTACTGTGTCGTCTACTACTTATGAAATACATATAGGGTACAGGGAGATTATAATATATATTATTATTATTTGGTGAGACAGGCAACTCAGTGATAGAGTCTTAAAAGTCTCTCAAAACGTTACCTATGCAAGCTGTAATGTGAAATGATGCAACTAGTTCATCACTAAAGTGGACAAGACGTAGTGACACATAATTTCGCATTACAGCATGCATAAGTAACATTTCGAGAGACTTAAGACTCGATCACTGAGTTGCCTGTCTCACCAAATAATCTTCCTTTACCTTACTTTTACTGGCCGAAGTGTCAAACTGAATACTGAACAGGCAAGAAATTGTAGCGATAGTAAGGGTTGAACCACATCTGGCAGCATGGAATCGCCTTTTTCCGTCGCCCTTTCTCTTTCTGTCGCTTAGAACTGCCATTTGCTAGACTGAGACAGAAAACATAATGCGATAGCACGCGGCGGAATCCTCGAGGCGGCCGTGTGCTATCGCATTGTCTCGGTCTAGCAAAGGGCAGTTATAAGCGACAGAAAGAGAAAGGGCGACGGAAAAAGGCGATTCCGTGCTGCCAGATGTGGTTCAACCCTAATACGCCAGAGAAGTGAGCGCCTATGAACCGGAGCAATCTCTTACTTGCGCTAGATTCAATTATAAGTTTACATAAGACATAAAAGCGGCTCCTATGAACCTATAACCAGTGTTAGTACTCTGGTTATAGGCCTAAAGGGGCTTATTTTATGTGACACGTTGCTAGGCTATGCTTAATTCTAGATTCACTAGGTTTTCATAGTGTTCGTAGGTGCCACAAGGCGCTCGACAATTTTACTGAAAGCCTAGTATTATATTATGTTTGACTGAAAGTAAATTCGAAGTGATAATCTCTAAGTGACTTTAAAGTTTGATCAAGTGTGTGTTTCAGTGTTGGGTAGAAAAGAATAGAATATTTATACTTTATTGTACACCAAAATGAATGAATGTAAATTTACAATATAGTATGGAAGTGTTTGTTTTAATTATTGTTTTTTGTTAAAAGAATATTTAGTTTATTAATTTAATTTATCCAATACCCAGCTCGTAACAATAGTATGTTAAAACACTCTTTCCAACCCGCGTAGTTTTAATCATAAAATGTATCCTCCCACCCGGGGTAGGGTGGGAGGAACTGTCAGACTTGTACTGACTAAAATCCAAGGTTTCCTTAAATAGCCCTTTACGATCCGAGGTCACGGGATTCGGTAATCCCACTCTTGAAAAATAATGTTCGATTTCGGGGAAATAGTGATGATTCAAACACAAAAACTATTTAACACAACTGTTACTCTTTTTTAGGGTTCCGTAGTCAACAAGGAACCCTTATAGTTTCGCCATGTCCGTCCGTCCGTCCGTCCGTCTGTCCGCAGTTTAGCTCAGAGACGCACAGTACTAGAGAGCTGTAATTTGGTGTAAATATACGGATTTGTTGTGCCGAAAAAGTGGTAAAATAAAATCTCGTAAAATATTTTTTTTAGGGTACCTCCAGTACTTACACGAAAAGTGAGGATTTTTTTTTTCTCGCGTACCCCTTAGTGTGGGGTATCATTAAATAGGCCTTTAAAAAATAATGATACTTTCAATTAACAATTTTTTGATAAAAAAATTGGTTTGTGAAATATTAAGCTTTAAAGTGCTAAATTTTGCTCGATTCGAGTGTCCCCCCCCTCTACCAGCTAAACGGTTATGTTTGGGGGTTTGAAAAAATTTACAATAGTAGTGCATATAACGAAGTTTAAAAGAAAATTATCATGACTAAGTAGGTTTTACAACTTTACGAGTAATAGTCGACCAACTTATAAAATGTACTTGATATCATATTTTCTTAAACAAAATGTATCGGAGACAACTGCAAATGTAAGTTTGTCAACTTTATTTTTACAGCTTTTATAGGTATGTTTTTTGGGGATAGGTAGGTTTTTATCGTCAACTATTTTTAACTAAATTCAAAAAAAGGAAGAGGTTCTAAATTCGTTGTAATCATTTTTCTTATGTATTTTCCCCGATTTCTCAAAGACTCCTGGACCGATTTTGAAAATTCTTCTTTTTAAAATTAAATTCAGCGAATCAGTTTAGTTAGTTCGCATAAGTATTTTGATGGGCAACTACGGAACCCTACACTGTGCGTGGCCCGACACGCACTTGGCCGGTTTTTTTTTTTTAGTAGCCTGCTCTGTCCCACTCCTGGGCAAAGACCTCCCTCCACTCCTTCCACTTCTCGCGAGCTCGTGCGTCCTCCTTCCAATTTGGACAGAACCTGTCCTTCGCGGCCTGCCGTGACCCCGTCTTACTGTATCAGGGCTCATTTTTTTTATTTTTGCTGTCATAGTACCTTTAAGCAACTTTAGAAGTATTGGATAAGACTTTTTGTTTAGTAATTTTCTCCATTCTTCTCCACTTTTCCTTCAAAATATTTAGCAGTTCCGCGCCATTTTCAGTGGGCGCAAATAATTTCATACATATTATAACATCGGGTTCCACAACTTTCTCATCAAAAGTTGTTTCCTTCTTATACCTAAGTCTTTTTTTATTCTGATTTTGTGTTGAATTTTATTGTAGGGAGAAACCATTGTTTAAAAAACAAAACATGAAGTTACGTTTTGCTTCCTTTGTGGTTTACCGTGTAAACTTTGATTCATAAACTCGCTTCACACAGCGCGTAATGCGTATTTCTGGCGCGTTATTTTACTTTAGGTACAAAAAAAACGACAACTTCCCAAATTAGGCCGTACGAAAATCTCGAAACTTTGAGTGATCCATGCTACCTGTTAGTACCACAGAATATTATAATAATACTAAAGGTACAGAAGCGTGACTCCCAAAAAAAAAAAAACAAAAATATGCAGTATATTTTTTTCCTGTAAATTATTGTTTTAAAACTTGTGCGTAAATACACGTAACAAAACTTAAATACATGTAATTTAAGTAATCGAAACGCGTGCGTAGTGGGTGGCGCGCGGCAGCCGACTGAGTGGGCCACGACGTAATGGCGCCCGCCACTACGTGCAGTTTTGCTTTTCCACCAGAGATGCGCTATGCTACGTTGCTAAGAATGCGTTTGTTATCCACCAATCATATTCATTTGTTTTCATAACGCACACACACATAATGAGTATGATTGGTGGATATCAAACGCATCCTTAGCAACGTGGCATAGCGCATCTCTGGTGGAAAAGCAGCCTTATACCTACACCGCGGAGTGAGCCAGGCCTGTTAGTACTCAATTCATAAGTCCTAACAGAATATCGGACAACTGTCCCAACTCCTGTATGTTTAAAAAATGTTTTTTTCATCCTGTTATCAATTTCACGTTTGGCGTAGAGGCTGAGTTATTGGAATCCTGCACTGTCTGTCGCGGGTTCGATCTCCGATCTCCGCAAGGAACAATTATTTGTGTGATCTGCAAGTAGTTGTACCAGGTCTGGGTGTTTGTGTGTGTGTGAGTTTCTATGTTTGTAAACGCAACCATGATACAGGAAAAATTCCTAGTGTGAGGCATTTTTTTTTGAAGTGAAAACTTCTTTAGCGGCGTTGTACACTTTTTCTGTAATGGGTAAAAAATTTAAAACTCGCGTCAGGGTCACGTGACCAAAACTCGCGTCAGGGTCACGTGACCCTGATCGAAAATGAGTAAGACGTCATTCAAATTAAAAATAAAACATAGTAACAAAAAAGTTTTCACTTCTACCGGCACTCCTGGAGTGCAACCTTTTTTTTTTTTTTTTTTTTTAGGTGGTAAAATCATCAAATGAGTCCTCCCGCCCTGGGTGGGGCGGAAGGGACTGTCAGACTCTTACTGACTAAAATCCACCCGTGTTCCTTCCTATGCCCTTTACGTTCCGGGGCCACGGTAACCTGGGTTAAGAAAAAACCCGCGACCCCAGCAGGCATTTGGCGCGAAACACGACGCGCCACCGACCCGGGCTTGGTCCTTGGCCGGACGGCGAGCTACCCATCACTCACCGTCCGCAAGCCCGCTCCGCCGCTGTGCCCTCTGCTGATCAGAGGGACACGCGTTGGAGCATCCACACGACAGGCTATTCGCATACGGGCAAAGAGACCACTTAGGCACACAGTGCCTAAGGAAGAGTTTTTGCCCGCATCCCAGGGTGCACCGGCCCGGAAAACTGGTCTTCCCCCTGGACGTATCCAAGAGGGAACTCCAGTCCACGGGCGCACGTGGAGGTTTCCTGTCATAGCACCCCTCCTAGTGTGAGGCATAAAAAAAAAAAAAAAAACAATAACATATCTTAACTTCGTATCAGTAACTAATCTTATGAAACGCCCGAAACGTCAGCCGAAGCTACGGGTTTCGTACTCGGATAGTAGTAGCCGTGATGTTTAAGAACTTTTTAAACAGTAACTGACACCAAACCTAGACCATTAATCTATTTACTGCAAAATCGAAAGGAGGAAATATTAAAATCAAACACGAAATTAATTTGAATCGTTATGAAACCAAGTTTAATACAGATTAACAAAGTTTTGAGCACGAGTTGGCAATTTTCACTTTAATGTTTTCCGTTTAACAGTCATCTGTTAATGAGTGCTGATAACAGACTTTAATAAGTTCTTGTTTTAAGTATTTGAGACGGTTAATCTGAGTTTTAACTTATATTTTCAAATAATGTAGATTCATTTTAAATAATTATAATCTTCATTTTGTGGCCTTTAGTTATCTTTTGTTTTGTTTCTATAAATAACGGTCAAAGTAAAACTTAAAAATAAACAAGTTTTCTATATAAGTACCTTCTTCTATTTTTGAATAGTTTTCGTGACCCACACAGGGCCGGATTAACCATCTCGGGCCCCCTTGGCACAGCTCGTTTCGGGTCCTCCCTTTTTCATACCACAACAACACAATTTGTCAACCCCTGATACCATTTTGCCCTGTCAATGATGGCCACACTTGAGTTGCTGATTTCATCATCATAGATAAATTTCAATACAATCAAAAAATTCAGACATCCGTTACTCTTATAGTGTTAACAATGGGGGCTTTTATTCTATAATGTGAAAAAAACTTTCACTTTTACCATGGTTTCATAAACCACACAATCCTTTTTTTTCATTTTTTAATCGGGAGTGCTGGGCCCCTGGTCATAATGGGCCCCTAAGCACAGGCCTAAAGTGCCTTATGGATAATACGGCACTGGTCCACACAAAAAAAATCATGTCATCCTTCTCCATAATAAACTTTGAAGAAAGAGCTTAACAGCTTATGTATTTTAGTGAATCAAACTATAATAACATGAAGTTAATTAAGAAATCTAAAAATATTTATTTTCTCGACTTATCGACTTCAAACCAGATTTACACTAAAAGTTGTATATCATTTATTTAAAACTTTTAATGTAAATCTGGAAATTTTGCAAAAGGAAGAATGTTTTCACCTTACAAGTATCTTCAACTCAGTATATTAAACCAATTGTACATATTAGAACGGTCAAAATCTCCACACACATACAAATATTTACTTTTATTTCAAAGCGACAATGTCTAAAATAACTTGCACCTTCGACTAGGATTTCGAAAACATATAAAATCGAATATTTTCTAAGTCAATGAACTGATGAATGAATGTAGTGAACGTTATCGCTATATGATCGAATGAATGATATTTTTTTCCTTTTATTATTTTTGGACGGATATTGGATAAACCGCGGTAGCCACTGAAAAGTTTCTATTGTTGGCAACGGTTCTATTTTAGCTTAGCAAAAATATAAGCTTGTTCCCACTTGTGGGACACGGTCCTTCACTCTATGAGATAATGTGGGCCGTAATCTATGACGTGGGCAATTGAGGATGGATGGGGTTGCGGCAATTATATAAGAGGTTACCGTGGCACTGGAACCCAAAGGAACAGTTTGGGTTTCAGTCACTGAGTGCTGTATTACAGAACGAAACTCAAGCACTGATCTCTATTTAAATGTAGATTTCAACCAATCGAATGCTTTGAATCTAGTTTTATTCAATACTTGAGTATTGAGTGACGTTCTGTAATACGGGCCTTAGAGTAACACAGACAGACAGTCCCTTTCGTTACGCACACAATAAATTTGATGATTTTTACACCCTTAAAAAAGGCTCTGCCGGTATGTCTATTTTCAAAAACTTTCTCCGTTTAAAACCGTGGCATCAAAATTAACTGGAACGATGTTACGATCTAAAAACACAGGGACTTTATTACTGACACTTGTACGAGATGAAT
The DNA here is from genome assembly GCA_036375495.1 of Agrotis segetum. Classification (NCBI taxonomy): domain Eukaryota; kingdom Metazoa; phylum Arthropoda; class Insecta; order Lepidoptera; family Noctuidae; genus Agrotis; species Agrotis segetum. The sequence goes on from JAQSVV010000087.1 coordinate 2,674,356, forward strand.
CTCATTAAACTTCGAGAACCATCAAACAATGTTATGTGAGTTAAACAAACAACATTATGTTTTGATTTCAAGCTTTATGGAGTCATACATTGTAGACACGGCTTCACGTTAAGCTTTGACTACGAGCAAGATTCGAACCTGCGCCCTGTTGGATAAAAAAAAAACAAAAATGACTACCATTCAGCAGGTGTTGGGTTCCGACTCCAAATGTGTTAAAATTTTATTGACAGAAATGAGTAAGTTATCTTCCCTCAAAGTTTGTACGGACCAGCACCGGACACATTGTATAGGTACATTTGGATGCTCTTTGAGTTATGAGTCAAGCTACACGATAACTGATAAATGCTTGCACAGACTGGACAGGTCCACTCAAATCTGTGTGATTCTTTCTTCAAAAGACCATCTCAGACATGGTCCTCGTATGAGTTTACCAATATAATGACTGGACTTTAAAATTCAAAGTAACCCCTGAGTTTGGTTCGGCTGTTTCTTCTCAGACTCATCATCATCAGCCTATAATGTTCCCACTACTGGGACACAGGCCTCCTCTAAGTGAGAGGGAGTGGGCCATAATCCACCACGCGGGCCCAGTGCGGATTGGTGAATGTCACATGTCTTCGAATTTTTGGTTCTAGGACATGCCGGTATCCTCACGATGTTTTCCTTCTCCGTTTTAAGAGCAGTGGTGATGAAATAAATTACACAAAGTAATGCGCCTGGCGGGGTTCGAACCCACGACCTACAACTCGTAAGTCGGGACCGATACCACTGGGCCACCACTGCTCAGACTAGTAAGGTACGAAATATCGGCCTAATCTAGTTTGTAAAAGACGACGACGTGTAAAAGGGTTGATATATCAACCTACTTGCAAAAATAAATTTCATTTCAAATACTCCAGAACGCTTGACCAACTAGGCGATTGCAGCATCGTACATCGAGGTCATAACTTATAGTTCATCAGTTACCATGCTCAATTTTTTAATTGCTCTAACATAGAAACACCCAGACCCGGAACAACGACTTGTAATATGGTCATACATGTTTGTTTCGTGCGGAGATCGATCCTGCGACACGCTGTGCAGTCCAAGCGCAGATACATTGCACTAACTGTACCGTCAAACGTATACTTATATTCACAACATAGTCTATGTTGGATTTCGTATTAATTTATAACTTTTATTGTAGGGTAGAAGTAGAATGACTTGCAAAATGCGTTACTATCCTATCATGTCCCATCCTTTTCCCACATGCACACCTGGACTATCGCTGTCCTTGTCACCATCGACGGTGACTGTGCGAGGACCCTCAAGCACTTGTACGAGAGCAGTGCCACTGTGAACACGCTCCCTTGTTAATGTAATTCTAATTAACGGTTGCAAATTACGAACTATTGTCTAAAACTACGGAAAGTGCGCGTTTATGTGGAAAAAGTCATCTGAGTGCCCCCTCGTGCGCAGCCTGAACCCAGCAAGGACTCGCCCTCTGCCGAGTGACGCGGAGATTGGAGACGGTGAATCTACAGGTCAGTGGTGCTGCATGTTTCCTGCCAAATTCCTCTGTCCATGTTCACAGGTTCTTCGTCCTAATTCGTATCGCATTTTGCAAAGATCAGACCTATCTACGTACTTTCAACCCCCGCAATTATACAGTCCATTATTTCAATCGAACCAGCTCCCTGCGTCTGGGATAAACGCAAAAATTTATATTTCCGCCCAAGTATATGGTGTAAGGCGCCACCAGTCTATACACAAAATTCAAAATTTAAAAAAAGAAAAAACGAATTGTCCATTTCACTGGACCACCCACATCCCGAATGACACTGATTACATAAATAACAAAGGCCGTTTCAAACTCCTCATTATACGAAAACAAAACATCGGCTTATCATAATAGGGTATTTTACCCTTTTTCAAAAAGTGTCTCAATCGAATATTTAGGTCATAATAAACTACCAAAAAAATTACAAAATTTTTCTTTAACCCGTAAGTGCCATAAAAATAAATTTAAAATTATGATTTTCAAATTTCGCGCGTAAGTTGAGGCAAACGCATCACGCCATTTTGATGACGTCAGTATCGTAGTAAACTTTGTGAGTGCGTGTGTAAAGTTGGTACTCTGTGACAGCTGTTCAGCTGTCAGGCTGTCAATAGTGTCAATCAGCGTTGCCAGATCGTACCAAAAAGTACGGTTTTCCGTACTATTCGTCATACAACAATCGTACTACAACCGTACCTTGGCTAGACCGTACCTTTTTCGTACCTTTTCTATAATTGTGATTTATTTTTGCTACAAAGGTAAAAAACAACTAATAAAACTAACAGAAAATAATGAGACTCGTACTTTTTCAACTTTCTGACACATTTGATACTAAAATATGGGCACAAATTACATAAATGGAATTTTCTTAGTTCCTTAAACATTAAATATCATTTTTTTTTTGGAACGAAGTTCCTTATCGCGCTTTGCGAAAGGGTGCTAGAGCTCAAAGAGTGGAGTGGAGTGGAGCGGAGCGGAGTGAAGTGGAGTGGAGTCGCGACGATTATTTTTGTTGAGTGTATACAGTAACTTCGTTCCATCCGGGTGTCCCTTGACACCCCTCAAGTTTTTTTTTGAGAAACACCTCTTTTTTTCTGTAGAATATGAGTTGACTATAGCATTTTTCAAAATTCTAGCGCAACCGTACGAGTCGGAATTCTTCTGCAAGTACTAGATCAGTTTTTTTTTCTTCGAGTTCATTCTATAAATTGATTTACAAATGAATTTGTTCAATATTGGCAATCGGTAATAATTTTACTTCACCATGTCCCTGTGAATATTCGATTTCATATCGCTTGTTTTCGAACTTATGATCACAGACAGTCAACTCGAAGAAGAAAAAAAACTGATCTAGTTCTTGCAGAAGTATCCTGACCCAACCGTACCTTGAAGTTAAAAACCGTACCTTTTCAGAAAGCCAACCGTACCTTTTTGGGAAATCATACTGGCAACGCTGGTGTCAATTTATGTAGTGTTTTGCTACAAGTAGAGTTTAATTTTGATTTTAAAATGAGATAATATCATACGTAGTATCTCTTAGTAGTCTGTGATAATATCCTCATCATTGGTGTGCTGTTCCTTATTGCAAGAATACTATTTTGTAGTTTCAAGTTGTAGATTCAAGTGCAAACTGGAGAGAAAGTTGCACAAAACTTGCGAGAAGGGATCCAATGTTACTGTCTCGAACTCGTTTGCATTTTTGTGAATATCACTTCGATGTAAGTACCTAGTAACTTACCCTTACATATTACTTATCTATAATAAGTTGTCACTGTAAAACAGAAGAGTATTTTATTTTTGAAACATTGAGGTTATTCAGTTGCTTAGATGTATTTATACTTTGTTTCAGTTGGAAAATGATATAGAAAACTATTCATGCGATCAAAAAAAGAAACCGATTGAAGCCGTCTTCGATATTCGATTGCCAGGAATCACCTTCTGATGAATCTCGTTTTATTGCAAATAAAAAGCGAAAAAGTCAAAAACAGAAGAGAAAGAAGATCCTACAGATAATTACAATCCCAAGGCATCATCATCTTGCATTGAAGGTAATCTTACATTAATTATATCATGATAACAAATCTGCCAATCACCGAGGCCTCTTTTTGTTAAACTCACAACATTCCGTTTTCTTTTTTTTTGTTTAATGCTTATCATTGTTTTGTTATTACAGATTCACCAATAGCAGTGGATGGTACTTGAATGAAATTATCGAAGGCAGAAGTAAACAAACAAAACAAATTGCCAGTCTTAGAATACAATGTGGAGAGAGTTATTTGAAGACTCGGAGAATTTGGCATTTTAAAACTACCTATGTTCTTTTATAAATTCCAATTTGATTGGAATGTTAAATTAATGCATATAAGCAGCATGTGATTTGATTAGATTACAACATGGTTTAAATAAATACATAATAGAATAATAATGTTTCTTTTCTTTATTGTTAATACCCCCATTGAAAATACAATCTCTCACTGTTATACCACATAGAAAGCCAATCAAATGTGAAAGAACACTTATTGGGTATTACTGAACACAATACTGATTTTGTAACTATTGTTTTGATTTTTTTCTAATTTATTTCCTTTCCTGACATGTGGCAAGCAACAATGGGATATAACTATCTTTAATTAGATAGAAAGTAATAAAATATAAAAAGGCTACATCAGAATATTATAAGTAATTTATTTACTTAACAGTTTTGTACAAAACAAGTAAAAGAATTATGTTCTTTCCGGAATGATGCTATACTTTCTAACATGATACTCTTCTCAAAATCACTATTGGCAACACAAAAAAAACTTTCTTCTGCCTGAGCACAACACATCTGCATAGTATTTGTGAATAATATTTTTTTGTTACTGTGCCGTCTTTACCTATATATAATTTTTGAGGTTTCTTCGCTAGTAGGACACTTAATTTCAAGTGGTTCTTCCACTTATTCCATCTGGTGTCGCAGCTACCATAGGAAAATCCTTAGATAAACAAAAATGTAAACCACATTTTGGTTCATGGATTTTTATCCTTAACATTTTTTCAACAAACTTTCTCACATTGGCTTCCAACTTTCGGCCCCATTTGCTGCAGCTGGTGTTTTTGGAGTCCTTGCATTGCAAGTCATTGTAGGTACTCAATATTTTTACTGATATCCCAACTTTGGCAAGATTGGCCCTTTTTCAATAACATTCCACAGACGTGCAGGAGGGCTCTTCACTGTGACGATGGAACCACATCAAAAAATGTTACTCCATGTTTACAACCACCTTCAGATGCTGGACAATCATGGCATTTAACACTTGTCACCAATCCTTCTTGTTCATCCACTATTATTGTAACTGCATATATTATGTTCTTGATGGCACTTCGTGCTCTGGGCAAATTGTACATTTCACAACACGAACATTTTTTTGGCGTTTCACTTGAACATAACCTACGGCGTCGTCGCCATAAGATTCTCTTTTAGACCTGAAAACAAACAATCACCTTTTTAAGCACCTCTTTAATACAATTAGATAGGTTTTTTTGTATTTATTTGAAGAGAACAGTACTTACATCGTTGTTTTAACATTCCGTAACTCGGCTTTTCCGACCATTAGGGAATTTATTCTTGGTAACTAGGTTTGTGCTGTCTCCTTTAACGAATCCGTCTTCCATGATAGCCGTAATGATTAAATAATGAAGAATAAAATACAATAGCATCAATGCTAAATAACGTTATTAGGATAATAGCATTGACAAAATATTGTTTACTGCAACATGACGCAATAACATGGCGGCTACCGTTTCGCTTATTAAAAGGACAGATTAAAAAAGTGAAAACTTTGAAATGGATTTTAAAATTAATTTCATCATTTTATGTACTGAAACTAACATTTTCCGACTTCTTCTTGCCTATACTATCGTATTTATACATTAAAAGATTTTTTTTCTTATACAGTAAAATACCCTATTATCCGCTCCTACCACTTGCCTTTTAATATTCAGTCTCTTTCGGTAATGGCCACCATAAATTATTTCGGGCTCGCTCTTTTAAAATGGGACCTATTGTCATTTTTTATCTGTGACTTTTCTCGTATTTATGAACTTTTCCGTTGTTAAGTTGGCAGTTAAATGCTAATTTAGTGAAATGGTTGATAGTAATGTTTTCGTATACGTTTCTTTATAGTGAGAATTCTCATAGTTATAATAATTTTTTTTGCGACTTTATGTTAATAAAAAAATCTTTTTAAACAAAAATAAATTGCAACAGAAAATAAAAAGCAAGAAAAACAGGAAATTACGATTATTTCTTTATTTATCGTCGACATTTTTTAATTTCATAAGAAATTGGTTATGAAAACTTTACGATTTTTGATTAAACTAAAATATTTATTTACGGTTAAAAAAAAAATAAGGGAAAAACTATCATTTTATATGAGAAAATAAATAGATCAGACATAAAGGTTTCTCTTCTTGAAAGGTTTTAGCAGAACTTAATATGGCAAAGTACTAGGATCATAGAAACGTGCGAAGTATTAAATATTTGGACGAAAATTGAAATCCAATTTTCTTAAGTTTTTAGTTCTGAGAATGCTTCAATGTAAAGTACTGAGAAAGAATACTAGAAAATTATAAGTCATTATTTTATAAGTTTAAAAAATATTTTATAAGTTTAAAAAATATACAGTCACAGTAAATATACGTATTAAAAAAAGTAAAATTACTTTTCCTACTTAAAAATAACTTAGTACTGAAACGTTCAAACGTTCTCTGTGTACTCATAAATTAGCTTCACAACTTTACATACACATTGAAAGTTGTTAAGAAACACACAGTAAACTTCCACCCTGTTTCTTAACCGTAATAAATATTTACAAACGCCTGTAAATTAAACGGGAGTCGTATGTTTAACTTTACTTTGAGAATCACAATCTAATGCTGGGTTCTCACGAGCCCACACAGGCCAGGTACTTCATACAAAAATAGGCTTATAGAGCAATATTACAAAAATTAAGCGAGAGTTATGCTGTCTTGTCACGGTGCGTACTTTCACGAGGCGTACCTACCGAGCCACCTCGCATCCACGCCTCCACTAGCGCAATTCGACATATACAGATCATACTGATTCATTGCTTTCACACCACGCGGGGCTCAGCATGTACTGTAATATTACGCTGATATAAGTGGTAAATACAAAGTAATTATCATACAACAAACGGTACAATAAACACTTTCTGTACCTATGGGCGTTTTTCCATTAGACGGCACGGCAACCGGTTGCCGTGCCGTCATTCACTCGTTCTACGACATAACCGCCTGTTACTATAAGGTTGTTATCCCATCTGGACAAAGGTCTTCCCATGACTTCCAATTTTTCCAATCCAAGCTCAATATTGGCCACTGATCGTTAATTTTGTCTAGCTTTTCGCACCTTCTGCGACAAAAATGACGTATAGAAAATAACAGCTATGACTGGCGTTTAATGATAGAAGTAAAGGCTAAACGCAATTTCGGTGTTAAAATAAAAATTAATGAAACTTGTGTCTCTGGACTAGCCGCTACTGTTTGTATTTCCATTGTTTGTGGAATTCTTAATCACGGAAGAGAAAGATGATGACTGCAGAAAAGTAACAAGTTGAAGCGATTCACTGGTTATTGCAATTGTTTCATTGTGAAAAGGCGGAAACGCAGGCTGGCGCGTTTGATTTTTGTTTGAAGCCGCGGGCGCGAACGTGGCGCGGCACGGCGCCGTGTGAAGCAAGCATTACAGTGCCCAGCGATTAATCATCAAAAACTCCAATGATTCAACACATTTTCTCAATTCGAATGACTTTGAAAATATTTTCTTTCATTTGAATACCGAGACAAGTTGTTGTCTTTTGCCATCACTGTAGAATTTACGACAGGAGATGTTTCAAATACGCTTTTAACCTGCCTTTTTGGTTGAATATTATCACAGTTCTAGTATATTTCAAGTCTGGACGTACTCTCCTCTTTTAACATTGAAAAAAAGGCAGATAAAAACAACTAGACAATCAATTTCGCACCGAGAATCTTTTTCTCTTGTCTCGGTGTTATCGCCTTGACTGACGGGATCGTTTGAATGATAAACGATGTGCGATATCCGCCGATTTTACTCCCTATACTGTAGGTATAGGTTTTTGTTCCATTACCGCTATTTATCATAGCGGTATAATATATCGGTATTTTTATTGGAAAGCTTCTTCGTATCCTTCCTGGTTACGATTTTTATCGGGAGTAAATGAAGATTCAAGGTTACTCGAGGCGGTGCGAGGCGTTTTTAACGAAATTAGGGAGGCTGTTTCCAGGCAGATAGTGAGTAAATGCTAAGAGAAGAGGTGTACAAGCGCCATGTACCAGAATAAAACTGAAAGAAAGAAAATAAGTTTATTTGAAATGCAATTGACACAATTTTGACACAAGGATACGATAGACATAAAAAATAATCACAAAAATTAGGTACCGTGTGCCTCACGGCTAGGGTTACCATATGACAGGCGTTTGCCGCATTTGACAGGCATTTTAAGGTTTAGACAGGCGTGCGGCCGGCATTGGTCTGAGACAGGCATTTTTAAATATCGCGCCCGCTAAAGAATAACACAGGAAAATTATTACAAACATGTATCTTGTGAAGATTTTAACGTTTATATATATATATTAGAAAAGAAAGAAGTATTAAAAAAATAGTGTCTGAAAAATCAGTAAGTAATAAAAATATCCTTCTTTATTATTATCTGTTGGCTTTTACTTAATAAGTACCTACAGCGTTTTGCTTTAGATAGGCATTTTTCTGAAAATTCAGGCATTTTAGGTATGATAAACAGGCATCCCTCTATTTACATATGGTAACCCTACTCACGGCTGTGCCAAATAGGCTCAGTTCAGCATAAAGCCAGGTTGCAGGGTGACTGACGCTGGTTTTCAACTGAGCGTTGTGAGACGTTACAGACGTTAATCAGCTTTTAGACTTCTTTAGACAACTGTTAGAGTTATAACAATAAATATCTGGTTGACCGAGCTTTGCTCGGTTTTTAAAATGTCTATATCTTGGGAACCGAGCTTTTCTCGAACCTGGGACCTTGATAAATCGATTCCTTGAGCCGAAAAACCCTTAATCTGTAACTTTCATGAAAACCCTTGGAGCCGTTTCCGAGATCCCGATTATATATAAATATACAAGAATTGCTCGTTTAAAGATATTAGATATTCCACAACTATCACACAACGCCATCTAGTCCCAAGCTAAGCAGAGCTTATGTTATTGTTACCAGACAACTGCTACAACTATAATTTCTAAATACACACATATTATAGATAAATTACACCCAGACACAGTACAAATGATCGTGCTCATCACACAAACATTTGTCCTGGGTGGGAATCGAACCCACGACCTCCGGCATAGCAGTCAGGGTCACTACTACACCAACAGGCCAGTCAATCTATATTATGGTATATATAGTTATCTTTATAATGTGCCGTCCGTATTCATAATTATGTCAACGAAAACTATTTTGAAACTAGAACTGTGAAATACTTGATTCAATCACTGCTGGGACAAAATCCTTGATCTTCTCTATGAGAGAGTCATCATCTGCTTAGCCTTTTCCCAACTATATTGGGGTCGGCTTTCAGTCGAACCAGATTCAGCTGGATATCAATAATTTACATGGAGTGACTACCTGTAACGACTGTCAAAGATCTACAATCCAGGACCAACGGCTTTACGTGCTTTCCGAAACACGGAGCAAACTCGCTATGGCAGATGGTCACCCATCCACAGACCATCCTCGGCAAGCGCGGCTTAACCCGGAAGATCGGCCTGTGCGGCTGTGATTATTTAGCCACGAGCTCCTCAATCTTCTCTATGAGAGAGTGTTGGGCTAATCCACCACGTTATTGAAGCGGCGTTGCCGATTAGCTGATATATTCTGTCTTCAAACTATTTGTTTCTATGGTTTCCTCACGGTAAGCTCCATTACCCTTTATATTATTTACATCTTGTCATTCTAGAATGTTGAGTACCTACTTACCTTGTAACGTATTTATTGTAAGGCCAATAATGGTAAGCGTCCACAGGTCCGCATCGTACGTATCGGACGAATCGCATCAAACAGATTTCTGTGTCGGCAGCGATCGGATTGCCGACGCAAGTATCAGCAATCGGATTGCTAATGCCACCTTCATCGCTTCCACTGAGCGGCATTCCGTATGACGTCATCAGTACGCATTGCATTAGGGGAGGGTTTGTATATATGCTTTTGCGGTTGCACAACGACACGCTTTGCTTCTGCTTTGCTTGGTAGCATAGGTGCAAACCTACCTTGCCACTTCCTTCTGAGGAGGCAAGGAGGCGAGGCCTTGAGGGAGAGTGCAACAGTCACGTTGATCCTCAAGGCAAGTCTGGTGAGTTTACCTTCTCGTGGTTGCCGCCCCGTTATCGGTCTAATTCCATAAGAAATAGACGTAACAGAAACCACCGGGCGATATTCTTTAAATTATTGTATTTATTTATATATACTCCTTATAAAACTATCCTCCCCCTCAACCAAAATCCCTCCATCCCATCCCTACATCCCGTCGATCCCAGAGGAAGGGCAACCTCGATTCCAAAAAAGCCCACCCCCACCAAAATGAACAAGCAGGAGGAACAATCATCTACCCAGGTGGGTCCCGGCCAAGCCGGGGAATCCCACACCGCTACGGCGGTCAGCCCCCATCGTAATCTGGGGGGGGCACCCAACTGCTTTAAAACCACCTCGCCGCGCGACTTCGCGCGGCTGGCAGCTAATTTAGCGCCCTTAGCTCAGGCAGCGACTTACGCGCCACCAACTACCGCACAGGCTGCGACCGACGCGCCAGTCTCCACTACCCAAAGTATGCCCCCCACGAGCCTCTGGCAGCAGAGCATCGTGAGGAACAGCATCACGAACCCTGACGAGAACCAAGACCGAACTAGACCAGAAAGGACGGGGACCGATGCAGGTGGCTCCACAACTTTCCCGACTAGCGGAGTACGCCCGCTGAGTAAGCGCGGAAAACCTAGGCGGGAAGGAAAGGCAGTACGCGACCAGCCGCGAGTTTGCGAAGGGGCAACCCAGCGCGAAAAGCAGCCGGACGCGGAACCCGGCGACCAGCCGCGAGTTTGCGAAGGGGCAACCCAGCGCGAAAAGCGGCCGAACGTGGAACCTCGTGAGCAGGGGCAAGTGCGCGAAGGGGTAACCCAACGCGAAATGCCTCCACACACGCCAGGTTCCACCGGGGCCACCAGCCGTCCCCAAGACACAGCGACAGACCAGACACACGACCAACCTCGACCCAGACGGCACAGGGGCAGGCGGGCTGGAGCCTCACACAGGGCGTCACTGGCGTGCAACACCCAACCGGGCACCTCTGAACCGCAGGCTGGACCGAGTGGTACAGCACCGGCGAAGAGGGAGCGCCCTGACGACTCGGCCTCACCGAGTGCACTACAGGGATACGCCAAGCGTGTGAGGGTCCATTCTGCGCAAGGGGAGCGGAGAACCTACGCACGGGCCACAAAGGACATTCCTGCGCGGCACGCCGTAGCTATCTGCTTCCCGCCCCCGTCCAGAGACCTGACCAAAGAAGAGGCAGAACTAATAAAATCGGACCTTGAGGACCGACTAATGGACTCGGACCCCGCCACACCACTCCCTTCCTTCCGCGGATACCCTAGGGTGGCGGAGGGCACGGTGCAGGTGTGGTGTGAGGACGAAAACGCCCTCAACTGGCTGACACAGAATGTCCCGAAAATAAGACTTCCGAACACAGACCAATCACTCACGGTGCTGAGACAGTCCGACGTGCCCACCCGTGTCCGAGCCTCGCTCTTCGTCCCACGTTTCACTGGCGACGTGGAGCGACTCCATAGCATTCTGATTCGTCAGAATGCTTGGTACGACATCGCGAGGTGGTCACTGTACAGGGCTACCAGGGTCTGTGGGGACAACCCCGGGACCTACCTGACCCTGGGTTTACCACCGGAGGAAGCTGAGCGGGTCCTGGCCCGGGAGCGACGAATATCGTACCTACTCGGGTCGATATATGTACGCTTCTGGCCCACGCCCCAAACAGCGGACAGCGACTGTACTGACGGTACCCACACCACGACGACCCAGACCATTCTGACATCGACCCAGACGAGTGACATGGACATGACTCAACTGGAGGAAGTCATGGCCCGAGCAGCAGTGGCGGACGACTGCAACGCTGTACCGCCCGCATCACCATGCTGGAGCGAAGCCTTGCTAGTCTCGTCGCCTGGAGACCAACACATAGGCCAACATGGTGTGGAGGAAGCGGAGAACCTATCAAATGGATCCTCCTCCGACTAATTCCACACCACCGCCATCACTGCCCATCCACATCATCCAGACCAACCTCCAACATAGCCAGACTGCCACGGCTAGCTTACGCAGGGCCCTGGAGGTAAAACCCAGAACTATCGCACTGATCCAAGAGCCGTGGATCAGAAACAACAAAATCTGCGGCCTCAGTAACATCGGAGGTAAGATAATTGTCGACACACACAGATCAGACAAACCAAGGACATGTGCCTACATACCCAAAGAAATCCCCACCGCGCCTCTCACTCAATTCTGTTCCAGAGATCTGACAGCCGTCAGGTTGCAGACAGGAAGCGACGTCCCCGATGTCGTACTGGCCTCAGTATACATGCCAGGCGAGGGCACAGACTGCCCGCCGAAGGAAATGGCTGACCTAGTGCGACACTGCGAGGACGCCAAACTAGACCTGATCATATGCACTGACTCAAACGCGCACCACCCACTCTGGGGCAGCGACGCACCGAACGCCAGAGGAGAGGTACTATCCACCTATTTATTCTCTACTAACCTTAACATCGTAAACCGGGGCTCTGAACCCACTTGGGTCACAGTTCGAGGACAAACGATTATAGACCTAACGATTGCTACAGAAAACGCGACTAACCACATCACTAACTGGCACGTATCGGACGAGCCTTCCTGCTCTGACCATAGAAGAATCCGCTTCACACTGACCACCAACACGAGAAAACCCACACCGAGGCGAAACCCGCGGCGCACTGATGTGCCTGGATATAAACGCCTCCTAGCCTCCTTGCTGGCTAGACACCTATCACAAATAACCATAAGAGACCCAACCCAACTAGAATACACAGTAACAAAACTATCGGAATATCTAACAGAAGCTTACCATGCATGCTGTAAACTAAGAGAGCCAAAAACCAGTCATGAGAGGAATCCCTGGTGGAACGCTGAACTTGGTAAACTCAGAGATGCATTACGTAAGCAATTCAACAGAGCCAAAAACACTAGACTCCCAAACGACTGGGAACTATACAAAGAGACCCAGTACACATATAAAAAACAAATCAGAATAGCCAGAAAGACAGCCTGGCGCAAATTCTGTGAATCTATTGAGACCAACAACGAAGCCGCAAGGGTAAGGAAAATCCTCTCAACCGAGCAAGACCGAACCCTTGGAACGCTGAAAAAACCCGACAATACATATACACTCACGGACCTGGAAACCAGTAAGGTCCTTCTTGAGACTCACTTCCCTGACTGTAAACTCCTAGAGGACAGGACATGGGAGGCAGAACCAGACTGGACCCCAACGGACATGGACTGGTCCAGAGCCCACAGCATAATAACGGAAGACCGGATAAGGTGGGCCATTAACACCTTTCAGCCATATAAGTCCCCAGGACTAGATGGCATCTTTCCGGCCCTACTACAGTGGGGGGTTGCACACCTACTACCATACCTGATGGAAATCTATCAGGCCTGCATAGCACTTAGACATATACCCCTAGCATGGCGGGAGGTAAAAGTCATCTTCATACCCAAACCTGGCAAAACGGACTACACCCAACCCAAGGCTTATCGACCTATAAGCCTTACATCTTTCCTACTGAAGACCCTCGAGAGACTCTGTGATAGGTATATCCGAGACGGACCTCTTCGGGAAAAACCGCTTCACAAACAACAGCACGCATACTCCACGGGCAGATCAACGGAATCCGCGCTACATAGCGTAGTATCCAAGATTGAATGTGCAGTAGACCACAAATGCTCAGCACTGGCCGCCTTTATTGACATTGAGGGCGCCTTTGACAAAACCACGTTCAACAGCATCAACATGGCCTTAGACAGGCACAACATAGACCCAACCCTGAGCGGATGGATTAGCAACATGCTCAAGCAAAGAGCTGTACAAGTTACAGTAAACGACACTACAAGGGCCATCGTGGCGAAAGGCTGCCCACAAGGGGGAGTCCTCTCACCGCTACTATGGAACCTGGTTGTAGATGACCTCATTAAAACACTAAATGAAAACGGTTATTTCACTGTAGGGTATGCCGACGATATAACCATAATAATAAATGGCACTCACGAAAATACCCTGTGCAACCTCATGCGCCAAGCATTGAAAATAGTGGAGGACTGGTGCAACAAACACCAGCTATCTGTAAATCCTTCAAAAACCGAGCTGATTCTCTTCACAAAAAAGAGGAAGCTACCGACCCTACAGCTTCCACGCTTCTTTGGAACCACCCTAAGCCTATCAACTGAAACCAAATATCTGGGCATCTTCTTGGATAAACAGCTGAATTGGGCAAAACACATCAACTACATCACCACAAAAGCCAGCATATCTCTGTGGCAGTGCAAGCGAATGCTTGGCAGGAATTGGGGGATCAGTCCCAAGATCACTCACTGGCTATATACCACTGTCATACGACCGACAGTCACGTACGGCTCATTGGTCTGGTGGCCCAGAACAAACCTGAGCACAACCCAAAAAGACCTCGAAAAGCTGCAGCGATTTGCTTGTATGGCAGTTACTAGCTGTATGAGAACTGCACCCACCGCTGCCCTACAGGCAATACTTGGACTGCCACCTCTACACCTCATCGTGCAGAAGGAGGCGGCCCTAGCCGCCTTTAGGCTTCATGCCCTGGGAACCCTAAACAAAGACTCCAGAATTAAACACACACGAATTAAGAATGATGCGATCGAACAACAGCCAATGATGGCATCACCATGCGACAAAGCCCCAAGACAATACCACTTTGAAAAGCACTACAATGTCACACTTGCGGAAGAGCAGTGTGACTATTCAGGCCCGAAAGAGCTGAGGATATACACAGATGGATCAAAGAATGATTCCGGAACCGGGGCTGGAGTCTTCTCACACGACCTTAACATAAATATATCCAGCCCGCTGGGAATGTACAACACCGTCTACCAGGCGGAATGCATGGGCATTATACAAGCAGCATATGCGATAGAGGCCAGAAGAGTTACGGATGCCCATATACGTATACTCTCTGATAGTGCCTCAGTCCTTCAATCGTTGGAGAAACAATATACCACTTCAAGCTTAACACTAGAATGTCACAATGCACTAGAACGTCTAACGGTATCTAAACGCAACAAAGTGACACTACAATGGATTAAAGGACATAGCGGATCATTGGGCAACGACGCGGCTGATGAACTAGCTAGGAGAGCATCCAGCGCATCAGTTTGCGGACCTGAACCCATTATACCCATCCCCTTCAACCAGATACGTAGATGGCTGCAGGAGCGCACCCTCACACAAGCAGAGAGATGGTGGACCTCGACACCAGGCTGCAGGCAATCCAAGGAAGCCCTGCCATCCCTAGATGGCAGGCTAACCAGACGTCTTTTACGCCTGGACAGGACCGGCATGCGCCTGCTGACAGGGACCATAACGGGACATTGCTCCCTAAACAAACACTTCCACACAATAGGCATAACGGACAGCCCCCTGTGCAGGGCATGCATGGAGACTGAGGAAACCGTCGCGCATGTGCTCTTCGAGTGCACAGGCGTCACACAGATCAGGACAGAAACACTCGGGACACCCAGGACTTACACAGATGTTCTCCACAGACCAAAGAACCTAATCAACTTCTGGAGGGAGGTGGGCTGGTTGGAATAAGCCACCAAAGGCCACTATGGCTCACGCACAATGGTCCACATGAAGGACTAAGTGCGGAAACCAAAACCCCTAACATAGAACAACATAGAACGCATTGCATTAAGGCATTGCCGATGAGCCGTCCGTTCGATGCGGATCAGTGGACGCAGTTGTATCAGTTTTTATACAAGGCAAACTAAAATCCGTTACGTACGATAAATACGTGCGATGCCAAACTGTGGACGCACACCTTAAAAATGAAGTTCTACTAATAAACAAAAGAAAAATAAACCAAAACATTAATAGGATTTTGTTAGGCCACGTTCGTTTGTTTTGATAAAAACAGTTTCATTGAATTTCTATTTTAATTTGTGTTTGTTTTCGTGAGCAAACAATTGTATTTGTTTGTTGTGTTTTGGTAAAATGTTTGATTTATTTTTGCTGGTTTTGTTGTTTACAATGTTGTTAGAATATCGATAACAAATTAGAATACTAATGCTGTTAGCCTGTGTTGTCTCAATTCTGGGCATAATCCCCAGATTTTTTATTCAGGTTGTAATTTATCATTAAATGAGTCCTCTCACCTTAAGAGGAGCTCGTGGCTAAATAATTACAGCGGCACAGGCCGATGTTCCGGGTTAAGCCGCGCTTGCCGAGGTTGGTCTGTGGATGGGTGACCATCAGTTTCCTCCGTATCTCAGAAAGCACGTAAAGCCGTTGGTCCCGGCTGTCATTTGTAGATCTTTGACAGTCGTTACTGTAAGTCAGAAGCTCTAAAGTCTGACAACCAGTCTTACCGGCGTGGGGTATTATATTACCCAGTTAATGGGTTGTGGAGGTCTGACAGGGAGTCACTTCATGTAAAATACTGATATTTAGCTACATCCGGTTCGACTAGAGGCCGACCTCAATATAGTTAGGAAAAGGCTGTCTATGATGAGTCCTCTCACCTTAGGTGGTACTGAAGGGACTGTCAGAGACAAATTGACTAAAATCCATCGTGTTCCTTCATTTGCCTTTCATATTCCAAGGTCACGGTAATCTGATTGAATATAATTAATCCTGCTATCTCGAGCAGTTGCGCGACCCCAGAAAGGCTTCAGGCTAAACTAGACAACATACCGTATTTGTTAGATTAATTGTTAGATGGGGAGGTGGATGGATGGATGTTTTTGACTCCTTTAACAAAATATCAGAAGAAGCATACGGCGGGATAAAAATTTCTTAAATTTTTTACACAGTGTATTGAATCTAAAATAATGCACGTAGTCCAATAATAAGACCATAATTTTACCGGCAATTATAATCGTCAAACTTCTCTCAAGCTCTAAGTCAGTGATGCCATAAAATATGACAGAAGTAAACAACTTATTTTCCTCATATTCTTCAAGTTTTTAATATCTCTTAACGTTTGTCATGATAAAATTATGTTGAAGTTTTACTACCTGGACAAAAGCTACGCAATAAAATTTCTGTTCAAATTGAGATGTTTGAGTTGTTAAAATACGATCATTTTACTATTCTTATAGCTTTCTAGATGGTTTTCAGCTGTGATGTCGAATTTCAGCAGACAACGACTATAGACTCAGCATAATTTTGTCAGGCCTGTTGGTCTAGTGGTTAGTGACTCTGATTGCTATGCCGGAGGTCGTGGGTTCGATTCCCACCCAGGACAAATGTTTGTGTGATGAGCACGATCATTTGTTCTATGTATGGGTGTCATTTATCTATAATATGTATGTATTTAGAAATATATAAGTATGTTTATCAGTTGTCTAGTACCCATAACACAAGCTCTGCTTAGCTTGGGACTAGATGGTGTTGTGTGATAGTTGTGGAATATGATTATAATATAAAGTTGATGAGAAGATTGGATGTACTGAATCCAGAGGTTGCAGGTACAAATCCTCCTTGCAGTTGATTTTTCTCTTCACAGAAAAAGTTAAAGGGAAAATAAAAGGGCTCTCAAGCTATTGTCAAACAGGCAGGCGTGGCGAACGCGAGGCGTTTTTGTTTGTAATGTATGGAATTGTTTGAAGCCAGTCACATAGACTATCGGATCGCTTTCGCTTTTCTATGTGACTGGATTCAAACAATTCCATAGCCTGTAGCCAAACGGCAAGTGACAATCGTTAACGTTCAGCAGTCGCTAATACATTTTCAATTTTATACCCCAACGCATAAAGTTAAAAATCTAGTAAAACTGCTGAACGATAGCGAACGAAACAAACGAAAACGATCTGTAATCTTTGATAGATTTTCAACTTTATGCAATGGGGTATAAAGTTGAAAATGTATTAGCGACCTCTGGACGAAAGCGAATGTCGCTTGCCGTTTGGCTAAAGGGCTATGCATTACAAATAAAAACGCTTCCGATCGCATTCGCTTCGCCTGTCTATTTGACAATAGCAGAGGTTCACCGTGGATTGTAGCTAGTGCAAGTCTAGCAGTCCTCCAATTCAGCCCTGAGTGACTCATTGATGGGACAAATTTGATAATTATTTTCACGATAAAAAAGGCCTAAGACATACTACTATGTATTAGGGTGGAGCGATTTTATTTTTTTTGAATTTTTGCTTCGGCATACCTGTATAAAGTTGCTATTTTAGGTCATTACTAAATACGAGAAAGCTCAGTTTGTTTACGTTAAGTTTAGAGGTGCCCCCATCATCGTAAAGTTTTGAAAATTTGCGCAAATTCCATAAAATCGCAAACGTTGTATAAACCCGGAATTATATTCTTAGCGATGTTTTATTAGTGTAAACTAAACAGTAAACAAGATTGAACTTGAAACGTGTTTGTTCTGATCGGTAGGTAACGGGGTGCGGGGAAGGGGTATTTTTTATTCACTCCCTCACATCAAAGAAATGGCATTAGTCAACTCGCGCGCGTACACGAGTTCACTTGTTTGTCGTGCACTTAGGTACTTGACACATCGAATCTGACGGCTGGGAACAAATACATAATTATATTGTAAGTAATATTTTTCACATTCAAAACTTGCAGTTTCGGTTATAACCGTAGTACTATTAAAAGTATTCTTTGTCTTAATTACAGAAATATGTCGCAAGTTAAAACACGACAAATGTCAAGCTGTCCTGTCTTTGGTTTGCCAGAAAAGTTACCTGTTTCTCAGTTACCAACTTACAACGACATTATGAAATATTATTTATTTATCAAACATGAATTGAAGCCTGATATAACAACAAAAGAGCCAACAGTTCATGAAATATCTGAAAGGCTGGCTCAAGAAGTTTTAGAAATATGGCAAAAATCGTCGCTGCCAACTGTAAGTTTCAAAAGAATCCTACAATTGATTCGCGTTTATCATGACAAATACAGATGCTTAATGAAACCATATCGAGGCCGTCAAACGAACATTAAATACCAAGAAAAAATTAATAAATTCATATCAGACTCTCATAGTTTGTTTGATATTTGTAGCTGCAAATGCAAAGTTATATCGGATTGTAACTGTCCTAAAGAATGTCGCATTCCTAAGGAGGAAGTTGATTTTTTATTGGATCAAAGAACGACCAGAAAAATGATGATAGGCGGTGTCGATGTGGCTACAACGGCAAAAAATAAGAAAAAAAACAAGAAAGAAAAGAAAAAGCTTTATATCGCAGTAGAGAGGTAAACTATTTTGATAAACCTTGTTGTTCTCGTTCATTGACTGATGATTTGGTAACAGAAAGCAGCAGCTCATGCGATAGTTTGCTTGTGCCATCTACTAGTCCTCAGTATAAAAACCCAGAACAGGTAAAACATAAAGCTTCGCCACCTAATAAAAAAAAGCGATTGAATTTAACCTCATTAGCTCTTGCATGCGATCGTACTGGAGTTTCGGATAGAGCCGCTGCTATTATAGCTTCTTCTGTCTTGAAAGATGTTGGCATTATTTCATCAAACGACCCAAGTCATATCATTGATCGTTCAAAGTTGCGCCGTGAAAGAACTAAAGTCAGATCAACTTTGCAAGAAGCTGACTGCAACAAAATTCTTCGTAGTATATATTTTGATGGAAGAAAGGATAAGACTTTGGTTCGTATTGAAAAAGAAGGGAAATTTTACAGAAAACGGGTCATAGAAGATCATTACGTAATATTATCGGAACCTGGAAGTAATTATTTTGGGCATGTTACGTGTGAGTCGGGTACTGCTAAAGGTATAAAAGATACTATAATAAATCACTTGAAATCCAAGTCTGTAGAACTGAGTGACATAGCTGTTATTGGCTGCGATGGAACAGTGGTGAATACTGGTTTCAAAGGTGGTGTTATCCGCCTGATGGAAGAAGAACTAAATAGACCATTACAGTGGTTTATTTGCCAACTGCATTCAAATGAATTACCATTACGACACTTGCTGTTACATTTAGATGGCAAAACTACAGGGCCTAAATGTTTTTCAGGCACCATCGGAACTCAATTACAAAATTGTCATACAAAGCCGATAGTCAAATTTACCGTTATACCAACAATATTACCTGAAATTTCAAAGACAGATCTGAGTACTGACCAAAAATATCTTTATGATGTGATGACTGCTATTAGTACTGGTATATTTCCTTCTGATTTAGCTAATATGGAACCTGGACCTCTTAACCATTCCAGATGGCTAACAACAGCCAATCGAATTTTAAGATTGTATGCCACTAAAACTGACCCAGAAGAAAAGTTAATAGTATTAGTCACTTACGTTATGAGGGTTTATGGACCCATGTGGTTTACGATAAAATGCAATTCTTCGTGCGTTAACGGAGCCAAGCACCTATGGCAAACCATTAGTCTTAGTCGTTATTTGGATGCCAATTTGAAGAAAATCATTGACAAGGTAATCCAGCGAAACGGGTATTTCGGGCATCCAGAAAATCTTCTTCTTGCTATGCTTGGCGATGACAGAGAGGTTATAAGGGATCTTGCATACCGAAGAATTATCAAAGCAAGATCAGAGAATGTTCAAGGACTTCGGATGTTTAAGGTTCCTACATTTAATTTTGACGCCAAAGATTATACTGACATTATTACGTGGCGAGATTGCGAGATAACGGAACCACCTCTTACTTTAAATATGTCTGATGAAACCTTGAAAGATGTGGTCAAGAACGGTCTCAGCATGTGTCAGATTATTGATTTTCCATGTCACACTCAAGCAGTAGAGCGCTGCATCAAGTTGGTGACAGAAGCATCAAATGCAGTTTGTGGAGATAATAAAAGAGACGGTTTCATTAGAGCGAGACTGCTTTCGCGTAAACGAATGCCTACTTTCAATACTAAAAAACAGTTTGATATTTAAGTTTGCTTTTTTAATGTTTAATTTTTGCAATAAATAGAAAAACTGGATTTTTTATTTTTTTTATTTTCATCTCCTCTGGGGCACCTCAAAATATTGCAACTGGTAAGTCAAATTTTGTACACTTGTTTTGAATATTATAAGACAACTTTTCATCCCTATTCCGTTGAGATAAAACGATTTTTTTTTTGCTCCATACTTTTTCGCTCCACCCTACTATGTATATCTCATCATCATCATGAGCCTATAAATGTTCCCACTGCTGGGACACAGGCCTCCTCTCTGTGAGAGGGAGTGGGCCATAACCGCCAAGCAGGCCCAGTGCGGGTTGGTGGATGTGACATGTCTTCGAATTTTTTGATTCTACTACATGTCGGTTTTCTCACTATGTTTTCTTCAGCGTTTTGAGGGCAGTGGTGATGAAATAAATTACACAAAGTAATGCGCCAGGCTGGGCTCGAACCCACGACCTACAACTCGTAAGTAAGGGCCGATAACATTGGGCCACCACTGCCACTCATACTACGATACTATACCTACTTTCAAAAATTCCTGATAAAACAACAAAATAAAACTTGTGATACTCTAAATCATAAGTTGAAATCGTTTCAATATTGAAAGTCGGTAACAATTTCTCATATCTGGCGCATGCCGTCGATATGAGATCGTCGCGAGTGTGGAATATTTAAACTGAATTTCAGCGTCAACGTCGTATTTAGGTGGCGCTAAGTTTTGCGATTGAAATTTTTAAGTGTACTGAGTATAGTGTATTTTGGTTTACTTAGAGTTGCATGATACATCTATAAACACACCCACACACACTCACACTTACACGACGTACTCACTTCTTTAAATCCCATGCACACCTGTACCCTTAGCACGAATTTTCACTCTTTTACTTTGCAGTATCGTACAGCGTTTCTTGTATGAAAAAATGGAACAGCGCCTCTGGTGCGCGAAGACGGAACTAATTTTTTCGTTGAAAAATTAATGTCAACTTGAAATTGTCAAAGTTCCAGTTTACTTTACGTCTCCAATTTGAAAATTCGTGCTAAGGGTACTGTACTTTTTCTCACCCACACTTCGCAAATTTATGTAATCTCTCACCTATTATTGTGTCAAACTATGTATAAGGAACTGCTCGGTGGAGCACTGTCTCTTAAAATATGTGTACAGGTGTTTATTCTAGTTTAAGAGGCAGGGTTATATCAATTAGTTATTGTACAGTTTTTGCAACATTTGTATTTATAAGTTTATTTTGTAACTTTTGTTGGTAAATAAACTAAAAATTATTATTATTATAAAGTCACGTTTTTTAATAAGAAACTACCCACCTGTTAGATTCCTTTCATAATCCCAAACTAGCAATAAGAGGCCTTATCATGATTTTTCAGTTATTCTGACGTAAATTTAACTGGAACTTTGACATTTTCAAATTGACTTTCAAGGAAAAAATTAGTTCCTTCGCACACCAGAGGCGCTTTTCCTATTTTCCATACAAGAAACGCTGTAAAGACTGGAAATACGCTGTAAAGTAAAATAGTGAAAACTCGTGATAATTGTGAGCTCATATTTAACCTTCATGTCATGTAAAGGTAAGCGTCCACAGGTCGGCATCGCATGACGCATCGTATCAAACGGATTTCTGTATCGGCAGCGATCGGATTGCCGACGCGAGTACCAGCAATCGGATTGCTGATGCCACCTTGATCGCGTCCACTGATCGGCATTCCGTATGACGTCATCGGTACGCATCGCATGTAGGTATTGCCGATGAGCCGTCCGTACGATGCGGATCAGTGGACGCAGTTGTATGAGTTTTAATACAAGGCAGACTAAAATCCGTTACGCACGATACGTCCGATACGTGCGATGCGGACCTGTGACGCTTACCTTTACATAACATGAAGGTTAAATATGGGCTCACAATAATACGACCTTATCACGAGTTTTCACTATTTTACTTTACAGCTTCCAGTCTTTTTTCTTTCCAGTCTTTACAGCGTTTCTTACGACGCTTACCATAACAGTTTCATAGCGGTTTAGAGCTAACTATTATTCTCTTTGTTAAGTAGACGTTTTTGAAACGAGATGGGTCAGTTAGTAACTACTATACGACATAATATGTCTTGTAATAATTTAATCTGATTGCTGCCTTCCTGAAAAGTCTCACCAATGAGGCCAGAGTAAGTCGTTCTACAGTTGTACACCTATATATTTGACAAGCGACTTTGCTCGAGTAGATATAAGGTTGACATTTATTTTTGCAATAAAAAGTTTTTTTTTCATTTATTTTACTATTTATATACACACATTAAACAACACAGGAAAATAACAAAAGCTGAGCCCCGTCGAAATATATTTTGGTGCCATCGCAAAAAATATCATGAAAAACGTTATCTTCCCCAATTATCACTGTTACTGAAAATAGCTTTCGAAACACCTACATAACATGTAGGCAGCTCATTACTGAGAAAAACATCAATATAACACGTATTCTTCACCTTTCGTGCGAAATCAAATAAGTAGGAATAAATAAGGAAAGTTGAGCGACAGTGGGCGTCACAAACATTTATGTATTTCTATAAATATATTTATAAAAGAAGAACCTGACTGACAGATTGCCCGTACAGCTGAAACCTTTGGTTTAGAAGCATAAAATTTGGCACAAATGTTCCATAAAGGACGTAAGTGTGCAATTCATACCCTAAGGGGGTTAAAAAAAATGCGATTGTCACAGGACTGTCTAATAAGCAGGATAGTGAGTAACATAAAGGGCAATTTAAGGAATACGGTGGACTGTAGTCAGCAGGAGTCCGACAGTCCCTTTCGTACCACCCAGAGCGGGAGGACTCGTTTGATGATTTGATTACCTAAAAAAGGAATGTTAAAAAAATGGGATAAAGGTTGCAGGTTGCATAAATAACATGAATTAAAATTTCATCCATTTTATTTAAAACTTCGTTTTTAGACTGGTTAAACCAAACCCAATTGATAACAAACGTGTTTTATGATTTTTCAAAATTCCTACCCTGTAGGGGTAATTGGATAATCATAGGGGAAGTTGCGGGCGGAGAACTGGTAATTTCACATTATTTGATGTTAGCACGTCATGTTTATATCATTAGTGATTGTACCTTCAGGCTATATCTTTTTATCCGACTGTGTCTGAAGGAGGGTTATTTGTACGGAATTAAACATAATATATGCCGTCATCAGCTCTGTCTCAAAACATTTTTCAACTCGATTTTATATTCCATTTGCTTTTTTGTTTGCAAATATGTTAGCAAGTAGATATTTTTGTACAAAAAAGTAAAATACACAGTTCGAAAGAGCGCGGGAAAAAAGTTTATGGAAGGAATTGGCGTTAGCTTCATTTCAGCAGTGGTATTTAATGCCAATTTCAAACTAATCGTGGTGCTTTTTTTCCGATTTGCTTGTTTTTTTTTTGGTGTGATAAAATTAATAGCGTCCTCCCGTCTTGGGTGCAGTGGAAGGACCTTGACAGACCTTGATCAGTCGTCGACCTACCCATTATTCGCCGTCCAGAAGCCCGCGTCGTTATAGACTTTCTAGAAGTTTTAAGAAAAACAAAAAAAAAAAAAACAATCCCAATCTTCTTTGATTATAAATAAAGTCATCAAAACGAAACAATTACTTGAAAACACTTTGAATAAATACATTACTTGATTATTATCATAAATTCAAGTCTGAAACTCAGTAAGTGCGACTGTAACTTAGATTGTTTTACGTTAAAGCCTTAAAATCTATTTCTATTAAATTGCTAATTAAATAATAAATTGTGATACTTCAGGCTCAGCTGTACGATTCAATTGGCTTTTATGTCCTGAGTGAGTTTCAGAATTACTTTGTTATAACTTAGGGAGAAGGTAGTGTCTCTACTTATTAACAAGTACTTTAAATTCAATTATCAAAGAGACAGTTAATAGTAACGACAAATTTACTTTAAGTGACTACAAAAATTCGATTATCGGAAAGTACGTATAATACTTGTCTCTTCAAGGCATTTCAACCATTACGTATCACTTTGCTACGGCCGGCGTAGCGCGCTACGGGCTACGGCGTAGCTCATGCCGTGTAGGTACGGATGAAAATGCCGCCGGCTTTTTTTTCATATTGTTTTAATTACCATGAATCAATAACAACTTTTAATAGATTTTCAATGAATTGTATCTTTAATAACAAGCATTTGTAGCTGATATTCTTTCAAACCGCTATTTCAAAACTACCCAGATAAAATATTTTTTTCTTGATTTAAAATGTTAGCCTCTAAACTGCTTCGATATTTTCCTGCATTTTTCTTTTCCAGCACAGGAATTTCTTCAACAAAAAGAGCAAAACAAGTGAACGGTTAAAGACTCCACTCATACCGATACCTTTTTATGTAAAGGTAAAGCAGTTTTATGTAAACTATGTAAATTATTCAGCTATTCGTATTTACAATTCAATATATCGGTGTCTTTCAACTGTGTAAGTGTATGAACATGGTGGTAAAGCGTCGAGGAGAGCGATCAGCGGAGCGTGCAAGGGGTGAAGGTAACAATCACGCTCCCCGCGCCGCGACGCTCAGATCACTCGCGAGTATTTACATGTGTTAAAGATTGTTTGAGAGGTCAAACAAAAGTTGAAAAAAGCATCCTTAGGAAACGTGAGACTTCGTCGGCACTTAAAAAAATATCTGAATAAAAATAAGTTGATAATCACGAGGATACGATACAGGATACGATATAAATAATTGGTTCTGAATATCTATCGGCATCATAATAATCAAGAAAAAACACCACAACATATTTCATCAAGACGGCGCCTACCTCACACCCGCATTTGTCCCTTTCTCTCTCGTCGTTTCGTCGTAAGTTAGAACGGTACAAAAAACTCTAGAAACGCTGCACACCCCGCTCCGCTTGACGCTTTACTTCTGTGGGCACTCTGATCGTACGCTAACTGTACTTTGCTTTAAGTTTAAACCGAGTTCTTTTATCACTGTTTGAATTAAAAATGGCTTTGGGTTTATTAATTGGAATATTTAGACTCGAGAACAGAAGTTTTTTTTTGAGGCGATATCTAATTACTCATGTCCCTTCAATTTTATTGGCCTTTGTGTACCATTGAAAAGGTAACCTCTGAAGATATTTCTGCCGAGTTAGTGAATGAATATTGACATTTCCTTCTATGAGAGCTTGCTTCATTTCAGGACTCTCGGGCTAAAGTCTGCCAGAGTCGCCGAGGCTGCCTTGTAAGATAACCTTGACCCTGGAACATAAAAGGCTATTGATGGAACACCGTGAATTTTTGTCAGTTTGAGTCGGACAACGTCTTGTACTCCACCCGGGGCTCAGACCTGTACCCTTAGCACGAACTTTCACTCTTTTACTTTACAGCGTCATTTACCTGCAACTTAACGTCTGTGTAATATTCATATTATAAAGAAATATTAATTTCGTGGATTCATTAATAGTCAAAGGAATTTAAAAGTAAAACAGAATGAGTGATAAAGAGATGGAAAATTTTCGTCAGATAAATTACATCAGTATCCTTAGCACGAGTTTTCACTCTTTTACTTTACAGCGTCTTTCCAGTATTTACAGCGTTTCTTGTACGAAAAAATAGAACAGCGCCTCTGGTGTGTGAAGAAGGAACTAATTTTTTCTTTGAAAATTGTCAATTTGAACTGTCAAAGTTCCAGTTAACTTTACGTCTCAAATACTGAAAAGTCGTGGTAAGGGTACAGATTGATAATAATGATAATTGATTTTACCACGTAAAAAACCCTCGTCTTTTCTTTTTTTGGTAGATTGAAGTTAAGAATTAAATTATTAATATTAATTAATCATTTTATTAATAATCTACTGTATATTAATATTCTTATTTCAAGGATCCATCGTTCTTAATATCATTTTTAATATCAAGGTTGCTTAATGAGGGTTTTGAAGCACATATTTCATGCACGAAATATTTATAATTTTGGAGAAAATTATCTTACTCTCACATAGATATTATTTTTACTCGAAAATTACCATACACTTGACTGTATGGTTTCCACAGCGTACTGTACGTGCTGCGTGATAAGGGTTAGATTCCATCACAAAACATATATTTGTTTAGCTTCCTGGTACTTGTTCTGGGTGTTTGTTTGCGTGAATTTAAATTATTGTTATCACCTACCATGGAGAATATACACTGGCCAGCATAGTGTAGGAAGTCTACCCACAAGGTGGACAGACGATCTGATGAATACCATAGGATCGTGTTGAATGCAAGTCGTTTCCAAATGGTCCTATTGGAAATGTATAGGGGAGGCCTATGTTTAGCAGTGGACAATGGACATCCTAGAGCTGATATGATGATGATGATTTTATACCCACAATACTTTTTTTTTCTTTTTGGAACGAAGTTCCTTTTCGCGCGTTGTGAAAGGGGGCTAGACGGAAAAAATTCTTACGAAAAGTTGGCACGACACTTTTTTGCCTCGCCCCGCACCTCGCGCCTGCACCCCGCGCCCCGTACCCCTCACCCAACCCCCATTCCTCGTGACTCTTGTCGTATTGCGGCGTGCACATGTTTCTCTGTCTCTTTTTCTCTAATAGAAAGCAAGCCAGATATTTTCGTTACGTCTTTCTATTTCGCATTGAACAGTGTGGTGTTGCGACGATTATTTTTGTTATTTATGGGACAAACCCACCACACTATTCCCAAACCACTGCAACTCCTGAAGGCCAGAATCAACAGTGGCAACCACCAGAAAAGCGCCGAGACAATGAAGTCTCGACGTGTCCCGGAGAATGAATTTACCTGTCTTGGATCCTGCACGAAATTAATCAGAAAAGAATAGTGGAGGAGTAGGAAAAATATGTTTCCACTTCCCTCCATGCAAGCAGGAGACAGAACAGAACAAGGCCAATAGGCACAAAGGGACATTACAACTGGGAGAAGCCCAGTTGCCTAGCACCACGGGTAAAAATGATTACTAATATTAATGGGTCCTAAATTGTGAGCTGCTATATTTGATTATTTTTGTTAACTTCGTTCCATCCGGGTGTCCCTTGACACCTCTCAAGTTTTTTTTAGCGTGGTATAATCATCAAATGATTCTTCCCGCCCTGCCCGGGGTGGGAAGACTCATTTGACTGTCAGACTTGTACTGACTAAAATCGGACACCGTGGATTTTTTTCAATAGCCCTTTATGTTCCGGGGTCACGGTGAGGAAATAAGTCCCTTGACCATACCCACAATACTGGAGAAAATTCTAGTGCGAGACAACGCAACGTTAAAAAATAAAAGTACATGGAACGCTACTATATTTTAAAGCATGTC
Organism: Agrotis segetum; assembly: GCA_036375495.1. Taxonomy (NCBI): domain Eukaryota; kingdom Metazoa; phylum Arthropoda; class Insecta; order Lepidoptera; family Noctuidae; genus Agrotis; species Agrotis segetum. The sequence continues at coordinate 2,702,501 of JAQSVV010000087.1, forward strand.
AAAGCGTTTTAAAACAAAGTCCAAATAAAATTCCAGATAAAAGTTGCAATAATTCCTCCAACTGAACTAAATCACATTTCGAACTACGTTCTCGACAAAATGGCAGTTAACCAGTTTTTCCAGACATTTCGACATCCATGTTAGTTCGGATGCGGTAGACAAATGGTACAATTTGTTCGAGGGAATCAAAATATGGTGGCGTCTGCGTTAGGGTGTTTGCACACATACGATTTAAAACTTGTTTCCGGAAATGCGATTATTTTTTTTTAGCGTGGTAAAATCATCAAATGCGTCCTCCCACCCAGGAGAGGGCAGAAAGTACTGTCAGACATGTACTGGCTAAAATCAACGGTGTCCTTCAACAGCCCATTATGTTTGATTCCGGGTACGGTATTCGTTAGTACCGTGACTCCGGAGTCCCGCCCCGGAGAAATACGATTCTTAAACGCTGTCGGTTCCGTTAGGTTTTACTTCACTCGCTTTCTCCTTAATGGCGAGCATGCTGCGTATACGCAACTAAAATTTTTGGTGCGTTTCTGTGATGTCAGTGTACAAAAGCGAAGAATTTAACCCTTGCAATTTTTTTACTGTTATTTTTCCTTTGCCAGAAATCTGGAAGAAGAAATCAGAATCTGTTACATTTTTATAAAATTAGAAAAAAAAAACGTTTCGAAATGAATATCGGTCTAGTACGAGTATAATAATATGTGTAAACCGATCAGCAATGTTATTACTGAAATCACAGTGATTTTTTCAGCATTTCAAATCCTAAAAAATAATAACTGTAAATGGTTGCTAGTCGCAGCTAGCTCGCTTCTCACCCGCAGAGACTACAAATCGCCTCACTAGAAACATGCTGGTAATTCGTCAGTGTGTTATCGCCCTAAGTTGCCATCGTTTGCTGCGGCGACAAAAACTTAATGTTGATTCACTGCCACCATTAAGTTGTCGAATTTATTTTCTACTTTCCGATTAAGTTAGCTTTTGGATGTAATAAATCAGTTTTTTTTTATTACATGAGCGTTTTTGTGGGTTTAAGGAGACAACATTTTTTCTGATTATATTTTTCGTCGTTATATTTTTTATAAAGAGTAGTTTATAGCTTAACTGTGTCTAAAGAAGCTCTAGTTATTTTTTCTTGAAAAAGTTTTCAAACGAGTGCTGCACGCGTAGCATGGCGGTTCTATCTCTATTCTACCAAGAAAAGACAAAGTTATTTCATCGTTATTTAATATCGTTTTTTTTTTTTTTTTTTTTTTTTAGCGTGGTAAAATCATCAAATGAGTCCTCCAACCCCGGGCAGGGCGGGAGGGACTGTCAGACTTCTACTGACTAAAATCCACGGTGTCCTTCATAGCCTGTTACGTTCCGGGGTTTCGGTAAGGGAATAATCCCGCGACCCCGGCAGGCTTTGGCCCTCTGAGAGGGGGGCCCCGTCATTATGCTGACGCTCTTTGAGGCGCGCGTGGGACACAACGCGCCGTCGACCCGGGCATGGTCCTTGGTCGGGCAGCGAGTTGCTCTTTACTCGCTGCCCGCATGCCCGCGCCTACGGTGGCCGGAGATCGTCTCGCGACGTCCGTCGCCGTGGGCGTCCTCCACCGCGGTTGGGGCGGAGGGAGGACTCTGTCCTCTCTCGCTCGCGGCGCGCCTCCTCCTTCGCGAGCATTACTGCTTCGCAGAAGGAGGCGACCGCTTCCCACTCCGTCTCGCCCCGCAGCATGGCCGAAACCAATGCCGGGCGCGAGAGGTCTCCGCCTATCGCAGCCGTGAGGACACGTCGGTGCGCCGCCCAAGCTGGGCAGTCCTGCACCGTATGCTCCACCGTGTCCTCCGGGCGATCTTCGCAGTGATGACACCCAGACGTTTCCTCCTTCCGCATTAGACACAGGTACCTCCCGAAGCACCCGTGCCCGGTGAGGACCTGCGTCAGGCGGAAGGTAAGGACGCCATGACTTCTCTCCAACCACTCCTCAAAGAGGGGTCTTACCGCCATACACTATTGAAGATAAGAACCTTTTATTGTCCATATTTTTTACATGAACATGCTTAAAACGCTAAAATTATTTCTACGTTCTGTCATTTTGTCTATTCTTGCGTCGACAAAACCCCTTTCTTTGGCGCCATGCTACGCCTGCTGTTCAAATTATGTACCTAAACTGAATTTTCGGTAGATTTTCGAGACAATATTATTTGTATTTGCCTGTCTGGTGGATTATGGCCCACTCCATCTCACAGAAGACGCTTGTGTCCCAGCAGTGGGAACATTATAGGCTGATTAGATTATTCTTATTCTATTTTATATTGTGTTACAATTGAAATCATATTATGTTTCAATGGATTAGATGAATATTATAATTTTTATTAGATTTTCTATTTTGCCTTCTTATTCATTCTATTAAATTAAGTGCCTTCTGCTTTTACCTTGGAACTTTATAATTTCTTTAACTGAAACCTAATACACCATTGTTCATTGAAAATCCTTTCATACAAATCAGAATATCCGGTTTCCAACAGTAATTAATTCAACAAACGGACAAAACACAGAACATTATGGAAATAGTATTCCGTTTCGTTCCGTAATTTTTCCGATTTCATTGTTCGATAGATGCATAATGAGTTAATGGCTCAATTGTGCTTCCATTTGGTGACGTCCTTTTGTATTTTATGATGTAAAAAAATGGGTAATATTGGCTTGGATAGAGTCTAAGTGATTGAGGTAGTTGTGAATTATTAATGTTACTTTTAAGGGATTTGGCCTCTTGGGCATCATATTTATTATATTTAGTAATGTCTTAGGGGTTTGTCTAAACCCCTAAGACATTACTAAGGGAGCTAGTTAAAATATTAGCTGCTTGTGCTGCTTGTGGTGTCTGGTCAACTTGCTGATCTTTGGTTTTGTTATAATTATGTAATTTAATTTCTTTTCCCCCCTAAGACCCCTCTTTGAGGAGTGGTTGGAGAGAAGTCATGGCGTCCTTACCTTCCGCCTGACGCAGGTCCTCACCGGGCACGGGTGCTTCGGGAGGTACCTGTGTCTAATGCGGAAGGAGGAAACGTCTGGGTGTCATCACTGCGAAGATCGCCCGGAGGACACGGTGGAGCATACGGTGCAGGACTGCCCAGCTTGGGCGGCGCACATTGGTTCAAGGGCGGAAAAAAATCCTTTGTTTCGACCTTGTTTAAAATGTCTACAATTTGGTATACACATACTAGAATGTTAGTAGAAACAAGTCTTAAAATTAATACGGATAAATAATTCCACAGTATTTAATAATATCATGCCAAAGTAGGATGATCGAGAATTAACAAATTTCGTGCAAAAAATATTGTTATTTCAAGTATGAATAGAACCTTAATACTATAATCTACAACTTTTATTTTTAGTTTAATCATATGTTCAATGTGTGTATTAATGAAATACGTAAACATAATATTATTATATAATAATTTATTACTTGCTATTGCATTTTTTGTGAAGAAGGTCATTTGGAACCCTTTGTTTTCAATCATGAGAGCTTAACTAATCTCCGTTATCGACCGTTGCGTAATAATATACCTTCGGTGATTAATTAGACCCTATAGATTAGGAATACATCAGTTTTAGCTGCGAAAACCTGCGATCTTGGAAATACCAGGTCCTTAACTAATGACGCTCTGTAGTTAAGAAAAAGTGCGTTATATTAATAAGTGTTTCTCACCCATCTCGAAAACTATATCTTCTCTATTTAATATTTAGTTTATTAGTATTTATTTTTATAGAAATGCTTAAAGACTGTATATTTTGCATAAAATTTAGAATTGAATTCATGTGAAAAAATAAGATGATGTGAATATTATGATGAAAAAAAAATACGTATTATATCTTTCCTTTTGTATACTGGTACATTCAATATATAATTTTAACAAAGTATTATAAAGAAACGCAACGTCTTTTCATTTAAAAATAATATTTTCCGCATGCACGTACTACCTGCACCACTGTGCGGCGCACCGACGTGTCCTCACGGCTGCGATAGGCGGAGACCTCTCGCGCCCGGCATTGGTTTCGGCCATGCTGCGGGGCGAGACGGAGTGGGAAGCGGTCGCCTCCTTCTGCGAAGCAGTAATGCTCGCGAAGGAGGAGGCGCGCCGCGAGCGAGAGAGGACAGAGTCCTCCCTCCGCCCCAACCGCGGTGTAGGACGCCCACGGCGACGGACGTCGCGCGACGATCTCCGGCCACCGTAGGCGCGGGCATGCGGGCAGCGAGTAAAGGGCAACTCGGTGCCCGACCAAGGACCATGCCCGGGTCGACGGCGCGTTGTGTCCCACGCGCGCCTCAAAGAGCGTCAGCATAATGACGGGGCCCCCCTCTCAGAGGGCCAAAGCCTGCCGGGGTCGCGGGATTATTCCCTTACCGTAACCCCGGAACGTAACAGGCTATGAAGGACACCGTGGATTTTAGTCAGTAGAAGTCTGACAGTCCCTCCCGCCCTGCCCGGGGTTGGAGGACTCATTTGATGATTTTACCACGCTAAAAAAAAAAAAAAAAAAAAATGATGGATGGTCCTAGTTTATCTTTATGTGCCTTCTAGTCACGATTGAGATGTAATCTCGGATTGATGTATAATGTGAATGTTCTATTATATTGTATAAATCTTGGTTCTTCTAACCGTACAGACAGATGTGTTGCTGGGGAGTTTGTTCCGCCACTTCTTCTTTCCAGCCAAAACACTAGGAAGTGTCGAAGAGCGCTATGGGGGACTGTCTTATGTAAAATTTGACCTTAAAAAAGTGCTGATAAATCAGCCTAATTTGAATAAATGACTTTTGATTTTGATTAAATAAGTGAGTCTGATTGTATATAATTTAACTTACATATACGCTTTGTTAATCGTAGTTATCTTGTGTTTTTCAGACAAAATAAAATCTTACATCTCGTTTTAATATTTTAGCTTTAGACCGAACACAATAAAGAAACGGGTCGATGACCGCTACGTGACCGAAATAAGGGACGTTTACAACGGTTTGGAGTGACGTCACACATGTTGGATCAAATGGCCGTAGACTGAATTTGTCACACAAACATAGAACGAGTGAACTCATCTCACTTATGCGCAATTGCGCATACGTCGCGACGTTTGTGAAAATATAGCTGTTTTCAAAAATAATTAAGAAAGGCCCTTTGGCATTAATTTGTTAAGTGTCTTATTTCCTCTATTTTTACTACCTACTCTGTATTTATCAAATGAACGAATACTTTGGGAACAACGATATACATTTTATTAGAACGTTTCAGATTTTCAATAAATGCTAAATGTAATACAATCGATAAACGCTCAATGCAACATACATTTAATTGCACGTGACGTAGACCACAATATACTACGCGGTGCACTAATCCTTCAGCACTTTCATCATCATCATCATCAACAGCCGGAGGACGTCCACTGCTGAACATAGGCCTCCCCCTTAGACCGCCACGCCGAACGACAATTCGCCACTTGCATCCATCGTGAAGCCTAACTCACTTCAGCACTTTACACATCAAAAAAGTTTACGATCACTTTATATAATTATATTATTTTTCTCCTTTATAAATTCTTTATCTAAAATGATAGATTTAGAATATAAAACAATTAAACAGTTCAATTGTATTTCTATAAAATTAAAAAAAAAAAAAAACAGTTAGTGATCACAAACATTTTTTGTTGCGTGTACTCCTAAGTTTCACTCAGTGAAATATTTCTCGTATGTCTTGAACGATATTTGATGACTATCATTTGGCGTTTAGGACAGGCAGGGAAATTGTTTCTGATGTGAGTTAGGCTTTACTTGAATACTGTTTAACGAGTATCTCAAGTCAGTCATCTCTTAGTGTTAGTAACACTGCTATTACATTATGAGGGTCGGTAGAATGTAAGAAGACTAAATAAACATTGAAACAAGTGAATACTAAAAACAAAAAATAGGAATATTCTAAAACATAAAATATTTCAGTAAAACTTAAAACTTTACGTCTCAATTATCTCAAAAATAATTTAGATATTTTGCAGACCCTTTGTTTACTTACCTAATTATTTTTTGATACAATATCGGTGACAAGAAAGCGTGCGGAACGCCTAGAGGAAAGCGGTCATCGTGACTTTTCTATGTCTGCAACATCAAAGGCATCGGCCGCGCTCTTATATCTTATTGCAGTTTGGAGAAAGAAATAATAATCAAATACGTGCCTATTTGACACATAAATGTGTTTCCACACATAAAAAAACTTTGTGAACACTAGAATAAGCTGACAATTATTTTTCTAAAATTTTAAGGAAATACAAATTGTGCTGTTTTATTGGAGTTTTGTATTCTAAAATGAAGAAGAAATCATAACTATAATCAACCGTAACAAAAAGATTTCGAGTTTTCGAAGTGATCGCAAACCTTTTTTGATGTTTGTACATTTATCAAACTATTCTTAGCAATGAGTATGTTACGAGTATTATGACCAATTATAACAACAATGCCATTAGAATAATCTAACTTTTTTTTTATTTCAGGTACTGTATGCATGATCGTAATACCTACATAATTTGAGCCGGAGAGAAATTTTATTTCAAGGTTAGTTAATAGCTGTATAATAGTTAATATTATAATAATCAATGATCGTCAATTATAACAATCAACAATTATTTATTACTTTTTTAACGCTACGGACTTAAGTGTATTCATAACTATTTAAACTTTATTATAACATTTATCATGTTGAATATGTTTTTGTTGTCCGTGATCATGGTGCATGATTGTATTAAAATATCGATACTTAATTGTACACAAGTGTTAAATATCCGGCTCTAATTTCCACTGAAAATTTTAGTGACCATGTCATTTTTTTTAATGTTAAGTGTTTGAAATGTTATTTATCTGACGAAAGTTTTCCATCTCTTTATCACTCATTCTGTTTTACTTTTTAATTCCTTTGACTATTAATGAATACACAGAATTAATATTAATATATATTAATATTACAAAGAGGATAAGTTGCAGATAAATATGTATTAATCAGAGAATCTTATATTTAACTTTTATATAGGTATATGTAATTATAAAACAATGATACTGATGGTGATGACTCACAAGCATATTAAAATGCTATCATATAAGTTTTATATAGCTCGAAAAAGGCGCAGGCAGACGTTAATTGGAAATAAAAATAAGCTCACATCAATATCATTCGCCAATTGCCCACACAGGATATATAATATAGGAGTGTCACGTTATATAAACAACGTTCCAAGAATGATATTTTATATCAAAACTAAACGACGGGCGTCTCTCATTACAAACACGAAAATACAACATATTTCTAGTAAGTATAATTATGCGAAACCCGATACACGTGTCACGTATTTTCGTACAACTAATGTATAAACAAAAGTTCAGGAGCTGATCCACGCGCGACTCAAAGAGCGTCAGCAAAATGACGGGCCTCTCAGAGGGCCAAAGCCTGCCGGGGTCGCGGGGCTTATTTCCTCACCGTGACCCCGAAACATAAAGGACTAATGAATGACACCGTGGATTTTAGTCAGTACAAGTCTGACAGTCCCTTTCGCCCTGCCCGGGGTGGGAGGACTCATTTGAACATTTTACCACGCTAAAAATAAAATGGACCGACCGGATGAGACGGACCGACGAAATCGTGAGGGTCGCGGGCAGCCGATGGATGCAAGTGGCGAATTGTCGTTCGGCGTGGCGGTCTAAGGGGGAGGCCTATGTTCAGCAGTGGACGTCCTCCGGTTGATGATGATGATGATGAAAAAAATAAATAAAAAAAAAACGCTGAATCGTAAGGAATCACTAAGTTATATGGTTGTTAAGTTACAAGGTTGTCCGTTCAAAAACATGCCTATTTCGCGGCTATTCGTGATACTTCCGTGCAACCCGCGCCTCCTGTATCTTACACTCATTGATAAATATGTAATTTTGTGTATATAATTTTTACACCATATTATATTTTTTTTTCAAAAATACTCGTATTTTAACTAAATTTTATTACCAGATAATTACAATACAATCACCGTACGGTTAGGTACCTATTGGCAAACTATTAGCACGAGTCTATAACACAGGTGTTCACTTTAATTAAATGGTAATTTAGAGTCTTGTAATGGCAACCCTGAAAACCTTTTTTGGGGTATAGCAACATTCCGTTGTAACTTCCTCTTGCCCTTTTTGCTCGTCGGTGAAACGCATGTGCGTAAACCGTTCTTTCGTTTTTTAAAAAGTTATCAAACCGTTGTGGTGCTTCAATCATTAGTTTAACGAACAAACTTAACTTCTCGTACATTCGAGTGTGCTGGTGAATTGGGTGTTCACGAGATTCCTAGCAGATCCAGCCGGCCATTGAAAGGTAACACGGAAGGTGTCGGGTAAGTCTGGCCAGCTCTGAACAGCCGAAAGGGTTCCTTGTGAAGGTCTGGCTCGGAATACGTCGCCAAGGAAACACTCAGGTGAGCGCCTATTCATAGCACACTTTCCCTCGTATATAATTGTCGATTTTCGTTTTTCGTTTCTCGGGCATTCGAAGCCATTTTTTTTGTTAACTTGAATTAAATACAGTCCACTGAAATCTCTCTCGCGTTCATTTTTTTGGTCCTTTTCGCCAAATCATATTGATCCGTTGGCCTTATATCTGTTAAAAGCATCCTTTTATCGAAGTAAAATCGTATTTTGTTAAAATTTCGTATTTTGTTAATTTTATTTTCTTTCGAAGGTATATCTAAATAACTTTTGTTTGAAGTGCCATAGCCCATAATAGTTTTCGTGAGAAGTTAATCGCGTTATTAGGTTGGTAATCTGTAAGCGGCCATAGACATCATAGACTTTTGCCTTTTCTGTATTTTATGTTGGCAGCCTTACAAGACTGTCAATTGTCAAAAGTGGCAGATCAAACGGATTCGTAGCTGTCATTCGTCATTGTTGTGAAATTAACGTTTATTATTTTTGTTTTCGTTTTCGTATAAATAATTGTTATTGTTTGCAACAATGCCGAGTGATAGGCCGAATAGTGATGATCAGGATATGTCCGGAAAGGGCAATGAAGATGCGGATGTTAACAGAATCGCGCGGGATTACGCGATTATGCGCTTAGAATTTATGGATAGCACTGATCTGGTAGGTTATGTAGACCAGGATTTAACTGACCTAGCAAACGATTTTCATGACGCACAGCGGAAGCTTCTTTCATCGCTAAGTCCGTCGTTACGGCATACGGAGTTGCAAGCTCTGGCAACCTTTGAGAATAAATTAAAATCAGTCAAAACTCGCGTTCGTGCGAATTTATCGCAGCCTGACTTGAAGCATTCTGTGGCAACAAGCGGTGAACCAATGTCAGCGAAATTACCTAAAATTAACATAAAACCCTTTGATGGTAAGTTTGAGAATTGGATTTCATTCATACAGTTGTATGACTCACTCATTCATAGGCGTACAAATATATCAAATGTTGAAAAGTTGCATTATTTGTTGACAAGTGTTCAAGGTACAGCATATGACTTAATAAAAAATTTCCCTCTCACAGATAACAGTTATGTTGATGCATATAGTGTTTTGGTGAAGCATTACAATAAAAAGTGCCAAGTTGCAATGATGTATTATGATAAATTAGTATTTTGTGAACCAGTTAAAACTAAATCTGGTCCTGAATTAGAACGGGTTTATCAGACATTTTCAGGAAACTTATCAGTTTTGGAACAGTATGGGTTGCCAGACAAAAACTTTATGTTGTTCTACTTGCTGTGGTCAAAGTTGGACAAGTCTACTCGGGAATTGTTTCAGCTGGAACATAATTCCACTGATATTCCAAAGTATGAGGATCTTGGATTATTCATTGAAAAACATTTCAAAGCATTGGAAATTGCCAATGTTAGAACTTTGACCAGTAGTAATCCCGTTGCTTCCAAAACTGCAAGTAACAATAATAATAAAAATAAATTGAAGGCTGCTCTTGTTGTATCAAACTCAACTTGCGCCTATTGTTCTGGCCAGCACAGTCTCACCACATGTGAAGGATTTTTGAAATTGGACACTCATTCTCGGTTTAAATTTGTAAAGGAAAAAGGTCTTTGTATTTTGTGTTTCTCGAACACTCATAGAGTGAAAAAATGTAGTGTGGCTTCTCGTTGTAAAGAGTGTAACTACTCTCATCACACATTATTACATTTTAATAAAGAGCCTGTGCCTCTCCCCTCAGTGACAGAAACTGATAATAAAGGTAGTAACACAGTTTTAACATCCACTGCTACGGCTGAAAGTTCTATTGTTTTATTTTCTACGGCTAAGGTTTTGGTAAAGGATAACACTGGCCAATTTCAACCAATAAGGGCCTTATTGGACTGTGCTAGTGCATGCAATTTTGTTTCGGAGCCTTGTGCAAAAAGACTAGGACTAAGTATAACCTGCAGTAAGCAGTCGGTTAGTGGAATTGGTCATTCAGTGGCCTCACCTCTTGGATTGTTATCATGTGAGGTCAAGACTCTTAAAATAGGTCAGACATCAACATTTAAATTAGAAGCATTCGTTCTTCCATCGATTTGTGCTGATCAACCATCTCAACCTGTCGGCTTTTCGGGTTGGTCTCACATAAACAACTTGGATCTTGCTGATCCTGGGTTTGCAAATCCAGGGCCTATTGATATGCTGCTAAGTGCAGACATTTTCGCTTCGTCGCTCTTGCCTGGTCTTAGGCGAGGTAAGCCTGGTCAACCAAGGGCATTGAATACTGTCTTTGGCTGGATTGTGATGGGTGGTTGTTATGATATTCCTGCTATCCCTACTCACAATCATATTTCTCGTTCTCGCTGTCGTAGCAATGATTGCTTTGTCGTGTCGCATTCTTCGCATTTGTCGTCAAATTTGTCGTTAGATAATTCCATTAGAAAATTCTGGGAATTAGAAAATGTTAATTCTCCTACTAGTTATTTCTTGTCGAAGGAGGATCAACTATGCGAAGACTATTTTGTGAAAACATATTCTCGTGATAGTGAAGGTCGATTCGTAGTGCCCTTACCTTTCGTCGATCCTACGAATAAGCCTGTTTTTTCGAATTCTCGTGAGATTGCTCTCAAAAGACTATTTTCGTTAGAAAAGAAATTAAATTGTAATCCTAATTTTCGAAAGGCCTATGCCTTTTTCATGGAAGATTATGAAAATAGTGGTCACATGGAAAAGGTAGAGTCCCCTCCAAGTAGAGATGGTAAATTTTATTACTTGCCTCATCATGGTATCATGCGGCCGGAATCAGTAACCACTCCTCTTCGCGTTGTATTTGACGCTAGCGCCAAAGACGCACTTGGAGTATCGCTGAATGACACTTTATTGTCTGGGCCAAAGCTGCAGACAAATATTTTCGATTTGTTAACTCGCTTTCGTTGGCATGAGGTTGTGTTCACCGGTGATGTAAAGCAAATGTATAGGAATATTCTAGAGCCTGACGAAGATATGGAGTACCAACGCATCTTGTGGCGTCCCACTCCTGAAGAACCTGTCCGTGATTACAGGCTTCGTACCGTCACATATGGAGTTTCGTCGGCCCCATTCCAAGCTCTACGCACTATTGCCCAACTGGCCAAGGACTTTGCTGCTGATTATCCTTGTGGGTCTTCAGTGCTCACCCGTGATATCTACGTCGATGACGTAGTTTCGGGCGCAGACTCTATCGAATCGGCTCTACTTGTGAGATCTGAACTTACAAAAATACTGTCGTCGGGTGGTTTCCATTTGAGGAAATGGACCTCCAATCACAAACATTTCTTCGTTGACTTAGCTTCTTCAGAACTCTACTCGGAGAGTTTCAGATGCTTTGAGGATATCTCTGATGTCTCTCTTAAAATTTTGGGGCTTTTATGGACGCCTCAGTCTGATAGCTTTCAGTTCCAGGTCGCCAACAATGGAAATCAGAGATGTACGAAACGAACGATCTTGTCCGATATAGCTCGTATTTACGATCCTTTAGGATTCCTCGGCCCTGTTACGTTTTATGCTAAATATCTTATGCAACTTCTCTGGACTTCTGGTGTCTCTTGGGATGATGATTTGCAGGAAGATATTCAGTCTGAGTGGTCGCGCTTCAAATCTCAGCTGCCTTTATTGGCATCAGTTTCGATTCCCCGTCGTATGGTTCAGTCATTCATGACAATACAACTCCATGGTTTCGGTGATGCCTCCGAGCGTGGTTATTGTGCTGTATTATATTTTCGTGTCGTTGACGCAGAAGGCTTTGTCTCTGTTCGTCTTTGTTGTGCAAAATCTAGAGTTGCCCCTCTTCGCAAACTGTCTATCCCTAGACTGGAACTCCAGGCTGCAGTGTTGCTGTCAGACTTGTTACAGTCTGTAGTGGAGGCTCTTAAGCCCTTTCACACTATTAATGAAATCTTCGCCTGGTCTGACTCCAGTGTTGCTCTGACGTGGATTAAATCGTGTCCCTCCAAATGGAAAACTTTCGTAGCCAATCGAGTCAGCCACATTCAAGAAATTATTGCTCCTGATTGCTGGCGTCATGTGAGTACCACCATCAACCCTGCTGATAGTGGTTCTCGGGGAATGCTTCCCGCAGATCTCGCTGCAAATGAAGTCTGGTGGAATGGCCCTTCGTTTCTTGCGGAACCCGAGGAAAATTGGCCCAAGTCGTCGTTATCGCTTGACAAAAATGACAGCTTGCATGAGGAGCAAAGAATTTTTAGCCTTCTGACTGACGTTGATGTTAATTGCGTTGACAAATTAATAGATAGATTCTCGTCGCTTTCAAGACTTAAACGCGTCTTGTCATATTGCTTTCGTTTTGCACTGAATTCAAGGAATTCCGCTGCTAAAAATAAACTCGGCGGACCTTTGCAGGTCTATGAAATTAATAGAGCCTTTATGTTTTTGATAAAACATGTGCAGCAAGGTGCATTCTCACAGGAGATTGAAAACCTTCAAAGGGGTTCTCCCAACTCTCTTCCTAAGGGCTTGCGCAAATTGTCGCCTTTTCTCGATGATGCGGGTCTTTTAAGGGTGGGCGGTCGCTTGGCTCATGCTGACGTAGAATTCAACGTCAAGTATCCTCTGTTACTGCCGCGCAGTCACCGCCTAACCGTTCTGATTATCGATGAATATCATCAGCGATTCATGCATCCTGGCGCACAAACATTGCAAAATTTGCTTGCGCAATCCTTTTGGATCTTGTCGCCAAAACGAGCCATTCGTTCTGTGATTTCTGGTTGTTTAAAATGTTTTCGTGTAAACCCCACACAGGCTCCAGCTCCTATGATGGGAAACCTGCCGTCATATAGAATAAATCAAATCAAACCCTTCTCGGTTGTCGCTGTCGATTATGGCGGACCTTTCGATATTTCTCTCGGTCGTGGTCGTGGATTAAAAACCTATAAAGGGTATATCTGCGTCTTCGTTTGTACCTCTACTAAGGCGATCCACATAGAAGTAGCTTCGGAACTGTCGACGGAGGCTTTCTTGGCTGCGTTAAAGCGGTTTATGGCACGCCGTGGTCGATGTAATCGCATTGTCTGCGATCAAGGGCGAAACTTCGTTGGTGCCAGTAACTACCTTGCCAAGCTCATGCAGAATGCTGCTGAGTCCCAAGAAGTAGAGTTTTCGTTCAGTCCTCCCGGAAGTCCTCATTTTAACGGACTGGCCGAAGCTGGTATTAAGTCAGTGAAATCGCACCTCTCTCGTGTTATAGGTACGCAGCGATTGACATACGAGGAGTTTTATACTGTTCTGACGCAGGTAGAATCTATGTTGAACTCTCGTCCCCTCACCCCTCTTAGCTCAGATGCTAATGACCTGTCTGTCCTAACTCCAGGTCATTTTTTAACTCTGGAACCGTTGTCCATTATTCCTGAGGAAAATTTCGTTGACCAGAACATCAGCGTTCTCCACCGTTGGAAGTTAATCCAAAAAATTCACCAAGATTTCTGGCGTAGGTGGCAAAACGAATATCTTCATACACTACAACAGAGAGCTAAGTGGAATAAAAATAACACAAACGTGACTGTAGGCATGATGGTTCTAATAATAAATGAACAAGTTACTCCATTGAAGTGGGGTATGGGTCGTATCACAGCCCTACATCCCGGTGCTGATGGGGTCTGCAGAGTGGTGACAGTAAAGACTGCTGCTGGTCAGTTTAAGAGGCCAGTTGTAAAATTATGTCCACTACCTATCCATAATTAAATAACCGATTAGCGGTGAAATAGTCTTTCGCTGTCGTTAGAATAGTTTAATTTCGTTGTCTTAAGTTAATAAATACTTTGTATTTAGATGGGCGGAATGTTCACTTTAATTAAATGGTAATTTAGAGTCTTGTAATGGCAACCCTGAAAACCTTTTTTGGGGTATAGCAACATTCCGTTGTAACTTCCTCTTGCCCTTTTTGCTCGTCGGTGAAACGCATGTGCGTAAACCGTTCTTTCGTTTTTTAAAAAGTTATCAAACCGTTGTGGTGCTTCAATCATTAGTTTAACGAACAAACTTAACTTCTCGTACATTCGAGTGTGCTGGTGAATTGGGTGTTCACGAGATTCCTAGCAGATCCAGCCGGCCATTGAAAGGTAACACGGAAGGTGTCGGGTAAGTCTGGCCAGCTCTGAACAGCCGAAAGGGTTCCTTGTGAAGGTCTGGCTCGGAATACGTCGCCAAGGAAACACTCAGGTGAGCGCCTATTCATAGCACACTTTCCCTCGTATATAATTGTCGATTTTCGTTTTTCGTTTCTCGGGCATTCGAAGCCATTTTTTTTGTTAACTTGAATTAAATACAGTCCACTGAAATCTCTCTCGCGTTCAACAGGAAACGCGGTTTACGTGGATGTACCGCGAAATTAGCAAGTTTTTGAACGGACACCCAGGTAATATACAAGCTAATAACTTTGTGACTTTTTATGATATGGTTTTAAATTTTTGTACATAGATTATTTACACAAAAATATTGGACAGGTGTATCGGGTTTCGCATAAACAAAAAATAATGTTGTATAGGTACCTAATCGTACAGGGATTGTAATGTAATTAAATATACGGTAATACAATTTAATCAAATTATTTTCCGAACAAAATATAACATGTTAAAATTATTGGAATCGAATCAGTTACTGATTAAACATAGATTATAATAAGCATATACTAAAATAATGTTGTAAATAGGGTAGTTTCCAGGGTCAAAATAATTACATTCTATTTAGTCCGCATTTTAGATTATAAAAAAATATTGGACACGTATTTTTTCTTTTTTCGATTAAACAAAAAAGAACAAAGATAATAGCCTATTTAAATTACCTGCGACGTCACTCTGCGCGAAAAATGCCACGCATCGTGACGTCACACGTAATTTTAATAGGCTATATCTTTGTCATTTTTGGTCTAATTTACAAATAAAAAAATACGTGTCCCTTATTTTTGAATAATCTAAAAGACGGACTAATTACATTTTTTTAGGCAACTAGCCTATTGTTAACACCTTTTCTTGGAACTGCGTATAGACGTTTAAATTATGTTAGACCGACAAAATTAACTATCATTAATTGCCCTTTTGTAGTGGGTGTATAAAAATGGAGGTAGATTTGTGTATGTAAAAAAAAAATATTTTATCACACGACTTTTGGTTGACGAAGTCACTGAGCGGTCGCTGAGCGTGTCGTGGGTTCGATCCCCGGGTTGTTGTTCCGGGTTTTGGTGTTTGTGTACGTGACTGTCTATTTTTGAAAACGCACCCACGAAACAGGAGAAATTCCTAGCGTGGAAAATGGTCTTAATATTTTTTTTTTGTTATTTTCCTGAGTGCCATTTGCTTTATTCAATGGAAGTGTAGCCATAAGAAAAATGTATAGGTATATGATAGTTATTTATAATAATTTAATAAAATGATATAATAATTTGAAAATACTGCAACACATTGGAAAACCGTAATACTTGGAATCAACACATAAAATGTATTCCGAGAAAGTTATAAATTGTAACATAATAAGGCCCGGTATCCACCAAAGCGGAGAGAAGAAGAGATGTGTTTGAATAACCAATCAGATGTCCACATCTACTCTCCGCTTAGCTTCAGTGGACATCTGATTGGTTATTCAAACACATCTCCTCTCCTCTCCGCTTTAGTGGATACCGGGCCTAAAGCCGGCTCTTTCTTTTTGTGAAATAAAAAACAGTTTACGTGTAAGCCATTATTTACTGGCTTCTAAACATCCTTGACTAATGTAGTCATTTCTCTTTTTTTGTGTGAAGAATCATTATAATTCGTTTTCCCGCTTTTGGTGGAGGCGAAGCATCTTCAACTCTCGAACTTGACTGATTGCAAAACATAAGTCGGTTCATTTGCGTTCCGCGGTACCCTAGGGGTCTGTTCACACAGAGATGTCGATCATTTTGATATCATTTTATAGCCAGACTCAAACACTTTTAATTTAATGCCCAAGCAAAACTCAGGTGTACTCATCGAGCTAGAGTTAAAAATGTGAAATTATTCAGTCATTTTTGTGTACAATTTCGTGTTTGCCCATGTTTTTTGGTTATTTTTACATATTATTTAGAAAACTTTCGCAAGTTTTTGATATGCCTCAACATTTAACTTTGCAATAAAGTCATTTGCGTGAATGTAGGTCTCTTAGATTCAAAAATATTTGCATTTTATTGTACACACCCCAGTTCGACAGATCAAAAAATTTAAATGGCTGCCATTCGCGAAGTTTTGGAGTAAGAATTTTTTATAAAGCATTTTTGTCGATGAAAATGAGCCTAGAATATCATTCAAATATCTCTAACTCGTGCCCGGACACACTGATGGCGATCTCTCAAACCAAGCGGGCGATTACCTCGCAACCAGTGGGAATTTTTTATTAAGTAAATGTATGAAAAAACAACTAATTTCGTCTTTAATACACACCATTTTAAGCTCTTCAATTAAGGTGTTATAGCCAGTCTCTCGTCCAATAAGTATCTTTAAGTCGCTGTTCTCCTGGTAACCCAAGAGATTACAATGTTTTTTTTACAAAACTTTTTTTTATGAAAATAAAATATAAAGAAAGAAAGAAAGGATTAATTCAATTAATCTTTTATTTCTAGAAAAGAAAGCCTTGGTTATTAGATTAGGTAGCCAGCCAGCTAAGCAAGGGTAGAAGTTTGATAAATGAAATAAAGTTCATGTCACTAACTAACAATGTAGCTTACATAAAAATATCTATGGTCATTTTGAGTTATATCTGATTAAGTATTGTAACCATGGCATATTTCAGTGTATCCCGGGTTTGATCACCGCACGTAACAAATACTTGCATGGCGCGAGCCATATAGAAAAGGCGGAAACATATGACTGTTTGGCGTCTCTTTCATACAAAATGCATAGAAGCGTCGCGACGTAAAACACACAGAAGAGACGGGGCGCGGGCGCGACTCTCATACATTTTCGCACGTCCGCGACGCGGCCCATCTTTTCTATGTGGCCCGCGCCTATGACCTACAAGTAGGTAGTTGTTCCAGGTCTCGGTTTTTGTGTATGTATGTTTCTATGTTTGTAACACTAGCACTACGACACAGAAGAGTGTGAGCTTAGTGAGGGGCAAAAAAAGTACACAATCATCTTTCTACAAAAACTTTTGATTTCAAATCGGTGTTACAACTTTTAGTTCAACCTTAAGCACCAACAAACACAAAACCGATCGACAAAAGCCTGATAAACCGATCTCGAACATTGAGAGGAAGTTCACACGAAGTCGTGCGGAGTCGCACCGCGTCTCGTCGGGTGTATCATCATCATCATCAGCCTATTAATGTTCCCACTGCTGGGACACAGGCCTCCTCTCTGTGAGAGGGAGTGGGCCATAATCCACCACGCGGGCCCAGTGCGGATTGGTGGATGTCACATGTCTTCGAATTTTTGGTTCTAGGACATGCCGGTTTCCTCACGATGTTTTCCTTCACCGTTTTGAGAGCAGTGGCGATGAAATAAATTACACAAAGTAATGCGCCTGCCGGGATTCGATCCCACGACCTACAACTCGTAAGTCGGGGCCGATACCACTGGGCCACCACTGCTCTCAAAACAGTACCAATTAATTAATGATGGTGACTCTTTGAAAGTTTTAGCTAACTCCGGGATACTTCGGATTACCGATATATTATTTATACGGATAAAAAGATGGACAAAGAGTTCTTTAAAAGTTAAGAATAGAACTGGGGTCTACTCTATGTCCGTTAATGAAGATACGGGCCATTCGAAACTGATGCGAAACTCGTTATTATCCAGTTCATGAGTTTTGTGAACACATCGAGGGCAGGAACAACTGTGCAATCGTGTTGCCGCCAACTTTTATTTCGTATCCCTTACTAAGCTACTTCGATCAAAACTACTGTTGACTTTCGTGCTTTGATAGTAGTACCCCTTGTGAGCCGTTTTAGAATGAAAAGGTATCTTTAAAGAAAAAGTGGCAACAAAAACTTGAAACAATAACTGCCCAATATTTTGTTTCACTAGGGATTTAAGCCTAAAGAAAAGTCCAATATTAACGTAACGGTAGTATCGCTTGCAACCACTGCAAAAATAGTTAAGGGTGAACTTTAGTTCTTTGAGATATGTAGGTAGATGACGACTTCATAAAGGCTCCTTATACACTACACCTTACATGCTTTCCAGCTGCACACAAACATACTCTCACGTCTACGTCTCTCCGGCTTTATAACTTCATAAAGCCACGTACTACGATTTTCCATGAACAGGAGTACAATGCATTCCTTCAAAGTGCAAGTAGTGACTACACCCACAAGACATTTCTCTCTCGACGAATCACAACTCATCTCACAAAACACTGCTTGCTTCGATATGAAATATCAATATTATTCTATGTAATATCTTCAGAATGCATCTATTCCTGTTTATATTAATATAGACAGTGAAGCTGCAATACTTGTTTTTATTTGTTAAGATTGTTGCCGACGTCAGACCCAAAGAGAAGCACGTTTCTATCTGATCGGTAAGATTGTGAGTGAAGTTGTGTTTCTAAGTTGGTTTAGGGTTTAGGTTTGTTGGAATTTCCATTTCGTAGACTTCGAGTGCTCCACAACTGAGCTTCGCCATGTTGGTCCTTCTAGCCGGATCAATGTGTAAAATGTTTTTGTGGTAAATAATAAAAGACTGTCCTTTATGACATGAAAGATAAACACACATGGTCGAGGAAATACATTTCTTTTCATTCAAAAATTTTAGTTCTGTTTTATATTGTCATAGCAACTATATTACATTAAATAAAATATTTATTATTCTTATGTCTTCAGTAACTTAATAGCTTTATAAGTTATTCAATAACAATTTTACAGGCTTAGTTGATAAAACATTATTCGATAAAGAAATATTTATCACGGCACTAAATTGTCTTCACAATATTCAGCTTAGTTTTTCTTAGCCGAAAAGTCTTGTAATGGATATTTCGTGTCTTAAAATTCAGGTTTTTTTATTCTATTATTCTTTCAAATATACCTGTCTCTCATGGAAGGAGTCCGAGATAGGTACCGAAAAGGGAATTTGTTTCTTTTATGAAGGTGATGAGTTATAACTCATCACCTTCATATAAGAAACAAATTCCCAAGCTATAGCTTGGGTGGGTCGCAGGACTATTGAAGGGCAAATGAAGAAACATGGTTGAATTTAGTAAGTACGAGTTTGATAGTCCCTTCTGCTCTACCCAGCGTGGCGGTTCATCCATGGGGCGGGAGTGGATACTCATTTGTTGATTTTAGCACCTAAAAAAAGAGTTATACTTATTTAACTGGTGGACGCTTAGATGAAAATACTCGATTCTTTCAAACCTTGAAAAGATCTGTAATAATAATTACAGAGATATCGGCAGTGTTTTTAATTTGTCCCTCTCTAATAATTTCTCCTATATCATAGGTCCGTTTACAAACATAGAAACTCACACACACAAACACCCAGAACTACTTGAAGATCATACAAGTATTTGTTCCGTGCGGGAATCGAACCCGCGACACGCTGCGCAGTAGTCGATCGCTCAACTGCACTAAAACCGTGCGGTCAAAATTCCGTACACCGTACATGGTCCGTATAATAAAGGAGACACATCGCTTTGTTTCGCTCGGATTAGGTCTCTATAGGTATTGTGTAGGTCTATTGAGGGTCCTTCGCAATGGTACATTGTTTGAGTACAATGTATCAGGATTGAACCAAGCATGAATTATACCAGCCATAGTCGAGTTCCTGTTGTTTAGTTCTGAATATAATTTACCTGTATATCGTTACAATAATAATAACAATTCTACGTATTTTGGTCCAATTTCCTCGACCAAAGGAAAATGTCAGCATTAATTGAGGCATTCTATTTTGATTCCGAAATATTGTTTTCTCACGTCAACATATTACATTGTACTAGGAATATATGAAAATAATAAAATCTCGCGTAGTATAGTGTCACGTTTTGTGTTTCCAATTTGCAAAGCGCTATTGTTTGTCGGTGCTGGGTCGAGGCTGTATCGATGCCAGTGAACAATTACATGCAAGCTGCATGTTTTTATGTAATCCTGGTACCTGAATGCTTTGTGGTCGTGAATAACGAGTTAAAATACATTTTTTGTTAACCAATATAAAATATTATTTCAACAAAGCTTAGCACGATGTTGGTTATAAGTTATCTATCTATCTAGAATTTTAAAACATTTAAAATAATTGATCAAAAAGTTATAATCTCATATTGTTTACTACATCAGCTTCTGTACTAAAAGCCAACATTTGGTTTCTAATAATAACGAATAACAAAAAATAGCATTTTCTTAAACCTAAACAGGAGAAATTCCTAGTCCAAGTAAAAATGTAAAATATGTAAAAAAAAACTGAAAAAACCGAATTGAATTTAAAAAATGACTTTTCTATAAAGACCGGTAAAATATATAAACTTGAATATTTTCACCATTTTCGTTTAACTTTCCATAGAGCGCTCACCGATTATTTTACGGTGATGAATAATATTCTTGTGAAAAATTGCAGTGAAATGAATAATAAGATTTTTACATAGACTTATATAAATCAATCTTCGTACTCGGAAGACTTGGTGACGACATGCAAATCAGATACGGTACTGACGGGGTCAAGCGGACCCCTACCCGATTCATGTGAAAAGTAGTGTAGTCATTTATAAACGTTAAGAAGGAGATAAATGAAGGAAAGCAGCAAGTTTGTTTGTATTTATTTGAACATAAAGTGCTGCAAGATTCTTTTGGCTTTAAATAATGACAGGGGTGTTGTTGGTAAACATTTGGAGGCTAATTGTATATACTAGACTTGACTTGACTTTGTTAAGGTGCAATTCAAATAAATATGTGTATAGCTTATTTTACTCAGGAATATTAAAGCTTTCTGATGACGGAAGTTAGTTTTTTTTATTGTGGAAAATTATTATCATTCAAGTGCTTCCATTTAGGGTAAACACCACCCTGTACCTTCGGAAAACCTGTGCGTTCTAGTAGTGCCATTGACGTGTACCGCTAGGAGGTGGATCCCATACAGTCCGTCCTAGTAGAATTTACTATATTAATATAAAGTAGTTATTTCATTTTTATCATCATCTGCTAAGCCATTTTCCAACCATGTTGGGGTTGGTTTCCAGCTGAAATAATCTTCAAAAGCTGAATATTCAATAAGTACTTTACATGGATCCATTGCCTATCTGACCTCGACAACCCAGTAACTCAATTAATACGTTACTCCTTGATAATTCTACACTTTCAAACTTTTGAAAAACATTCAATGACAGGGACCAACGGTTTTACGAGTTTTCCTAGACACAGAGGAAATTCTCTGTTACTGATGGTCACCCATCCACAGACCAACCTTCGCGGCTATTATTATTTAGCCACGGGCTTACATTTACCTAAGCAATGACTCCAAGCGGCGCAAATACATTGGCTTAGCTAGTAGCTATGTGTTTGAGCCGTTTGGGGTTGAAACCTTGGGGCCATGGGGTCCGAGTGCCCACAACGTTTTTAAAGATATCGCCAGGCGTTTAGTCGACTCTTCAGGTGACCAGAGGGCTGGCCTATTCCTAGGTCAACGAATTAGCATTGCCATACAACGTGGCAATGCTGCCAGCGTTCTGGGCACTGTTCCCGTTGACAGCGATGTGGACGTATTTTTTGACGCCCTATGAACTTTCTCTTTTATTTATTTATTTTAATTTTTCCTGTACATATTGCTAGTAAGTTTTTATTTATAGTTGTTGTAAAAACCTAATTCTTGTCATATGTACATCATTTCCTTACATATATTATGTAAGAAATTCGTAGCACTAGCAATGACTAAAATTATAACTCTTGCCCAGATACCGCTGAAGATGGATCATCTGATACATCAAACTAGTTAATTCAGCACAAACTTTAGCATACTATTCAATGAAATAAATTATGTATACAACATGTGTCTAAACTTCAAGCCAAACTGATTAAACTGCTCAAGTCACACCCCTTTTAGGCATCCCGATCAGGCATAAATTAACTGAAAATTATGCTTTGTTTAATCCTTAATCTAGTTTAAAGTTTAAACTAGATTAAGGGCTCGTTTCTATTCGTGATTTTTGTGAACGCAAGCGCAACAGACATGAAATTATTGGCGAAACGACTATTATCAATTTTAAAATCGAGGTATTTACATCACACACTTGCTAGCATGGTTTTTATTTGGGAAAATCATAAAATAAGTCCTCCCGCACTTTGTGGAGTGGAAAGTACTTTCAGACTCGTTCTGACTAAAATTCACCATGTCTCTTCTATTACCCTCTATTCTAAGATCATGGTAAGCCAATTATACAATATCATGACCACCTAGGTGCTAAGTAATGACTCAGAAGCGATTTTTTGAATGTATTTATTTAAACTAGCACTTCGCCCATGACTTCGTTCGCGCGTATTAAAACATAGCCCATGTAAATTGCAGACAATATAGCTTTATAATGGTGAAAGATTTTTAAAAATCGGTCCAGTAGTTTTTAAGTTTTTATATTACTAGTGCATTACTATTATTAGTGTAGATAAGACACATAGCCACTTCCAAAACACATTTGGAGGACGGCTTCTTCTAAAACGCCTATATGTCGAACGTCACAAGCGATTTCCTTGATCAATAAGTCACGAAAGATTTACTTTCACTTCTAAGTTCTAATTTACCCGCAAAACCTCATCTCGAGCCTACTCTAATCAAAAGCAGCGCATGCCAAGTCGTGGCAATAAATCAGAACTTGCCAACTTGCTATCTGCCACATCTGGCAACTGGCAACGGGCACAGATGGCGCTGTCTCCGCGATCTACGCTGATGACTTACGAGTCTACTTCTTGAGGAGCCTAGTTGTGTTGGAGGCCATTTTAGAGTTTAATTTTATGGATTTAGAACAATTTTTTAGTGTTTGAGATTATTGTAGATGGTAGTGGGACAAAAGGAAATTGATTGTAGAATTTGTTTCTGCTTCGTGATTCCTTATAGCGGTACAGTACCCTTAGCACGAGTTTTCACTATTTAACCGACTTCAAAAAAAGGAGGAGGTTATCAATTCCACTGTATTTTTTTTTTTGTTTTGTTTTTTTATGTTTGTTACCTCATAACTTGCGACTGGGTGAACCGATTTTCATGATTCTGTTTTTATTCGAAAGCTGGTGCTTCCCGTGTGGTCCCATTGTCACCATTTCAGGATCTAATGATTGGAACTTGGAGAAATCGAGGGCAACCCTCAAATTTTATTGGCTGACGTATAGTTTTTCGCAAATCTTATGAAGTAATTCAAGTACTTGCGTATGGAAATCATCATCTCATGTAGCTGAGCTGATGATGGAAGGTACAACTCCTCAAATAAGAAAATTGTGCTTGTGTTCGCATATCTCTGGAACTACAAGTCCGATTTATGTAATTCTTTTTTTGTTGTACTAGGTATCGTTCAACTTACGGAATACTGCAAATTTCATCAAAATCGGTTCAGTAGTTTTTGAGATATCCCAATGAATGAAAGAGATGTTGACGATGTTATTACCGGTGCTACGGATTACAAAATTCTAGTGCACATGTAAGAAAATGATGTATTTGACAAGAATTTTGGTTGAATATTCAAACTAAAAAGAGTAAAATAAAAACTTTTTCAAAAAAAATGTGACCGCCTTCAAAAACAACCACAAAAAAGGATAAAATAACCTACAAAAATTTTCTTTCGGAAGTCGGTGGCAAAAGAGACAATGAAATTAATAAAAAAAGTCACCGACTTCCGAAAGAAAATTTTTGTAGGTTATTTTATCCTTTTTTGTGGTTGTTTTTGAAGGCGGTCACATTTTTTTTGAAAAAGTTTTTATTTACTTTACAGTGTCTTTCCAGTATTTACAGCGTTTCTTGTATGAAAAAATGGAACAGCGCCTCTGGTGTGCGAAGAACTTATTTTTTTCCTCGAAAATTGTCAATTTGAAATTGTCAAAGTTCCAGTTTACTTTACGTCTCAAATACTGAAAACTCGTGCTAAGGGTACTGTACCGCTAGTCGTTTCTCGGATCGACCAATATCGCCATGTATTTTATAATATTGACAAAGTCAGTCCGTAATTCGCTGAAGTATGGATTTTTGTTAGACTTGAAACTTCGTAAAAAAAAACATATTTCTATGAATTGATAACCTCCGCCTTTTTTCGTAGTCGGTTAAAGAGTACTGCTCAAATGTTTTTTTTTTTGTGAGGAGGTTAAAGGTAAGCATCCACAGGTCCGCATCGTACGTAGCGGACGCAACGCATCAAACGGATTAATTAGACTGCTTCTGCTGTATCGGCAGCGATCGGATTGCCGGCGCGATTTATATTGTCCACTTGATGTCCACTGATTGGCATTCTGTATGATGTCATCGGTACACATTGCATGTAGGCATTGCCGATGAGCCGTCCGTACGATGCGGATTAGTGGACGCAGTTGTATGAGTTTTAATACGAGGCAAACTAAAATCCGTTGCGTACGATACGTCCGATACGTGCGATGCGGACCTGTGGACGCTTTCCTTAAAAGAAGATACTTGGGTTAACGGGGGTAATGCGTACCACATGAAAATCCCTTCTAAGAATCTCAAAATTCTTTCTAAGAGTCTCTTCTCTACCTTCAACCTTTGTCCAACCAATGTAGATTGTCAGTGCGCAGAAGTTTCAGTCACTTTTGGGTAAGGTCGCCGTCGAGAGCCTTCCATCTAAGGCTACATTTTTGCCTCTGGGATACGAGACGCCAAGCTATATTTGCCTTATTTTATTTATATTTATATAAATATAAATATAAATTTATATTTGCCTTTTTTATATTTTACTTCATTTACATTGGCACCGTTTTTCATTTTAATATTTTAACCTGAAGCTAATGATATTGTGAATACGTTTTGTATAGCATAAATGCCTAGTTACCATTAATTTTATTTCAGTTTGGACGACTTAACCCTACGATTTAAAACGTTTGCGGGCACGGCACAATAGATTCCCCGAAACAAAGAACTTTTCAACCGATTGTAAGACTTAAACATTGTGGGGTGAGGTAGCTAATTGTAGTCCAACAGCATTAATGTTTCAAAATAAAATCATTAAAATGCTTTTTGCTCAACACGGATTAAATTATTCAAGTAATGTGTTTTGAAAAATCTTTGTGGTAATTCCCATGGTAAATGGATCAGATTGGGAGACGCCCACAGCAACTGACGCCGGGCATGTAGATGGCGAGTCATGGGTGACTTGCCGTCCAATCATGGACCATGACCGGGTCGATGGCGCGTCATGTTTCACGCGAGCTACAAAGAGCTGTCTGCAAACTGACGAGCCCCCTTAGAGGGCTGAAGCTTGTGGGTGCGGGGCAGTGGTCCAACTGCTCTATCCAACTAGTTGGACCATGACCCGTCACTAGGGGCAGTTGTCCAACTTTAAAAATAGTTGGACCACAGCACCTGTTAAGAGTTCCGTGGTCCAATTCATTTAAAAATAATTTGCCCACACTAAAAGCGTCAACTGTATAATTATGTATAAGTATAGAATTTTGTCCGACATTTAAAATTGTAGGTTGTTATTATCATTGGTCACAATGTATTTGGAGAAAAGCAAAAAAAAAAATGGTATATCAAAAACTAAATTAATAAAAAGAGTCAAAAGAATTATTTCAATGTGCTCAGTTTTTCTATTAATGCAGTGTGATATGAATATAACCGCAAACCAGTAACTACCATACAATATATAATTCTAAAGTTGAGGTTTTTAGGGTGTGCATCTTATTTTTAAATGAATTGGACCACGGAACTCTCAAAAGGTGCTGTGGTCCAACTATTTTTAAAGTTGGACAACTGCCCCTAGTGAAGGCCCATGGTCCAACTAGTTGGACAGAGCAGTTGGACCACTGCCCGGCACCCAAGCCTGTCGGGGTCGCAAGACTATCTAATCCAGTAACCATGAAGTGAACGCTGTGCTCTCCCTCGGGCGTCCCGCCTCTACGTTCGCTAGCATGACTGCTTAGCAGAACGAGGCGACCGCTTCCCATTTCATCTCGCGTCGCAGCATGGCCTCGACCAATGCCGAGCGCGAGAGGTCGCCGCCTATGGCTTCATTATTTATGGGACTTAAATAATATGGGTGTTGTATTGGTTCACCTCCGCTTAAAACATTGGGGGAACAAGGTTTTGAATTGGTAAAATGAGCAAACGAGTCTAAACGCCGTGGGTTTGCGCGGGCATTGCGGGCGGCGGGTAATGGGCGACTCGCTGTCTGACCATGGACCATGCCCGGGTCTACGGCGCGTCCTGTTCCACGCGCGCATCAAAGAGCGTCAGCATGATGTTGGGGCTCCCCTCTAGAGAGCCAAAGCCGGCCGGGGTCGCGGGACTTATCTCGTTATCGTGACCCCAGAACATAAAGGGATATTGAGGGACACCGTGGACTTTAGTCAGTACGAGTCTGATCCCTTGTCAGACTTTCACTGATTTTTAAAATGTCTATGTCTTGGGAACCGAGATTTTCACGAACCTGGGACCTTGATAAATCGATTCCTTGAGCCGAAAAACCCCTAATCTGTAACTTTCATGAAAATCCTTGTAGCCGTTTCCGAGATCGAAACGTCTTTAAATTGCTTGTTTAAGGGGATAGGTCAGTAAAAATACGGTTTTTATTTTTTACTTTTCTTCGTACATATCTGGACTACAGATCTTACAACTTGGAATATAGTTATTGACTATATGATCTAAATTCTCACAAAGTTGAAAACACGATTCAATTAAATTTTCTCGATACAAAAAAAATGCAAAGTTCGGTCTATCTAATTAATTTTTTGGACTTTATGGAATAACTACTATGAGTTTTTGAAAGGATGTTGTTTTAAATTGTATAAAATACTAGTATCTAAATTCTGTAAAGACATTTTTTCAATTAATAAAAATTTTAATTCATAAAAAGACGTCAATATGTTTGGGCACATACGCCGTTTTATTCTGAGCACACATTCACTATCGTCCTCTCATCTTTTGCCTTTTAAAAGTAGTGTCATCACTTTCGTTCCATGACGAATCAGTCAGCCAGCGTGGCTCTTACAGGCTAGACCTGCGACACTTTTTTTCAGATCGCGGCTGTCAGATTTTCGTAATAATAAAATTGGAATGGATAAAAAGATCGAGAAAATACGAATACGTACGTACGAATGATACGTAGGCTTATAGATTATTGAAAACTATGTTCCGCTGTGTTACATGGGACGTGATTAAACGGACATGACTGTAAATAAGTCACGTAAACTTTCTATTTTAAATAACACATTATTTTGATGAATAAATAAAGAATAAAATAAACCAAACTCACTGAAAATCATCGCAGGAAATTCCTGACTACTGAGCAAACAAGGGAAATGTTAGAATACGTATGATTCTATACATTACGAATTGTTCCTATCATCAATTATAATAAATTACTCACAGTGATATTATATCAATGCCATCGTGATGTCGTACTATTGTTGTCGGATGGATCCTCTGTGTCCATCCTCCTCCCATCTAATCTTTATGCATCTAAATACCATTTCACATAAACTAATGATAAATGCAGATTTGCAGTCAACATTTTGAGATAATATGTAACTGAAAACAACTTCTAATCGTATCAAATTGCGATATAGGATAAGAAGCACTTCACTTTTATTATTATTTATTTAGTTTCGTCACAGATTTATAACAATTTCTAAGAAACAGGATTAAAATAAATTAAATGAAAACTGCTGTTGTCATTTTGAATACTTCAAAATTACTTGTCAACTACAAATAAGGCATAGCACCCATCACCCGGTTAAATATCGTCTATGATGAGAAAAATCGGTGGTCATTGCTGTCTCACCGCGTGTTCGGTACAAGTTGCTTCTCGCTCTATTTATTGCTTTGGAGTAAAAAAAGATCAGTACTGGGTTCATTTTGGAGTGGCTGGAGAGAAGTCATGGAGTCCTGACCTACCGCTTGATGCAGGTCCTCACCGGACACGGAAGTTTCGGGTGGTACCTTTGTCTGATGCGAAAGGAGGAAACGCCTGGGTGTCACCACTGCGAAGATCGCCCGGAGGACACGGTGGAGCATACGGTGCAAGACTGTCCAGCTTGGGCAGAGCACCGACGTGTCCTCACGGTTGCGATAGGCGGAGACCTCTCGCGCACAGCATTGGTCGCGGCCATGCTGCAGGGCGAGACGGAGTGGGAAGCGGTCGCGAAGGAGGAGGCGGGCCGCGAGCGAGAGAGGACAGTGTCCTCCCTCCGCCCCACCCGCGGTGGTGAAGCCCACGGCGACGGACGTCGCTAGACGATCTCCGGCCACCGTTGGCGCGGGCATGCGGGCAGCGAGTAAAGGGCAACTCGCTGCCCGACCATGGACCATGCCCGGGTCGACGGCGCGTTGTGTCCCAAGCGCGCCTCAAAGAGCGTCAGCATACTGACGGGGCCCCCCTCTCAGAGGGCCAAAGCCTACCGGGGTCGCGTGATTATTTCCTTACCGTGACCCCGGAACAGAAAGGGCTATTGAAGGACACCGTCGATTTATCAGAAAAGTGATTATTACAACCTTGTCCCAAAAAAAAAATACTGTGGATAAGATATTATAGAATGTAGATTTAATTATAAAGAGGTTACTGACATTAAATTGTTCTAGTGTCCGTCATTACATCAAAATGCATCAAAAATTAGTACCAACACCAGATGGTGGAGGACAGGGTGTCAAGCACCCGTAGCTTTCCACTCTCGAACATATTAAGATATCACACAACCAGCTTTGTGAACGCACGTTAATAAAAGGAGCGTGTGTTTGGGGCTTTTTTTAGCGTGCTAAAATAATTTACCAGCCCTACCCAGGGCAGGGCGGGAGGGACTTTCAGACTCGGAATACTTACTAAAATTTACGATGTCTTTCAATAGCCCTTTACGTTCTGGGGTCATGGTATTCGTTAGCCCGCGACCCAGGTAGGCCCTCTATAAGAGAGCCCCGTCATTGCCATTGTGCTGACACTCTTTCAGGCGCGCGTGGAACACAAAGCACATGCCCTTGCCCGTGCGCGCGTGTGTTTGGGGCTTAACGATAATAGGTTTTGTCACTTTCGTAAGGTATGCCAATTGTCATTCATTTTCTACCAAATAGGTAGTAGTTATTTTCGTTATCTCGGGACGTCAAAATCTGTGTCAAAGTGCTAAAAAATAAATTTAAGACTTTGAATGATAAAAATATTACAAAATATTTATCCACATCAATAAGTATTTCTATCATTTTGTTTTAGTAAATGTTTCGATATCCTTATATCAAAATATTTCTACTAGAGTAATACATGTATTTTGGGTAAAGGGAACACTTTATGAAATGTCGAAGTTGACGAAATGAAATACATAAAACTTTGGATTGCGTTAATTTTGCGATACTGGCGCCTACTGGTGGCGGTGCGTGGCAACTTTTCCGACTCATCAAACGACGCTTTCGCTTGACCATACGCCGTTAAAGACATTAGATGGATAGAAACGGTTGATCAAATAGAAGACACAAGTCAATTAGAGGTGTTCACTTTGGCGAAATTGAAATCGAAGTTTCTTTTCGGAAGCATAACCGTCTGTATTGGTTTATTGAACTGAACCTCGATTGGTTTGAGCGATTTTCGGAAACAATACCGATAAAAGGGTTAAACTAGGCTAGGTGGATGAAAAGGCAAGGTTTTACGCTGACCAGGGGTTTAAAACCAGGCTTGTTCCAGTGAGTGAACGAGATGGCACTAGACGATTTGTATAGCTCTGTCACTTTCACTCGCCGGAACAAGTGTGTTTTAAGACGTTGTACTACCCTCCTGATCTTGATGAAAAAGGTGATCCAATGAATCGGGCCCGATTTACGAGTTGTAGGTCGTGGGTTCAATCGCAGCAGGACGCATTAAGTTGTTTGTGTAATTTATATCATCTGTAACGCCAGATGTCGCCAGCGATGCCAGCCAAAGCCCGGCAAGCCTGCCAACGCCAGCCAGCCAGCCAGCAGTCCAGCTCGCCACGTCACTGCCCTACCACGTGAGTCATCCCCGCCAAATTCTGAGTGGAGGGGGTGAAATAGCCGCCAGCCGGCGAGCTATATAAAAGCGAGGAGCAGTGATTTTGGTGTGTCTGTTTATAACGATAATTGTAAGGGAAAGCTCTGCCCAAATAAAAAGCGTAAATTAAGTATTTTCTATTTATTTTCATCTTTGTCGTTTCACATCATTAATGCTCTAAAAAACGCTGAAGGAATACATCTTGAGGAAACCGGTATGTCTTTGTTCTAAAAAATTGAAGACATTGTGACATCCACCAATCCACACTGGGCCCGCGTGGTGGATTATGGCCCACTCCCTCTCCCAGAGAGGAAGCCTGTGTCCCAGCAGTGGGAACATTATAGGCTGATTGTGATGATAATGAGCCCACACTATAGGCCGAAGTGATGCATTAGCTCGCTCTCTCTTCCTCCTTCATGAAAAGGAAGGCTGTGTCCCAGCAGTGAGAACATTAACTGTTTCTGACTGTTTCTCGTAAGTCGGAGCCGTAACCACTGACTAATTCAGAATACGGACAAAAATTCTAAAACAAACTTCGCAAATAGCATAAAATTTTCTAGGTTTGTCAAAATAAAAAGCTTCACATACAAAGTGAATTTCAAACATCACCTACAGCACAACTGGGACTTTCATCCTAACACCTTAAATTCAGCAGAAGTTTTCGTAACTGCGGTTTGCGCGGGCAGACGCGGGCAGTGAGTTGTCCGAACATAGCCAAACTCGTTCGGAAACCGGAGGTCCTAGCATAAACTCACGGTGCATCGTACAAAGTAAATAAAAAAAAGCAGTTTAGTTTTCTTTTTTGAAAAGCACAATGAAAATCAAACAAAGATGAAAATTAATTTTTAAAATTAAGAAAACATAATACTTGGATGTTATAGTTTATTTTTTAAACCAAGATAGAAATTAAACGAGAGTCTTGAACATTAAACGTATGTTTCATTGTATAATTCGTAGTTCTCAAAAGGTGGAATTAATTATGATACAGTTTTTTGGATTGAAGATCGTTTTAGGCAAAGTAGGTACCCACATTTTTGAAGTGAAAACTTCTTTAGCGGCGTTGTACACTTTTTCTGTAATGGGTAAAAAATTTAAAACTCGCGTCAGGGTCACGTGACCAAAACTCGCGTCAGGGTCACGTGACCCTGATCGAAAATGAGTAAGACGTCATTCAAATTAAAAATAAAACATAGTAACAAAAAAGTTTTCACTTCTACCGGCACTCCTGGAGTGCAACCTTTTTTTATTTTCATTAGGTCAATAAAAGGCATTTTTTAAAGAAGAACTTTAACGCGCGGTTAACAGCATAGATTCTACGCTCGTTCACAGGTGTAATTTCATAAGTAAACGTAGATAGTAATGCAGAATGTTCCTAGTTATGATTAAAATAAAGTAACTCAGTTATTTGAAGATCATCAGCACTTTTTTATACGATGATCAGTGATGTAAATCGCTCATTCTGTCGCTACGTTTCCACCGCTCATTTGTGCTAATACCTCGAGCTAGCAGGCAGACGCTCGGACACCCGACAGTCCGCTTCGTCCCCGGATTCTCGCTCGACTACTTGCTAAGCTTTTAACCGTCTTTTTTTTCTTTTTTACCCGGATTTAGGAGCCTGATATCCGGCGTCGAGTGAAATGTGGTGTGATACGGAAGTTCCTACAGTGTTTTTCATTTCGAAATGGTTTCAGTGTTGTAAAAATGGTGTTCAAGTTATGGAATTGTTAAAAGAGATTGGTTTAACTTTTCGTGTTAAACAATCAACATGAAAATCGAAATTGATGCGAGATGCCTTTTTGCCGTTAGGTAATATGTATATTTGAAATCCAGTTTTTAAAATAATCTGAAATTTGAAAATTTGAAATACGGTGATATTATTATTAATTGAGATACCTATTTTTTTAATATTTATACCAGACTGGGATTCTCTTCTGTTTTCTCTGATCGTAGGTCTGTGCGTTTACAAACATTTGAACTCACTTAGACAAATAACCCGTCCCGGGTCCCGGCAGAACGACTACCCACAAGTAGTTCATACAAATATTTGATATGTATGGGAGTCGAACCCGCGATACACAACGCAGCATTCAGTTTCTTAATTACAGCAGCGCAAAACCTCTCGTGGGGTAACTCAGAAATTTCCAAATTTCTTGGAACAAACATTGTTCAGTAACATGGGCTGAGTTACCCCACGAGAGGTTTTGCGCTAATAACGTTACACGTTGTATATCTATTGTCAATGTGGTTGACTTTACATTATCAACTGTAGCTCAAATCTAGAAGCTTTTTTATCGCAATGAAAACGAAATAAAACAAAAGCCTGGTTTCCAAATAATTCTAATAATTGATATCCTTTTCCTCCTGGCCTCACATGTCCGGGGAGTGAATGACATGTGCCTACTCACGTCCGTAGTCATTATTTCACAGTTCACCGGTTCGCGACTGTTTGTTGTCTTCAACCTGAGGAAAATGTGTTATAAATACATTTGATTGTTGATATTTGGGCCTTCTAAGACCAAGAGATATTTATTAAATAAGTTTCAGAGCAATAGAGTATTATTTATAATCCTGACCAATTTCCACTGCTGGGACACAGGCCTCTTCTCTGGGAGAGGGAGTGGGCCATAATCTACCACGCTTGGAACTAACAACTTGAACTGTAACAACTTATGTATTTACCTACATTGAATGCAAATAAATTATTTCTATTCTATTCTATTCTATTCTATTCTTGATTTTTATATATAAGAAAAAGAAGAAGATGTTATAAAGCTGAAGAGTTCGTCTGGTAGAACGCGCTAATCTCAGAAACTACAGGACCGTATTGCAAAAATGTTATTGTATGGGATTGTCTATTTATAGAAGAAATCGCTACAAAACATCACGGTACTAGCAAAAGGCATCGAACAGCTTAGTTGAACCCCGAGGAACAACTAGTTTCTACAATGAGACAGTTACAAGCACAGCTAAACATTCAAGTCTAGACGAAGAGCCGTCATAATAAAGTAAGTTTTTGTCAAACATTCAGTCACTGATGCTCCCTAGCTGGGGCATCCCCAGAGGACCATAATGCAATTTGTGATGCTTCCCGTCGCTCCACAGTTCTCCTAACTCCATTACAAACTTCTGCCGGCTTTCCCTAACTTTTAATACGACCCTAGTTTGCGTGATTGTTTTTTTTAATCGATAATGTGAGTGTTTCAGTTTTTTAATAATAGTTTTTAAGTTGTGGGGGATAAAGATGATAGTTGAATGGATTTATTTTATAATTTTTGCTCATTTCAGTGCCTTAACGCTTTTTTATATGACTGCAAAAAGAATTTTAAAAAGCCCGAATACTGAGGACTGTTTAACATCCCATAGCATGTTTTTTTTTGTTCTTTGATGTGTGGCGTTGTAAAGATCTTGGGGGGTTTCAACACTTTTACCTACACCTCTGATAAATTGCGCACGATTTTTTGACAGAAAATCGACAAAATGACATAATATAGGAAAAATTTTACTGTCCTAAGTATGGTGAAGTTAAACCATTATGTAGAAAATATTTTTTCCTATTGTTCGGTCGTCTACGGATTGTGTTATACTCAATCAGCTAAGTAAAAAACTTTGTCAAGAATGTAGACAAAATTCTTCAAGTCGTGCTACGCGTGCAGGATTTATCTCCAAAATTCTTAGACACTGTGTTTACCATTAAGTTGAATAATTAAATACAAGTTCAGCGTACAAAGTTCAAAACATCTATTTATAAATTTTAATCATGAAACACTTGGAAATTCATGAACAGACTATCTCTACCCAAAAGTTTATTAACTCTACTAAAAATGTGCGCGAGCAAAATATATTTTAGGAGTTTAAAAAAGCGTTTATTTAGTAAAAATTAAAGCGCTAAAAGCCAGCTTTAAAGTTCGTTAACTCTTTCATTGTAGTGGGTATATAATTAGATGATAGTTTAAAAAGGCTTACGGGATAATTCAGTTCTAGCTCATAGCTTAAGTTACTGCCTTGGTTAGTGATTTTTTTTTTGTTTTTCGTTTATTGCTTCTTAGGGCTGATTTTTTAATAGTCAGATAACTTTTATCTGAGGAATAAAAATAGCTGTTTGACATATTTTCTATAGATAAGCTGTCAAACCGCCATTTTTATTCCTCAGATAAAAGTTACCTAACTTCTGAAAAATCGGCCCTTATTTATTTATTTCCTGTAAGCGGTAAGTGGTGGTTCTATGCTCGGCTTGGGCATCAATATAATATAATAAAAAATATAAATCTTTGCCCCACTTCAGGAATTCTTCCTGTATCGTGGGTGCGTTTACAAACAGGGAGCAACAATTTGCAGATCAAAATGTGAATATGTATTTATTCCGTGCGCTAATCGAAGCTGCGACACGCTGGACAGCAATTCATCGCTTAGATACTGCGCCTCTCTGCGCTCTTTGCAATTAAATTTTTAGTTCATAAATCAATAACTCCAATATTAAATATTATTTATCCAGTTTTGTTTTGCCTATTTGCAAATTTTTTAAAGAATGATAACAAGTAAATTATCAGGTGCTAATTTTTAGAATTTGACTTTGTTGGTAAGACTGTTTACCAAACATTAGGACTAAGCGTGTACCACATGGGGTGCTATGACAGGAAACCTCCACGTGCGCCCGTGGACTGGAGTTCCCTCTCGGATACGTCCGGGGGGAAGACCATTTTTCGGGCCGGTGCACCCTGGGATGCGGGCAAAAACTCTTCCTTAGGCACTGTGTGCCTAAGTGGTCTCTTTGCCCGTATGCGAATAGCCTGTCGTGTGGATGCTCCAATGCGTGTCCCTCTGATCAGCAGAGGGCACAGCGGCGGAGCGGGCTTGCGGACGGTGAGTGATGGGTAGCTCGCCGTCCGACCAAGGACCAAGCCCGGGTCGGTGGCGCGTCGTGTTTCGCGCCAAATGCCTGCTGGGGTCGCGGGTTTTTTCTTAACCCAGGTTACCGTGGCCCCGGAACGTAAAGGGCATAGGAAGGAACACGGGTGGATTTCAGTCAGTAAGAGTCTGACAGTCCCTTCCGCCCCACCCAGGGCGGGAGGACTCATTTGATGATTTTACCACCTAAAACAAAAAAAGCGTGTACCACATTAATAGCCGTGGCGTACACTAGTGCGACAATATTTATTTACACTTTATGCACAAGTTACAAAAAACGTGTACAACGGCGGACTTAATGCCTTGAGCATTATCTACCAGTCTACATTAGGGTGATGCAGAGACAAAGACAAAGTAGGTGCAACAAACTAGACAAACACAATATCTCAATTTACCAAAAAAAAACGTAGGCTTGGAGTTATCAAAAAGTTAAGTAATATTTCAGGTTACTTTAAAAATGTTATTCCCAAGAGGCAGAAGTTAATATCTAAGAATTTTCCTTAAACTCAAATATTGAAAGAGATTTTTTGTGTTTTCTTTATGGAGTTTAAAATCACTACTAATAAAAATGCGAAAGTTTGTGTGGATGGGTGTGTTTTTTATTATGTTTCATCATCATTATCATCATCATCATCATATCAGCCGTAAGACGTCCACTGCTGAACATAGGCCTCCCCTATATACTTCAAATAGGACCAGTTGTCGCGGCTTGCATCCAGAGCGTGATCCTGTGGTCTTCATAAGATCGTCTGCCCACCTGGTGGGTGGACATCGTACACTGCGCTTGCTGGTGCGTGGTCTTCATTCGAGAACCTTACGGCCCCATTGGCATTCAGTTCTGCGTGCTATATGGCCTGCTCACTGCCTTTCAACTTGCGTATTGGTTGGGCTATGTCGGTAAATTAAATTATGTAGGTGCATTTTAGTAGGTAAGTAGGTTTCATTGTGAAAAACTCCTTTAATAGCTGGCCGTTTAGAATCAGTAAGAAAAAGAAAATGTTGTTTATGACGGATGTTTTTATGGTTTCCGAAATCTCCCAAACTGAAACAACGTTAGACGAGTGTTAGGTTATTTTTGTTAGGGAATTTCTTGATTCGGTCGCCACGCTCAGAGCCCGCGATAAAAGCTATGCAATAGCTAAAAAGTGTTTGAATCCAGAAAAAAGAAATCGCGTGGGTCTACCCACAAGTATAACCTAGTTAAAATAATAATATTGTTTTAACAAGAACGATTGAGAATTGATAGTTGTAAAAAAAGTGTAGACTTTGCTTATTAGAAAGTTTTTTCTTTTTAACCGACTTCAAAAAAAGGAGGAGGTTATCAATTCGACTGTATATTTTTTTTTTTTTTTTTTATGTTTGTTACCTCATAACCTGCGACTGGGTGAACCGATTTTCATGATTCTTTTTTTATTCGAAAGCTGGTACTTCCCGTGTAGTCCCATTGTCACCATTTCATGATCTGATGATTGGATCTTGGAGAAATCGAGGGCAACCCTTAAATTTTATTAGCTGACACATAGTTTTTCGCAAATCTTATGAAGTAATTCAAGTACTTGCGTATGGAAATCATCATCTCATGTAGCTGAGCTGATGATGGAAGGTACAACACCTCAAGTAAGAAAATTATGTTTGAGTTCGCATATCTCCGGAACTATAAGTCCGATTTAAGTAATTCTTTTTTTGTTGTACTAGGTATCGTTCGACTTAGGGAATACTGCAAATTTCATCAAAATCGGTTCAGCAGTTTTTGAGATAGGGAATGAATGAACGATGTTATTACCGGTGCAACGGATTACAAAATTCTAGTGCACATGTAAGAAAATGATGTATTTGACAAGAATTTTGGTTGAATATTTAAACTAAAAAGAGTAAAATAAAAACTTTTTCAAAAAAATTGACCGCCTTCAAAAACAACCACAAAAAAGAGTAAAATAACCTACAAAACTTTTCTGTCGGAAGTCGGTGGCAAAAGAGACAATGAAATTAATAAAAAAGTCACCGACTTCCGACAGAAAAGTTTTGTAGGTTATTTTACTCTTTTTTGTGGTTGTTTTTGAAGGCGGTCAATTTTTTTTGAAAAAGTTTTTTATAAGTAGAATGTTGATTTTAAAGTAGAAATTACTTTTTACCTTATAGTTTCTTTCAAAGTTTTTATTTCAGTATGATCTTTCAATATGCTTAAGGGTAGGTAAATCTACACGTATGATAAAAGTAGTGAAGATTTCAAAATCACCCTTAAATGTTGGTCTAAGGACAGTCTTATGATTTTAATCGTTAACCAAAAGTCTCAAAAAAAAAAAAACCTAAATTCCTCCCATAAATATCGAACTTCAATAAAAGAACAACTTGAAATTATAAAAATATCAAGACGGCAACCCTAGACACTAGTTATTGCTGACACTTGTGACACTCATGAAACTTGCGACACACGACACTGACTGTCTCGTGTCGCTTACCGGAGTTTTGGCTTTAATAATGTACCGGTCTCCTCACTGTCAGTCAAAATGTCTTGCCTGATTTTTCTGACTCTTCTGGTGTACGAACAAGGAACTCATTTTTTTCCATCAAATTAATGTGAAAGTCCCTGTTGACATCACAAATTACAAGTTTGCGTCATCATTAATGATGACGGATGATGACTCTCAATCTACAATGCTATACGTATGAGACGGTAAATACTTATTTACAAAGATTATTTAATCATCTTCTCGTTGTTAGGCAGCCCTAGTACTTTGACACCTGTAACGCATGACATTTTTTTTGTTTCCATCATCATTAGCTCCATGTCATCAAAATATTGCATTATCACTCGATAAACACAATGTAAACGCGATATACATATTTATACGTGCAAAACAGCTCAATTGAAACCGGGAAGTGGATCAAAAACTTGCAAGATTTGATTACAGACAACGAGACAGGTGAAAGCAAATAAAAGCGTGCCTTTTAATATTTTTTTCACAGCAACTTCATAAATATCTATCTACAATATCATCCAAGTTCTAAAAGATCAATCTGCTTTTTACCAATGCGTTCTGATAAATGGTATTGTAACTATTATGAACTACGGATTATAAGCGCTCATGTACACGACGCCGCCGCCGCGCCGCCGCCGCGCCGCTACCGCGCCTCTAGGCTGTGTACACGGTCGCTACCGCGCCGCCGCCGCGCCGCCGCCGCGCCAACGCCGCGCCGCCACCGCGCCGCTGCCGCGCCGCCACCGCGCCGCCGCCGCGATTGCCATTCGCTAGTGTTTTATTTATCTAACAAAGGAGATGTCTCATTGCGGCCATATAATGTTTTTTTTTTTTGATAATTCAAGGATAACTTCTTCGTTTATGAATCGGTTTTGATGATTCTTTTTTGTTGGAAAGAAGGTATTTCAAAGGCGGTTCCATGATATGGAGATTAGGGTTTGATGATGGAAGACCAGAGAAATCGAGTGGAGCTAAATAGTAAGAAATATCTGCTTTCCAACAAAAGAAGAATCATCAAAACCGGTTCATGAACAAAGAAGTAATCCGCGAATAAACATTAAAAAAAACATTATGGCCGAAATGAGAAACCTCCTTTTTCAGATAAATAAAACACTATCGAATTGGATTCGCGGTGCCAGCGCGGCGGCGGCGCAGTGGCGGCGCGGCAGCGGCGCGGTGGCGGCGCGGCGGCGGCGCGGCGGCGGCGCGGCGGCGGCGCTGTAGCGACCGTGTACACAGCCTAGAGGCGCGGTAGCGGCGCGGCGGCGGCGCGGCGGCGGCGTCGTGTACATGAGCCCTAATACGTCTTCGCGTTATGCCGTCCTAGTACTTACCTTGTCACTCGACACGTCTGCCAGCCCGTGTTATCCGGATCCGCTCTTGATAATGTACAACGTTTCCTGGATGTCGTATGTCGGATATTACTGCGTATTAAAAGAAATCTATCGGAGACGTGTTTTTATCTCAGAGATATAGTTTCTGCTTATCGATTAAAAATGGCGTAAGTTTAGTAAAGTACGTATCTATCGACACTAAATGCAAAAGTGTGTTGTACGCAGTTGTGCATATTCCGACTTCACGTTATCAAATCTTTACCGATTTTGATGAATTTTGGTACTAAAATGAACAGGATGCTAGAAACGGTTCTAAACCATAAGAAGGGATGGGCGTATTATGAAAGGATTGGCTGGTTTTAATACAAGAAATAATGAAGAATTCTTAAATTGGGGCAACGTTTACGTTGCGGGGGCAGGGTGAGGTGAGTGAAGCCGCGGTTAAGAGCTAGTTACACATAAATGTGTAATTATGTACCGCTTTCATGTGAAAACGGACTGCTTCTTCAAGAAAGAAAGAAAATTCAGTATATTGTAATTTTTCTTAAGAATAAAATAACAAAAAAAACACCTTATGCCAAAAGGGCCTCAGCTCAGCATAATACCAGATGGCAACACAAAATTTGTCACCTGACGCTGATTGTCTTCATTAACGCGTTCAAATAAGCCTCAGCTTATCAAAATAACTAAGAAATACCACTTACAACTTAATAACAAAGCATTTCGTGCAAAAATAGCTACCGAACTAATGTGCTTGTATTAACATAGGGGCAGCGTAATGTCTACACTATCAGATCGAACGCCAGTGTGATCTCTTCCTATGCAGCTCACGTTTCGGATTAACAATCGATATAATTAGAGCTTCACTGTTGGTGGAGTGTGCCACGCTTTTGTTACCAAGTATGGGTATAGAATTGAGATTAGCAGACGAGTTGCAAGTCTTGAAGACTTCATTGTTAATTGTTTTCTGTGTTAATCTGTGTTACTATTAGGTACTATTTGTCTGAAGAGACCCTTGCTGCTGCTTCGTGGCTTTTAATACTTTTGATTCAGAATGAATGTGGACCATTGAAGTTTTGTTTTATCTTGCTGAGGTAAGCTTGTCCCGCCATCTCCTATGATGTCTGCAAGGCGCCTTTTTCCTGAGTCAAGGTGTACTCCCCAGCTGTGACTTTTTTTTCTAAATGTCACAGATCATGCTGAGATAGGGGCCTTTTGGCCTCGTACAGGACCAAAATTGGTTGTTTTATTTTAATTTATTTTATAGTTAAGTTTCTTTTATTTAATTTTTACCTTTGTTTTATATTTTAAGTTGTTGTTCTGTCCTGTGTGAGTTCAATAAAACTTTTTCTTTCTTTCTTTCTTTATCAAAAGTAAGGATAAAAAACCAGTATGTTCTATATTGGGGATTAAATCCGAATTTCACGCCGTCGCCGTCGAAACCATGGCCAAAAATTACTTATGGTTTACTAAAAGGATTATTAATTTTACATCTAACTTCTCTTTCGAGGCCTAATTTTGAAGAACAGCGTAAGCCATGATTAGAATAATAGCCACTGAAAGTTTGGTTTATCTTGCTAAGCTAAGCTTTAACAAAATCGTACTTTGAGTGAGAAGAGTGACGATGATAGTGGTGTCGAACGCAAAAAATGAACAAAAATGAAGGTAGACCGATCTGTCTGCTCAGGCTCATAAACATCAACCGGCAATAACTTCGGGGTAGGTTATCCGTGATCAT
Source organism: Agrotis segetum (assembly GCA_036375495.1). Classification (NCBI taxonomy): domain Eukaryota; kingdom Metazoa; phylum Arthropoda; class Insecta; order Lepidoptera; family Noctuidae; genus Agrotis; species Agrotis segetum. Next base: position 2,743,541 of record JAQSVV010000087.1, read on the forward strand.
GCATGCCGCTTGCAACAGTACCGAAATATCGGAAACTCAAAACAAATAATAAAGATGGTAAATGTCCCGTTTGATGTACTGACTTATCAACACTTATATCTGTTAGACAGTAATTTAAATTTATCCTTTGACTACAAAATGTATAATAAACGAACTGGCTTAGTCAGTAACCATGGAATGTATATAATATTCAAGGACATAGATAGTTTAATAGTTGACATACAATATAATAATAGTTTATGTGATACAGTTGACATAACCATTGATAATGATTTGACAGATAAGGACAATTTTTTTCTTGACTAAATATTTATGTATTTTACATCAGAACATTGCTGGTCTCGTTAATAAATCTGACGCTCTTTCAGTCTGTTTATGTGAACTTTTAGAACGAGATGTTGATGTAGATGTAATATGCATTTCAGAGCATTTTATGATGGCTGGCTGTGAGAATCAGCTACACCTATCGAATTATAGTCTAGGTGCTTGTTATAGCAGACAGACAAGTAAGCGAGGCGGTGCATGTATACTTGTTAAGCATGGTATTCAATGGAAGGGATTGGCCAAGGTAGCAAACATGTCCTCGCAAAGTATATTTGAGTGTTGTGCCGTTAAATTGACGGACTATGACATTATAATTGTGTGTATTTATAGAGTACCTAACTCAAATAATATTAATGAGTTTTTTGATAAACTGGAAACTCTCTTAACATACTTATCCAAACAACGATGTAAGAATATAGTTTTAGCTGGCGATTACAACATTGACATTTTGAAGAGAAGTAAACTGTCAGCGGAATTTGAGTGTATTCTTTTAAATTTTAATTTACAACTGGCTTTGAGACAACCTACTCGGGCTACGAGCCAAACATGCATAGATAATTTTGCCCATAATTTTAACAAGCGTCGTTGTAGATCAGAAGTATTGGAGTTCGCGCTATCCGATCACACCGCACAGCTGTTACAATGCCCCGTTAAAAAAAAGGATCTTCTTCAATTTTATCGCAAAAGTATACGGGACTATAGTCGGGTAAATATAGAAAAATTCAGGACTTGTCTAAGTAGTCTATCCTTCTCAGATATGTACGAGATGGACGATCCTAATGCAGCCTACAACTGTTTTAGTGAAACGTTCCAATTATTCTACCAATTATGTTTCCCCAGCAAAATGATTACTATTAAGACTACTAAAAAACCTACTTGGGTATCACGTGGGATAAAGTTGTGTAGTAAAAACAAACGGAAGCTTCTATGGCAATATAGATTAAAACCAAGTCAAGCTAATAGAGATAAATTCAAAAGATATTCAAAATTACTCAAAAGAATTATGAATCTAACTCAGAAAGCACAAAACAATTACAATATTAAAACATCTTATAACAAGTCTAGAACTACGTGGCAAATAATTAATAAGAGTAAGTACAATGCTCCGAAAAACTCAATTTCTTGCATCAAAATTGGAAATAAGAACATCAAACACCCAAAGGACATTGCCAATGCATTCAATAATTATTTTACTGATAAAATAAAACCAACAATTAACGCGGGAACAAACTCAACGTCATTAATTCTTGGCAGAGCGCAGTCTATGTTTATGGCTCCGTCTACGCCATATGATATACTAAATATTATAATGAAGCTGAAAAACACAAACAGCGTTGGCTACGATGGTATTGCCACAAAAATATTGAAAGCAGTTGCATTTGAAATATGTACTCATTTGTCCTTCATTGTAAATCTTTGCATAAGTGCAGGTATATTTCCTGATGCGTTAAAGATATCTATAATTAAACCGCTATATAAGAAAGATAATCACGAACTAATGATAAATTACAGACCGATTGCGCTAATACCAGTTATGTCTAAGGTGTTCGAAAAATATATATATGGTGAAATAAATACCTATTTAGAAAAGTATAATATATTAAGTGACGAACAAAAGGGATTTCGAAAAAATAAAAGTATAAATCTGGCTATTTATGAGTTTTTATATAAAGTCACACTAAATGTAGATAAGAGAACACCAGTCTGTGCCATATTCTGCGATATGACACAGGCCTTTGACTGCGTCCATTTTGTATCCCTGGCAGAGAAACTTGAAGCCTATGGTGTTAGAGGCAACGTTTTAGAATTAATTAAATCATATCTTCATAACCGTAAACAAATTACAGAAATCAGTGCCATAAATAAAAAAACTAAACGTGAAGAAACTTCAAGATCAGAGGAACGCGAAGTTATGTACGGAGTACCTCAAGGCAGTGTATTGGGGCCGCCGTTGTTCACTCTGTATATAAATGATTTGCCTAAAGTAACTGAACAACCGATGACACTTTTTGCTGACGATTGTACTATGACAGTAGCTTGTAATGACATAAACACATATGAACATGACATTAATAATTCACTAATATCTATTATAGATTGGTTAAATGATAATAATTTAATAATTAATTTAAAAAAGACCAACGTAATGCACTTTAGACAACGTACACAAACAATCAACAATCTTAATATTCAATTTAACAATATAAATATCAATGAAGCTGACACAACAAAATTTCTGGGATTAATAATAGATTCAAAATTGAATTGGAAACCGCAAATAGAGGCACTTAGTAAAAAATTGAGTAGTGCGGCCTACGCTCTGAAACAACTTGCTGTGGTTCTTAACACAGATGCGCTAATTACTGCTTACTATGGATTAGCCGAATCAATTCTTAGATATGGAGTAATCTTTTGGGGGAATAGCACGGACAATGAAATAGCGTTTCGGGCACAGAAAAGGTGCATTAGATCGATGTTTAGACTCCAAACAACGGACAGCTGTAAATCTTATTTCATCGAACGTAAAATATTAACATTGCCCTCACTATATATCCTGGAAACAGTAATGTTCATTAAATCTAATTCCCATTTATTTCAGCTTTGGTCTGATGCTGTCCCTAGGAATAGACGTGATAATTTCAAACTCTGTGTTCACGGCGCTAAAACCACTCTTATGCGTAAGAGCATCTTTTGCATGGCTCCGACCATTTTTAATAAGTTGCCCAAATCTTGGAGAACATTAAATATATCCTCTCTTAAAAGTAAAATGAAAAGTTTATTAGCTGAAAGAGCATATTATAGTATAGACGAGTTTATGAAAGAGGACAATTTTGCTTCGCCTTTGAGATGACAATGTTGTGTGTGTATTTTTTTGACAAGTTATTGTATGTATTTTTTGAATAATTGTAATTTGGAATTTAAATTTTAATAACAGTAATTCATATTTTTTTAATGACTTATTTATTTAATAACTATTTTGACATTTAATTTTATCCAGTAATAATTTTACATTTAATTTTATCCAGGAAATATGCTAGCTGAATTGTAATGATACCAAATCTGAATAAGTTAAAAAAAAAAAAAAAAAAAAAAAAAAATTAATAAGTACCTATATAATTTATAATGTTAATTTTGATGAATATTTCACGGTTTATGCACCATCTCTTTCGACCAATTTGTACGCCACGATATGCGGCTAAACATGTTAGAACTCTGTATCTCATTATTATCTTGCATGCAATGTATCATGTACACCATGTTTAAACAAATAAAATTTTACTTACTTACTTACTTACTTACTCAGAAGAAACTTGGAACATTTTCTCTTGGGGCCCAGAGTATGTCAAAATCATTTTTCAATATCAAAATGAGAATCCAAGATGGCGGCTGCTATAATTTTCGAATTGTTCATCAATTTTATCATGGGAGTCGTTTTCATGGTTTTCGAGGATGCTTAAGCCGATAGTGAGGTCAAAATCAAAATCCAAGATGGCGACAGCAAAAAATTCAAAGATATCATCATGGATGTCGTTTTCATGGTTTTCGAGGGTAATAAAGATGATAGTGAAGTCGAAATCAAAATCCACGATGGCGGCTGCGATCATTTTCGAATTGTTCATCATGTGAGTTATTTTCATGGTTTTCGAGGATGCTAAAGCCGATGGTGAGGTCAAAATCAAAATCCAAGATGGCGACAGCAAAAAATTCAAAGATATCATCATGGATGCCGTTTTCATGGTTTTCGAGGGTAATAAAGCTGATAGTGAAGTCAAAATCAAAATCCAAGATGGCGACTGCGATCATTTTCGAATTGTTCATCATGGGAGTTGTTTTCATGGTTTTCGAGAATGCTAAAGCCGATAGTGAGGTCAAAATCAAAATCCAAGATGGCGACAGCAAAAAATTCAAAGATATCATCATGGATGTAATAAAGATGATAGTGAAGTCAAAATCAAAATCTAAGATGGCGGCTGCGATCATTTTCGCATTTTTCATTATGGGAGTCGTTTTCATGGTTTTCGAGGATGCTTAAGCCGATAGTGAGGTTAAAATCCAAATCCTATGATCGCATAGAGTGTTCGAGGGGCAGTAAGCGCGTACCTAACACAATAATATTTTGAAATATCAAATTTTTAGCTAAACTGAAAAGTTTGTTTTGGAATTGAAAAATTCTCTTTGTCTTGGATAGTTTTTTTGTTTTCATCATGGGTGTCGTTTTCATGGTTTTCGCGGATGTTAAACTGATGGCGAAGTCAAAACGGGAATGCGAGATGGCGGCTGCGATAATTTTCGAATTGTTCATCATGGGAGTCGTTTTCATGGTTTTCGAGGATGCTAAAGCCGATAGTGAGGTTTAAAATCCAGGAGGGCATAAACGACGTCACCGAAGGCCTGCTGCGTGTCGTCTGCGAGGTGGGCTGTAAACTTTTTCGACCGATCAGGAATGGACGTAAGTCGGAACTTAATTACCAGCGAGACTCTGGCACTGATGAGGAAACGACGAGAACTCACAAAGCCACACAGGCTCAGAGTCAGGTTCTTAACGGGGAGGTCAAAGAGTGAAAGAGCAGTTCATACGCGATACTCGGAGTGCAAATAACCGAATTATAGAAAAAGCTTTAGCTCGGAATAAAGGCTCGAAGGTATTTGCCAAGCCCAATACCTCCCGCTGTTGCCGGACAAAGCTCAGAACGTCACAAGGCACCACCGTCATCTCAAAGCCAGAGATTCTAGCTGAAGTCGAAAAGTTCTACGGAGACTAATATGCTCAAAAACCTTGCCCACCTCAGGCCCACGGCGCGGATGACCAACGGGCCAAACTGACACGCCATCTCACAGACGAGCTTCCCGACATTGACATGGGTGAGGTTGGAATGGCCCTCAGGCAGCTTCACCACAACAAAGCCCCAGGGGATGACAGAATAACCATTGAGCTGCTCAAGGCAAGAGGAATACCTATCTTGACAGAGCTTGTAAACTCTTCAATTCCGTTATCCACACTTGCATAACACCGGAGGCATGGCATGGGAGTGTGGTAGTATTATTCTTCAAAAAAGGGCGATAAAGCGCTCCTTAAAAACTACCGCCCCATCTCACTTCTGAGCCATATCTATAAGCTGTTCTCGAGGGTTATTCAAAATCGCCTCGCCCAAAAGTTCGATGATTTTCAGCCACCGGAGCAGGCCGGGTCTCAAAAAGGTTACCGCACCATAGACCACATACACACCTTTAGGCAAGATGATTCAAAGACCGAGGAGTATAACCATGCCTCCGTGCCTAGCGTATGTGGACTACGAGAAGGACTTTCAGATACCATCGAGATCCTGGGCTAGATTTGGAGTTCATGCAGAGATGCCTCATCGACTGTCGCTACGTCGAGGTGATGAGTTGTCTGTCTAAGACCGCAACAATGACTGCCAAGTACAAGAACTAAGCACAAAACCAATATTAGGGGTGTTAATATCAAGGGGACAAAAGGCAGATGGAGCAAACAAGTGCTTGAGTGGAGACCGCGAATGGGCAAACGTAGTGTAGGACGCCCTACTGCAAGATGGGTAGATGATTTAAGGAAGGTGGCTGTCAGTGGATGGATGCGGCCTGCCCAGGACCGGGATGGTTGGCGCTCTTTGGTCCAGGCTTACGACCAGCAGTGGACGGCAATAGGCTGATGATGATATAAAGCTGATAGTGAGGTAAAACCAAAATCCAAGATGGCGGCTGCGATATTATCAAAATGTTCATCATGGGAGTCGTTTTCATGGTTTTCGAGGATGCTAAAGCCGATAGTGAGGTCATAATAAAAATCCAAGATGGCGGCTGCGATATTTTTCGAAATGGTTATCATGGGAGACGTTTTCATGGTAATCGAGGATGCTTAAGCCGATAGTGAGGTCAAAATCAAAATCCAAGATGGCGACTGCAAAAATTATTTTTTTTTATAGTGGATGCCGTTTTCATGGTTTTCGAGGGTACTAAAGCCGATAGTGAAGTCATCAAAATCTAAGATGGCGGCTGCGATCATTTTTGAATTGTTCATCATGGGAGTTGTTTTAATAGTTTTCGAGGATGCTAAAGCCGATAGTAAGGTCAAAATCAAAATCTAAAATGGCGACTGCAAAAAATTCTAAGTAAGAAATACTTTTCAAAACACGACCCCGCGAGCTGCATGCAGCTCGCGCAACGCGCAAATACTAGTTATATTATATAAAGCTCGATTACCACTCACTCACTGACTGACAGAATTGTTCTCCCAGATGGTGAAGGGGGAGGTGGGTATATTTTGACAGATTCGTATACAAGTCGTCTCGGGCGGAGGGAGGACGGTATCCTCTCCCTCAAGCGGCCCGCCTCCTCCTTCGCGAGCATGACTGCTCGCAAAGGAGGCGACCGCCTTTTTTTCCGTCTCGCCCCGCAGCATGGCCGCAACCAATGCCGGGCGCGAGAGGTCTCCGCCCTCCCCGGTGAGGACACGGCGGTGCTCCCCCCAAGCTGGGCATTCCTGCACCGTATGCTCAACCGTGTCCTCCGGGCGATTCCTCGCAGTGGTGACACCCGGGCGTTTCCTCCTTTTTTATCATGCACAGGTACCTCCCGAAGCTGCCATGTCCGGTGAGGACCTGTGTCATGCGGTAGGTGAGGACGCCGTGGGACCTATCCAGCCACTCCTCAAAGAGGGGTCTTACAGCCGCGACTGCGGCTAGACCCGGATTCATTTTTTCGGACTCGTATCAAGAGGTCCAGAGTACTGTCAAAATCATTTTACGAAACTCACCCCTCTCCCCCTTTTCACCCCTCACCCCATAGCGGTAAAGCGAACGTAGCGTAGCGTAGGGATGTGGTCACGATAGCTTTGCCGGTGGTAAGTAGGTCCTGAGTGGAGCGAACCTGCGAGACCGAGTGGAGCGAAGGGGGAGGTGGCGAGCGAAGCGAGCCGGCGACCTCCGTAAATTAACGAATGTTGACTGGGTGAAGCGTAACTCAGCGGTGACGACAAGCAAACTTACAAGAAACTCTCCTTAGTAGGGCAAAAGTACCAAGACCCCCTTTTTGCTCCCCCCCCCTCCCAATTTATCTCAGAAACTATGGACCCGTGTTTTGTTTTTATACGGATTCGTTATCAAGGAGGCTCAAAAGTAAAAAATCTTTCGAAGTTGCCCCATGCCCCCCTCTTCCCCCTCCCTTTCTCGGAAGTTACAGACTTGCAACCATAAGTTTTTTTCGATTTAAAGGGTCCCAGAGTTGGTCAAAATCATTTTGTCAAAACTCTAAATCTCCCCCCCTATCACCCATCCCCCCATCGTATCTCGGAAATAAGAGACCTATGTTTTGTTAGTTTACGGATTCGTATAGAGGAGGCTCGAAACAGTAAAAACCATTTTCAAAGTTCCCCATTGCCCACTGTTCCCTTTAAGGCGGATCTCTAAAGGAGACTTGGGTTTTTTTTTTTCAGACTCGTTCAAGAGGTCCAGTAGTAGATCAAAATCATTTTTCGAAACTCACCCCTCTCCCCTCTTCATCTCACCCCATGGCGGTAAAGCGAAGGTAGCGTAGCTAGGGATGTGTCACGATTTTTTCGGTGGTAGGTAGGTCCTTTTGGAACGAACCTGCTAGACCGAAGTTGAGCGTAGGGGGGAGGTGGCGAGCGAAGCGAGCCGGCGACCTCCGTACATAACGAAAACGGGTGACCCGTAACTCGCGGGTGACGACAAGCAAACTTACAAATAACTCTCATAAGTAGTGCAAAAGATACCAAGCCTCCGCTATTTTGGCTCCCCCCCCCCTCCCTATCGTATCTCAGAAACTAAGACCCGTGTTAAATATTTTTTTAACGGATATAGAGGAGGATCGGAAAAGATAAAAAACATTTTTTTAAAATCTCCCCTCTTCACCCCTTTCTCCCACCTTTAAGTGGATTTTAGAAGAAAGTTGGAACATTTTCTCTTGGGGCCCAGAGTATGTCAAATGACGATTTTTCAAAATCAAAATGAGAATCCAAGATGGCGAATGCTGCTATAATTTTCAAATTGTTATCAATTTTATCATGGGAGTCGTATGGTTTTCGACGATGCAAGCCGATAGTAAGGCCAAAATCCAAATCCAAGATGGCTGCTACGACAATTTTCGAATTTTTCATCATGGATGTCGTTTTCATGGTTTTGTAGGTAAAGCCGATTGGGGTCAAAATCAAAATCTAAGGTGGCGGATGCGATCATTTTCAGCATGTTCTATCATGGGAGTTTTTCATGTTTCCGAAGATGCTTAAGCCTAGCTGGTCAAAATCAAAATCCAAGATGGCGGCTGCGAAATTTTGAAATGTTCAACACTGGGAGTCGTTTTCATGGTCTTCGAAAATAAAGCCGATACTTGGGTCAAAATCAAAATCAATGGTTGGCGAAGCAAAAAATTCAGAGATATCATCATATTTCGTTTTCTATTTTCGAGGGTATAAAGATGATAGTGAAGCCAAAATCAGCATCCAAGATTCGCTGCGATTTCATTTTTGAATTGTTTATCAAGGGAGTCGTTTTCAATTTGGTTTTCGAATGCTAAAGCTCAGTAGGTCAAATTTAAAATCCAAATGGCGACAGCAAAAAAATCAAAATATCATAATGGATGTCGTTTTCATGGTTTTCGTGGGTAATAAAGATGATAGTGAAGCAAATCAATCCAAGATGGCGGCTGCGATCATTTTCGCATGTTCATCAAAGGAGTCGTTTTCATGGTTTTCGAGGATGCTAAAACGATAGTGAGGTCAAAATCAAAATCTGTAAAGATGGCGACACCAAAAAATTCAAAGCATCATTTAGTTTTAATGGTTTTCATTTATTATACAGATGATAGTGAAGTCAAAATCAAAATCCAAGATGGCGGCTACGATCATTTTCGAATTGTTCAACATGGGAGTCGTTTTCATGTTTTCGAGGATGCCAACAAGCCCCCGCCTACGTTGGGCGCCAATTGAGTATATTGGCGCCCACCGTGGGGCATCGATTTAGGGTTGCCACAATGATTATTATATGAATTACGAAATAGAGATTAAGTTGACAGAACTTTAATAAATTCAACGGAGTTTTGAATTCATAACCAACAACCCTAAAAATCTATTCATTTTGAGTTTTATTGGAGAGTTTATTTTTACTCTGCAATTTCTGATTCGATTCGGCAAAAGGTTCGAAAAGATTAAATGAGATGATCCCTTCCACTCACTTACAGTAATTAATGAGAACTATGTAAGTGCAATACAATTAATTACCTAAATGTGAAACAACATTAGGTTTTCGCAAGTTGGCTAGATTCTCAGACGAAATAAGTCGTATATTTCTCCGCCTCCGTTTATTATTCTAGGCCTAGGCCAAGTCTTAGACGAAAGGGAAATAAATTGTTCTAATCATTCATATCGGATACTGATTACTTTATCGATAATGTTGTACTAGAAATTTTCGTCACGGAACACCGTTTAATATCTTCGATTCTTGGCAATAATCTCCTTGGGGACTCAATATTATCGCGGCCTTGGAGTAGACAGCAATTGGATAAGTAATGAAAATAGCACTGAATGGGAGAAGTATTCTGCAGTTTTAGGCTTTAGAATTAATCTAACCTAAATTGATTCAATATAAGATATTTAATCATAGGATGGCCTGACGATAAATTTTGAAATGGTTTTAGCAGGTTTTTTTTAATGAGTTAATTTTTTGCAAAGGGTATCTGTGCATTCAGTTTAAAATTATGTAAACGATCAACAAGATTGCTAAGAACGTTTTTTCTATCGCAACTGTAAAAGTTTGAAGTTTTTAACTGAAAATCAAATCATCATTATGATAAAATTACAGAATTTAGTACCTACCTACTTATTTCGCAATTTCAATTAGGATCGGGCTCATTCTGCCCAATAATTACAGTGCTAAAGGGGTTCGTTAGCAGTAATTACTTAATACCCCGTGGTTTTTAACCTTAAATTATTATTCATGGCTTTTATTTAACGGTATTCATTTTCCATTATTGTAATTACGTTTGATTATAATTTACATAGTAATTATAATAAATGGAAATTTTGCGGTTGTTTTAATTTTGTATTAGGTGTGTTGTTTTTTATAAATATATTTCTAAAACAATTCTGCTTATATTATTACAATATTCTCTTTACCGATGGTGCTGTGTTTTTAAATTTTATGTTTGAAAGTTATTTATCTTTTGGTGAAAATAGACTAAGAATAAAAGTGTTAAACATTTCCTTGTTGTTGTTTCAAAGAAGTAAGACTTACTTTTTTTACTCTTATACTGTAATAATAGTTATCAGTAAATAAAACAGTTTAGTATATTACAAACTAATTATATAATTCGACAAATAAATAAATGATTATTAAAAGTTTATCTTTTATACATTGCTACTATCATACATTGCTAGAATCTGGATTTAAAATGTCAGATTATGATATTAGTAAGTATATTATGCATAGCTTACATAAAGGTACCTACTAAAAAAAAAGGTTATCAAAACAAATGAAAGCAAAAAGAACCTTTATTTTGTAAACTGCTAGGATTTTCATATAAATGATTTATGAATCCTTTTTCATTGAGAAAGTCTTAGAAAAATAATCTGGTTAGTAAGATGCGCGGGGAACTAAGACAGCTGCCCTTAATGAGATGTTCAGAAAGTTCAAGCGTGGAAGAGGGCACTGACTTTTAAAGTAAATACTCTTTAGTAACTATGCAATGTTTATAAAGTGTTTATTAAATTATGTGCAGCTTTTTTATGTTTTTTTTTTACGTGGTAAAATCTTCAAATGAGTCCTCCCGCCCTGGGTGGGGCGGAAGGGACTGTCAGACTCTTACTGAAAAAAAAACTCAAATTCATTATTGCATTCATGTGTACCATTCAGAACATTAACCATATGATGCAGATGACACCTTGAAATGGATTGAAAATTTCGATGCAGTAGGCCTCGATAGCTCAGTTGGAAAGAGCTTTGGATGGATGGAAATACTCTCTCGCTTTTGGTTCGATACTTTTTTCAATGAAATGCATATGATGCAAATATTTAAATCTCTGTAAAATGCTTTCTAAATTATAACCAATCCTTTTAGACTGATTTCTCTAGAAAAATCCAGAAGGCTAGTTGAGCAAAGAAATTCGAAAGCAACTCAATCCAGCCGTTTGGAATAAAAATACTCAAGATATTGGTATCGAAATATTCACTGCCTCCCAGCGCGAAACTGATTTTAAACTGAGCGTGTGATATTGACTTTTTACTCTTCGCTATAAAACTGTATTATGCCAGTGACATGTGGATAAAACTTTTTGAAGTTGCGAAAGAAAACAAAATGGCTGTGTTGGTTTTGAATTTGGAACAAGCAGTATTCGGAATATCACTCGTCAGTCATTGTGAAAAAAAAAATGTATTCTACACAGAAATACGGTCGATTATTCAATTAAAACAACATGACACTACACGGTATTCAAGCAGAAGGTGAAAGGCCTGTCAAACACAGTTGATTTTCAATTATTGACGGTACTCGGAATGTGCTGAAATTAATAATCTCTTCAAAGTGAATTTATTTTTTTCGTGGAAAAGCTTTAAACAGTGTCTGTGGTTAAAAATACCACAATAATTATAATTTCCTGGTACATCCAAAAGCTGTCATTATTAAATCATGAAAACAGACAGCAACTTATATTCGATAATTATGTCGACCAAAAATTCGTAGAAATATGTCAAAATAACTTCACAATAATTTTATTGCAGACTCTTCCACGAATCTGTTTTCCTGGTATATCTCAAACAGGTTTTGAAATTCAATCTCACGGTTAATAGGAAGTTATGACACGTTGAAGAATACTTGTAGTTTGTCATAATAATTGCGACTATTCCACAAATATGCTTTCCTGGTACCTCATACGGGCTTTCATTGTTATCATGCATCAGTGGCATTTTAAAATGCTTTCAATGTACATATTTATTTATTTGTTGTCTTAAATATTTTTAATAATATTGTAATGTTTTGCATAGTGATTAATCTTAATTCTACTAATTTTAAATTCGGTTCAGTTTATAAAATAAAGGGAATTTGTTTTTTTATGAAATTAAAATAATAGTATAATTATTGTGAATGTTTCGATACATGACGGTAAAGTATTACTTTTGCTTGAACTATGACTTAGCTGGTACTATGCCGAGCAATGCCCAAAGACACGTTCATTTATCCCGAATCAGATACTTAGCCTAGGTTACAAAGTGCTAGTAGATACTTTACGAAGTAATACTTTGACAAATGCTTAGCAACGACTTTATCTCGGTCTCGGTGACGATAGACGAGAATAAAATTACTTATGAAAATTCGTCATTGAACTTATTGAGAAGTGATACTAGGTAAATTACGTTGCCCTATGCGATTAAAGAGTTGGTTCAAAACAACAGGTGACGAAGTAGTAAAATTGCGACTCATAAAAAAATATGCTGCCCTGGTACTGCAAACGGCTAACAACGGTTTAACAGAATGTTATCTGGCGATGACACCGTGACAAAAGCCCGGAATCAGTACATCTTTACCGATTAATTCTGTTATCAATTAATCAGAGGTCTCTCCCTGTCTACGCACAAATAAGATTGATTATACCATTCCGGTCGAAAAGTCTGTCGTTGTAAATAATTATTTATATCATTGTGGTATTGAAATGATTTTTCTTTTTTTTCAGGTACTGATGTTTTTCGTATTTTGGTGTTTGGAATAAAACAAGTGAGTGTTTTTGTGATGAATTTACCGATTTAATTCAATTCATAATTATGCTGACTTATCCTACGAACCTATTGATATTTATTAAACGTGATTGTAACTACCCCACTGAAAATATTAAGGGGAAAATACGAAATAAGTCGCTTAAAAATTCGCGGACGGATGCTAGTAGGTTTATTAGAAATTGTTAATCCAATGATACTTACGATACTGTAATGGCAACCCTAAAATCATGGTGTTTATTTCTCTGTTTGCTGACGCAAGTGACTCACGACCTGTTTAGGAAAACGGAGCGTACTGCGACTGTCTTGTACACTACGCCGGACGGTACGACTGCGTAACTACGAGTACGACTACTTAGTTGGCTTTATATTTTGGATGATAACAAATGAATTTTTGATGCGTGAGTCATACGTCTTGGAAATGGGTGTCAAAATTGAGGACTGCTCCGAGTACATTCCGTCTAAAATAAATGTACCGTTACAGTCTGTTCAAAAAATATGTAGTTTTCAGGTTTGTTCCCATACTTTTGTTACTGTAATCATGAGCACAGATGGACTGGAGATTCAGTTTCACTAAATACAGTCACCTATTATAATTAAGATGAAATACGTCAGTAACTTTTCAAACAATAATTATTGTCCATAATGACTGCCCTTTTCATTTTGTTTTCCACACAATAAAGTTCAGAAACACACTAACGTAAGCTTGTCCTAATAAAAACCCAAGTACACACTGTACAAGAAAAAAAAACACATCCTTAGCCCACAAAATCGTCACCTATGAAAGGCAGCCACTCTTATGAAGCGTTCTCCGAGATTCCGTGGCAGGGTTCATTAGTGTTAAGGTACCTGACAGGGCTCGAGTTGTCTCTAGAGTATCTCTTGTACACCCGGCCTAACGTCGGAGTAAACAAACCTTTAAAGATGGCTTCTTATGTCAGTTTTCTTTTTTTTTAGTGTTGGAAGTTATGAGGTGGTTTAATTAGTTAATTTATTTAGAATATCAACGTAAATTGTTTTGATTTCTTAATTCAATTTTTTTTTCAAATGTGGAACTTAAAAGTAATGTTGAAGAGAGTAAAGATATTGCATTTATTTATAACTGTTATCTCATGAGGTTTTTTTTTTTTTTTTTTTTTTTTTTTTTTTTTTTTTTTTTAGCGTGGTAAAATCATCAAATGAGTCCTCCAACCCCGGGCAGGGCGGGAGGGACTGTCAGACTTCTACTGACTAAAATCCACGGTGTCCTTCATAGCCTGTTACGTTCCGGGGTTACGGTAGGGAATAATCCCGCGACCCCGGCAGGCTTTGGCCCTCTGAGAGGGGGGCCCCGTCATTATGCTGACGCTCTTTGAGGCGCGCGTGGGACACAACGCGCCGTCGACCCGGGCATGGTCCTTGGTCGGGCAGCGAGTTGCCCTTTACTCGCTGCCCGCATGCCCGCGCCTACGGTGGCCGGAGATCATCTTGCGACGTCCGTCGCCGTGGGCGCCTACACACTGCGGTTGGGGCGGAGGGAGGACTCTGTCCTCTCTCGCTCGCGGCGCTGCCTCCTCCTTCGCGAGCATTACTGCCTCGCAGAAGGAGCTGACCGCTTCCCACTCCGTCTCGCCCCGCAGCATGGCCGCAACCAATGCCGGGCGCGAGAGGTCTCCGCCTATCGCAGCCGTGAGGACACGTCGGTGCTCCGCCCAAGCTGGGCAGTCTTGCACCGTATGCTCCACCGTGTCCTCCGGGCGATCTTCGCAGTGGTGACACCCAGGCGTCTCCTCCTTTCGCATCAGACACAGGTACCTCCCGAAACTTCCGTGTCCGGTGAGGACCTGCGTCAAGCGGTAGGTCAGGACGCCATGACTTCTCTCCAGCCACTCCTCAAAGAGGGGTCTTACCGCCGCAATTGCGGCGTGCCCGGCCGTCGGTCGCGACAGTCGTTCCTTCCATACTGCCCTGAGATCGCGCCGGAGGTCTTCGCGCCGCGCCTCGACTTCGCGAGGCAGCGGGGTCACGCCCCGGCGCTGCGCCTCCACGCGCCACTCATAGACGCGCTGGAGGGCAGTCGCCTCCAGATCCCAAGGCAGCAATCCGGCAAGCAGGTTGGCCGATTCGCCGGCAATCGTGCGGTATCCCCGGATCATTCGGATAGCCATGACCCTCTGGCATGCGACCAGCTTCTGTGGTCGCGTCCGGATGCTCAGGGCCCACACAGGGGCCCCGTAGAGGGCCATGGACCGCACGACGCCAGCGTACAGCCTACGGCAGGAAGCGTTTGGCCCGCTGAGATTGGGCAGCAGTCGCCTGAGGGCGGCTGCTGTACGGTTCAGCTTTGGGGCCAAACTCAGGAAATGCTCCCTGAAGTTCCACCGGCTGTCGAGGACGAGTCCCAGGTACTTCATCGTCCCCTGTACGCCGATTGGAACTCCTTCCACCGTAATGCTGTAACTCGACTGTGGCGCGTTACGGCGGCCATGAAAACACATGGCCTCCGTCTTGTGCAGCGCCACCTCGAGTCCCAACCGCCGGATCCTCTGAACGACTGTCGCGACCGCTTCCGTCGCCACGTCGGCCGCCGCCTGGTGCGACTCTCCCTGTGCAAGGACGAGCGTGTCGTCAGCGTAACAAATTACGCTGACGCCGTCAGGGAGGTCGCTGCGCAGCACCCAGTCGTATCCGATGTTCCACAAGGGCGGTCCCAGGACCGAACCCTGTGGAACACCGCACGACATCTCTCGCCGGTTCCACTCTCCCCGGTGACCGGGGTAGATGACGGCTCTGTCCGTCAGGTAGTCCTCGACTATTCGGCGGAGGTAGGTCGGCACCCGGTGATACCGGAGTGCCTCCCTGATGCAACTCCAGGGCAGGGTGTTGAAGGCATTGGTGATGTCCAGAGACACCGCCAAGACGACCCTGCCCCGGGCCACTGCATCCCCCGTCGTGAGGGCTCTCACGCGCATGATTGCGTCCACCGTCGAGCGCCCCCTGCGGAAGCCGAACTGGCTCTCCGACAGGTTCGGACCCACTCGATTCAGGTGCCCGGCGAGGCGGTCTGCAATTACTCTCTCAAAGAGCTTGCCCACCTCGTCGAGCAGCACGATGGGCCGGAATGCGGACGGAGAGTCCGCAGGGCGCCCGGACTTCTGGATCAGGACCAGTTTCCCCGTCTTCCAACGAAGCGGGAACCGGCCCCTCTCCAGGCACGCGCTTAAGAGCCCCCCTAGTCGAGGCCCGAGAGTCCCGAAGGCCAGGACCCAGGCTTTTCCTGGCAGGCCGTCGGGTCCTGGGGCGGTATTTTTGGCTTTGAGCCGTTGTACCGCCACTCTCAGGTCTACCTCGGTCACCTCTGGAGCGTCGTAGACGTCGTCGTCGCTGTGATCCGCGTTTGCGTCAGCTTCCTCCTCAGATTCCGTCGGAGACGGAGCCATGGGCGGGGGAGCATACTCCTCCCCTCGCGAAGGGAACAGGGCGCTCACCACGTCCTCCACGAACTGAGGCCGGAGACTCTGCGTCAACGGGGGGGCCCAGGGGCGGAGCTTTTCTCGCACCCACTTGTAGGGGCGGCCCCATGGGTCCCCGTCCAGAGTCCCCAGCATCTCCTCGCGGGCCAATTCCTTGGCCCGCCAGATCGCGTCGCGGAGGGCGGTCTTCGCTGCCCTGTAGCCCTCATGCAGCTCCGCCTCTACAGTCGCCGCATCCGGAGGTCGGGTGCGGCGCCTGCGGAATCTGGTGTACCGGCGGCGCGCAGCAACGCACGCTTCGCGCAGCGCTGCCAACTCGCTTGACCACCAGTACAGCTGACGCCGGGCGCGTCCTTGCCGGACCCGGGGCATGGCCACGTCACAGATCTCCGACATGGCCTCCCGGAACCACTCAGCCTCGTCGTCTACGTCGGCAGGCCTGTCCGGTGGTGACACCCAGGCCTGCACGATCGAGGCTTCCAGGAATAGCTCCCGGTCCAGCTGCTTCAGCGCCCATCGCGGACCACTCAGGTTCCGTCCACTTGAGACCGGCGCGTCTGAGGTCTGGGTGGAGACGTCGAACCGGATATACCGGTGGTCGGAATAGGTCTCCACCTCCTCCACAACACGCCAGTCGGTGACGCGCGGTGACAGGGCGGCGCTGGCAAACGTTACGTCTACCACCGACTCGCCCGTCCACCGCACGCACGTGGGGACGGAACCCCGGTTCTCGATCACCAGGCCATGCGCACGGGCCCAGCGCTCGAGCCTCCTGCCCCGATAGCAGTCCGTGCTCCGGGAACCCCAAGCCGGACTTTTGGCGTTGAAGTCCCCCAGGACGAGCGCGGGGAGGGAACCGAGGGCGACGACGACGTCTCCCAGCTCCTCTAGGGAGTCTTGGAACTCGGCGATAGATCGGTTCGGGGAGAAGTAAACGCCTACCACGGCGATCTCCCCGAACCGGGCTGCGACAATCCCGTGCCCTCTCTCGACACGATCGAGGGGCGGGGTACCGGCGGCGGCCGACGAAATTAGGGTCACCGAGCCGTCCAGGTCCGCTACCCAGTCATTCCTGGGCAGGACAAAATACGGCTCGGCGACCACGGCGACGTTGATCAACCACTGCGCCATGCTCTGGAGCAAAAGATCCTGAGCAGCGGCGCAGTGGTTGATGTTCGCCTGGAGGAAGCGCAATGGAGACATTAATCTGAATCCATTGAGGCCTCCTCCAGGGCCCTCCTCGAGGGCAAGGCCGGCGGCGGCGGCGGCGGCGGCGACGGCGGCGGCGGCGGCGGCGGCGGCGGGGGCGGCGGCGGCAGCAGGAGCTGCGGCGGCGGCGGCAGTAGCGGGGACAGCGGCGGCAGAGGGCCTACCTCTGCTCTTGGTCTTGGCGGGCGGGGCGCAGGACTTGCCCCCTGCCCGGTGATCGGCCGGCTTGCCAGCCGCCGCACATAGGAAGCAGTGCGGCGGGGCGTTGCACGAGCCGGCCTTATGACCGGGCCGACCGCAGCGGAAGCAATCGCCGCTGCGGTCCACCTCCGAGGTGCACTTGCATGCCGTGTGGTTACCCACTTGGCAGCGGAAGCACCTCAGAGGCCTGGGTTCCAGCAGTTTCACCTGCGCGGACACCCAGCCGACCAAGAGCCTTCGGCCCTCCCCAATCTTTTTCGCCGCGGACACGGGGCAGCTCACCGTCACCGACAGCAGCCCCGCGAAGTCCGGGCGAAGGGTGCCAGCCTTGATCTGGTCGCCAGGGCATTCCCCAACCCTGGCGACGGCGGCCACCACGTCCCCCTCCGTGATCGAGTCGTCCAGGCCCATTATGCGCAGATCTGCGCGCTTTACGGGCCTGGACACCCGAGCCTCCTCCGCATCTAAGGACGCTCTTAGCCGTTCGGCCAGAGCGTCAGCGGTCGGACCACTGGAGGCGCCGGGAATCGACAGCAGCCTGGCCCCCGTCGCGGTGACTTGCACCCGGAGGCCCCCGTCGATTCCCAACTCCCGGAGGTTCACCGCCTCCTTCGCCTTCGCGAACACATCGCGGTACGTCACGCCCCTTTTCACCGCGTCCGGCTGCAGAGTTATTACTACAGCCGCGGTTTTGGGGGCGCGGAGTTTCGCCGCGACGGTTCGCTTGCGCTGCCGTCTTCGCTGTCGCCGCCTTTGTTTTTTCGCGGCCCTGCTCTCTCCCGCCACCTGCCATTCGGCATCGGTTGGGGGAGGACGCGAGGGCTGCGTAGGCGGGACATGTTGGGACGGCTGACTCGCCGCCGCCGCCGGAACACCCTTTTTCTTCCCCGACTTCTGCGGGGCCGCCTTCGCTCCAGCCGGTGCCGCCGCCGGAGCCGCTCTCGCCGTGGCCTGTTTGGGCGGTGCCGGCTTCGCATTCGCCGCATTCGCCGTGGCCCGCCTCTCCGGGGCTGGCCTGGGCGGCGCGGAAGCCGCTACGGCCGCGTAGGAGGAAGCGAGCGGGGGGCGCAAGACGCGGTTCTCCAGCGCTGTAAAGCGCTGGTTGAAGGCCGCTAGCTCCTGCCGCACCAGATTTAGGACAGCGTTACTGCTGTCGTCTATCGGTGCGGGCTTCGCCGGCGGCTCCTTCTGCCGCGTTTGCGCCTGCGCCTGTGTCCGCGCCTGCGGGACCTCCTCTCGGCTTCGCCCCCTCCTCAGTCCGGCCAGCTCCGCTTTCAGCTGGAGGTTCTCCTTACGGAGAGCCTCCATTGCCGCCGTGAGCTTGGCGAGCTCCTCCCGCATTTGGGACACTTCGTCCGATGGGCTTGATGCGGGCGGTGGCCGGCCGAGGCTATCCGTCGCCGCCGCCACGATTTTCGCCGTGACCGCAGTTATGGCCCTGTCCTTCGTCGCCTTTTTCCCCGGCTTATTGCGGGTCAGGGTACGAAGGGCGTCCTCTACGGTCTCTTCGAGGGAGGGCTCAGTCGTGAGCCCTCTACCTCCAGTTCCTCCAGTCCTGCCTCGGCCTTTACCCCGCACACTAGTGGGGATCTTGGGGCCCGAGACAGGACCCTCCTCCGAAGAAGAGACGTCTTCCCGGGAGCGCTTGAGGAATTCCTTCCTCCTGCTAGCGGCGCTCCCTTCGTCTCTCCTTCCAGTGCTTCCAGAGCCTACGCTCTGGAAGCTCGTGGCGTCTGATGCCGAGTCGGAATCCGACTCGAGCACCATCGCCCCCTCCTTACGCGGAGCGGCACTCTGTGCCCGCTCGTTTGGTACCGGTGACTTGGACGTGCTGGGTTGGTCCAGCGACTCCTCGTCACGGGTACGTGAGCCCCCCTGGCTCTTTGCGGCGACTGCCGGTGAGAAAGGATAAAAGTGGTTGTTGCCCCCCCCAGAATACGGTGGGGCAGCCCGGACGTGTCCGGAGCGGGATTCTCCAGCTGCGGAGCAGCTGGTACCCGCCTGGGGTAATAATTTTTGCAGCAACTTTTTGTCCATATTGTTCACTTTTTTATAGAGGTGAGTTCCTCTAAACCCTATCCCCGAATTTCCCTCCCCGGTTCACTTCACGGTTACGTCTATAGACTAGACGCGTACCGGAAGTGAACATTCCCCCCCCTGACCCAGTCTCAGACGACTGGGCCCGCGCCGCCTGAAAGCTCGAGCTAACTGCTCGATCCTCCAGGCGGCGCGCCTTTCCCCGGTGTATCCCTCTTAGTATGAAAGCCCCACCACGACGACAACGTGGAGATTCCATAATGATGTATCGTCACATGTTGTCGAACAAAAACAACCCAATATCAAAAATATCCCATTGTTTGTACACAACCTACTTGGTAAGTGAGGTGTTCCATTGATCGCTGCCGCTGTCATTATTACCGCCGCCATATTGACATAGCGGTCTAGTAAAGGCCTATTCAAACTTAAGCGATATTCGCTGCCGCTGTGGGTAGAGGTACATACCGCGCGGGTTTCGCTCAGGTATTTAGTATCAAGTGACATCTTGTTGTTTATATTAACAAAGAACTGGATGCATTTATGAGTAGCTCTTACGATATTTAACAAATATATTTTTCTATTTATAACACCTAAGAATCGTAAAATTCAAACAAAAACCCCTCAAGGGGTAAAACCCCCAAAAAAATGAAAACTTTAAATTCTTCAACTCCTTTTTTCTCAGTAGTCTCTTTTCGTATTTTACTCTCACATAAAATTATTTATTTGACTATCTCACTAAACAAAAGACATTTTGGTAACAGACACATACGAGTATACTGCACATACAAATAAACTCATAATGTTCACAAAATCACGCACTTTTGCAATAAATCTCATACTGCAACCGCAGAACTATATGAGATTTATTTATGACCAACTGGCAAACACGGAATAAATAGCAACAGACAGAAGAACAACTCCGTACACCGAAACTACGCACCTACATCAGACTGGCTAAGGGTAAGTTGAGTACGGATTAAAATGACCCGAAGAGGCATTAGTGCATTTAATTTTTTTCTTTTCTTTTATTTTTTAGATTCGTAGTCATTCGCTCCGTGCCTGTCCTCCCGCAATTATTTGAGATGTCCATAACGTCTTGGCTATGTTGCTTGCTTACTTTTTTATAACTTTGCCCCCACTACGAATTTCTCTTTTATATAGAAACTCACTTACTCAAACACCTTATTGAAGCGTCTCATTAATTAATTTTATAATAGCAACTGAAAAATATAACATAATTAAAAATCATTTGGAGCATGCTATGAGTAACCACGAACCCACGTGAACTGGTGTTTTTGCGTTTCACGTACCTTAAAATAAATAAGCGATCTAAAGTGTCTGCTTTAGTTTTCATTCGTTACATTATAGTTAACTTTCTGTAATTATCTATTCTGTGTAACTGACTAGCATATGGCATAAGATAGTTCGACCACGTACGACCGAGTTTTCTTATCTGAGCATTCTCCAATGGGGCAGAAATGATATAAGATGGGATGAAGAATTAGCTGCGAAATGGGAATTTTTTGCTATTGGCTCAATCGTTCAAGATAGATTTTTTGGAACGAAGTTCCTTATTGCGCGTTGTGAAAGGGGGCTAGACGGAAAAAATTCTTACGAAAAGTTGTCACGACACTTTTTTGCCTCGCCCCGAACCTCGCGCCTGCACCCCGCGCCCCGTACCCCTCACTCAACCCCCGTTCCTCGTGACTCTTGTCGTATTGCGGCGTGCACATGTTTCTCTGTCTCTCTCTCTCTAATAGAAAGCAAGCCAAATATTTTCATTTCGTCTTTCTATTTCGCATTGAACAGTGTGGTGTTGCAACGATTATTTTTGTTAACTCGGTTCCATCCGGGTGTCCCTTGACACCTCTCAAGTTTTTTTTTTTTCAATAGAGTGGACTATCTATTCCATTCATAAACAAGTTATTAATTTGCGAAAATGTTATACAAAGAATAACATCAGGTATTGTTCCGAGGCACATCATCAATCAAGCCCTGAGCCTTAGGTGGAGTGGAAGGGACTATCAGACTCGCACTGGCTAAAATCCAACGTGTTCCTGCAATTGTATTTTAGGTTCTAGGGTCACGGTAACCTATTAAGTCAGTCCCACGACCTATTTACGTTATCCTTAAAGTATTGAAACCGTTAAAAACCGTTAAAAAAAAAAATATCTCTGGTTGGTTACCGTTTAGAAACTTATTTTTTTTTCTATGGACTTCCTAGGTAGTAGTCTAATTATGGCCAAAGTTTCATCACTGGCGAAAGAAAAAAAAAATGATACCAAGGTCCGTACTAATAGTTGCAAACCCTTTAATTTTTGAACCGTTTTTATTTTTCAATCTACGTACATCTTAATATCTCATCAATCCATCAATACAATATCTTTTAATAATGATTCTTCAAACTATGAGACTCATTTATCATTCTTCAAAGAAAAGAAAGAATATTTCCAAGTACCCGCGAATCGTGCACTGCCATAAATCTTCTGAAGTCAGTGCACACAATGAGTCGACTGTCAGTATGACGTCAATTTATTGCGTCAATATAGTGACGTGGATGTCTGATAATGGGTGCTCCTATAATAAAGGTGAGCTCTTGAAGATTTTTACAAGTGAAATTTAAAAGGACTTAAGATGAAAAATAGTTTTTAAAATGAATGTAATGATTTTATTTTAATACTTACTGTAAAATGATAAATGGTTTCATTTTAAAGTTATAAATTACTCTTGCTTTGAGAGTTTTAAAGACTTGACATCTTGAGATTTTTTAAATAAAAACCCAAGTATGTTTTACACACACACACATCTAATATCTTTAAACGAGCAATTCTTGTATATTTATATATAATCAGGATCTCGGAAACGGCTCCAAGGATTTTCATGAAAGTTACAGATTAGGGGTTTTTCGGCTCAAGGAATCGATTTATCTCAGGTCTCAGGTTCGGGAAAAACTCGGTTCCCAAGATACAGACATTTTAAAAACTGAGCGAAGCTCGACCAACCAGATATTTAAAGTTAAAGTCCGTTACAAAGCGTAAAAATACTCGACTCAAAAATACGTTTAAAATTTTCAATTTTAAGGGCGACTTTCATCAAAAGTTAAACATGTTTAAAATTTTATTTAAATAAAATTTTAAACATGTTTAACTTTTGGTGAAAGTCGCCCTAAATATGCCAATGTAAAAATAAATAAAAATACCAACTTACTTTCCGTTCGTTCCTTTTGGCGATTGTTGATTACGCCCACATCGTAAATTACACTACCCTGTTTCTTTTTACGTGGTAATATTCCACGGTGTCCTTCAATAGCCCTTCATGTTCCGGGGTCACGGTAATGAGATAAGTCCCGCGACCCCGGCAGGCTTTGTCCCTCTAGGGGGGGGCCCGGCATGAAATTAACTACACTACAAAAAAAGAAACAATGTAACTCAATTTAAAGTATTTTTGCTATTCACAACCCAAATATTCCATAATGATGCAGTATCGTCACATGTTGTCGAACAAAAAACAACCCAATACCAAAAATATCCCATTGTTTGTACACCAACCTACTTGGTAAGGCCGAGACTCCACCAAAGCTGTATCGAGCTGTGCGGGGTCGAGACGTGTTTTGAACAATTGACACAGCTCCACTCCGCAACGCAATTCTATTGGTTGTTCAAAACTCGTCTCGACTCGCACAGCTTTGGTGGAGTCTCGGCCTAAGTGAGGTGTTCCATTGATCGCTGCCGCTGTCATTAATACCGCCGCCATATTGACATAGCGGTCTAGCAAGTGACGAAGACGCGCGGATTCCGCGCGATGCTCTGTGGACTGTCTGCATTCTTTGGAGGAATTGTGTGGGAGTAATGAGGTGTTTTATTGAGTAGATTTAGTTTTTTTTAAATGTTAGTTATGGATTTGTTAATATTTTACTTACGGATTTGGAGTTTTTAGTTGTCAATCAAATGAAGACACGATAGGTTTCAGGATTTTCAATTGTATATTTTCCCATCATGTTATAATCTCGGGCACGCCGCAATTGCGGCGGTAAGACCCCTCTTTGAGGGGTGGCTGGAGAGACGTCACAGCGTCCTGACCTATGATAGGATGACGCAGGTCCTCACCGGACACGGAAGTTTCGGGAGGTACCTGTGCCTGATAGGGAAGGAAGAAACGCCCGGGTGCCACCACTGCGACGATCGCCCGGAGGACCAGTAGACATACGGTGCAAGACTGCCCAGCTTAACCGACGTGTCCTCACGGCGGCGATAGGCGAAGACCTCTCGCGCCCGGCATTGGTTGCGGCCATGCTGTTCGTGAAGGAGGAGGCGGGCCGCGAGCGAGAGAGGACAACGTCCTCCCTCCGCCCCAACCGCAGTGGTAGGCGCCCGCGGCGTCGGACGTCACCAGATGATCACCGGCCACCGTAGGCGCGGGCATGCGGGCAGCGAGTAAAGGGCAACTCGCTGCCCGACCAAGGACCATGCCCGGGACGACGGCGCGTTGTGTCCCAAGCGCGCCTCAAACAGCGTCAGCATAATGACGGGGCCCCCCAATCAGAGGGCCAAAGCCTGCCGGGGTCGCGGGATTATTTCCTTACCGTGACCCCGGAACGTAACAGGCTATTGAAGGACACCGTGGATTTTAGTCAGTAGAAGTCTGACAGTCCCTCCCGCCCTGCCCGGGGCCGGAGGACTCATTTGATGATTTTACTACGCTAAAAAAAAAAAACATGTTATAATCTCGAGCATGCGGGTGGCGAGTAATGGGCGACTCGCTTTCCGACCATGGACCATGCCCGGGTCAAAAAGTGTCAGCATTATTACGGGCCCTACTATAGAGGGCTAAAGCCTGCCGTGGTCAGGAAACTAACGAATTACCGTGACCCCGGAACGTAAAGGGCTATGGAAGGACATCATGGCGTGGATTTTAGTCAGTCCGAGTCTGACACCTCCTCCCGCTCTGCCCTGGGTGGGAGGACTCATTTGATGATTTAACGACGCTAAAAAAAATGATATTATATTCTTGAGATAACTAACTCAAATTAAGAACTAAATTAAAGTTAAGACGTTTAAGACTTAAAGTCATTTTAACTTACTTACGTTCGTACGTTTGTTTTTGCTTGTTTCTGTAACCGCATCATACGAGTAATTACTACTAATAACGTACAGAAACACACAATATTTTTTAAACTAGGTATATTAAAATACTACGCCATTACATTTGCAAAGCTTCTACGACTACACAAACCTCATATTTTCCTGCATAATCTTCATGCAAGTACAGCAAAACTTTGTAATCTACGAGATGAAGACGCAAGTACACAATATACGAGCAAGTACGTAAGTACATACACACCTTCTTGGATGCAATCTTCCCGCTCAATAACTTTGCGTATTTTAATCTTATCCTTTACTTCGTAACCCAGGCTTGCGAAGTTTTATGCTGATCATATAAACTGGTTCATAGCCAAATTTTAGAGTTATGTAACTGCGATGAGTATTGTGGTATTATTTAGGATGAATTTTCCAACATGGCATGGCAAAATAATAATATAATATTCCACAACTATCACACAACGCCATCTAGTCCCAAGCTAAGCAGAGCTTGTGTTATGGGTACTAGACAACTCGACCTCCGGCATAGCAGTCAGGGTCACTAACCACTAGACCAACAAAAATCCAGTAAAAATCCGAAACTACGAAGAATAAATGAAAAGTACACTAAGTAGGTATCGAGGCCGATTTCGATGAAAACTAAAACTGCATTATTGGTTATTAGACAAAACTTTATACCTGGCTAGGAATCAAACCTGTCGATTTAGGAATGAAAAACACACGCTGTATATTATTTGGAGTTATTTTGGTACTTGCATGGAAATGTTGATATTAATATTGACCTTCTCGGGATTTCTAATAGACAATCTCTTGTGGAAAACAGTATTATAAATAAATAACAATATTAATAAAAACATTAGAGGTACATAAATTGTGTGAAAAAAAACTTTGTTATTTAATAAATCACGGATTTTTCTGCTCTTTAAAAGTAATTCCGGGTATATCTACTTTATTTTTTCGCTAATTCGCTCTATAAGTACATGATTAAGTAAACCTAATTCCGATCTATGATATTAATCTCCGCGACATGCAGCACAGTAGTCCAATTGCTGAAACTTTATTGTTGTTGAACTGAATAAACATATTTTTTAACTAACTTCCTTTTTTACTCCAATAAACTAAGTACATAACTTTAAAACAAACAACAATAACCCAAGAATAGCACAAAAAGCGCTTGTTTATAAATAATAAAGCAATCGGGCAGGGTTTCAGCTTTCAATAAATAGATCTGTTGGGAGATAATGCCTCGCCTTCAGCAATGGACTTATCGGATTCCAACGGAGAATTCTATTATTTAAAACCGCTTCTGTTTTGTATTTTAAATGTCATTTATTTTTTATTTAGTTTGTTTTCTTGCAAAGTGCACTTTTCAATTAAAAGGTAGGATTTTACTGTTGATATAAATTATTGTTAGCTATTTTTGAGTCCCAAGCACGACTTTTTCCGTTTTTGTGTCGTAAATTAAACTGAAAAATCGACGTTTATTTGATCGAAAAAAAATTTTCCTCGTTATAGTGTAAGCACTAGGCAAACACATTGGGGAACTACTATTTCAACACGAAACCCGTTTTTTCGGTCGACGTTTCGGGCATTTTTTAATCTTAATCTATTACGGACATAAGATTAGTTAGTGATGAGAACTAAAACTTGGTTACACCATGATTGAACAGTTGTTCTGACTCCCGATGTATTCTCAGAAGTTTAGATTCAGAACTAATAGGGAGTAAGGTTCACTCAAAAGTGTCGAGTTACTTTCCTGAAAATCTTGGAAATAACGAATGAAACGGGTTTTTGTAAAGCCACGAAAAAAAGGATGAGTAAAGTAGCAACAGTTTTTGTTTTTTGTGTAAATTCGCCCCATTTCTATTTTCCGCATGCATAGCAGAACAATTTTATTACATTAAAAAATCCAGCACAACACTACAGAAAATGAGGAATCAATGTGGAACCTGGACAAAAAGTACTAGGAGAACAGCATCATAGAGATGATAATTGCTATTCCACTTCGTTGCTTTTCAAACCCACAGCAAGAATACAATTTCAAATTGAATAAAAAATGTCCAATAACAAGAATATATTAATCATAAAGTGTTCAGAACCCATCCAATGCACATTTATTTTCGTTCCGGACGGAACCAACCAATTGTGTGGCAGATCGATTTCAAAGCCGTATGTAAGTGTCGAACGTTCAACGTCGACATTACTTCCCTCCTTTTCAAACCACCTACGTTAGAGAAAGATGGGAGATAGTAAATCGTTATGGACGATCAGATTTAAGAAAGGAGGATTTATGTTAAATCTGTTGACATTTTGTTCCTTGAGTTTGTGATTTTAGAAGAAAATGTTAATGCATTTTAAATATTTATCATGACTTGGAAGAGTGGCTAGCTGTTTATTCTCGATTTTTCTGGTTCATGATTTAAATTTTGGTCATCATCATCGTTTCAATAGGACGTGTAGTCCACTGCTTGCTACCATTTTTTTTGTGGTAAAATCATCAAATGATTGCTCCCACCCCGGGCAGGGCGGGAGGGACTGTCAGACACGTACTGACTAAAATCCACGGTGTCCTTCAGTAGCCAGAGCTATCTGTCAAATTGTAATATCATTAATTCTTACGAGTAGTTCTTGCTCGATGTCACGGGGTGTATGTAGAAAACGTCCGTAACTAAGGCAAAAATCACGGGTTTCGTGCTTAGAGATTAGACCCCAGAGACGGACCTGTCAACAGAAATTTTTTGAGAAAATAATTAAAATCTACATATACAATCAGCTACGATCTCTGCGCATACAGATATTGTTTACAAGTAGCCATTATGTAATGTACGTTTTCCCCCAAACCGCAGGTGATAGAAACCCTTTTTTGCAACGACGATAAACGAATAACCAACAACTCGATAATTGATTGTTTACAGGCTGTGTTGCGCGACTCACGCTTGACTCGTCTCGATCTTGCTCCAACAGTAATGGTCCGTAAAGCTAAGCTCTGCGATGCGATAATCGAGAACTCATAACGATTCATATCGATTCTTATTATATTACATGCGAATTTCGACACTTAAACCTTCATTTTTGGAGTCGTTATGGGTCATTATCGTGGAACAGGAAGATTGTGGTTCAAGCTCTGTTGAATGAAGTGCTTGAATGGTTCTATGGATATGATTTGCATTTTGAATTTTTATTATTTTCGATTCTGTGAACACAATTTTTGTAATGGTTAGCTTTTATAATATCTACTTTTGGAGGTTTGTTTATGAACGCAAATTCTTGAAAATTCATAATTATGGAATTGACACTGTTCTTTTCGTATGGAATGTGCGACTGGAACAAATATATTTATTTATTTATTTGGTTAGTCTACAATTGTTTACACACATCTTCATCAATTACATTAATTATTGCATTTATAAGTGTAACAATCACTTACTGACTAACACCACATGTACATATTTGGTTTTACACATAATTATTATATAAAAAGAGATACTAAGATCTTTGCTTTTATCTATAATAGATATTTACAATAAAATCATAATATTAAGACTACATATCAATTCAACATTAGTTTAAATATTAAAAACCACGGAATTAACAATAAAATTAGAAATAAATTAATAAAATTAGAAATAAATTAATTACAAGAATAAATTAAATTAGATTAGATTATATTAAATATACCACAACTTGATTAATTATAATTATAATTCCAAATTCAATATCACACATTAGATTGTATTTTAATTTCAATTTTAAATTTATAATTTTCTTTAACTTATACATACAATTATTTATTAATTATTAATAAGTAGGCTTCAATTTATACTGGAGTAGTGGTCCCTAATTATTTTATGGAATTTACTAAATTTATCATGGTGTATATCTATAAGATCACTATAGCTGTTAAGTGATTTACTCAGACGTGGAATCGGAGAGTTTGAACCCAGAACCGTTCTACGTAATGGAGGGTGTAGTGGAGTCATGGGGTTTCGTGGATATCGGGATGGGGCACGAAACTTTATAAGACTTAGTAGGTTAGGGCAGTCCACTTTGCCTCTGAGCAGTTTATATAAAAACAGGGCATCAATGACATCTCTTCTTGTTGATAACGAGTTTATTTTGAAGAATTTCAAGCGAGTGTTGTATGATGGCAACTGTTTGCTTTTACCTTTAAAAAAAGCGAGGTGCCATAGAAACCGCTTTTGCACTCGTTCCAGGAGTAACTTATGCGTTGCGTAGTGTGGTCGCCATACAACACTGCAATACTCTAAGACGCTTCGTACGAGACTATTATATAACATGATTTTAGTGCTAACATGTTTGAAACTTTTCGTGTTTCTTTGTACAAAACCCAACATTTTGGAGGCTTTTTTAATAACATTCTCGATATGAGGGATGAAAGTAATTTTTTTATCGAACAGTACTCCAAGATCTGTGATGTTATCAACTCGTTGTATTTTGGTGTTGTATATTTGGTACTCTGCTTCTATAGGATGAGCCTTCCTAGAAAACGACATATGGTAACATTTTTTTAAATTTAGTTCCATTTTGTTATTTTCACACCATTCGACAACTCTATTTAAATCATCTTGTAATAGCGCGATATCAATAGATGAATCTATTGCTCTGGCAAACTTTAGATCATCGGCATACAGGAAGCACTCTGAGAAGTAAAAGCAGCTAGGAAGGTCATCTTTATCTTTATCTTTACATATAATAAAATCGTAGAGCTGTCATTCCTGTACATTGAATATTTTTTTCTTTTTGTATTTTTTTCGAGATAAGGGATCGATTCTGATGCCAAATCAACTTTTTTTTTCTTTCGAAATTTTTTATGTTTTTTTGATTTGTTCTATCTCTTAAACTACTGTAAAGTTGTCGATCAAATTTTCCTCAAATATTCCTAATAATATGCTTCTGTTGATAGGCTATGTATCATTACGCTATTTTTCCTGGGAGATAAGCAATTTTAAATTTTGTTGTTTTTATCTGTTTGTTTTTAGTTGGAAGCTAAACCACTGGATATTATTTAGTCAATTTTTCCCCAAATATTCCTTAAACTGCTCTTCTATTAATGGGATATGTATAATTACGCTATTCCCTTTGGGGGATTAGCAATTTTATAATATGTTGATTTTTAGTCATTGTTGACATTTGTATAAGAACCGCTATTTGAAAACACTGTCAGCGTACTAGCCAGTCTGGTTGGTATCCTGCTTGACTCTCGTGCAAGGGGTCTCTGGATCAAATCTCGCTGTTTCTTTTTTTCACTTTTTGAGTTTTCTTATATTTGTCCTGAGAGTTTCAAATAATTAAAAAAAAATGTGTATACTTTTATTTCAATATTATTCGCGTTTTTAAATTATTACTATTTGTTTTTCAATAGTTTTCTAGGATATAAATCTACACTGATTTAAATTGTAGGTAGTAAGTTGGATATTTTTTTAAATTATAATTGTTTCGAGGTGTGGAATTTTAAAGATTAGAAAAAATTGTGTTTATATAAGTTTTGAATTGGTGTTCAAACCAGTGCATAGATTCTGTTTTAAACGACGACAAGTTGTACTCATCGAGTCAGATAATTAGTTATTTTTTAGGTATCACGCGGAATGCAAGGGAGAAGAGCAATGCTATCGTACGTTCAATTTGCAGCGATACTGTAAATCAACCCAAAAATGATAGTCTAATGTTTAAAATAAACACGGTTCTTTGAAATTAATGTCGCTCAAATGGACGTTTCCTATGCAAACTATGTACCTAGATATAACATTATTGATCTAAACTAATAATAAAAATGCAAGTATGTTTGTTTTTTACCTTTTCACGCATTACTACCTACTGAATCGATCGTCCCAAAATTTTGCATATACGTTGTCAGGAGTATAGACACGGATATAAGGTATCTTACATCCCGAATAACAGAAAAGAGCTGTTGCCGAGAAAACAATTACGTTCATATTCCAGATGGCGCCACACGATCCGTATTGTTTCTCAAATTCTAAAATAACGCAAGCGAAGCCGCGGGCAAACACTAGTTGATAAATATATTAAACAATAGAGAAGCAAGATGTGCACCTTGCGGCGCTCCGGAAGTCATACGATAGTTGTCGGCAGATCTAAAACCGTTCACCACAACATAAAATTCCCTATTCAATAGGTAAGATTTCAGCCAGTCTAGCAAGGGCCCAGTGATACCGTATATTGACAGTTTATGAAGTAGTATGGAGTGTGAGATCTTATCGAATGCCTTGCTAAAGTCAGTGTATAGCACGTCAAACTGTTTATTCGCATCAACGGTTTCAATGAGGGACTCCGAAAAGGACAACAAGTTGGTGGCAGTCGACCTAGAGGCAACAAATCCATGCTGGTGGTCACTCAGATAAAGTCTGAAATGACGTTGAATGTGAGGGCATACTATCGATTCAAATATCTTGGCAAGGGTGGAGAGAATTGCAATAGGCCTGTAGTTGGATATTGTGTCTTTTTTATCCGATTTGTGCACAGGAACAATTTTCGCCATTTTCCATTCCCTGGGAAAGGTTCCAGAAGCCAACGAGACCCTATAAATTTTTAGAAGTGGGGCAACTAAAGCAGTAGCGCAGGCTGAAATGAATAATGGTGGGATTCCGTCTGGACCTGCGCCCTTCCTGATATTAACGGATTGTAGTTTTTTGAGGAGGATATCACTGTCTATTTCAGGGATTGTCAGGCACTGGCTGTTTACGTCTATTGAATCCAAAAAAGTTGAATTGCTTTTAAATTCTGTTTCACGATCTGACGGGGTATACACCGATGCAAAATAGTTTCCGAACAGATTGCAGATAGTTGTGCCGTTTGATGAAATAGTCTGTCCGTCAGTCATCATTAGAGGGTAGGCACTAGTACCACCGCGTTTGGCCTTTATATGAGTCCAGAATAATTTCGGATTTCCTTTAATTTCGGATTCCAGGTTTTCCAAGTAGGCATTATACAATTTTTTTGCCATGTTTTGACAACGCTTTGAAACTAAGTTTAGCTCCAGCTTATCCATTGGATTTTTATATTTTTATATTTATATAGATAGAAGCACGCCAGTTTAATCTCTGATACCTTACCTAAATATATTAAAATCAATTTCTGTTCGTTAGTCTCACTAAAACTCGAAAACGGCTGGACCGATTTGGCTAATTTTGATTTTGAATTATTTTTGGAAATCCGGGGAAGGTTTAAAGGGTGATATTGAGAAGTTTGCCCGGTCAGCTGGTTTTCAATATTTAATGCATTTCTAAATAGCGGATCTTTATAATTTCGCGGGAAAACTGGAAAGATCGGTTCGTATCAATAATTATTGCAAACTACAAAATATATAAAAAAAGACAACATAGAGTTTCTAGCAATGTAGTTTCTTCTTTATGGTAACAACCAAACTAAGCCAAGCACCTTTTTTTTCGACGCTTTACAAGTGGGGGCCAATGTGGAATAAACATTTTTGAGTTTTTAATTTCTTTTTCACCTCACCCGCTCGGAAAGATTCTATTTCTCATTCAAAATCTGAGCGCAAAACTCCATTTTGTGCTCTAGAGCACAAAGTGTTCTTTAAAATTCGAACACGTCTTTTAATCAATTGTTTTCTACACTGACAGGTGAGCCGCCCCCACTTCATTTCCTCACTGTGTGAAGTGTTGTAAAGTTTTTCTGCGTCTTGTACCTTTGAAAACTTCGCATCGCTCAGGATTCTATAGTTGAACCGCTCGTTTCTCTCGCGGTTCAATCTTAGGATCCTTCGCCCGCTCAGTTCTCAATTCAAGTACTCGTGCCAAAAATCAACTTTGCAGCCTTGTATAACAAATAACTATTGTTTCTCTTTCTGCCTTCATCTTATGCCATTCAATCAGTGTCGATCTCTTCCAAGATCCTGCCAGGGTAGTGGGACTTTCAAAGCAGTGGTCCTCAATCGTAAATGATAATAGTTATTTGTCAAACAAGAGTGCAAAGTTGCTTTTTAACCGCGTGCTCAATTTTGATGACCGAGCAAGCGAATGATTCTAAAATTGAATCACGAGTGCAACGAGTCATACATGAGTGTTCCGCTAAACCCAGGGCTAGAGGACTCTTTTGTTAAAATATGGACCAGAAAAATCCCGTCATGGTCGGTAGGCGAGTAACCACTAAATCAATTAACTGTCCCGCTTAGTAAACCAGCCAGCCGTTGTAGAAGATCCCGTAATAATGTGTGTTTAACTAGCAATTAGTGCCTCGTTTAGTTAACGGAAGCTTTGACGATGTTACCGTTTACAATAATGGCAAACGGGTTTTATTTATTTATGAAAACTGTTTACTCAATACTCAATTATTTATTGCATATGTTACAAAGATGGTAGAAAAAAATAAGTCATAGATACATATGGACCCGTCGGGCACGCAAAAGTTTAAAGTTAAAAAAAGTTAGGAGAGTCGTTTATCGAGGTTTTGCTCGCGATAATTTAGAATTTGACATTCAATTTCTGTTGTTTAAAAGAAGCGTCATCTATTTTCACATTTCTCGATTTATAAACATTTTATAATTGTTTTCTTCAGGGACGGTACTTTTTGCGGATGTACCCGTTATCCGTTTCCGTACATCAGTGCAAAAATGCAAAATTTCTTGATTATTGGTTCTGTAGGCGTGAAAAGCTAACAAATAAACTAACTTTTACATTTACAATATTAATCAGAATTCGGTCCACATGTTTTTCTACAATGAATTAACCTTACCACTACCTTTGGCATTTTTTAATAGTCAGATAACTTTTATCTGACGAATAAAAATGGCGGTTTGACAGCTTAACTACAGAAAATATGTCAAACCGCTATTTTTATTCCTCAGATAAAAGTTATAAGTTAAAAAAAACAAATCGTGTGTTAAAGATGCAAAACAAAAAAAAAATACCGACAGAATTGAGAACCTCCTTCTTTTTTTGAAATAGGTTAAAAATGGATAAAAATATTCGTAAAACTGTGAACAAAAAAAAACAAAGATGCGTTGCAACGAGCTTTCATAACTAAAAAAATGTTTTTTTGTACCGTGCATTGTTTGATAAAAATCCGATAATGCTACTGTCGGAACTTGTATAGTTCATACAGTTTTTCTAATCGGATTATTTTACGAACATACTGACGGTTTTTCAAATAGTTGGCTACTGGAATTCTGATTTTGAAGTTTTAAAAGGAAAAATCATACCGTAGGTATTTATTGTTGGACGGCGACTATTGGTGTAGCTTACCGTCTGATAAGGAACAGGCCCGGGTCGAAGGCTCCTCATTCTACGGCGCTTCAAAGAGATATCAGCCAACTGATGGGGTCCCTATTGCCGTGGTCTGGGAACAATCTGAACGGGTATCCGTGACCCTCGATCGTAAAAGGCAATTGAGTATGAATCTGACAGTGTATCCAAGACAGGTAAATTCATTCTTCGGGACACGTCGAGCTTTCGTGTCTCGGCGCTTTTCTGATGGTTGCCACTGTTGATTCTGGCTTTCAGGAGTTGCAGTGGTTCGGGATAGTGTGGTGGGTTTGTCCCAAAATAAAAAGTCACTTCGGCTCCACCCTGGGTCCGAGAACTCATTTGATGATTTTGTCAAAAAAAAAAACGGCGAGTACCTAATATGCAGCTCACCGTCCGATCAAGGATCAAGCCTTTCAAGTTCCACACACTCTTCAAAAAGCTGTCAGAAAACTGACTGTCTCGGGACTATTCGATTTTTAGATAGTCTAGTCTTTCACTGTACCTTCTGTACCAAAG
This sequence comes from Agrotis segetum, assembly GCA_036375495.1. Lineage (NCBI taxonomy): Eukaryota > Metazoa > Arthropoda > Insecta > Lepidoptera > Noctuidae > Agrotis > Agrotis segetum. Next base: position 2,778,358 of record JAQSVV010000087.1, read on the forward strand.
AGAGCGAACGGATTAGATCATTATACATCCCTAAAAAATATTGGTAGTCTTATAAATAACCAACGTGTAACGCCAAAAGCGCAAAACCTCTCGTGAAGTAGCTCAGCCCATGTTAGTGAAAAAAAAAATGGTTTTTCATACAGATGCCCGACCAATTTCTCATTTTGCATGAAAAACCATTTTTTTTTTTGCGAATTTCCCAAAGTCTTAGAACAAAAATTGTTCAGTAACATGGGCTGAGTTACCCCACAAGACGTTTTGCGCTTTTGGCTTTACACATTGTATAATCAGTTACTTTTTTACAAAATCTGTAAACTTACACAACATACTACTTATCTACATCGTAGATAAACATTTCCAATACATTTACACGTCATAACAAATGAGGATATAATCGTCAATATGTTGTAATGTCGAAGGTTATATTACTCGAGGTAACAGCCGGTTGCCATGGTGATGTTACATGAGTTTTCTGCTTCGTTGCGTTTATGTTTCGTGTTGTTTTTTGTCCTTGTTGTGATCTAACGATTTGGATTCATCTGGTTTTGTACCGAATCATGTAATTTTTACTTGAAAACTTGTTTTTCGGATATTTGCAAAAGTTGACACCTAGATTTCAATGAACTGTACCCTTAGCACGAATTTTCAGTATTTGAGACGTAAAGTAAAGTACGAGTATTTTGGAAGAAAAATTAGTTCCTGCTTCGGACACCAGAGGCGCTGTTCCATTTTTCCATACAAGAAACGCTGTAAATACTGTAAAGTAAAAGAGTGAAAATTCGTGCTAAGGGTACAGGGGAGATTTTCAACAGGGGATTTGCCTCATGTTGAATTTTTGACGCGCTTATTTATCACCTGAGGGATTTATATAATTGAAAATATACATGAATGCTTCTAAATGTTTTATTTGACACAACAGTTATTTATGTATATTTTCAATTATATAAATCCCTCACAAATTGGTAGCAGAGCGTGGTTGTCTATTTTGAAAAATGGCATCTACTACGAGTTATCGTAATATAGAACCTTTGACAAAATTGGTAGCAGAGCGTGGTTCGCTTTAGAACTGTTTTAATAATGTCGTACTCTAGAATGCGTCAACAATTTTATGGGGCATTAAATTGAGTGATGTTTAGTTAAAAAAAAACAATAGGTAAGTAAATAATTAATTGGCTAAAAAATAAAAATTAGGTTGAAATAATATTCATAATACCTATTAAATATGACATATATGTAGGAACGGAACGTTGAGATAGATGAGTAGAATGAAGCGTAAAGATGAATGATTGATGTGAAGCATGTTGAATGAAAGAGATGAAAGTTAGGAATAGTCAAGGAGTGAAGGAGAAAGGGAGTGAATGTAAGAAGAGGAAAATGAAGGGGACTGGAACGGGGAGTTAAGACGAACGACGTATAGAGTAAAGACGTTAAGAAATAAAAATTCAATTTAATTAAGAAAATCAGTGCTTTAATTTGGCCAACATCGAACCAATCCCACATATTTTTGGGGGCTCGTCCGGGATAGTTCGATATTTCCAGTTGGCGAGGCCAAAGCACTGCAAAAGACGGGAGCAGAAAAACCGACACCAACGACGTGGAGCGGCCGGTGACTTTGCTCAAGCGAAACGACGGAAAAGACGATAGAAGACGGTAACAGTAGTTACAAAAGACGAGGCAAAGACGAAATATGGGTGGACACGGAAAGGATCGCCGACAAAGCCGTCAAGCGGACTATGACGAAGACGACCACGCGGCAGCTGCATCGACGAGACTACCGTTCTGCCAAGATCAAGGTATATTCCAGGCGGAGAACTTGGTGGCAAAGTTCAGCGGGCAAGATAAATCGTATTCGGTGGCTAAATGGGCGACTGACATTGACGACAACGCTGAAATATTTCAATGGACACCCCTTCAGACTCTGATAGTCGCTAGAAGATCTCTGACGGGAACCGCAGCCCTGTGGTTAAAATCTGAAAAACCATTCAAAAGTTGGGACGAGCTGAAGGCGGGTTTGCTGAAAGAATTTCCTGATTCGATAGACAGCAAAACCATACATGAAATGATGGCCGCTAGAAGGAAGAAGAAAGACGAAAGGTGTTTAGACTACATGTTAGTTATGAAAGAAATGGGAAAGCGCGGCAAAATGCCTGATTATGTTGCCATAAAGTACATAATAGACGGCATAATTGATTCAGAAGTGAATAAAATGGTGTTATATGGTGCTACTTCTTATACGGAGCTCAAAGAAAAGTTAAAGATTTACGAAACAATTAAAGAAAAGATGACTGCAAGTTACGTCCGAAATAAGAAGCCGGAGAGCAGTGAAAGTAGTGCGAGTACGAGTATCAAGAGGTGCTACAGTTGTGGAGAAAGAAATCATCAATCGTCGCAGTGTCCTAATAAAGAAAAAGGTCTAAAATGTTTCAAGTGTAACGAGTTTGGACATATTTCGACGCAATGTAAACAAAGCGGAAACATTCGGTCAAGAACGAGTGAAAGGAACGATGAACGGGACGGGCGAACTGAAAAGGGAAAACCGAACACTTCCGAAGATAGACGAGCGATGTGCGTGGCTGACTTCACTCCGAGCGTTTACGAGGTTGGCAAACCTGACAAGTACGGCAGCCATGACAGCTCATTTGACAGTCGTACCAACATTAGCGACAAGATGGCGCACGCAGTGGGAACTGACGCTAACTTCACGGATGTTTACAACGAAATAAAGACGCCGGCTCAGATACGTTTTGAAAATGCCTGCAAGACGATATTTATCAATAAGTGCGAAGTGACCGCGTTAATTGACTCAGGAAGTGAACTGAACTTAATGTGTACCGAGCTTTACGTACAGTTAGGATCTCCGGAGTGTGTGAAAACTGCTACAAATCTAGTAGGCTTGGGAGGCAGTATAGTGTCGACGGAAAGGTTAACTGCTTCTGTTTTGTTAGACGGACATGATTATAATGCTACATTTTATGTTGTTCCAAGGCATGCTATGCCGTGTAGTGTAATATTGGGTCAAGACTTCCTCAAAGACGTATTTACTATAATGTCGAAGGGTTCAATATTGATTGCACCAAACATAAACAATTGGTTGTCAAAAGTTTGTTGTGTTGTTAGTCAGGATCAGCCGTTTGTTTTAGGTAATATCAAGAATAAACAGGTGCAGCAAGAGGTTATTGACTGTGTGAAGAATTATAACCCTAAACAGGTAAAGGAGGCACCAATAGAGTTGCGCATTGTGTTAAAGGATGACATACCAGTGGCTCAGCGACCAAGACGAATATCGTTATCCGAACAGCGGATGGTGGAGAAGCAAGTAGCAGAGTGGCTCGAAGATGGTATCATTCGCGTAAGTTTTTCTGAATATTCCTCTCCTCTGGTGTTGATAAAGAAAAAAGATGGTAGTACAAGGATTTGTGTAGATTATAGGCCCATCAATAAAAAGATGGTTAAGGATGAATTTCCTCTGCCCATTATAGACGATTTGATAGATAAACTAAAAGATGCTTGTGTATTTAGCGTATTGGATTTGAAGAATGGCTTCTTTCACTTAAAGGTTAGTGAAGACAGCATCAAGTATACTGCCTTTGTAACGCACAATGGTCAGTATGAATTTTTGAGAGCACCCTTTGGGTTATCAGTTTGTCCGAAATATTTCATGAGATTTGTAACCATGGTGTTTCAGGATCTTATATCAAAAGGAATCATTGTAATATTCATCGATGATTTGTTGATTCCAGCCGTTGATGAATGCCAGGCTTTGCAGCGATTAAGAGAAGTGTTAAAAGTGGCATCACAGTACGGTCTGCAGATAAATTGGAAGAAAGCACAACTATTTGCCGCCGTATAGAGTACCTAGGACATATAATAGAGGATGGTAAAGTACAACCTTCACAAGAGAAGACAGATGCCGTAACCAGGTACCCTGAACCTAAGACTTTAAAGCAACTTCACAGTTTCATAGGATTAACGTCATATTTTAGAAAATATATTAAAGATTTTGCACTAATAGCTAAACCATTAACGGATTGTTAAGAAAAGATGTACCTTTTGAGTTTAATGACATTCAGAGAAGTGCCTTTAACATGTTGAAGAATGCACTAGCTAGTAGCCCTGTGCTAAGGATTTATGATCATCAGTTGGAAACGGAGTTGCATACAGATGCCTCCGCAATAGCATACAGTGCTATTTTGTTACAGAGAGACCACACAGGTGAGTTACACCCTGTACATTACCACAGTAGGAAGACTAGTGAAGCCGAGAAGAAATATAGTAGTTATGAGTTGGAAGCACTAGCTATTATTGAAGGAGTAAAGAAGTTCAGACACTATTTGTTTGGTAAGCATTTCAAAATAGTAACAGACTGTCAAGCATTCCAAAAGACATTGAATAAAAAAGATTTATCAACAAGAGTAGCAAGATGGGTGCTGTTACTGGAAGAGTATGATTATGTTGTTGAACATAGACCAGGAGGTAAGATGCAACATGCCGATGCTTTATGTAGAAACCCATTTGTTGGAGTTGTTGAGCTAAGCTTGCATGAGCGTATCAAGCAAGCACAAATGTTGGATGATGGTGTAAAGGCGATTATAGACATTCCTTCAGTGATGGTTTATTGTACAAGGGAATAGAAAGAAAATTGGTGATACCAAAAAGCTTAGAATTTGAAGTGTTAAGATGGATTCATCAAAAAGGTCATTTTGGAAAAAGAAAAATGTTAGAATTGTTGGAACAGAATTACTACATAAAAAATGTAAATAAGAGAATTGAAGAACTTTTGTTGTCATGTGTACCTTGCTTATTAGCAACCAAGAAGGAAGGCAAGCAGGAAGGATTTTTAAACTGTATTGACAAAGAAGGCATTCCATTGCACACCTTGCATTGTGATCACATTGGACCTCTCTCAGAGACAAGAAAAATGTATAATTACATCCTTACAGTTGTGGATGCATTCACGAAGTTTGTGTGGCTGTTTCCAGTGAAGGGAACTACCAGTAAGGAGACCATAGATAAACTGATGATTCATCAGCAGATATTTGGTAATCCTACGCGATTAATTTCAGATCGTGGTACTGCATTTACCAGTAACGAGTTCAAGGAGTATTGTGAAAAGGAAAGCATTCAACACATAACCATAACTACAGGAGTGCCCAGGGGGAATGGTCAGGTGGAGCGCATACACCGAACTCTCATTTCGGTGTTGACGAAGATGTGCATTGAAGAACCATCTATGTGGTATAAACAAGTCAGCCGAGTGCAGAGAGCTCTGAACGGCACATACCAACGAAGTATTGACACCACCCCTTTCGAACTCATGCTGGGTACGAAGATGAAAACTAAAGAAGATATACAGATTTATGATTTGCTTCAGCAAGAGCATAGAAGTAATTTTGTGCAAGATAGGGAAGACTTAAAGATGAAGGCGAAAGAACAAATAAGAAGAATTCAAGATGAAAATTGTAAGACTTACAATAGAAAAAGAAAAGAAAGTCATAAGTATGTTGTAGGAGATATCGTAGCCATCAAACGGACGCAGTTTGGCAGTGGATTGAAACTCAAGCCCAAGTATTTAGGCCCATACAGGGTCACCAAAGTCAAAAGGAATGATCGGTACGATCTTGAGAAGATAGATCGTATGACGGATGGTTCACGAGTGACATCTTCCTCAGCCGACTATATGAAGCCATGGCCAGTGTTTGGCGACAGTGTTGAATTAGGTGAATAGGTCAGATCTTATTTGCTATAATTATTATCTGCTGTGTTAGGTTGGTTAATGCATGGTGCTTCTTGACCCAACATTTCATTACGATGGTGTAGGTTATGTCATGTAAACGTTTTAAAATAAGAAGTAGGAATGATAAATTACTTTTCAAGGTGGAAATACTCTGTGTTAGCTTCTATAATGTCCATTTGATGTACAAGTTGAAGATGTGGAAATAGTTGTGTTATTGTTTGTTAACAACACTGTTGTGAAGAGTTTAGTTTTTTAAGTTTTGCATATCTACCTAATGTTGTTTGTTGTACCGCCTACAGTATAGCTATAGTTTTGATTGTTGCCTTTGTATTTATTGTGAAATGTAACTTTAACTAAGAGAAAGTGCAGTAAGTTTAAGTTTGTTAATCTGCTATGTACCTAGTAGTGTTATGTGGTTTGAATGAAGAAGGGTATAAAAGGTCATTAGGATTAAGTTGTTATTGTATAAAGTTTCAGTTGTGGAAGGAGTTGTTTGTCTGATCTGTTTAGATCTGACTGGGGACAGTCAGATATCAGAATGGCCGAGTTGTAGGAACGGAACGTTGAGATAGATGAGTAGAATGAAGCGTAAAGATGAATGATTGATGTGAAGCATGTTGAATGAAAGAGATGAAAGTTAGGAATAGTCAAGGAGTGAAGGAGAAAGGGAGTGAATGTAAGAAGAGGAAAATGAGTGGGACTGGAATGGGAGTTAAGACGAACGACGTATAGAGTAAAGACGTTAAGAAATAAAAATTCAATTTAATTAAGAAAATCAGTGCTTTAATTTGGCCAACATCGAACCAATCCCACATATACTTACATTGAAATAATAAAAAGGGTTTCTAAATAGAGAGCTACTTTAAAACAAATGTACCAGGAGAACAAAAACTATAATAATGAAATAAAATAAATGACACTTCCAAAAAAAAAAAAAAAAACATTTCAAACATCGAAATATCCAAAAAGGTTTTAACACAAAAAGCATCTTCCAAAATAATGTACCAGGGCGACAGAAACGTCAGGAGCTCTCCCGAGAACGTATGACGACACTAATCTTAGCCGGTTACACTGAGGTTACGCTACGGCTTGTCACTTCTCTAACTGTCACCCATCTATCACCCCTGAATTCCCTACCCTCTTATCCGTAAAGTAAGTTTGCGGGAATCACCTTCAATTTACGACAGCTCTCGAATAGGCTGTTTGCCTAGTATTTTGGACGCCTGATAGACGGTACATTTAAATGAGATGAGAATACTAAAGGGAATAGTGCACGAATGAATAAAATAAGAAATGAGTTTCTAAGGAAGTCTTAAAAACCTGCCAAGTGCGAGTCGGAAAAAAGATTATTTTTTAAAATGTAAAAACTTTCCATGAAAAAGCCAGCGAATCTTACGACCCTACTGTAACTACGTGTGACAGAAAAATGCTGTGAACTAGCCAATTTTTTTCTTTTTTATTACCCTCCTTTTGCGAAGCAGTCATGATAGTGCAGGAGGAGGCTGAGTGCGTGAGTGAGAGGACAACCTTTGCCGCCGCAGGAGACGCCCACCGCAATGGACGACGCGAAGCGATTTCAAACCGTAGGTAGGCGCGGGCATTCATGGACCGTGATCGTGCTGAAGAGGGCCAAAGCCTGCTCGGGTCGCGGGGCTGTCTGTAAAAGGCTATTGACCGTTATCACCGTGTATTTTAGTCAATACAAGTCTGACAGTAAGGGCTGGGAGTAATCATTTGATAATTTTACCATGACAAAAAAAATGTTTTAAGTTCCCGTGTTTTACTCGCAGTACTTCCCATATTCACTGCTTAGTTAGAAGCAAAAAGGCAAGCTAGGATTAAAACACATTAAATACACCCGGTATGAAACAGCTAGGCAACTAACTACGACACTAAACATTATTAGATCACATCGTTCTAACCAACAATGTTGTGGTTGGTTCCGGGTTGACCGGATGCGGCTAAATATCAATATTTTGCGCATGTAGCGGCTAACTGTAACGTAACCCAGTTTCTAAGGCACCAATATAGCAACTCAGGACTGTCTCATCAGCAAGGCTCGGAGTGGATAGATTGATTTGGGGTTAATAAGCTGAAACGTATTACATACAGCATGGTCCAGGCCAAATGGATATAAAACATTTTTAACGTAGTTTGTTTAGGGACCTACTTGTAACCGCCAGGAAAATTAAAAAAAAAAAGTAATTTTATTGGAGCTTACGAAAACTCTGTCGATTTCAAGGATTTTTTTTTTGCATTGATATGAAATTAAATTAATCGTGATTTTTTTTCTTTCTGAGAGACTGCAAAGTCTAAGTAAGCACCTAAAATATAGATAGAATAAAAATTTTCATCTAAAAAGTAAATAAAAATCATGACAACATAAACGTTGCGATATTTCTAAAATTACAAAAAAAAAAACATATCTTTTAAGGGGGTGACAAGCGATTTTTTTCCTGGCGAGTAAAACTAGGTCCGTAAGCCGACTAGGTACCTAAAAAAAAATTATATCCATCTGGCCTGGCCCACCCTGTATTAATATGGACATGCCACCGGGATTCCGGGATTTTAAACGACGATTGTTTAGAACATGTAGGATGAAGACATACCAGCACTCGCTGTCGCCCGTGGCTTCGCTCGCGTGCATTTTAATTAAATCCCGTAAGAACTGAAACGAAATCCCGGGAAAAACGCTTATCCATGTTATGATTTATATGACAGTTCGTGATACAAGTACATAATATAAATTAATGATCATAAGGTAACCGTGACATTTCAAAATACAATTATGTGTAGCCCTGGTTCATGCACTCATTCACTCAAATTTCTTTCTGTTTGTCTGTTCAGAGTAATCTCTGTAACCGCTAAAGCTATTTACATGTGCAGTTCACTGAAATACTTTTTAAGCTTGGTGTTACGTTTAGTGTTCTTGTTTCATTTCAATTGCTTCACTACTAAAAAAAGAAAATAATGTTAATTTAAAGAATCGTAAACTACTCGTATAATAAACAAGCTCTACATTAAAAGCACATTTTGTACATAATACAAACTTACGATGAAACCGCGCTATTTAGCTTGTCTAATAAACTTATTTGCATGTTACATTAAGTCACACATACCACTAAATTAGTCACCGTATTAGCTAATTCAAGTGGTATTCATGCGATGTGAACGAATGGAAACTAAACCTCTAGTTTTGGAGCGGAATGTTGAATGAGTGAGTGAATGACATTAATTTGGAATGAAGTTGGTTTGTGGTTGGTGAAAGTTTAATATGTCTGTACTTAATCTTCTTCTCTTTATCCTATTCTACTTAGGGCTGCTTTTTCAACAGTCAGATCACCATTATCTGAGGAATAAAAATTAAGGATAGGTATGACATATTTTTCATAGATAAGCTGTCAAACCGCCATTTTTATTCCTAAGATAAAAGTAAGGCTATTGAAAAATCAGCCCTTAGAGCTCAGATCAAAGAAATAGGCAGATAGAGCGCTCAGAACACGCGAGTGGTTCCACCAAAGTTAATACAAAATCAAAATCGAATCCCTGTACCAAGCTACGCGTCGTACCAAGCTGCGTGTCGTTATTGTTGTTTGCCAAAATATGCCATCACGTGTCTTTAACCATTGTAAAAGTTGTTCTCAAAAACAAAGAAAACATTATGGAATGTAATTCGATTTGATTTTGTATTAACTTTGGTGGAACCACTCGCGTGTTCTGAGCGTTCTATCTGCCTATTTCTTTGATCTGAGCCTTAGAGTATAAAAAGCGAAATTGTTCAGTGTAGCCCTGGCTCTTGTAATTTCTTTTTTCTTGTATGAGGCATGCCTTCTAATCGAAGAATCACCGTGCATTTTAGTCAGTACTAGTCTGACAATTTGATTAGAGGGAGGACTCATTTTATGATTTTTTATTTATTAGAACGGTAGATCGCATGCTGTGTCGACACCAAACAAATCTAAAGGGGATGGCAATTTATTGCATTAACCTATCATTTTTAGTTTCCGAGATTTTTAACATTCTTTAAGTGACCTGGATTCATTGCTCTCGAGTGTAGGTAACTTATGGCGCTAGTATAGCTTGTTCCAAGCACCGTCATTGGTTCAAATCTTATAGGTACTTCAAAATAGTACTACCTCATTGGTCGGATTAGGACTAAGCTATGGTGGCGCCATCTACAATTAGCTTTGACCGGCCTTCCCAATTACAAGCAAGAATAATTCTCATTTTACAAATAAAGATGTCTATTGATCATCAAATAATCTTCCTGCCAATCTAACAAAACCTGACTGGGCTACCAGGAAAACATACAAAGTAAGAGGTAGCCGTCCACCAAGAATATAATATCTGGGACACAATTACAATAGGGGAAATGAATTGAAACGTACCATTCCCCGGATCTCTCGGAATCCCTACAAGAATATCTTCTCGGATGCGTACATATTATTTGATTTTGATCTTATTTGGATTATATGATATTAAAAATCAATCGTCTATTCATAAATATTGGCTGTTTGAAGTTAGATAAATAGTATACAATATTTTTGAATGTTGAATGGTTTCACTGCTAAGTCTCCTAAATTGTTGAAGTTATACTATTTATTTATTAATCAAATATTTTTGAAAATGTTATCAGTGTAATACATAATTATGTTTATATGTATACGGTAGAATACTAGTGGGGTTTATAACAAAAAGCAATCCGGCTCGAAGGATAAAATATATAATTGTATATTACTCGTATATAATAATAATAATAATATTTCACAACTATCACACAACGCCATCTAGTCCCAAGCTAAGCTTGTGTTATGGGTACTAGACAACTGATAAACATAGATATATATTTCTAAATACATACATAATATAGATGAATTACACCCAGATTCAGAACAAAATGATCGTGCTCATCACACAAACATTTGTCCTGGGTGGGAATCGAACCCACGACCTCCGGTATAGCAGTCAGGCAGGGTCACTAACCACTAGACCAACAGGCCAGTCACAGTATATGGATGAAAAATACGCTATAAAAGTACATCTATACGCAACCACGTAACGATCATTATGAGCTGTTGTTGAATGTAATACTGAATGTGTATTGAATATAATGCAAATGAGAGAGATCACACTTCAATTTCCAATAATTTCGTGTAACTAATAAATGAGGTATATCCAAATATATCTAAGTTGGTAGTAGCACGAATATAAATAAATAAATATTAAATGAATGAAGTTTGTAAATAATATTTAGCTTTGTAAATTAGTAGTGAAGAAAAACTCGAAAGTGCCGTCTCTTTTTTCAATTTATAATCTTACAGAAGTTTTTATAATAGTTGCGTATCAGGATGACACTACCGAATCGAAGTTTCTTATAAAAGGTCGTTTATGTTTCACAGCTGGTTGTTGTTCAAAAACGGACCATAACAACACTTTGTTATGTCATCTTTTTCATTCATCCCTCACACAACATTTACTTGGTTGGACGTCGATCGTCAAACAGTCCAAGTATACCTTTTATCTTTTTTCCACAAAACAAATGACAGCTACAACGGTAAAGATACTAGAAAAATCTATAGGCCATACGTTACCGAAATGCTTCACCAACTTCATTGTACACGAGTATTACATAAACATCTGAATAAAATAAGACCACTATCGCCATCCCACTTCAGATTCCACGACAACTTCAAACTTCGGCGTTCCATTACTTCGTTTGCAGCATTGTTATTTCAACGTTCTTTCTCGTCTCTATACAGAACGAGCAATGGATTGTCAAACAGGGCTTTAGTATTGTTGGAGGCACGATTTTCTTTACAATACTTGAATTGGGAAGGCCACAAAAATGTACAGTTTGTTTCGAATAAAAATAGAAACGAATCTCCCTTTTCGGGATACTTCAGTCCAGTTTCAGACACTTTCAGTACCTGTGTTAACTACTTCAGGGAAGTATTATTTAGACTTTTTATTGCTCGACCTAAATTAGTTTCTGGAACTCTGAGGCTGTTTGGCAGGAGGTTCGTGTAATATACTAATTAGTGTTGTACGTAAAGCTGGATGACGACCAAGAGAGAGATTATCATAAATTGGCATGGAATTGTTTGAAGTTGGATGTTTTTGGTGCAAAGATTTCACTTAGTAACTTGTTACTAATCTGCAGTTTTTATCCAGAGAGATGTGTAATTGATGAAAAAAATGGTGTTGCTTAAAAAAATATCAATCGTATTCAATTTTAATGCCGTGTACTAACCAAAGCGATAATCGTAAAAACAAAACACACAACAAAAATAAGATAAAATGTTGATGTAGGTGAATGATTACTAAAAGTATGTGGCCACAACACATAACTTCTGATTTTGTATTCGTCAATTTTCTGTCAAAATCTTTTAGCCTGTATCTGATCATATATGATGATTGACTCGCCTGTTGGTCTAGTGGTTAGTGACTCTGCCTGCTATGCCGGAGGTCCTGGGTTCGATTCCCACCCAGGACAAATGTTTGTGTGATGAGCACCATCATATTTTGTTCTGTATTTAATTTATCTATAATATGTATGTATTTAAAAATAAATAAGTATGTTTATCAGTTGTCTAGTACCCATAACACAAGCTCTGCTTAGCTTGGGACTAGATAGCGTTGTGTGATAGTTGTGGAATATTATATTAAATGACTAACTATTTGAAGACGTAATATACCTAACACTGTTCGTTTATCACAAATATGAGTGTCATACAAACGCAACATTCGAATAATTACGTGACGCCTGCTTTGGTTAGGACATGACAGAAACCAGACACATTCCATTTTTTTACCATAAGCCTAGACGTGCCGATGCATACTATTTCATTGGAAATAGACACTCTTCGTTCCGGGTTTTAAAAGGATCATAAGTTTCAGTGCAAAATAAAAATGATGTAAACCTATCGGTACCTACTCGTAACATCGAACACAGCCGAACCTATTGAAAGCTCTTAAGCTATCGTCGAACAGACAGGCGAAGCAAATGCGATCCGTAGCGTTTTTATTTGTAATGTATGGAATTGTTAGAATCGAGTCATATAGAAAAGCGAAAGCGATCGGATAGTCTCTAGAACATGTCGGTTTCCTCACGTGTTTTCCTTCGCCGTTTTGAGAGCAGTAGTTATGAAATAAATAACACAAAGTACATAATGCGCATGGCGGGGTTCGAACTAACGACCTACAACTCGTAAGTCGGGACCGATACCACTGGGCCACCACACTGCTTTTAAGCAGATGATGTTGCTTACATACTTAATATATAAACCATTTAAAATAGGCTTAGGCTTAATTCAAACGGAAAGTAATCACCAGTCACTCAGCTAAATCCCAAGAAAAAGTAGTCGATTACTGTAACAAATTGTCAGTCACAGAAGCTATCGATATTTCACCGTGAAGAAAATGTGAGTTTAATGATGACAGGCAATGATATTATAAGTAAAAAAGGTGTAGATACGTTATAAGCGCCCACAACCGCACACGCTCATATCGGGCTGATTCACACAACTTGACCTCAGTGCGACGTTGCCAGCGGCACTTCACGTACTACAGAGTGAATCAAAAGTAAAAGTGACTGAAAACCACCGAAAATGCCGTCGTGTGTGATGACATATTGCACAAATTATACATGCAAGACTTCTAAAAGTCAAGGAATCACTTATCATTCGTAAGAAGACTATTTATCTTAATAATTTCACAAATAAAACATTACGTTTCTTTAATATGGCGTCGTTAAAAGAAAGAGAGCGAGTGAAAGTGCTAGTGAGAGAAAAGAGAGAGCGATAGCAAATTCTTTAACAACAAGTGCAATAGAGATAGATTGTCATTACCGACCACAGAGTAAGATTATACCTACTAAACAGAGAGTCAGTTGACTAACAGTGCAAATGGTGCCTTTTTATTATATTTTCATGTACGGTACTTAAACGTAGATTTTTATTTATGTTATGACTAGATTTTGCCCGCGACTTCGTTCGCGCACAAACTTTATTCTCTTAATCTTTTCCCGTTCTCGTAATAATTTTGATAAATCCTTTTGATTAGTAATGAAATATAATTACTACATTGAAATCAATGCACAAATTTGATTGATTTATAAACAGTAAACTTTTTCTTTAGGTGTAAATAATAAGTAGTAATAATTACTTCGTAATTTCTAGATTTCCAACAAATGAACTAAGGTGTATCCAATGGGTGTATTTATATTTCTATTTCTCACTTTCCTACTTTCAATGCATTTTCATTCACTGAACTTGAACTCATGAATGAATAGCAGTTTTAGGCATAAATCACGGTTTGTACCTTCTGCCTAGTTAATTCACTATTCTATGACGCCGACGTGCGGGCGGTGCGGGGGGATTGATGACGCGAGGCGCTGTTTGTTTATCTAGCTGTCACTTTTTTTCTTATAGGTTTTATCAAGCTATCCTTTTTACTTGTCGTGAAATGTAATGTGTGTAAATAAAAAGTGTGTATGTGTGCTCGGCACACTTTTTTTCGCTGCTTTTGTTCGTGATAACATATCTATGACTTTATAATATCATTGATGACAGGCAATTTTTTAAACACTTTTCCTTGTAATAGTCGATTTTAAGTTTTATGGGCCTACCACACGCACAAGCTTCACCTCAGTTTTGCCTGCGCAAGTCCGGCCTGAGGAGGTATTACAACGTCTTAAAACCAGGCTTGTTCTTGATAGTGAACGAGATGGCGCTAGACGACTTGTATACCACTTTCACTCGCCGGAACAAGCCTGGTTTTAAGACGTTACGTTGTATTAGACCCCCCGTGCACTTGTCTGTGTGTGTGGTTGGGCGTTCAGTGCTACCGATTGTGTTTTGTTTTTTCATGGTTGAAGTTTGCGCAGGCAGAACTGTGGTGAAGCTTGTGTGTGTGGTAGGCCCATTAAAGAATGAAAAACCTATTGAGAGATCCAGAAAGTGTAAGGAACTGCTTTTTTTGTGGTGTTTAATACCATGGTGTTTAATATCAAATGGAGCCATTTGATTTATGGAGGAGTCTCCAACTTAAGATAAAGCAGGATGTACGGTCAGAATAGCACTGGGTTCCAGGCGGCCTAACCTTGATCGAAACCAGTGGTTTCGGCTTTAAAGGCCGGTTTCGTTTTTTCCGTACGCAAATTTGATTTTGACGTTAGTTACGTTCGTACATCCGTACCCGGTAGGTAGTCGTCCAGGAACTAAGAAAATAGACCCGCCAGGGCCGCGATAACCTCTTAAGACATACCCGCAATCACAGTAAAGCATTTGATGTAATGAGGCGTCAGGTCATCCATGATCAATCAACTTTCCTAAGCTGTCAATCAATTAATTTGATCAAATTGCTGGCTGTTCGGCCTTGGAGCTTAAGATGCTACTATCTATTTAATCCGTTAAGACTAGTTACTAATAATGTAATTAATCAGGATACAGATTGAGGTACCATAGATTAGTAGTGTATCCAAACCTAGGTATACGTTTCTTGCCTGTATTACAGTTGTGATTGTCCAGTTAACTGTACATGTTATAAATAAATTTTCCAAATTACAGTTGACTGTACCATAGTAAAATATGTTTTTCCTTGGTACAGTTAACTATACTACTTAATAAAATAATAAATGTTCACTAATTAAGATTGTCCAGTTGACTGGAACACGTAAGATTTAATTATGGTCCTGCTAGACTTCTCCATAAATTCTTACATAGTATTAATTAAAATATCAATGAGATACTTCTTATATTCAATAACAAATTTTTGACAGATTCGACAGCAATTGAAGTTTTGAGACCACTGCTTATTTTGCTGAAAAGTAAGAGTAATTTTTGTTGAAATTCTCCAAAATTTAACGCTGTCTTCATGATAAACAGACTTTCAAATTCAACCTGAAATATTTCATCCACATAATTTAAAGCCGGAATGCTTATCATTAAATTTAAATTAAAGCTGTCAGTATTATAATAAAACAAATAAATTGTACAGCATAAATAAATGCAAACTATGTAAATGAAATAATTAATTTTATCCTGGTAAAAGCAACAGAATGATTAAATTCTT
The DNA here is from genome assembly GCA_036375495.1 of Agrotis segetum. Taxonomy (NCBI): domain Eukaryota; kingdom Metazoa; phylum Arthropoda; class Insecta; order Lepidoptera; family Noctuidae; genus Agrotis; species Agrotis segetum. Next base: position 2,794,163 of record JAQSVV010000087.1, read on the forward strand.
ACAGTTTAAACCAACAATTAAATTGCTTTAAGCACGATAAAAGATAAAATTATTAATTTACGTAAAATGTTTTTGCGTTAAAAATATTATTATTGGGAAGAGTGAGCTACTTACTTATTTAAGTGCATTACAAAGCTTAAATAAATTATTATAATAAAGAGCTGAAGTATAACTTAAATTATTTTTGTTGTTATTATAAAACATAACTATATATTTGAATTCATTGAATCGTTGGGAACCTAAGAAGAAAAAAAAGATAGATGTTTTCTACACCATTTAAAGATTTACGGGAAATATTTTGATGATACGGTTGGCGCAGTGGCTGCAATGCATGTCACCGGTTCTATTGATGTTCTTGCACGGAACTAATATTATTTGTATGATGATTATTTGTATTTTTTGTATGATGTAGTACAAGTAGTTCCGGTTCTAGGTAGGTGTGTATGTGTGTTTTAATGTTTGTAAATGTACGTTACTTTCCTTACCGTGACCCCGGAACAGACTGACAGTCCCTCCCGCTCTGCCCGGGGTTGGAGGACTCATTTGATGACTTTACCAAGCTAAAAAAAAATGTACGTTACTTTGTGTAAAAATAATCTTTAGGTCAACGGAATGCGGTGCTGTTTCACACGCCTTGGGATCGGAATTTATCACAATAGGATCTTATTGCCGGAATGGAAGTTGCTTTAGTAATGACTATCTTTTTGTCAATTACATGAAAATCAACTCAGCCTATCTAACGAGTTAAGTCACGCTTGCCGAGGTTGGTTTGTGACCATCATGTAACAGCGAGTTTCCTCCGTGCCTCGGAAAGCATGTAAAGCCGTTGATCCCGGCTGTCATTTGTAGATCTTTGACAGTCGTTACTGTTAGTCAAAAGCTCCAAAGTCCAACACGTCTTACCATGAGGCATCGTACTATTACTAAGTTACTGGGTTGCGGAGGTCCGATAGGCACTCGCTCCATGTAAAATACGGATATTATCCAGCTGCATCTGGTTCGACCGGAAGTTGACCCCAATATATTAATTCACTCGATTCAAATCCACTCATCAGTTAAGCCGTGTTAAACACACTCACTTTCACATAATATTAATATCGATTTACAAACAATATACTACCTCTGAAACATGAAACTGTTATGGGCATTTCTACGGACACGGTGATTTTTGCTCAATTCCGTGGGCAATTTTTTTTTTCACATTATTACTATTTGTATATCACCAAAATAAAATGCATATTTTTTTCAACATAATGGTGCTAATTTGCCAGTAATTGCTTCAGTAGTTTATGAAATAAATTTTGAGTGCCATGGAATTGAGAAATGTGACCACAGAATTTAGAATTACACATATTCTACGTAGCCGGGAAAGACAAATTCAATTTTAAAAAAACATTCAAGAACATAATTTTAGCAGTTTTTGGTATTTAAAGTTATGTAAGTTTATATTGAGTCTGCCTTGAGAGAGATTCCTTGAGTTATCATGCTTAGTTAACTAACTTTTAGTCAAATCATTTAAATGAGCATTTTTATTAAACTTATATGGTAAAATGTATTTCTATTAAGCATTTTCGTTAAACCTTTAAATTACAAACAAGAGACATGAAGTATAGACGTCAAGTCGGTTTTATTTATCAAACCGCAGTAAGTAATAGACATAATCGAAGTTTTCGGGTGTATATTAGTCAGGTCAATTTTTTACTCAAAAATTACTGAATTTATTTTAATGAAACTTTGCAGCAATATAGTTTCTACATCAGAATAAAATATAAGCTATCATTATACGATCTTCCGAGGCTCGAGTAGCTAGTCGTGGTAGTATTAGCTAAAATCAGATCTTGCAATTGCAACGTGAACTCTAGATACTTTAAACCTTTTATACAGCATTATAGACACATAATATATGGCGTTAACTACTTTACCATGACAAATTGTGAAGCAAATGACTTTAAACCTCATATAAACCGAGATTAGTTACATGGGTAAACCATCGTTCTCAATTCCGTGGACACCAGGACACAAAATTGAGGGCCACGGAATTGAAAAAATATCGTACTAATCAAAATAACTTATTACTGTTACGACTTCAAACAAATTAAATGAAACAACCATGCTGGTGTCTAGTTAAACTTCAGTCTAGGGAAACAAAACATGTTTAAAAATAAAACATTCAGAAGATATCTTTGACACGGTATTGAGAAAAGACCCCGAACTAAAGACACGGAAACAGGTTCTCACCTTCGAAAATAAAAAAAAAACAACAGCACACCACACATACACTCACATGGCCTGCTCGGGAGCACCTGACAGTTTACAAGAATCGGATGGTGATGTCCAGTTCGCGGGTATTTAGTATCGTAATCAAGTGTTTTTTGTATGACACGGAAATGACTCATTAGACTGGGACAAATCTTTACGCATCCACAAATATAACAAAATAAGCAATTACAGGTTTATTTATTGTCAATGTCTCTTGGTTAGCTATCCATATACCCAAGAATATCAAAAGTTTGCTTGAAATTCAGCTCCATTAAAAAATATAAAATATTTTACACTCGATTTCGGAAAAGGGACAGGTCAAAATCAGTGAAATTACCCCCGTTTTTTCACTTCAGATTTTTTTTTAGGAAAATTAAGAAGTAGTACGGAATTTATGTTATTCTCTCCAGTTAGAATATAGATTGGGACGTACGCTTAAAAATTTTGGGATGTGTATGTAAAGTCTAACCATGTTTTTTTTAAAAGGACAAAAAAAATGCCCTCTTCGTAGAAATGCCCTTATAGATTATACGATGCCTCGCCAGTAGAGGTGTTAGCTTCGGGATTAATGCGAAGTGCTATGTCGGTACTGGTCAGTTCTATACATACCTTTTAGTTAAGAGGATCGTCTACCGAGCGGTCGTCCATACTAAAAGAGAAAACGTTTTCCTATCTCAATGATTTTTTAGAATGCTTCTGACACAGTAAAAAACTAGGTTTATTAGTTTTCTTTTTTTCAAAAGTAACACTTAGACGCCTGTAATTTTCAAACTATAAATTTCGAAAAAAATGAAACCAATAAACCTGTATCTATCGGGTGACCACTGAAAACCAGCGCTGTGCTGTGGGTCTCTCACAGCACAGCATTATGCTGAGTGGTCACCTTTCTTTTTACAGTCATGGCATGCAGCTGTCGAATTTTATCTTTGCTATTATGTCTATTTTTTTGTTTAGATAAAGTTAACTTTTTAATTTGTCTTATTTGCATGCATTTCTGTAACAGAATAAAATAATTTTCTTTCTTTCTATCTAAAATCTTTGCTATACCATTGCGTTTACAATTACTTTAACTTATACTGTTCTGTGTGAGAATCGAAAGTGTTGCAAAAAAGGCAGCAGTGGATTCCTCGACCACTGTGCCAATCGCGTTCAATTGCCAATTGTAATAGCTACACTACTTACATAATGTTATATATTCATTGAATCAACCACCCATCAGGGTTGCGGTCAAGGATTGACTAGCAGTAAGCCAAACTACCAGGCATCCAGAAATTAAAAGCGGTTACTACTTACACCAATTATCGTTACGATTGCACGGCAATTTTATTTATTCTAACTGTCCATATGCTGAAACAAGTGCTTTATGTTTTTTGTTGATTATATTCCACAACTATCACAAAACGCCATCTAGTCCCAAGCTAAGTAGAGCTTGTGTTATGGATACTAGACAACTGATAAACATACTTATATATTTCTAAATACATACAAATTATAGATAAAATTACACTCAAACACAGAACAAATGATCGTGCTCATCACACAAACATTTGTCCTGGGTGGGAATCGAACCCACGACCTCCGGCATTGCAGTCAGGGTCACTAACCACTAGACCAACAGGCCAGTCAATTCATTGTAGTGTAACAATTGACGGAGTCGCGGGACTAACGAATTACCGTAACCCCGGAACCTAAAGGGCTATTGAAAGACACCGTGGATTTTAATCAGTACAAGTCTGACAGTCCCTGCTGCCGCTCTGTTCTGGGTTCTGGATTCATTTGATGATTTTAACAACATAAAAAAGTACCTACTTGTTTTTTGGATAAAATCATTTCAGTATTTTTTTCTTGCTTAATTTTAATTTCGATAGTATATCAACACGTTTCTGAGTTCTTCTATTTTTTCTAACTTTTCGTTTCATAACCTATTAACCTCGCTTATAATATTACCAACTAAGAATTTCTTTTCTAACAATAATTTGACTTTAAGAAAGACTTTATGGTATCTCATTTTGATAATAATAAATCCCGAACCAATATTAAGACAATACTCTTTTCAACGGTTATCAGTTCGTCTTGTTTTATAAAATCTCGCAATTTACAGGGAAATTGAAAATTATTTATTCAATAATCAACCTTTTGTACTAAATATTACGGTTGTTCGATATAAATTACAACAAAAGTATAACATATTACGTTTTCTGAAACATTTGATCAACGCAGATTTTGTTCTACATTATTTCGGATGAAAAGATAATGTTTGTATAAAATTAGTACGGAATTAATAAGCTGTTAAGTGAACCTAGTCTAATTCAAATTATGGTTTGAATATTAAGTTAATTATTTCTGTAATAAAACCAGTTAAGAGGATAGAATAGCTGCTGCCATTTCAAAAAATAGGTATTTAGAAAAACTCCTACTGTCCCTCTCACGCGTTGAAAAAACGCCGGTCGTGCGATAGAGAGCGTTGCAGCTCGCGACTGACTGTATGTATTTTTTATATGAAATTTGTCTCTCGGGAGAAAACGTTTTTCACATACTAAATCACGACCAATCTCTTACATTCTGGTGTCAATCGTTTCAGCATATTATATACTAGGTTTGTAGGTTTTGCTTTTTTTCTTTAGCTTCTTTGTTATTTAAATACAAAGGTTTTACTTCAATGAAGATTTTGTCATAAAAATAGTAACTTTTAGGCGCCTGTAACTTTCAAACTATTATAAATTTTGAAAAAAAGAAAACCTGTAAACCTAGTTTTTTACTGTGTCAGATGCATTCTAAAAAATCATTGAGATAGGATAACATCTGGGGGGAGAAAAACGTTTTCTCTTTTTGTATGGACGAGCGCTCGGTAGACGATCGTCTTAACGAAGTTAATTAATAAAACTCTACCCTTAAAAAAACTTTAACATGGAAGCAACGGTACTTTTACCGGTGTTTTGTAACTGACTAAGTCTGAGAAGAAACACCCGAAATAAACTCAGAAGTCACAGTCTCTTTTAAAGTCCAGACAATTTTGTATTGGTAAAGTTATATGAGAACCATGGGTGTCTGAGGTGGTCTTTTGAAGAAAGAACGACACAGATTTGAGTGGGCCTGTCCAGTCAGTGTGAGCATTGTGTCAATTACCGTGTAGCTCAACGCATTACACAAGGAGCTCAATTCTAATATTATAAAGACGTGCACAATAGGGTAGTTTCCAGGGTCAAAATAATTACATTCTATTTAGTCCGTATTTTAGATTATAAAAAAATATTGGACATGTATTTTTTCTTTTTTCGATTAAACAAAAAATAACAAATGACGTCACCCAGCGCGAAAAATGCCACGCATCGTGAGGTCACACGTAACTTTAATAGGCTATAACTTTGTCATTTTTGGTCTAATTTACAAATAAAAAATACGTGTCCCTTATTTTTGAATAATCAAAAAGACGGACTCATCACATTTTTTAGGGCAACTAGCCTATTATTGTTTGTAGAGGTAATCTCCGGAAATAACATTCCAATTGTATTTTGGTTTTCTGGATAGCTACATGTTTCCTTCCTGATTGCACTATGATATTACTTAGATAAGATAACTTTTGTCAAAAAGTAATAGCGCAAGTGGGCGATGGGTCAGGGGCTACAAATGAAAGCGAAAGAAGTCGCTGGCATATAATAAAGTAAAACTTAAACTGAATCTTTTTAAATAAAAATAAGATTGGCTTAACAACGTACAGGCAACGTTGGAAAATTAAAGTAGCAGAGATTGCGAAGACAGTGCTATTTATTGTGGAGTATTTCATAAACACTGTGTACGGAACCATGCATCTTACGAGATAAACCGCTTGGCAGACAAAGGAATTGGCTGGAATACAAATAGTTTAGTAAAGATGTAGTCTTTCATTATAATATCAAGTAGGTAATATTTTGAGGAATGAAACAACGTATTTTGGTAATTTGTGATATTTTGAAATCTTGTTTTTGATCCCCAAAAAAATAAAATGAACTCGCGTAAGCGTGCTTGTACACGGCGCATGTAACCCGCGCGAGTAACATGCGCAAGCTACTTGATCAAGTTATCCACGGGGTGCTTGTAAACGGCGCATGTAACTCGCGCAAGTAAAGGTGCGCGTATGCGGTTTACCCACGCGAGTAACATGCGCAAGCTAATACTTGATCAAGCTACCCGCGGGGTGCGTGTACACGGCGCATGTAGCTTGAGCATGTTGAGGCAGTTGCGCGGGTTACATGTGTCGTGTACAAGCACCCTTATGCATGCTTTAATGCGCATAATATCATAAAATATCTTGCTTTTAATTCTGACTTGTTACCAACTTATATAACAAACTAGCGGCCCGCCCAGTGCTTCGCTCCGTGTTACAAAAAATGTGATAAAATAATGAAGAACCGCTTAACCGATGTTGTGCAAACTTCACTTAAACCATCTACTAAATAGTCCAAACTAAGCTTAAGCTTACATTTGATTTGGATAGGTAAGCCCGTTCTTGAGTTATAAAATTACAACCAAAAATGGCATTGATTTTTAAATATTAGATTAGAATTCTATTTATTTATGCCTGCATGAAGATCGCAATAGGCTAGTTGCCCTAAAAATGTAATTGGTCCGTCTTTTAGATTATTCAAAAATAAGGGACACGTATTTTTATTTGTAAATTAGACCAAAAATGACAAAGATATAGCCTATTAAAGTTACGTGTGACGTCACGATGCGTGGCATTTTTCGCGCAGGGTGACGTCACAGGTAACTTAAATAGGCTATTATCTTTGTTATTTCTTGTTTATTCGAAAAAAGAAAAAATACGTGTCCAATATTCTTTTATAATCTAAAATACGGACTAAATAGAATGTAATTATTTTGACCCTGGAAACTACCCTATTGTCCAACGAGAATGGCAAATCTTTATAGTATGCTGTCCAAGTTTAAAGCAATCTGCATACGTCATCAATTAGTATGCAGATGTAGGCATTCAAAGAATAGTAGATTATTAACCAAGGGCTGTATGACATCACTTGCATACGAGGTTTTTGGCGCCTGAGCGAAGCGAAGGCGCTAATTAACCCGAGTATGCAATTGATGCTTACGCCCGAGATAAATACTCTGCTTTACATATCGATTGTGAGGTAAGTAAACAACAAGACAGCAGGTTTCAATGAACATTTATTAAGAAGAAAAAAATGTGTATTTAATTAAAATTAATAGTAAAATTATTACAATTTGTAAGAGATATGGTCACGTTCTTTTTAGGTATATTTATAGTTTGAATATGAGTTTGTGATGATAAGACTTGAGCTTGAGTGACTTGAGGTTCACTTGGTTAATAATCTACTATTGAAAAAGAACTCAAACAAGAAAATTAATTATTTTCGCGATGCTTTCGCGCCTACTAGTAGACTGCCTTTTTTTTTCACGCACGCAAGCGCGTCAAATCTTGCTGGCCAGTTTGATTTTTAAATCGATTTCATCTAACATACGATGTGGAAACAAATAGTTCCATATTTAAAATAAAATCTTTATAAAATAAATTGTCTAGATTCCGATTCGAGTAATTAATCGATACCAAGAAAAAAAAAATTAACTTTTTAAAAATATTCTTCGTGCAGTATGAGTATGACAGTTCTTTTTTCAAATTCCAAAACCTATGCTGTAATGATAGTCATACACCCCGGCATTCAGGGGTGTAAGGGTGTACTTACAGAGCAAGAGATATGTAATAGTAGATTATTAACCAAGGGCTGTACGACATCAATTGCATACGAGGTTTTTGGCGCCTGAGCGAAGCGAAAGCGCTAATTAACCCGAGTATGCAATTGATGCTTACGCCCGAGATAAATACTCTGCTTTACATATCGATTGTGAGGTAAGTAAACAACAAGACAGCAGGTTGAAGAAAAAAATGTGTATTTAATTAAAATTAATAGTAAAATTATTACAATTTGTAAGAGATGGTCACGTTCTTTTTAGGTATATTTATAGTTTGAATATGAGTTTGTGATGATAAGACTTGAGTTTGAGTGACTTGAGGTTCACTTGGTTAATAATCTACTATTGAAAAAGAACTCAAACAAGAAAATTAATTATTTTCGCGATGCTTTCGCGCCTACTAGTAGACTGCCTTTTTTTTTCACGCACGCAAGCGCGTCAAATCTTGCTGGCCAGTTTGATTTTTAAATCGATTTCATCTAACATACGATGTGGAAACAAATAGTTCCATATTTAAAATAAAATCTTTATAAAATAAATTGTCTAGATTCCGATTCGAGTAATTAATCGATACCGAGAAAAAAAAAATTAACTTTTTAAAAATATTCTTCGTGCAGTATGAGTATGACAGTTCTTTTTTCAAAACCTATGCTGTAATGATAGTCATACACCCCGGCATTCAGGGGTGTAAGGGTGTAGTTACAGAGCAAGAGATATGTAAATGATATTTGAACAGTATTCGCCCAAAAAATCGTTTTCCCTTGACCGCAATCACTCGGATTTCGTATGCGGAAATCCTTGGAGTTTTTGCGGTTTTATCCCTTTTAGTTTTTGCTGTCTCATGTGCCGATGGGAAGCCTGGGTAGTGCGTTATCGGGTCGACTTACATTGGTATCTACGATTCCGTTCATATCACCGGATCAGTTTTTTTCTACATCACGTAGAATTTTGTACTTCTTGTAACTCGCTTAAGGTTCAACCAGGTTGCAGCGTTACATGTCTTATTTTTTTTAGATCTATAGATTTGCTAGAATTTCATTTGGGAAATATTTATAGTTCTTTTAATTTTTCTCTACGAAGGCACGGCAAAAGAACTACTAAATGGAAAGAACGGAAGGTTCCGGACCGCGGTTGACGGACTTAGAAAGTTATATATTTAAAGACGCGATTTTTTTAAATCTCAAAAAAGTCCTAGGCCTTAAGAAATGGGTGCTAAGACAGGAAACCTCCACGTGCTCCCGTGGACTGCAGTTCTCTCTCTGATACGTCCGGGGGAAGACCAATTTTTCAGGCCGGCGCACCCTGGGATGCGGGCAAAAACTCTTCCTTAGGCACTGTGTGCCTAAGGAAAAGTTATAAGTTTTTAGACTGACATGGTCACAACAACTATTATTTAGATTTAAAACGGGATATCTATATAAATAAAAATGAATTGTTGTTCGTTAGTCTGATTAAAACTCGAGAACGGCTGGGCCGATTGAGCTGATTTTGGTTTTGAATTATTTTGGAAAGTCCAGGGAAGGTTTAAAAGGTTTTTTTTTAAATCGTTTCTCAGGCGGTAAGGAGTTCGCCGGGTCAGCTAGTTAAATATAAAAATTTCAATCGTGAGGATGGGTTTCAACTGTCGAGGGCCTGGAACCCAGTGGTTCAATTATGTAAAAACCCAAAAAGCGCGTAAACTAGTTCGCGAGCGGATACAGTGAGTTTTGTGTGTCGGGAACAAAATCGTGTTGTGAGTGAGACCAGTAACAATAGTAGTGGTGTCGAACGCAAAAAACAATCGAGAAGGAGGGTAGACCGTTTTGTCTGCTCTTAAACATCCACCCGCAATTTCTTCAGTTCATCCGTGATCATGGCGCTTGCAACAGTGCCGAAATATCGGAAACTCAAAACAAATGATAAACATGGTAAATATCTCGTTTTAAATCTAAATAATAAGGAAGAGTTTTGCCCGCATCCGGTCTCTTTGCCTGTATGCGAATAGCCTGTCGTGTGGACGCTCCAACGCGTGTCCCTCTGATCAGCAGAGGGCACAGCGGCGGAGCGGGCTTGCGGACGGTGAGTGATGGGCGGCTCGCCGTCCGACCAGGGGCCAAGCCCGGATCGATGGCGCGTCGTGTTTCGCGCCAAATCCCTGCTGGGGTCGCGGGTTTTTTCTTTACCCAGGAACCGTGGCCCCGGAACGTAAAGGGCATAGGAAGGAACACGGGTGGATTTTAGTCAGTAAGAGTATGACAGTCCCTTCTGCTCCACCCAGGGCGGGAGGACTCATTTGATGATTTTACCAACTTAAAAAAAAGGCCGTAAGAAAGCTTTGTATCTCTTAAGGATAAGGTGGAATAAATTGTAAGCCAGATCATTTAGTCGGGGTTAACACCTTGCCAGATTCTAGAATATTTTGAATATTCAAAGTCTATGTACCTAATACAATGTAAGTCGTTATACCTATAACAATGTCATCTAGAGGTCTCAAGGTTAGGTAAGGTACCTGAAACAGCCAAACACTGTTGCAAATGTTTGGATATTGAAAAATACGAGCGCAGTGATCGCGTGAAAGTTATGTCCGATTGCAGATTCAAAACTACCAATCGTGTTTTACAATCCATTTTCTACATCGTCCAGTTTTACAGCGACATTTAAACTGACGTCATCACTTCATTTGAAAACATTGTAAAGAGAGGTGTGATCTGTCATATTGTCCCAGTCAAACATAAACCTTCATTATGTTGTGACAAAGTTGAAAATCTCTTATTGGGATAGCTCGACGTGCTTACGTCCAAATTATTGTGTAGTATCTTGTGCCGGAATGCCTGTAAAATTGAAAATATGTATTTAGATAAAATACGTACGGCTTAGCTTGACTTGTACCGAACCGATTAAATCCTAAACAGTTTTTGAACACTTGTTAAAAAAGATGGGAGTTCAACAATAGTTAGTTTAACAATCAAATGTATCTAACAACCGACCCTAAGCGGGGTTTAAGCTAATTGAAACGGATAAAAGTTGAGTATGTATTGTAATTGTTTAAAATCTTCATAATGGAACTATTGTTTCCTCTATTTTAAAAGCGAGTTATGTGTTGAAACCATTAAAGTTTATAAAAAAAAGGTTTAGTAATAAAAAAAATTGTACGAACTCCAGCACATCAAAGTAGGTACCTCAATGTGTGAAAATATTTTTTCATTCTTATCACAATAGCGTAGCGGAAAGTAAATATAGAATTACGATTGGTAAAATTTGACATATTCGGATAGCTTGACCTGCTGGAGCAGTGGTATCGAACCCGACTTACGAATAATAGCATTACTTTGTGTACTTAATTTATTTCATCACCACTGCTTTCAAAACGGTAAATGAAAACATCGTGAGGAAAAACGGAATGTCCTATTAGAACCAAAACTTGGAATACATGTGACATCTACCAACCCGCACTGGACCTGCGTGGCGGATTATGGCCCACTCCCTCTCTCAGAGAGGAGGCCTGTGTCTCAGCAGCGGGAACATTATAGGCTGATGATGATGATGACCTGCTGGCATCTGTACATTTTATTCCCACGTTTTTATTTTATTGTGATTGCGTCTCAATAGTACCTTAAATGTCTTATACTTTTTCAATTTCTTCACTACAATGATGCAATTTATTTCTCAGTAAAGCCTGTTTTATCTATTGTTGAAAAATTGATGCTAAAGAAAAAACCTTACCGTTATACCCCATTTTGTAGCGAAGGATAATGGGTCTTGGGATTAAGATAATCCGTACATTGAGATAATTTTCTAAGTTAATTATTTCTTTGGACTTTAGACCTCGATTCAATTTTTTTTTCGTAAAAATTGCTTTATTTGCCTGCTTTTCTTCACCGTCGTTGAATAAGAACCTAATTCTATATATCAGTAAATCTATTTTAACAGCAAGTTTTTTGTGCTTGAATTATAATCTAGCCTGTAATAATTCTGGTGATCTAGAAAGAGTGTCCATGGAGTTTCTTGCACGTTCTACTTCATAGAGATCTACTTCTTGGAACGGGCATTAGGCTGAGCGCAGACTTGAGTCACAACTGTTTTAAGACAGTCTTGTCTCACATAGACAAGTCTGTCTTAAAACATAAACAAAACTGTTTTGTCTACGACACGCCGCTCACCTGAAACAAAACTGTTCAGTATCAGACTTGTCGCTGTACAGTTCTTGTGTCTATTAGACAATATTGTCTATGAGACGTTTTGTTTTAAGTGTGCGCATCTTCATGGTTTTTATAAAGCAATAGTCTGTCTTAAAACAGTTTTGACTCAAGTCTGCGGTCAGCCTTAAGGTACTTTCACAGTTTTTATGTCCTGTGACTGTAGCACCATAACTTGTAGTGTTTAATAATATTCCTTTGATTGTCTATGACAATTCAAAAGTGCCTGTAACTGGTCTACTTGAAATAAATGCTTTGGTTTTGATTTTTGCCTCCTAGAGAATTAAAGAAAGAAAGAAAGAAATAAACGTTTATTGGCACACGCCAAGAGCATTATGAAACAGACCTGTGCATTGAAAATAACGAAAAAAAAAAATTATCAATACTTTTCTTATTAGGTAGTAGTTATTAGAAAAATGGATATTAAAAAATGGATATTAATAATAAATATTATAACATTAAAATTATTCTTTGGAAAGAAAAATTCGGATCGCGAGCAGGATTTGAACTGCCGACCTCAGGATTTAGCACATCCGACGCTCTTACCAAAGGACGTAGCCTGCGGTGTTGTTGCTCCAATGAATGGTGGATGCCACCCACACGAAAAAAAACGTCGTGTTCAGTCATCTATACCGTAACCTATAATATAACATACTCCCTTGTACATACATAATATAAATAAAATTGGAGTGACTGCTTGTAATATTGAAATAACTGTTTTTACTGCGTTTTTAAGGTACAATCAACAAAGTTGAATCATGACCCATTTTGACAATAAATCGTTTGAATCCGTCAAACTGAAAAAGATCAAAGTCGTTACCATGGATATGTATGTTTATGCGAATGTGGACCATAATGTATTTGAAAGTCTGTAGGAAAATAAGCTTATGGTGGGTCATGACTCAACTTTGCCGATTGTACATATTTATAACAATTTTTTTTTTTAATTTAGTTCTGTCTGTCTTTCTGTCTGTGTGTTATTCACTGGACTTCTATTGGCAGGTAGCTGATTTAATAAGGAGTTACTTAGGCTTTAATTTTAGAAAAATCCCTTTGTTTAAAAAAAATACATTGTTGAGTTCCGACATCCATGCAAACGAAGTCGCGGGCACATCTAGTATATTATATAAATAAATAATATATATATGTGTATTACAACCCCCAACCAAATCTACATCTTTGACAAATTATGTAATTTACTCTGTGCTGCGTGACAAATATCCACCCGCACGCCTTGGGCATACGTGGTAGATTATGGCTCACTCCATATTATTGAGAGGAGTAGCATTTAAAATGAAGTGACCCCGTAAAACGTTTGGCTGATTACGCTATGTGAAAAATACGGCTTCGGTCAAGGACACGCGAAGCGTTACGAGCACATATTCTGAAATTTGACAACGTCGCAAATGGCTGTGAAATATTTGCAAGTTTTAATTAATTTTACTAATTGACTGTATGAAAATAAGAAATGTGTTAATCTGTAGTGCACTAAAAATTGATTAGTGAATGCAATTATTAATATCGTAACACAGAATATATATAATATGCAGTTTTAGACTTAAAAAAGCTTTTGGAAATATTCCAAAATGCCTTTTATACATCTGAAACGGTTACAACATGAAATTCAGTGTTTTAATTTCAATTCCTATAACAATTTCCTAGTGCACTACAGAGTCACATTTCTTATTTCCATACAGTAACATTGTCAAATTAATACACAGAATAGAACTTGTCAATATTTGACAACTATTAGAGACGTTGCCAACTTTCTGGTTAGCAGCGCGGTTGGCGAAGCATAAATCGCTGTAAGTTTGTATTTTGAGTAGCACAAGAAATCATTTTGTTTTTTCCTGTAATGGAATGATGGTATGACAATCTGACGAAACTTGAGAGAGATCAGGGGGGGTATTATAACGTCTTAAATCCATGCTTATTCCGGCGAGTGAAAGTGACAGAGCTATTCAAGTCGTCTAGCGCCATCTCGTTCACTCACTGGAACAAGCCTGGTTTTAAGACGTTGTAATACCCCCCCTGGTGGCCTACCAAGACGTCTTAAAGCCAGTGACGAGATGGCGCTAGACAACTTGTATAGTTCTGTCTCTTTTCCATTCTGGGATTCGCACAGCACACAGGTCGTCAAATTCCCTGCCGGAATCTGTATTTCCTGACAGCTACAAGTACATCCATGGGGCCTTCAAATCAAGAGTTGATAGGTTACTTCTAAGCAAGCGTGCTTCACCATCGACCACATCTTCGCATACCATCACACGAGATATTGACCAAGAGGTACCGCTTAGTAAAACAGTAACAATATTTCAAGAGATTTTCTCACTTAGATGAAAAAAACAGTCGTAAAGAAATTAATAACAACCAGTCTTTCAACCCATAAATTCAAGAACGTAATTAACATCTATTAAAATCGCAACTCTCAATTCCACAACCATTTTCAAGCGTTTATTTTAATAACTCGAGTTCTCTTTATATTAATTTGTGCATTCAAAACTCCGCAACTCGTTTCCTAATTAGCATTGTTTAGTTAATTCACCCACCGGGCTTTTCCATGTAATTGTTTTAGTTCATTAATGTAATATCTCTTCTGTAGCTCTGTTGTCCTAGTACTTTTCGGTTTAATATTGTTTTGTAAGACTCCTTTTTTTTGTATGACGTTAAATTATAGTCTTAGGGCGACTTTCACCAAAAGTTAAACATGTTTTAAAATTTTATTTAGTGTCATAATTCAATAGAATTTTGACATTAAATAACATTTTAAACATGTTTAACTTTTCGTGAAAGTCGCCCTTATTTACATAAGTTTGGCTATATAAATACATGAATAATTATTATTTAGAAATCGGTGTGTTTTTGATTGAATTAATTTTAATACTAGTTTTTGCCATGAGTTTCGTTCGACTCCCTCCTCATTTCTGTTATAGTTCTTGCTGTAGAATCAAATAAGTAAACGAATTGTGTTGGTTTTCCAATGCGGATGATGGTACTTAAACAATTTGAGTTTCAATAAAACTGACTGGATTTTGAAATGAACTTTTATTACAGCTAAAATTAAGTAAAGAATCCTTTACCAAACTTTTTTCAAAGAAACATAATCTTCTCACTTTCCATTGCGTTTAATAACCGTAAACAAATCGTGCTGTATTCTATAAAATGTGAAAATTGCCCTCGAAACCAACGATGTAATAAAATATAATGGTGTTTTTATTTAAACACGGGGAAACTCAAGTGAGGATGGAATTTTTCGCGCCTACAATTTGTTTTGTCGGCGGGCCGTTTGCACTTTATTTTGTCAAGATTTAGGAGTAATGGAAACGGCAGATGTACCAGGAATGTAGGTAAGGTGAAGAGGTTGAATTATGTTGTAAGGTCTTCGTGGTATATTGTCGGTAAGACGTCGGGAGTTATTGGGTATGTTCTACGGTACTTAATTGACTAAACTGCCGAGGTAATAGGGCTTTAAAATGAGGTAAATTAATTAATTTAGCTCTAGGACTAAACCCTGAAAGGGTTATTTTATAGCTTCATTCATTCATTGTAAACTAATTGAGGCCTCTTTTACGACCAAATTTGACCGGACTACTACTCTTTTGACGTGATAACGTCTTATAATTCGATGGCCGGTTGCACGCACGAAAAAAGATGACGTCATGCGGCTTTACCTTGCTCAGTAGCGTTCCATAGCAACGGCACGGCGTGTCAATTGTTTGTTTATAGCGACGTAAGTGCAGTATTTTCTTATGACGTTGTCACGTTCAACTATCGTCAGTAAACCGACTTTACAATCAACCGATTTTTTTTACTAGAAGTAAGTGCGTCAAAGAAGTAGGACAGCGGATGGTACATTATAAGATGAGCCTGTTTTTATTTAGCATTATTGCGAATGTTACATTACAGAATCACAAAAGAAAGAATTTAATTGGGCATTTATAAACACACAGTAATTAACTTATAATCTGGATTAACACATTATAGGATTCTGTTTATTCCGGTACGACATTTCTTCTTCAAGACTTCATCATCATCATCATCATCACCCTATAATGTTCCCACTGCTGGGAAACAGGCCTTCTCTCAGAGAGGGGGAGTGGGCAAGTTGGCCAGCTAGTAAGGTAATAACAATAAGAAATACATTATTTTATATCAATATATCTGTTATATACCATCCAGTAACGGTATACGCTCGTTATTTTGTTTGTTTCGCCTCCGTTCAGTGAGTGTATGTTTTATTCAGCAGGCTCTCTTCCGCTGTTTCGAGATGGAGCGCTCACTATTTGCAACTGAATCTAAAATAATGACAGAATAAAAAATAAATAATGTAAAACTGTATTTAAGATAGTTTTTTTTTATTTTTTTTTTTACATTAGGGACTTAAAATGGTTTTTTTTTAATCAAAGAGAAATTCGATTATTTGATTATGTCATAATTGTTGGTATTTTATTTGAATTAAAAAAAAATATATAATCCCGTTCTGCCCTGGGTGGGACTCATTTGATTATGTTTCAACGCATAACAAAAAATAAATAGGAGAGAAACGAAACGGACGAACTGAAAATTTCTCAAACTGGGAATTTCACCTGCGTCTTAGGTTGCGTTTATAAACATTTAAACTCATATACAAAAACACCCAGACTCGGACCAACTATGCTCTTATAGATCTGATACTGTGGAAATCGAACCTACGGCACACAGCGCCACACTCAATCGATCAGCCACAGCACCATGTTCTTTTAATGAATTCAATCCAGCATAGCTTACTTCAATCGTAGTTTGACCTAGAAATAACTAGAATTATATTTGTCTATTCGAAGCTAGATCAAGAGAATAATTCACATATTATCTGATTTATCCATTAGGTCCTCTCTGCAAAGTGTTTTTTCTATCTTATCTATAGACAAAACATCTTCAATTTCCGTCCAGCTTTACTAGCCGTAGTAAAAATAATAAAGGCCCTATAAAAAATATAGAAAAATCTTCGTATCCGCGTCAGCGATAGTGTTTGTTCCGAGTTGTATTATCGTTATCTTGGAGAACTAGAGAAGGGTTGGCAAGGTGCCATCGCTCTTTATCTAAGGCTTTACACCTGACATGTTGTTTCCCAATGTTCTTTAAAAGTGGAAAGTAAAGAAAAATGGTTCTATTGATATTAGAATAGGGTAGTTTCCTATTTTTTTGTATGTACACCGATTAATCCAAGAATTCTAGTCCGATTAGTGTGATTCTTTTTATTTCGATGCAGTATACATGCCATTTGGTCCCATAAAAATTTCATCCAATTTGTTTCAGTACTTTTTATTTTATGAGTATTTTTTGATTTCCGCGATGTCGAAGATATTATGATGATCTTTATTTTTTGTGTGTTTGTTACGCGATTACTCCGGCAGTTGTGGTCAGATTTGCAAAATTCTTTTTTACTAGGGATTGTGCACCTTAGGGAATATTGGAAGTTTCATCAAAATCGGTTTAGCAGTTTTTAAGATAGGAAATTTTATTAGCTTAACCACTTCCCTGTCCGATGAATCACATGTGATCCACGACTATTGTTTAGGTATTGTGTCTGCTGCGCGGGCAGTAAAAGTGTTAAGTACATGAGCGATGTTAATACCGGTGCTACGGATTACAAAATGAAGGCCACCATGAATTTTAGTCAGTAGAAGTCTGACAGTCTAAAAAATAAAGGTATCTTCCAGATAGAAGCGGTTTAAGAAAATTTGTTTGTTTCTCTTATTCTGAAAGTCTCTTTTCTGAAGTTAAACGGTGTCGAGTCTCATGACCGCCACTTCTGAAGTGTATTTGCATTTAGTACATCTTTAAAACGAAGTTTTAAGTGAAAAAACTTGAAATAAAAAACTTTTGAGTTTTGTTTTTGGTTCAAGTAAAAATGTGTTTAGGATTTTGTTCAAGAAACTATAAACTTAACAAGGTTTTTGCAAACAGCTCTGCTTGCGTTAGGTTAGATAAAACTAGGTATTACGCCTTAGTACCTAAACAAAAAACATTTATGTGCGAAAAACGTGACTACTGTCTTACAGAAAAGAAAAACAAACAAGTATTCTTCTAATAATTTTAAAGAAAACAAAGCAGCTATTGATAGCTTATCAATAACAAAACAAATCTCTAAGAAAAACTTATCAAGTATCGGTATTTTGAACTTAGAAAATAACAAAGTAAAATAAATACTTCTAAAGGACTGTACTAAGTCCTTCCCACGCTGGAAACCTTCCTACATCAGTCGCCATCTTGGTTTCTTTGTAGATTTAAAGTGGGTCGTGACAATGAGGCCTTTGATGTATACTAATCGAGAGTTTTCTCAATGACTTATACAAAATGTCTTCATAATCACTACATAGTATAAAACAAAGTCGCTTTCTCTGTCCCTATGTCCCTTTGTACGCTTAAATCTTTGAAACTACGCAACGGATTTTGATGCGGTTTTTTTTTAATAGATAGAGTGATTCAAGAGGAAGGTTTATATGTATAATAACACCCATTAAATAGTGGAGATGTTATTTTTTTTTCTCAGTACTGTTATTTTTGAGGTTTCTAATGTGATGTCGTAAATAATTACATTTTTTCCGCTTACATTGCAAACGCAGGCTGAACCCTACGAGTTTTATCAAAATAATGTACTAAGTATTGTACACATTGAAAAGGTCTACAGAAAAGTCCGCGATGGTATATGTCTATCTCTTATGGATAACCCATAATAACTTTTTTTGTCATTTACTTTTTAAGACAAATAATGGCTAATTTTCGGAGCGATTTTAACCAATACAGCATTAATCCTTAACCAATTAAATACCTTGAATACATTGTTCATTTAATATAGATCTGTATGGCCTTTTACACCGTATGATTTAAGTGAATATTTTCGAAGATATTCATCATCATCATCTCAGCCTATTAATGTTCCCACTGCTGGGACACAGGCCTTCTCTCTGTGAGAGGGGGTGGGCCATAATCCACCACGCGGGCCCAGTGCGGATTGGTGGATGTCACATGTCTTCGAATTTTTGGTTCTAGGACATGCCGGTTTCCTCACGATGTTTTCCTTCACCGTTTTGAGAGCAGTGGTGATGAAATAAATTACACAAAATAATGCGCCTGCCGGGATTCGAACCCACGTAATCTGTGCCACGACCTACAACTCGTAAGTCGGGGCCGATACCACTGGGCCACCACTCATTCAAGATATTACAGATTTAAAAATTGCGGGACGTAGCGTTTGCGGTGGTACCGGCGGGCCGCCCGGTGCGGCAAGAGCGACTTTGTTTTATACTATGTAGTGAAAAATAAACAGTTAAAAATGTAAAAAGTAAATAAGTAAAAATGTAGTGTATGAATTTAGATATTCCAAAGATAGCAGGAAATCTTCATGGTATAGGGAAAGGGGGAATGTTTCACTCCAAATTTAACGCGTGCGGGCCACGGGCATTAATGAATAAATCGAGAGTACTGGATCGATTTTAATCACATAGGCTATATAATTTATACCCGTGCGAAGCCGGAGCGGGCCGCTATGTTTTTATATACAACGCTCACAGTTTTTCTGTAGTGTATTTAATATCAGCATTGCACCCGTGCGAAGCCGGGACGGGTCGCTAGTATTATATGTATCATACGCTTTTTTGTGGCAAAATCATCAAATCACCAAGGGCAGAACGGAAGGGACTCTCAGACTCGAACTGACTAAAATCCACGGTGTCCTTCAATGGCCATTAACATTCCGGGGTCACTGTAATTCATGATACCCGCGACCCCGGCAGGCTTTGACCTCAAAAGGTGTCAAAAGGTCCCCGTCATAAAGCTGACACTCTTAGCCCCTTCGTACACTAGGCGACACAAGTCTACGACACCTTACGATTTTGGTATTCATTGACGCGTGCTTGTGTTCGAACCTCTATGGGTTTATATTGCGATAGCCGCTTGGATACCGAAGTCGTAAGGTATCGGAAACTTGAGTCGTCTTGTGTACGAAGGGCCTTAGAGGCGCGCGTGAAGCAGAACGCTCCGTCGACTCGGGCATGGTCCACGTTCGGACAGTGAGTAGCCCATTACTCCCCGCCCGCGTTCCTGCGCCTACTCTGTCATATACTACCCAAGCTTATGTATAAACTAAAATATTATTCTTTGTAGTCTTGCTTTGTTGCCTCGGTGGTTAATTTTATTAGAGATAGTTTTTTTTTATCGTCAGTGGTAAAATCATCAAATGAGTTGTTCTACTCAAGTCGGGACGGGAGGGACTGTCACACTTGTACATCGCTGTACTTGTATTTGCAAGTAGGAGATAATTTCCATTAAATACGAATGATTCTGAAAGTTATATAACACTTGTTTAGGTTTAAAATATCTTGCAGACGATCATTACCCATTGTGTTAAGTGCCTGTAATAAAACTCTAGAAACAAATAGTTTAAACAAAACTTCAGACCACAACACCGAAACCAAGTTTAAAATGCCAATAAACCGAACATGTCTGTTCTGTAGAATACAAGCATTTCAATATAGTGTAAGCTTGTCTTAAAACTGCAAATCATAGTGTAAACTACTTCATTTTATTAATGGTTTTCTAGAAACTTCCTCAATTGAAAAGCTAAGACGTTGCAGTCTTAAAAGACGAGTTCTGTGCACAATTTGTCTTTTTATGTCGCTGTTGCTAAAGGAATTCTGAGAATTCTTTTTTGAAGGATATAAGACTAAATGCTAGAGACTTTTTAGAAAGTAAAAATAAAAAAAAATATATCAATTTAGCATCTGTTTCTACAATCTGAATAATCATCATCATTTGCCTAGCGGACCTCCACAACCCAGTAACTGGGCAATACGATGCCCAATGGTAAGACTGGTTGTCAGACTTGTGAGCTTCTCTGACAAACAGTAACGACTGTCAAAGGCACTCATGATACAAGAGAAATCCTTAGTACTTATAGGACAACGTTTTCTTTTAAATTTAGTATTGACGAAGTATTTACTGTTGAGATTTACACGACGCCAGAGAATAATTATTATGTGGAAAAAAAAACATTGTTGTTCAGTGTGTATACAGTGAGCGTTGAGATGAAAAATAAGTTGTTTTTTTCAGGACTACTGTCTCATTTATCGCATAATAATAATATTAAACGTTTTTCATTAAAAATTACCTTAGCAGTTGCTCTACCACAAAAATCCTTTCGTAATCACAACAATGAGAATACTGCATCCATGTGAAAAAAGTACAATAAACTTAATTTTTCAAGCGAATAAACTCACGTAAAAAGTTGAATTTATTGCTTTCCTGGGACCTATACATTTGCACAGGATACGGTAACTCGTGTTACCCTCTGTCTGTAAGAATATAAAGGAAAAATATTTTATTTGAATCTCACAGGTTTGAAATCTTAAAAGAACTGCACTGTGGTTGCACGGCGTAGTCACGTAGCGGTAGAATATGACGTTACGGCTACGTGGCTACGGCGTAGCAGATAGTCATGCTACTAGTATAATAACTTGTAAAGAATTTGAAACTACTTTTCTTAGGATAGAGAAAATTTGATTATGTAAAACTTTGATAACGTGATTCACGCGGCCCTTGTGGGCTGTATTCAATATTATATATATAATAGCTCAACGCAAACTGAACATCCTATAATGAGTTCTAATGTACGTAACGTAAAGTGCTACTGTGCAGAAATGTGCGGTTGCACCGTACACATGATTTTTTGGGTAATACAAAATCAAACTGTAAAGCACAATATACTACACAAATTATCACATGCCAATTTGTTTCATCAACAACTCAAGAAATCAACTTTGTAAACCATTTCGATAACAAAATCAAGATTCCAAAATATCAAATTGCAATATCGCTTTAACTGAAGTACCAAGGTATAAGCAACATGAGAATGTTTGTGGAAAATTCTCGGAATAACGACGTAAAATAAAAACGTTCTATTCTGTTTTATTTCTCCCGCTATTTTGGGGTGCCGAACAATTTGCTGCCAGTACAGTTTTGTGGGGTATCAGTTACTCGGGGTTATTTAGACAGGCTGTTTTTTTTTCGGATTCTGGTTTGGTTGAAAGCGATCCGTGTTGATTGATTGCGATTCAATCAGGGGTATTACGATTATTTTTAAGTGGGAATGGACGACTTTCATGTCAGTCTGGTAACCCTTAAATCGTAGATTAGCACTACTTTTGACATGATCTAATCTTTTACCCCTTCTTATAAAAACTTGTTAGCTAACTGATTAAATATCACCTGTCCTTGTCATTTCTATTTCAAAGAATGGAGATGGCAAGTGACTTAAGAGCTATTTAAGATAAGTAACGTCTAATAAATGTTTATAAGTAAGACCCTTAATTTTTAATCACTATTTAAGCTCCAGTTTTTTATCATGGTGTAATCAGCTATTAATGAATCCTCTCGCCCGCAGCAGAGCAGAAAGGAATGTCAGATTCGTACTGACTAAAACGGTCACGGTTACCAGCAGTCCCTCGACTCCACGCTAAGGTATTTGCCTTACTGCAGTAGATTCTAAATGAATGCATAAATTAGCATGATGATCGATTTTCATTGCTATTTCACCACAAGCTAAAATTTCCAGAGTTTTACTTAATATATTTTAGTCATCAATTGTATTGCTTTTCGAATGTGACTAAAACAACGTTCGAATAAACCTTCTCTGCCACCTGTCGCCCTAATACTTATCGACAAACTCCGAGCTCCGCTCGAACTTCTATACAATTGGTATAAAAAAAAAGTTCGAATAAAGTATAGAAGCACCAGTAAATAAAAAATAAATAAGCTTTACATTTTCAGTAGCCATGCGTGCTGAAACACCTGAATTAGGCTGAATGTGTTTATTGAAGAGAGAATGAAATTCTGCGAACGAAAACCGCTGATGCGAATATCTTGTGAGTTATGTTTGCCTAGTAACTGAATGAATGATGTTTGTAGGTATTTGGTCTTTAAATACGGTCTAGAAGTCAACTGAAAGGTTACAGACCCTTTTTGTAAAGTACTTCTAAAGAATATCTTAAAGATGCAAAATCTCGTAAGAATAAATAAAAAAAAACCGGCCAAGTGCGTGTCGGGCCACGCACAGTGTAGGGTTCCGTAGTTGCCCATCAAAATACTTATGCGAACTAACTAAACTGATTCGCTGAATTTAATTTTAAAAGGAAGAATTTTCAAAATCAGTCCAGGAGTCTTTGAGAAATCGGGGACAATACATAAGAAAAAAGATTACAACGAATTTAGAACCTCCTCCTTTTTTTGAATTTAGTTAAAAATAGTTGACGATAAAAACCTACCTATCCCCAAAAAACATACCTATTAAAGCTGTAAAATAAAGTTGACAAACTTACATTTGCAGTTGTCTCCGATACATTTTGTTTAAGAAAATATGATATCAAGTACATTTTATAAGTTGGTCGACTATTACTCGTAACGTTGTAAAGCCTACTTAGTCATGATATTTTTCTTTTAAACTTCGTTATATGTACTACTATTGTGAATTTTTTCACACCCCCAAACATAACCGTTTAGCTGGTAGAGGGGGGGGGGACACTCGAATCGAGCAAAATTTAGCACTTTAAAGCTTAATATTTCACAAACGAATTTTTTTATCAAAAAATTGTTCATGAAAACTATCATTATTTTTTAAAGGCCTATTTAATGATACCCCACACTAAGGGGTACGCGAGAAAAAAAAAATCCTCACTTCACGTGTAAGTACTGGAGGTACCCTAAAAAAAAATATTTTACGAGATTTTATTTTACCACTTTTTTGGCACAACAAATCCGTATATTTACACCAAATTACAGCTCTCTAGTACTGTGCGTCTCTGAGCTAAACTGCGGACAGACGGACGGACGGACGGACGGACGGACGGACGGACGGACGGACATGGCGAAACTATAAGGGTTCCTTGTTGACTACGGAACCCTAAAAATAAGCTATATAAAAAATTATGTTCATTTAGAAACAAGCTTTTAAGGTAAAAAAAACATACGAAAGACAAAGTCCTCCTCGAAATGAATCAAAAGAGTCTGTGGAGCAGTGGTGGCCAAGTGGTATCGGTCCCGACTTACGAGTTGTAGACTTGTAGGTCGTGTGTTCGAACCCTGCAAGGCGTATTACTTTGTGTAATTTATTTCATCACCACTGCTCTCAAAAAGGTGAAGGAAAACATCGTGAAAAAACCGGCATATCCTGGAACCAAAAATTCGAAGACATGTGACATCCACCAACCCGCACTGGGCTCGCGTGGTGGATTATGGTCCACTCCCTCTCACAGAGAGGAGGCATGTGTTTCAGCAGTGGGAACATTATAGGCTAAAATAAAAAAATTATATATTATATATTTTTAAATGTTTTTTTACGGTTCTGTTTTTTAAAAATATTTAAAAATTATAGTGAATGAATAAACGAGATAATAATTTAATTTAATAAATCATTTAAAAGTTTCGTTTAAATATGTTAACGCCAAAGTTAGAAGTGTTGAGTGAATGAGTTGAATGTCAACTCCGTTCAAACATTTTTTTTTGCGTAGTCTAACGATTTAAATCTTTATTGATTACTTTTTTATACTAAGCTAGGTTCAGATTTGGGGTGCTAAGACAGGAAACCTCCACGTGCGCCCGTGGATTGGAGTTCCCTCTCGGATACGTCCGGGGGGAAGACCAGTTTTTCGGGCCGGTGCACCCTGGGATGCGGGCAAAACTCTTCCTTAGGCACTGTGTGCCAACGGGGTCTTTTCCCATATGCGAATAGTCTGTCGTGTGGACGCTCCAACGCGTGTCCCTCTGATTAGCAGAGGGCACAGCGGCGGAGCGGGCTTGCGGATGGTGAATGATGGGTAGCTCGCCGTCCGACCAGGGACCAACCCCGGGTCGGTGGCGCGTCGTGTTTCGCGCCAAATGCCTGCTGGGGTCGCGGGTTTTTTCTTAACCCAGGATACCGTGGCCCCAGAACGTAAAGGGCATCCGAAGGAACACGGGTGGATTTTAGTCGGGAGGACTCATTTGACGATTTTACCACTTTAAAAAAAAAATGCTAGGTTCAGATTTACTCTCTACGTACAAAGCTACATCCATAGGTACAATCATAAGCTAAAATTCGCAGAGATTAACCGTCGCGACTACGCCAACTCGTTAGAGTTCGTTATGCCAAACCTTTTGTTAGGCCAGTCAATTGTACGACAAAAAGAGTTAATGTATTCACGTGGACGGAATATTGAGCGCTTTGATAAAAACGTTCGGGTTTTATGGATTGTCGTTCAAAATTTTTATAGGTATGCGTATGTACGTAACCGGCACACGTGTTCTTACGTGTCATAATGGGGGCCGGACGAAGCAAATAAGTTATTTTGTAGAAAATATAGCATGAGTAGAAAATAGTAACGTATTCAACATTACATAATGTTTCACCTTTTTACTTATCCTATTCAATTGCTTCATTCTTTTTTGCAGGTAATCATCAAAGTTCTATTATACATGTAGCAAAATTTTACCTAGATAATGGAAAACTTTATTCTACAAAAAAAACATTAAAATTAACCAAGACAAGTCATTTTATACCTCATTCAAGTACCAGGAGTTCATATACACGTACATATAATGTGTATGTAAAGGGGGCGGAGTAAATAAGTTATTTTGTAGAGAATATAGCACGAGGCTTCTTACCGTTTTTTTTTTGTAAGTGGAAATGTTTGGCATGTATATATCCTTCCATGCCGTTTTCGGCTACGGCGACCGTTTCATCTCTAACCTACTGGCGTCTATCATGGGCTCTCATATGACTAGAAAAACCACCTTTGTTTGCAAACATTCTTGCCCATATTGGGTCTATGAAGTTTCCGGATTGTAACAAAATTTCACAATTTATGCCACAGTGAGAAAGAAAGAAGAAAGAAAAAACGTTTATTTGGGTAACCGCGGCGGTACACACATTATAAACAAATAAATGAAGAAAAAGAAAAAAAAAAACAAGATAGTAAACCTTAGGTACATACAACAAAAATGTAACATTGTGTGTCCCACGGCTACGCCAAATGGGTCCATAGTGCTCGACGCTGGTTTTCAACTGAACCTGGACGATGACGTGACGTGATGAGAATATTGCTTGTACCGTACCGTGCAACAATTAAACTCACGAACAGAAATAGCCAGAAAATTTTACCACGTAAAACAAAAGGGTAGTAATCTCAGCCTTAGTCAAGTGTACTTATGACCAGTTTAGACGCTTAAGTAAACAAATAATAAAAATATTCCACAACTATCACACAACGCCATCTAGTCCTAAGCTAAGCAGAGCTTGTGTTATGGGTACTAGACAACTGATAAACATACTTATATATTTCTAAATACATACATGTTATAGATAAATTTTATTGCACCCAGACACTATCACTACGCCATTTACTCCCAAGCTAAGCAGAGCTTGTGTTATGGGTACTAGACAACTGATAAACATACTTATATATTTCTAAATACATACATGTTATAGATAAATTTTATTGCACCCAGACACTATCACTACGCCATCTACTCCCAAGCTAAGCAGAGCTTGTGTTATGGGTACTAGACAACTGATTAACATACTTATATATTTCTAAATCCATACATTACAATAGATAAATTTTACTACACCCAGACACGGAACAAATGATTATGCTCATCACACAAACATTTGTCCTGGGTGGGAATCGAACCCACGACCTCCGGCATAGCAGTCAGGGCCACTAACCACTAGACCAACAGGCCAGTCAATGTCGTTGGTCAATGCAAATCAATTGCACATCACATGACGCAGATAAGTGGAAGCGAAACGGAAGTGACATACCTAATTGGTTTGGTGTGAGTTACGCTTCGCTAACCAATTTCCTGCTCAGTATAATTGGCGATCTTGGGTTGGGAATCATAATATTATGAAAAAAATAACTACAAAGTCCTTACACTAATACTATAAACGCGAGTTTTTTATCATGGTTATATCATCAAATTAACCCCAGGGCGATGGGTTCGAACCCCGCCAGGCGCATTACTTTGTGTAAATTATTTTATCACCACTGCTCTCAAAACGGTGAAGGAAAACATCGTGAGAAAACCGGCATGTCCTAGAACCAAAAAATTCGAAGACATTGTGACATCTACCAACCCGCACTGGGCCCGCGCGGTGGATTATGGCCCACTCCCTCTCACAGAGAGGAGGCCTGTGTCCCAGCAGTGGGAACATTATAGGCTGCTGATGAATTCCAGGGCGAGACGGGAGGAACTGTCAGACTCATACATCCTAAAATCCACGATCTTCCTTCAATAGTACTGTTACGTCGATCGGATTGCGAGACCAATCTATAAGCTTCTCGAAGGTTCCACAAGGTTCTCGACAATTCTACTCAAGTTCGGTCAGGAAATTTCTAGAAAGTTCTACCCTGTTCTAGATGTTTCGAGATGGTTCTAGAATGTTCCAGAAGGTATGGGAATATGTCGAAGTCTATGGATGTTTCCAGAACATTCGACCACCTTCTAGAAACATCTAGTGGGTCTGGCCGGGGTATAAAAGGGGCGTCGATCGCCAACCTGAGTCAGTCTAGTTTTGACTATGATCGAGGCAACTCGAAGCGAACTACAAGCGATATCTAAGTGAATTTTGCGTGTGATTAAGAGTGTGTATAAGTGTTAAAGTGTTGAGTAGTGTTTTGTGATTGTTTTAATTTGTGATTTGTCTGTGAATAAAGTTGTATTTGGTTTTAATTGGTGTAATTAATTTATCCCAATACCCAGCTCGTAACAGTACTTTACGTTCCAGGGTCACTACCTGATAAGACAGTCCCGCTACCCCGGCAGACTTTCGACCTCTAAGAGGAATCTCTGTCAGGAAATGCGTTAGCTTGGATGTTGGAACGGGTGGATGTTTGTTATTCAATCACGGCAAAACGGCTAAAAAGATTTTGTTGGATATTTTATCACGGAAGTAGTATAATGCTCTCAGACAATCGAAGAACTGTACTTGGATGAAGCCGTTGGCAATAACTTTAAAATTTGTATTTAACATACTACATTTTAACTTTACCATTTTCTTTTTACTAATCTCTTACTTTTGATTTTTTTCCAGGTAAACATCAAATTGTTATTTGTACCAAGCTGAATTTTACGTTCATGGTAAGTAAAAAACTTTATTTCACAGCAAAACAATAAAAATAACCAAGACAAGTCATTTTCTATCTCAATCAAGTACCAGGAGATCATAAAACACAGAGACATCAACACTACGTCGCCGTTGGCAGGGCCGTCGCAAAGTTTCACCTCACCACAATTGGGTCAAGCCACAGTCCCTCCAAATAGGGATGCGTACAGTCCCAACCATTTCAACTGATTTACACAACTTGCTTGGTATGTAACGTAACTAAAACTGGATTAAGATGTGATTTAGGTCTTGTTTTGCGTAGATAAGGGTCATTTTATAATTGAAGGAGAATTAAAAACATCCGAAAAGGCAATTTTTTTTGTGTCTTACAAAATAATCCTGCATGATTTTAAATTTAACTATGATTTTAATAGATTATTTATCTAACTTTGTCAATACATAATTAATTCTTGTAATAAATTCTCATGGATCTGCAATACAAACCATCATACATCATCGTCCACGATGTACCAGGGCAACATAAACTCAAGGAACATCAATCACTGGTCTTGCAAGTGGCGCGTCCCCACATAATAGATAGTGTGGTGAGCCGGTGACACGTCATAATATCCTACGATGTTGATCGACTGGTCTAACACCTAACTGCATTTATGGTAACTTGGTACTTGGTATCGCTTGTGTGAGCTCCGTCAGTACATAAACGTTATACTACAGCTACATTAACGATTGTTTCGGTTGTTCAGCCTAAAGGCGCTTCCTCATCTGGAGCATTCGCGTGCAATGTAACATTATTTCGAATTTGAGAATTACATTACAATACTTATATCTCACTGATGAAATGCTCGAATCTGTAACGGTACATTACAGTACCCTTTGCACGAGTTTTCAGTATTTGAGACGTAAAGTAAACTGGAACTTTGACAACTTCAAATTGATAATTTTCAAGGAAAAAATTAGTTTCTTCTTCGAACACCAGAGGCGCTGTTCCATTTTTTCTTACAAGAAACGCTGTAATTACTGGAAAGACGCTGTAAAGTATGTAAAATAGTGAAAACTCCTGCTAAGGGTAAATGCTCGAACGTGTAACTGTAAATGCTCGCGGTGAGGGAGCGCCTTAATATTCGGTCTACGGCAGATGTTCTAAACTAATTATTATTATCTAAGCAATTATTCGACCATTAAATTAGCTCTGTATGCTCCAATACCTTGTTTTAATGGCTATAGAACTCAATGATAGACCTATTTTGGCTGACTAGATTCAGACATAATGTCTCTAGATACATGAGTGCTTATTCAGTGGATAGTGACAATCATGTGCGAAATTATGAATAATTATCTTATTAAAATTACTATGACATATACGCCAGAAATTTTATTCTCAGAATAAGTTCAAATCTAAAAATAGAATAGGTACAAACTTTTTACTTTTCTTATTCATGAAACTGGCCACTTTTTACTTTTCTCATTCATGAAACTGGCCATTCATTCAGTTGGTATAATTATACAGGCGTTATGACGTCACAAGCTCCCATTCCCGAATTAAGAAGTGTTTTGTCAATAATTATTGATCTAAAAAAAGAACCGACGGATTAAACTGATTTTCAATTTATAATGTGGTACCCTTTCATTACAAAAACATAATTGTATCCCGTTACACTTCACTATCATGACAACAATACTTCAAATGTAATGTGGTGTGTGTAGTGTTTTAAAAAGCGGTCCAGAGCTCGTTGACCTTTCATCATTTTTAGGCACATTTCTCAAGTACTCCTTGCTGTATAATGCTTCATTCTGGGGTTATTTCACGTCCTTTTTCGGATCGGAAGCTTGAAACTCTCACTAAGGCTATTTTTTATTTTATTTTTGTTGATAAAAAGATCATCTAAGAAATAACATAAAGAAAACTAAAAATCTAACATAAAAAATGTGTGTGTCTCACGATTACAGTAGGTAATTTAGCAAAAAGTCACAGCAAGTACCCAACACAAGTTTAACTGGACCTAGAGCTTTTTTTAATTTTTTTAGAAAGTCTTGGTAGTTTTTTGTGAAAGAGTGGCAACAAATAAAACTTAATTTGTAAACTAGGTACCTATTATGCTTTTAGGGTCTTACTTAATGTTCAAACTAAATTATTTCCTCAGCATTCTACTAAAGATTTTGAGAGAAGTCTCCTCGATTGCCCCACCAATTGAAGGTTAACTTCGTTGAACGTTACTTGAAGTTAATCCATCTAGTAGATAATTTTGTAACGTTTTTACAACATCTATCCACGTTTGTGACTTTTACGGTACTGGGAACGGCCATAAAACTGCCTCTTTTTCCTGCTACCCTAGTAATCGCGTTACACACATCTATCCTGTCGTATTACGTTGCTTATATTATTTATCTAAATTATTGTCAACCTAGTTGTACCGTTCACATAAAAACTGGTAAAATGAATGCTTTATTTCACATGTCCAGTAGATCTTTGAAAATTTGATAATTTATACACTTTTTCTTGACACGCAACATTGTGTGAAGTAACTTTGAACGATGATAAATTGAGGAAAGAGGTGATACGTGAACATCATCATCATCAGCCTATATAGTAGTCCGTAACTGGAGGCCACTCCAATCGCACACCATTTTCAGTATTTCGCCATTTTGTACTTGAACGTAACGTGACGTGACGTGAATTTAACATAAAATTACATAAAATTGATGCAAGAAAATACTTAGATGAAAAATAAAATAAATGATACAAGAAAACATTTACCTAGTCTGAACATTAGTAAAGACACAGATCATTAGACCTTATCCAAAATCCACAGACAGAACAAAATAATAAAAAAAAGATAATGGACAGAGCCAGACAATTCCCTCGAGAAATTAGTCGTCAGTAGGTGTGCCCTAAAATTGTGTCTGAAACGGCCGCTCGTTTTGTAAGATTACCAGGCTCGCAGAATGGCTAGGTAGCTTGTTGACCGAAGCATGTCGTGGATGGGCGCTATAATTCCAGTCGTTAACTGTCTAGAATCGTGATGTTTCGTCATTTGGGATATATTTAGGTCTCTTTATTTTGATTAGAGATTTTGTTAATTTAATTAAGGTATTTTTAGACGAACTATTATAAGTCTATAAATTCCTAGTAGTATTTAGAACTTCTCTCTGTGAGAAGGAGTGACTTGGAGGTAATTCTCTACTTGAAACCAGTGTGAAATGGTAGATATCTTTAAATGTTTAGTGCTAGGACATACCGATAACCGCAGGATGTTTCATCCATCCATCACCATGTTTAGAGCAGTAGTGATAAAATAAATCATTCAAAGCAGCGTCTAGTTGGGTTATTTTTAGGAAACGGAGCCAATTTCGCAGTAAATATACCAGAAACACATGAACTTAGACAGTTTTTCATTTCTGATTGCCAGAATTTGAGTTACAACAGTGCCAAAGAAGTTTGACAGGATATAAGCTAGTGCTCGTTGCATTTACTTTAACTTTTTACATCTAAACTGTACGTTCACTTAACTGATGAGTTTTCTTAGTGCTCGCCCAAAAGGTTTGCTTAGCGTAGACCGCCCGTCAGACGCATATAGAGATTATTTTCGCTTACATTTTGTGAAATATTGGTAGTGAGAAACTACGCCATTTCGGTAATATCTATAGGGTGCCTTTTTAAAGAAGCATATCGTCGATGCAGGCAGGTGAGTACGGAACTACCTGCACTAATTAATGCGATTTAAGGATTTGCCCATGGATGAAAAAGACGGATAATCCAAAAATTACTCACTTTGAGGCGCGCGTAGTTGCCCATTACTCGCCGCCCGCATGCCCGCGTCAACGGTGGCCGGAGATCTCCTTGCGACGTCCGACACCGTGGACGTCCACCACTGTGGCTGGGGCGGAGGGAGGACGCTGTCCTCTCTCTCACGGCCCGCTTCTTAATACCCCTGCCAAAATTTTCACACAAAACAATAAATAAGGTAAAACAAAAATCATTTCCCACATTTCTAACCAAAAAACCTAGCATACGCTGCAACACATTAATTTTTCACTCCTATTGCATTATGTTATCCTGGTCACAATAGCGGCTGGTATACTAATTCCCTTACGTTGCCTGGCAACGAGCCAGATCTTTAGTCCAGCCGCAATGGGTTAGCCATGATAAAATGTTTTGATTCATGACTTTTAACTTGAAAAGTAAGCAGGTTATGGGTTACATTTTGTAACATAAAAATCATAAGAGGAATTTTTATATTGTATTTTCCCAATGATTTCCTCTATTCTATATCCTTACTAAGGCATTTCATATTTTGAATGTAAAAGTGTGCATGTTGTAATTCGTTGAAACTTGGAAAAAGTCAGAACTGAATTAGATTAAATTTTAGGAACAGAGATACTCTAAAGAGATGTGAGACTTAACTGATTTTGATGAATTTTGGATGAGAGATAAATGTAACTCTAAAGAGGCAATAAGTATAGAATGAAGAATTAGACTCTGTGATCATGACTGCGGTGGCTCGGTAGGTAAGCACGTCTGGTGGCCTACCATGAACTCTTAACGCGATCTAGTTTAGGCTGTGGGAAAGAGATGGCGCTAGACGACTTGTATAGCTCTGTCTCTACTACAGCCGAAACTGGATCGCGAAAGCTTCTGGTGTACTAAATCAGAAAGTTGCAGGTTTAACCCTGTTTGCAAATAATTTTTCTTTCCACTGAAAAACTTTTCATTTTTTTTGGACTGTCAGACTCATACTGATTAAAATCCACGATGTCTTTCAATACCTCTTCACTTTCCAAGGTCACGATTACCTGATAATACAGTGTCGTGGCCATCACTTTATTTAGTTTAAGATATATCTTCACCATACAAAATATTCTTGTCACCTACAAAAAAAAATAATATTATTATGTTACCAAAATTTCTTGTAATCCTTTCTAAGGAGGATCCTTGTACAGGTCCCGACTAGACCTCTTTTTGTCGGACCTTATGTGTCCCAAAAATGAGTCGAAGCCATTAATCTTAGAGACATGTTACATCTTGGGCGATAATTTCGTTGAATGTTGTTGACAGACTAATTTATGATATACATCTTTGTGATACAGAGGCCTTATCATGAGTTTTCAGTTATTCTGACGTAAACTGAAACTTCGACATTTTCAAATTGACTTATTTCAAGGAAAAAATTAGTTCCTTCTTCGCACACCAGAGGTGCTGTTCTATTTTTCCATACAAGAAACGCTGTACGTACTGGAAAGACGCTGTAAAGTAAAATAGTGAAAACTCGTGATGAGGGTACAGTAGTGCAAATTATTTGGAATGATAATCTTATGACTATCGGAAAGGATTTTAGTTGACGGACATGTTTTTTAAAAATGTTTTTAAGATTCAAAGGTAAGCTCATTCACATCACACTAATCCGTCAAGACGATTTGTGTTTTTTGGCGAATCGTCTTTTTTCATGAATATTGATTTATGAAATTTTGATTTGTATACAGGATGATTTTTTTGTCACCACCCAAATTTTAATATATTAATCTTTGGCGAAAATCATTGAATACGTGTTTTTTCTTTTTGTATCACTCGATGCAAAAATATCGAGATACCACGTCTCAATGTTATCTATAAAAAGTTGATGAATCTGTACACCGCGCTGTGATGTGTCGCTCAGGTGTGTAGCGGGTCGGGACGGGGGGTGCGCGTCGGCAAGTGTATATTATTAACGTATAGCTTAGTGACCACGCAGAGCGGATGAGAAAATGATTTAATATGGACAATTTGATGTGCCGATTTTTTTTCAAAAATGGAGTTAGTGATTAATACCTGATGCCTAGAAAAATTTTGGACGGTGCTAAAAAAGTCACCCTGTATTTGCTATACATTTTAATTGCCCGTATTCACACTATTACGAAATCGGGAAAAATTACGGATAAGTCGTGACGTTTCGTCTTTCAAAAACCTTCAGTTTTAATTACGAATCACGAATTGCTGGAAATATGAGTATTAGCTCAGCTAGCTCAAAAAAAAAAAAAACTACTTTTGCAAGGTATTTCACGTTGTAAATCATACGTGTTACAAAACAGGTTTTCGCTTCGAAATCACTATCCGCCAGTTCAACGTCCGCACAATTTTACATGTACAAGAAGATTTTAATTATAAAAGTTTACTTGCCTCATACAAATTGCCCATGAACGTTGTTCATCCTACACGATTGCCTTATATCTAACTTGCTAGAAAATTCATAAAAGAAACGTAACCTCTTATAAACTTAAGGTTGCACAAAGGTATTAGATTATAGATTTTACCATTACGCGATTTTCTTGGAGAAAACTTAAGTATATATAACTTAGGCAAGGAATATAATATACTTATAAGGAAATGTGAAAAACCTTACAAATGTGATTTATTTTGTTGTTTTGAGCTTTATTTTTTCTTTGATTTTGTTATGTTACTTGACTTTGTTATTATTATTGAATTGGAAGGTTTATTTATCCGTTTCTACTCGCGACGGTACAGAGATGGTATAATATACGTTTCGGTGCGAGGTTGTTAGTGCAAATCAATGTTAAAATTACTAATCCAATTTGGATGCAGTTTTCAGTATTAAAATATAATTCTATAAATATATTCTAAAACTCACAAATTTTTTTTTGACAAACAAATTACGTTTGCTTTACAGCCGCACCAATTACGCTAAATTCAACAAATTAGGTTTCACTTAAAAAACAAATCATATCTATGAAATAGATGCAAAATTATCTCACGCGAGGGCCACACTAACTACAAATGCTGTTAAATATTGCGATAATTGACTCCAAATGTTTGTATAAATCGATCATCGCGATGAGATTGCTGTTTAGTATATTACTACCACCCCACTTATTAAAATTTAGCATAAATACGTTTAAAAAAAAACACATCTCCTATAAAATAAAACGGAAAAGCTAAGTAAAAGTTTATCTTTACTCGTTCGAAGGTAGTATTTATGAAGGAAAATGGATTATTTACAGCGACCTGACCCATGGCCACATTACCGTAAAATATCTTTACGATACGAGACACGAATGTGACACTATTTTTCCTTAAATACGGTCACAAAATCGCACGTTTTACCGTATTTCCGGGAAATATTTGGTTACCGATATTTTGATGCTAATACTATAAATGTAGACGTTTGTGAAGATGGATGAATGGATGGATGTCTGTATGGATATTTGTTACTCTTTTACTCAGCAGGTACTATTTGTTTGATACACACAGCTTTTACTAAATTAACACAGGATACACGTTGATGAGTCGTGGATGGTGATAAAAATAAAATGAGAAATCCTACTAATATTATAAAGTGAAACATTTTTTTGGATGGATGGATGGACGGATGTTTGTTCCTCTTTCACGCAAATACCACTGAACGGATTTGGTTGAAATTCGGTACACAGATAGTTTTTAACCTTCATTAACACAGAATATTTTTAATCCCAATTGTGTCCCAAAGGATGATTTTGAAGTTGTAACGGGTGAAACCGCTGGCAACAGCTAGTGTGTATATAAATGATTTTTGAAACTGAGGTATACAAGGACTAGACCATTATGTAATTACAATTATAGCTGTTGTCCGTCTTGGTATGGACTTCTTTTAGGTCAAACAAAATATTTGTTTTGTGCGGTGATCGAACCCGCGACACTGCGCCGCAGTCCAATCGTTCAGCCGCTTACCGTGCCGTCAAATTGCAAAAGTAAAATTCATTTCATTTTCAGACATTAAATTTTAACACCATTTTCCTTTTTTACTAAATGTGGTTTATGAGAGAGTGTGCCAAACATTCCATATTATCATTACCTCGTTAGAATATTTCCGAAAAACATCGACAGAAATGTTTAGAATCACTAATTTGTTCGTTGAGTGGTGCGAAGGCGTTGTGCCAAGTAACACGAATAAAAACGGGTCATGCATGCCAAGAAGATTGCTGTGTAGGGATGTGCTGACTCGGGCAAACGATCCCGGGATTCAAGCTGAGGAGTGGGTATTGCGAGAGATCAACATTTTCATTTGAAATAGTCTTGAAAATTGTGGTGGTTTAAAAAAAAAAAACTCTTTGTGATTTCCGAACAGTAATAGATGTTAAATGAAAAATAGGACACGATCTTACACTATTTTACACATACTGCACTTATCGTTCTGCGCGAAGCGTGTCATAAAAGCTTACAAATATGAGCGTTAACATTATAATATTCAGCCTTCAGGTCATATTTTTGATCATAACATTAAACACCCCATTCTCTATTAAGTGCCCTGACACTTTACAAATCGGCTACCATGCACGCTACGATAATGGCTCACACGTAGAAGCCACATTTTATCGTCTCAGGTGGCCGAACGACGGGACATAAATCCCGGGAAATTGGGACGTCCCGCGGACATTTGACAACACTAGTCGATATCGAACGTCAAAAAGGATTGAAGGAGACCAAATGGAGCGACACAGTTCAAGCGTGTATTTTTACTTTTTTTTCTGATCGTGTTTTCTTTTGTTTTTACGTAGATAGAAAACGATTTGCTTCTCTTCTTTAGTGGTTTACGAGTATTGTGCCCAAGGGAATGTGTTGTAGTTTTGTGTCAGTTTTATTTCGTTGTGGGATTACATGTGTATAGATTTGAAAGGAAATATTTTTACCTGAGTTATTTTTCGGGTGTCTAGAGAGAAAGTATTATTTGACTGTTTTTGTACGAGTGAAATTGTATTACAGTTTATTGCCTCTTAGTGGTCGCAAGAGTGAAGCTGCAGATCTAGAGTTCACAAGTCTGTCTTAGCGAAACTTTTCAAGTTTTAGTAACGCAAAGTAAACTGGAATGTTGATTAATTACTTTTCAAACACATGATCCGACGCAAATCTTCATCTCATTCCAGTCCTCAAAAATCTTTGGAGTTTTGTCCTATAGTTGATGAAAAAAAGGGTTCCTCGTGCATACACACTGGAGGCACTTTTTTAATGTTCCGTACAAAAAACTGAGATACTTGAAGTACGCTGAAAATAAAATACAGAAATCTTGTGATACGCTCAAGGACCGTTAACACTTGCCTGCCGGGGTAGCGGGACTTATCTCATTACCGTGACCTCGGAACATAAAGGGCTATTGTTATTGTATTTAGTATTTTGAAATTATTATTTAATTTATTGTTAAACATGAAACATACCTATACATGCTCTAAAACAGACTTTGATCCCTGAGTTTGTTTCGCCATTTTTTCTCAGGGTAGTCAGATATGAAATGTAGACCCCATCTAGTCTTAGTTTAAAATGTGATGTATGACGTGTAAAAGTGATATCTACATCCTATTTACAGAATAAATAATTTCATTTCATTTCATTGGACACCGTGCATTTTAGTCAGTACGAGTCTGACAGTCCCTCCTGGCGACCTAACGAGCGAAAAAAAGGACCGGTATCACTGTTGTTGTTGAGTTATAATTAAAATTCTGAACATTACCAGAGGCCGTATCATAAAAGGTACTTTTGTTTAAAATCATAAGTCATTAACTAACGAGAATCGTACTGATAATAATCTATTAAGCTTAGGGATCTCATTAAGGTATAACCTCCAGATGCGAGATAATAATCCTTTGCAATAACCCTTCCTACACGAGGTCCATACTTCTCTCTTAGTTTATGAAGACGTGACATCTTTGCCAAGCGCAGTGGACTGAAAAGAAGCGATAGTGAACGGTGAGTGAATGAATGAATGAGCGTAGTGCGGTCGTTAACATTCAGAGGTTTTCTGCTGAATGACTTTATCGGTCATTCTTAGTTTGATTTTTATTTATTTTTATGTTAAGCGGGATGTGTGTTTGTAGTATTTTTCCGATTTATTTGTGATTTATGCTAAAGCGGAAAGTGTTGATTGTGAATAAATGGATGTAAGTAATTAACTGTCTTTAAAAATTAACACAAGTAATGAACGTATCTTAATAAACATTGGTAACTGCTATTAAGTGAGTAGTATCAAACAGCTGGAATTCCGCGCCACAACTGAAGTTGTTACGACGCGGTGCTAGTGTCTATGTCATTACATCAATTTGTATTTAAAAATGTAGAACCACGAACTTTCCGCAGGACTTCAGTCGTGGCGCTCTATGTTAATTTCTATCAGGCTTTTGGCAGGGCCTATCCACACTACGTTTTTTAAACGCGCAGTGGACGTGCGCTTCTGAAACGCGCGTCGACGGCGCGTTTTTAACAAACGGAGCAATTTGTTGTCGTTTGTATCGCGTCAAACGCACGTTACCGGCGCGTCAGTATCCATACTGATGCGCCGGTGCATCGCGTTTGTAATTTATAAAGGTGTGCAAAGGTCTACAGGCTGCGTCTGACTTGCGTGCGTAACGCGTCTGTATCGCTAAAAACGCGCGTCAACGGCGCGTTTTAAAAACGTTGTGTGCATAACTGCATAGGCTCTAAATGGCAATGATTTTCCGTCACCAAAATTTTCATTTTTGAATGAACACACAAACGGGAATCACTTTTAAATCCATGTAAAATGAAAGGCAAGCCTAAAACCCACTAAAAACATCAAAATATCCGCATCTTCCCAAAATTACAGCAAATTGTCGGCAATATCCATTCAACTAGGGTTTTACAAAACGTATGGACCTATAAGCGTACTATTCAAGTAGCCATGTTACCTAAATCCTGACATTAAAACTAGCTGTTTACAACAGAGCCCAGGATTACATTTACATTTTATTACAAGCATGTTTTTCCCAGTTTTAAACTTATAGCGTACTTAGGCGCTTATAATGGAGGTTGATGTTGTATGATGTACTGTCATTTAAAATTTTATTTATTAATAAATTCAACAATATTTTTACCTTTAAAATATGGTCGATGGCACCGTTGATGCAGTGTCAAGGCGATCGACTGCTGTACTGCGTGTCACGGGTTTGATTCACGCACAGAACATTAATATAACAGTACTATAATAATTATATCAGTTTTTGTAACAATTTTGGTGTACAATGAAGTGTATTCTATCTATCTATTAATATATTTATGACTTACAAGTAGTTGTTTTTGGTCTGGGGTATGTATGTGTATGTGAGTTTAAATGTTTGTAAAGGCACATATGTTACAGAAAAAAAATACTAGTGTGTGGCAAGTAGCAATGTAAAATCGTCTAAGTGCGGGAAGTGATTATTTTGTATGTAAACCGTAAAAATAATGTCTGTTGTATGAGACCACCCTGAAAATTTCAACTTTCGAACCATCACGGTTCATAGGAAACAGCCTGGTGTCAGAAGGACAGACAGGTAAACGAAGAGACAGTGGAGTCGTTTACCGTTTAGGTAAGAAACCTTAAATAAAAATTCCTCAAAGATTCTTGAAAGTCATTATATCAAAAACCAGGAGCGCATAACTTACAAGAGGTGTAATATCTTTCATAAACATTGCAGCACTCATCAAGTTCTAAACAGCATTTCATTACGCGGATCCCATGGCGTAAATTAAGGTTATCGTAGCAAGAGCTCCTAACGATATAAACGGTCATCTTAGGTCCCATCGCCAGCGATGAGGAACGGATTATCCACAATAGAGTAGCTCAAGAAAATAAGAAGTTTTTTTTTTAACTCGCACAACATTAACAACATCATCAGGGAGGACGTCCACTGTTGAACATAGGCCTCTATCTTAGGCGCAAAATACACAGAAGCGATGAAAGATTCGGATACGTTGCGGATGTGGATCGGATTTGTTGTCGCTTCAAATTTTATTCGTATCACTTGAGTGATAAATCCGCGCCGCATCCTTTCTGTATAATTTACGACGCATTTCTTTCATACATTTTGTACGAATACAATTTGAAGCGACAACAAATCCGATCCACATCCGCATCATATCCGAATCTTTCATCGCTTCTGTGTATTTTGCGCCTTAGACCGCCACGCCGAACGACAATTCGCCTCTTGCATCCATTGGTTGGCCGCGACTCTCACGATTAAACGGCACGAAAAAGAATAACTTAGACCAAATACCGGTCAAGTCGTTCTAACAGATTCTCTTCTTAATATTAAAAATCAACTATGATTGAAAAAAAAAGCGTTCTAAAAATATATTATTATAAGTCCAATAAAAAAGTCTGCCCTCGGCTAAAGTACGTCCATTCATCCTGTTACAAAATAAACACT
Source organism: Agrotis segetum (assembly GCA_036375495.1). Classification (NCBI taxonomy): domain Eukaryota; kingdom Metazoa; phylum Arthropoda; class Insecta; order Lepidoptera; family Noctuidae; genus Agrotis; species Agrotis segetum. Next base: position 2,834,600 of record JAQSVV010000087.1, read on the forward strand.
GTAATAAACATAAAAAATAAGGCAATAAACAAACGATAAACTGCTTTCTCAAAGCGTTATGTTATACCTAAAGGTCTTATCGAAATAAAAATAGGAACTGAGTATTTTACTTTCACGAAAAAATACTTCTCTTTTCCGTTTTGAAGGACCTTTGAGGTCTACGCTGGCTGCATACATCAGTTGTTTTCCGTTCGGAATTCGAAATGATGAATGAAATTGAACAACACACACAAAACATGCACGCACATTTGTATGAAATCACTGTGTACGGATAGAAAACGGATTAGGATTCCTGATCAGGAAAACTGATGTATGCGGTTAGGCTAAAATAACCCCTAAACTCTTCGATTACATAATCTGACATAGGTGACCTTTCCCTAGTAATTTTACGTTGTGTTATCATTTTAAAGAAGATTTTAAACTCATCATCATAATTTATTATCATCAGCCTATAAATATTTCCACTGCTGGGAAAAAAACTTGCTTCTACTTGCTATGGCTTTGTGAGAAGGAGTGGGCTACAATCCACAACACAGACCGGGTGCAGGTTGGTGGATGTCACATGTCTTCAAATTTTGGTTCTAAGACATGCCGGTCTCCTCACGATGTCTTCCTTCACCGTTTTCAAAGCAGTATACTGATGAAATAATTACACAAAGTAATGCACCTAGCTGCGTTCGAACCCACGACCTACTACTCGTAAGTCTGGGCCGATACCACAGGACCGCCACTACTCTTTAAACTCAAGTGGTACATAAACATTTGCGTTGTGTTACAGGCAATGGACGATTGATTCAGATCCAAAGACCCCAAATTGTGACTTTTGAATATTCATGAATCATTTTGGCAACTGTACTTCGAATATGGATGAAATTAATGAGTCTCTCGTTTTTCCCAGTTCATTATTACTTTTCTGGTTCTACGATAACCTAGTTCTGGTGAGCTAGTTGGCATTTTTATTTATTGATTGCTCCTCCAATACTATTTGGGTTTTTTTTCTCCATCCTTTTTAGGGCAAAGTGCCATGCCCTCTTTACTTGAAATTGATAATAGGCTAGTTGCCCTAAAAATGTAATTAGTTCGTCTTTTAGATTATTCAAAAATATGGGACACGAATTTTTTTATTTGTAAATTAGACCAAAAATGACAAAGATAAAGCCTATTAAAGTTACGTGTGACGTCACGATGCGTGGCATTTTTCGTGCAGGTTGACGTAACAGGTAACTTAAATAGGCTTATCTTTGTTATTTTTTGTTTAATCGAAAAAAGGAAAAATACGTGTCCAATATTTTTTAATAATCTAAAATACGGACTAAATAGAATGTAATTATTTTGACCCTGGAAACTACCCTATTCTTCTCCTAGCATTTCACCGAGGGCAATGGCACCATCAATGGTGTGGTGGACCAATGGTATCGGTCCCGACTTCCGAGTTGTAGGTCGTGGGGCATTACTTTGTGTAATTTATTTCATCACCACTGCTCTCAAAACGGTGAAGGACGTGAGGAAACCGGCATGTCCTAGAAGCAAAAATGTCGAAGACATGTGACAGCTATTAATGGGCCCACGTGATATTATCTCAACACCCTATCCGATAGAGGAGGCCTTGGAGACCATTACACGACTGCTATAATGTACCATAGGCTACTTTTTTACATCTTCTGAACGGTGATACAGAGCGATGCGAAACTTACATTGGCAGGCTTTACGAGGGCATGCATATTCTATAGGTACATCTCAATACTTTCGCATCTCTCTTCAAAAAGGATGTTATGTTCTGTCGGAAAGATACAGTTAATTACCTGTTGTGTGTTGATACCTTAGGTAATTTGAAGCTATCATCCCGGCAATTAATACTTACATTATATGCTGGATGTGAATCCCTCCAGTTCATTTTTGGGTCAGATACGGCTCAAGTAATCGTTTCTAGGGCTAGATTGAAAGCTCGTTTAGATCATTTTAAAAACTGAGCGAAGTATATTGTTACAGGTACAGCATTAATTTATCGTATCGGTAACTTATGCATTCATCACGTACTTCTGCCAAAATATAGTCATCTGACTTAATTGAATAAAAGCTGGTATAATTTTAGAACGGAAGCGTATAGCCAAAAAGCAACATTTGGGAATAATTAAGGCATGGACATAGCAAGAAATGGTTACATCAAAATCATAATAAAAATTATTATTCTTGATAGAATTTCAAAGAAACTATCACACTTTCTTTTTTACGTACATCCATCATAGAAAAAAGCTGCGCCATTAAAAAAATACATCTCTTTCCACAAAAATGCTTTGTCACTTCCATAACTTTAGTGCTAACACGTTATCTATCACTATCTGCTTTCTCTCATATGACACCCTGCCAGCTATCTCGCTCATACTTATAGCATACGCCAACCAATAGGCACATCTTTATCAGCAATGATTAATGAGAACTATAATTCAGGATCACTGATTCCGAATACATCCGAATATTGCCGAGGTCTCCCGAACGTTTGACTTGTCAAAATTATTGTAATTGACGCCTGAATTCATATTCCGCTGAGGGTATATAGTCCGGTCAATTTAGAAATAAATTGATGAAATTATGTATGGGTAACTGAGTTTGAATGTAATTTTGTTGTGACACGTTGTTTAACATAATTATAAAGGGCAATGTTTGAAGCATCAGGTCCCCTGGGTTGGAAAGTTTCATATTCAAGGTCAAAGTGTAAAAAAAATGAGTTTTTATCGACGAATTTTCGGCAGCAACGGTAAGTTTTATTTCAAGTGCTCAGATTGATTGTAGATCAGTAAAATTATCTACTAAAAATGTGTTAATACTTTTTTTCTTACGAGCCAACGTTTCAGAGATATAATTCAAAAATTATAAAAGTTGTATCGTCAATGCATCTAATCCAGGGTAGTGTTTAGCGCGTTTTTTGTACGTGTTTGGCCCAGTAGGCCTACTCCACGGGTCAGTTGTGATCCTGTTTATTGTAAAGCTCCTTGCAATATAACGGAAATTTTCGCGATTGTGAAGATAAAAGCATGCATTGAAAAAAGTGTTGAAGTTTATTCGGACTCATTCGTAAGTTTCAAATTCATTGTTCTTCTTCTTGCAATCTTCTTCTCCTAATTTGTTCTAATTCATTTTGGATGCAAAAATTCACAAGACAGCCACGCTTTTATCTTTCCCAATTTAAAAAATTTCCGTTATTTTGCAAGCATCAGTTTTACAATAAACAGGATCGCGACTGACCCGTGGAGTAGGCCTACGGGGAAACCACGTTAAAAAAAACGCGCTAAGTAACTACCTCTAGATGCATCTCTCGATAACTACTGTTTATAACTTTTTGAATCGTTATATCTCTGAAACGATTGGCTCGTAAGAAAAAGACACATTTTTATAGCTCCATTTTATGATCTACAATTTTTGTCTGAGGTACTTGTATGATAAATACTTACCGTTTTGCTGACACAAATCGCGTTAAAACTCATTTTTTTGACCTTTGACCTTGCCAATATTTTTCCTCATCCTTCAGGGGAATGCATGGGGAACAAATTAGACATTGTTTATAATTATGTTTTGAACAACTTCACAGAAATTCAGCTTGCTGGGACTTTATGTAACCTCGAATGTCTAAATTGACCGGACTAATAGTCAATATATCATTGGGTATAGTTATTAATTTTGAAATAGATTAATTTATGTATGGGTAACTGAGTTTGAATGTAATTTAAAAGGGTGTGTGATTGACATGTTCATTTCAAGCGCGACTTCTATCATGAAGGTACTGGGTTAGAGTTTCAGGTCGGGTAAAGTGTTATTGGGTTTTTCATGACGAATTTCTCGGCAGCAACTCTGTCTTAATTTCTGCCCTATTGATGTTGACAGTTCTTGACTAAAATCATGGAAGCCAACGATCATGACTAATTATTATCATTATGTTCATAATCAAAATCCAGGGTGTTTTGTTTCTGTATGTTTGGCCTTATTGAGGCCCCGTTAATTTTTTGTTAGTTCCTTAGTTCCAAGAAGACGCGAGTGAAAACTACGCGGCATCGAGCCGTGACTGGTCCTTAATCGGACGACGAGCTACCCATAAACCATCACCGCCCGCAATCCCGCGCCTACTTAGTCCGAAATGATTTTAAAATCGAATCATCTCAAGATCAAGAATTACTAGAAAATCTTGTAATTAAAAAAAATAACAATCCAATGCCTGCAAGCATCAGTTCAAGCATAATATGCTTAAGGTCGCGACTCCGAGATAGTAAGAGGATTAGCTGTACGGCCCCAGAGCTCGCGATTTTAGACGGAATGGCTATTCAACACGCTGGAGCTTGTCTCTCGTATTTAATCTGCTGTGATGAGAAAGTGTTGAATAGAAAGAAATGAGGTTAATAAGATTGGTTGGAGAAAAAGACGCAAAGAAGCTCCAATTTTGGACACTATGTGGCGTTTTAGGGTCCTGTTTGGTAAATAGTTTTATTTGTCGTTGATACATTAATCAGGTTAAAATGCTAATTGACCCCGTACCGTTACCAAAAGTCCTCATCAAATCTGTATGTATTTCACAACTAAATTGCGTTTGAGTTTTCAGTTACCAGATGCAGCTTTATATCAGTATTTTACATGAAGCGACTGCCTATTAGACCTGGTAAAATCAGTAACTGGGTAATACAATACAGGGCATGGTAAGACCAGGAAGTCAGACTTGTACTAACTAAAGCAACAATAATCCTTCAATAGCAATAAAGGATCACGATTACGTGATAAGTCAGTCTTAGAGTTGACCAAAATGCTAAAGGATAATATTTTGGACTCTAAAGCATCGGCGTATTCACATTTAATGACATGGCGTGCTCATGCTAGTTCCCTGTTATAATGTGAAGTGTTTAGAAGAATCTAGCGCACCAGCAGTCATTCTATTTCTGGTTTAAAGTTTTTTATATACTTTTTAGGGTTCCGTAGTCAACAAGGAACCCTTATAGTTTCGCTATGTCCGTCCGTCCGTCCGTCCGCAGTTTAGCTCAGAGACACACAGTACTAGAGAGCTGTAATTTGCATAGTAAACTATGCGGATTTGTTGTGCCGAAAAAGTGGTAAATAAATATCTCGTAAAATATTTTTTTTTAGGGTACTTTACCTAGCCTGAACTTACACGCAAAGTGATAGGATTTTTTTTTTCTCGCGTACCCCTTATTGTGGGGTATCATTAAATAGGCCTTTAAAAAACAATGATAGTTTCCATTAACAGTTTTTTGATAAAATTATTCGTTTGTGAAATATTAAGCTTTAAAGTGCTAAATTTTGCTCGATTCGAGTGTCCCCCCCTCTACCAGCTAAACGGTTATGTTTGGGGGTGTGAAAAATTCACAATAGTAGTATGTATTAACGAAGTTTAAAAAAAATTATCATGACTAAGTAGCTCTACAACTTTACGAGTAATAGTCGACCAACTTATAAAATGTACTTGGAAAATAGGTTTGAGTCCTTAACCACAAAATGTATCGACTTGTAGAATATGTCCTTCAATAGCAATGATCACGATTAATGTAAGTTTAAGAGTCGAACTTTATTTTTACAGCTTTATGCATCGGGTATTGTTTTTGGGGATAGGTAGGTTTTTGTCTTCAACTATTTTTAACTAACTTCTTAAAAAGGAGGAGGTTCTAAATTCGTCGTAATCTTTTTTCTTATGTATTTTCCTTGATTTCTCAAAGACTCCTGGACCGATTGTGAAAATTCTTCTTTTTAAAATTAAATTCAGCGAATCAGTTTAGTTAGTTCGCATATTTTGATGGGCAACTACGGAACCCTACACTGTGCGTGGCCCGACACGCACTTGGCCGGTTTTTTGTTTAGCTTCTAACAAATTACAGATGCAGGCCCAGACTTGACATTTTGCTGAACTGGGCCTATTTGGCGCAGCCATGCGACACACATGAAATCTTGGTTTTTCATTACTTCCTTTTATTTTTGTTTTTAGCTTAAGATTCCATTTTCTGTTTCTTTTATGTTTTTGTGTGTTTGAGGTGGTTTTTGCCAAATAAATATGTTTTCACCTTTTTTTTCTTAAAAAAAATATAACAAAAAATCAACAAATCAGATAAACATGATTCATAATCCAAAACACGGAAATAAATTAACCTCTTATTAAGCGTTCCATTCCATTAAAAAATATGAAACGAACCTCATTTAATATACGTATCTATGGTCCATTCTCGATTTTATCTGAATGCAAGTTAAAAACCCACTCGATTGTGTTATTATCTCGTTAAAATACAGCCGGTATCGAGTGTAAGGCGCGACTGCGAGTCAACTCGACTCGGATCGTTTATTTGTATCGATAAAACTCGTTGCATATCGATGCATTTTATAATAACTTTGGATTTTGTTATGATTTCTCCAAGGTATTAAGTATGAAAATGTTTGTGGGTTCAGCGTTTTCATTCATGGTTATATAGGGTGACTGGTAATTAGTGTACGATACTTAAACACGTGATTGTGCTCATTATAAAAAACAACTTTTACCATGGGAACGAACCTGAAAATGCAGAAAAAAAATCTGCTGTTCAGTACATTTATGTTTGTTGATTTTTTTCACGATTTCGGCTTTGCTCCCGTAGTAAAAGTTGTTTGTTATCACGAGCACAATCACGTGTTTATGTATCGTACACTAATTACCAGTCACCCTATATAAAGGTACAAAAACAGGTTTGTATAATAGATGATTTTTTGACTGCCCTCAATAGGCAACTTGACCAAAAAACAAGACAGTATTAATTGGATAGGAAGAAACGTTTGGTTGTCTCCGCGTAAGACACGGTGGAGCATACGTTGCAGAACTGCCCCGCTTGGGCAGAGCACCGCTTCATCGCACTTTGTAACAACAAAAGTAAACTATTTTTTTGAAAACTCTTGGCAGACTAATCAGATTTTTAATTTAATATTGCTTTCAATATGCCTTTATTTTTGTATTTTTGTGAAGATTAGTTTAAATAAAAATTGGTTGGTAAATTGAAAATACTGGCAAATCTTCTAATAGTTAAATAGACTGTGGTCTGTAATATTCACGTCATTGCTACGCTCTACGTGATATAATATTATTGTTTCCATGCCGTTAAAACTATAAATACTTCCCTTGATTACACGTTTATCACAACCCAAAATAGATTTCTATATCACCTACTAAACTCAAGTATACTTGAAATGTGGCGAAACGAATTACCATCTATATCTTACAAACTTAACTATGCCCTTCGTAAACTGATAATAAGATATCCTTCATCGGAATTAGAGCCTTATGCCTAAAGCTATAAAGCATTTAGAGGATAAATTGAAGTAGTAATATGACCGTAAATGATTTTGTAATGTTGTGTATTCGACGGAACGATGTCATTTTCATTTGGTAATTCAATGCTAAGGGTGCTTTTCCACATGATATGGCTGTGCTGCAAAAATGTGAAAGCTATGTTGGTGCAGCGGCTGAGCAATCAACTGCTCCTGCCGGGGTCGCGGGATTTACCGAATTACCGTGACCTTGGAACATAAAGGACTATTGAACGACACCGTGGATTTACGTCAGTACAAGTCTCAGAGTCCCGCTCGCCCTGCTCGGGGTGGGAGGACTCATTTGATGATTTTACCACGTAACATAAAAGAGTGCAGTTCATCCGTGGATGAAATATTTTGCGGATGAGTTGTCGCACATAGCACAACTTAGGTGGAAAAGTAGCCTAATAGTGGCAATATTTCATGCTGCGGTTACAGGGATATTATGTTCGATGCATACGTGTGCCATTTCGACGCTGAGTGGTTATTATCGTAGGATTAGCTGCGAGTGGTGAATTATTTATTAATTTGATGGATATCTACATTTTTTTTTGCATTTAAGTTAGAAACTAGTATCATTTGGGTTAACAGAAACACTTTTTTATCGTAGTTTAATCACTCATTCTCACTCATTCTCCACTGGTTGGTGGGAGGCGGGACAGGAGGGACTGTCAGACTCATACTAGGGTCACGGTTTTCGCCGGGGTCGCGGGAATTATATCATTACCCCGGAACGTAAAGGGCTAGTGAAGGACACTGTGGATTTTAGTCAGTACGAGTCTGACAGTCTCTCCCGCCCTGCCCGGGGTGGAATGACTCATTTGATGATTTTGCCATGATAAAAAAGGGTCACCGTTATCGGATGAGATACGATCTGGTCCATTATGGGAAACCCCGTCAGATTGCTCATAGCAACGCGCTGTCGACCCGGGCATACATGGTCCATGGTCGGACAGCGAGTCGCCCATTACTCGCCGCCCGCATGCCCGCGCCTACGGTGGCCGGAGATCGTCTGCTGAGATTAAACGCTTGCAATTTTTTTTTTTATTTCAACTTTGAAATTTCTCCATAATTATTGTTATTTTATTTCGTAATAAAAGCTTAAATAATTATTTTAAAATGATTAATTAGCGAGTAACACATGGTGTTTTATACGTTCAGTTGTCAGAATCACGTTTCCCTCGTGAATTATGGCACTCTACGATAAAACTCCGCAAATAAAAAAGGATTTTATTCAGCGGTTATTTTGGATAACCTTTTTAATGGATTAAGTTATTTTCATATTCAACTTAAAATTGGGCCGGCTGCTATTTTTTGATAGAGAGTGAAATTCATGTGGCATCAGGAATAAGTACGCGTCCGTAGTGAATGCATGGGGCGGGGCTAGGACTATGGCGAGCGCGGTGTCGGGTGCGCTGGCGGGCGTGATCTGTGTCTATAGTCACGAGCGAGCATTTTTTTCTGTTGCAGCGACTTCAGGCGTCGCAAACCGGAGATTTTCGGTAATATGTTATTACCGATTACTACTGAATTGTTAACCATTCTCCATTATTTTTTTCTCTGGTACAATAAAAAGATTAAAATGTACAATTGTAACTAACTAGATCGTTGAATCGCTAATTACCTAGCAACGCGCTAGGCTCTCAATCTCGCTCATAGCCATCGCGCTACGCTCCCGCTTGAGTCACTTGAATATGGCCACGAGAAGCGATTTGATAATTTATGTTTGATATTTTCGCTACCGCCGCCGCCACCGCGCTAGGCAAACAGTGTGTTTGAGCACTAACATTTCCCACTAAAGATAAACCCTTAAAATTGGCAGTTGACTAAAATAGAAGCTTTTAATTATCATAGATTAAGTGATTAACATTTAATCTTTGGGTGACAAAAGCCAAAGTTAATTCGAAAGATATTTAACTTTAATTTATTTTACAAAGAGAACCAGATAAACAGTTTCATCACAGTATTCATTTCAAAGAAAACAATTTGGACACATAATAATGACAAAGTTGTTTAAATTGAGCTTTCAAAAATACCTAAGAGCCATTAGTGGTTGTTTTGAGAAAGCTTTTATTTCTAAGTTACGGGAATTCAAATTAATACGGGTGTTTTTATACGAAAGAGTTGTTTTTTGTTAATTGTTTTTTGTTTAGCCTGAAAATTAAAAACAAAAAAAAATGTTTTTGTAGTGGTTTCGTAAATAGTCTTTTTTAGGATCCATTAGAGCTACGTGTCTTCTTCTTTCTTTCTGTCTTTAAGTAGGTCTTAGGGCTCATGTACACGACGCCGCCGCCGCGCCGCCGCCGCGCCGCTTCCGCGCCTCTAGGCTGTGTACACGGTCGCTACCGCGCCGCCGCCGCGCCGCCTATCATAGGGAGTTTCTTCCGTGCCTCGGAAAACATCTACGTAAAACTGTTGGTCGTGACTGTCATTTGTAGATCTTTGGCAGTCCTTACTATTAGTCAGAAGCTCTAAAGTCTGACAACCAGTCTTACCATGGGGTATCGTATTACCCATTGCTGTAACTGTTGTGGAAGTCCGATAGTCAGTCGCTCCATGTATAATACTGATATTCCGCTGCAACTGCTTCGATTATAAGCCGACCCCAATATACATATTATATGTAGTTGGGTCAAATCATATTAGTAAATAAAAATATTTTTTCATATACATATATTCGGAAATATTCGCATCGGTTCTTGCGGATGCGAATGTGAACGCCTGTATAATTTACAAAGGTGACATTATGTAAACCAAAAAAAAAGAAATACAAAACCAAACCAATTTCCAAATTATTGCGCAGCAAAAAGCAATAAGTTTCAAACTTAGAAGTTTCTTTTTTTATATTTATTTTTAAACGAAACAATACAGCCTTGGTCTGGAAAGTTGAGAGTTTTTCTTAACAACAAAGTTTTAGAACTTACGCTTTAGTTGTTACTTAGTACTTTCACAATAGGTTCAAGTTTTCTCGGAAGTAAAATGGCCGTGGTAAGGTTACCGAATTAGATTAGGCACAGCTTGTCGGTGACCCAGTATTTTAAAACCGTCCAAATATTAACAATAACACAAGTGGTAATGCCTGACTGCCGGGGTCGCGGGACTGTCTTATCAGGTAACCGTGGCCCTAGAACGTAAAGGGCTGTTGAAGGACACTTTGGATTTTAGTGAGTACAAGTCTGAGAGTCTCTACCCGTCCTGCCCTGGAAATTGTCATAGTTATGACACTCTTTGACGCGCGCGTGGAAGACCCGGACATGGTCCATGGTCGGACATCGAGTTGCACATTGCCCATGCACAAATTACTTTAAAAATATTGGGAACCCCAGAAAGCAGATTTCACTACCGCATAAATAAGTATCAATAATTATTTTTAAACGCATTAACGCATGCGATGCGCATCGTAAAGATGATTTTTTGAGGAAAGAAAAATTTTTCAGATTGCCGCTTGCAATCTGAAATTTTTCTTTCCTCAAAAAATCAAATAAGTATCAAACTCACAAAGCTTTAATTATTACATTGATGTAATTGTATAATATATCTATAATCTCTTTATTACTCATCTCAAAAAAGAGGCATAATGTTACAATACAGGTAAAATGTCTGTCGTATAAAAGTCGTCATCTTGTAACTCACCATATGTACAAACTTGGCCAAATATGGTCTGAAGTGGTGCAGCGATGAAAATCGTGATTTTATGCAAGTCGTAGTACTTAAAGTTTAACTCGTACCAGTTTAATGGAAAAAAGTTTCCTGGGAAGTCTGTGAGTATTGAAAATTTTATAACCAATATTTGAAATTTTTGTAGGCAGAGTACGTACGTAAAAGTATGTTACAAGTATAACATACATTTTACTTGGTTGACAAGTATAATATAAGTTGAATTTAACCATAGTTTTCATGAAAACTCCCAGAATTTAGTGATTTTCTAACAACAGAACATAAACTGAATTTTAAAGTAGTCTGCAACTATTAAGTGTTATACTTAATAGTTGCTCCGAAGTTTAGTAAGTAAGTATAGAATATCATGCTATCACTGATACGGAACAGGGCAACTCTTGAAACCGCGGGTAAGAGCTAGTAAGATATAAAATGATATAAATGATATAGGTAATATTCCACAACTATCACGCAACACCATCTAGTCCCAAGCTAAGCAGAGCTTGTGTTATGGGTACTAGACAACTGATAAACATACTTATATGTTTCTAAATACATACATATTATAGATAAATTACACCCAGATACAGAACAAAACAATGATCGTGCTCATCACACAAACGTTTATCCTGGGTGGGAATCGAACCCACGACCTCCGGCATAGCAGTCAGGGCCACTAACCACTAGACCAACAGGCCAGTCAAAAGATTTTTGAGTAAGAGATTTTTGAGTTCTTCAAACAAATAGAAAATTTGATTTTCAGCATAGTTTTACGCTGTCTGTACCAACGTTACAATGCAGATAACAGTCAGCGATCGTGTTTTATCTTCTCATCGTTCAAGAGCGTGTGGTCGCCCTGATTAGCACTCAAAGAGACTTCGTCTGGGAAACTGTTTATTAAACACCGTTATTTTAGTTTTTGAAGTGAAAACTTCTTTAGCGGCGTTGTACACTTTTTCTGTAATGGGTAAAAAATTTAAAACTCGCGTCAGGGTCACGTGACCCTGATCGAAAATGAGTAAGACGTCATTCAAATTAAAAATAAAACATAGTAACAAAAAAGTTTTCACTTCTACCGGCACTCCTGGAGTGCAACCTTTTTTTTTTTTAAAGATTTTTCCTGGTGTTTTATCGCTCGTAGGGCAGGGCAGGCTCGCAGGGCTCGCAGGGCTACGAGTTCAAACCCGGACCAAATTTCAAAGTGTCTTTTTCAATTCTCATGTGTCTTTTTAGGTTTATCTTAGACGTCACTGATATTGGTGACGGTTCAGCCAATACATTTACCACAGTGTTAAAACGCGTGCCAAATTAACAAAATATGCTGGCAAAATTCGGCTACCGCAAAAATGGGAGTTAGTGCATGCATGCATGAAAATTCATAAATTTACTATTTCAAACCGCAAATCATGAGTAATTAAACTCGTAAAAGTATGTATTGAATCCAAAACTTGTATGTACTTATAGCGTTTTTTTTTAAGATTTTCCCTCACAAGAAATTTCTCCTGTATCGTGGGTACGTGCACAAAAATTTTGGTGGACACTGACCTCTCCTTTACGCGTCCCGTCTCCTCCTTCGCTAGCATGATTGCTTCGCAGAAGGAGGCGACCGCTTCCCATTCCGTCTCGCCCCGCAGCATGGCCTCGACAAACGCCGGGCGCGAGAGGTCACTGCCTTTCACCTCCGTAGAGACAAAGTCTACGATGGATCGAACTGACTCATAAAAAGCTTGTTAGTTTGAAGAAACTAATAATGTAACCAATAGGAACAGTCGAACAGACCAAAGGGGTGAAACCGCGGACAGGAGCTAGTGTTGTAAAAGAATTGCTGTTTATACTAGAAGGGTGGAAGAGAAAATGTGTTTAGTAAAAATCCTTTTATGATACTCCGGGTGAAGTAAGAAGGTAATGGTGTGAAAAGAAGCTTGGAAACGTTTATATTTCCTTGTTGTATTATGTGCTTTGTTATTTTTGTGACTAATACCAGCCATATGCGAGTCCAGCTTACCTTCTGAAAATAAAATATTTTCGAGTGTCTTATTTAGAAAAAGATAATGTAAGTACTGAAAATTTTCTGTTTTTCAAAACTGATGTGCCAGGTTGGGTACAACTTTACAACTCACAAGTTGGGCGGCCCCAACTGGGCCACCACGGTTCCAGCAGGTAAGCTGGCATAACTATCACTAAATAATGTACTTACAGCATAATATGCCATATAATTATTATGTTTTAAGATAATGTTTTAGTGCAAAAATATCAGATTTGAGTAAGTACACGAGCCGAGAGCAGTGGTGGGCCAGTGGTATCGGCCCCGACTTACGAGTTGTAGGTCGTGGGTTCGAATCCCGGCAGGCGCATTACTTTGTGTACTTTATTTCATCACCACTGCTCTCAAAACGGTGAAGGAAAACATCGTGAGGAAACCGGCATGTCCTAGAACCAAAAATTCGAAGACATGTGACATCCACCAATCCGCACTGGGCCCGCGTGGTGGATTATGGCCCACCCCCTCTCACAGAGAGGAGGCCTGTGTCCCAGCAGTGGGAACATTAATAGGCTGATGATGAACACGAGCCCACGTACCTATTTTGTAAACATCCATATGAATTAGATGGAATGCCGAGCACGAGCGAATCGAGCTTCTATCAACAACGTTGCAAATAGCTTTTAATATATAGCTACATTATAATATGTTACAGTATAGTAAAATATATTTGAGATACGAATATATTTTACTATACTGAAGAGTTAATGCACTGTAAGAGTTGGTGAAAAGAAAATCTTGCCCGTTCTTCTCCATAGAGATCTACTTCATAGAATGGGCATCTACGGTACTTTGATAGTTATTTTGTATTGTGACTGGGATTGCAGCACCATACTTTTGTAGGATTTAATAATTATTTTGTAGTTATGACAATTTAAAAGTGCCTGTAAATGGCATATTTTAAATAAATGATCTAATACCTAGTTTCTGCTTTTCTAATTTTGTTTTCTGCCAGAGATGTGCTAGTTAGTACAAGTCTGACAGTCTCTCTCGCTCTGCCCTGGGTGGGAGAACTCATTTGACTTACCATGCTAAAAAAAAAAAAAAAAATAGCGTCATAGGGTAAAAAAAACCGTTTTTTTGCCAAGCCTATTAACCAACTACTTTCCAAACAAGAAAAGATAAACAAAACAAAAATAAGAAGACACATTAAGACTATTGTTTTTGTTATAATGACCCTTTGGGGTGTAAGCGAACCCGCCTGAACTTTCAGAATAAGCTTCTTAAATAAATAAGTGAATATTGAGAAAACCTGAAGGATTTCACTCCATTGTACCTTGTTGTGTAGTGATGTGACTAATTGTTTATGATATCTTGTCGATATTTTTAAGAATTACTTTGATTTTATTTTCGATTTTGATAATGTCCTCCGGATGAGCATATGGGGATCTCTCCCGCTTGGGCAGATCACCTCCAGTTAGCGGTGTTCCATGGTGGCTTTCAGGCAGTAAGAAAGGTTCCCTAGATCGCGGGATTGCATAAACAGGTAACCTTGACCAAATGAGAGTCAGTCTGAGTCTGACAGCCCGTAATCTGTCAGACTCAGACTGACTAAAATTCACGGTGTTCCTTCAACAGCCCTGTACGTTCCAGGGTCAAGATTAAGGAAGGCAGGGTAAGGCCGTGCGCCGCCTTACCCTGGGTGGAGCACTCATTTGATCATTCATTCCAACCAGAGCAAGTGAAGTTGTTTACTGATATCCCTCTCGAAAAAACAGAATGATTATAATAATTATGCAATAAAGTTCCTGTTATAACAGTTTCTCCAAACCTGCATAAAAAAATCGTCTCGTTACTTTTCATATTTTTGATCATTGAACATAAGTTTCAACATCCTATTCCAAAAATTGCCTGTTGCAACTGTTTTTTTTTGAACGAAAACCCTTAATTTCAACCGTTCACAAGAAAAATCACGATATACCTGTTTAATACACACAGACCAATCCACCTTGTATTTTTTTTATCGAAACAAAAAGGCGACAAATTAATCATAAAAACATCGATAGTCGATAAACTTAACCACAGCCGTAGGTAACATCCCTATCTGGCGCCAACTAGTCGACAGGAGCTTCAGACAGCGATCCCAACTCAACAGGGAAGACGGTATCGATCCCAACGTGTCCCGTCATTACTATAACGTGTTTTGTTTCTGTAACGATACATTGGTTTTGAGAAAAACAGCAAGGAAACTGTAATTTGTGAACCAAAAAGTAGTCTAAAAAGGCTACCTACGGTGTTTTTTAAGAGTATTAAAATCATCAAATGAGTCCTCCTTCCTGATATCAAAGCATCGGCAGCAACGTAGCATATCATATCGCTGGTGGACAAGTCCCCTTAGAGTCATAAAAAAAATACTACATATACCCACATTCGATTTGATCCAGACTTCCAGAGACCTTAATAGTTATTTATGATCCTAGTGCGGTAAGTTGGTTTTTACAAACGAGTAGACGAATGTAAGCCCGAGGCGAAGCCGAGGGCTTACCATAGTCACGAGTTTGTAAATACCAATTTCTGCACGTGTGTCATACAATGTTTTTCAACACATTTGCGAGAAAACAGTACAATATGTAATTATGTAATTAAAAAAACTTTATTTAACAGTAGAAAAGTCGCAACAATATTTGAAGTTCCTAATATGAAAATGGCGCGAATTTGCAAATGGCGCCACATGCACTTGGTAGAAATTAGAATTACATCTTTCGTCTCATTTACTCATACGTATTAAAGTGAGACAACTTATTGAGCAAAAGCGATTCCAAGGAGGTTCGATCAGTCAGGCTGTATATTCTCATAATGTGAAACTTTTTGGTGGAATTCTTATTTTTATTTTTATGGAAATTAAAAAAAACCCGTAAAGAAAACGCACGGTGTTGCGCACGGTGCTATACAACGGAGCGTGCGGTAAAATAGGTACTTAGGTGAGAGTACCTATCACGCTCCGTTGTATGGTGCGTAATTTTTAACTTTCGAACAATGTATACAGGCTTCGTAAATGCACTTTTCGAGCAAATGTGTTGAAAATATAATAGAGGTTCTCATTCATGTGAAGTTCACGGCGACTCCCTACCAGGCGCCGAGAAGTCGATAGGAGATCTTGACGGGAACGACCCCGAGTCAACAGTAACGTGCCATTATTGATCTTACTAATGTTGCCCACTTGGGCCCTTCGCGGCTTTCCTTGCGCCCTTCGTTGCTTGAAAGGTTGTTTGTGTTTTATTTGACTTCAGACGAAAAAAGTTGTATACATGTTATGGAGACTTTTTTACATACATTTTTTTTATAAAAGTTTGACTGATCTATAATGTCAATCAATATAATAAATATAATGTTCCAGGTCTGTCTGTGTGTTTCTATGCTTAGATTACACATGACACAGAAGAAATTTCTAATGTAGGGCAACTTTTTCTTCCTTTTCTCTACATTGTATGTTTCTTCTTGCTTACTCACGAAGAAGTCATCCACGACAACTCGCCAGCATCTCCTCGGTCAGCGACCCCATCTACAAAAAAAAACCTTCCGTAAATTACTAATAAACATAATTTATCGCTAACACAAGATATAGTACACAATTAACATCAGGCGCAAGATTTAACTTCTTCATTAAATTCTGAATTAATTTATTTCCGCGATAAGTATTTAACGCCATTATAATTTCGGCCATTAAATTTTACGCAGAGTCGTCAGTGGCGTGGCCTTCGCGGTTGACTGATACCAAGGGATGAGCTATTTTTCACTCCGTTTGATAGCCACAAAGTCGTTTTGTTATCTATGTTTGGTATTTGTTTCACAGAAATATCTTAAGAGAGCTGTGGCCCTGTGACGCTAAAGAAATTCGCTCCACATAAGGTTAACCACTTCGCTGTCCGATGAATCACATGTGATTCACGTCTATTGTTTAGGTATTGTGTCTGCTGCGCGGACAGTGAAAGTGTTAACACTGAAAACTGGTCGATTACGGTAAAACTAGATAATGAACTAAATGATTTATTAAAGGAACTATTATATGGTCCTCCTGAATATTAATTGAATAGTGGTTACTACCACTACACATACATTTTACTTGTTTGGCATCATTAAATGATTAGTCTTTTGACTTGACCGACCCAAAACTACCTATGAGCAATGAAACCTTCCCTTCAAACCTCTTTCTGCACCTTCATGCTTCTGTGTATATCCTCCAGTCAACAATATAGGTAGTATATACCCACAAGGTCAGACAAAAGATCAAGAAACAATCTTTCACTCGAACACTCTTTTATCAATTAATGCAAAAAGAGAGGAAACGTAGAAGACCAGAGTTGCCAAGTAAAACTAAAATGGGATCATCATGTTGAGACGAAACGTATTTCGTACAATTACTTTTACAAAAAAAAAAACGGACACAGAAGGTTGAAGTTTGAAGGAACTGAAAAAACAGCTGGTGTTCGTTTATTGAATCGGGAAAGTGATGGAATGGGATGTAGCCATTTAAATGACTAAGGCCCATCATCCACCAAAGCGGAGAGGAGAGGAGATGTGTTTGAATAACCAATCAGATGTTAACTAGATGTCAACTGAAGCTAAGCCGAGAGGAGATGTAGACATCTGATTGGTTATTCAAACACATGTCCTCTCTTCTCCGCTTTGGTGGATACCGGGCCTTACTACGTAAAACAAATGCCAGTCGCGAGTACATATGCACTCGCTCCTAAAAATCGTGTACTTATATGACTGCAGTTTCATTCATTGTACGGAGTTAGATTTCTGAAGTAATCCTTTTTACGACTCTTCTGAGATATGCCGAGAGAAATGAGTGAACAAAATAAAGTAGATTGAGCTAGCTCGTCGAGGGCTGATTGTAAAGCATTGAGTTTCACGCTGCAAATCTGTTTGCTTATCAACTAGATTGGCTGAGGAATGTTAATCATATGAAAAAGATGTTTCTAAGTTTTATTGTTGGATCAATTTTGTCAATATTAAAACCTTTTTTTTTTAGCTTGGTAGAATCATGAAATGTGTCCTACCACCCCGGGCAGGGCGGGAGGGACTGTCAGACTTGTACTGACTAAAATCCACGGTGTTCTTCAATAGCCCTTTATGTGCCAGGGTCACGGTAAAGGAATAACCTATGTCCCGCAACCCCGGTGTATTAAAACCATGCGAAATTCACGAAAGTTCATTGGAACTGTTGAACAATAAATTGACAGCATGTTTTTCGCAGTGGCTGAGCGATTGACTGCTACCCAGCGTGTCGTGGGTTCGATCCCCACACGTAATAAATACTTGTATGATACTGGTCTGGCGGGTATGTTTGTAATAGCTGATACACACCTTACGATAAATCGTTACGATTAGTCGATACTGCAACGATAAATCCACAAGTGTGTATGAGAAAAATCGAACAAACTATAGGGGAGAGGGGTACAAAATGACATACTAGTTAGAAAATCAGTCATAAAATCTTTATTTATTAATAATATTGAACACTTTAAGTAACTATGTATTCTTTGGTTCATTACCTATTAGAATTATAGAGATTAATCGGGTGCCCTCTATCTGGCAGAAACTTGTTGCTCCGAAACTTATTTGGCAGAACTCATTTGGCAGAAACTTTTTTAAACGAACATTGTTATGGTATAAAAATAGTTTAGTATAATTGTTTTTTGGCCTAATGTTTTTATGTCCGAATTTAAATTGGGATACTTTTAAGATGGCAGAATTTTATTGGGCATAATTACCTTTGTCAGAGTTATAATTTTGCATATTTTCATTAAGCATAACGTTTATTTAGAGCGCCGATTATTTGGAATAATTTGACTTAGTATACGTCGAAGATCACAGAATTTCAGAATAGAAATAATTTAATAGTCATAATAAAAAATTAAAAAATTGTTTTATAAAATCAATATGGTGTGCTACAAAAGTTAGTGACAGAAATGAATCGCTGCAAAACCGACTTCACGTAGTCTTGTCTGCCCTACCCCTAGAGTGTAATTCATAATCGCGTAGGCGCGGAGGGGCGAGGCGGCCCGCAAGCTGAGGAGCAGGTGGTTTTAACGCACACCGCCGCGGCTGAGGCCCTGCTGGCCGGCTTGCCGGCCAGCAAGCCGAAGCTGCGGTGGTGGGCGTAAAATCATCTGCGACGATTAGCTCGCGTGGGACCGCCGGAGACCCGCAGCGCCGGAGCCGTGACAGAAGCCATGCCTGCTGTGAATTTTCTGCGATATGATGGTTATACTTTTGATAATTATGGATATAAAATATATGCCAAAAGATGATTCTGGTTGTGAACTTTCTACGATATGATGGTTATACTTATTGATTATTATGGAAATGAAATTTATGCCTAAAGATGATTCTGACTTACAAAATTATGGGTTTCGGTGTTATGGTAAATGAGTGTATGCTAAACGATTTTCTGCGAAAAGAGGTTTATGCTATCCGTTGCTATGCAAAATAAAATTATGACGTAAAAAGTTCTGCTATAAAGGGTGGACCCAGATTAATCAACTCAATACTAATACAATAGAATTACTAAACATTTTTGTGTAACTTGAACAAAAACCGTTTTGTCCGCCCTAGGCGGGTAAAATGACACACGTGGTGTGGACAAAATGGCATACCAATTTTTTTATGAAAATCAGTCGATTAAATACAGAGATCACACGTAAAACGCTTTGTATTATTCGGAACATCTGCACATGATGCATGAGCCCATTCTTCACAGCTCAAGCACTTTAGCCAGACCTCCTTTGTCTTGGACCTGGAGTAGAGGTCAAGGCAATAAATGCAAGGAAAATCTTCATCATCATCTCCGACTTCAGTGAAACCTTGTAAGGAAGAGAAATCATTTTCACTGTCGGAACTAAAATCCAAAGCTTTTGTAACAACAGGTGGAGGATCTGACTTTTCTTTTGCCTCTTCTATATTTGGCGTTGAAGTTAACACCAATATTGTTGGTTTCTTGCGTGCTTTTATTTTGCCTTGTCCAGCCACATATGTTCCTTTCGGCACTGGAGATAGCTCGCTGACTGGAACATTGATATTCATGTCTTGGAGTATCAATTTAGATGATGTGGGTGTCGTAGGTATTGCAGTTGCTGTGTCTGGGTTGTCTGCGGCTGATGTGCTTTCAATCAGTGATGTTGAACTGCCTGACATTTTCTTCTTCTCCATGGAGGTTTTATCCCAACCCTGTCGGTCTGATATTCTAGAATAGTTACGACGCAAGATGTTCAATTATCTTGAAAGAGAAAAAAGGTGGGTCTAATGACATAGTATGCTATTTTACCCGAACAAGGTTTATGCCATTTTGTCCACTTCATAACCTTTAACATTAGAAAACAATAACTAAAAAAATAACTACAATATTGAGATTTCAAAATATTTTCGAAGTTATTTAGTAAAATTTAAATAAAATAACGCTAAATAAAAACAAATTAACGTAAAAAATAATTACCTTTATGAGAACCAAAATCCGCCTGAGTAAAACTCTTGACTGCAAAAACTAAACAAACATGTGTCCGCACCACACGGCCCAACGGACGCGACTGGCGCCTCTACAGGTTGCGACCTGTTACTAAGCGATCCTTTACACGCCATTTTGAGAACTATTATGTCTGTGGTTTCGGAGAAAAGTAGGTGTGCCATTTTACCCACCTATGTCATTTTGTACGCCTCTCCCCTACAGTTTTTCTCATACACACTTGTCGATTTATCGTTGCAGTTTGAACTGTACCGATTGATTTTAACGATTTATCGTAAGGTGTGTAGCAGCCATAAATGCAACCATGATAAATAAATTCTTAGTTCTTCCTATTTAAATCATTCGAAATTCGCTTTTGAGCTCATACTTCACGGTAAAACTGAAATTCAAAGCGCGTGACCAACTGAGTGTGTCCAAACGACCAAAGAGCTTTTAAAACGCACTCACGGTACATGAGAAAATCCTAGCGTGAGTATTACTAGGAATTTCGCTTTTATCATGAGTGCGTTATGTTCTGCGAATAGCTAAAGAGCGAAATACCATGCCAGGGTTTGAATTTACTGATAGCTACAACCGTTTTTTTTTTAGCGTGGTTAATTATCAAATGAGTCCTCCCACCCCGGGCAGGCCAGGAGGGACTGTCAGACTTCTACTGACTATAAACCACGGTGTCCTTCAGTAGCCTGTTATGTTCCGGGGTCACGGTAAGGGAATAATCCCGCGACCCCGGCAGGCTTTGGCCCTCCAGAGGGGGCCCCGTCATTATGCTGACGCTTTTTGAGGTGCGCGTGGGACACAACGCGCCGTCGACCAGGGCATGGTCCATGGTCGGGCAGCGAGTTGCCCTTTACTCGCTGTTTGCATGCCCGTGCCTACGGTGGCCGGAAATCGTCTGTTGACGTCCGACGCCGCGGTATAGCTACAACCTTGAAGTCTATAAGTCAAGAGTGAATGAGTTACCTCTAAACAAAGCGTGCTTCATCGTAGACCACATCTTTACTTACCATTTGTCGAGATAGTGGTCAAACGTTAGCCTATCGCTAAAAAAGTTTCAAACATTTAAATTTACATATTTTGTGTCATCATCATCATACATAATGTTCCCACTGCTGAGACACAGGCCTCCTCTCTGTGAAAGGGAGTGGGCCACACGCGGGCCCAGAGCGGATTGGTGGATGTCACATATCTTTGATTTTTTGGTTCTAGGACATGCCGGTTTCTCTCACGATGTTTTCCTTCACCGTTTTGTGAGCAGTGCTTATGAAATAAATTACACAGTAATGCGCCTGGTGGGGTTCGAACCCACGACCTACAACTCGTAAGTCAGGACCGTTACCACTGGGCCACCACTAGGCCACCCTGCTTCTCGTATTTTGTGTACGTGAATTTAAATATTTGAAACTGCCAGTAGGTATTAATTTTATCTCACTCATCTTCCAAGACAATCTAGCCATTAAATTCGGTGATTAATTGTAATTACGCCCTTTGGTATTAGAGTTAAGTGAGGCCCTAACGCCTATCATTATGTCGATGAGAGAACGATAGGGATAAAACTTTTTATTACTGCGGATTTCAGTTCCAAAATAATAAAAAAGAAACTCCGTTTCGTGATAGTCAATCGTTGACCCCAGTTCTTAAGTTTATAGCTGACAAGGGATAATGTCAGATTGACAGTAAAACTGGAATTGAAAATTTGGGGTTTCAGGAATGTGAATTTTAAAAGTAAAACCTCACTGAGCTCTATATTTTACAAATTTAATTTTGTTGAAATTTTTTCGCCTATCTAAATTATCTATTACCTATAATAAATGCAAAATTTTGTGAGGATGGATAGATAGGTGAATACTTGGATTTGTATAAAAATTTGGATACAGAAAATCTGGATTAACGCACAAAATACTTTTTATCCTAGCACTAATTTTCCAAGGGATAATTTTATTAAACTCGGGAAAAAACCATCCTCACAAAATATCTCGTTGTATTATTATAGTAAGAACTAAAATTTTTGAATAAGTTATGAATTGCATTAATTAAAACATTATTTTCTTTTGTTACAGATGGAAACATGGGCCAATTCAAAACATCGGTTGTGTATAAAAAATCATAACAAAGAAATATATTCATTTTACAATAGAACGTGCAAGTGATCGTGATCAAAATTCATTGTTAACATAACAAAACAAGTGCTATAGATAAATAAAATAAATATAAAATTATGTTACTAGGAAATTACAATCCAAAATCGACGTTAAACAAAAAGTGTTAAAGTTTAAAATTGTTTGTAAGGAACGTGTATAATGAAATTGAGTGTGAGCGCGTATCGTGCGCAAGCGTCGGCGCACAAGAAGATCCTGACGTACCAGCAACACTATGGAAGTACCGCGCCGCCCATCTGTAACCCGTTGCATCCAACCAACTTTACACCACAGGTTAGTGCGTAGTTTAGATTTTTATTTATATTTTTTTAATATTAGCTGATAATATGTGTTTGTGGAATTGAAGAAAGCTTTAAAAACATCAGAATGACGAAAAAAGAAAATGAAAAACCATACGTATAAATAATACATAATTGAGAATGAAATAATAGGTTTTAAAATGAACAGAGTTGAATAGCGTTAGAAAATTATATTTTTAACTGATTTTTATGGAAAATTCACTCTTGAAAAAAAAAAAGTATAGTATAGTATAGTTTCTATTTGTGTTAGAGATTCTGACATATCCGTATTGGCCAATTAAAAAAAAAAAAACAGAACGTTCCTCGTAAATCGAGGAAAAAATCATAACTATTTCGACTACAGTAATGTAAACACAATCCACATTTTTCAACACTACTGAATAAATCAGTACCTAACATTTTACAAATCGGAAAACGTCCACTATTTAACATTTCAATATAGCGGAAGGCTTTCAGTTGAATATTTAATTTAAAACGTCACTTGGATTTTCAGTGAAAAGCAAAATTTTCCTACTCTAATTTCCTATTCCATCTGGTAGCGTGCAAATGACACAAAATATAAGACGAAAATAATAAAAAAATAATATACATGCTTCGTTTTATAATTATGAGTACGATTTACGACATGAATATATGAATGAGTAAAATTTTTATACAAATTATTTATTTACTGTCCCACTTCTGGACATAAGCCTGAGATCCTTTCCTCCTAGCGGTCTGGTAGCGTGCAAATGACACAAAATATAAGTAGAAAATAATAAAAAAATAAAATGAATAAAATGTATGCTTCGTTTTATGTGTATACGAGTTACGACATGAATATATGAATGAGTAGCATTTTTATACAAATTATTTATTTACTATCCCACTGCTGGACAAAGGCTTCCCTCCATTCCTTCCAGCGGTCTCCATTGTGCGCTATTTCCTTTACTATTAATACAAATGACGATTAAAATTGCTAAGTGTTTTTTCGTGTAAAGTAAGTGATAAACGTTTTCACAAAAGTCGGAAGCCTTATTAATGATTAAAAAAATAGAACTTTAGTCAAAAATAATAGCTGTTCCTTTAAATCGAATAGGTATTGTAGTTTTGGATGACTTTTCGCGATTACATTGTTCTCCTTTACACTTGTTCAGTTTAATTGCCTGCAATATACATATTTAAATACGACGATATCTTTATAGTATTTTCTGTATCAAAAATCACCAGAATATTGGTTAAGATAAAACTCGTTTTCCTCGGAAAACGGAGAGACTATAATCTTTATAATAAAATAATTGACATCATGATTCCACCAATGTGTTATTTTAAAACTGAAACAATTATATTTGTACGCCTATGGACAAAAAGTGGAGGATCTTCCTATTTATAACCCATGACTCTATGTGTAACTTGACCTATGTTCCCAAATAAAGCTTTTTGATTTCTGATTTCTAACTTTAATACGAAGATCTCAGAAGCCTCCAATACCACTTAATACATCGTACACGTCAACCGCACACTTTAACTCTGTTTACAAAAAATCTTCAACTATAAACTCCTTTACTATTTCATATTCCAATTCGTCAGTATCGATAGTCGAAAACTTATCTGTCTCTCGGTAAAGTTGCTAAGTGTTTCGACTAGTAACTTGTACCATCGGCTAGAGTTTTGCCTGTCTTGTCCTCAACTGCACTACACCCGAGCCATATTGAATTTCCTTACGTATTGTGTAAGGAATTTTGGACTACTGTTTGAACTCGACGAGTTGGTGGTTGGACGTGGGTGATGGTGAAGTGAGTTTGAAGTGGATGTAGATGAAAATTAGCATTTTTGTTAAAAATCTATTGGGCTTTTAAGCCTAATATTTCTGTTAACAATTTTAAACAAGTCACTCATTTGAAAACTGTGTTCTTTTTAAAAACAAGCTTTTTTTGTTATAAACTGACGATAGACAAATTAGTCGTTTAGACGAATCAAACGAGTCTAAACTCGATGGATTTGAGGCATTTCACTACAACAAACTTAGAGCAGTGGTGGCCGAGTGGTATCGGCCCCGACTTACGAGGTGCAGGTCGAGGGTTCGAACCCAGCCAGGCGTTAATTTTTTCATCATCACTGCCCTCAAAACGGTGAAGGAATACATCGTGAGGAAACCCGCATGTCCTAGAACCAAAAATTCGAAGACATGTCTGACATCCACCGACCCGCACATGGCGCGCGTGGTGGATTAGGGCCCACTCCCTCTCACAGAGAGAAGGCCTGGGTCTCAGTAGTGGAAACATTTATAGGCTGATGATGATGATGACTACAAAGTTCCTACGGCCATCTTCCAGCTCCATCATCAGATCAGCTCCAGTCATGATAATATTGCATTGTCACGCAATACACGTATACCTTACATGACGTAACAAAACGTCAGCTCAATCAAAAATCGGGAAGTAGATCAAATAAACTTAGAAGATTTGATATCAGACAACGTGACAGTTGAAAATAAAACAAAAGCTTTAAAAATACAACGTGTTAAAGTTTTAATCATCCTTAATTTTGTCTGTGTTTCCGTTTGTTTTTATGTTTTTTTATAATTTATCGGGATAGATGAAAATAAATAAAAGCTTGTTAAAAAGTTTTTTTTATAATTTACTAGCCACCCGGTATGTGCTTCGCTACTTTAACAGCAAAATCCCCACTAACAAAATGACCCGCCATTTATTGAATTCATTTTTTACAAAAAAAAAAGTAATTAATGAAGAACCGCTCGACCAATTTTGTGCATACTTCTCATAATAAACATTTGGTTTGGATAGGTGAAACCGTTCTTGAGTAAAAAAATACAACGAAAAGTGGCATCGATTTTTATATATGTGGGTATTTATACATTTATAACGGTTACAACCGAACTGAAGTGAATAACTCCAATGTGGCTTTTCATGATTTGCTTTAATGATTAAAAACTGACCTCATAAAGTTGCAATTTCGTAAAAAAAAATACCTATTTAATTTAAATAAACTTTTCAATCGAATAACAACGAAGCTTGAACACAATTTACGGAATAAAGCTCGTCACAGAATACCGCAAAAATCGAGCTTACAAACTCATTATCGTACCAAAGAATATTTGAATGAAAAAGCGTAGAAATTCTCATCGTATTGAATGGTAGGCTTTCAGCTTTCAGCCATCTTTCAGCGATCCTTCAGCGGAGCACTTAGGCGCAAGAGTTTGATAGATCGGTGACTCAAATTTCCTGTGAAACACTTAGCTTGCCTTTCATGAGAGTAACTCAATAATGTTTGTAATTATTCTGATTTTCTTTGTCTTTTGTTTGTCTATGTTTAAAGTAATATTTTTGTATATTTATTGATTAAAAACCATAAGTCTGATTTGTACTTTTTTCTATAATCTACGGTTACGGTAAGTTGACTTTTACTTAATTGTTTAAAAATAGTTTGATACTGATATTTTTGTAAATTATTCTGGGAGATAAACTTCTATAAATAATTAACAAAAAGTAGGAAAGTAACGAGATTATAAAAACAAATGGTTACTAAAAATGAACGTAATTTAACGATTATAGCTACACCTTATACACCACCTACATATAATTCTGACAAATAAACAATTTAAACGTAGTTTAAATTACAAATTTAAACTTAGTTTAAAGTATAAATTATTTAAAAAAACGTAGTTTATATTGATTTAGACTTTAATAATTAACTTTGATTGATTGACTTTAATAATTTAAACGTAGTTTAAATGATTAAAGTTAATCAATCAATATTTAAACGTAATAATTAAACGTAGTTTAAATTAAAATAATTAAAAAATTGTTAAAATATTTAAAGTCAATCAATCAACCAATCAAAGTAAAAGTAATTTAATTAAATTATATTATTTAATTATACTATATTATTTAATTAAATTATTTTAATTTAAATTATATAATTTAAATTAAGTTAATATAATTTAGTTCAAATTTAGTAACAGCAAAAAATAAAAACACAAAAATCACAAACAAAAACAATCAGTAATCTGTTTCAAAAACAAAAATAAACAAATACCATCACAATATATCGTTTCGCAACACTTTTTCTCACGATCTTGATATCAGCGGTGATAAATCTTGCGTAAGTGGAAAGATAAATTGTTCCATACATCACTTTGTAAACAAAACCACTTTCAGATTATATCCCAGGTGAGGGACATTTAATAGAAAGTTAGTACGAAAGAATGAAAAAAAGGGGTTGTTTTTATCTTTGAGAGCGTAAAAATAGAAAAACCAATTTTCTTTTGTTTTTTATAATTTGACGGTCAGTTTAAGGTTGTCTGTGGTCGTAAAAATACTCGTATGATAAATGTTTACAATAAATAAATTATATACATCAGCGATACAAATACCTTTGTTGGAACAATCCAGGAATGACATAATTAAATGAAATAATTACAATTTAATTACATAGTTGCAAATTATATTTCAATCAATACATACATAATAATAATATGAATCATTTTTTCAAGTTTCAACGAAGTAGTAATATAATTATGTTCTACGGAAATTCCATAAAATACTTCGAAAATGTTAAAGAGATAATTCACTCTACTTTCTTCCTTAAAGTTTAGGCAAATATTTTCTCCTTATTGCAATCTTTGACAATAACTAATAGGTTTTCGACGAGATTACAACGTCCTGCATATAATACTCACGAAGGAACATAAATTCCGAGTACAGCTACGAAACGGCTACGGCGTAGCACGATGCTACGCTTGCTACGCGCTCGTAGCAAATTGAATCATTTCATTTTATGCGTCAGCTTTAGAAAGTTACTTCTCATTTCATTTATTGTATCTTATACATCTATACCAATATTATAAAGCTGAAGAGTTTATTAAACGTGTTAATCTCAGAAACAACTGGTTCGAATTGAATGATTTATTTTGTGTTAGATAGCCCATTTATTGAGGAAGGCTGGGCTATTATAGCGTCACGGTCTGACCAATAAGAGCCGAGAAGCCTATAGCTTACTTGATTAGTGCGTTCAACCAAACGCACAATCAAACATTTGAACACATCATAAGTTTATAACCTGAAACAATAAAACTGGCGACTTAAAAATAAAATTATGAAAATATACGGGCCATGATAAAAAAAATCGGTTTTCTGTAAAGTCGGTTTACTGACGATAGTTGAACGTGACGTCATAATAAAATACTCACTTACGTTGCTATAAACAAACAATTGCGAGAGAGAGCTACAGAGCGAGGTAACGCTGCATGACGTCATGTTTTTTCGTGCGTGCAGCTGGCCATCGAATTATAAGACTATATCACGTCGAAAGTGAAATAATAAAAAAATATACCTACTGACAGATCTGTGAATGCCTTTTTTTCATGTTAAAATCATCAAATGAGTCCTCCCACCTTGGGCAGGGCGGTCGGTAGCCCTTTGTGTACCGGAGTCGCGGTATACGTTTGTCCCGCAACCATTTCATGCGTGCAACCGGCCATCGAATTATAAGACGTTAACACATCAAAAGTGAAATAATAACAAAATATAACAGGTCTGTGAATGCCTGTAGTCTAGCAACAAAAAACTTGACTGAAAACAAAGCAATCTGAAGGCTTTTCGTAGTGAAAACGAGTGCATTTTATGAAATGACGCTAAATTGCTCCAATTTCGTGCGAGTTCAAAGCGAAGAGTAAGCTTCAGCCGCTAACTGTTACTTTTTTACTCGTATTTCTTGGCATCTGGTTCGTTTAATTTGAAACCTGATGCTTTCACGAAATCTCTGCAGCTTGGATTTTATCATTGGATTTTGGAGGGCGGATCAGAAAATACGTAGTTTTTATCAAGGTAAAATCATCAAATGAGTCCCAAGGCAGTACGGGAGCGACTGTCAGTCTAGTACTGACTAAAATCCACAGTGTTCTTCGTGCTAGGCCACGGTTATCCGATAGTCCCGCGACCCCGAAATCTCTGCAGCTTAGGTTTTCTTGTTGGATTTTTCTGATGGCGGATCAGAAAATTCGTAATGCAGATTACTTAAACAAAAACATGAAATATCCTTGTCGTAAATATTGGTGTTAGGCTTTCGTATAAGGTGTCTCGCCGTCTGATCAAGGATCAGGCGCACCTCAAGAAGCTACCAACAAACTGACGGGCTATAGGGCCAAATGCTTGCCGGGGTCGCGGCACAAATGAAATAAAATCATCAAAAAAATTGTGTTCTGTCCATTAAACAATTCACAGTAAAATAATTCTGGTGCATGAATCTAAATCAGTGCCAGGTTTGAAACATCGCATCAATAAGTGTAACATGTTAGGAATTCGAGCAAGAAAAAATGGAACATGAAAAGGCTTTATTTATTTTCAAAATTTTAAGATAAAATCCTTGTCACAATAAATATTTAGTGACCACAAATTGTAAGTAAATGGTAAAACCGAGTTCGTGTCGTATTATCCATTTGACAGAGGTTAAAATAATTGAATAAAAAGGAATATATTGCGTTGTATAAAAGGGTTTACTTAGAATATTTTAGTAAATAAAAGCTTACACGTTTTTAAGACAAGACCAGCCAATAGCAAGACCAACTCGCCCACGAAGGGTTCCGTAAATAAAAAATAACTTTTTGTAGGTACCTAATATCGTTTTGGCAAATGGAAACATGATCAAATTAGCCTACCCTGACTGCTATGCCGGAGGTCGTGGGTTTGATTCCTACCCAGGACAAGAAATGTTTGTGTGATGAGCACGATCATTTGATCTGTGTCTGGTTGTAATTTATCTATAATATTTATGTATCAGTTGTCTGTAACACAAGATCTGCTTAGCTTGGGACTAGATACAGTTATGATATTATAGTTGTGAAAAAAAAACATTTTTTTTCTCTTTCACGCATAAACTAATGAACATATTTGGTCGAAATTAGGTACAGATAGTTTATAACCTGGATGGAAACATGGAAAATTTTCACGTTACCTATGCTATATTTAATTTACTTCATGCTATGCGTGCTTTCACGATTAATACTCTATATGTCTTTCAAGCTTCAGTTATTATTATTACGGTTCAATAAATCAAACTCTATGGCAAATAAATCTAGACAAAAAAACATACAACAAAGCCTTAAATAGATTCACGTTGGCACTTTATTTGCGAGCCTTAAAAAGAAAATGTAAAGTTATTCTATTCATAGAACTTTTTTCTGTACTCTTTTTAAGGCTGCTTTTAGTGACAAAGTACAACTTTTTAACTTAATTTAGCTGTTAAAAAGTTGATAAAATGCACTACGTGTTGGTTAGAAGACTTCGTAGCTACTACTACTAGCGTACTAGCTTACCACCGCAGACATTCTTTTGCTATCTTTCCTGAACACGCTTTCTTTTAATAAGTTAATGTTTTTTTTTATACATACGTTACAATTTAATATGAAAAGTATAGAGGACCTCATGGCAAAATAATAATAGCCACACAGACAAACCTTCTAGATTAAGCAACGCTTACCAAGGTTAATCTGTGGATGGGTGACTATCTATTATAGCGAGTACCACCATGGCTCAGAAAGCACATAAAGCCACTAGTGCCAGCTACTATTTGTAGATCTTTGACATTCGTTACTGTTGATCAGTAGCTCGTTACCAAAAGTATATTACCTAGTTACTGGGTTGTGAAGGTCAAATAGGCCGTCTTATGTAAAATACTGATTATTCAGCTTCATCAGTATTAGATAACAAGAGGTAGACTCCAACATAGTTTGGAAAAGCTAGGTGACAAATAATACCTTGAAGAAACAAACAAATCAATTTAAAATGAATATTTCGCCGTCTCCAGAGAATAAAATGATAACTGCCATTATCCTAGTCTTAGTGTTATGTAATTTTTTTCTGAATTATATCTCCACTTTCATATTTAAACGTATTTCACTAAAACATTTAAACTAAAACATTTAAACTTTAAAAAACTTAAAATAACCTTCTTTAAAAGCAGTCGACGAAAACACGTTTTTTTTTTCGAAAAATTTCATTTTTGTATTTATCATTTTTTTTCTCCGGGGACGGCGATTTATATCCAATGCATTAAAATTTAAATCTGTTCAGACGGAACACTCAAATAGGTGAAAGAAGATAAATAATATTGCAAAATAAGTAACTAAAAAAAACTAACTTTGTCATGCTTGAAGCATCGCACTCATTACTAAATCTTTATTCAAAACTCCTCGAGGAATTTCAAATGCCTCTATAAAGATTTAAAACAGTTTTTTTACACTCCAATTTCTAAAAGGTTTTGTCAATGAATGATAACTTAGTCTAAATTTTGGGGTTAAATGTTCAATTCAGAGAATTCAATAGATTTTCATCGCTACGAATCCAGGGAATTTCAGTTCTTGGGAATATTTTCAACCCATTTTCTAGATGCAGGTAGTATTATTTCCCGGTGTTTTCCTTTGAAGTTTCTCAGCTATGCTGAGGTTGGCTTTGAGTGTTACCGGATGCAGCTGAATATTTATGAAAGTAGAAATCGCTTTACCTCCAGTTTAATGAAGCAATATAGATAATTTTTATACTATGAAGAAAGGAATAAATATTTACAAGCGCCCTACTGTGAGACAATAGGGTATTTGGCTAAAAAAATCTGATTGGTCCGTCACATAAATGATCATAAAATATTTGACACACAGTCAATAAATATATTTATTTTGTTACTTGCCAAAATTTACGAAGATACTCGACGCTTTAAAATTTAAAACACGTCTTTTTTGTGTATATTTTTTAGTCGATCTGACATCAGGACGCCTCCCACTATCAAGTTTTTATGCGTTATTATCTTTGTTATTATTAATAGGTTTATAAAAAAACGTGTTAGTTATTTAATTAGACTTGCAATTTATTAAAGCTGTTATTATTTCTATGACTTTATAAATCCACGCGAGCAAAGTTGCAAGTCTAAGCTAGTGAATTATAATTTTATATTTCCTATACATACCATTTACATTTCACATTTTTATCAACATGGTTCAGAAGAGAGCGTACAAAGCATACTTGCAAAATAGTGTTGTTACTGCTCAGTTATCGATATAAATTGCTTAAGGTAGGCAATAATTACATTGCTTTGTCTTTATTGTGAGACGTTGCCAAAATACGTGCATCGAATTTAGACAGTATAATGTTTGTTTAAATTGGTTTCATGAATAACAATTGTATCTTTTCTATAACTGGATACTATCTACCTGTATGATCTGACCGAAAAGGTTTATGGAATGAAATTTTATGTTAAATGTAGCTATAAGATTGTATCAATACGAATATGGTAATACTGCTTTAAAATGTATACGTATGTCAGTTTTTTTTTTTTTCTTGGGTTGGCACTAGCTACCTAATTTACAAAGATACTTGTGCCAATAAAATCAATTTTATTTTATTATGGGTAGCCTAACCTATCATAATAGGCAAACGGCGAAACTGGGAGTTTCATTTGCAGATATTTTGGGTGGACCAACTGCTGCATAATTACTCAGTCTGACGTAGTCTATTACTAGACAGGTCAACCGTGTTACTAATCCCAATAAAACTACGCATTTATATCGATATTAAAAGTATCGATACCCCCCAACACTAGCATCAAGAGTGCTTACAAAATGCATAAGTGCGGTAACAAGTCACTCGGCCACCATCTTTGTGTGTTAGGTCCGAGCGACAGCGGAGTCATTAGCATAGCGATTAAATTAACAGCGGGTTCATTGTATGATGTTTCGAAAGCTGCGCACGTTTTTAAATTAGTTAATGTTGACAAAAATGAAGGGTCTTTGCCAGCTTATTAATGTCTTTTAGCTAATGTTGATGAAGAAAACTAAATGACTCGTATAAGTTTTGCGCGGGCGATACCAGAGGTCTTGCTCGCACCCCGCACTTTGTACACCGGTGTTGCAGTCGACTTCTTCTGATCATGGGAGCAGTTTACTTGTTACTTATGAGAACCTCCTCCTTTTTGAAGTCGGTTAATAACATTCTTACATCACCATAACTAACGTTAAAGTACACATTAAAGTAAAGCAGATACAACAGAAATCTGCTTCGATATTTAATATTGCTCTTCTTCGTCTTGTAAAGCACCGATTTTATAGTAATGTTGCCCCTCCCACACAAAAAAAAATCCTGACAATTTTATTTAAAGATTAGATGCTTTTACTGGCGTTTTTAGTTACCTACTGTCATTTATCCATTAATTGTTGAGTTAATACTCAGTTAAAAATCCAAGTTCAAAATTAAGTGAAATCTCCAAAAAAATACAACAAAGTTTTGCATGACACATTTAAAGAAATAAGTTGCCGCTTTTTTGTAGCTTAAACTGATATTCTGTAAAACCAATCAAAATGAAAATTCACATTCACAAATTAAGTACACTACAAAATGAACCCTATGTTACACACAATAGTAATGTAAAAGAAGTGCCTCACAATTTCAGTCTCTTGTTGAATCCATTTTGTTTTTAATACAATTATCTTTAATCCTTTGTGAGGGGATTTCGGGAGGGCCTTTGACGGCGTTCAGTATTGACGCTTATGTAACAAGATCAGGGTACATAGGTACTCAGCGCATCAGTATAGGACTGATTTCTTTTATAGCTTTGTTCATAAATTGATGAGGTATTTATGTCAATCGCTGGTGTGGAAAATTAAATGAAAATTAATGAAAAATGAATTTAAAAAAAAACTAAGAATAGAATAGTTATAAGTAAATTCTGATCGTTGTCTGTTGTATTACTATTGAGTACTGCTTCTGTTGAGTAAAGCATGCTGTTTCTTTTCGGTAAATAAAAAAATACTCATTATATACTATTAAAATTCTACTACTTTGAAACAATTAATCTAGACACGCGAGAGCGTGGCCAGCCAAACAGGCGCGCTCACAGTATGTAATATTACACGAGCCATTTATGTGTAGTATTCTACTAATTTGAGACAAAACACCGAATGAAACCCACAATTTTTAAGTCCAATCATTATTCAGGCCTGATTAATGAGTTTAAAAATCGAGCATGTCCATGTGAAAGTAAAAAAATAAAAACGTGTAGAAAATGAACCTTTTGTATTTACAAAATGGGACAGCTACATTTCATAACTATTTTTTTAAGCATACCCATGAAAGCGTATCTATACTAATATTATAAAGAGGTAAAATTTGTGTTTGTATGTAGGGGATAATCTCCGGAAGTAATGAACCGATTTTAAAAATTGTTTCACTGGTCGAAAGTTACATTATTCGTGACTGCTGCAGGCTATAATTATAAAGACATCAAGTATATTTTACTGTCTGACGAAGTGGGCACGGGTCAGCTAGGACAGCTAGTAATGTTGTTTAATATTGGGAACAATGACTACCGGGCGGGACTCAGATCTCCCCTCTAGTAGGGAAAAAATAAATAATCCATCACCCAGGCTCGTTGTAAATCAATTTAGTATAATTAAATCACATCACAATAGCGCCCCTAGTGTCAATGCTATTTGGTGTTTGGAGCTTAGCCTCTTGATAGGTTGTCCGTGACAACGCATAATGAACTTAGTTCACTAACTTAGTAGTTAGTGAAATGTTTAATTAGTAACTTAACTTGGCAGCCTGAGAGCTAAATGTGGGTTGGTGTGTTTTAGTGTCCCGGATTATTAATGGAATGTACGTTTGAATTGGATAATGGAATAATTTGAATTGGTCCATTCAATGAATTTTACTTTTTCATACAAAATGAGAAATGTGATCGGGCCCATCAGTAAGAAAAATTTTTTTTTTTGCGAATTTCCAAAAATCATAGAACAAACATTATTCAGTAACATGGACTTAGTTACCCCATTTGTTTTCAATTCAATTTTAGCATAATATCTTCATTGCCTGATTCAAACCAAAATCTTTCAGACGTAATTATCTTCAAACAATTATTTACTTAAAACTCATGAGATTTTGCTAGAGGTACAGTCACGAGCAATAACATGTAAACACTTAACTAAATTCAAACGCAAATTACTCGTGAAATACTGGATTCCACTTTGAAGTAAGACCTATTTCGTAGTAGTATGGCTTCCAAAATAGAAGTGTAATGAAAAGGTAAAAGTAGAAAACCGCTTTCTTCTACTGCTTTTTGTATACATACTATTGCTGTACCCTCTCTACCTCTAGTAAAAAACCATCTGGTTCTATGAACATATCTTTATGTTGATCTTCCTGAACTTTCTAACCAATCACTTCTTATGGTAATATTAAAGTACCGTTTAAATCTAGACCTTTTCCCCTATGGTATATGGTCTAGATTGAATGGATAGACTAAACCTGTGTTTAGTAAAACTAAATCGATAAATACATCCACTAAATTCAACAATATTTGCACAAGCCACTTAACACTACATGTAGTACTTACAAGTATGTCCCAAAGTGGAATTACCAAGGAAAGTCAAACACGTTGGGACAAAGCTTCTTAGTCGCGGACGAACATAGGAACGATGATATATCAGCACTACAGATTCACTCGAACTTCCTTTTAATGTTTGTGTGAACTATGATTTATCTTAAACCTTATTGGTGTTGTTAAATTTAATGTTTGTGATGATGACATGGATGTTAGTTACTCTTTCACAAAAAATACTGAACGAAATTTTCAAAATTCCAGTTTTCAAAGTTTCAAAATTCGTGCTAAGGGTACTGGATTCGCGGGCATGCGGGCAGCGAGTAGTTTCCCACGCGCGCCTAAAAGGGCGTCAGCATAATGACGGGGCCCCCCTCTCAGAGGGCCAAAGCCTGCCGGGGTAGCGGGATTATTTCCTTACCGTGACCCCGAAACAGAAAGGGCTATTGAAATACACCGTGAATTTTAGTCAGTAGAAGTCTGACAAGTCCCTCCCGCCCTGCCCGGGGTGGGAGGACTCATTTGATGATTTTACCACGCTAAAAAAAAAGGATTAACTCTTAAGATATATTTTACTGAGTGAGACGGTTTCGTTGCGAACTTGGCTAACTTCAAGCTGGCATCATTTAAACAAGTTTATTATGAACTAGTGTTTGCCCGCGGCTTCGCTTGCGTTTTTTAGAATTTGAGAAACAATACGGATCGTGTGGCGCCATCTGGAATATGAACGTAATTGTTTTCTCGGAAACAGCTCTCTTCTGTTATTCGGGATGTAAGATACCTTATATCCGTGATGTCTATACTCCTGACAACGTATATGCTAAATTTTGGGACGATCGATTCAGTAGGTAGTAATGCGTGAAAAGGTAAAAAACAAACATACTTGCATTTTTATTATTAGTTTAGATCAATAATGTTATATCTAGGTACATAGTTTGCATAGGAAACGTCCTTATTTTAGCGACATTAATTTCAAAGAACCGTGTTTATTTAAACATTAGACTATCAGTTTTGGGTCGATTTACTGTACCGCTGCAAATTGAACGTACGATAGCATTGCTCTTCTCCCTTTAGCATACCGCGTGATACCTACAAAATAACTAATTATCTGACTCGATGAGTACAACTTGTCGTCGTTTAAAACAGAATCTATGCACTGGTTTGAGCACCAATTCAAAACATAAATAAACACAAATTATAGAAACCCTGATTTTTTTCTAATCTTTAAAATTCTACACCTCGAAACAATTACAATTAAAAAAAATATCCAACTTACTACCTACAATTTAAATCGGTGTAGATTTATATCCTAGAGAAGTACTTATTGAAAAAAAATAGTAATTATTTAAAATCGCGAATAATATTGAAACGAAAGTATGCACATTTTTTATTTTTTATTTAAAACTCTCAGGACAAATAAAGAAAGACTCAAAAAGAGAAAAAAAAAAACTGCGATATTTGATCCAGAGACCCCTTGCACGAAAGTCATGCAGGTTACCGACCGGACTGGCTAGTACGTTGACAGTGATTTTCAAATAGCGGTTCTTGTACAAATGTCAACAATGACTGAAAATCAACATATTATAAAATTGCTAATCCCCCAAGGGGAATAGCGTAATTATACATATCCTATTAATAGAACAGCAGTTTAAGGAACATTTGAGGAAAAATTGACTAAATAATATTCAGTGGTTTAGCTTCCAACTATCAACAAACATCTAAAAACAACAAAATTCAATATTGCTTATCTCCCAGGAAACATAGCGTAATAATACATAGCATATTAACAGAAGCATATTATTAGGAATATTTGAGGAAAATTTGATCGACAACTTTACAGTAGTTTCGGAGATAGATCAAATCAAAAAAACATAAAAAATTTCGAAAAAAAATAAAAGTTGATCTGGCATCAGAATCGATCCCTTATCTCGAAAAAAATACAAAAAGAAAAAAATATTCAATGTACAGGAATGACATCTCTACGATTTTATTATATGTAAAGATAAAGATAAAGATAAAGACAATTGTTTTAAAAAAAAGTTTAATGTTATTTAGGATTCTTTAGGAAGATGCATTTTTTTTTTCGTTGTTTTCTTTACCGCAGTAACCTTTTAAGACATTTCCGGGAACCCAGTGGCACTTGGCACTATTGGGCCCCGTCAGGTCAAGAGTTGTGATTTGAATTGCCCCCGTAGTGACCATTTTACGATTTAATCTGATTCATGTATTATTGCTGAAGTGGTGTTTTTAGAACCGCAGACAGCTCTCGTGTGGTTTCAGTATAAAGAATGTTGTAATAATAAACATTTTATAACAGTTTTATAAAAACACAAATATTTGAAAAGCCAATATGGTTTAATTGTAATGCTACATTGTTTTTAACTTTTTTCAATAGTGAAGCAAGCAAGGATCACATTTTCGACTTCGAACTCGCCAGTACATTGCCCCTAGCCATGTAACTTTCACCGTTTAAATTATTCCACTCAGTAAAACAATATACATAAGCTATTGAAACGTTCCTGCTTTCATTTTACAATAGGCCCATTTTTGAGAACAACACGGCTCTCTTGTACGAGGTTATGAGTTCAAAGTCGGACGTAAATTGTAACAATATCTCTTTTCAATTCATTTTTGCACTTTCTTAGTTTAACAATACCAAAGACATTAAACTATATACGAGCAATAGACGGGACATCATGAAGAAAGTTGTGATTCAAAACTTTTTACCAACAGGCAAAAAGTCGCTCCGTCTAGTAGTCGCGTTGCTATGCAACGCTAGATAGTACTACTTAACTGACGCACGGCATCAAAAATTTTGTATGACAATTTTTCCAATGCCCGCTCTATAGGTTCTTTTATAATCTCTTTGATCTGTACTAATATTTGACGGCAAGATTAACGGTGGCTGAGTGATTGGGCTGCTGGCTACGCTGCGTGTCGTGGATTCGATTCCCGCACGCATCCAACCTTTGTATGATCTAAAAATAGTTGTTCTGGGCGTTTGTGCATGTGAGCTTTTACACATAATTATGTTTGTAAACGCACGTCACGATACAGGAGAATTTCCTAGAGTAGGAGTAATTCGAACTTTACTTCAATCATAATTATATTTTTTTTTTATCAATATACTATGTATACTAAATTCTAATTAAGCCTTCAGTTTATTTGTATTTGCATGTGTGTGAGCAATAAACATGGCTGGAACGGGCAAGCTTCAGTTTATGTATATTGCGTACATTAATTTGTTTGCATGGTGCAATCAAATATACGAGGTTTGATGACATGACTTGTACTTTGAATATTGACGTACTTATTCAAGTGGTTCAAACGGTCAAAGGTTCTCTCCGAAATTTCGATACACAATATTTCCATTCTATAAATGGTCATGGGTGGTAATTGTAATGGTAATTCTATAAACGGAGGTGGCCCAGTGGTATCGGTCCCGACTTACGAGTTGTAGGTCGTGGTTTTGAACCCCGCCAGGCGCAGCATTTTCGAATTTATATAACGAATTTGGCGGTCTAAGGGGGAGGCCTATGTTCAGCAGTGGACGTCCTCCGGCTGTTGATGATGATGATAACGAATTTATAATGTGGGTCTAATGGCGCGCGTGGTGGTGACAAATGTGCGATCAGCTTGAATGGTGTGCGTAAGTCAAGATACATAAAATTACTAAAAATAATTGAGTCAGAGGGCACGCTGAACCGTGAAATAGAGCTTCTGTATGAAACCGCGTCTCGCAGTTTTATCTCTGAAACTCCAATAAACATACAAAATTACATCACCATAAAACCACGTGTACAATAGCAACAACAATTCAAAACTGCCGTATAAATAAACCGCTGTAATCCTGCCCTTACGTAACATTAATGTCAGCAAAATGCCTCATTGTGCCCGCAATTAAAACTCAGACTACGGAGTTTCACGCACCGCTCGTCTGCTCCCAACTTTATGAACTATTCCGCGAGATTGAATCTATTTTGGGTTTACCGTTTCTGATTTTAATAAAAGTTTCAAGTGGTGGCTGGCGATTTGAGTCAGTGGAGTCTAATCTTAAGTTAAGTGTAAGCTACCTTCGAAGAGCTTAATTATATTGCCTATATTATGATGGCTGAAAAAGAAAGTGAAATTATGCCAGTTTCATATTTATGTGCAGTAGACTAGATGGAAGATGAGGCTGGAAAGTTTTGGAGTGGAGGCCAAGGACGGGAAAAAAAACGTAAGGAGACAACCGAAGACGGGGCCAAAGCCTATCAGGGTCGTCTTATATCTAGTAGCTGTGAACCCCGGAACGTAAAGGACACCGCGTTTAGTCAGTACAAGTCTGAATGGTTGGGCAAAGGAGAAAACCAATTAGGTAGACCAAAGCAACCTTGTGTAAAATGTAGATAAATATAAACTTAATAACTATTTATATAGACTTAATAACTATTTCAAAATCTGAACATAGACACACATTAAAATAATAATTAAAAAAGAAACGTAAAGTGCCCATTAGATATGCACCTCATAATCTCTTAAAAGAAAACAATTTACATTAAAAATGTACTACGTGACATTTTGTGTCTCACAATTTCAGTTTTTCAGAGCGAGAAGGCCGCCTTGCTTACTGTTACGTAAACTTATTTGTACAGAATAGCGTTGAGCTCTGTCTTTTGTAAGAAGAATAGGTTACAAAACTTTTACTACTTTTACTTCATAAGCACTATTTCTTTAAAATCTTATAGTTATCAAATAACTTAAAGAAGCCCTTCTATTTTTTGGGGTTGTTATATAATCAAACTAGCTGTTGCCAGCGGCTTCACCCGCTACAACTCGAAAATTATCCCACGGGAACATAAAATCGGGATAAAAGCTATCCTATGTGTTAATCCAGGTTATAAACTATCTGTGTACCAAATTTTAGCCAAATCCGTTCAGTGGTTTTTGCGTGAAAGAGTAACAAACATCCATACATCCATACATACAAACTTTCGCCTTTATAATAGTAGTAGGATTAGTCCTCAAGCCCTATGTGGTCCGCTCCACCCACAGGACGGACGTTCAGTACCATGACTCTGACTGAAAGTTTATCCTGTTCCTTCAATCGTTCATTGCGTTCCAGGGCCACGGTGACCTTAAAGAAGGTCTCGTGACCTCGGCAGAAAAGAAGCTCCCATGTCAATAACATTTAAGTGACTGGCATAATTAATTGGCGACATATTGGCGAGATGGTGCTCGAACTCGAACCTTTACTTAAATTAAAAAAAAACAAGACAGGTGGCCTACTGTGAACGAGATGACGCTAGACGACTTGTATAGTTCTTTCTCTTTCCCACACTGGAATTACTCTTGCTTTACGACGTCATGTTACGCCACCAGAAATAAAGTACAGACTGCTGTAGGTATATCTACTATTTTTCTTCTTTCTTGAATGTTTGTGATTTCAATAGCTTAAAATTTAGAAGCAGGATTTGAATTAGTACCGACAACTTACGACGATATCTTTTAGTTCGAAATCACTTAGGTCCCGTCTAAGTTAATTAGCTTAACAATAAGCGGCTTCAAGTTTTAGAGCAACTTAACTTGACAGATCGTATTTAGTTTTTCTTTGTTCCTTATTATAGTTGAGTTCGATTGGTTGTTGTTGTGTTACGAACAAAAATACTTTAGACAGGCTTTCAAAGATACCAATCTCTAATTAGTCTGTCTTAGACTTTATGAACACCACGTTTTTTAAACGCGCCAGTGCTCCGCGTTTGCCGCGATACACACGCGCCGCTGCGGCGCGTTTGACGCGATACAAACGACTACAAACTGCTCTGTTTAATAAAAACGCGCAGAAGGCACGTTTAAAAAACGTGATGTGCGTAGACCCTTATAATTTTGAAAAATAATGGATGCCAACGTTTTTTTTTATTTTTTTATATCAATGCATGTTTTCATAGATATAATGCATCAAAATTCGAAAATGGGGCGGGGCTCTTAACGTCAGGAGCAAGTTGCTTGTAACCTATACTCGCAACTTGCACGTTTTATCATCAATTTTAGGTTACGGGACTAAATAAAAAGTACTTTTCGAATTATGATTACGGAACTGACGATAACGGACTGATTACATTTTTTCCGTCAAATACTCTAATGCTCAAATATAAAAATACTTATAGTACCTAATTAGTCAATATTTTTTTTACTTGCGAACACAAGCCTCCACGTGCCTACACTTATGAGAGGGCAAAGTGTAAAAAACGATAGAAGCTCTAAGCAAAAAAAAAAACATAATTTCCTACACATTTTCATTCCATAGAAACACTTTTATGATTGGCATGAAGTGACGAGCAATTCTCTATAACGAACAGTTGCCATAGCGATAAAGCTTCTCAAAAAGACTTGAAGAACTGATACAGTTTCTAAAAAATAATAAAAGTAGGTATCTTTTAGCTTTAGATATAATTCTTTTGTTAAAAATGTAGGAATTTTACATGGAAATAAATTGTTGGGAAAGACTTTTGTAGCCTCGTATTGTGCCTGATTCAATTATTTTTAAGTGGCGAGTGGCTTTATTTGCTAAGTTTTTTTCGTATCTACACTAGAAACTTCTAGATTTTGAGCTCTTTTATCTGACAGCAGCAATGAATATTATAGAATATTTACATAATTCCTAAGTCACAGTGTCTTTGACAATGTCATGACGCGACGCCTTAAAACGCTCTCTTGAAACATTTTGAGGCGTATTAACTTAACTAAACTTAACGTTAAAAAGAGGGTTCTATGTTCTATGTTAGGGGTTTTGGTTTCCGCACTTAGTCCTTCATGTGGACCATTGTGCGTGAGCCATAGTGGCCTTTGGTGGCTTATTCCAACCAGCCCACCTCCCTCCAGAAGTTGATTAGGTTCTTTGGTCTGTGGAGAACATCTGTGTAAGTCCTGGGTGTCCCGAGGGTTTCTGTCCTGATCTGTGTGACGCCTGTGCACTCGAAGAGCACATGCGCGACGGTTTCCTCAGTCTCCATGCATGCCCTGCACAGGGGGCTGTCCGTTATGCCTATTGTGTGGAAGTGTTTGTTTAGGGAGCAATGTCCCGTTATGGTCCCTGTCAGCAGGCGCATGCCGGTCCTGTCCAGGCGTAAAAGACGTCTGGTTAGCCTGCCATCTAGGGATGGCAGGGCTTCCTTGGATTGCCTGCAGCCTGGTGTCGAGGTCCACCATTTCTCTGCTTGTGTGAGGGTGCGCTCCTGCAGCCATCTACGTATCTGGTTGAAGGGGATGGGTATAATGGGTTCAGGTCCGCAAACTGATGCGCTGGATGCTCTCCTAGCTAGTTCATCAGCCGCGTCGTTGCCCAATGATCCGCTATGTCCTTTAATCCATTGTAGTGTCACTTTGTTGCGTTTAGATACCGTTAGACGTTCTAGTGCATTGTGACATTCTAGTGTTAAGCTTGAAGTGGTATATTGTTTCTCCAACGATTGAAGGACTGAGGCACTATCAGAGAGTATACGTATATGGGCATCCGTAACTCTTCTGGCCTCTATCGCATATGCTGCTTGTATAATGCCCATGCATTCCGCCTGGTAGACGGTGTTGTACATTCCCAGCGGGCTGGATATATTTATGTTAAGGTCGTGTGAGAAGACTCCAGCCCCGGTTCCGGAATCATTCTTTGATCCATCTGTGTATATCCT
Organism: Agrotis segetum; assembly: GCA_036375495.1. Taxonomy (NCBI): domain Eukaryota; kingdom Metazoa; phylum Arthropoda; class Insecta; order Lepidoptera; family Noctuidae; genus Agrotis; species Agrotis segetum. Next base: position 2,877,571 of record JAQSVV010000087.1, read on the forward strand.
CAGCTCTTTCGGGCCTGAATAGTCACACTGCTCTTCCGCAAGTGTGACATTGTAGTGCTTTTCAAAGTGGTATTGTCTTGGGGCTTTGTCGCATGGTGATGCCATCATTGGCTGTTGTTCGATCGCATCATTCTTAATTCGTGTGTGTTTAATTCTGGAGTCTTTGTTTAGGGTTCCCAGGGCATGAAGCCTAAAGGCGGCTAGGGCCGCCTCCTTCTGCACGATGAGGTGTAGAGGTGGCAGTCCAAGTATTGCCTGTAGGGCAGCGGTGGGTGCAGTTCTCATACAGCTAGTAACTGCCATACAAGCAAATCGCTGCAGCTTTTCGAGGTCTTTTTGGGTTGTGCTCAGGTTTGTTCTGGGCCACCAGACCAATGAGCCGTACGTGACTGTCGGTCGTATGACAGTGGTATATAGCCAGTGAGTGATCTTGGGACTGATCCCCCAATTCCTGCCAAGCAATCGCTTGCACTGCCACAGGGATATGCTGGCTTTTGTGGTGATGTAGTTGATGTGTTTTGCCCAATTCAGCTGTTTATCCAAGAAGATTTTCTATATATTATCCCAGATATTTGGTTTCAGTTGATAGGCTTAGGGTGGTTCCAAAGAAGCGTGGAAGCTGTAGGGTCGGTAGCTTCCTCTTTTTTGTGAAGAGAATCAGCTCGGTTTTTGAAGGATTTACAGATAGCTGGTGTTTGTTGCACCAGTCCTCCACTATTTTCAATGCTTGGCGCATGAGGTTGCACAGGGTATTTTCGTGAGTGCCATTTATTATTATGGTTATATCGTCGGCATACCCTACAGTGAAATAACCGTTTTCATTTAGTGTTTTAATGAGGTCATCTACAACCAGGTTCCATAGTAGCGGTGAGAGGACTCCCCCTTGTGGGCAGCCTTTCGCCACGATGGCCCTTGTAGTGTCGTTTACTGTAACTTGTACAGCTCTTTGCTTGAGCATGTTGCTAATCCATCCGCTCAGGGTTGGGTCTATGTTGTGCCTGTCTAAGGCCATGTTGATGCTGTTGAACGTGGTTTTGTCAAAGGCGCCCTCAATGTCAATAAAGGCGGCCAGTGCTGAGCATTTGTGGTCTACTGCACATTCAATCTTGGATACTACGCTATGTAGCGCGGATTCCGTTGATCTGCCCGTGGAGTATGCGTGCTGTTGTTTGTGAAGCGGTTTTTCCCGAAGAGGTCCGTCTCGGATATACCTATCACAGAGTCTCTCGAGGGTCTTCAGTAGGAAAGATGTAAGGCTTATAGGTCGATAAGCCTTGGGTTGGGTGTAGTCCGTTTTGCCAGGTTTGGGTTAAAAAGAGGGTTTTAGTAATATATACGTGACAAAACACACCTCAATTAAAATATAATTTTTACAAAAAAAAATACACAAAGAATCTGAATTCAGGAATGAAAATAATTCTCAGAAATGCAATGTAGCTTTTAATTCTTAAATTCGATATTATAAAGCTTTCTATAAATACTTCGAAAAAACAGGTCTTTAAAGTAACAAAACATCTATCCTGCCATATAGTACGTAAAATTCAAACTTCATTCGCTTTTGCTTCCGTATATAAAAGAATTATTAAACCTATCTATAAAATAGCTAACAAAAAAATTCTATACCAACAAATACCTCGAAAATAAAACCTTGACTCCGAAAGGGTTAAACGCTCGCTGTATTGAATGTACGGAGACTTAACACCCCTATCGCCGTCGGTCCAGTTAGCTTAATCCTTGGGGGTCTTATTGACCCCCTAGCTCCCCAAGTTATTGAGTTGTATACCCCACGGGTATAGTCGGGGCCAGCTTTGCTTTGAATACGTTTTATCTGATCGTTTGTTGAAATTTTGTTAGGTGTATTGTTGTTTTTTGATTGAAGTTAGCCTCTTGTGTTTTGTTGCGGGACAATATTATGAAAATTGTAGTGTTTTAGGGGGAGGCAGGCTTGTATATTGCGGTTAGAATGCGGATGTTTTAGGTTCTCAGTTCGACCTGTATGTATATTTGTATGTATGTAGGTATGTATGTTTGTCTGCGATCATCTCGAGTTTGGCTCTTTTAGCCATTTTGATGCTGTTTTCAGGAAAGTGTTCAATACATTCTGGAAAAGGTTTTATTATATAACAATAATGGATATCCCGCGATGTTACCCACGTGTATCCTTATTAAACGAATTCAAAAAAAAAAAATGTTGGAAATAGAAAAAAAACTTTTTGAAAAAAAAAAGGGAACTGACTTAAAACCAAACACGAAACAAACTGTAAAATAACTTTTCTTTCGGAAGTCGGTGGCCATAGTCAATGAAATAAAAAACAAAGCCACCGACTACAGTTTTTTTAGTGTGTTAATGATATCATTTTTAGAGCACACATCAATACAATTCAGTAATCGGTGCGCAATATTTTTAAGTACACTAGTGTAGATTTTTTAAATTTCTTTAAGCGGAAATAAGAACAATTGATGTAGGTATATAACGTAATATACAGCTTGGCCAGAACGGATTGAAACGGAACTAAAATTTTTATTTCTGACAGCGTTTTAAAATCTTTGAGATTTGATGTAAACAAAGACCGCAGGTTTCTTAGATTTATTATTGTGCCATAAAACTAACGTAATAAGTGAAACAAAATGAAATAAAATCATTCAAAGTGCTGTTTGCGCGAAGACAGTGGCGACTTCCGGTTTTCTACATTTTTATGTCAAGCTGTACTTAAAATTACATTTAATTTTTGATGCCTTATTAAAATTTTCTTCGTACAATGCAGCTAACTTGAAACAAAGGAACTAACAAAGGGGCTTATACTCGTAATATTAAATAAGCACCATTAGGTCCCTCAGAAGCTGCATTATCCTTTGAGACTCTAGCTCATTGCAAAAAAGACTCAAGTGTCCCTTTTAAACTTATTACAAAATTAAAGAAATTAATTATTAATTGTGATCGTTGAGTACCTACTTTTAAATGGATGGTATTTAAAAGTACTTCAATTTATTTCCATTTCATTTACCTAATTTTGCCTGTGTTCCACCAAATATATTGAATGTGCACCAAAATATGTTCATTAAATTATGTCATGACGAGGTGTAATAAAAAAATCTACCTAACAGGGTCGACGAAGCCCCGCTTCGCGGGGCTTCTATTTCTGTGTACAAGGTGTAAAGGAACCTAACCAAACCGAACTTCGGGGTTTCCCTGAAATCTTGCTAAAGCGAGTTTTAGATTTGGTGCACATTCAGTATATTTGGTATACAAAAAGAATTATTGATCCGCATTTAAATTTTATCCCTTTTAAATTAACCAAAAAATTGCTGGGTGCTGATATACTTGAGTCCAACTTGTAATGAAAATTCTTGCGAATGTTACATTCTAAGAAAAACAAACGAGACCGTTTTAACGAACATTCTAATGAACGTTCTTTACAACGTCTTAAAACCAAGCTTATTCCTTCGAGTTAAAGTGACAGAGCTATGCAAGTCATCTAGCGCCATCTCGTTCACTCACTGGAACAAGCCCGGTTTTAAGCCGTTGTTACAACCCCCCCTGGCGAGCTTTTTGCGCGACTGTCAAGTTTGACATCTTCATGAAGGAAATTCATGAACAAAAAAACATCTTTATGAATAATAAAACCTCGTGAAAATGTTCGTAGCGATGTTTGGTTCTACAGCCGACTCTGTCGTTCAGTTTTTAAAATTAAAAGCGGCGAATGCTCGATGTTCTGTAACAAGTGAATGTTTAAGTCTATGAATACTTTAATGAAAATTATTAAATTAAAACATGACCCTTAAATTTTCCTTTAATTATTAAAATGTAATCACGTCATGTAAGCCGCGGTACATGCTGATGAATGAACATTGTAATAAGATGAAATATGAAATGCGTGTAATCTGTAATCCTTAAGGGGGATGCTCCAACCAGCCCGCGAAATTCAAATTTTTTTACGTTTTTTGCAATTTGCAGGACAGTGACATGTTGTAACTTTATAAATATTTGTGTTGCGCAAATAACAAGTATAATTTTAAATATAAAAATTGTCAAAAAATTCGCTCCATCAGCTCTCACATAGAAAAGGTGCATCGTAGTTAGATTTCGGAGATTTTAACATGATGCACCTTTTCTATGTGAGAGCTGATGGAGCGAGTTTACAGTTCGCGGTCTACATCGAAGCAATCACCTTAATAGGGAAAACAGCGGAATGGATTGTAAAGTCAATTCTTTGAATTTGTTTGTTTTAATTCAACATTTCAGTACAACGCATTTTCAGTATTTGAGACGTAAAGTAAACTGGAACTTTGACAATTCAAATTGAAAATTTTCAATGAAAAAAATTGTTCTTTCTTCGCACACCAGAGGCGCTGTTGAATTTTTTCATACAAGAAGCTCTGTAAATACTAAAAAGACGCTGTTAAGTAAAAGAGTGAAAATTCGTGCTAAAGCAGGCCTGGCGCACTCCGCGGTGTAGCCACGTCTACGGGGCCCCTGCATGTGCTTGTAGTATGAAACTGCATAACACGCGGGAGCACCGTGGACGGGTTTCACAGTCGGTTGCCACCCGCCGCCCGTTTCTCACGCTTTCCGCACATATTTTTACTTTATTCTTACGAGCAAAGATTTTACATTTGCTTGTTTTTGGGAAGTGACACTTCTTTACGTAGAACTTTTAAGTATTCTGTCGCTAAGGGTACTGTTCAGATCTTTTTACTTTATAATTGTAGTTTTTTTAAACCTTTTTACGCAATATTTTACTTACCTACTTATTTGTATTGCGTATCCTGCCTATCTAGGGCGGGGCGAGAGGGACAGTCAAACTAGTACTGATTTAAATCCACAATGGTCCATCAATAGTTCTTTACGTTCCAGGGTTACGGTTACCCAAAGAGACAAGCCCACGACCCCGACAAGCTTTGAACCTCTAAGGGAGGCCCCATCAGATTGCAGGCGCGCGTGGAACAAGTCGAGCCGTTGACCATGGTCCATAATCGGACGGCGAGTCACTGTCTGGTTTTAGGTAGCATGCGGTACCGTTTTAGGGAATGGACAGCTAGGAGGTGGATCCCACATATTCCAAAATGTGTGAAAAAGCGTGCCATCTTCCCCTATACTACCCTAGTACCCGAATTCCCCGGGTCGACAGCGCGTTGTGTCCCACGCGCGCCTCAAAGAGCGTCAGCATAATGACGGGGCCCCCCTCTCAGAGGGCCAAAGCCTGGGGGTCGCGGGATTATTTCCTTAGCGTGACCCCGGAACATAAAGGGCTATTGAAGGACACCGTGGATTTTAGTCAGTAGAAGTCTGACAGTCCCTCTCGCCCTGCCCGGGGTGAGAGGACTTATTTGATGATTTTACCACGCTAAAAAAAAAGTACCTGAATCCAGTAGCCATAGGCGTGTTAGCTTTTCTACCGATATCTAAGCATCAATTACATTCCACATACTTCAATTACACATATCGCACCCTTAAAACATAAATGGCACTAAACGAAAATGTTAATTTTACAGTATGGCCGTTTTAAGATTTTTTAAGAATTGAATGGGTGATATGGAACTAAAAAAATGTAAATATAGCTTTGTGATCGGCTTAAAATAAAAGTTTAACTAACGCTGTTTCAGTATCCAGTGGCATACAATAAAATTATTGATTATTTATCAATGGAGAAGCATTTAAAAAAAAAGTTTAGCATTGTGTCGGTTATAGTTTTCTAGTTTTTCAAACTTTTTTGCTTAATGACCTTTAAATTGTTATTTTACCTACATTGTAATGATAAAAAAGAGAGAAATAAAACAATATAACTACTAACATAATAAAGAATTATATTTATTTGGCACATGCTCACAGTTTTCGGTCAAAATTACAAAACTTCTTCATACAAATCAACGTTTTTTTTTAAAGGCGGTCTCAATACTCTACCTACCTAGTTCAAAACTCTGTCAAAGTAGGAATTATTACGGGTGTCATTGGTACTTTGAGTAATTTAATTGTTGGGTGTTTGGACTTTGTATAGACAAAGCTGAAGCTGAACTGGATGATGTGCTTGAGGACGAAGATGAGGATGAGCTGGACGATGACGACGAGCTTGAGTTCGATCTCCGGCTTTTTTTTTTCATGGAAAGTATGTTGTATCATGGTCTAAGGCGAGAGAAAGGTCACCGTCGTCACTATTAGTTTGGTTGTGATAAGAGCTAGTTAAGGCGGCGCTACTCACGAGCTCGAACTCACTGGCAGTGAGTTCGAGCTCGCGAAATAAAAATGATATTTCACCTGAAATCTTATAATATTCGCGAGAAAAACCATGATATTTCACCTGAAATCGAGCCATATTTGTTCATGAGTCCGCGAGCGTCATCCCCCCGTAGAGAAAACAGAGGAAAACATTATTCAGTGAGATGCACGATCATTCAGAGTAAAAGGCGCGCGTAAAAAAATACGAAAAGGCCTTTGGAAGAACGGGTTTTATGAAAAAACCACTGCATCAATCGATTTCAAAAGAATTTTATGGAATTCTTCGATAAGTGTGTTATGTCGGTATGGACTTTGTTTTAGAAATTTGATGCTTCTTTAATTTCTATTTTACGCCCAAAGTTGTGTTAAAATTAGCAATAATAAAGAATCTTTGGTAGCTCGTAACTTTTTAATGGCTTGTTATTTCAAAATTTTGCTTCCGTACAGACAAAATTAATAATGAGACAAAACGATACAATGTTTAACTTTGGATGTACCTTGTCAAATAGTGGAGTAAAACCCCAACGAAGTTTCTATGGAAAAAATGTTGAGTTGTTTCACCTTAAGGGTGAACTTGTTAAAATCGGAGGCACTCATTGTTGAAAGGGGTTCAACAATATAGGAATTTCTTTTAGAAGCAGGCTATGTATTAGGGTGGAGCGATTTTATTTTTTTTGAATTTTTGCTTCGGCATACCTGTATAAAGTTGCTATTTTAGGTCATTACTAAATACGAGAAAGCTCAGTTTGTTTACGTTAAGTTTAGAGGTGCCCCCATCATCGTAAAGTTTTGAAAATTTGCGCAAATTCCATAAAATCGCAAACGTTGTATAAACCCGGAATTATATTCTTAGCGATGTTTTATTAGTGTAAACTAAACAGTAAACAAGATTGAACTTGAAACGTGTTTGTTCTGATCGGTAGGTAACGGGGTGCGGGGAAGGGGTATTTTTTATTTCACTCCCTCACATCAAAGAAATGGCATTAGTCAACTCGCGCGCGTACACGAGTTCACTTGTTTGTCGTGCACTTAGGTACTTGACACATCGAATCTGACGGCTGGGAACAAATACATAATTATATTGTAAGTAATATTTTTCACATTCAAAACTTGCAGTTTCGGTTATAACCGTAGTACTATTAAAAGTATTCTTTGTCTTAATTACAGAAATATGTCGCAAGTTAAAACACGACAAATGTCAAGCTGTCCTGTCTTTGGTTTGCCAGAAAAGTTACCTGTTTCTCAGTTACCAACTTACAACGACATTATGAAATATTATTTATTTATCAAACATGAATTGAAGCCTGATATAACAACAAAAGAGCCAACAGTTCATGAAATATCTGAAAGGCTGGCTCAAGAAGTTTTAGAAATATGGCAAAAATCGTCGCTGCCAACTGTAAGTTTCAAAAGAATCCTACAATTGATTCGCGTTTATCATGACAAATACAGATGCTTAATGAAACCATATCGAGGCCGTCAAACGAACATTAAATACCAAGAAAAAATTAATAAATTCATATCAGACTCTCATAGTTTGTTTGATATTTGTAGCTGCAAATGCAAAGTTATATCGGATTGTAACTGTCCTAAAGAATGTCGCATTCCTAAGGAGGAAGTTGATTTTTTATTGGATCAAAGAACGACCAGAAAAATGATGATAGGCGGTGTCGATGTGGCTACAACGGCAAAAAATAAGAAAAAACAAGAAAGAAAAGAAAAAGCTTTATATCGCAGTAGAGAGGTAAACTATTTTGATAAACCTTGTTGTTCTCGTTCATTGACTGATGATTTGGTAACAGAAAGCAGCAGCTCATGCGATAGTTTGCTTGTGCCATCTACTAGTCCTCAGTATAAAAACCCAGAACAGGTAAAACATAAAGCTTCGCCACCTAATAAAAAAAAGCGATTGAATTTAACCTCATTAGCTCTTGCATGCGATCGTACTGGAGTTTCGGATAGAGCCGCTGCTATTATAGCTTCTTCTGTCTTGAAAGATGTTGGCATTATTTCATCAAACGACCCAAGTCATATCATTGATCGTTCAAAGTTGCGCCGTGAAAGAACTAAAGTCAGATCAACTTTGCAAGAAGCTGACTGCAACAAAATTCTTCGTAGTATATATTTTGATGGAAGAAAGGATAAGACTTTGGTTCGTATTGAAAAAGAAGGGAAATTTTACAGAAAACGGGTCATAGAAGATCATTACGTAATATTATCGGAACCTGGAAGTAATTATTTTGGGCATGTTACGTGTGAGTCGGGTACTGCTAAAGGTATAAAAGATACTATAATAAATCACTTGAAATCCAAGTCTGTAGAACTGAGTGACATAGCTGTTATTGGCTGCGATGGAACAGTGGTGAATACTGGTTTCAAAGGTGGTGTTATCCGCCTGATGGAAGAAGAACTAAATAGACCATTACAGTGGTTTATTTGCCAACTGCATTCAAATGAATTACCATTACGACACTTGCTGTTACATTTAGATGGCAAAACTACAGGGCCTAAATGTTTTTCAGGCACCATCGGAACTCAATTACAAAATTGTCATACAAAGCCGATAGTCAAATTTACCGTTATACCAACAATATTACCTGAAATTTCAAAGACAGATCTGAGTACTGACCAAAAATATCTTTATGATGTGATGACTGCTATTAGTACTGGTATATTTCCTTCTGATTTAGCTAATATGGAACCTGGACCTCTTAACCATTCCAGATGGCTAACAACAGCCAATCGAATTTTAAGATTGTATGCCACTAAAACTGACCCAGAAGAAAAGTTAATAGTATTAGTCACTTACGTTATGAGGGTTTATGGACCCATGTGGTTTACGATAAAATGCAATTCTTCGTGCGTTAACGGAGCCAAGCACCTATGGCAAACCATTAGTCTTAGTCGTTATTTGGATGCCAATTTGAAGAAAATCATTGACAAGGTAATCCAGCGAAACGGGTATTTCGGGCATCCAGAAAATCTTCTTCTTGCTATGCTTGGCGATGACAGAGAGGTTATAAGGGATCTTGCATACCGAAGAATTATCAAAGCAAGATCAGAGAATGTTCAAGGACTTCGGATGTTTAAGGTTCCTACATTTAATTTTGACGCCAAAGATTATACTGACATTATTACGTGGCGAGATTGCGAGATAACGGAACCACCTCTTACTTTAAATATGTCTGATGAAACCTTGAAAGATGTGGTCAAGAACGGTCTCAGCATGTGTCAGATTATTGATTTTCCATGTCACACTCAAGCAGTAGAGCGCTGCATCAAGTTGGTGACAGAAGCATCAAATGCAGTTTGTGGAGATAATAAAAGAGACGGTTTCATTAGAGCGAGACTGCTTTCGCGTAAACGAATGCCTACTTTCAATACTAAAAAACAGTTTGATATTTAAGTTTGCTTTTTTAATGTTTAATTTTTGCAATAAATAGAAAAACTGGATTTTTTATTTTTTTTATTTTCATCTCCTCTGGGGCACCTCAAAATATTGCAACTGGTAAGTCAAATTTTGTACACTTGTTTTGAATATTATAAGACAACTTTTCATCCCTATTCCGTTGAGATAAAACGATTTTTTTTTTGCTCCATACTTTTTCGCTCCACCCTACTATGTATCCATTTAAGTTTAATGCCTTAAACAAAAAGCCATTTCATATTAAATTCGTATAAAAACTAAATCCTTATTAAAGTTAAAAAAAAAAAAAAATGACACTAAACTGAAACTGCCCCTTGGAATAAATTACGCACAGCTAATATTTGAAAGCATATTTATTGATTAAATGGCTCTTTACAGAAAATGCCCGTTATTAAATTCATATAAAAACAAAATCCATACTATAGTTATTAAATAATTGGCATTATATTCAAACTGCCACTTATGCATTTACTCACTGTAAATATTCGAAAGCAAATTTATCAAATAAGTGGCACTTTACACAAAGTGCCAGTTTTTAACTCACCTCTACAAGGATTCCCTTCGGAGACTTGACGCGAATTGGCATAGTGCCGGTTTATCAATTACCGGGCGGACAAATTGTGACAAATTCATAACTGACACTAGTGACATCTAGCAAAAATTTGGCGCATTAGAGCTACCGGGGTCTTTGCATTAGGCGCGTTTCCTTTTATGCGTTTAGACTGTATACTTAACTAAAAAATGACATTTTTGGTATAGTGCCACTTATGTTTTAAGAGTGCGATATTACCAATCAATTTCAATACAAGCAATTATACCCAGACCCACTTAACTTGATCCCTAAGCAATTACTAAAATAAATCTCTCGGCTACAACTCAATAATCGAATCCTAGGAATCGAGTAAGATAGAATCGGTTCGATACAAATAAACATAGATGTTATCGGAACGCCTCTTGGAATTGCGTTTATATTTGGAACGCGTAGTGCTACGCCTTCGCATTAATATCGGTTAGCGCTGCGTAGTGGTTGTGTAGTGGTTGCGTAGTGGTTGCGTAGTTGTAGCTTATTTCGTGCAACCATGGTATTTTGTGTATACCTATTCATATTTTAATGCAATGATAACCGGGATTTATGTTAAAACATGGGTGTTTAATTTAAGTTGAACGTTACACACTCTTCATTTAAAAAGGTCAATAAACTAATTGACCTTTAAATTAGATTTAAATATGTTAATTTACGGCAAAGGGGCGATTTTGCATAGGTAATGTAAATATTAGATAGCTGTAATCAAAGCTGTAAAGATTACGTACTTTGTGTAATGTATTTTAAAGTTATCGCAAATAAATATACTGGTTTTCATTATATTTTATACACACACATTCACACATACATACATTATACATTTCATTTCTTAATCAATAAAGCTGTTATTGTATATTGCAACACCAAAAAAAAAAACAATATGAAATATTATTTCCACAAAACCGGCCAAGTGCGTGTCGGGCCACGCACAGTGTAGGGTTCCGTAGTTGCCCATCAAAATACTTATGCGAACTGACTAAACTGATTCGCTGAATTTAATTTTAAAAAGAAGAATTTTCAAAATCGGTCCAGGAGTCTTTGAGAAATTGGGGAAATACATAAGAAAAAAGATTACAACGAATTTAGAACCTCCTCCTTTTTTTGAATTTACCTACTTAAAAATAGTTGACGATAAAAACCTACCTATCCCCAAAAAACATACCTTTAAAAGCTGTAAAAATAAAGTTGACAAACTTACATTTGCAGTTGTCTCCGATACATTTTGTTTAAGAAAATATGATATCAAGTACATTTTATAAGTTGGTCGACTATTACTCGTAAAGTTGTAAAGCCTACTTAGTCATGATAATTTTCTTTTAAACTTCGTTATAGGTATGTACTACTATTGTGAATTTTTTCACACCCTCAAACACAACCGTTTAGCTGGTAGAGGGGGGGACACTCGAATCGAGCAAAATTTAGCACTTTAAAGCTTAATATTTCACAAACGAATTTTTTTATCAAAAAATTGTTAATGGAAACTATCATTATTTTTTAAAGGCCTATTTAATGATACCCCACACTAAGGGGCACGCGAGAAAAAAAAAATCCTCACTTTACGTGTAAGTACTGGAGGTACCCTTAAAAAAAATATTTTTCGAGATTTTATTTTACCACTTTTTCGGCACAACAAATCCGTATATATACACCAAATTACAGCTCTCTAGTACTGTGCGTCTCTGAGCTAAACTGCGGACAGACGGACGGACGGACGGACGGACGGACATGGCGAAACTATAAGGGTTCCTTGTTGACTACGGAACCCTAAAAAACTGCGTTGCCTGCGTTGCCTGCGTTGATCAACAATTAAACCAACAGCAAAAACTCGACAAATTAACAACAAAATAACTACAGGCATTGCACTACAAAAAGTTTTTAACAAAATTACTTTCCATCAACAGCCGGGTTTCAGCTCCTGAATTTCAAAATAAACGTCAGCAAACAAAGGGTTAATGAATCGAGTAATTGTATAATTACAGTCCACGCGGCTCTTCAAGTACTGTATAAATTACACGAATTACAAACGTTATTTTTTGGTTTAAAGAGGGTTTGCTGACGATCGCTTGAGACTTTATATGTTACTGATAATTATCATTGCAGGTGCAGGTTTTTGTTGTTAAATAAATAGACTATTTTTTAATAGCCTGAACTGTCCCACTGCTGGGCAAAGACCTCCCTCCATTCCTTCCAATGTTCGCGACTTTGCGCCACCTCTTTTCAATTCTCAAGGAGACATCCAGCTCGTCCCGCCATTTCCTTCGCGGCCTACCGCGGCCCCGCGTCGCTGTTTCAGGGTACCAGTCCTGAGCTTTGCGTGCCCACATCTTGCTCGGCATGCGGCAGACATGTCCTGCCCAGTCCCACTTAAGTTGGGCAGCCTTTTGAGCCACGTCAATGATTTGTGTTTTGGAGCGCAGTGTAGTGTTTCAAACATGATCTGTTAATTTAATACCTAAGATACTGCGCTCCATTCCAGACTATTATATTATAGGTTAAAAAAAATCTATTATAATGCATCGTAGACTCCCCCTCAGCGCTGTAAATGTAAAAAAGTATGTATCTCATGATTCGGTTTGCCTTGAAATTATTTTTGGGATAAATAAAGTTTAACGGTTCATTGCATAACAGAGATTGGTGGACAAAATGGCGAAGGACAAAGTAAAAATACAATCAGCGCCGTATTGCTACAATGTTTACAATAATTCAATAACATTTGAAATAAACCCGACTGTTGAGCCGATGTCAGCACACTAACCTATCTCAATCTGTCAGATTTCTTTAAAAACTTTAATAGATTTTTAACCTTATAATTATGTAGTTTAAAGTTAATGTTTGATTGGTAAAATTTGACTGATTGGGTTCTATAGTCTGTTATCTAAGTTACATTTCATTATGTTCTTTGTATTTGCGAATCTTATTATTTATACAAAGTGAAAAAGCCGTGTAAATAACATCGCCGTATTAGTGGAAAGACCGGACGACAAAGGCAACGCAAAGTCAACAGTCATCTCGAATTAAAATAAATTATTAATGTGATTATGGGGACCCTGCAAACTTGTTAAGAATGTATCAGCTTTCCAAGTTTTTGTATTTTTGTCTCACTTCCTTCCTCTTTGGTAAGATTCCCACCAACCAGCCGGCATCGGCGGCATTTTACAATGCGGTAAAGAACATTGAAATCTATCAACAGTAAATACAGTTCATATTTGCTGCAACTTACGGGACACGTCGCTACGTGTCGCGGAATGCCGACGGAGATAATTTTGCAAGCAAATATGAACTGTGTTTACTGTTGAATGTTGATAGATTTCAATGCTCTTTACCGCATTGTAAAATGCCGCCGATTGCGGCCGGTTGGTGGGAATCTAAACATTAACACTGAATGTTAACCCAATGCACTTCCGCCGTTTTAGGTTTTCAACGCCTGTAGGAACAGAAATAATCGATCTCAAAAAATATCAAACCCGTCACCGCCATTACTCTCATTCTTAAACAACGATTACTTGGATCACCAACAAAATCAATAAACGATTACAAAGTCAATACAAATTCATTATCGACTAAACCCAGGCTTACATCGGAAGGCAGTCCATTTATTTTGTTGGCCGGTATTAAGGGGACCGTTCAAAGGGTTAATAATACGGTATTTGAGCATTGTAATCACTGTTCGCAAATTGTTCGGTTTACAGACGTTGGAACGAAATCTTGAGGGTTTTTGATAAATAACTTTGTAATGGAAAATGTTTTAGATTGGATTGTTTATTCTGTCTTTGGTCTCTATTGGTTTTCATTACAAGAAGGGATTTGTCTGTAATTACGGACATATATAAAAAGGGTATTTTTGAAATTTCATAAAAATGGAAATCTGCAATTTTGAGGTGCTCGTGGCTACTTACTGCCGCACAGGCCGATCTTAGGCGAGTTAAGGTGCACTTGCCGAGCGCTTGTCTGTGGATGGATACTATGGTGAATCGTATTACTCAATTACTAGATTGTAGAGGTCAGATAGTCGCTCCATATAAAATACTGATATTAAGCGGCATCTGATTCGCCTGGAAACAAACCTCAACATTATTTGAAAAACGCTAGGTGGACAACGACATGCATTTGAATTGTGAATGTTCTTAAAATCAAAGATTTGTTTGATTAAAATGGTGATAAAATGTCGCCACTTTATTGGCGTCCAAGTAAACTGTTCCACAAAAGTGTCACAAATAAATAACACGGAATAAAAACGCTTAAAGTGAGCAGCTAGCTTTTGTTATCTTCTTGTGCGGACGGAGCTAATTCCTAAACTCGGTATCTTGTGCAACAATCTAGTGGCTAACAGAATGCTTCCGTTGAACAGACACCTCTGCATCTGTGAATGTCACAGTGTAAACTTGTTCAGTACATCAAGGAAAACTTGTGTCTCAAAAATAACATGCAATAAATGCGGTGCATACGTTTTTTTTTTAGGGTGGTAAAATTATCAAATAAGTTTTCCCATCCTGTATGAGCGTAAGGCTGTCTCTTCACATGCCTTTTGCGTTTAATCCATAAGAGTACGTTCAGATGACACGCGCTCAACGCGCGACCAACGCGCGTAAAATTTTTGTATAGTGTTTACATGACACGCGCTTGTCAGGCGTCGAACGCGCATTGCCGCGACCGTCATGGTATTCAGTACAGTTCTTACATTTGTTGAAGATGGACGTTGAAACAGTTTTAACAGTGATTCTATACCGACGGCTGAAACGATGCGACAGAAGACGCAGATATTGGGACGAGTTCTTCCCAAGCCTGTCTCGTAAGGTTCCTATTTGAATAATCGCTTTTTGTCATGTCCCAAATCGCAGGACGTTTCTCTATTTCATCTATAAATAATTCCGTATTAAAAACTTCGGTTTCTATTTGGGACGATTTTTGGACGGACTGATACTGAAGAACCCTAAAATACGTCTATCCGCGTCGAAAGCGCGCGCTCAACTGAACGGAAATATAGAAAACCAATGATCTCAAGGCGCGCGTTGACGCGCGCTGACAACATAGTCCAGTCACTAAAGCCTAAACCCGAAAATAATTAGTAACACGCTGAAATTTTAGGGGTTCTTAAGGAAGGTAAATTAACATACCGGGTGATTTTGCAGCGTTCTGGGGTGTACGGAAAGGGTTCAAAAGGGGTGAAAAGGGGTGAAAATGGTTTTTCGTTAATAACATTGCCAAGAAAATTAGTAACACGCTGCAAATTTGGAATTAGGTTGTTCTTACCGTTTTTTAACGTGTATTAAATTTGCAGCGCTTTGCGACATACGGAACATTGTTTTTTTTTACAAAACAGTGATTGCACTGTTTTTATTGTAAAAACAGGGGTAAGAAAATTAGTAACACGCTGCAAATTTGGAATTAGGTTGTTCTTACCGGTTTGTAACGTGTATCAAGTTTGCAGCGTTTTGCAACATACGGAACATTGTCTATTATTAAAAAAACAATGAAATTATTTAATCACACAGGTGAAAGAAATTTGTAACTCGCTGTAAATTTGTAATTAAGTTGTTTTTACCGTTTCGTAACGTATATCAAATTTGCAGCGTTTTACAACAAATTGAACATTGTTTATTATTAAAAAAACAGTGCGATTTGTTAGTAACAAGGGTAAAAAAGTAGGAACACGCTGCAATTTTAGAATTAGGTTGTTCTTACCGGTTTGTAACGTTTTGCAAAAAAACTGAACTTTTTTCATTCATTACCATAAAAACAAATATTTCAGTTAGTAACAATAGTGAAAAAGTTAATGAAGAGTTGCAATCTGGAGAAAATGTTGTCAAAACCTTTTTGAAACATTTTTCAAAGGACATCATTTTTTTTGGGCCATTTCTGAAAGTGCCAACGAAAAAAATTGGTACCTTTTGTATTATTGGTTGGTATAGGTAGTACTAGTCATTTGGAGCAATAGTTACTATGGCACAAAAGTTGTAGGATTGCTCTCGGCCAAGTTATACTAGTTCGAAGATTCGTAATTTTCATACATTTTTTAATTTTTGAAAGTGCCGATATTCACCAAATAATGATAAGAATTGCTAGAACTAGCGACCTCAAGTAATTTAACATAACGCCTGTAATCCCTGAGGGGTTGGGCAGAGGAGTACCGAATAAAAATGAATAATAATCTGTTTCTTTTGGGGTCTTGGGAGAGGAATCTCCTAACAATACGAAACGTGATCAGCACTGCTGCTTGAATCAGCCCTTTTTAGGGGGAAATAAAATCAACAAATGAGTTATCTCGCTCTGGGCTGATCTCTAGAGTCTGTCAGACTCCTAGACGCCCTTTGCGTTCCAGATACTAAGATAGTCTACGAGCTGGTACCTACATTTCATTCATACATTTGTTGTTTTCTTAAAGAGCCTCATGGCTTTGGAACACGATACTTGTATGTTAGCGGTGAGACGGGTTTGCCTCACCGCCCGCCCAATCAACGAGACTCGACTGAAACTCGTCCTTAGAATCCCGTGGAACTTTAAGGAGCATTTCCGACGTTTGGATCAAAAACAGGATCGAGCCGGGACTGCCATCAAGCTGTTACCCAACCTTGTAAGCAAACGCCGCTTTCTGAAGGCTCTACGAGGAAGTGGTACTGTTAAAGCCCCTCTACTGGAACCCTGTGTCTGTCGTTTCCATACGGAAGCAAACACACAAGACAATCGCACCAGGGGATCATGGCTATTCGGGCGATCCACTCATACACAAAGATGCTGGAGGATCTGCTTCCAGATCACACGTTGGCAATCCGGAAAGGAGGTTGCCACTACTTCAGCAGCAGTAATGACAGCGAAGGAAGAGGCAGAACACGCGAAAGGACGCCCTCGAAATCTCAATCCAGTCGCGTACGGCAAGTAATGCGGAGCTAGGTGTCTTATCAAGGATCAGGCCCAGGATGACAGCATATCGTGTTCCACCCTCGTCTAAAGAACCCAAACGCCTACCGGCTTGCGGGACCATTTCAGCGGGAAAGGTACCGTAGCACGGTCGATGATGATGATTCCTGCGTTTGGCCCCAAGGCTGAACCGGGCATCAGCCGCCCTCAGGCGGCTCCTCAATATCGGCGGGCCAAACGCCACCTGCAGGAGGTTGCACGCGCACTGTCGTGCGCTCCATGGCCCTCTACGGGGCCCCCGTGTGTGCCTTGAGCATTCGAACGCGGCCGGCAAAGCTGGTCGCATGCCAGAGGGTCATGGATATCAGAATGATCTGAGGATACCGCACGATTGCTGCGAATCGGCCAAAGTTCTTGCCGGATCGCTGCCCTGGGATCTGGGGGTGACTGCCCTCCGGCGCGTCTATGAGTGGCGCGTAGAGGCGCAGCGTCGGGGTGTATCCCCGCTGCCTCGAGAAGTCGAGGCGCAGCGAGAAGAGCTCCAGCGCGATCTCATGGCAGTTTGGAGAGAACGACTGTCGCAACCGAGGCACGGGCTAACCGCAATCGCGGCTGTCAGACCCCTTTTTGAGGAGTGGCTGGATAGTTCCCTCGGCGTCCTCAGCTATCGCAGACACAGGTCCTTAGCGGACATGGCTGCTGTGGCCGCCCGGAGGACACGGTGGAGCATACGGTGCAGGACTGCCCTGCTTGGGCGGAAAACCGCCGTGACCTCACGGCGGCAATAGGCGGAGACCTCTCGCGCCCGGCATTGGTCGCGGCCATGCAGCGAGGCGAGACGGAGTGGGAAGCGGTCGCCTCCTTCTGCGAAGCAGTCATGCTCGAGAAGGAGGAGGTGGGCCGAGAGAGAGAGAGGACAGCGTCCTCCCTCCACCCCAACCGCAGTGGTAGGCGCCCGCGGCGTCGGACGTCAGCAGATGATCTCCGGCCACCGTAGGCGCGGCCATGCGGGCAGCGAGTAAAGGGCAACTCGCTGCCCGACCATAGACCATGCCCGGGTCGAATGCTCGTTGAGTCCCACGCGCGCCTCAAAGAGCGTCAGCACACTGACGGGGGCCCCTCTCAGAGGGCCAAAGGATTATTTCCTTACCGTGACCCCGGAACAGAAAGGGCTATTGAAGGACACCGTGGATTTTAGTCAGTAAAAGTCTAACAGTCCCTCCTGCCCTGCCCGGGGTCGGAGGACTCATTTGATGATTTTACCTTGTTAAAAAAAAAGGGTTAGGTAGAGGTGTACCCAATTAAAATGAATGAAAATCTATTTATTTTTTGTGAAAAGAAGTTAAAACATGTTAAAATAATATACACCGTGACTTTTTAGTCGTCTCACAAAAGTGGTCCACATAATGTATCCGACTTATAATACCTCTAGGTGAGTTTTTTTTTTTAATCCTAATAATAATTTTTATTTTTAATATTTAGGTACATTATAAATATGAAACATCCTGTTAAAATGTTTACGTATCAAGCTGTAGAGTATGCCTACCCAGCGCTATAGTCGGGCATATCATTCCATTCCCATCTTCTATGAGGCAAGGGTGTTTCTAGCGACGCCTTGCGTCATGATAACATATTAAAATTTTATTATTAAAATTTTCAAATCTCTTTAAATAGCTTTTTTTTTATTAAAAACGTGTTCTAGTCATTGGATACATGAACTGGGCTGCTTTTGTAAGACGACTAAAAAGTCACGGTGTATAAATCCGCTGTGCCTGTGGTAGGGATCTTGGGAAAGAAATCTCTTAACAATTTAAATCCTGACCAACAGAACTGCTAGTTGTGGAATAATATTTTTTTTTTGGGCCTTTTCTGAAAGGAACGAAAAAAATTGTCACCTATGGGTAGTACTAGTCATTGGGAGAAATAGTTACTATAGCACAACAGTTGTAGGATTGCTCTCGCGGCCAAGTTATACAAGATCGAAGATTCGTAATTTACATACATTTTTTAATTTCTGAAAGTACCAATAAGCAAATAATGATAAAAACTAGCGACTTCAAGCAATTTAACATAAAATATTATTACACCTGTTATTCCTGAAGGGTTGGGTAGAGGTGTACCCAATAAAAATGAATAATAATTAATCACATTATTTTTGTGGTTTTTTTTTAATATATATAAATCTACTGGTGGGGCCAGAATCGAGAACAGAATCGAAGTTGTCTGTATTAGGGGTCCTGGGAGAGCGACATCCTAAGAGTACGAATCGTGACCAAAAATATTGCTTTTTGAATCAACCACGTTTGTTTGGCTAATAAAATCATCAAAATTGTGCTACGGTATCCTGCTAAGATAGTCCTGCGACCTGGCAGGCATAAGACGACTAGCTCCTCATTACTCGCCGTATGCAGCTGGATTGATATTTCGAGGGCGTCCTCTCCTTCACGTGTTCTGTTTCCTACTTCGCTGTCATTGCTACTGCAGAAGAAGCGGCTGCCTCCTTACCGGATTGCCACGGTGTGATCTGGATACAGAAGCCCCCCAAGCATATATGAGTGGATCACCCAAAAAGCCATGATTCCCTGGTGCGATCAGCTTATCCGGTCTCTTTCTTATGGAGACAACGGACACAGAGTTCCCATAGATGGACTTTAACCGCACCACTTCCACGTAGAGTCTCCAAAAAGTTGCCTTGCAATATTGGGTAACTAGCTTGAAGTCAGCCCCGGGACTGCTTCTTGAAGTTCCACGGGATTTCAAGGACGAGTATCAGTCGAGCTTCGTTGATTCGACGGCGATGCAAACCCGTCCCACCGATAATTGGGATCTGACAGTTCCGCGTACTGAAGGCTATGAGACTCTTTCAGAAAACAACAAATGTATGAATGAAATGTATCGGGTCGTCGACTATCTTAGATCTGGAACGCATATTGCAACCTAATGAAGGAGGTGGACTGTTAGTCAGCAGGAGTCTGACTTGACGATTTTATTACCCAAAAAACGGGTTGATTCAAAAAGCAATATTTTTGGTCACGATTCGTACTCTTAGGAGGTCGCTCTCCCAGGACCCCTAATACAGACAACTTCGATTCTGTTCTCGATTCTGGCCCCACCAGTAGATTTATATATATAAAAAAAACCACAAAAATAACGTGATTAATTATTATTCATTTTTATTGGGTACACCTCTACCCAACCCTTCAGGAATAACAGGTGTAATAATATTTTATGTTAAATTGCTTGAAGTCGCTAGTTTTTATCATTATTTGCTTATTGGTACTTTCAGAAATTAAAAAATGTATGTAAATTACGAATCTTCGATCTTGTATAACTTGGCCGCGAGAGCAATCCTACAACTGTTGTGCTATAGTAACTATTTCTCCCAATGACTAGTACTACCCATAGGTGACAATTTTTTTCATTCCTTTCAGAAAAGGCCCAAAAAAAAATATTATTCCACAACTATCACACAACGCCATCTAGTCCCAAGCCAACCTAAGCAGAGCTTGTGATAGGGGTACTAGACAACTGATAAGCATACTTATATATTTCTAAATACATACATCAAAATATAATAGACAAATTACACCCAGACACAGAACAAATGAACGTGCTCTTCACACAAACATTTGTCCTGGGTGGGAATCGAACCCACGACCCCCGGCATAGCAGTCAGGGTCACTAACCACTAGACCAACAGGCCAGTCAAAATGTATGGAGCGTGAATGTTCTCCTTTGAAAAATGTTTCAAAAAGGTGTTGACAACATTTTCACCAGATTGCAACTATTCACTAACTTTTTCACCATTGTTACTAACTGAAATATTTGTTTATAATTATGGTAATGAATGAAAAAAGTTCAGTTTTTTGCAAAACGTTACAAACCGGTAAGAACCACCTAATTCTAAAATTGCAGCGTGTTCCTACTTTTTTACTCTTGTTACTAACAAATCGCACTGTTTTTACCGACTTCAAAAAATAGGAGGTTATCAATTCGACCCGTATGTATGTAATATTATCAGAACTGCCCAGTTTTCGCATATGTTAGTCTATATCAGCGTCTGAACAAATGTACCAAATTTCATAAGTGTATGTATGTATGTATGTATGTTTTTATGTTTGTGCACGCATATCTCCGGAACTACAAGTTTGATTTAAGTAATTCTTTTTTTGTTGTACTAGGTATTGTTCAACTTAGGGTACACTGTAAGTTTCATCAAAATCGGTTCAGTAGTTTTAGAGATATGGATTGTTTTCGTTGTGACGGATTACAAGATTAGTGCACATCATGTAAGAAAACTTTGTATTTTACAAGAATTTGGGTTGAATATTTAATAAATAAACTAAAAAGGGTAAAATAAAAACTTAAAAAAAAAGTACCGACTTCAAAATAAATACAAAAAAGTTTAAAATAACCTTTCTTTCGGAAGTCGGTGGCAATAGTCAATGAAATATTAAAAATCAAAGTCACCGACTTCCGAAAGAAAGGTTATTTTAAACTTTTTTGTATTTATTTTGAAGTCGGTACTTTTTTTAAAAAAGTTTTTTTTTTAATAATAAACAATGTTCAATTTGTTGGAAAACGCTGCAAATTTGATATACGTTACGAAACGGTAAAACAATGAAATTACAAATTTACAGCGAGTTACAATTTTTTTTCACCCGTGTGATTAAATAATTTCATTCTTTTTTTAATAGTAGACAATGTTCCGTTTGCTCCTTGAAGTTCCACGGGATTCCAAGGACGAGTTTCAATCGAGTCTCGTTGATTGGGCGGGCGGTGAGGCAAACCCGTCTCACCGCTAACATACAAGTATCGTGTTCCAAAGCTATGAGGCTCTTTGAGAAAACAACAAATGTATGAATGAAATGTAGGTACCAGCTCGTCGACTATCTTAGTATCTGGAACGCAAAGGGCGTCTAGGAGTCTGACAGACTCTAGATCAGCCCAGAGCGAGATAACTCATTTGATGATTTTATTTCCCCCTAAAAAGGGCTGATTCAAGCAGCAGTGCTGATCACGTTTCGTTTTGTTAGGAGATTCCTCTCCCAAGACCCCAAAAGAAACAGATTATTATTCATTTTTATTCGGTACTCCTCTGCCCAACCCCTCAGGGATTACAGGCGTTATGTTAAATTACTTGAGGTCGCTAGTTCTAGCAATTCTTATCATTATTTGGTGAATATCGGCACTTTCAAAAATTAAAAAATGTATGAAAATTACGAATCTTCGAACTAGTATAACTTGGCCGAGAGCAATCCTACAACTTTTGTGCCATAGTAACTATTGCTCCAAATGACTAGTACTACCTATACCAACCAATAATACAAAAGGTACCGATTTTTTTCGTTGGCACTTTCAGAAATGGCCCAAAAAAAATGATGTCCTTTGAAAAATGTTTCAAAAAGGTGTTGACAACATTTTCACCAGATTGCAACTATTCACTAACTTTTTCACCATTGTTACTAACTGAAATATTTGTTTATAATTATGGTAATGAATGAAAAAAGTTCAGTTTTTTGCAAAACGTTACAAACCGGTAAGAACCACCTAATTCTAAAATTGCAGCGTGTTCCTACTTTTTTACCCTTGTTACTAACAAATCGCACTGTTTTTTTAATAATAAACATTGTTCAATTTGTTGTAAAACGCTGCAAATTTGATATACGTTACGAAACGGTAAAAACAACTTAATTACAAATTTACAGCGAGTTACAAATTTCTTTCACCTGTGTGATTAAATAATTTCATTGTTTTTTTAATAATAGACAATGTTCCGTATGTTGCAAAACGCTGCAAACTTGATACACGTTACAAACCGGTAAGAACAACCTAATTCCAAATTTGCAGCGTGTTACTAATTTTCTTACCCCTGTTTTTACAATAAAAACAGTGCAATCACTGTTTTGTAAAAAAAAAACAATGTTCCGTATGGCGCAAAGCGCTGCAAATTTAATACACGTTAAAAAACGGTAAGAACAACCTAATTCCAAATTTGCAGCGTGTTACTAATTTTCTTGGCAATGTTATTAACGAAAAACCATTTTCACCCCTTTTCACCCCTTTTCAACCCTTTCCGTACACCCCAGAACGCTGCAAAATCACCCGGTATGTTATTTTACCTTCCTTAAGAACCCCTAAAAATTTCAGCGTGTTACTAATTATTTTCGGGTTTAGGCTTTAGTGACTGGACTAACAGTCGAGCGCTAGCGCAGCGTTCAACGCGCGCTGTATTAAAACGCGCGTTAGCATGTGTACAGCCTGAATAAAATGTATGTAGTTGTAAACGCGCGTTATCAAAACGCGCGTTGAGCGCTTGTCATCTGAACGTACTCTTAGGCGGCTGACGTTTGATCCATAAAAGACAATGGTCAATTTGCTAATCAGAGCAACATCAGACGCGCGTGAAACATGACTCCACACTCCACACAACTCGGGCATGGTCCTTGATCAAACGGCGAGCTACCCAAAACTCGATTGTCACAACGAGACGACCGCCTTGCAATTTCTGACGGCCTGGTTATCTTTTCCTGCAGCCGAGGCGTGAGTGGGATGATAACCTCTCCCTCACGCGTTCCGTCCTTCTCTAGTATTATAACTACGCAGACGGGGCAATAGTTCCCCCTAACAAACCTGTTAACTAAATTGCTTTTCACCTTAATATTCTAGAGCCACCTTCTAAAATAGACTTCATTAGTCCATCTCCCAATTTAGTGGCTAGCGAGATGTTTCCGTTCACGGGCACCGGCGTCATCTATCTATAGTGTCGTAGTGTAACCGTGTTGAGTGAGTTCATTTGAATTTATAATTTCTGTGTTATGGAGATGAAATTGGAGCCTGTTTGTAAGCTGGCTTTTGCTTGAATTGTTAAGCTATTAAAATAGTTGAAGTGTTTGTGTTGTGATGGAATTATCACTTTGTGAATTGAGTGTGAATGTTTGACAGTATCAAACTCAATTCACAAAGTGATAATTTTACTGAACATGATCCATTCCGGAACGGTGTTTAGATGTTTTCATCGCGTTTAGTTTCTTTCGTGATTCTTTTCACATTTTCATTTATACTTACTAGGCTGTGCCCGAGGCGTTGCCTTCGTGAACTACACGGGAACATGATACCGCGATAAAAACTATCCTTATGCTATCTGTTTTCGCATTTTTAATAGTCTGCTTTACATTGACCGAAGTCATAGGTACCTTCTACAGTTGTCTAACTAGAAAACATACCAATTTTTTTGTAAGATAAATCACACTAATAAAAATACAGCTTTCCGTGTATTAAAATAAACTTTCATTTAGTACCAAACTATTCGAGATTTTAAAGCCTGTTTACCTCAATATTTTGCTTCACAACTGCCAACTTTTTTCATCACACAATTTAACTTTTCCAATTCCCTTCCACTTTCACGGGCCGTTCGAAGTTGACCTACTGTAACACTTACTCAGTGGCACCGGATGAGAGGCGTCGACGGAAACGTGCATTGGCAACCGCTAGCAGTTAGTTGCTGCTACGTTTAACGTGGTGGAAACTATTGCTGGCTGATGGCTTATGGCTTATCTTATTTATGGTTATTTTATACATATAGCTAGGTTAAAATAGCCAGGTAGGCCTGCCAAGTGAGAAATTTGAATGTTATGTTTTGTGTCTGGTAAGAATTTATAATTAACTTTACTTACTAACTTAACTTATTAACTATAGTAGCATGCGCACATTTTTTTATTTTATCTATGTTATTATAAATGCATTGATGATGTCTGTTAAATATGATGAAAGAAGATACAATTTAAGGCATAGAGCTGATGTAGAAAAAAAATGGCACTTTTAAAAAGAAGTTGCCTTAGGTATTTCGTCAGTGTCATGGTGGGGTTACAAACATTTAAAATTAAATTGACATTTTTATACACATAGAAACCGACATAAAATACTCAAATCTGGAACAAGAACTTGTAGATCACACAAATATTTCTTCTGTTCGGTTTTCGAAGCCAAAACACGCGGAAATTATTTTTAAATTACTATGTTAAATATTAAAGAATAGGTAGATAGCGCAATAAGACAATAAATCCTTCACAAATTAATATAGCCTCTCTCAAAATACTTTCACTATACATTTAACTTTGAAATTGGAATGTTCGTTCGTCAAAGTTCGTGAATATCCGCATAACTGACCTATCGTGGATACTTCGAGAAGTTTCCAAGATATTTGATGACAGCTATGTAAGTACCAACTTGAGACTGGAAAACTTTATTAGATTGAATAGGATACTTGGGATTCGTGGCTAAGTTATATAACTGGCATGGGGCAAGAAAGACGAAGGAGGAAAAAAAATGAGAATTAAAAAAAAACAGTTACCAGGTACCTACCTAAATTATTTTTTTTTAGTTTCGGAGATTTTAAAAGACCTACATTAAGTCACAGTTCAATCTAAAGAATTGAACTTGGACTTACCTTAGACTTTGCTGAAATTTTATTTACGCAACTTCAACAGCAAGTTACGTAAATAAACATCTCAGCGAAGTAGTGAATAAAAAGAGTAGAAGTAATAATAATAATAATATTCCACAACTATCACACAACGCCATCTAGTCCCAAGCTAAGCAGAGCTTGTGTTATGGGTACTAGACAACTGATAAACATACTTATATATTCTAAATACATACATATTATAGATAAATTACACCCAGACACAGAACAAAATGATCGTGCTCATAACACAAACATTTGTCCTGGGTGGGAATCGAACCCACGACCTCCGGCATAGCAGTCAGGGTCACTAACCACTAGACCAACAGGCTAGTCAAGTACTGATGGGCCCGATCAATTTCTATTTCTTATAATGTTCGATCTCTATTTCTTAGCCAAACTGTTCACACGTATGTCCCTCCCCTATTTTATTCATTTCAACAGTAAAGTTGACAAGAAAAGCCTAAGAAAATGACAAACATGTCGTAATACTCACAACTTTTTAAATGTTCCTCAATCTTACATTTAAATCATATTATCTAAGAACAGTGTAACACAGTAACTTACATCTGGTTCTATGGCAGCGGTGCGTCTGCGTGAAATTAAACGTAGCGTGTCGTGAGACGAGGCGCGTCGTCGCTGCTTCATAACGGGGACATATGAATACGGGTTTTGGCAGCTATATTATAATGTAGGTTTTACTATGTATGTATGACTCTTCCTAGTGTGTATAGCTCTTTTCTTGGAGAAGATTATACATTAAATGTACTTGCTGAGGTAGGTCTGTGGATGGGTGACTGATCATCTGTCATAGCGAGTTTCCTCCGTGCCTCGGAAAGCACGTAAAGCCGTTTGTCATTGGTCATTTATAGATCTTTGACAATCGTTATTGTTAGAAGCTCATAAGTCTGACAACCAGTCTCTTATCATGGGGTATCGTATTATCCAGTTTCTGGGTTGTGGATGTCCGACAGGCAGTACCGATATACCGATATCCAGCTGCATTTGGTTCGACTGGAAGCCGACCCCAATATAGTCGGGAAAAGGCTAGGCAGATGATGAGAGTTATAGACGATAGCATGGACTGTATGAGATATGGTTGAGGTGAAGTGGAATAAAACTAATGAATGGCAATAATAATCTAATTTCGCAAGCAAAAATATTTCTTACAATCGTGTAGCTAAAAATAATTTGACAGTTCTTTTTCTTTATAAAAAATAACATGAAAAATAGAAATGGACAGTAAAAAACTACAAAATACCAAGGAGTTTGTAACATACCACCCCCTTGTGCACGAAAGTGCACAAAATGCGATGGGCCTCCTAAGTGGAAAGTTTGACCACCTTCTTGGCCGGCCGACGAAGCATGCCACCCGAGGTGGCTACGTCCACCACTCTAATAACTCCATCTTTGCCGGGAAAAGTTGCAGAAATACGGCCTCGTGGCCAAGTTCCTCTCGGTAAGTTTTCATCGACGATGAGTACCAAGTCATCAATCTTCAAAGCTGGCTCCTCTCTGTTGTCCCCGACCTGCCGAGGTTGCATAGTGGGCAGAATTTCTCTGACCCACCGATGCCAAAAATGGTCAGCCAACCTTAATGATTTCCGCCAGTCAACTCTTTTTAACAAGTCCCGGTCGTCTAAAGACGACGGTAGAATTTGGTTTGAAGACGTCCCGAGCAGAAAATGAAAAGGTGTCAACGTTTCTTGGTCTTCATGACATACCGAAACATGGCCGAGAGGTCTAGAGTTGACAATTGCTTCGGCTTCTGATATGAGAGTTATAAGCACCTCTTCTTTGGGGGCTTTTTCATCCAAAGTGGCATTTAGAGCTACCTTAACGCTGCGCACTAATCTCTCCCAACATCCACCAAAAAAGGGTGCGGCGGGAGGAATAAACTTCCATTTTATTCCTCTATTGGCGGCAAAATTTTCAATTTCTGGTTGGTAAAAATCACGAAGTATTCGGTTCGCACCAACAAAACACGTGCCATTGTCTGAATAAATTGTGTCGGGAGTTCCTCTTCTTGCAACAAAACGACGCAAGGCCATGATTGCAGAATCAGCCGAGAGGGAATGCACAAGCTCCAAATGAATGGCTCTGGAAGTCATACAGGTGAAAAGGGCAACGTATCGTTTTTCTCTTCTTCGGCCAATTGCAGTTAAGATGGGGCCAAAATAATCCAAGCCCGTAAATGTAAAAGGACGGCGATGGTGAGCCAGCCTCTCTGCCGGGAGATCTCCTGTCTTTGGATTCATTGGCTTTGTTTTCCTTATCCTGCAGAACAAACATTGGCTGGCTACACTCCGGACGATGCTGCGAATTCGGAGAATCCAATACTTTTGTCTCAACTCATTAATTACCATTTCATTATTGGCATGACCAGCTCTGCGGTGGAAATATTGCACCAACAAACGGACGACATGGTGGCGACCATCTAACAGTATCGGGCGTTTCACGTCGGGGCTGACATTTTCGACGGCTCTGATTCTTCCGACCAATCTTAATAAACCGTCTTCTCCCATCATCGGTGAAAGCTTTGACAAGCGGCTAGACTTGGGTATTGTTTCGCCTCGATCGATGCACTGGATTTCTTCGGCAAACGTTTCTGCCTGTAAGCGTTGTAGGATATGCTTTTCTGCGGCTTCCATTAACTCAGCTGACAAAGGTAGTAATAGAGTGGTGGACGCAGGTAAACCTACACAATTGCGGTCTCTAACATCGGTGTTAGGGACAGTGAGTCTAGAACGGTCCAAAAATAAACGAAATTTGGCCGCAGCCTGCAAAACGCGAGCAGTAGCGCGGAGCAAACGAAGCCAGTCACTGAAACGACTGAAATTTACTGTGGCAACCAGATGAGCAACCAAAAGCGCAGGAGAACGTTTACACTCCTCCTGAACAATAAGCTGGCCAGCTGGTTCTATAGGCCAATCTTCTGGGGCCTCTAAAAGAAATGAAGGACCCGAAAACCATCGATGGTTGGGATTCAGGTGTAGAGGCTTTATACGAGTGGCATCGTCAGCGACATTCAAGTCGGTTGGGACCCATCGCCAATCTTGAACGCATGAATTTTCGGTTATTTCCCCGACTCTATGAGCCACAAACGGCTTGAACGTTCGAGCATCACTCCTCAGCCAACCAAGAACGGTTCTCGAGTCCGTCCACAGATATGTGCGGATGGGCTTCTTTTTGTGACAATCTTTGATCGTGACAGCAAGGCGAGAAGCAATCAAAGCAGCTTGCAGTTCTAAGCGTGGAATCGATGTTGGTTTCAATGGTGAAACTCTCGCCTTACTGGCAATAAGAGCGAGTTTGATGATGCCGTTAGAATACGTAAAACGCCAAAAAGCAACACAGGCATAAGCAAGCTCGCTCGCATCAGCAAACACATGCAGTTCCCTGTATAACGGTTCACCATTTTCATTAGCGTACCAACGTGGAATTCTAAATAACGATACTTCAATGAGCTCTTCTAACCATTCACTCCACCTCATAACCTCTGAGGGTGGAAATGGTGTGTCCCAGTCAATATTTTTTCTCCAGACTTCCTGGAGCAGGATTCGGCCCTTAACAACGATTGGCCCAAGTAATCCCAACGGATCGTAGATTTTCATAAGATGAGACAACGCTTTTCGCTTATTTAAAGAGCCTTGAAACTTACAACCTTCTAAACCAGTTCTAAAACCTATAGTATCTGATAAAGAATCCCATGAAACGCCTAAGACATTATTTACAATAGTGGAATTATTACCAAGTTTCACTTCAGTCGGATGTGCTGCATGGAATTCTTTTGGTATAAGACGTAACGCTGCCTGATTATTAGAGATCCAGCCACGCATTTCGAAACAGGCATTACGATGGATAGTGACTATATTAGATGACAGCTGCGCAGCCTTGGTAACGTCGTCCACACTATCAAGATAATCGTCCATATAACAACTATAGACACTAGCGTTGGCTGCTTCTGGATACATATCTTGATAAGACCTGGCATTTTTGTTTTTAATATACAGAGCAGTAAATGGACTGGAGGACGCTCCAAAGATCACAGCAGTCATACGATACTCTTTTATAGGCTTTGTACCTTTGTATTGAACGTCACGCCAAAGAAAACGTAATGCGTCCCTATCCTGCTCTCGAATTTGTATTTGAGGAAACATTTCCTTAATGTCAGCAGACATTGCGACACGTCCCTCCCTGAATCTAAAAAGAATACCTAATAAGTTCTCTAATAGATCAGGCCCCTGGAGAAGTAAGGAATTCAAAGACACTCCTTTATTCGTAGCAGCCGCATCGTGAACAACCCGAAGCTTACGCTTTTGTGGGTGATATACGCCAAAATGTGGCAAGTACCACCTAATCCTCGTACTTGAATCAGAACTAGCAACTGTCCCAGGACGATTTGTTGTCGAAAAAGACGCAGTCTTTTTAGAACACCCTGAACTGAGAATGATTGGACTATTAAGATCTTCTTGACCAGTAAAATTACGATAGTAAGTGGTAGGATCACACTCTTCCGCATATCCCTTAGCAAGCATATTATCAATAAACTGTTTGTAAGCACCAGCAAACTCTGGTTCTCGGAGCATGCGTCTCTCTAGACACAAGAAACGTGAGAGAGCTTGAGGATAGCTGTCGGGAATAGAATGAATGTCATCTCGCCATGGGAGTCCTACTTCGTACCTACCAGTCGGCAAACGTGTAGTAGTTGCGTCTAAAATCTCAATAGCACGTAAATCCTGTTTACTATGAAGAGTCTCACGCTTGGAAATACCAAGGGAATCAAGCTTGTACTGCTCTTTTATGAGAAGTTCTAAACGTTCGTGTTCCGACAGCTCGGCTTGGTCTAACTGACAGTGGTTAATAAATTCGACTGGTTTAGTTTTACTAGAAGCTACTCCATACAATGTCCAACCCAACAAAGTGCGACAAGCGACAGGCTCATTGCGGCGCCCAGAGCGGACCTCATGAGTTATCGATAGATGCCAGTGCTCAGCGCCGATAAGAATGGTCGGTATAGCGTCGCTATAAACTAGAAAATGAGCTAAATCTTTTAAGTGGTTGTAGGATTCAACCATTTGGTTGGGCAGTGTTTGTGTGCTTAAATTTAGTGCTTGCATAGCCCTAGCACGACTACTAAGTACTTGTTATTTTCATGTTTACCCTTTATGTAAAAATTTACGTATGAAATGTTTGTACTTTTCTGTAAACCACCGACGCCGTTGACAGTTATAAGTTCTTGCGGTCCTGATAACCCTATACGAGCAGCTACGTTTGAGTCAATCAATGTCGCTGTACTGCCGTCGTCAAGAAGAGCGAATGTTTCATAATCACCAGCTGGACCAGATACAACAACTGGCACCATTTTTAAAAACGTGTTGGTTTGTGATGACTTCTTAAAATGTTCATGGATCCCTGTATTAGAAACCGTTACCTTTTCTTCCATTGGCTGGAGCGCGAGCGGGGCGGCTGATGAGGATGACGTGCTCGGAACGTCACTAGGAGACGCAGCTGCACACACAGTGTTGTTTAACGACTGCTTTTCGGATGCAGGCGATGACGTTAACGTATCCTGCCTACCATGTAAAAGAGGATGGTGGCGAAAAGAACAACCGTCGACCCCGCAAGGATTTACTTTACAAGATTTCCATTGATGAGAAACACGCCTAAGACATTTATAACAAATCTTGTTCTCACGCAACCAACGCCATCTTTCGTCAACTGACAAAGACTTTATTTCGTCGCAATTTTTAACGTTGTGGCTTTTTTTACAATAAACACATTCTGTTTTATCGTTAGTTTTAGTTTTATTGTGAGACACAGAATGAATGTTTTCACGTTTTAATGGTATATTGACAGCCGAACTCACGTGCGACTGATGTGATGCTTGCGAGAGACATAAGTCAGGAGACAAAGCAAACTTAATATAACGCTCATGTTCACGAGTTAAAAATTCCGACAAAACCTCTAACTTTGATAACAGAGGGTTTGATACCTCTGACGCATAGTCAGACCATCTCATTTTCATCATAGGGTTTAATTTACCCAGTATAATGTGGAAAAGTTCTGGTGAGTGTAAATAGTCACGATGATTAAGTAATTTTATCGTAGAAAGACTATTTCTGACTCTATTCGCAATGGTACCTATTTCTTTGAGGTCAGTACTAAGTCGTGGCAGTTGCTTCAACATCTGTACCTCACCGAAGACGATCATCTCAGGGCACGCAAAGCTTCGCTCTAGGGCGCGCATGATCTCCTCCGGGTCCTCTGCAGAGATGAGCAGCGACGCGACGGACTCGCGTGCGGCCCCACGGAGCGCGCTCTGTAAGCGCGCAACATTCTCTGCGGGGGTATATGAGAGTTTAGTAGTGTCAAAAAGTTTTCTAAATTGAAGCCACTGTGACGCATTGCCAGTAAATGCGAAAAGCTCTATTTTCGCTTTTTGTGTCTTATTTTGTGCGACAGCCAAAGACTTCGCTGCAGCGGCAGTGTCTGCGACTGCTTGTAACAGCAAGGGAGAAAACTCATTACTACATGCAGGTTTATTGTGGCGCTGTTGCTCAGAGCCCACGTATGAGGGCGGCAACACCGTGGCGGCCAGCCCGGGCACTTGGGGAGCAAAACCTGCCTGCTTATCGAGGTGTGCTGCTAATATTGGAGCAGCAGCCTGAGGGTTCATTGTCAAATGAGCAGGCTGTGAGACCTCTGTTGATTTATTTCCCTCGTTCACTTGAATTGTTGAAATACTTCTTACCCATGCTTGCGTTCGTTTGTGACTCGTCGTGCTTCGCCTACTTTTACCTTCAACCTCCGCTTCAATTTGCTCAATCTCCGCGCGGTACTCGGCCTCCTCCACTTCCGCGAGTTGCTGCGCAAGCTTCTGCTGTAGTGCGGCCTGCTGCTGCGCTTCAGCGAGCGCCCTCATGTTTTCGAACTGGCGACGCTTGTACGCGGCTTCAGCGGCGGCCTTGCGTGCTTTCAGCGTGGTGGATGACGCGCTTGAATTAGTTTGCGCAGAGCGCATGCTGCTCGCATCGTCACCGGCACTGACTCTAGACGCTACGGGCTCGTGAACGGTTGATGAAGGTTCTACAGATGAATGAGGGGCGACACTTTGAGATGCCATTTTAATCTTACTTTTACTTCGTGTGTTCATGTCGTAATAAAATGAAATGAACTAAAGAAAATATGCTAATGAAATGAAACAAAACGGTAACTACTGGTGTGAAAATTACAAAAAAAAAAAAATGTGGTTGAAATACCGTCGAAGGACCAAAAATATAGACGATAGCATGGACTGTATGAGATATGGTTGAGGTGAAGTGGAATAAAACTAATGAATGGCAATAATAATCTAATTTCGCAAGCAAAAATATTTCTTACAATCGTGTAGCTAAAAATAATTTGACAGTTCTTTTTCTTTATAAAAAATAACATGAAAAATAGAAATGGACAGTAAAAAACTACAAAATACCAAGGAGTTTGTAACAAGAGTAGTATTATAGTAGTAGTAGTTTAAATAGTGATCGGTACTTGGAGCATTGTACTTCTCATTGTGATCTATTTTATTGAAACTTTTTCTAAGGGCGACTTTCACCAAAAGTTAAACATGTTTAAAATTTTATTTAGTGTCAATTTTAAACATGTTTAACTTTTGGTGAAAGCCCGCCTAAATCGCATAATTACATTACTCTTCTATTCGATTTTCAATTATAGAAAGAAAATATTGTATCAATTCAACATAATTGGCATTAATGGTGGAATGCCTTCTTCTGCATCCAAGCATGGATTTTTATCCTGTGAAAAAAACTAAATACGTTTAAATAATTTATTCTCAATAAATACAAAAAGTGAGCCCCAATATTGTTAAAAACACCCGTGATTTACGCGGACTTTAACATCCTTATCAATAAATTTTGAAGTAAAGTTATGCCAAAGTTAAACCATAAAGATATATGGTTAATCTCAAGATTACACTAGTTGTAACTTTAGTTCGCGTTTAATAATAAGGGTGTAAATTTTAACGTCTATCATTGCGATAAATAACATTATGCGTCGTGTGGACCCGGCAAAATAAAAACTTTCACTATCATAAAACCTTTCACATTATAATTATTTTCATAACCAAAAATTTACTCACACAATCAAAACACAATGACATTCGAAACTTAATTTAAATTCATCCAATTATAAAGAGTCTGGCTGAGTCGAGACGGAAGTGACAAATTGCAGGAAACGCCAGTACCCGCCGCCATTGTGTGCCAGCGATGAGAGCGAGGCGCTGTGAATATGTCGGTTTTATGTGCGTCTTTGGATTTTAGTTGATTAAAAATGTGTCATATTTTACTGAGCTTTAGAAGAAGAGTGAATGGTGTTTAAAGTTGTAAGAAAGAAAATAATTTGTAAGAAAGTGCTAGAACCATCAGATGAGCCCAGGACAAGGTGGGAGGTACTGTCAGACTCGTACAATGACGTATTATATAAAGACACGTCATGAACAAACATCGCGGCGCTTAAAAACGGCAATACTAGACCTGCTTATACGCGTGAAGAAAGAGAAAGAAAATATGACACCGTGCGGCGGGAGGGAGACGCAACTAAGCGCAATGTCAACACAACGCAAGCCAATTGGCTTAATTTTTTGTTGGCATTTTAGAGTGCGGACAACGTATCTAGTTTATATAATCATTGGACTCGTACTGGTTAAAATCCACGGTGTCTTTCAATAGTTCTTTACGTTCCGGGGTCATTTTTTTTTTTTTTTTTTTTTAGCGTGGTAAAATCATCAAATGAGTCCTCCAACCCCGGGCAGGGCGGGAGGGACTGTCAGACTTCTACTGACTAAAATCCACGGTGTCCTTCATAGCCTGTTACGTTCCGGGGTTACGGTTAGGGAATAATCCCGCGACCCCGGCAGGCTTTGGCCCTCTGAGAGGGGGGCCCCGTCATTATGCTGACGCTCTTTGAGGCGCGCGTGGGACACAACGCGCCGTCGACCCGGGCATGGTCCTTGGTCGGGCAGCGAGTTGCCCTTTACTCGCTGCCCGCATGCCCGCGCCTACGGTGGCCGGAGATCGTCGCGCGACGTCCGTCGCCGTGGGCGTCCTTCACCGCGGTTGGGGCGGAGGGAGGACTCTGTCCTCTCTCGCTCGCGGCGCGCCTCCTCCTTCGCGAGCATTACTGCTTCGCAGAAGGAGGCGACCGCTTCCCAGTCCGTCTCGCCCCGCAGCATGGCCGAAACCAATGCCGGGCGCGAGAGGTCTCCGCCTATCGCAGCCGTGAGGACACGTCGGTGCACTGCCCAAGCTGGGCAGTCCTGCACCGTATGCTCCACCGTGTCCTCCGGGCGATCTTCGCAGTGATGACACCCAGACGTTTCCTCCTTCCGCATTAGACACAGGTACCTCCCGAAGCACCCGTGCCCGGTGAGGACCTGCGTCAGGCGGAAGGTAAGGACGCCATGACTTCTCTCCAACCACTCCTCAAAGAGGGGTCTTACCGCCGCAATTGCGGACGTTCCGGGGTCATGGTAATTCGGCAAGTTCCGCGACGAGTTACGTTCTTAAAGTATGTATGAAGTTTGCATGGTAAATGAAAAAGCGCCTGTATAAGTGTACGGACGAGGTACTATTTTTTTTTTTTCCATCAAATGAAACGTCAAAATTCCTGTGTATTTTACGTCACAAAACGAGGACTACAGAAAGATCAATGACCCAGAAGCCACAGCTTAAATAATTTAGCTAGACAAAACTCAGCCGCGGCTAAATTTATTACTATCACTGTTTTTCGGTTGACTTTAATTAGTATTTCTGCTTTGAATTCAAAACGTTTTAGAAATAATTTTGTAGTCACTAGTAAATTAAATGTTGAATTATTTATGTGTTTAAACTGTCTAAAGAAAATATTATCTTATTTTATTAGGTTCGTTAATTTGCTGTTGTTGCGGGGTTTATCTATAATGAAGATCTATTGTAGTACTTTAATTAGAGAAATGGGTTTTGAAATCTGTTTTTGGTAGATTTATATTATTATTCATGGAACAAGACCTAAAGTTGATTTTCTAAAAGCTTTATTTTTCTTTATAAAAACTTGGGCATGCGGGCAAAGGTTGTCGGCACATGATCTCCGGCAACCGTAGGCTCGGGCATGCGGGCGGCGAGTAAAGGGCAACTCGCTGTCTGACCATGGACCGTGGCTGGGTCGACGGCACGTGTGTTCCACGCGCGCCTCATAGAGCGTTAGCATAATGACGGGGCCTCCCTTTAGAGGGCCAAAGCCTGCCGGGTTCAAAAATATTTTTTTGTCGATATGATTCATTGACAAAGATTATGTTTTCCAAAGTAGTTTTACGTTTCAGGATCACGGTTAATTGGTTAAATAGTCCCGCGATCCCGGCAGGCATTAAACCCTCAATTCCCTAACTAGACAAATGATAAACATACATATAGGTACTGATACTGATACTGATACTGTGACTGGCCTGTTGGTCAACCAACATGCCTGTCATCCCACCGATCAACCTCTTGCTTTTGTTAATGAATATGTTTTCCAAATTAGCTAATAATGAAATCACAATTCTCTATCCAATTCATAAAGCAAATAGGCATATGATTAGTTTGTATGTTAGTACTGTTGGGCTTAGCATGCCGCCACTAATGCATGTTGTTTGTTCCGTTCCTCTGAGGCAACCGCTAAACGGATTCCGACGGATATTATGGTCTGTGTTAATTCTATGCCTAAAGAGCTTTTAGACTGGATTATTTTGGAAATTAGTAAATATTTGTTTCATGAAATAGGTTTCCAGTTAATAACCTTTATCTGACTAATACGTTATAAATTTTAACCAGTGCACAATGCGCACCTTGTATCAAATCTATACTATTTAGTATAGATTTGATAACAAAGGGTAAAACGGGATGTCATTTGCCGTTTTTTTTAAGTATCTATCTAAATATAAGTTTTTAGACTGACATGGTCACAACAACTATTAATTAGATTTAAAACGGGATATTTACCATGTTTACCACTTGTTTTGAGTTTCCGATATTTCGGCACTGTTGCAAGCGCCATGATCACGGATGAACTGAAGAAATTGCGGTTGGATGTTTAAGAGCAGACAAAACGGTCTACCCACCTTCTCAATATATATAAACTCAAAACAAATAGCAAACATGGTAAATATTCCGTTTTAAATCTAAATAATATCTATCTATAGTTTGCGTGTATTCCGTTGCCTTTTTTTCCATTGGCCTTAAAAATTAACTAAAATCCTGGCTTAAATACTCTGCGAAAGTAATTTTTATCAGTCAAGTTTCATCAGAGTATACGAAAGCAATATAATTTAGCCTTCGTTTGCAAAAACAACAGGACCCGACGTACGGAACAAGAGAACATCATTTTGCACTCCACATTGATTGCATTGCCGAAAGCTCTCGGCTATAATGCACTGAACCTGATTTAATTTTATATCCACACTGTGTTACCTCTTATCTGAGTAAAATCTTTTAATAATATTAAAATAAAAAAATTGTAACGCTGGTGTCTTTAAAAGGGATTATTATCTATTTATTAAAATTTACATTAAGTCACTGTTTTCATTTCTGCCCTACACTTGGAATTTGCCGTGTACCGTGGGTGCACGTAAAAGTTAAACTCGGCCACTTCACATGGAAGTAAGGAGAAAATGCAGAACGGCACGTTCTATGATCCTCACAAACTCTCTTCGCCTTCAACCGTTTATGGTGAATGCTTATGAGCAGATAAAACTGTTTAACATTTTTCTTCTTCATTTTTTTCATTAGCTATAGCTCTTTCGACAGTCATGTAGCTGACTACTGCTGTTTCACACAACCGGAGAGGAGAATAGTTGCGTGGAGTGCATCTACTGTTATGGCTGGTCTATTTTTTCATGAACACAGTCTACTCTGATCCATTCCAGCTCCAGAGAGCAGTGGTGGCCCAGCGGTATCGACTTCGAATTACGATTTATAGGTCGTGAGTTCAAAGTCCTAGTCAGGCGCATTATTATTAATTTATTTTATCACCACTGCTCTCAAAATGGTGAACTCATGAAAATTCGAAAACACGCGTGACCTATCAACCAGCACTATTCATTCTCTCTACCAGTGTCGCAGCGTGACAAAATTATAGGCCGATGAAGACTACTCTTTTCCGAGGCAAAAACATCTCCCATCCCCATCGATTTCATGTAAATTAATCTTCAAATCTTCAACCCCTATTGCTCAATCATGGCTTTACATGAAAGGCCACCCCTAACATAAAAAAACCGCTTGTAAAATGTCGCTTCTATTTACATAATAATGATAAAAAGAAACATATTTCTATGGGCATCTTCCCTTCAGAAAACGAAACGGGAAAGGAAGCCAATTTTCCGTGTCATCTTCATTCATTCCCATCGTGTTCCATGATTAATATTTCCATACATGTTGTTAGGAGTTGACGGTTGTAAATGATTGTATCGTTGCCTTTTGCGTGTTTCTTTGGGAGAGTTTTTCTTTGAATGATACATTTTTATTGGCGATTCATTATATTGGGATGTTTTTTTGAACAACGAAAAGTTTTCAATAGATTTTTATTTGTTTTATTTTGCCGATTTTTTTCAATTTGTTTATTTAGGGTCACTTTATAACATCTAAGGTCAGTAGCGACCACAGTTAACAATATAATAATATACGTACATCATCATACAAATAAGGATATTATTATTATTTGTCTTGTTTCTATATTGTCGATTGCATCAAATCAGTTAATGAGATGTATTTAATAAAAAAAATAGCTTTTTACTTAATAAAAAAATCAAAAATATTAATTCAGTAAAAAATTTGTTTGACTACACAAACTACACGCTTTAGAAGCACGGTGAAAGCTCTCTTGGATTGATGGTCACCCATCCACAGACAAACCTTGCTAATGCATTCTATTAAGTCCATTTCCTCTCTTTCTTTCTTACTCATTACGTGAAGATTTTGGTCCCCCTGTATTTTTTAATATTTTTGTTTACTTTACCACTTTCACACAAACAAACAAAATTGTTATGTGATTGATTAACATCTATACTACAAGACGAGTAAACCGGATCACAATCAGTTACTACAGTCAGGACTACACGATATCACGTTACAGTACATCGACCCTGCACCTTCAGACAATCACTCACCGTGATAAATGTTCCGATCTCTTCACTTCTACTGAGCGTGGAGATTTTTCTGCTTTCTGTACTTTGTAACAAGCGGTCACGATGTATTACACAGTATACACTTTTAACACAAAAGTGTATACTGTAAAATACGTCGTGGCAGATACTTTTGTATAAGACAAGATACACATGAGCATTTTTTCGTAGATTTATTAGCAGTGGTGGCCCAGTGGTATCGGCCCCGACTTACGAATTGTAGGTCGTGGGTTCGAATACAGGCAGGCTCATTACTTTGTGTTATTTATTTCATCGCCACATTCTCAAAACAGTAAAGAAGAACCAAAATTTGAAGACATGTGACATCCACCAATACGCACTGGGCCCGCGTGGTGGATTACGGCCCACTTCCTCTCACAATCGAGGCCTGTGTCCCAGCTGTGTAGGCTGATGATGATGAAATAAATTGGATGGATGGATATTTGCTACAAAACGGCTGAAAAGGGGTGATGAAATATGGCAGACTAATAGTTTATTATCAGTGTTAAACTATAGCATAAATATAATCCTTTTATTTTTCCCATACGATAATTTTCAAGTTAAACTCGAGCATTGCCTATAGTGATTTGATAAATTAAATAATTTATATTGTAAGAGAATTTTTGACAAGTACTCAGTACTCTTTCCAGTCATTTCCTAAACAGTTTCTATGCTCTCAGTACCTCAAAGTCTTGACAAACGCTAGAGTTTACAAACGAGAGTGGCGTTTAAATATTCATAAAACTTTATAAAAGTCCACAAATTAAACTCGTTTTATAAATTGCCAGCCGTTCCGCCCAAGAAATGAATGAGTAGCTCGTTTCCGAACGATTAAATGAACTAAGTCAATTGCGATCTGGAATGTTAAATCGGCAAACATTTGAAGAAGCCTTGACTTTTTTTTAAGATGACTGAAATTTTAATGGCTGTATTTTTTTTTATTACCTCGTAGCTATTAAACTGTTTAGTTTTCGCAAACGTTACTTTTTTTTTCGTGGAATAATATTAAATGAGTCCTCCATATCCAGGGTAAGGGAGGGACTGTCAGACTCGTACTGACTAAAATTCACGGTGTCCTTCAATAGTCCTTTATTTCACAAGGTCACGGTAATTGGATAAGTGCCGCGACCAAGTATAATAGAATTTTTTAATGTAATGGAAATGTATTTTTCAATCACAAATATTTCTTTCTTTTGTCAATCAATGAATAATTATAAATACAAATATAAAACAAATAAATGGTTTTTTTTTACGTCAGACGCAATTAATTAATGTAATTGCTTAAGACGTACGATGTTTTTTTTTTTTTGTTTTATAATATTACTGAATGAATAATTAGATTTTTTTCAGACAAAAAGCGAATTGATTGATTGCATAATTAAGTTGTTAAACCATGCTCTTCACACCCATAGCAACACGTATTTGACCCTATAAGTAATTCATTCAAAACATAAAATTACACAATAACATCAAACGGTACCACAAAGCTTTCATAGATGAATCACTCGCGCCATTTTAAGTTTAATTCACTCTATGCCAAACTTTGAAATGTACCCAATCGAAAACGAACCTTCTACATTTATGATAAAGTAGAAAATCTATTGAAGAAATGAAACAGATTAGCATAGGTTGATTTTCTTATACAACGGGGATAACCCCGACGCCTTAGCTTAAGGTTGATTAGCGAATTATGCGGAAAACGCCCTTAAGAGGGGGCCAAACGGGGGTGAAGAAGGGGCGTTGCTAGGCCATTTCTTCTGGGACTTACATGAGGCCGTATATCGAGGATTTTGTCAGTATAAGACACCCACTTGTTTCAGAATGGGGTGTTTTGCCCAAGATTTATGGATAAGGCAAGGAGTTTACGTTGTAAAAAGTTATCAAGCTTATCCCCTGTTTCTTGGAAGAGGGTTAAGTATTAAGTAAGCGCTTGTTGGTTTTTTGATGAATAAATAAGCTTTTTCTTTGAAAGGTCTTCACTCATGTTTTTATATTATTAAATGTTTATAGGATAATATTTTTCTTGGATATTATTTCTTCCCAAAGTGGGCATGTCGTTAAAACCGACTTAATAATATTATATGTACGCTTTAGAAACGTAGAAAAAAATCGTTTGTAAAAGTTGATTATTAAGTTAGAACCTAAACCTTACTGAAAACAATCAGCCGAAATGTAATAAACAGAATTTCTTTTGCATTAATAAAAATTGTAGATGGTACACAACAGTACTATGTGACTAAGGTATGGACAAATTAATCTGTAATGACACCATATTGTGTTTATCTACCACTTGCACGCTCTTAAATTAAAAACCAGAAATTATTTTGCACCATATTTTATGTTGAATGCAAAAATCATTATTCTAAAAAATAATCTGAATTGTTATCAATGAACATTACCTAATAAAATGATGTTTGCCAACTTTATCGTACCTAGGGCACATAGTAGACACATAACTTACTTTAACCATCCATGTACGACGTTCTCATTCGATCCTTACAACCAGGCAATCATAAAATAGATGAGCTCATATTGGCAGCCAAAATGTAATGAGTCAGGATAGCTCATAGCCATATATTAATAAAGCTACACTGCCAGTGTTGGCACCGCGCCACTTGACTACGATTTGATGTAAGATTATTCTAATGACCATGTCTCACTTTTATATTGCCTGCAATTCATGTCACCCTGGTACTTTATCACCGTACTTTGTGATTTAACTTTTAACTTTGAGTTTGTATTTTTTGAACGCGGCGATCATGTAACATTTTTGTGTGGTTAGTTGGTTGATAACATTGTGGTTTAAAAATCATCATCGTCAGATGATGAATTTCCATCATCAGCTAGTCTGGAATCACCCACCGCTGGGTATGAGGCTCCTTTTTTTTCTGTCGTTTTTTTTTCGGTTCAGTGCATCCCTCCCTCATTCATGTTTTCCTTGTGATTTTGGTTTGATAATGAAATAATATACTCGTACATTAGACTAATTTCCTCATAGTTTCGTGCAAGTTAAGGTGAAAAAATCTGACGCAAGATTATTAAAAAAAAAACACTTTGTCAATTTGTGTCTCAATATTGATTTGCGTTGTATACATATGCGTGTGT
The DNA here is from genome assembly GCA_036375495.1 of Agrotis segetum. NCBI lineage: Eukaryota > Metazoa > Arthropoda > Insecta > Lepidoptera > Noctuidae > Agrotis > Agrotis segetum. The sequence goes on from JAQSVV010000087.1 coordinate 2,919,411, forward strand.
GTTGCCACTTCAAAACAAACCTCAATACGAAGACAATAAAGCTGAGGATACCGGAGCAGTAGTGCTCTGCTCTTCAGGCCATGCAAGCGAAGGAATATGTGCATCCCACCGTGTACTCTCTCGCCTCCATGACCTGAGGAACCGAGCAGATTCATCTGAAGAGCCATCCGGTGAAGATGATGACGGTAAGAGATCTAGGTAACTATTTTAACTACTAAGAGAATATTGTAGGTATGTGATTATGATACTAGCAGCCTCAGATCAAAGAAATAGGCAGATAGAGGGCTCAGAGTGTCGAGTCTGCTAATTATATTAGTCAGAATGGCGCCACAATGGCGTTTCAATTTTTGAACCTTTTTTTTACTCAGCAGTAAAAAATGGTTCGAATAAGCACTACAATTGAAATGCCATTGTGGCGCCATTCTGACTAATAATTAGCAGACTCGACACCCTGATCACGCGAGTGTGACCACCAAAGCAAATAAATAAATAAAATAAATAATATTCCGGGATCCCTTCTATTCGCATAATGTTCTTTGTCCTAATATACTTCGGCATAACGATTTTGGCACAATTTGTTTAGGTATAATAATACTTCGGCATAATTTTTTTAGGCATACATCTTACATTCGCATAATCATCTTAAAGACTAATTTGTTTCGGCATAAATTTGATTCGCATAACGTTAGTAGGCCTAATGACTATTAGCATAACGTTAGTAGGCCTAATGACTATTAGCATAACGTTAATAGGCCTAATGACTATTAGCATAGCGTTAGTACGCCTAATGACTATTAGCATAATAATATTTAGGCATACAATTAATACTTTCTAAATTAATACGTTTCTGTAACAATTAAATAATATGTTAATTAAAAATTGAATATGATGTGCAACAAAAGTTACTGACAGAACCGAATTGCTGCAAAACCGACTCCACGTAGTCTTGTTTGTCCTACCCCTAGAGTGTAATTTAAAATCGCGTAGGCGCGTAGGGGCGAGGCGGCCCGCGGGCTGAGGAGCAGGCAGCTGCGAGCGAACCGCCGCGGCTGAGGCTGGCCGGCGAAGCCGGCCAAGAAGCCGAAGCTGCGGTGGTGAGCGAAAGCCGTCTGCGACGATTAGCACGCGTGGGGCCGCCGGAGGCCCGCAGCGCCGGAGCCGTGACCTTGCCTGCTGCATGTTGCATGCTCGCTTGAATGCTGCATGCTGCATGCTTGCTTGTTTGCTGCATGCTTGCTTGTTTGCTGCATGCTTGCTTGCATGCTTGCTTGTTTGCATGCTTGCTTGCTTGCATGCTGTATGCCTTTATAAGTAATGTTTTAATATCATTATGCGTAAATAAATTTATGCTTTAGGATATTATGCTTAAAAAAGTTATGCTTTAGAACTTTATGCTTAGTTAATTTATGCTTTAAGATATTATGCTTAAAAAAGTTATGCTTTAGAACTTTATGCTAAATAAATTTATGCTTTAGAATATTATGCTTAATCATTATTATGCTTAGAGAAATTATGCTTAAAAAATTATGCGTAAGCTATTATGCGTAATTATATTATGCGAAAATATAATTATGCCAAACAAAATTATGCTAAGTTATATTAGGTCTTAAAATTTTATGCAAATGGATAGGGAACCTAATATTCCACAACTATCACACAATGCCATCTAGTCCCAAGCTAAGCAGAGCTTGTGTTATGGGTACTAGACAACTGATAAACATACTTATATATTTTTAAATGCATACATATTATAGATAAATTACACCCAGACACAGAACAAATGATCGTGCTCAACACACAAACATTTGTCCTGGGTGGGAATCGAACCCACGACCTCCGGCATAGCAGTCAGGGTCACTAACCACTAGACCAACAGGCCAGTCAATACAAAATCAAAAGCGAATACAAACTCGAACCAGTACCAAGCTACGCTTCGTACCAAGCTGCGCGTCGTTGTTGTTGTTTGCCAAAATATGCCGTCACGTGTCTTTAACCATTGTAAAAGTTGTTTTCAAAAACAAAGAAAACATTATGGAATGTAATTCGATTTGATTTTGTATTAACTTTGGTGGACCCACTCGCGTGTTTTGAGCGTTCTATTTGCCTATTTCTTTGATCTGAGATTGTAGATATGTGATTATGATACTAGCAACCCGCAAGATTTTGCAATTTGCTTTTCAACGTTAGGTTATACGTTGATCAGCCCCCCTTAGACAAGTGACAAGCGATAAACAACCCTAGCAAATAAAGTAGAAAATCTTCACTATACTTTAGCGTGTATCGCTTGCCACTTATCTACAGGGCCTGATGCGCTAGCGAGGTTTTCGGCAATTGGGACCGCAATCTAGTGACACCGCGGTCCCAGTTGCCGGATGCATAAAATTTTAATATTTGTATTCCGTCGACGGGGAACGATCGAAAAGTTCGAACAAGCGAAAAATGTCTATAAAAAATGTCTTGTTCAATATTAACCAGCAAATGTAATAGGCTGGCATAGGTTCAAAGTGGTATGTATTAAAATGATTCTCGTCAGGAATAGGTAACCTGAAATTGTCTTGATATTGACCCAGATAGTTTAATAAATACCACTTTGACTTTATGCTGGCCTAGTACTTTATCTTAGTAAACTGCTAGGCGACAAACGGCAAAAACATTCTCTTTATTCACCAGTGAGAAATTTATTAATTGTCTCACTGGTGAATAAAGAGAATGTTTTTTAACTCATCTCATCATTCTTTTTAAAAGCTAACAAAAAGTACTAGGCTAGCATGAGTTCAAGATACGTTAGTATTTAAATAATTCTAAGTAGAAGTTTACCTGAAACTGGGACCGCGGTGTCAGTTTTTTGCGGTCCCAGTCACAGGAAAGCTCCACTAACATGAATGCGTGACGTAAACATGAAGTAAATTTACCGATTTTTAAATCAAAAATATAGTACCTAGGTATGTGTCATTTAGCATTGCGTTCTAATTTTATGGCATAAAACGCAATCAGTTTTCCGTAAAGATTTAAATAAATTAATGAATAAATATTAGTATGAACGGATAGTTCAAATTTTATCATCGAACAAAAGTATTTACTTTAAGTTCACATCTCACACTCGTGCCAGCGCCTCTAATCAACTTTTAATACGAGTATAATGTCGAGCTAAAAAATTACAAATTCAATTACCTAGAAATTATTTGCTAAGTTGAAAATAGCAAAAAATAAAAAAGCGTAGCCGTATTTTGCGAACAACCTAATGTAGGTAAACATAAATAAAATTCAATGCGATCGTTCTGGAATTATCTCTGTCCTTATTTCTTTGAGATAACTCTTGAACACGCTTTTGCTGTCGAATTATAATAATCATAATAGGAAAACAGTGTATAAGACGGGAACGCGGGGTATGATGGAGAAACACACACTTAAGGCATACTTAACACAACACTAACGTAGACGTAGCGCAAGCGCCAACAGGACGCCATTTGTTAATGGCCGCTTGTAAATGACGTCCTGTAGCTCAATTCACGTAACTAAACAAGTGCTGTTGCAGTGCAGTTGCAGTTAAGTTTCGATCAAAACAACGCTTTTCGTATTCTCTACCGCTTGTCAAACACGCTCGCGTCAAGTTCGCGTCACGCGAGCGCATCATCGGTATTCTACTGCTGCGCGTCTTTGGTGAGTGTTTCGGATCGCAACATGATCATGAATCTTGATTGTGAAACAGCACTAAAATCTGCACTAGGGTATTATTTTAATATCTTATTAATGTCGTATTCATTGAAATTTAATCGATTCCAATCGATTATTTAGTGGGCAATGATTTTTCTCTCCTGTCAGTTTGACGTGCAGTTCACGCGCAGCTTACGCGCAGTTCAAAGATTACAAGAATACCGTTTATCACTCGAACTTGAACTTAACTACAACTGCACTACTACTTCATCGGCGCGTCATAAAATTACGTGAATTAGCCTTCTGGTGGCGCTTGCCGTACGTTAGTGTTGTGTTAAGTGTGTCTTAAGAGTGTTCGCCCAATTATACCTCGCGTTCTCGTCTTATACACTGTTTCCTTGTCTTAATTTTTACAGAACTTTAATCAAAGAAAAATATTAACCCCCTTACTTATAAAAACTTGCGTTGCTTAGCTACCGATTAAATATCACCTGTCCTTGTAATTTCTATTTCAATGAATAGAGATGGCAAGTGACTCAGTGGCGGGCCTAGGGTTTCAAAACCAGGCAAGCCCAATAAAATTTTAACCGATTTCAAAAAAAGAAAGTTCAGTTTTCGACTGAAAGGTAGGTATATCATCGCAATTTTCTCATAAACTACTGGTTAGGTACCTAGTACAATAAATTAAAAGATAATTCATCCATCTTCTTCTTTCCTCTTCTTTCTTCAATTTCACTCTTGCTTGTCGTGCGGTGAATGAGGTAACCAAAGCAGAAAGCTCACTGAAGGCATGCTAGTGCTAGATTGAATATAATAAACATATCAGCAATTGCATACCTCCGGTGGCTTTGAAAAAAGCCGTTTGGTTTGCTTCATTGCTTGAGGGAACAAAGTTATGGTAAGTACATAGTTGCTTGCTTCGTAACAGAACTAACAGGCTACAGACAAAAAACAAAACAAAAAGTTACAAAACGAAAGTTAAAAAATAGCTAGATAGAATTTAATAAGGAATTTAAATACTGAAATTATTTATATTCTAATTGCAGTCGTCTATCTTTCTTAAGAAACGATTTAATTACATCAGAGTAAAATGTTGGTGATCGTTTTAATTCTACCAACAACTGTTTTTCAATAGCTATCATTGATAATTCGGAAAGACGCTCTTGACCTTGTGTATTTCTCAGATAGGTATGGATACGTTTAAGAGAGGAGAAAGCACGTTCCGCGGAAGAACTTGTAGCCGGAATAGTTACAACAAGATACGCTAACTTTAACAGCTCGGGAAAGGCATCCTCGAGGTTATTCTCATGAATAAAATCAATTAATTCGAAAACATTACGATCTTTCAGATCAGGACTAGAATACAGGCAAATCAATTGGCTTTTTAATGTTTGTTTGTCGAAATAGTTTGCATAAATATCAAATAATGAATCTAATTCCTCTGTAGGAAAATGTGAGTGATAATTGTCAAATTTTTTGTTGTTGAGCAGTTGGAAAAACTTTAATTTATAAATTTCAGAATATCGGTCAGTAATTTCGGTATTAATGTTATCAATTACTTCTACAAAAACTCGTCTGTATTCTGTTTTTGCACAGCGTACGTTGCGTCTCAAACGAGGAGCCGAGTTATTTTGCAACGTATTCTCATAAATTTGATCAAATTCGGATTGAAATTCAGCACGTAACCATGCCTGAAATTCCTTTATTTTATTAATACAATAACCAACATCAACTTGTGATTTTTGTAGAATATTGTACAAGCAGTCAGTTTTTTCAAATATCCGATGAAAAATGAAAAGAAAAAAATTTAAATTAAAAGATCGCAAAGTGTTTTCAAAATTCTCAGCAGCTAAAATCGTATCCCCATCCCAGTTCTGTGGATTGTCGCACAGATCAGAAAACAACTCAATAAGTTTACTTTTTTGTTCAAAAATCGTGTTTACAACTCGCGACATGTATGTCCAACGAGTTGCGGGAGCATTAGGCAATTTTTTGCTGCAATGAGTATCGTAAAAAGCAGCTCGTTTTGTACTATTACTAAAAAAATTACACAAAGACTGAAGGCCTGAAAAAAATAAACTAACCTCCTGAATTCTATTGCATGATTTAGACAAAACTATGGCCAAAATATGTGCATTACACCAAATGTAAATTGCTTGTGGACAAACATCTTTAACTTTTTGTTGCACTCCATTTCTTACACCGGACATTACACTAGCACCGTCATAGCTTTGCGCTATTAATTTTGCGATGCAATCATGCCTATTCAATAATTCTAAAATAATATTAGAGAGTGAGTCTGCTGTGCGACTTTCCGACACATTAAGAAAGCCCAAAAAACGGTCATGAATTTCATTTTTATAATAATATCTGAGAATCAAGCATAGTTGTTCTCTATGACTAACATCGGGGGTTTCGTCAATAATAATTGAAACAAATTTTGTTTGCCTAACTTCGTAATCGATACGAGTTTGCATCACATCGGCTACGGAATGAATAATGTCGTTTTGAATTTTGTTAGATAAATAACTCGGCCCCGGTTTGTCACTTTCCTGATGCTGCATATGCTTTTCTAAAATGACATCGTATTTTGAAATTAACGAGACCAGTTCTAAAAAATTGCCTTTATTTAATGAAGTTTTGGATTCATCATGTCCTCTTAGAGGAAGTTCCTGTTGTGCTAAATGACAAACAATATCGACTAATCTTTGAAATACGCTACGGTTGTTATCAACGCGCGAGTTATATTTTGAAATTTCCTCAGATAACTGGCGTGATATAGATGTCTCAATACGTTGTTTACCAAAATTACCGAAAGAAACCATTGCACACAAGTGTTTATGGGAATTTGCGTGCCTTTTAATGGCGCCAGATATGTTATTTAAATCATTATAACCAGTTGTATTCCAAACGGAATCTTCATTCGAAAAAAATATGCAGCACCAGCAATACAACTTATTAGTGTGCGAACAGCCAACAATCCAACTAGTTTTATACACTGATCTATTAAATTTTCGTTTATGCGATTTACTGGTCTGAGAAATACACAGATTAGGCGTCGGTTTTAATGAAGAAATTAACTGTTTTTTCTGAGCAAAGTTTAAAGATTTTACCTTATCTTCGCCAATCAAAACTTGAACGCATTTTAAATCCTCACAAGGTACTATTACTTCCATGGTTCTACTATGTAAGTCACTAAAACAATTGTATCACTGAGAAAATCGAAGAAAACACACAAAAAACTTTAACAACAAAACCTTTTCCCACTCAAGTAAACGAAACTGAAGTGAGTTGCACTCGGGTGTCGGGAATTAGGTTTACGCAGTATTGCAGTGTTGTCATTTAGGCAAAAAAAAAGTCCCCAGTTATATGAAATCTAGCTAGAAGTCGCAATTTTGTATATTTAGGATATTGCTTGAATATTTAATTTCGTTATTTAAGTTATTTAAGTCGCTAGTTTTTATTGTTGCTAAATCTTAGTCTCTAAACTTTTTAAAAATCTCCAAGATCTCACAACAGTCGCTAAAACGGCAACACTGCAGAGTTTGCAAAGTGACAATACGCGTACAACTTCATACGCATGCATGGCTTATATCCTCATACAGATCGATTTGTAGACGCACAAGTTTCTAACTCGTGACACGGCACACCGCTATAAGTGCGAAAGTGACGAGAGATAGTATTTGAAAAGCCTGGTAAAAGCCCGATAGGTGTAAGCGTGATAGCTATATTTATGTAGATGCTGCAAATGCGAAACTCTGCGCGCGACCATTCGACCAATCGCGATGCGTAGTAGTGTTGCATAGGTAGATGCTTTGTGTTATTTTGATAAGAATTAAGCGCGCGAACTTTTAAATAGTTCGGGTTTGATATTGATTCTCTATCGAGTATTTTAGCAAGGCATGCCGGCCGGGCTTCTGGGCTTGTATGAAGATAACGCCACTGAAGTGACTTAAGAGCTATTTAAGATAAGTAACGTCTAATCAATGTTTATAAGTGAGACCCTATATTCTCTTAAGTTAGCCATCAGTTTTTTTTTTGTCTATTTCATACAATTCTGTAGACAAAACAATATGAGTTGTCTACAAAAGTAATAGAAATAGGTACTAGTAACATCAAAAACAGGTTTCTTTAATATTTTTTCCGGAAACTCTAAGTCGAAGAAGTCATAACTTCAGATATAATAATGTGGGCCAGCTTAAAAGAATCACGCTGTTTATCATATTTTTATTTAATTTGATTTAATGCATGGCTTGAATTTAAGTTTTAATAATCTTAGCGTTAATAATGTTAATTTTAGTTCAAAGTAAAGTTAACGTTGACTTCAATTTTGGCTTCGGTTACGAAATTAAACTTTAAATTGAGTAACTGGATCGTTCGGTAACTTTGTGAAAATTATGCGATTTTAGAAGTCGTTAAAGATTTGTTATTTGTTAGTTATTATTTTTTATTTTTCCTAATCCAACGATGTGACTTATTCATCGAAGGGAACAGTGCCCGAATTGTTATAATATGTTGAAATTGGCCTTTCAAAAATTTCACTTTAAACAAAATAATTATTCACTGTTGTTCGTGTTCTGCAAAATATTTGGTTTGAATGTAGCATAAATAGATCCAAAGTATGTTAAGCTGGAAAATTAAAAACTGGGCCTCATACAAGGACACTGGACGCAGCGTGTTGCACGGTGTCAATTGTTTTCTCCGCTTATGATGTTCACTGCGTCCACCTACCCTAAAGTTGAACTCAGTCCTCCACGGGGCATCCTAAGAAGATGTTGACTCGATGGGATTGAAAGAATAGGGGTTGGAAAAATCCACGTAAAATGCCCAGGATTTTACGTGGATTTTTCCAGCTACTATTTTGTTTGTGCATTTAATATTAAACTGACTTATACAAACAACCAGAAATACAACTAAACTGCATGACATTAAGGGTTCTTGTACACGGCGCATGTTACCGGCGCCAAGTGCCTCAACATGCTCAAGCTACATGCGCCGTGTACAAGCACCCCGCGAGTAGCTTGCGAATGTTACCCGCGCGGGTAAATCGCAAACTCGCACCTTTACTTGCGCGACTCGCATGCGCCGTGTACAAGCACCCTAAATATCCTATCATAACTCTTTTACATACCCCTTTACAAGACTATAACTTTTAACAAACAATTCTATCTTCTTCACGAAGTTTGTCTACAATCTTGCTCTAACAAGGAGTGTAGACCGGATTTCCGTGCGGAGATAAAAGCGCAGTCACTGAGTAACCGAATGGAGTTTATTACATCTATCTCGGAGCGAGTTCATGTGTGCTGACTCAGACCTGCATAACATTGAACAGGGTACTGTAAAGATATTGGGAGAAGGTTTAGTTTACTTTGTAATAATGTTGATGATAATGTAAAAAACAAAAGATACGTAGCTGAAAGAAAGAAAGTGCTTGATAAACTGACAATAATACAGGAATTATTTACGATACACATTTTTAAATTAAGATTTAGAGATTGAAAAAATCTAAAAACCCACGTTTTTAAATTTCCATAAAAACGTGGGAAAAATAAGAAAATAACCCTACGGGACTGAGAGAGGGGCAACTCAAAAAGTGGGGGCGTATCTTTGCAAGTTACACCCACGATCTATGCACGTCATGTAAATATATCTCAAAAATAATCCCTTACTACACTTTTTGAGATGCCCCTCTCTCAGCCCCGTAGGGTTATTTTCTTATTTTTCCCACGTTTTTTAGGAAATTTAAAAACGTGGGTTTTTAGATTTTTTAATCTATTAATTTTTAACTAATATTGTGAACTGAATCTTCGTCCTAAGCCTACAATGTCTCATAGATACTAAAGTTCATGTGAACTTTATAGCCCAGGAGCCACCAATCCTGAAAGCTCCGTGATCACGGATTCTAATATTTTTAATAAAAAATATAAGTTAACGTTTAGACGAACAAGATTTGCTTGGTCGGCGTGGATTTGATTGGCCGGAAATATTTTAATTAAATTTTTTTATTATTAAATTTCCATAATTTTTTTCCGTCATCACGGATTTTGATTAATCTAATATAGAATTGTGTGAAATATTCTGTTCAACAAGAAAAAATCCGGCCGACCAATGATTTTTAGCCGGAAAGGTCACGCATACCTATTTGAATGGTGTGATAAGGGGTAAAATTTATCCATTATCACGGAATCCTTTTTTTTTTTTTAATTCACGCGTTTTAATGTCACATTTATGATTATCTTGGTATGCGTGCTTACAAACTGCCGAAAGTATCGCGCATACCAAATTTTAACTCTCCGCTTTTTAACGGTTTCTATATTTCTGTAAAGAGTGAGTGAGACAGATTTTTGGTTCAAGTTGAAACCTTGCATGAGTTCGTCTCTATCCCCTACGAATTTAACATTTACCTGCCTCAAAGATACACAATACCGTTAGGCCGGCTCCACACATTGGCCCTAACGCTCGTACCAACGGAGACGGCGCTATACCAGAAAGCAAGACGCAAATAATTCTATCTCGTTTCTTAGTATAGCGCCGTCTCCTTCTATTCGGCCAACAGGGCCAATGTGTGGATCCGGCGTAAAGTGAGGTTGTTTTATGACAGGGCTGCATAGTGTTAACTCTCTTACTCCGATTTCTTTGAAGTCCATAAGACGGCTCCAAGAGTAAGTGAGATAAGAGTAAGATCGGATTTATGTTGAAGTTCCATAGGTCTTTCTCTCTTACTGTGGTACATTGGCCCATCAGCACCGTTAAAGGTTGAGGAAATTTATTAAGTTGCCAACAGAATGAGGAAGAAAACGAAGAATCAGAAGAAGAGAGAAATGATAATTTTGATGATAATGATGTAGATGATTATTAATTAATAAACTTGAATTGAACATATTTTTTGTATCAACCTTCATTTCATATATAATCAACCCAAATAAAAAATTTCCTGTATTTCCTCTTTTCCATATTAATTAGTATAATAAATAGTTTAAAACTTGAAGAAGAGACCAGAGGTAGAAGAAAGACTAAAAGAAATGTCATCAAGTAAGTGAAATCTATAATAGTATGATCCTCACTCACACAATAAAATTTGGTATGCGCGATACTTTCGGCAGTTTGTAAGCACGCATACCAAGATAATCATAAATGTGACATTAAAACGCGTGAATTAAAAAAAAAAAAAAAGGTTTCCGTGATAATGGATAAATTTTACCCCTTATCACACTATTCAAATAGGTATGCGTGACCTTTCCGGCTAAAAATCATTGGTCGGCCGGATTTTTTCTTGTTGAACAGAATATTTCACACAATTCTATATAAGATTAATCAAAATCCGTGATGACGGAAAAAAATTATGGAAATTTAATAATAAAAAAATTTAATTAAAATATTTCCGGCCAATCAAATCCACGCCGACCAAGCAAATCTTGTTCGTCTAAACGTTAACTTATTTTTTTTATTAAAAATATTAGAATCCGTGATCACGGAGCTTTCAGGATTGGTGGCTCCTCGCCTATTAGTATCTATGAGACATTGTAGGCTTAGGACGAAGAAGCTGTATTCTTGCGGCAACGAATATGTATTCGTTGCCGCAAGAATACAGCTCGTAAAAATAGTTGGTGTGTGCGACTATCGTAAAAACGTCCCTTTGTTGCAAGTTATGGGCTGAAGCGTTTTCATTTTTATGGTACACGAGTTTTGGATGTAAACTTTTATTAAAAGTTGTAAAGTGACAGTTTAGTTCACGAAGCTGTTAAGAAATTTTTGGTAAAATGGTTTTTTATTATTTGCTAGTTTCTGCCCGCGATTTCATTCGAGATGTAAACTTGTTTTAACACTAAGGACTATTCTAAGGCCGCGGGACTTATCGAATTACCATAACCCTGGAACGTAAAGGCTATTGAAGGATCCTTGGGAAGATTTGGTTGGTATTTGAAGCCACTGTTCTGCGTCTTCCTGCTGTTCTGTTGGGCTTGGTTTTTTTTTAGTTTTTTTTTTAATTAGTTTACGCAGTCGTGTTTTTTTGTTTTTCTTTATTTTTTTTTTTGCCAGGTGATGGTGATAAATAGAGGAAAAAAATTACTTGGTCTTATTTCTCATGACATGACACAGAATCCAGTATCTACAGGGTGTCATTTTATGTCAATCCCTACATGACGTTATTGTTTTTTCTTATTTTATTTTTAAACTAGTGTTTGCCCGCGGCTTCGCTTGCGTTATTTTAGAATTTGAGAAACAATACGGATCGTGTGGCGCCATCTGGAATATGCACGTAATTGTTTTCTCGGCAACAGCTCTCTTCTGTTATTCGGGATGTAAGATACCTTATATCCGTGTCTATACTCCTGACAACGTATATGCTAAATTTTGGGACGATCGATTCAGTAGGTAGTAATGCGTGAAAAGGTAAAAAACAAACATACTTGCATTTTTATTATTAGTTTAGATCAATAATGTTATATCTAGGTACATAGTTTGCATAGGAAACGTCCTTATTTGAGCGACATAAATTTCAAAGAACCGTGTTTATTTTAAACATTAGACTATCATTTTTGGGTTGATTTACAGTATCGCTGCAAATTGAACGTACGATAGCATTGCTCTTCTCCCTTTAGCATTCCGCGAGATACCTAAAAAATAACTAATTATCTGACTCCATGAGTACAACTTGTCGTCGTTTAAAACAGAATCTATGCACTGGTTTGAACACCAATTCAAAACATAAATAAATACATTTTTTTCTAATCTTTAAAATTCCACACCTCGAAACAATTACAATTTAAAAAAATATCCAACTTACTACCTACAATTTAAATCAGTGTAGATTTATATCCTAGAGAACTATTGAAAAAAAACAGTAATAATTTAAAATCGCGAATAATATTGAAATAAAAGTATGCACATTTTTCTTAATTATTTGAAACTCTCAGGACAAATATAAGAAAACTCAAAAAGTGAAAAAAAGAAACTGCGAGATTTGATCCAGAGACCTCTTGCACGAAAGTCAAGCAGGATACCAACCAGACTGGCTAGTACGCTGACAGTGATTTTCAAATAGCGGTTCTTATACAAATGTCAACAATGACTGAAAATCAACGTATTAAAAAATTGCTAATCCCCCAAAGGGAATAGCGTAATTATACATATCCTATTAATAGAAGAGCAGTTTAAGGAATATTTGGGGAAAAATTGACTAAATAATATCCAGTGGTTTAGCTTCCAACTATCAACAAACAGATAAAAACAACAAAATTCTAAATTGCTCATCTCCCAGGAAAAATAGCGTAATAATACATAGCCTAGTAACAGAAGCATATTATTAGGAATATTTGAGGAAAATTTGATCGACAACTTTACAGTAGTTTAAGAGATAGATCAAATCAAAAAAACATAAAAAATTTCGAAAAAAAAAAAGTTGATTTGGCATCAGAATCGATCCCTTATCTCGAAAAAAATACAAAAAGAAAAAAATATTCAATGTACAGGAATGACAGCTCTACGATTTTATTATATGTAAAGCTAAAGATAAAGAAAACAATTTTCGGCGCTATTGTTTCACAAAGGTATAAAATGTTTTCTTTAAATTTAAATTTAACGGGTAGTAATTAGCCGTTAAATTTAAATTTAATTACTCTTATATTGTTACTGGTACTGTTATATTATTCGGGCAAAGGCCTCCCGCCTTTGCCCGACAATATAACAGCACTAGCCAAAGATTTTTTAAACATTTTTATGTTATTGAACTTATTACAAACTGTCAAGGATCACAATTATCTGGAGAATTTCAAAAATTCGCAGAGAATGTACCTAACATAATATTATTAAGATTTATTTTAGGCTTCAAAGATATTTTAGATTTTGCAAAAGCAATAAATTCCACCTTTTAAAGCGGTGTGATTATACAGGTTTGTTCAGATATTTTATAGTTGGATAAATCCAACGATTCCACATTTCTCTCCGAAATGAAAATGATGTCAATCCACATACGTATCGGATTAAGTCGAGATATATTGAAATCGCGTCGTTTGGATTCAATTTTCAATATACATTTAATAATATTCCATGAGTCGGTTGGTCATTTCAGTACAAATATAGGGTGACTGGTAATTAGTGAACGATACTAAAACACTTGATTGTACTCATGATAACCAACAACTTTTACTATGGGAACAAACCCGAAATCATAAAAAAAATATCAGCTGTTCAATACATTTATGTTTGTTTAATGCACTGAACAACTGATATTTTTTTCACGATTTCGGGTTTGTTCCCGTAGTAAAAGTTGTTGGTTATCATGAGTACAATCACGTGTTTTAGTATCGTTCACTAATTACCAGTCACCCTATATTTAGCCAGTAACAGTCTTAATAGTCAGAAAAAAGTATTGCGGAAAACATGCATTAATGAAAAATGCAGTTTGAATAACTTACGTTTTCAAAATCTATAAAAAAAATCTTTCATAGTAACCTCTTACTGCAACTTGCCAACAACGAAGTGGTCATTGAGCCAACAAACTTTAACTTGAGTGCCAACATTGGATAGTATCGTAACCATCCAAAATGTACTTTGAGAAGCAAACCTTCAAATAGTTTCGATCCACCCGCATACCACAGGAAGTTGGTGGTACGTTATAGGTTACTGTAACAGCACTGCTATTCTGCAACGTCGGCGGTCAATCAAACTCGTTTTATGTTTAATTGGTACCGACGCCGCGCCGCCGATCGAATTTTGAATGAAATGTTGAGTTTCTTTCTTCAAAAAAAGTACCTAGGTTCTCAGTTCGACCTGAATGTGTGTATGAATGTTTTTTTGCGATTGTCGCGTTTGGCTGAAAATATTTTGAATTTGACTTCCGAAAGAAAAGTTGTTTTACACTTTTCTGTCATCGGTTTTGAAGTCACTTTCTTGTTTTCAAAAAGTTTTTAGTGTAATAGTTTGAGTAACAGGGCCTGTAGCCATGTAAAAATCGATAAACGCAAACGCTGAGTAGGTTTTAATATATTTTTCATCCCACCTATTCGAAAAGGACGACTTGGTTCGCCTTTAAGTGCGCCCAAAACTGGTGTTTTCTATAGGGAATTTTTAGCGGGCAGAAATGAGTTTTTAATCCTCTTTATAAGTGCGCCTAAAAGAACATTGCCGCGCACTTTTTGAATTTGGAACATCTTAGTGCTCGGCACCAAAGAAATCGAACGCAAATAGTGTTTGAATAAAGACTGGCTGGAATGACGGCCCATAGTCACGCCGCGCCGCGTCGCTGGCTGAATAAAAATTGTAGATTGTTTTTTTTTTCGGACAGTGGCATGGATGTATTTTGTTTTCCACGATGCTTTCACATGTTTTCGCCTTGTTCTCAATGGAATCTTTATCCTACTACTATTATAAAGGCGAAAGTTTGTAAGTATGGATGTATGGATGTTTGTTACTCTTTCACGCAAAAACTACTGAACGGATTTGGCTAAAATTTGGTACACACATAGTTTATAATCTGGATTAACACATAGGATAGTTTTTATCCCGATTTTATGTTCCCGTGGGATAACTTTCGAGTAGTAGCGGGTGAAGCCGCTGGCAACAGCTAGTAATTTTCATAATTGCGAAAATGTCTCAAATGTAAATATAAGTTTTTAGTACCTAGTTATATTAGATACTATTTAATTTCAATTTAGTTGTTACTCTTTGTTTTATTAAAAAAAAACTTGAGAGGTGTCAAGGGACACCCGGATGGAACGAAGTTACTGTATACACTCAACAAAAATAATCGTCGCGACTCCACTCCACTCCGATCCGATCCGATCCACTCCACTCCATTCCATTCCATTCCATGGTAATAAACACATTACCCTCCTTTTGCGTCGCGCAGTCGGAAAAAGTGTCGTGAACTCGTGACAACTTTTAAGATTTTTTTCCGTCCAGCCCCCTTTCACAACGCGCGATAATGAACTTCGTTCCAATAATAATACTACAATAAAATATGAGGCGCTTTTTATTTTCTCATAGTGGGTGATGAAAAGTAGAGTGTATCACTCGGGCGCAAAATATATTTTTGGCTCGGGCGACGTACTTTGAATCCCTCGCTACGTTCAGGATTCTACTAAAGAATCCCTCGCTACGCTCGGGATTCTACAGTAGAATCCCTCACTTCGCTCTGGATTCAAAAAAGCGCCCTCGCCGTAAAAATATCATTTTGCTCCCTTGTCATACAATCTACTATTTCATCCCTCCACCTCGGAAAGACTATTTTTCATGCCCCCATCTCGGAAAGGCTATTTTTCCTCTTCGATATCTGAGCGTAAAAGCCGTTTTTATCCTCTAGTGGATAAAGTAAATTGAATTTGGAACATGCACGTGCACTAAACAGTTGTGCCAGTAAAGGCGGCTGCTGACCCCTACAGCTGATCGCTTGTTGTGGTGCCCATTGGGCTAACTTGAATCCCGAACCAGAATCCTTTGGTGCGTAATCTACTATTAATTTATTACAATCTAAAAAGAATAGAATAGAATAGAAAACATTTATTTTTAATGGACACACACACAGACATAATAAAAAATAAAATCTCAGACTCGGAACCTTCTTGACTCAGAACTTTTCTTTTGCGGTTTTCTTTTCACGTCCTACTTATTGTTAAGAAAAACCAAGATAAAAATAATAAACTTAAAAACATACTAAACTGTATTTTATTTTCTGTAATACTTACCTATAATAACGTAGTAAGTAGTTATTACCTAAACCTTTTTTGCATCTACTCATTTCCTCGCTGAGGTGGGATGAAAAGTTACGTGTTGCACTCGAGTGCAAAGATTTTTCACCTTGTGCTCTTTTGATTCCCTCGCTACCGCTCATGATTCTAATTTTTGAATCACTCGTTGCACTCGTGATTCAATTTTAGAATCATTCGCTTGCTCGGTCATCAAAATTGAGCACGCGGTTAAAAAGCAACTTTGCACTCTTGTATAACAAATAACTATTCAACTTTATGTGCTTAGTTATAAAGTTAAAGATCTAGTGAAGATTGCATATCATTTTCGTTCTGTCCGTTCGCTAACGCTTACGTAAATATTTCATAGATTTTCAGTATCATGCAACATTCTTTGAGAAAAAGACCAATGAAAGCAGCTATTGCCCAAATTATTTCTCGTATACAAAATAAATTTACGACCATACCGAAGTTCCCGCAAAGATAATATTTTCAGACGAGCATCAAATTGGTTGATATTGCGTAAACAATTTCTCGGAAATTATTTCAGTTTCAGCATCGATAAGTAAAATATTTGCATTTATGGGGAGTCAAAATGATGGGACCGGATTATCGAGAATTCCGTGGGCAATTTCAATATAATTATGCTTAGTAGCCATTTTTTTTGTGGGAATAGCCATGTTTCATGAATTAAAGCGTAATTTTACTTTGAGGTGATGTTTTCTTAGAATAATATTGACAAAATGAACGCTTGTTGACTTTTCAGATTTATCCCTGTTATTGTTTTTTTTTTATTCCTTACAATTTTTTTTTTAATTCGTCGATATTAATATTGTGGAAAATACTGAAGTGTGGCTCAGTTACCATGAGTATAGTTATAATCACCAGTATCGAGTTATGACAGTTTAAAAAAATATATCTAACGCCACTGCTGAGCTGGGTCATCATCATCAACCTATAATGTTCCCACTGCTGGGACACAAGCCTCCTCTTTTGTGAGAGGGAGTGGGCCATAATCCACCATGCGGGCCCAATGCGGGTAGGCAGATGTCATATGTCTTCGAATTTTTGGTTCTAAGTCAGTAATGCGACTAACAGGGTTCGAACCCACGACCTACAAGTCGTAAGTCAGGACCGATACCACTGAGCCACCACTGCTATAATCTGTAATAGTTAAAAAAAAAATAATCTAACGACACTGCTGAGCTGGGTGCGAAATTTTAGAATTTTCTGGTTATCAGGGCCGATTTTGGGACTTAGCGGTATCATAGCACCATTCTTTGGAAGGTCTTGAGCCTCTCTCAGAACTTGTGGGACTGAAGTCCCATTGGAATATGAGAGTAAGAGAATAGACGGTGAACCTGTACCTACCCATACGCTTGAGAACTAAGTATATTATTATTAACTCCGCTGAGATTGGCTGTCGAAAACAGAAGGGCGGACTTATTAATTCAAGATTCTTCAAAAAGTTGGTGTATATTAAATATTCATTCACTGTAGGTAGCACACAAGAACCTCGAGATACAAAATATAAGAAAGAGATTCAATTTTCTTTTTCTCACATATTTCATTCAAAACTGCAGACACTAAACTTCGGGCCTCAGCAACTATCGCAGTTTCTGATTGTTAAAAAATAAAAACAACAAAAAACATTGCCTCTGGATCGGCGCCAAACGAAAAATTACTCAGTTGCAGCTGTACTTTTATGTCTGTGCATATTAAAATCATATTTACGTAACAAGCTGAAAATAAATTGCTTTGAAGACGTTTCCAATTTTCTTTTTCTGAGATTTATCATATTACGCGAAGATAGCTTCTGTCGTGTTATGAATGCCTAGTACCTTGTCACATTTAGTATGTAAATTAAAAAACTGATACAAGGTTGTTGATTATTCAAAAACCAGATAACTTTATTTGAGGAAGGCTAAGTTACTGTCATTTGTTATTAAGTTTCGATAAAAAAAGTACTTGAAACATTATAAACAATTTTTGATCGCCTTTTCAAAATTGAATTCTACGGGGTCCCCGTAGAATTTAACAAAACTAAAAAAAAAAAGATTTCCTTCAGGAAAATACACCTCTTTTAGTTTTAATGTATTCCTTTTGATGGACTGAACAAAATAAATTCCAAAATACATCTTTGTTATTAAAAACAATAGCCCTAAAGTATTTTCGCCTGAAACGATTTAATTTCTCAACGGTCGACTGAGGTTTTGTGACCATGCATATTGATGAGACCTCCGCGATACTCCTGTGCGCCTGGTACAGTGGTACTAAGTCTTACTTAATTGACCCTAAACCATTCTGCCTCTTAACTGACACTTAAGTTAATGACTTAGCTAATTTATCTTGGCAAGTAATAGGCTAATCATTTTATATTAGAACTAGTATGTTAGTTTGATGTTTTTATTATGACGACGAAGTTTATCTAGTGACTTACATTTCTTGCCAACTAAAATAACTCCAGGCCGTTTCTAGAGTAAATTAAGAACTAAGGATAAAGTTGTACATTGTGATACTACTGGTCTTAACGAGATTAAAAAAAAAACAAGTAGAATGGAAGGCAGGAAGAAGTCTATTACACACTTCTTCTTCAATCGGTCCCTCATTACTGAGGATCGTGGTCACTGGACCCCTTTACACGTACAATCTGCCTCCATCGACTCCGGTCCAAAGTTGCCATCACCACCTGCTGAAATTTGCTTGAGGACATAGCCTCTTTTACTTGGTCGGACCATCGCGTTGGCGACCGGCCTCGTGCTCTCTTGCCTTCGGTATTGCCAACAATGACCAGCTTTTCAAGGCTGCTATCTCCCCTTCGCATTATGTGGCCGAAATAGGTTAGAATACGCTGTAGGCAAACTGTAGACAATCGGGTCTTGATATTGAGCTGGGAAAGGATAGACACATTTGTGCGTTTGGCTGTCCATGGAATTCGGAGCATCCGCCTCCAGCACCAAATTTCGAATGCGTCGATCCTTTGTCGTTCTCTTGCTCGGATTGTGAAAAAATCTCAACTCCATAGAGGAAAATCGGGAAAACTAGTGCTCTGACCAAGCGGGCCTTTACAACTTTATAGCTAATAGTACCAACGATGTACTTCCAGATGTTCTGGAGGCGTGTCATAGCATTTTTAGCCATGCCTATCCGCCGTTTTATTTCTGGGACGCAGCTACCTTCATTATTGATACTAGATCCCAGATAAACGAAACTGTCCACAGTATCAATGCCTTGGATGTTAAGGGCGCACACACTGCGCACACACAGTTATTACACACAGTACCCGTTTATAGGAAGATCCTTTTTTTAAAGGAAAATCGAAGTAATTTACACCATGTTCTTTCATATCCATAAATGACAAAATTCGTTGACCCTCATCTTAACTTTGCCATGCAAAGAAAACACTTAAACACAGCCCTAGAGTTTTCTGGTTTGTCATCACTTTCTATATCATTCCCACGCAACCCACTGAAAGCTATTATATAAGTTGATGGTGTTATAATAGCATTTTCGGGGTATATTTCGATATCCTCAGCGTCGAGAAAACTTTGGAAAAGAATGCCGTAAAAGTGTAACTTGATAATCTTCTAACTTCTGGAAACATGACGCTGGGAATACTATGTGGTACAAGATATGAGCGACTAGCGGATGGTAGTGAATGATATCCATTGACGCAGTTGACCGAAACCTTTCGACTTTGACAATACAAATCACTAGAGGTACATACGTACACAGGCACTCGTCAATGGATACCAAAGTCGTAAGGCATCGAAAACTTTCGTCACGTTGTGTACAAAGGGCCGAATGGTTCCAATCTGAAATAATCTCAAAAAAATTATAGACTGTGCGCTATGACAAGCTCAGCGTCTTGACAAAGCTTTTTTTTATCGCGGTAAAATCACCGAATGAGTCCTCCCAGGGCAGATCGAGAGGGACTGTCAAACTCGTACTGACTAAATACCTCGGTGTCCTTCAATAGCCCTATACGTTCCGGCGACCTAAATCGTAAGTCCTGCGACCGTCTTGACAAAGCTTTATGATGGTGGTCACGATCATCGCTGTGAGTAGCATAGTGAATACCAAATTTTAGATTTGTACGCTGATTCAGCGCTACACACAACGTTGTATCTTTACAAATAAATAACACTTCACGGTTCAATCTAACTCTTTCACATTCATAACTTCGTAATTTGAGTAGGATCCAAGATGTTAGTGAGTTTATGGCCATCTAAAATCTAGTAACGTTATTACACCACAATTGACTGACAATAATACAATACTACTATATCCCAACTTTAAATGAATTTCATACAAAATGATAAAAACATCCAAAGGGCGTTGAACATAAAGAAGAATACCTCCATAAATTGTTGTCGACGGGAAGTGTGCCCAGTACGCTGGCAGCATTGCCCATGAAACTATATAAATACGTATGCCTTGAGCGAGTTGATAAGAGATACCTGTAGATAGAAAATTCCTGTAGAAACGCATGAGCCCGCTCCAACTCATGACTTGAAATAACTTAATAAAACTTTTATTGTCACATTCACATTTTTGGGTTTACGACGCAATCATCGAACGGCTACTACATTTAACTAAGTTGCAAAATATTATATTTTGGCAATTTTGTAAGCATTTCATCAAAACACATGAAATATTTTAGGGAAAGGATTACATCTTGGATATTAAATCTTGGATTGTATTCTATAACAGGCTAGTATCCGCAACTCGAGGTCATTTTGGGTTATTTTGCTTGTGGTACCTACATTTAATCTTAAAAATTAAAAAAAAACCGGCCAAGTGCGTGTCGGGCCACGCACAGTGTAGGGTTCCGTAGTTGCCCATCAAAATACTTATGCGAACTAACTAAACTGATTCACTGAATTTAATTTTAAAAAGAAGAATTTCAAAATCGGTCCAGGAGTCTGAGAAATCGGGGATAATCGACAAAAAAAAAAGATTACGACGAATTAAGAACCTCCTCCTTTTTGTGAAGTTAGTTAAAAATAGTTGACGATTAAAACCTACCTATCCCCAAATGAAACATACCTATAAAAGCTGTAGAAATAAAGTTGACAAACTTACATTTGCAGTTGTCTTCGATACATTTTGTTTAAGAAAATATGATATCCAAGTAACATATTATAAGTTGGTCGACTGTTACTCGTAAAGTTGTAAAGCCTACTTAGTCATGATAATGTTTCTTTTAAATTTCGTTATATTTATCTACTATTGTGAATTTTTTCACAAACCCAAACAAACCGTTTAGCTGGTAGAGGGGGGGACACTCGAATCGAGCAAAATTTAGCACTTTAAAGCTTAATATTTCACAAACAAATTTTTTTATCAAAAAGTTGTTAATGGAAACTCACATTATTTTTTAAAGACCTATTTAATGATACCCCACACTAAGGGGTACGCTAAAAACAAAAAAAAACATTCCCACTTTACGTGTGCAGGAGGTACCCTAAAAAAAAATATTTTTCGAGATTTTATTTTACCACTTTTTCGGCACAACAAATCCGTATATTTACACCAAATTACAGCTCTCTAGTACTGTGCGTCTCTGAGCTAAACTGCGGACAGACGGACGTACGGACGGACGGACGGACGGACGAACGGACGGACGGACGGACATGGCGAAACTATAAGGGTTCCTTGTTGACTACGGAACCCTAAAAACAAGTGGCAGAATCAGTTTGACTATTAACTGATGAATATTTTATTAACCTGTATCAATAACACGCGTTTTAAACTTCCTTTTATTTTAATTAAAAGATCTTAATCACCTACATCGTTAAATAATAATCATTATTAAAAAGTCGTGTTCCTGGCATTGCATAACGGTTGGGGCCTCGAAATTTGTGGTCAGTCCGGTTAGTTTCACGCCATTAGACGTGATGAGTCCGCAACCAATTCAGGCCACAACCATAGGCGAGGAAAACAGCGGATTTTGGCAGAAGAATGAAAAAATATACTGAACTAGATGTGCCCGCGACTTCGTTCGCATGGTTGTTGAAACTTTAACAATGTATTTTTTATCAAATTGATAAAGTTTCATACAAACTTTCATCCCCTTGGGGGTAGAATTATGAATGATGCCTACGTTATAATATCTACCTGCGTGCCAAATTTTAGCCCGATCTGTCCAGTGGTTTGGGCTGTGCGTTGATAGATCACTATGTCAGTCAGTCACCTTTGGGTTATATATATTTGGATTAACAGGAGTAACTTTAGTTTGGCTTGTTACAATTGACTGTAGCAGTTCTAGCAATATAGAAATGATTTTTATTTCCAACTAAATAATGAGGCATGATGAGTGTGTTTCTTTGCCCATAGAATAATATGTTGTAACGAAGCTTACCACTTTAAACTAGTTCTTTAACGGGTTTATAAGGGGCAATTTTATAACATATAAATTTTTCAACATAGCCATTTTTATTATTATGATTAGTATATGGTTAGACCAGGAAGAAATTCAGTAAAAATAAAAAAAAACCTTCAGATTTTCCCCGCTCTTTTCCTGGCCCACCCCAGTCCTCGTCATCGCTCATCAATTTAATGAGTGACGGCTGCCAGCGGTGGCCATTAATCTCGCGGAAACGGGCGCCGCACATTGTCATGGTAATTACGGCCTTTCGCTTCTACTATCTGGGTTTGAAATTCAACCCACGCGTCGGATATTCTTAAAAAAATGGCGTCGCGACGCCTATTTTTTACTGATCGAGAAAAATCTAGAATCGCGGGGTGCAGGCGTGAGGTGCGGGGCGAGGCAAAAAAGTGTCGTGCCAACTTTTCGTAAGATTTTTTTCCGTCTAGCCCCCTTTTACAACGCGCGATGAGAAACTTCGTTCCAAAACTTCGTTCCAATAAATCCTATTTGGAACACAGGCTTCTTCTTTGTGACAAATCGTAATTCAAACAGGCAAACAACATTATTTACAAAGATTTCCGTTAGAAATCTTTTCCGATACCTTTCTTCTTTACTTTCACAAAGCCTGAACGGAACAGTTTGATAGACAGCAACTTCCAACAACAAAAGGAATCAATATAGATTAAACTTGTTTTCAACCAAGGATTTGCCGAAGAAACGGATATAGGAAACGGAACTGTACAAAATTTAATCTAATAATGAAGAGAAGCTAGCTAACTAACGGTGTTGGCTATGAAAGTAATTTAATTACGCTGTCATTAACAGAAAAAAAATGATTATTTATTCTTTATTTAACAAAAAAAAAAAACATGCCGAATTGAGAACCTGCTCCTTTTTTGTCACTTATAAATTGTGATGTATTCAAAAATTAAAAGTATTAAGGTCATGGAGTTTCTTCTCCATTCTTTTCCAAGCAAAGCTACCCTTGAGAATGGGTGTGAAATCAATCCCATCCCATTTCCTTTAATTTTAATATTCGATGTTTGAAAGTGGCTCTTTAATGGCCTAATTGAAATAAATGATTTGACCCTGATTTTAAGATTCGAACACTTTTGGGGGCACATGGACACATGTTTACATGGGTCGATCTCCAAGGTGTGCATTGCAATGTCTTGTATCCTGTAAATGAAGCTTTAAAATATAGCGTTTTTTAAATCACTCAGTATCTTCTCAATAAATAATATGATAACTTGAATATTTTTTAAACACAGTTTATAATTTGTTGAACCACTTAACCTCTTCACAACAACAAAGAATAAGTGTGCGAATACATATAAATTAGAGGTTACAAAACAAATGCAAGAGAGGCAATCTACCATTCTTTCTTCTTGGTGAAGCGTTTAAGTGGAAATGATTTTAAATTTTTTATGGGATGCGGGTGGATCGCCTGTTGAGTCCCGGAAAGGCTAATAGGATTGGCACTAACCTTTGGTCTTCTCTGCGCTGGTCTTGGAGTCTAGCCTGGAGCTGGTTTCTGGCGACCAAACGTGAACTACCGGGGCCCCGGAGCCGATCTAATTTTTATTATAGCGAGCGGTGCGGTGCGGTTGGCGCTAAGTAGTATACTGAATGTTGGAGAGCTCACGCGCAATGAGAAAAAACGGTTATACTGTCCTTGTATCGATTGAAGGACGCGTCTTCTGTTTGACCAATAGCCGATCCCTTTTGCCAGAAAGAGACAACAACATATTGGCGTAAACATCCTCCCCCCTTTGGAAATCCTTAGGATTTACGAAAAACAAAAAAACAAAAAATAGGATGCGATAACAGGAGCAGGATGGATACAAGGAAGTATTTATGGGGAATATTAGCAATGTGATAGCTCACAAGTTGAATATATATATATGTACATATAAGGATACGAGCATGCAGAGCGATTGTAACTGTGCTATCAATGAATTAAGACGAACAAAGATAATATAAGCTATGTTAAATTAAGTTATAATTATGTTAAGTTATTGGGACGGAAGTGGGCACAGTTTAACGACAGGACGTTTGAAAGTTCCATTTGTCGTGCGTACCAACGCAACACGCGCGACTCCGTCCCTGCCAGGATATACCTGCTCAATGATACCCGTAGGCCAGCGAAGTGGTGGCGCGTCATCTTGGTGAACGAGAACAAGTGTACCTGGCTGAATGGTTACCTCAGGAGTATTCCATTTTTGTCTTAACTGGAGAGTGTGCAGATAATCTAAGTGCCACCTTTTCCAGTAACTTTGGACCAAGCTATCTAATAATTTTTTTCTACTATGAAGGCCCACGGATGCGTCCACCTCGCAAGCTGGCAACGACTGCAGAGGGGTAGTGTTGAGGAAGTGAGCGGGAGTTAAAATGGTGTGCGGCTGATCAGACAGCAAACACAATGGACGCGAATTAGAATACACTCTATTTGAGTCAACACTGTTAATAACTCTTCGTAGCACAGTAATTGTTGCCCGATGCAACGATATAAATGAGTTTTTATGCACTTTATATTGCTTTCCCAAATTCCTCCCCAGTGGGGGGCGCGCGCGGGAATATTCCGCCATGTAATTTTACGGTTGTTTAGTTCCGTTTTGAATGCAGTAGACGTATCTTTAGAAGCTAGAAACGTGTATAACTCGTCTAGTTGACGCTTTGCCCCAATGAAATTTGTTCCGTTATCGGAATATAGGACAGATATTGGCCCTCGTCGTGACAGAAAACGCTTTAAAGCGTCCAAGAACGTCTCCGAACTCAAGTCCGATGCAATTTCAATGTGTATGGCTTTGGTAGTCAGACACACAAAAATGCAGATATAAGCCTTTTGACTTCTAACGCCCCGCTTGCGTGTCATAGTGATAGCTATCGGCCCAGCGTAATCTACCCCTGTGTGAGTAAAGGCCTTGGCTTCTTGTACACGCGCTGGAGGTAAACTTGACATCATAGGCGTGGGATGAGAGGGAGCAACCTTGAAACAAAATTACATTGACGTATGCGTTGTCGAATAATATTTCGAGCGGAAATAATCCAATAGCGTTGCCTTAACAATGACATGAGAAGGTGGGAACCTGTATGGCAATTGAATCGATGACAGTCATCTATCAACAGGTCCACCAGGTGATCTCGACGTGGAAGCAGCAATGGATGCCGATTTGCAAATGGTATCTGAGCGTTTGTCAGTCGACCACCAACTCGAAGCAAACCGTTTTTATCTATGAACGGACTAAGTTTTCTCAATGAAGGTGAGGGCAAGTTACCTTTTTAATGTTGTTTAATTCAGAGGCAAAGTATTTGTTCTGTAACTCGCGAATAATCGCAAACTCAGCGACTTCAAGGTCCGAGACCTCAATTGAAGAAGCTCGAGGTAACTTGCGAACAAATCGCAGAACATACACTATGATGCGTAGTAGCCTTTTCCAAGATGAGACTCGATAAGAGAGCTCCAGAAGTATTGAAGGAGATTGATGGGAGACTACTGTTAAAGTTACGGAACCCTTTGCTTCAGGTATAGACCCGTCGACATTCGACGGGTCGAATGCCACTATTGGCCACTCAGTGATTGGATGACTAGTCCATGGTGGACCTTGCCACCACAGCGGGTGATGGATGATTTCAGACGGTAGTAAGCCTCTTGATAAACAGTCACTAGGGTTTTCTATTCCATTAATATGAAAAAAGCGGTCTGGAGATAAATTTGACTGTATTTCAGTCACGCGGTTGGCAACGAATGTCTGCCAGCGATGCGGGGAAGAGTGAATCCATGACAGAGCGACAGTGGAATCACTGAAAGCGAATATCTCTTTAATAGGATATCGCTTATGGAAAAGAGTATGAACTTGTTTTACAAGTTTAGCGAGCATTAGTGAGGCACACAATTCTAGCCTCGCCAGAGAGATCGTCTTCAGTGGAGCCACTTTAGACTTAGCGCATACTAAATGTACGGATATATCCCTATTAGGGTGTGTTATATGTAGGTAAATGACGCAGCCGTAAGCCTTCATACTAGCGTCGCCAAAGGCGAGCAAATTGACCACGCAACCGGCCGCGACACCCAGATGGCGCGGTATTTGTAAACTAGATAATAACGGTAATTCAGTTTTGAACCTAACGAAGCGTTCAGTAATGACTGCTGGGGGCTCCTCATCCCATCCCACCTTAGCGAGCCAAAGGTCCTGTATTAGAAGCTTTGCATAAAGGACAACAGGTGCGACGAATCCCAACACGTCAAATAAGCGAGCAACCGTAGACAGTATGGCGCGCTTGGTATTACCCATAGTCGCAGCGGATGCGGCGAACGAGAACACATCAGAAGTAGGTATCCATTTCAAACCCAAGACCTTTAATGTTTCGTCATCATCTGTGAACTCAATCGCCGCGCGGTATGACTCAGGCAAATGCGCAAGAAGCTCTTTAGAGTTACTCGCCCACTTGACGAGGTCAAATCCGCCCTTCTTGAACAACGCGAGCAGTTCGTCCGCCAGACGAGTTCCATCTTCTACAGTGGACACAGAGGTGGTTAAATCATCCATATACAGTTCGTTAGAAGCAACCTCTGCGGCGAGAGGAAAACGTTCTTGATAGTCCTCAGCTAACTGGCGGACAGTACGCATTGCCAAGAATGGGCTCGGTCGCAATCCGAAAGCTACGGAATTAAATTGAAAAATACGAATACGCTCAGTATCGTTGAAGCGGTATAATATCTTTTGATATTTGCGATCATCTACGGAAAGTAAAATTCTAAGATACATTTGACGTATATCAGCGGTTATTGCAACTTCAAAATATCTAAAGTTGAGTAAAAGCGAAAATAAATCGGCCTGCAAATTAGGCCCAGTGTGCAACAAGTCATTGAGCGACTTGCCGCTGTCAGTTTTAGCACTTGCGTCCAAAACTATGCGGGTTTTTGTCGTCGACTTTTCAGGCCGGACGACAGCGTGATGAGGTATGAAATAACCATCATGAATAGCGGGAAAAGAATAAGGGATTTCCGATAAGTAACCCTTATCTATATAATCAGCGATGACGTCATTGTAAGCTTGACGTAAAGCGGGAAGCGAATGAAATTTACGCTCTAACGCAGACAATCTACGCTGAGCGTGAATGAATGAGTTACCTGACGACTTAGGTTCACCCTTGAATGGCAAGGACACAATGTACCTACCGCCTGAGTTTCTAGTAACGGTTGATTTATAAAGTTCCTCGCAAACCTGATTTTCTGGACTTATTATTTTCGCAGTAGGCACCTCTTCTATTTCCCAGAATTTTAAGATTGAATGGTTTAAATTATCTACTAGCGGGCCGAAGGACCAGGCTATACTGCCTTGGTTGACAGCAGGTATCTCACCCATGACAATATAGCCAAGCGTGGTTTCTATAGCATGAGGTATGCAAGTAGCGGTGTCGAGTGGACGCGGAATAACCTTACCCCCTAACAGAATGAACGCGAATAGTTGAGCACCTAGAATCGCTTCTATATCTCCAGACACGTTCCAACAGTCGTCTGCCAGTGGTAAGTCCTTAAACTGATCCATAAACGATGCTTGGATTCCGCGCGTCGGTAATGACTCAGTAATATGGTCAATAACCAACATGTTCAGTTTATAATGCGCATCACTCACTCGCGATTGAATTGTGAGAGATACATAACCTTTAATTGGGGCTGAGATTGACCCCACTGATTTCAAAGATGAATTAACTAGCGGATGAATATTTAATTTCAATTTCTTACAACAAGCGAGGCTAATGATGTTATTCTGAGAACCACTGTCTATTAAACATCTCATTAACAAGCGGTTTCCATTCACCG